>OZ030011.1:51227247-53627247 GCA_964023405.1 Apodemus agrarius
CATGCTGTTCACAGTCTTTGGCGTTTCCTCCCTTACTGGTTGGCATGCTCAGACTTGAAGTACTCTGTACAGAGAAGCTTGCCGCAGGCATCAGGAAGCGCTGCCTTCCATTTCTTCTGTCCAGCAAGGGACCAGCATTAAGTGTGACACAAAACTATGTAAATAAACAATAAAAGGTCATCTTGCCATTCAGAGAAGAAACTCGAGTTAACTTCACATAAATATCTGTATCATTTTAAACCCCATGTGGCCCTTGGGTTGCTTGGCAAACAGTGACCGCAGTGAACAGCAACCAGATTGCTTTGCTTTCTTTCTGTCTAAAACAAAGACACCTACCACATTACCAACTTGCAGGGAAATAAAAAATGCATTGTGGAGAACGCCTGTGAGTTGAGGGTAAAAAGGACAATGCTGAAAAGATACACGTGGACTAGGGCTGTGTTTACCCTTTCAGTTTTCCTGCCTCTGTTTCTACAAGGATAAAATTATAGTTATGTGTCCCTGGATGTTTTTTGAAAAAATCAGTCAGTGTTGATAAACAGATAAAAGTTGACTAACCGTAAATAAAATAAAGAAAATTAAAATGGAATTGAATTTTGTAACCTACTGCCCTAGCATTCCTGAAGATAACAGAAAGTGCCAGAGTCTCCGGAGCGCTGAGAGCCGCTTGGATCGATGGTTCCGAGCCTGCGCACGGCGGTGGCTGCTGAGTTATTGCCCTGTCAGAGATGCACAGTTTACCTTGGCCTGTAGCAGATGGCTCAGAGGAGCAAAATTAATGACGCTGTGGTTGGTAGAGGGCATGAATCTTTTTCTTAACTTTCCTTGATTAGTATGGTTTCACTTAGGCTAGGCCCCATTTTCCATACACATATTAGAATAAATTATATGCATATATACTATAAGGTGTATGTTTATAATGTTATATTTTTAAATTATATGTAGTTTTGTTTATATAAATTAATTTATAATTTCTATAGCTAAAATTTCTATAACATATATTTATATGTATTTATAGAATAAATGATACATATTGTGTATTGAATATATTCTTTTTAAAGTGCTGTAATGGAGCCATAGCTCTGCCTGTGTTAGGCAAGTACTTGGTCACTAAGCTACAGCCCCTCCTAACTCTACTAACTCTAGTTTTAGCGTGTGTGTGTGTGTGTGTGTGTGTGTGTGTGTGTTCCTGAGAGGAAATGACTTGCCTTTGAAACAATTGGTGTGCATTCTGAATTCTAGGTTCAGGTAAATTTTTCCCAAGATGTCATTCACCCATTTCTATTTTTATAACCTGCATTCCAACAAGGTTATGTTTAAAATGAGGAATGCTCAAAGTCCCAAATTAATATTTCAAGCATCTCGTGACTAGTAGAGGACGAGAGTTAGATCCTGAAAACTCTAGGAAAAAAGCATTCGCTGCACCAGGGCAGAGTGGTGAACCTGACGGTGACTGGGTTTAAAAACAAAGCCGTCTTCCTGCAGAGGAGGGCGTTTGGCCTGCGAGCTTTCTGAAATCCACTTTAATGTACTCTCAGGCAGACATAAATCCTACAGTATGCTTTCTTGTTGGGGGTGACAACAGTTTTCCTAAGCACTGGACATGGACTGGCAGGGTCCGAGTCCTTCTCTGTTGCCATAATTAGCTGAGCTGTGATTCTAAATCCAGGGCCACTTAGCTTTGTTTAAGAAGCTGCCACCAATGACCCACTCCCCATTAATTGTCCCAGAAATTAGCATCAGCTCTGGGGCCAATGGCCCAGAACTTTGAGCTCTTGGTCTGCACATTGGTTGGTGTTCATAAAGCAAGTTCGCTAACAGCTCCAAGCTCCAGTTATTTCATAAGTGGGCTGGACCTGAGTGTTTCAGAGTGCTTCCTCCGGGCATGGTGGTCCAGCCTGTGATCTTTGCAGATAGCTAAGGACGGAATGAGATGATCCACCTAAGTGTCTCATTCATCACTGGGTTATTGTTATCCTCCCTTACATGAGAATCCCGGCCTCTTCCTGAGGGCTTAATGACTCCTAGAGCACAGTGATTTGATGAGGACCAGTCTCCAATCAAATCTGTCATCTGTTGCAGTTTTCAGCAATAGGCTGTCACAACCCAAAGCACACAACTCTGCTCCTCGCTTCATGCCGGGCTGTAGGGCTGTATCAGACAGCGTGTTCTGCCTTGTCACACAAATGCCTTTGAGTTCAAATAGAATGACATCACTTTTCCTCCTCCCCTTCCTTCTTTCAGCCTTCCCCAGCTGCCCTCCTTCAACACACCCCAAGTCCCCACCCACTCTCAAGTCGATAGCCTCTTTGTCCTTTAATTATCATGTGTGTGTGTGTGTGTGTGTGTGTGTGTGTGTATGTGTGTGTATTACAATCACAAATCTATATAAATACACCTTTCTGGTTCTGTTAGTGTTGTGTGTACATGAGTCCATTGAACATTGAACAGCCAATAAGAGGGGAGTCTATCACGTGGAGAGGCTGATTCTCCTCCCCCAACAGGTGTTAGTTACTTGTGATTTTTTTTTTATCTAGGTGTGGGACCCTATGAAAATCCCCTTTTTCCCCACATTAACATGTCCATTGATAGAGCCATTGTTCTGGCCTGTTGATGCAGCCATTTCTAGGAGAGACTGTTTTACCAGCTGGCTTCCTGGTGATCTTGGCAATCTTTCTGCCATGTCCCCTGAGCCATATATGCAGGAACTGTGATGTAGCTATGTCTGTCCAGGCTACTCTCCACATGATCTGTTGATCTCTGTATTGTGTCCTGTGGTTTTTCTGTGATGGTCTCCGTTTGCTCCAAAGAGAGGCTCCTTTGATGAGGAGAGATAGCTACACTTACCTGTAGTGTAAGGATGAGATTTAGAATGTAGTAAAGGAATTATGCTGGCCTAGCAAAGTGGCTGTAGATGCTTTTCCAAAGTCCGTGACCTCACTAGCCCTAGGAATCTGGCTCGGTTTCCAGTACCAGGCATAATTTCGCTCCTATTGAGTAAGCCTTAAGTCCATTTAGACAGATATTAACTGCCCTTATTTTTTTTGCCCCAAAAGGTGATAGATAGTTCTTTTCATGGCAGAGATAACTAGGTACTCTGTATTGAAAACACAGACGCAGGCCGCCTCTGTGATAGCTGGGCAGGTTAGAATGGAATAGAGTAGCCACTTAACTCTGAACAGAGAAAACTGTGCTCCATTGCATCCTGGGAATGAGTGGATTTGTAACATCAGCAGAAGGTCCATGAGGGTTATAGGGATCCTTTCTTAAGATCTAAATAAATTATATATATTGACTTCCACCACCACCACCTCCAATATGATGATATTTTCCATAGGGGGTCATGAATCAAATTTCCATGTTTAGATAGCAGGCAAGAAGTACAGAACAGAAGGAACCCCTAAAATAATCAAACACACCCACCTTTCAAGCCCCCCAGGACCTCTCCTACCCTGCCTCAGCTCTGGGCAGCCCTCTGCCTCACTGAGAACTCCAAGACGCGGGGTATGCTCTGACTGTTAGGCTGGGTATTTCCTCAGACAAATTTTTTCCCCTAAATTGAAAATGCTCCATGAAAAAAAAAAACCCACTCGTGTTTCACAGGAATAAAAAGAAATCTTTCAAGACAGTTCTTATTAAACAGGAATTTTACAATCCCCAGAGCTAAGCCCGTTCTATGAGACTAGCAGACAATCCTTAAATAAAGCCATGAAGTGTGCAGAGAAAGAACAAATAGGTGCTCATCTTTAACTTCCCAGGAATGTTGTTGATCTTGGCTTAGAGTCTCAGGCAGGCTTGGTATACACACACACACACACACACACACACACACACACACATATGTATATGTGTGTGTGTGTGTATTGCTCTGTACATGTGTCCCATAGTGAAGCTGGCAGAGAGCAGGTGTGGCTGGGGCTCTCAGTCCCCTTGTCAGGTTAAGCATCTCAGATGCTTGATTCCCAGAGAGTGTTGGGTAGATGACACAGAGGCTCCCCGCTTCTCTGGCAGACCCACAGTTCACAGAGGGCTCTGTCATCCTCTGCATCACACTGTCCTTGCTCCCAGACTGGGGGAGTGCTCAGGCCCAGTGCCTCTTCCTGCCCCTGGAGAAGGCCACACCTTCCATCACATGGAGGCCTAAGGCATCTGCATCTGGGAAATGGGTGTTTGCTCACGCCAAGCACGCATTCTGACCCTACATCCGTTCCTGTCCGCTGTCATTACTGTTTATTAGTCTATGCCTGCTGACAGTGCTTCCATTCTTCTTGGTACTCTTGGCTATTTATTTTTGTAACTTCGGGAGAGAGGTAAGACAGATGCTTCTCTAGCACACGTCTATTTTTGAGCTCAGAAAACCTTCTGGTATCATCAGTGTCTCTGCCAGCATTCTCTCTCTCTGTTTCAGAGCAGTGACATGGGACTGTACTGAGTTACTGAACTATCACCATAAACGGCAGGCCCCACTCCTCAGCTCCTGTGAGGAGAATGGACTCTGTCCACAGCGAAGAAAGCGCATTGTACTGTTGAATACCACATTCCTTCCCTGTACCAAATTCTTGGTAATTTTCAAGTTTTCATGTTCAACATAGTCATCTGTATGTTGATGACAGGACCTATGTCCCTGTCATTTCTATCCCAGGGAGTCAGGTGGAACAATGTGACTTTGTCCTCTGGGGACTTTAGCATTCAAGGCAGATGTCAGAGAGCAACAAACCAGAGATCCCCTCCTTGTGGTACAAGCTACCCGGAGAGCATATTATTAGAGATAAAGCAACCAAGCAATGGGTATCAGTGTGCTACAGATGCCTAATGTCCTTCCTGCAATACTGAGATAATAAAATCAATAGTTCTGATTATTGAGTGCATACTACGTGTCTGAAAGAGCTAAAGGCATCGTATCTCATTTAATTCTGAGAGTAGCCCAGAGAGGCGCACTATTCTTCTTCTTCCTACTTTAAAGGTTGATTAATTGAAGTGCTAAGAAGACAAATTGCCCAGAGTTTCACAACTGGTAGAAATCTAGCAGACCTGGAATTCAAATTGTCTAAGCAGCAGGCTGCCCATTGGAATTAGCTTCATTTTCAGAGGAGTCAGCATGGAGCTGTGGATTTAGGCCTGAAGCTTTGGGGGTGGGGCGGGGATGGGAAGCACAATCGGTTCAAGAAGTCACCTTTGTCCTCCTATTCTTCTGCAGCCAGATAATTAAACATAGAATAGAATATAGTCAAATACTCGTCCTTTGTGCTTGCCTGCTTGGTCACACACACACACACACACACACACACACACACACTCACACACACTTCTGTGACCAAAGCTCATAGCTGTGTGTGTGTATGTCTGTGTGTGTATGTGTGTGTATGTGTGTGTGTCTCTGTGTGTGAGAGAGAGAGAGAGAGAGGGAGAGAGAGAGGGAGAGGGAGAGGGAGAGGTGGTAATGGTGGTGATGGTGGAGGGATGGATGGAGGGAGGGAGGGAGGGAGGGAAGGAGGGAGGGAGGGAGGGAGGGAGGGAGGGAAAGATTTGACGGCAAGTTTTCCGTCTGTTCTCATTCTTTGACTAAAAATTGTGACCTGTGGATCCTTCTATTACAAGCACTTCCCTAAAATTTACTTATAAAATGAAAACTTGGAAATTGTCATTCCAAATGCCTTCAGGTCACAGAATTTTCTCATCTTTCTCTGCCTGGCTTCCATCTACAGGGGCGTCTGTTGACACACTTATTCTGATATGAATTGATTGGCCTCTGTTTCTCATCTTTCTCTGCCTGGCTTTCATCTACAGGGGTGTCTGTTGACACACTTATTCTGATATGAATTGATTGGCCTCTGCATAAACTAGGCTTCTAAATTATGCAAAAGAGCTGCTGAGCTCAAATGTTTGGCAGAATCTCTGTACTCTGAAAAAACTTTTCTTTTAGGGAATTATCTAGAATGTGGGAGTCAGGAGCAAAGATGAGCGACTCATTGGGGGGCTAGGAAATTTGTAATTATAACACAGAACTCTCAAACACAACACAGGGAAAAGTGGACTACAGGAGAGATACAGGCGGTTCACAGAGGCTGTCCTCCCAGCAGGCCTACGTGGGAGCCACTAACTCTGGTGACATCTTGTTTCTCAGATTCACTGCCCCCCCATGCCCCATTAGTGAATGGTCCCTCAGACACGTTCACACTTATTTCCTTTGTGCTAGATCTTCCCTACCTGGCCCACGAGCCACAGAGGCTCACCCACACTAATCTCCTAGAAGCTCCCTCATACTATATGTATACATGTATGTGATGCATATATGACAGTTATGTATACACATATAGTAGGCTGGATAAGAAAGGCACTTTCGTAGCAGAGGTCTGTATTTAACAGTGTAACGGGACAGGACCCTACCTGGGCAGCTGCTCTGGATACCTTGGTGCTCACATCTGCCAGCCCGGCAGGAAGCACTGACAAGAATTAATTGGCTTTCCGGAGCCTCAAGGCTCAGTTCTCCCGCTCGGTGCCAACAGTCCCCCGCAGGACTCTGCCGTCTCATGATTTACTGTCCAGAGAGTGTTCTGTTTGCAAGAATCCTATCGAACAGGCACTGCGTGATGCTTATAAAATACCAAATTCAAGAATGGAGGAAATTTCAGGGCATTTTGCTCAGAGAAGACGTAGCTACATCCAAAGCCCGTGGCTCAGACAGCATTCCTCTTGTGATTCTAACCTGGCCCCTTCTAAAATGAAGGGGGAAAAAAGGAAAAAAACAAAGGATGTGCTTTACACGTGCTTGGGCAATTTTTCTAGATGGCAGTTCTTCATGCCATAACCCAGAGTGTTGAGAAAATTCTTGAAACATGAAATACAGAAAAATAAAAATCTTCATAATATCATTCTAAAAATATAATTTAAGGCAGAAGAAGTTCATCTGTGTATTGGATAAAACGGTTTTATATTGATGTTTGTTTTAGTTCTTTAGATTTATAAAGATTTGCTGAAAGTCTTAGAAGTGGCTGGTTAAGCTTTGAGGGGGAGAGGAGGCATTTCCAAACACAGTCTGCTTGTTTGGTTCTCCTTTCTCTTCTTCTTATCCATTTCATGGTTTCAAGTTTAGATGCATTAGATTCTGCTAATTATATAATATATACATGTAAGTATGTACTAGAATTATGTATTTTAAAATTTTACTAATTTTTTTTACAAATTATCCTAAAGAAAGAAATTAAATGAATTACATTTCACATAGAAAAATATTATTACAATTTATTCTTCTTTTTCTTTATTGAAACAGTGAATTTTTTATTTGTAATTTTACTTTTCATTGAAAATAGATTTTTTACAAACATTATGTTCTCATGATGGTTTCCCCTCCCCAACTCCTCCCAGATCCTCACCACCTTCCCACCCACCCAAATCCACACCCTTTCCTTCTTTCTCTCATTAGAAAACAGACAAGTAAAACAAACAGAACAAGATGAGCCTAAGAAGAAACAGGAGAAACACACATATTTACACATAGAGAGCTTCCATAAAAACACAGAATTAGAAACTGTACTATATAAGCAAAAGCCATACTTTTAAAAAGTACCTCCACAAAACGTCATGAGACAGAAAACATCCTAAAATGCCACTGAATTCATCATGCACTGACCGTCTCCTGCTGGGCATAGGACTGCCCTTACCTGCAGTTTGTATACCCAGTGAGACTCCACTGGAGAAAACCACCTTCCTCCCTATTAGCAGTTGTCAGTTGGAGATAGCTTCTTGGTTAGGAATGGAGACTTGTATCTACTCTGTCTATCTGGCTTAGCCCTATTCAGGCCCTGTGCATGCTGCCACAGTCTCTGAGTTCATACGTACATCAGTCCTTGGTATCTATGATGGTTTATATATGCTTGGCCCAGGGGGTATGGCCCTATTGAAGTAGGTGTGGTCTTTTTGGAGTAGGCATGTCACTGTGGGTGTGGGCTTTAAGACCCTCATCCTAGCTGTCTGGAAGCTAGCAGCCTTCAGATGAAGATGTAGAACTCTCGGCTCCATGTAACCCCTCAGTGGCCCTTAGTTTTAGCGTTACTCCCCTCTTCTCTTCCCATCCATGTAACCCTCCCATTCTAGCCCCCACTCTGCCTCTCCATAAATGTCTACTCCGTTTCCCGTTCCTGGGGAGATCCGTTCCTCCCCACCAGTCCCTTACTCTCCACCTAATTTCAGTGGTTGTATGAATTGTACCCTGCATATCAAACACTTAAAAGCCAACATTCATATATAAGTGAATACATAGTTTATTTGTCTTTTTAAGTCTGGGTGAAATCATTTGGGGTTATTTTTTCTAGCTCCATAAATTTACCTGCAAATTTCATGATTCTGTTTTTTTTTAACAGCTAAGTAATAGTTTATTGTGTAAATGTACCACATTTTCTTTATCCATTCATTTGTGGTCAGACATTTAATTTTCTAAATGTGCTTTAAATTGAAATGGAGTTAAATTATTGTTCCCTCTCTATTCCCTCTCCAGCGACTCTCCCTTAAACCCCTCCTATTTCACCATCTACTCTCAAGATGATAGCTTGAAAAGCTCCTTTTTCTTTGATTATTATTGTTACACTCAAACACACATACACATGCATACACAGAGATGCACAGATACACCCTACTGTGTGTTTTTATTGTTGGGGTGTTTATAGTGTTAGAGCTGATGGCTCTACATTACATAACCAATAAGAAGGTTCATCTCTCGGATAGACTAATTACATCTCCTTCTCCAAGCTGTCTCTAGTTCTCTATCTAAGACTGATGACAGGAAATGTTATCCCTTCCACATAAACAAAACCCCTGAGGGTATATTATTTTATATTTACTAAAATTATAAGGGAGTGAAGCCACTTGGGCTGACAGTTCTCCTCACAAGAACCACAGACTAACAGAATTCCCAGTGCCAGGCACAAGACATTTCTAATGACAGATCACAGTTGATCAAATGACTCCCCAAACAATATACATTATAGATGTAGCCCTCAATTGCCTTTCAGGGGTGGAGGACGAGCCCCTATTGCTGAAGACACTGTACCCTTAGGTTAGGACCCAGGATTTAAGATGATTTGAACTGGACCTAACCTGAAAGCCTCCTCCTTGAAGTATAGCTTCCGTGGTTCCAGGGAATACTCTGCACGCTGCTGAGCGAGGGAAGCCGTCGAACAGCCCAGCCCAGCCGTAGCACCTATGACAGTGACAGTGACTAGCACGGCGAGATGTGCACAAGGGCATGATAAGTAGCACTCACGTCAATGACAACCAACAGCTCTCCAGTTAGATGTAAAACTCACTTGATGGGGGGTGGGGTGGGGTCTCATGCCTGGTGCTAGAAAGCTAGCCATCTTCCCAGGGCTAGTAAGGCCACAGACTTAGGAAAGGATCTACTACTGCCACTGTGCTAGAGCAGCATAATGGCTTACCACATTCTAAAATTCTTTAAAAGGCATTTATGCAGAGGTCTGAGCTGCCTTCATATAGTTTTAAAAGAGATTTGTGAGGTGTGTAGAAAACATGTTATAACCCTTGATATCCCACTTTCTACAGTAAGACATGACAGCAGTCCATGCAGATGCAAATAGAAACACTGGAGAACAGCAGTGACAGCAGTCTGGGAAGCAAACGTTACTAGCGGACAAATTGTATACATAAAGAAATAGGACAGAAAAACAAGATACAGACATGCATGTCACTTTGCTGGTAACTGTATTCATCCAGCTTTTTAACGGTGGTCATCTGAGATATTGTAACAGGAAAAAGCTGTCTTTTGACATTATTACTCAAAGAGGCAAATGGGTATCCTTATATGTACAGGTACCTAAAGAACAGAAATCTCAACAAACTTTATCTTTTGCAAGTGCGGATATACAAAGATGACTTCTTTTCACTTATAAGGGGGCTTGAGGATTTTCATGTCATAGCCAACCCAGATAATGGATATTCAGAGTCGAAATGAACAACAGCAACAACAAAGATAAGCAGAACCTGAACTAGAACTCTATCTGCGACTCTCCTGTTGCTGTGATAACACACCATGGCCAAGGCAACTTAGAGAAGAAAGGGTTTGTTTGGGCTTAAAGGTTAGAGCCCATGATGCCAGCAAAGGCGTGGGGCAAGAGCAGGCAGGTTAGGGCTCACATCTCGAACTCCACAGTGAAATAAAAATGACCTGTCTTGGGCTGGAGAGATGGCTCAGCAGTTAAGAGCACTGACTGCTCTCCCAGAAGTCCTGAGTTCAATTCCCAGCAACCACATGATGGCTCACAATCATCTGTAATGGGATCTGATGCCCTATTCTGGTGTGCCTGAAGGCAGCGACAATGTACTCATGTAAAAAAAAAAATGACCTGTCTGTAAACTCTCAGTCCCACCCCCACTGACTCATTCCCTACAACAAGGCCACACCTGAGCCTCTCCAAACAGCACTACTAACTGGGGACCAATGCAGACACACTGTTCAATACAAAGTGATTTTCCTATCTAGCCTACTATATATGTATATATTACTGTCATGTATGCACACACATACATATGCACACATTTATATACATATGTTGTGAGATTAGTTTGTGTGAGTGTCAATGGCCTGGGGTTAGGAAGCTCTACCACATATATCATTGAGATGCTTATGACTGGGGCTGACCGTGCTTAAGAGCATGCTTGTTGTTCTTCAAGGGCTTCTGGGTATGATTCTCAGCACCCATATGGTGGCTACAGCCATCTGTAACTACAGCTCAGGAGATCTTACACTGTCTTCCTCTGGCCTTTATGGGTACACAGACATGCATACAGGCAAAATGTTCATACATATAAAATGAAATGAAAAGAGATCTGTAGAGTTGGCTCAGCGATTAGGAGCGCTGGCTGCTCTTCTAGAGGACTTGGATTGAATTTGCAACACCAGCAGCTCACAACCATCTGTAATTTCAGTTCCAGGGATCTGATACTGACATAGTATACACAGACATACACGCAAGCAAAACACCAATGTACATAAATTTTAAAAAATGATTCAAAAAGTAAATGCCCTAGACTAAGAAAACCATTTCATTCTGCCTGTCCACAAACTCTTGACACCACGGGGTCTGGCTTTGTGTTTTGAATCTTCTCCACATCACTTTCTGTAGTGGCGTCCCCTGCAGTTTGTAATCTCAGTGACGAGTGAGAGCCCCTCCTACCCCCATCTTCATCAACACTTGATTTCAGGGTGTTTTTGTTATCTGAATCTTCTGTATGGGGTAAGAAGAACTTCTAAAGGAGTTTTAATTTGTATTCCCCCACCATGATACTTCCTGGCATAGCCTAAGGGACTTGAGAGTCTCCTCCACTGGTGCTGCTCAGCCAAGTTCAGTGCTGCTCTGCTTCTAAAGCTACAAAACAGAAACAACGGAAATGTCCTTCCGCTGATGGAAGGGTAATGAGAGTGCTGCACACGGGGCAGAATTATTCTCAGCTGTAAAGAAAACTGAAAATATGCAACATTCTGGGAAATGAATAGATTGAGAAAACGATATATTGATGCCAAAGGACTAACCTGTATGCTCTCTTTTGTTTGTGATTCTTAGCTAAGAATCTTTAGGTGTTGAGTCTGGAGTGATGGGAAGGCCGGGAGCCCTAGAGAGGGTACTAGTGGACACAGGTGTTATGAAGGGGACCTGGAAAATAGTGAGGAAAAACTATCTGGAAAGGGGGAAGTGGGAAGGGGGACAATACGGAGGGAGAGTCCCCAAATAGTACAGGCTATTTGCTTTTGTTGCTTCCTGGGACTTGAAGGGTTAGACCCTAAAGCTGAAGACAACATTACACATTGGACAAGCACTTGCAGAATCAAACTGAAACTGACCTGAAAGCTTCTGTCCTCAGGGCTGGCTCTCATAGTTTCTAAGGCTTCTATGCAAACTGCCCAGGGGAGAACAACGATCAGTAGTTCTCCCCAAAGTCTTCAAACCACAATGACTACAAAGGCAAGATATTCCCAAGAGTGCAATAGTGCTACTTATATCATGGGGGAGGGGTAGGCAGTGGGTAACCAACAGCCATCTAATTGGACTTGAGGCTCGCTCAACAGGATGGAAGTCTTGTCTGGTACTGTAAACCCAGCGGTTTGTTCCTGCCTGGAGAGAACCTGCTACTGCTACTTTCTTTTTTTTTTTTTTTAATTTTTATTTTCTATATTCTATGTTTACATTCCAAAGGCTTTCCCCTTTCCCAGTTCCCACCCACCATAGTTCCCATAGTTCCTCTCCCCCCCCATCTGTTCCCCAATAATTCCCCCTCCCCCCTCGGTTTCTTTACTAAACTGGAAGCAATCTTTACAGGCCCAGGGTCCTCTCCTTTCTTCTTCTTGGGAATCATTTGACTTGCTATTTGTGTCTTGAGTATTTAGGGCTTCTGGGCTCATTAATAACCACTTATCAGTGATTGCATTTCATGTGCATTCTTTTGTGATTGGGTTAATTCACTCAGGATGATATTTTCCAGGTCTAACCATTTACCTACAAATTGCATGAATTCATTATTTTTAATTGCTGTGTAGTATTCCATTGTATAAATATACCACATTTTCTGTATCCATTCCTCCTTTGAGGGATATTTGGGCTGCTTCCAATTTCTGGCTATTATAAACAAGGCTGCTATAAACATAGTGGAGCATGTGTCCTTATTGCATGCAGGGGAATCCTCTGGGTATATGCCCAGGAGTGGTATGCCAGGGTCCTCTGGAAGTAACATGCCCAATTTTCTGAGGAACCGCCAAACTGATTTCCAGAGCGGTTTTACCATTTTGCAATCCCACCAACAGTGGAGGAGTGTTCCTCTTTCTCCACATCCTACTGCTACTTTCTTGAACTAGTATAATCCCCAACTGCATTCTAAATACTTAACCTTATAGCCACAAGTAAGTGTAGTTCTCACCCCGAACCAAAGGAACTCCTTTTCGCCATAGATGGAAACCATTACAGAAATCCATAGACATCCATGTGGTCAAAATGGAGAAAACAAGTGAGATTGAGTGCCCAGCCCCAGTCGGCACATCGACCCACAGTCCTGCCAGTGAGGCTCGGTGGTGTCCTGGAGAAGGGGGTGGAAAGACAGCAAGAGTCAGAGGAGCAGGGTGTCTGCCATGAGATAGTGTCTTCTACATGTCCCAGGCAAGCTGCACCTGTGAAATCTTAACAGTGGGGTCCCCCGAGCAAGGTCAATATCAATGGGGTAAATCTCACAGGGCCACACCCCTAAATAAACAACTACATGCAATTAATGGTTGCTGAGAAAGAATAAGTTTCTCCAGAGACACCGTGATAGGTTATCCCAAGCAGTCATCTCTAAGTGTTTACATATGAGCAACAGTAACTGGACACACACACACACACACACACACACACACACACATTCAGGTATGTATTTTACATGATACTTTATGTGTTCTATAGCACTCAGCATATTATATAACACACATGTATTTGTAATAATAATTAAAGAAGAGGTAATGAATTTGAATGGAAGGACACAGAGGAGTTGGAAGGGAAGGGGTTGAAATGATGTAATCACACCCTCACAGATGAGCTTCCCTAAAACTAGAAAATGAAAGAACTCTCCATACATATGAACACAATTTCTTTATACCAATAATTTTGGAACTAATGTGAAGTTGAAATATGTGGTATAACAAATTATAACGTGTGCTGACAGTTTGAAATATTGGAAAAATTACAAAATTCAACACATGAAGAAGAATATTCCAGGGATAGATTATAGGTTATTACACAGCAGTATTCTCAACAGGCTTACATTATGACTTTCAATGATATTTTAATACCTTACATCACAACAAATCTCTATTGTCGTTTTTGTTTGTTTTTGTGGGGCAGGGCATGTCTCTTCTCAGAGAAGATATTGACATTTATTTTCTGCGGGGTAGATCTATTACACCGAGAGACACACATGCTTTTTCCTGGAAACTTCCTCAGTCATAAAACAAAACAAAACAAACAAAACCCCAAAGCATTAGCAGGTATCCGTGCACAGCTGTCGTGGTGTGGCAGGAAATAGCCTGGCATCGTCCCCAGGCAATCAGCTCTCAGCCCCCATGTGGAACCATGTTCGTTTCAGTGGGAACTCATGGGAATTTGTTTACGATTTCAGCACTTTTAACTCTTTAGGGCTCTGGATTAATTATCTTTCTGTCTTTCTTTTTTAATTTTAGACTTCTGGAGTTTTGTCTTTGAGAATTTAAAACTTTGGATTGTTGGTATTTGGGGGCTATGATAAGCTTTGTAAATTTTACAAGCACTGGCATTCTCACCGACTATTCCCCTCCCTGGCCCCCAGGCTGGTAGTATTTGAAGTGGCACAAATTGTTCTTCCAATTAAGATTAAGAGCCTTTGAGTAAGATCAGGCTGGGCGGGTCAGAAAGTTCTCCCCATTTTTGGTTCTGTTTATAGGCGCTCTCAAATCCTGTCGATTTGAGACTCTGTACCCTCTTTTAGCATGCACCCGGGAAGCTCCTATTCTCTGAGGCATCACCTTCGGAACAATTGACTTATGGGAAATGATGAAGGAAGGACGTCACGTCAGGGCACGGTGACTGTCATATAGTACAAAATCTCAAGAAGTCTGAGGGGCTCTCTGTAGTTGTCCCATGCAGCTTTTCACAAAGTTGAGGTTCCTCTCTATCAGACTACCTACTGGGGTCACACGTGTTCCCCTGCCGGATAACTCACATTCATTCACGGGTTTCCAAGCGCAAGGCTAAAATGTTCTTTTTTTTTATTGTTTATTTTTTAATTAATTAATTTACTTTTTTATTTTTTATTTTCTATATTCTTTGAATGTGGTATATTTATACAATGGAATACTACTCAGCAATTAAAAATAATGAATTCATGCAATTTGTAGGTAAATGGTTAGATCTGGAAAATATCATCCTAAACGAGTTAACCCAATCACAAAAGAATACACATGAAATGCAATCACTGATAAGTGGATATTAATGAGCCCAGAAGCCCTAAATACTCAAGGCACAATTAGCAAGTCAAATGATTCCCAAGAAGAAGAAAGGAGAGGACCCTGGGCCTGAAAAGATTGGATCCAGTTTTGTAGACCCAGAACAGAGAAATCGTGGGGGGGGGGGATGATTGGGGAATAGTTGGGGGGGAGAGGACTTATGGGACGTATGGTGGGGGGGTAACTGGGAAAGGGGAAAGCTTTTGGAAAATAAAATGTTCTTTGTAACTTGTTCTAACTAGTTTTCAGTAGCTTCATTTCACAAGTCTAGCCATCAATTTGTTGATTGGCCTCTCCATGTATTCATTCATTTATATAGGATACCTACTATACAATATACTATGCCAGTCACGAGCCTCACGCTCCAGGATCTGGCTAGTCTGTATGGTATCATGGACTTATGTAGGGATAAGCCATACAGTGTGTGATTGCTATAAACGCAATGGTATACGAATGAGGAGGAAGAACCAGAGAAGGGTTCTGTCGGTGCCATCAGTGCTATGATCTAATATTCATACAGCCCAGCATTTATATGTTAGAGCTATAACCAACGTGATGGCATTTAAAGGAGAGTAAGTCATGAGAGTCAGTACCCTCACTAGGCAAGGCAGGGTGACCCAAGAGCTCTTAGGATCCACCTATCCCCACACCCCACCACACTGGGGTTTCAGGCAGGTGACACTGGCAAGGTTCCCATGTGTGTGTGAACAACCTCTTACCCATGCTCCTACAGGTAATTCTAATGAACCTCATTGGGTCATGACAAATACAGACATGAAAGTAGACAGTGGGCTTTCTGGAAAGAGGAAGGGGAGGGACTGAGTTAGTTACTAAGGGTAGGATTGGAAAGACAATAAGCAGAGTAAGACTCGGCATTAGTATTAGAGCAATAGAGAAAACGGAGTGGGGAAAGTAAATAGAAAGAGATACAGTAGGGAAGGGAGGTGAGGTCCCTCTAAAGGTACACAGAAACCATCAAAGGCTAAAGAAACTCATCACACAATTTGAAATATTCCCCGCAAAAGTAGGGAGATCCCAAGACTGGGAGATCTCAAGGCCAGGCCAATCTGTGGCCTTTGGGAAGCTTGGTTAGAGGGGTGGGGGTGAGGGGACAGACAGAGAGAGACAGAGACAGAGAGAGAGGATGTGGTGAAATGCAAATTTGAAATGTAGATGTTGCATAGTGCCCCTCTCTTTGCAGTCACTCATCAGTACACAGGTCAGAGCCCGCCTCCACACCTCCCTGCTGGGCCTTCTCTGTCTGCCTAGGTTGGTGTCATCTAATGAGAGCAGAACCGCTGTGGTGTTGCTTCCTGCGCTGGTCTTCACATTGTTCCTTCTACAAGTGGAGGGTGTGCTCTGGGGTCTGGGACATTGTCTGCTGTAACCAATGGTAGCTTTCTGTATTTGGGCACTCGAAAGCAGCTGGCCAGATGCCCGTGGATGTGCTTTAGGCCCTAACTCCATCGAGATTCCCCACTATTGAGGAAGTTGGCTAGTTTCAGTCCAGTCTTTGGCTCATTTTTCATGGTTGTTAGAGGTATTTTACAGGTATTCCCAAATGATCACTTTCACAGAAGATGGTGACTTTGTCTGGTATATTCTTTGGGTGTGTCTAGGATTTTCATATTGTACATGGTGTGTGTGTGTGTGTGTGTGTGTGTGTGTGTGTGTGTGTGTGTTTACACATGTGTGTAGTTTATGTGTAGACATTGAGACTCTGAGATTTAATATATAAAACTGTTGTAGAAATAATCAAGTCTCCGGGCAGTGGTGGTGCACGCCTGTAATCCCAGTACTCTGGGAGGCAGAGGTAGGCGGATTTTTGAGTTGAGGCCAGCCTGGTCTACAGAGTTAGTTCCAGGACAGCCAGGGCTATACAGAGAAACCCTGTCTCGAAAAAAACCAAAGCCAAAAAAAAAAAAAAAAAGAAAGAAAAGAAAAGAAAAGAAACGAAATGAAAAGAAAAGAAAAGAAAAGAAAAGAAAAGAAAAGAAAAGAAAAGAAAAGAAAAGAAAAAGAAATAATTAGGTCACCACCCCCTTCCCTGGCATATAGTAAGTCTTTATTGACCTGCTTGCTTCTGTTTGCAGTGTTTTGCAGCAAGATGTAGAAGCTTTTTCCCCCTCCTCAAAATAGTAATAATATAACAACAACAACAACAACAACAACAATAATAATAATAATAACAAACAGTTCAATTTTATTGTGTTGGGAGTTACACATTGCTGTGGACCTCAGAGGACAGCTTGTGGGTGATCATTCTCCTCTTTCACTGTCTGGCTCCTGAGGATGAGATTCAGGGTCTCGAGCTTGGTGTCAAGTGACTACTTGCTGAGCCACCTCACTGGCCTCTCCTAATAGTCAATGCCTTGTGGAGGCAGGATGAAGGACCCAAGGGAGACGGTCTGTAAAGTCACATCTGCCAACTTGTTTTCTCCTGAGCCCCAGGGGAGGGAAGGAAGGAAGGAAGGAAGGAAGGAAGGAAGGAAGGAAGGAAGGAAGGAAGGAAGGAAGACTCAGCCTGATGCTTCGGTGTCTGTAGAGGCTAATGAGTTCACTGGAGGCAGACACTGAGAGAAGCCGTTGAGGGGGAACTGGAGAAATACAGAAGCAGGCTGTTGAGATAAGGACACTTTAGGATGAGGCTCCAAACTAGGGGTACCTTTCCCTGTAGACAAAGGATGGGCTTAATCTGAAATCATCAGGACCCTGAGTACAAGGACAGGCCCTAGAGCCCTTTGAAGCACGGGCGTGTGAGACTCCATGAGCGGGCCCTGCCCTGCTATCTACACTATTGATCCTTTTATAAACCCACAGTCAATTCCAAAATTAAGCCAATGAAGTTAGAGCATATTAAGGTAGCAGTTGTTGAAATACAGTGAACTGCCGGTGTCTGCAGTTGTAGACTATCAGGTAGACAAGGAAAATTAGCATGCTGGTGTTCGAATGTCTTGAGAAAGGATGTTGTATTTCTTCAACGAGGGATATCTGGAAGATTGGGCAGGAGAGAAACCTCCAGCCAGGAGCTCACTCATGGTCTGCTGTTATTTTGATTGACAGGTCTGGCAGCTGTGCCCGATGCCCTCGACCACTCCTCCTCTTCAACACTAAAAGATGGGGAAGGGGCATGTTACACATCCCTGATTTCTGACACCTGTTATCCACCTCGGGAGGACTCTGCATACTTTACTGGAATTCTTCAGAAGGAAAATGGTCACATCACCACTTCCGAGAGTCCTGAGGAGCTGGAGACCCCCGGACCCTCATTGCCAGAAGTGCCTGGGATGGAGCCGCATGGCTTATTGAGTTCCGATTCTGGAATAGAGATGACTCCTGCTGAGTCCACCGAAGTGAACAAGACCCTGGCTGACCCCCTAGACCAGATGAAAGCAGAAGCCTATAAATACATTGACATAACCAGGCCACAGGAGGCAAAAGGCCAGGAGGAACAGCACCCTGAGCTAGAAGATAAAGACTTGAACTTTAAAGACAAGGACTCTGAAATCTCCACAACACCAGAAGGAGTTCATACGCCTAACCAGCCAGCTCCTGTGGAGGGGAAGCTTATCAAGGACCACTTATTCGAAGAATCCACCTTTGCTCCTTACATAGATGACCTTTCTGATGAGCAACACAGGATGTCTCTGGTCACTGCCCCTGTCAAGATTACGCTGACGGAGATCGAACCTCCTGTCATGACTGCCACCCAAGAGACAATCCCCGAGAAGCAAGACCTGTGTCTGAAGCCAAGTCCTGACACAGTTCCCACAGTTACTGTCTCAGAGCCTGAAGATGACAGCCCAGGATCTGTCACTCCTCCATCTTCTGGAACAGGTAAAAACACTGGTAATTCTTCACTTTGGGAAACACCAGCCCGAGGCAGGCTCAAGTTCCAAAGCTTGAAGGAACAACGACATTAAAAATGCTTGCCTTCTCTTAGAGGCCTGCTGGGTCTTCGCTGTAACATGTTTCTGTCTTTATTTGATGGGGGCAGGGTGGTAGTGGTGAGGATGGCCAGTGGAAACATTAACACTCTCCTGTGGCCCTGAAGTTCAGAGCAGGGAGGTGCCACTGTTTTGAGATTAGCTCTTCTCCCATGATCCGCGAGGTCTCTTAGAGGTATTCTGGGGAGAGCACCTTGACTGGGCTGCTGTCCAGGACATGTAACATGCCCAACGTGGGCTCTGCAGAAAGTTGGAGTAGGAGGTGCTCAGGCTCCTTTGGGATGGTATAGGCAGAAAAGAAAATCTCAGAAACAGATGATCCTTCCTGCTCCCTTCAGTCCCAGAACTGTCATGTTACTCTCCTTAGTTCTTGACTATACTATTGTATATTTGAATCTGAGAAATAGCAGCTTTGATCAAAAGAGGAAATTCTAGGGGTTGGAGACCAGAGTTTAGTAAGTAAAAGTACCTGAACATTGTGGCCTGAGGACCCAGTCCAGCCCCCTAGCACCTAGGTGAGAAAGGACAGGCATGATGTCACTTTCTTGGGAATCCTAGCACCAGAGAAGCTGAGACAGGGGGATCCCAGAGCAGCTGGTCAGCCAGTCCTGCTGACGTCTCAGTGAGAAACTTACCTCAGGGTCAAACAAAATAAGATGGGCGGCTTCTGAGGAACAACACAGGAGGCTGCACCCTAGCCTCTACAGGCTGCACACACGTGCACCGTTATGCAATCTGTACACTCACAGGTAGGGGGAGGGAGGCAGGGAAGCAGGGAGGGAGGAAAGGAGAGAGGGAGCACACTTAGCCCAGCTAAGCTCCTGCTTGTCCAGCATTGCTCGGAGACCGCACTGTGGCAGCTGTTTGTAGTTCTTTAGCTAGAGTCCAGAACTTTTGAAATTCCCCCAGTCCGTGCCATTATGTCACCTGGTGTTGTCATTATGCAGGCCTTGTTTAGGCAGCCATATAGCTGAAATTCTATAGGTGTCTCTCAGGAGGCATCCTGTCCCTTTGGCTGCTATAATGTTTCTGCTGAATCCTCCATGATGTTCCCTGAGCCTTCGGTGTAGGGGATGAATTGCAGACACACTAAATGGGGCTTGGATCTCCACGGTAATTTATGCCCTGTAGTTTGGACCAGTTGTGGACCTCTGCACAAGCCTCTGTTTGCTTCTTTGGGAGGGTTGAGAGCTACACTTAACTGGGCCCAAGGATAAATATGTAGACTACAGTTAGAAACTCTATACTGTAGGAAGATGTCGGTGGCAGCCTTCGAACTAGGTTATTCAAGAAAGAGAGGCTTGACCTCTGGGGTCTATGACCTTTCTAGCTACAGGCAGTTAGTTGGCTGGGCTTCCAGGCATATCTGTTCCCTCCTGCTGAGCAGACCTTAAGTTCAAGTAGAGAGCTTTTGGTTACCTCCAAGACATAAGTAAGCACTACTGTACCCTCGAGGGCATTTCGCTGTGCTGGTCATTGTTGTGGGTCATAGCCTTAAAGCTATGGAGAACTACTGATTCCTTTTGTCTATGGAGAACTACTGATTCCTTTTGTCCCTTAGGAGGTTACATAGCACCTTCTGATACTATGAGGCAGCCTCTGGGTCACCTCCTTCCTGCTCAACTCCTCTAGTTCCTGGTCAGAAGTATGTGGTGTCTCCACCAATAGCCCTTGCGTTTTGGGAGGAAACTGAGGGCACTGGCCTGTGTTTTTACTTGCTAAATCTACCAGCCAATCTGGAAGAATAATCCTGGTTGTTAGAGTCACATGCTGTTACAGAAGGCAGGGGTCTGATCTCCTCCCAGACTTTCTCCCACTGACTTAGACTTTCTGAAGGCAACCTTGAGTTGCATAGCTCGGGTATGAACTGTGGCGAAAGACCATGGTTCCAGGCTGGGGAGATGGCTCCGTGAGGAAAGTGTTTGCCATGTACACAGGAGGGCCAAAGCTCAGAGCCCTCCCACCCACATAGATGCTGGCTGAGAGGGCCTATCGGCCCTGTAGCACTGCAGTCACAGTGCTTGAGGGACGGGGGGGGGGGAGGGGGGGACAGGGGATTACCAGAATGCGACAGCTAGACTAGCCGAGTGGACAGGCTGCAGGTTCCGGTGCGAGTGGACAGGCTGCAGGTTCCGGTGAGAAGCCGCCCTGCAGCATCTTGAGAGACTGATGCCCGAAGGCAACGTCCCCTTCCTGCTCTCCCAGTCCCCATGCTCTGTGCATTTGCTTATTCTAAGCTTTTATATAAATGTAAATTACAATAGCGCAGCTCCCCATGCCTGTTTCACTTAGCACAGTAACTTGGGGCATGCTTTCTCATGCCCCTGGGGTTCACTGCCTCCTTCCCTTTTGTTTGCCAAAGAATATTCCACTGTAAGGCCATATCACACTTAATTATCCACTTATTAGTTAAGGGATACTGGGCTTGTTACCACCTCCTATTTAGGTCACCATTTCATCTAAAATAATGTTTTCATGTAGCATGGGGGAGGGGTTCGGACTCCATCCTTTCGCATATGATTAACTAACCACTTTTCCTTGTTTCATTTCCAAACTATGACTGGTCCCATCTAGACCCCTGCTTCCTTGAAACAGGGAAAGCATGGGGCACGTGGAATAGCAAGCACATGTGAAACAAAGACACACATTTAGATTCAAGGCAAGTCATTCCTGCCAGGACGCCAAGTCCACTCAGAGGCTGTAACTGAAACGACTGAGACTGTGCTGTGTAAGGAAACCAACAGACAACAGCAAGACCTTCGTGCGAGGGAGCCATTACTCTCCCTGGCCCGAGCAGAGTAGGAGGAGGTGATTCAGAAACCTGTGAAAAGCCAGAACTTCAAAAGGCACAGGGAACAACTCTGCAGCCTCTGCCCTTCGGCCTTTCCCATGGGCTGAGCCAGGCTGGAAGGGATCCTGGACAATGTGCAGAATACATAGAAAATGATAGGACTGGACCAAAGTTGCTGGGGGTGGGAGGGGAGAGACAGAGACAGAGACAGAGACATACAGAGAGACAGAGAGACACAAAAGAGACAGAGGGACAGAGAGACACACAGAGAGACACAAAGACAGAGAGACACAGAGACTCAGAGACACAGAGAGACAGAGTGACACAGATACACACACACACAAAGAGAGAGAGAGAGAGAGAGAGAGAGAGAGAGAGAGAGAGAGAGAAGCACTAGTGGAATGATAATACCCAGTCGCGCGGGCCATCGGCACGGGTTGTAAGTGCCACGTGTACTGTGCCTGGCACCCAGCAGACGCTCACGCGCTTGCGCCAACACTGCACTCTGAAGACGTAGATCACGCCTCCATTGGCACCCTTGGCCCTGCCCGCCCGCCCTCTCACCCTTAGCCCGCCACCTGGAAGTAACTTGATATAACTTTTACACTACTATTTTGTTTGGAGTCACAGCAAGGACTTAAGCACATGGCTTACTAAAGAGAGTGAACCATGATGAACATGTTTGAGATAGTACAATAACAGTCGTCAGCAAGTTTCAGAGAATGAAGCAGTTGTTTTTCTTTTTAAGTTCCACTTTTGAGAGTATAAGTTACATTTCTGCCGTCCCTTTCCTCCCTCCAAAGTCTCCCTTGTACCCCTTCCTGCTCCACTTCAAATTCATGACCTTTCCCACTAATTCTTAATGCATGCATATATCTGTACATATATATTCCTAGATATAAACCTTTCTGTCCATATAATGTTACTTGTATGTATGCATTCAGGAGAAACAGTTTTAAGACACTTCAAATACAGTGTATCATTTCTCCACCCCAGTGGTCACTCTTTCCACAAGATAAACACCTCGTGAGCTCTGACACACCCACACTGTCTCTACCTCTTCTACCATACTACCATATTTCTAAGTCCTTCCAGACATCATGACCTCCTTTGGTATTGATAGATAGATCATTGTGACTCCCACCTCAATGCTTTCGCACTGCCCGGCATGGTTTTCCTTTGGAAATGAAGGGTTAAATCTAGGTCCACCTGTGGACTCCTCGTCTGACCTATTACAAGCTGAAGCCTCCCCCCACCCTGTCCAGAGCATCCGATTCCCTTACCCGACTCTGCTTTCCCCTCCTAGTACTTGCTGTCATACTGTGTACTTGTTATATGTACTGCTGTGCGATGTGACCCCTTGCTATTTAAACTTGTGACCCTGCTTAATAGATGGATGATGCGTAGGGTAAAGTTGGTCCTGCTTTGTAGAGAATTTTCCAACTCTAAGAGATGCTTGCTGTCTAGCCCTCTCAGAATCCTAGAGCCACAGATGGTGCAGCCATGAACTATATAAAATGGTCATCTTGCCTCCCTAGAACCCCACAGTGACCCTAATATTCTGCAGGAAGCTTTGGATGGCCAGTTCTTGCCACATAAGGTCCAGAGATGGATGTCTAAGGTACCCGGAAGAAAGGCCCTGCGTGCTCTATAGCAAAACAGTACCAACCTCCTGAACACCGTTGCTATGGTGATTCCAACAGCCAAGCTCCGCAGGGTTGCCAGTGTGGCCTCCAGGCCATCTGGATGAACATCAGGCAAAAGGCAGACACCTGCCCTGGGGACTGGGGTGACTCTGAGTTGGCGTCTTCTCTAGAGGGCGTGGCAAAGCACAGCAGTGGGTTATCATAGTGGGTCCCAGGAGATGGCACAGCTGATGATCCTCTTGGGGGAAAATGGCAAAACGTTTGGATTTTAGGCTTTAAAAATAAAAACATTCTCATGAGAGATGTAAAGCTCAGAAGTCTAGCCAAAGCCCTGTCTTCTCTTATTAACAAAGAAGGAATGGGTAGCCGCGGCCATAGGGAAGGATAACATTCAGATTTCTTGATGTTGGTGGTCTCGATAATTAGGGATATGTGCCCATATGATTAAATCTGGGAAGCTGAGGAACTCCTTTGAGGGATGAATCAGAAATTAAAACAACTTCTAGAATCTTTGGTGCACCAAAACAGACAGAACAGCCAAGATGCTGTTGCTAAGAAATGACAGGGTCATTTTATTACAACAGCTAGATTAAGATGGATAGGTATGTAAATTAATTGGGCCATAACAGTAATTAGCCTTAGTTTAGGTGGCTTGTCTTTCCAGCAAAGCCCTGGAAACAGACTATTTCTGTACTAATGAGATGTGTGTTTCTCAAGCAACGACAAAACATCTCCCCTAATGGAATTTTGTTTTATTTCTTTTCTCTGTGTCCATCTGTCTGTCCGTGTGTGTGCCTCTCTGGCTCTCCTTCCGCTCTGTGGGAGGACAGAACCATCTGCTGCGGAGTCCCAGGAGAAAGGCAGCGTCTCTGAGGATGAGTTGATTGCTGCCATTATAGAAGCAAAGGGGTTATCATATGAAACCACCGAGAGTCCAAGGCCAGTGGGCCAGGTGGCCGACAGACCCAAAGCCAAGGCCAGGTCTGGGCTGCCCACCATCCCTAGCCCCCTGGACCAGGAGGCCAGCAGTGCAGAGTCCGGAGACTCAGAAATTGAGCTGGTGTCAGAGGACCCCATGGCCTCCGAGGATGCGATGCCCTCTGGCTATGTGAGCTTCGGCCATGTGTCGGGCCCGCCGCCCTCTCCTGCCTCTCCATCCATCCAGTACAGCATCCTGCGGGAGGAGCGGGAGGCCGAGCTAGACAGTGAGCTCATCATCGAGTCCTGCGACGCCTCCTCTGCCTCGGAGGAGAGCCCCAAGCGCGAGCAGGACTCGCCCCCGATGAAACCAGGTGCCCTGGACGCCATCCGCGAGGAGACTGGCTCTCGGGCCACCGAAGAGCGAGCGCCCAGCCACCAAGACCCCGTGGAGCCTGACCCTGACCCGATGCTCAGCTTCGCCTCCACCAACCTCCAATCCCGCCCGGAGCCATCATCAGGTGATGGAGCCCCGGCCCCGGCGCCGGTCCCGGTCCCAGAGCCGCCCAAGTCACAGCAGCAGAAGCCTGAAGAGGAAGCTGTGTGTTCCAGTCAAAGTCCCGTGGCCACCGACAGTCCTGGGCCACTTGGTTCTGGCCTCATGCCCCCTCTCCCGTTCTTCAACAAGCAAAAAGGTAAAGGGGGCAGCTTTTTTGGTCCAAGCAGGGTTGTTGTCCTACCAGAGTCCTTCCTGGGTGCCCTGAGGTATCCGCCAGGAAGCTGAACTGTCACCATGATGGGGGGGTTGGGGCCAGTGTCCCATTGCCACTTCGGCCTGTTTTCCTGTGAGCTAAGCATCTCTTCTCTTTCCACGCCCTAATCACGAAGGGTTTTGTGTTCCTCCCACTCCAGGGCTGGCTACCTCTGTGGACAAGTGAGGCTTTCCTAGGAACCGTCCGGACTTGTTTCTAGTTTCTTCCTATTTAAAGCCGGAGGATGGCTAAGTCCCTTCATGCCCAAACCCGCTTTTAGCCCAGCTTTGCCTAAATGGGCCATGTGTAGCTCAGCTGTGTCCTTTCTCGTCCCCACGGAGTGGGAGTTTTGGTTTTTGAGTTCTAGAGAATCAGAAAAGACAGCCACCAAAATGGCTCACACAGTTCCTTCTGTCCCCAGCGGCACCTACTATGTATGACTCAATAGTTTTTTTTTTTTTTTTTTTTTTTTTTTGGTTTTTCGAGACAGGGTTTCTCTGTGTAGCCCTGGCTGTCCTGAACTCACTTTGTAGACCAGGCTGGCCTCGAACTCAGAAATCCGCCTGCCTCTGCCTCCCAAGTGCTGGGATTACAGGCGTGTGCCACCACCGCCCGGCTGACTCAATAGTTTTTAAAGTTGTTTGTAATTTAGAATTATTTTATTTTCGGCATTAGGTTCTCTCTCAGAGAAAGTCTTCATATGAAAGAGCTCGATATTTTATCATCTAGTATTTTATCATGGGTATAAAGGAGATTTTTTTTCCTGTATCTCAAGTTGCCCAACACACCTGCTTGCAGAGTCTTCATGGATTTCAGAGGGAAGAGAGCCAGATGCCAGGACGAGGCACTGCTTACTCTGAAAGCACACCTTTGCCTCAGGCCCCGCTATCCCTCCCCTCAACTTCTGGTTTCTTGACACGTATTTTGCCCTTTGAAGATAAATGATTTCAGAAGGATACCTTCCTGGGCATAACTTTTGCTAACCTTTAGCGTTTCATGTAAAAATATAGAGAATAAGCTCCTCCTTACTGAAAAGCCAACACATGAAACATTAAAATTACCGTGCCAGAATGGGAGGAGCTGGAGGAATAAAATGACAAGGTCACCTCATTGCGTAGTGGTGGAGGCCAAGATAACTCACCTATTCCCCCCCCCCCAGTTTTGTGGATCAACCCAGGCCACTGAGCCACATCCTTGGCCTGTTGACTCTTGATTATCCAAATAACTATCTACAGAATTTAAAGTGTATTATTTGCACGAGATGGGAGGCTATTTGAAGTCAAATTTAAGAGTAAGAATGTATATTTGTTTGGCAACTGTTGAAACTAATTTAGATTATTTTTTGACCCCTCTGACTGGTAAGGAAAGAGCCCTGTGGCTTGTAGGAGCTGCGCCAACATGAACAACTTTAGTCTCCTGGGGCCTGAAATAGCTGTGCCAGAGTCATGCTGACTGTGTTCATGTCATGTAACAAGAGACAGGCATGTCTTCTCTTTAGTCCGTAATGTTCTTGAGACAGTCACTATGTGTACAATGCTATTCAAACATGCTTATCTTCCAAATATGAATGAATCTGAGGACTGAAGAGACAGGGGACATTTGCAGGTCCATTTCCTTCCCAAATCCAAGGGACAAGCTCAACAGCTGGGGTCGTTAGCAGACATCTGCTGCAGGCCTGTAAAGGTGGTCCTGCAAGGGCTGGAGCACACCTTTTATGAGCAGTTTGGCTCCATTCAGATCTCTGTGCAAGTTGCCCTATACAGGCGAGGCTTAGACTGTCTGTTGCTAAGTTTAGACACTGTAGAGGAGGCAGTAGAGGTCTTTTCAAAAGATTGAGGGGTCCCAGGGTAAATAACCTCTGCTCGCTCCTGCCCCGAGGCATCCTTTGAAATCTAGTCTCTGCTGCTCTGCACTCTGGGGAAGCCAAGCCCTGGAGGACTCAGTATCAGCAGAAGCCCGTTGGAGCTTTGAGGCTCTCTCTGGTCTGTGCAGCTCCATTTCAGCAGGCGAGAAAGCATCCAGCCGTGGAGCTGCCCCAGACTGTTCTTAATGACTGCCGCTGGCCAGCAGGTCGGTGCTTAAGCAAAGCTTGACTGCCCTTAACTGTGAGGTCAAATGTGCTTTGTGGCTTCCAGCGAAGTCACAGTGAAGTGCCAGTAGCAGACGTATTTGGGTTTATAAGTTGCAGGCTTTGGACTGGCCTCACAGGTGCCCGCTCTGCATCTTAGGACTTGGAAACATTTAGAATAAGACTCAGCCTCCGGGTGGCACCGTGGTGTGAGACACAGGGGCACCAGGTTTGCTGGTCCCAGGTCGGTGGTTTGGAGCTTTCTTACCCTTCAGAGCCCTCTGCAGCTACAGAGCTGGAAGAGAATATTTTTCTTTATGTCTCGTTTCCCGCCCGTGCAGGCCTGCTCTCCTGCGCTCTGTGTTCTCCTCCTCCGCACCTCCAGAACAGTCTGTTAGTGCCCTCAGCCTCGGAAGGGGGAGGCCCATGTTCATTTCTGTAAGGTTATCTCAACTCTCGGCAATGTGCAAATGAAAGGACTAATTTTAAAAATCCTCAATTAATCATCTAACAGCAAATATGACTCACCGGGCCAGGTGAGTGCTGGGCTGGGGCAGTCAGCTGTCACATCCCCACCAAGGGCTGTTCTGCTGCGAGTGACAGCGCCGCCCTGCTTGTCCAAGCCACTGCCTCCTTCCCGTCTGAGTGTTCTTGTCCTCTCTGGAAACATAACAGTGTAGTCCTGATCTATCTTTAAAATATTGTATTTTACTACTGTCAACTAAAAGCAAGCAAACGCATGAGCAAGAAATGAATAAGGAGAGAGAGAGAGAGAGAGAGAGAGAGAGAGAGAGAGAGAGGGGGGGGGAGAGAGAGAATACTGGTTAAGGGGCTGGAAAGATGGTGCAGCAGATAAGAGCATTTGTTGTTCAGATTCCAGCTCCTCGGTTGGGTGGCTTACAAGCCCCTGAATCTCCAGCTCCTGGGGATCTATAGCTCTCTTCTTGCCTCCAAGGATAATGTAGTCACGCGCGCACACACACACACACACACACACACACTTAAAAAATTAGGTTATAAGAAGTAAAATATTGGTTAAGAAAGTAATGAGTAATTTTGCATGGATTTTTATTATATGAATAATGTAATATTGTATATATTATTTTGTAATGTTTAATTACTTTGATTGTTTTGTTCTGAGGCAGGGTCTCACCATGTTTCCCAGGTTAAACCGGCTCTATAATCCAGGCAGACTCTGAACTTGCCGTTCCGTGTCACGCTTCCACGCTGCTGAGATTACAGGTCCCAGCTTTATACCATCTCGCCGAGCAGTTAGGCAAAGGACTGTCAGCCCCTCCGCCACTCCTCCTCAGGGATTTTCTCTTCTTATTGCACTGATGTTTCTCCTTCCGGGCTCTTATCCTGTCAACCTCTTTCTCCATCTTTCCCCTCCTTTTCTGCTCGCCCTGGCAGTGTTCCAGAGTTCTCTCCTTACTCTTTTTCCCCCTTCAGGTCCTGGATCCCAGGCTAACCTCCTCCGTGGGCTTTTAGCTAATGGGTTTTATGTGGTAAATCCCCAGTTTTTTGCTTTGAAGACATCTTCTCTTTTGAGCTTCAAGTCTATTTCTGCACTGTGATTGGATAACTGGCAGGACTTCCTGAGTTCATTTAATCCATGTTATTTGTCTTTCTCCTTCTTCTTCTTTTGCATTCTGGAGCAAATGAAGTGATGTTATGTAAGTTCTACTCATCCTTCATGATTATAACTCTCACATTTGTAACACTGGCTTAGGGCTGGGTTTGCAGCTCAGTGGTAGAGAGCTTGTCTAACAGTTGTAAGGCCCTGGTTTCTATTAAGCCCTGCCAAAAAGAAGATATTATGAAGATAGTCTGATAATAGCTATAGCTGTCTTAAATAGCCATACACTTTTGTACTGTAAAGATTTCATTCCTCTGAAATCCTACTGCAGGCAGTCGTGTGTGTGTGTGTGTGTGTGTGTGTGTGTGTGTGTGTGTGTTATAAAATGTATATTGGATACTTGTGAAGGTATATTCTATTTATCAAGATAAAGCTGGAAGCACTCCCAGCTGACACAAGTATAAACACTTTGGTGTCCACAATAGTTGTTTGTCTATAAAACTGTCCCCCAAATGATCCAGAATGTCCTTAATATCTAAAAACCTCCATCAAAATAAGCATCCACAGTATAACAGTCACCCTTGTAGAACCCTCAAGAGTACACCCTGTCACCCTGTTTGAGAAAACTGCTTTCTGCCAGCTGTCCCTTCACAGCTGCCCGACGCCTGCAGTCTTGTTAAAAGTTCATGTCCCTGCTCTGCCTCTTCCCTGAAATTACAGAGCAAGAATGAGCAAAGACCTAAGTATGAACTTAAAGCAAGTACACTGGAGCTTGATAATTGCTTCATTTCTCTGAGGAGCTCAGCAGCGGGGTAGGACAGTAACACACATTGCAAGGAGGATGCCTCAGGCATGCGTGTTTTTAGAGAAAAGCTACCAGAGGCTTTCGGATGATTCCATCTCTGCTGGATAGAGCAGCTCCTGCCCTGGATCCCGAGGAGAGGGGTGGAGCAGGCCCCTGCAGCCTCTTCCCCGCTATGGGACCAGCTGCACAGCCTGAACATGAAAGGAGAGTGTGGCAGGAAAGGCAGTGTTCACAGGAAGGTGCCAGGCAGGGTCTCTGCACATAGACTAGGTCTTCACCTGCTAGATGCTGACCCCTGCCTTTGTCGTCACTTTTCAGTGTCACGCAGTAGATCGTGTCTGTCTCATAGTATCTGGGAGAGAACCGAAGTCCGTATGACGTACTTATTCTTCCTCTGGTAATTCTTAAACTAAGTCACCATACTTAGTTGCTTCTGTGGAATTGCATTAATAAATCTGGCCCTAAAGATTCTTGGAAAAATCTCTTCCTTTCACAGAAGAAATTTCAGCATCAGCCGGAGGCCTGACCCTCTTCTGCTACGGCGGCTGCTTCCTGTCAGTTTTCATCAAGATAGAGCAGCAGTTGCCTGATGCAGCCTGGCTCCTCGCGTCACTGTGAGTCAGTGTATCAGCCAGGGTTCTCCAGAGAAGGAAGAGTGATACAATGCATATGTATTACATAAGGGAATTTATTAGAGTGACTCATAGTCTAGGCACTGAGTGGCCTCACAATGACTGTCTGCACATCGAGGAGGTCAAGAGTCTGCAGGCCTCAGTAGTCCTGCTCTGGCAATGAACATCTAGAGGTTTCCTAGGCAGCCGCTAGTCTTCAGTCTACATGGGAAGGCTAAGAAAGCTGGATTCCGATGACGGTAACATAGACAGGACAAAGATGCTCACAGCAAGAAACAGAAGCAGGCGAGCAAGAAGCCTTCCTTGTCCTTGGACATCTTCATGTCTAGGTTGCCACTGGAAGATGCTGCTTCTCTGATAAGGAGTTTTCCTAACTCAGTCACTCCTGGAAATGTTTCCCCAGGCCCACCCAGAAGAGTGTCTTAATTCATTCACCCAGATCCAGTCAAGTCAAGGACCATGATGCTCATTGTAACCATACAAATACTTACGAGACATCAGATTCCTCAACCTAGACCACTTAGAGGCCCTAAGCTAATTTTATGTGGCTTTTCCCAGTGACAGAAGATACCCTCCTCTGAATACCCCTAAGAATGAGATTGCCAGTAGCCAGCTCTATCTGCTGGCTTCCATTTGTTGGCTTTTCTTCATAAAGTAGACACAAGGTTAACAATGCTCAAATTGCATGTGGATCGATATTTTTAAAACATTGACTCCAGGGAACTGGGGGAGATGTCCATCTCAGCCATGGATAAAATTGCTCCAAATTATGGTAGCCTCTGACATTTGTTATTTATAGGACAGCCTTGACACTTCTTCCTCAGGGTATGGTTCTTGTATGTTGGAATTTTTCACTGTCAAATCTTGAGATATAACAAGCCCCAACTCATTAGTAAGTCTTGTCTGGGCATGGAAAGGGCATGGGCTAGCTGCTAAGATGGATACAAATCAGTCTGGAACCTGTCCATGGAAGTAGTTCACAGAGAGCACACATTTTGGTTGTTCTTCCAATAAATAATGGCTCTATCCAGGCTCTTAGTCCCTTGTATAAATTATCTTCACTTACAAGGCTAAGAGGACATACTTCTAACTTTCAGAGTCAAAAGAGGCTCCGGGGTCTTTCCCCACCCCTTTGAAATGCTTGCCTCCCTGTTCAGAAAAATTGAGATACCCATAGGCACAGTCTCTACCCTTCTAAATCTTTGTGACCACACAAAACACTCTTGAAATTCAGACAGAATAAACTTCACTCAAAGCTATGCCAGCCATTCCGAAGCAACACCTTCACTGTATTCATCCTTCCTTTGATTCAAGCAATATGGCACACTACAGGCGCGGCACAACCAAGTGTAGCAATAACCAAGGCAGACATGACCAGATCCTTTGTAGGGTTTGGGTTAATGTCTGAGAAGGGCAGACCTTGAGAAGGAAATAATCTTCGGAGTTATGTGAGAGAGCGTCTGGCCAGGGTGGCAATTATTGATTGATATGGAAGCCAGAGAAAATGGTAGAGAAGAGTTGATAATGGCACGGGATGATGAAAGATAGTTTTTAGATAGCAGAAGGTGCAAAGGCCAAAGGCATATTCCAGAAGTGAAGAAGAAATGACACAGCAGAACACGTAGGCAAAGGCAGGGTCAATTGGCTGGCGGTGCCCTTTCTCACTCACATCATGTGCAGAGTTTGGTCCTTCCCAAGCATGCTCAGCAGATGTGAAAGAGTTTGAAATTAGGAAACAACGTGACTTTCTTAGCCTTTTACATATTGGTGATACTAGGGAGGAGAGTTTGGGGGAAAAGACAAGTCGGAAGACAGAAGATAATCGGGAAGCTATTGCCAGAGCAAGACAGTGGTAGATGAGAGGAAGGAACAGCAGTGAACAAGGAGAGAAGTGGGTGGACTGGAGCTCTTAGGGAGGCTGGCGTGTAGGACTTACTCTGAGGGAGAGATTCGACCTCTAAAATCTCCTAAATGATATTTCAGTGTTTGCTAACACAGTGATTACAGGTGCAAACAGTTATCTGGGAGAAGAAATGCCTCTAAAGTTAGATGTTACTACTGTATCCATATGACGCGTGCTTGTGTGTGTGTGTGTGTGTGTGTGTGTGTGTGTGTTGTTCACTATTGGAAAACTACTCATGGGTGTTACTAACATCTTTTTGTGTTAAAGAGTCAAATATCTGGGGGGTGGGGCAGGTATTGCATTTAGGTGACTTTGATATTTTGGTGCCTCTCCCTGGAGCTAGAACAAGGGTCATATTTGGCCCTTTGGAATTTAAATGTGGCATATATCATAAAGGATTATGGATAGCCAAATTGTCTCTTTTTAAAGAGTTTTGTATAAGCTTGAGTAGGGCCATGAAGTTACCAACCTCCAGAATATCTAAAGTACAGTTCAGATATAAATAAAAATTAAACTTAACAATATCTCAGGCTTAAGACAAGTCAACTTGGGGGGAAAATGGGATTGTTTTAGCTTACAGTTCTCAGGGTCCTAGTTCATTGCTGAGGGACGTGAAGACAGGAACCTGGAGGCAGGACCTGAAGTCCAGACACTGGAGGAATGCTGCCGACTGGCTTGCTCTTCATGGCTTGTTCAACCTGTGTCCTTGTATCATCCAAGCCCTGGTTGATACTGCCCACAACGCACTGGGCACTCCCGCATCGATCAGTAATCAAGAAAATTCTCCCCAGACTTCCCTACAGGCCAGTCTTATGGAAGCGTTTGCCAGTGAAGATTCCCTCTTTGCAGATGTGCCTAGGTTTGTGGCAAACTGACAAAATACACTGGCACAACTGGCCCCTTGTCAACTCAACAAACAAACAAACACATCACTTAATCACCTATAACCTTTTCTTTCTTGTTCATTCACAAGATCTCATATTAATAGCAGTATGGAAATTCAAATCATTCCAACTTTTAAAAGTCCCACAGTCTCCACATTTTCAAACACTTTAAAAGTTCAGTCTCTTGAAGACACCCAAAGTCTCTTACAAAGTTAAAACCCCTCTAAAGTAGCCAGCCTGTATTATCCACAGCCTCATCTCAAAGTTCCAAGTCTCTGAACTGTGGGCTCCTGTAAAATGAAAAATATGCTAAATACTTTCTTACTCCAAAAAGAACCAGGGTCTAGTTACATTAAAACCAAACAAAACCAAAGCACAGCAGTTTAAATCTGCATTAGATTTCTGGGTATCACGATCTCCCAGGCGGGGAACGGCTTGCCACGGGGCATGGCCCCCCTCGTAGGCTCAGACCAGCTCCACTCCACAGCTGCTGCTGCCCTTGGTGGTCTCCATATGGTACTGACAGCTCCACCGTGCTGGGGTCTCTGTTACAACTGAGCCCCACTTCCACCAGTAGCCTCTGCTGGGCTTTATTCAGGGACTGTGAGCCAGGCACATGGCACAAAGCCTCAGTTTCTTTCCATGGCCCTTTTAATTTTGGGACTTTTAGTTCCACTGAGACAGCACATGTGCTAATGGCCTCTCCTGACCACTCCTGGTGCTGAGCCTCAGGTGCTCGCCATGGCTTCAAAACCAGTGCTGCCTCTGAGACTACTTCACGTTACCACCTCTGACTGACAGTGTGAGGTACAGGCTCAACTCCCTCTGGACCACAGTCACGATGTGCTGACCCCAAGGAAATAATGTGCAGAAGATTTTGCCTCAGTAATGCTAGTCTCTTCTTAATCACAGCTAATGCTTAAGGGTAGAGTTTTGCTGAGGCATAAATAGCAAGTAGAAGAGATGATTTTATTATCAGTCAAAGACTGCACCACCCCTAATGAATAATTCAGTCCAAAACTGCATATTCTAGTAAACATAGCATTCTGGCTTAATGCTTCCCTTCCAGTAGGTACTTCTGGTTTTCACAACTCTTGGCTGAGCACTGAAATCTTGTATATTTCCTTGGATACAAAAACTTTGCAAAAAAAAAAAAAGTGTTTTAAAGCCAGACTCATTGACCATTTAACTCATTGTTATTTTCCTGTCCCTGACAACTCTAGGGGATTTTATTCTCCATCAAAAATTCCAGAGGAAATCAATTAAAGCAGAAGTGGTGTGTGTGTGTGTGTGTGTGTGTGTGTGTGTGTGTGTAGGTTAAAAGACTGCTAATGTCTGTTGCCATCCAGTGGTTGTAATGAAATATCCAGCTTCTAACTTTTCATCTGATCAAAACCTTCCACAGTTTCATTTTCTTGGGCTGTGATGTAAAAGGTTTTTGAGTGATTTTTGCAATATCTACATGGCAGGGCTGTTTAAGTGATGATTGGCCACTTAATTTGCCACCATATATTCATTAGAATTCACACAAGGGCATAGTTTCAAGAATATTTCTAAGTGAGTAACATAGCTTTCTAGCAGAATCAATTTTAAGCCACATCATTTGGCTTCTACCCAAACTACCCTTAAGACTTTCTGAACCTGATTTCTTACTGTTGAGAGACTTTCATTTCAGATTCAAGGCCAGAGCTGAGGTTCAGCCAGTGTTCTGACTGACATCACACAGTAGGAAAACCCAGTTGCAAAATCGGTTTTCTCAACTGACATTCAGTCCCATTTTCTAAGTTAATTTCCTAATTGTTGATCTGTCTTTAAGTAAAGCTAAATATCTTCCTAGGACAAGTTGCTTTAGGGTTCAGAGACTGAAGATTTAATATCCCAGAAGAGTATGGATATCAATGGGAGTTCACAATGGTACTGTATAAAGAAACGGATTATATGCAGCTAAGTCAAGTGCTAACATGTCGGTCAGCTGGATACTGTCAGTGTGCAGCACTTAATCTGAGTTTAAAGTTAGCAAGTCCATGACAGGAAAGTGAGAGCGGCAGGGACCTGAGGCAGATGGTCACGTTGCGCCCACAACCAGAAGCAGAGAGAGAGAGAGAGAGAGAGAGAGAGAGAGAGAGAGAGAGAGACCGTGGTGCTCAGCACACCTGAGCCTTTGCCTTTAGTCCAGGACCCCAGCTCAAGGAATGGTGTTAGCAAGGTGTTAACTGCAACAGCGTTACAAAGACATGGTTTTCTAAAATACCATGAAGTGACCAGACCACAAATCTATTGACTCTAGATAACTTTGATATGAATAAAACAATCTTATCATCAAGGACTTTTCTTTTTCTTGGTTGATGCCCACATTTATGCTCTTTCTTCTTCGTATGATAAAGACATTTTGTTTTTTTTACATGAGTTAGATCTCTCCGATAGGATGTGTTTTAATTGCAAAGCCAAAGATCTTGGTTAGACTTTGATTTAGAAAGTCTCTTGTGACTTATATGATGACCAAATCTTTCCTCAGAGCCTGCCAGTGTGACTAAAAACGTGAGGAAGATCTCATTAATGAGGAAGTTTGAGATCTAAACCCTAGACCTGAGTAGAAGTTCTCAATGGGAAATTATTCTAGCCCCATAAATTGCCTGCCACATCTGCACCAACTCTAAGAGAGACACAGCTACTTTATTGAATTGTATGTTTTAGCATTTTTTCACATCTATTTGTGCCTGCCATCACTGTGATGCTTGTTCTGCAGCTGGTAGAGAGTTATAGTTTCCAGCAGAGTGATACAGATAGATGCTTTCTCTCTCCTGTGTAGAATCTTGTACATCCCGTGTCTAGAAAGTGGCTTCATCACAAGACTTTACCTCCCAGCATCTCATTGCAGCCTGAGTTTATACAATTTCTTGACCACAGAAAGTGATATATCACCAGATATAGGTCATATCTGGGACAAAGCCATATCTGAGATGCCATAATTTCCTCCTTCGAGGTCTAGGGAAGATGGCAAAGGAAGCACCTGAGGGACTACCAGGTTGGAAGTTCCTGCTAGTGGCAATTTACACTAGAATTAAAATCCCTCCTACATAAGCCATTGTGGCAGTCAGTGCTGTCACTGGACTTGGCTCATCCTTTACCCACTTGTTAGCAGTTCTGGACTGGAGCAGTCAGCCTGTTTGTGCTTTCTTTAGTCTGTTCAGAGAAAGAACTAGTGCCTACATTGCTTGCATCTTGGGACGATTGAGATGATTGAAGTGTTTGCTTTCTCGTTTTACTGCTATTCAAATATTTGTTAGTCATCATTATGCCGTAAAATGGAACTTTTGAAGAATCTAGTCCAGTTACTCATTTAATGCAGCTTCTGCAACAAGGGATTTTTTTATTCATTAAATTTTTAAATAAGAAGTTGATAGGTTTCTTTTACTTATTGTGGTTTGATTGGCTGATTTCCAGTGCTTTAAAGGAAGTTGGCCTGCTCTCACTAATAACCTCTTCCCATACATAGGGCCAGTCACCTTGGGGAGGTGTTCTAAAGCCAACTGGCCCAATTTATCATGTCCTATTGAGCACTGTTTTCAGTGTACTCTAAATATCCCCAAATATAATCATTGGCCATAACATCCACAGGCCAGTATCTGTCTAGCTAGAGTTCACAACCACCAAGTTAATCTAATCTATCCTGTATGGGTTCTTGAGATCTTCAATTTGTTCCTCATTTCAGTGAAGAAATAGTGGGCAACACCATTTCTCTGACTGTGGGGTGATGCTTTGGGTTCCTACCTTGATGTCCCTGAACAATGGACTGGAACCTGGAACCATAAGACAAGCAAGCCTTCCCCACCCTGAAAGTTGCCGGTGGCTAGGGTATTTGATCATAGCAACAGCAATGGAACCAGAGCAGGGTTTGCCTGCCCGAATCAGCAACAACCTGACCAGTCGTGATAGATGAGCGCCCACGGGAAGCCAGCGCTTCTTCTGGTCCACTGAGCTCTAGCTTGAGCTTCCCCAGCACACACCACTCAAATGGTCTGCTGGTCTGCTTGCGTCTTTAGACTCTTGGGATCTACCTTTTGTTCCCTGGGGTATCCCTGTGGTCTGTAATGAAGCCTCCTAGGCAGTGACCACTCAATAAACATTTGACAAGCAAATGAATTCCAGATGGTGACGACAGCCGTGGAGTTGAAATCGCTGGTGTGTACTGTAGACTTTTATTGAATGCCAGTGTGCTTTGTAGCTTATGCTCTTCCCACGAAGCCCATTTAAATGTTATTGCATCTAGTGAAAGGGTAAAGAGTGATGGACCCAATTAGGAAGAGAAGACTGTGTGGGGATCACCTGCTGTTACTGGTGAAGGACTTTGCCTCTTGGCTGTACTCCTCTGCCCCCAGGGTGATCAGCTTTTGAAAGGGCAATAGAGTTGGCAGGGAAAGTTGCTTTCTGAGTTCCATGGAGGTAGTCAGTTTGATTTGAGTTGACAAGCCAAGGTGGCATCACTGTGGGCCAACATTTAACTGTTTCTTTGCTGATTGGACCTGGAAAACATATGTGAACAAGGCCAACCTAATGAAGTTTTATAGCCTCCATACAATGGAAAACTTTCTGAATACATTTTTGGTATTCTGAATACAGAAGAACCTTACTAAAAACCTTTGTTACTGAGGTGATTATAGAGATTTGATGTATGATGTAGTGATTCTAGAGTAAGATTTAAGTGTGAATCCCCATCTATCCCTTACTGGCCCAAAACTTCCAAGGCCTTCTGTATGTATAAAAGATGGGAAATATTTTGTCCTCTCTGAAGTTGTAATGAGGTTATAAACTGAGTGATGCTTTTGAAGTAGTTAGATTGATAGAACTGGAACATCATAAATCACAGCAATTACCCTCCCAGTTTTTAATTGGGCTGTGTTTTCTGTACTAGCTAAAATGCTACACGCTCAGGTTACAGGTTGTTTAAGGACATTAGAGACTGTGAACTTGCAAGGGGGCTGTCCTTGGTGGACGGGCCTTCTGACCAGGGGTTCCTAAGGCTGGCTCGATGCTAGACCTATGGAATGCTGCCTTGGCCCACGCCTGCCAGTCAGCAGCCTGCCCTTGGATACCTTCATCATCCATATTCCCCAAAATGGTGGGAGGTATGAACTAGCCACTTTGTCAGGATCTGGTGAAGTGCACCTGGCACAGCGACCCTCTTGGGCTTACCCTTGAGCCTGAGCCCTAACTCTGTTTTACCAGCTGTGGCCAGGACAGCTGAAGGGCAGTAGGAACTTTAGAGACAGGACATTACTGACTCCTGTTAATGACTTGGTTGAATCCAGTGCACTGTGTGCCAAATTGCTGCCTCCCCACCCCAGCCCCAAGCAAGCAGCTTCCCACATAAAGAAGGTTCACCTTCTTTTCACCCTCACTGCTTTTCAGGAACGCTACCTTCTGGTAAACAGGTATTTCAGAGACATTTGAATAACATTGAGGCAGGATTTGATGTTCTCACAATAACAAATATGGAATGACTCCTTTAGACTAGATAAGCAATGGCTTGAGAGTTTGTCACATAAAATGCTACTTCATTCATAAAAATTTCTGCATAAAACCCCCTTCAGTTATCTTAAATAGAAAATGAGCTGACCTGTGCTTCCAGTTCTGGGAAATCTTTAGATGGTACAATGTAGCAAATGGGAAATAGCTTCACAGAGAACTTCTAATCTCAGTGGAGGGAGGGAGGAGATGTTCCCAGAAGGACTTGATTGTTTGATGTTTCTTCTTTACCAGCTTCACACATTTTCAAAGCCCACAGGCAGGATTTGAGACACACTGACAAGGAGCCACCACCCATTAACAATACACATTCTGGTAGCAGGTAAAGACTGACCCTTCAAATACCTGACTGTAATTTATGATTTGGAATGAATCTCCACAGCCTATATAGAGAGATACTTAAAACTGACCTCTAAGCAAAATTTCATTCACAGATTAGGATAACAGAATGAATTTTCATTTATAACTCAGCAAAATTTAGCACCAGGATCTTGTCATGTTGGTCATACTGGTTTTGGTGGAAGTATTTTAAAATTGTTACTGTCATGGAAATGTTTCAGTGTGCATCTCCAAAGCCAGAAACATTTTTCTTACATATCCTCAGAACTATTGGTACGTTGAATAAATACATTTCTCTAATACTCTTCAATTTCCCCCTTTCCATTGATCTATTTTAATTAGCCTGTGAGCAAATGTGTCTTAAATGATGACAGAAAGCAGGGCAGTGCTCTGTGTTACTTGATTATTAGACGGGGCTCCTTTGTCCATGAAAAATATTTTTATCAGGAAAGTTTTCACACATACAGAATAGCTGATGAGAGTCTTCACTCTTCACATGGTTGTATGACTCTCTTATTATTTTTGCTTTTGACTTTTTGGTGTCCAAGATTTTATAGTCTTTATGCTTATCATTTAACGAGAAAGTCAGGGTATATTCTATGACTCCTTTTTGGGGGGAAGAAGCCTTAAATAATATAGGCAAAGTAGGTGGCCACTATGCTGATGACTTTACCCTGCTTATAGATCTTGAGAGTGTCTGGGTAGCCCTTGCTGTTCATGTTATTGAGTCCAGCTTTCAGCTGACAAGAGTCTCTGGGGCATCCCCCAGACAGCCGGATGCCTCGAGGTTACCAGTGGAGTCACCACCGTGGGTTACTGAGAAATTAACAAACACCCGATGTAAAACTGAAGGCTTTGGAACAGTGCGTTTACACCTTACACAATGCTGGTTGCCTTTCAACATTATCCAAAAATACCACACAAAGGTATTTAGAAAGAAGATAAACAAATCTGGTTTGTTAAAGTGTTTGTCTGAGGACTGCCACTGTTGCCGAGGGATTCACAGAAGCAGATTTTCACGGCTTTATCAGACCGAGCCTGTTTTTGAACAGGTTCCGGAGAGAGTGGGCTCCTCCTGCCCTGTTCTGGATGGTTATGTTAGACTTAACCCAGCCTGAGTAATATCAACATTTCCCTTTGTACAAAAAGTACACTGGGTGATAATGCCTAGGTTTGCTTTTAGCAGAAAACTTCAGCGATACCAGATTTATTTTTCTATCTACCGCAAGTTTCTAAATAGACATCATGTAACCAGCTTCACGCGGCTCATCTTGGAGCACAAGCAAATGTTAGCTTAATATTTGAGTGCCATCTGCTGTAAGTTCCATGGCATTCAGGCCCATCTGCCTTCCTTGCGGCAAGTCCCCTTTCCTTTTTAAAACCTCAGTAGAACGCAGCACGCCTCTTCCCAAGCCTTCCTCGCTGAGCTGGTGGAGCTGACTCTTCCCGCTGATCACCGCACGGGGCTCCCTTGGCTCTGAGAGATAGTGCTTCAGCTGCAGGAAGGATGTGCATGTGTGTGACGTAACTAAGCAGTCGACGCGTTGCTAAGCCCCTCTGCTTGATCTGAAAAGGCAGTCTGACGCTCAGCGGGTGAACACGTGCCAGCTCAGCAAAGTTACTGGATAAACAACTATTAAGAATAGAGTACATTAAAGAAAGAAAGAAAGAAAGAAAGAAAGAAAGAAAGAAAGAAAGAAAAGAAAAGAAAAGAAAGAAAGAACAGAGCATGCGCCAGGCTTTTTTAGAAGACATTGGAATGGAGGGAGTAGAGAACAGACTCTCTGCTGCCCTGACGTTCCATCTGCGAAAGAGATAAATGTATGCACACAAATGACCCATATAATTCAGGACAGGATGGTGATAGGCAGTGTGAATTAGAGTAAGTCCAGGTGTGGTGGCATCGCCTGTAGTCCTAGGTCGGGAAGGGTGACATAGGACAGGGAACTGTTTTAAGTAGGGTAGTTAAAAAAGACTGGAGATAGGCAATAAAATTTAAATATTGGCATGCACATAACTCCAGTGTGTTAAAACTATTACGAAGGACAACACACATGTTGTTCAACAAGCCTGTCTTGAGGCTCTTGGTAGATACAGACACATCCCACTGTGAGCGATATAACTATATCTCAGTATCCTCCAGGGACGTCACACAGATAGAAAACCAACCCGGCCATTCAAATCCTCAAGGCTCCATTGTCCCCTGAAACTGGGTAAACTGGACTTCGTTGTGTCATCATGTGTCTGCCTGTGTGTGTCTGCCCAACAGCTGCATTCACTTCTGAGCATTCCAAAACATGTTCTGCCACCAGAGTTGCTGGTAATGGAATGTCTCACCAATCCCCCACCCACCGCAGGACATACATATAATGTCACACACCACTGTGACTGATTCCTATTACCAGGGGTTTCTGTTTTAATGGCTACTGGATTTCCGAGCTATAAGCAGTCTGGTTCCTTTGAAGTCAAGTTGAGCTGAACGCTGATCATGAGCAGACTGCTATTTCTATTATTAGGTGTGGTAGGAGTTTCTAGGGTCAAGCAGTGAGAATCATAAGCAAGTCATGTAGGCTCATCTTTATTTATGTGACTGTATGTGTTTGCCGGTATGGGTATCTACCCACACAGTCATGGATTCCAGAATCAGGTATATATGCATTACTGGGGGGAGCTGAGGAACCTAAGGTGAACAAGTCCTTGTAACCAGACATTGGTAGAGACATGCAGCTGAAAATGCTGTCACACAGCACTGCAGGCACACTGAAGGCTGTACTTACCCCGGCCCTGTCTGTGTCACTGACTTACAGAAGCTGAGGTATATGTGTACTGCCATCTTTCCGTGCTTACCTATCCACAGCTTCCAAAATCTGGGCACAGGGAGGATTATTAATGGAATATTGATCCCATTCTTTCTGTTCCCCTTTGGAAGAGATTACATTGTCCAAAAGTAATAACAGTATTTGTTGAAAGAATCATTGCTTCAATAGCCTGAGTACCAGTTTCAGATGCTGAAATGACAACACACTACTGCGGGGGGTGGGGGTGGGGGGGGGGGGGGGGGGGCTGTGGCTGGGGAGGGGATGTGTTTTCTACCTAGTTTCTCCACTAGACATTTGGAGTGTGGGACATTTGGAGTTACTGCATAGCTTGAGAAACTCAATAGACCTCTGTACAACTGAAATGAAACATGTAACCTCCATAGAGGCCATCAGGGGACAGGTACAAAGGGGGACAGAGAGGAGGGCTGGAGGAGACTCCCCCCTCGGATCGTTCAGACTCCCCAGCCTGAACCTGGGGACCCCCGTAGTAACCTGCATGAAAGCAAAAGTAAAATTGAGTTTGGGGACTGGGGGAAAGCCTCACATGTCCTCTTATTGTGTGCTCTTAGGAGGGTTTTTAATAAGATAACTCCAGATTCAAAGAAGATTTAGGCCACTCCTATTCTCCTGACTACATAGAACATTTTCTTTCAGTTTTATATTACTTATTAAAATCAGAAAAATATTTGTTTGGCCAATAAAAGCGGCACAAACTTCATCTCACTGAGTACTAGTAATACGGACCTGGTTTTCTGATTAGCCATTTCTCTCTACCCCCAGCCCCGTGTGCACGGTTGGCATCAAACACTGTGCTTGTGTGGAGGCACAACTCTCCGGAGAGGTAGACTCTCCTACTGAGCATGGTGTTGGGGACCAGCAAGAGCAGACTCCAGGGCCAGCACAACATCTCTCTGGCTGCCCCCCTGGTATGCCCATGAGTCCTCTTTATTCTTGGTGGCCGGCAGTTAAACTGTATCTCCAAGATCCATCATGTTTCTATTGCCTGGGCAGGCAACGCTGAATTACAGCTAAGAAGCCAGCTTTCAGTCCACCGCATAGCCAGTCTGTGGAGTGGGGGGTGTGCTGGAGCTCAGGATCTGGTAACTCTGGGCTTCGGAAGCCTCAAGAACTCAGGCCTTTTGGTGTTTCAAACTCTGAGCATTCCTGTTTCCCCTTCCCCTGATGATGGACCCTATGTACTCGTTCATTTCATCCTCCCAAAGTCAGAACGAGGAATTTGCCCGCATTGAACATGGTTAAATGCTGCATGGCATTTTGCAGTTTTTCCGTCTTTCAGTAGAGATTTGAGTCCGGCAGAGGTCTGACTGTTCTTGGAAGTGGTGATTCCAAAAGTGAAGATTGATGTTCAGAGGTTCTTATCCCATCCCATCACCTTTCTCACAGTGAGCCTGTAGGCACAAAAACTACATCCTGAGTCGACAGACTCGAGTCAGCAAGAAGCAGAACTCCAGAGACCAAAGAGCAGGGTTAGTCCAGTTAGAGACTGCCCCAGACCCATGGGCTCTGATGGATTAGGTCTGTGCTCTTGTTTTTGGGGGTGGTGCTGTCCACACATTGAGTTTTGTGGTCTGAATGGTGTGCCCATCATGATGTCAGTTGCGCTAACTGGTCTTGTCCAAGAGGAAGCATTGAAGTGACTCTGGCTGCTGACAGCATTCTCTGGAACTCCACGATCCATGTGAAAAATACATCTTTTCAAAGAGGGAGGGCTTTTTTCCCCCTGAAAACAACCTTCAAGAGCATTGAATCCACTCCAGTCACTCTGCAGATGGACTGAGTAAGATATAGGCAGCTAGGCCTGAACCTGGAGCCAGCCGGGACCAGCACACTCCAGTGGCTGATTGTTTTGTAACAGCTCTATTCAGACACAATTCACAAACCAGGAAATCCACCATGCTGGCACCCGTAGTCCACGGATTATTTCTTCATTTATGCTGCTGTCACGGGTGTAACATTTCTAGTGTTCCCCATGGAAACTCTCTGCCCTGTAGCTCCCCTGTTCCCTTCTTCTCTCGTAGGCCCTACAAATCACTAATCTACCTTCTAGTTCTTCAGAGTTGCCATTATGGAGATATCTCAGATAGATGGAGTCAAATAATATGTGCTCATTTGTATCTAATTTTTTTTCTTAGTCATCAGTTTATAGCAGGTGTCAATATGACACTCTTAGAGCGGATTAACGCTCCTTTAGGGAGATACAACTTGTTGTACTTACCCAGTCACTTGAATGGGTTCTTTCTTTCTTTCTTTTTTTTTTTTAACTATTTTGAATAACTCTGTACCATGAGTCTTCATGTGAAGATTTTTGTGAGGATACTTGCTTCCATCTACTTTACCTTGCAGTGAGCCTGCTGGGTCATAAGGAAACTATGTTTAACACAATGTAAATGTAGGCCTTTTAGGTTTTGTTTCAGTCCTCTGAGTTATACATCTGCCCTTATTTAATACCATTTATTACAGATTTTCAGGAAGTGAAATTTGGAAGGAAAAAGGTAGCTTCACTGTTTTACAATGGGTCATGAGTCTAGCTTCTCTCATCCTCAGATTATACATACACATGTACATATGCATGTACACATACACATTCATGGTCACATACACATACATATACTGCTTCTTAGGGGTTTTGATTTTCATTTTACTTATGACTAATGGTTTCTAAACATTTTCTAATATACTTTTCAGATGTTTGTATTTCTTCTTTGCAGAATTCACTCTTGTTTGTCTGTTTCCAAATGGGATTAATATATTCATGTTGTTGAGCTGTAAAAACTCTTTACATATTCTGGATCAATCCGATGTTTTCTCTTATTCTGTGAATTGTGTTTCCATTTTCTTGTGGCTTTAAGTCAGGTCCACTTAGCATTTATTACCTTTTTTATATCCTTTTCATATCCTCTAGTTCTTTTCGCCTCTGAAGTATGAGACACCCAAACAGAAAAATCTAAGAAGTATTTAAACTGGCTAATCTATCTCACATCAGACTTCTCCTATGGGCAGCCATTTCTTCTGACTCAATCTGTAGATGTGTCACTGACTATCACCAACAGAACACCAGTGATGTGTTAAACTTGTTATGTGTGTGCCATCCAGCACCCGTTAGCCTATATTTCCCCGTGCGACGATAAGGTGCATTTCTTCTATCTCATTTACTATGGTTAGCATTTTGAGTGAGCCAGGCCTGGTGGCTCATGCCTGTAATCACAGAAACTTGAGAAGCTTAGATGAGATGGCAAGTTCAAGGCCAGCCTGTCAACTTAGTGAGCCTCTTTCTCAAAAGAAGGAAATCAAATTAATAAAACGCTGAGCAGAGAGTTTAGCACAGTGGCCCAGTTCTTGCCTAGAATGTACAGGTTCCTGCGTTCAATTCCCAGGACCTCCACCTTTAAGAAAAACACAGGGTAAAGAACTGCCAGAACTTGCACTTGTTCACTGCTCAACATTATCTTGCCCATGTCATTTAAAAATATTTAGGAGGGCTCGATGCATTTGCTGTCCCTACCGCCTCCATAAGACGTCCTGAACTCGACTCCAGGCTGGGAATGTACCTCAGCTCATACAGTTCTTGACCTGCAAGCATGAAAATGGTAGTTCTTTGTTTTGTTTTGTTTTGTTTTGTTTTGTTTTGTTTTGTTTTGTTTTAAAAAAGAATGGAAGCCGGGCATTGGTGGCACACACCTTTAATCCCAGCACTCTGGGAGGCAGAGACAGGCAGATTTCTGAGTTTGAGGCCAGCCTGGTCTACAGAGTGAGTTCCAGGACAGTCGGGGCTATACAGAGAAACCCTGTCTCGAAAAACCAAAGAGAGAGAGAGAGAGAGAGAGAGAGAGAGGGGGGGGGAGGGAGAGGGAGAGGGAGGGAGGGAGGGAGGGAGGGAGAGAGGGAGAGAGAGAGAGAGAGAGAGAGAGAGAGAGAGAGAGAGAGAGAAAAGAAAAGAAAAGAAAAGAAAAGAAAAGAAAAGAAAAGAAAAGAAAAGAAAAGAAAAGAAAAGAAAGGAGCAATAAAACAAATATGGGACCCATGCATGCAATCTTAGCACTGAGGAATCAGAGACAGGCGGATCCCAGAGGTTCACGGGAATCTTAGTACTGAGGCCTCAGAGTATAGTGGATCTCAGATTCACGGGAGAGCCAGCCTAGCCTACTTGGTAAATTCTTGACCCATGAGAGATTCTGCCTCAATAGAGCAGATGGGAGGAGGTATCTGGAGTGAGCCAGGCCGGGTGGCTCATGCCTGTAATCACAGAAACTTGAGAAGCTTAGATGAGATGGCAAGTTCAAGGCCAGCCTGATTTTGATTGATCTCTGTTCCCTACAAGCATGAAGACAACATGTACCCACATACATATGTAGAGATACACACACATTAACACACCACAAACACATACAATAAAACTGAAATCCTACTGCAGCTATTAGAAACTTTCCCCCAAACTGAAAACCATCCTGTAAATATAGTCAGCACATGCTTTGCAGTGGACTGAATTCAGAGTTGGGATTCTGGGATGAACAAGCTAGGGCGGTGCATCACCGCTCTACAGAGGAAGCAAGGTCCCCATCCAATGGCTCTAGTCCAAGAGTATGTATGGACCGGAAACACAGAGAGGCCAGGAACTGCCTGGGGTGGTCCGTGATGCCAACCAGATGAGATGATATTTGAGTCAACCTTTGAAAGAAAAGAAGGTATTTTTAAGAAGAGACAGTGAACCTGTGTTTCCTGGGAAATCTAAGTGTCATTTTCCTAGTTTCTTACCCCTTAAAGAACAAGTGAACCAAAACCTCGAGACTGTACAATTATATGTTCATATTGGCAGATCTGTACGTGGTTAAGTTACAAGATGGCAGCAATCTCCTCTTCCAGAAAGGGTAACCTATTTAACTTTTTGCTTTTGACTTTGCTTCTTTTTCTTCTTCCTTCCTTCCTTCCTTCCTCCCTTCCTTCCTTCCTTCCTCCCTCCCTCCCTCCCTCCCTCCCTCCCTCCCTTCCTCCCTCCCTCCCTCCCTCCCTCCCTCCCTCCCTCCCTCCCTCCCTCCCTCCCTCCCTCCCTTCCTTCCTTCCTTTCTGTTTAGGTGTTTTGTTTTGTTTTGTTTTGTTTTGTTTTGAGACATGGGTCCCATGTATTCCAAGCTGCCTCAAACTCACGAAGATGAGGATGGCCCTGAACGTCCAGTCCTCTCGCCTGCTCCTCCCAAGCTCCAGAGCTGCGGGTGTGTGCCATCAAGCACAGTTGGAGTCCGTGTGACGCTGGCGGCCAGGCCCCAGGCTTTGCACACACTAGGGGAGCACTGTGCTCGCTGAGCTTTCCCCAGGTCCCTTTCAGTTCTTCCCGTGCCTTGTGTCTTCATGTTCTTTTATCTGCAGAGTGACCAGGAAACTCTCAACTGAGGTCCTTAGGGTTAGGGGTCCAGAGTAGAAAATCCTAGAAGCCTCCTTCTTGGTAACCTGCCTTTCTTTATTGCTTTATGAGGAAGTCTTCTGTGTAGGCGGAAGAACTCCTGTCCAGATTTCACCCTTTCACACCCAGGTAGTTCCAGTGGGGTCACACCCTGCTAGAGATCTGTAACTCACACTTGACCTGTGGGTTTGCCATTGGGCCTGCCAGGCCATGCCCCCAGGAGTCAGCTCATGCAGCTGTGGTGAGGGATATTTTCCATTTTGTGTCTCCATACAAGCAGTCAATTCTGCAAGAGATTTTAATCCTTTAGAAAACAGACAACAACAAATTGTCTTTCTTCTCTCCCAGCAAAAATCATAGAATACTTAAACATTTGTTCCTTTATTGCGTTGTAATGCTAATCATTAATGTGGTGCCTTGGCTTAGTTAAGGAAGAGAGAGTGCCTTGGGCAGCAAGCCATCCAAAGACACGAAGGTAGTTCTGCCATGGGAACAAGCCATTTGTTCTGGCTGGGTTATTTATGGCCTTAGCAATGACCCCACTGTATCTTTGGAAAGTGTGTCCTGCTGTGTCAGCAGAAAGATACATGACCTTGCCTACCAGTTGGTAGGTAAATGCAGGCAGGCATCAGATCACTGTTAGCAGCAGAAGAGGTTAAAGCACAGCAGAGTCGTTAGGAAGCCAGCTGAGCAGTGCGTTCTGACTTCCGCAAAGCCACTTGCTAAGTCTGTCTTCATCTGCAGTGTTCCATATTACTGAGACATTTATGATATGGCATCTCTGTGTCAGGATGACCAGTTGGAGGCTTATCTGCTCAGTTCTTGATGCTAGAGACACTTGCTGATCAAAATTATAAAGGTTAGTTATGCTTTATAAATAAACAAGGTAATATCTATCTATCTATCTATCTATCTATCTATCTATCTTTAGAAATAGGTTTGAGCACCTGGTGTAGTGGCACATGGGGTTCAAGCTCAGCCTACTACATGGCAAGACCCTGCCTCAGCAAAGGAAGCAGGGAGGAGATGGGTTATAAAGCAGATAAATATTCTGCTTGAATACACAGGCCCTTGGTTTACTGCGGTAGCTGCTTATTTTGTTTATTTTGTTACTTGTCTCTGTCTTGAGAGTTTGTGTGGACAAGGTCTCTTCCTGTGCAGCCATCAGATTTTACCAGCGATTCCCAGGTGGCTTCCAGCTGCTGCTGAGCGCCACCCCCGCGACAGTGCTAGAAATATCCCTGGCAAACAGGGTAGAGCCCAGCGCTGCGGAGGGGAGGCGCCCGGTCTCACCCCTAACCAAGAAGCTACCTGTGATTGCTTCCTGCTGGGACAGGGAGACTTCACTCTGCAGATCCCTCCACACTGAGGGCAGGCCCCGTGCCCAGAGGCAGAACAAAAAAAAAAAAAAAAAAAAATAGAGTCCTCTGTTTTTTTATGAGTGTGCTTTTGTTTTGAATGTTTTTGTTTCATTGCTTTGCTTTGGTTAAGTTTTTTAAAAATAATTTGTTTATTTTGATTTTTGAGGGGGATTTTGTTTTTTCTTTTTTTCTTTGAGAGAAAGAGAAGGAACATAAAGCCGGGATCTGGGAAGATCCGGGGGATTGGAAAGTATATGACCACAATCGATTCCATAAATATTTTACATAAGTAATAAGTTCAAAGTATCTTATGCAAACTTTACATAAGCAATTCTTGTAAGCCACATGAGAATCGCTACCTCATTACTGGCTCATAGACACAACGTACCCCTAACTGCCGGATTTACCTCTTCAAACTGCCAATTCCAGTTATATCCCCCCCAAGCGGGGCAAACATTCTTGTCAACGTTGATATTTTAATTTCATACTTCTGTTGCTCTAACAGAAGCAGAAGTATTTCTCCTTCTTCCCTCCCCTTCCTCTCCCTCTTTTCTCCCCTCTCTGCCCCCCTAGTGGCTAAGGAGGGTGAGCATCTCCTCACATGTGTGCTCCTTCACTGGGCTAATTGCACCTCAGCTGGCTAATTACACTCAGGATTTCCACTTTCCTTCCCTATCAGCCAGGGGTTCCTGCAAATTCTCCATGATGATGATGATGATGGTGATGGTGATGGTGATCGTGATGGTGATGGTGATGGTGATGGTGATGGTGATGGTGATGCTGATGCTGATGCTGATGCTGATGCTGATGCTGATGGCGGTGGTGATGATGATGATTGTTATTATTAGTTTAGACCTAGTTTGACACCTGTTTGTTAACTCCATTAAGCCTTTTTTTGAACAAAAATTCTTCACTCTGTGACTTGTTCTTTTTGGTTTGGAGAAAATTTCAAAGACCAGAAATGATTTCCATTTCTTTTTATACAATTTCTTTTACCACCTAGACCAGCAGTTCTCAGCCTGTGGGTTGTGACCCCTTTGACTGTCAAATCACCCGTTCACAGGGGTCACCTAAACACAGGGACAGGGAGATCTGAAAACACAGCTATTTACATTATGATTCACAATAGTAGCAAATTACAGCAGTGAAGTAGCAACTGAAGTAGTTTTATGATTGGGGGTCGCCACAGCATGAGGAACTGTAGGGGGGGTCACAGCATTAGGAAGGTTGAGAACCGCTGACTTTACATTTGAATCCATACTGCCTGCGCAGTCGGAGCTTTGAGCACATGAGGAGGTAAATTCTTCATTCTTTTCTTTACATATTGAATGGGTTTCTCAACAGAATCTCCGGGCCGGCCAACCGTTTCCACACTGAACTGTAGCGGCACCTTTATCAGCTCTCTAGCATCTGGCTCTATGTTTCCACTTACGAACACCTAATTCTCTTCCATCGTGTGGCTCCTGGGTCAGGACCACATTTATTTTTATTATGACTGTTTGTCTCAGTACTCACCAGAGTCTACTTTTCCCCCTTTCTGTAACTGGCTAAATCTCACGAAGTTCTTTGTGTTTAGCGTAAAGTTTAGAGTTCAGTTTTTAGATTGTTGCCCTGAACATTCACCTGGAGGGGATAGACATTATTACATAGTTAAGCTTCTCATCCATGCATGCCCTTTGAGTCTGGGTGGGGAGGCACTTAGTAGAGTTCAAGTTTATTTACTTAAAGTCATGCCTAGTCAGGTTAATTTCACAAGTCTCAGTTGCTGTGTAACTGCAGCAAAATTCTCACTGGATATTTTCAGTCAAGAGGAATGCTGTGTGCGCACGCACTTGTGTGTGGTGTGTTTGTGTGTGTTTGTGTGTGTATGGTGTGTGTGTATGTGTGTGTTTGTATGGTATGAATGTATGTGTGTGTATATGTGTGGTACCTGTGGGTGTGTGGTGTGTGCATGTGTGTTTGTGTGTATGTGTGTGGTATGTGTATGTAGGTGTGTGTTTGTGTGTATATGTGTGTATGTGTGTACTCATGGACATCTGTACCTCATATTTGCCAGAGTAATATAAGTGTTCAAATGTTGAGCCTTTCATGATTTCTGTATACATGACATACATACACTCGGTGATGATGCCTAATTTCTCCTTACCTGGCAGGAATGGGCATTACTGTAATTGTAATGCTATATTTTCATATGCTTATACACGGTTTTTCTTGTTTGATTGCATTGACCATGACCTCCAGTATTACACTAAATGTAGGTGGTTCAATACTTGTTATTTCTTTCAATAAAAGAAACGCATTCAAAGTTTCTCCACTAAATACTACGTGAATAATTTGACTGATAGTCTTTATCAGAGAAATTTCCTGTATTTCTACCTCCATAATATTTTTAGTCCCAGATACATGTTTAGTTTTAGGCACTTTATCTATATCTATTAATATAACTATGTGATCATTTTTTAGCCAATCAGTGCTGCAAATTACACTGGAAGATTTCCTAACATTAAACCACTTTGCCTTTTTGAAGTAAAGCATTGATTTGCTTCCATACATTTCAGTAGCTGTTGATTCACTAAGATTATTTGTAACTTTGACATCCACACCAGTATTAATTATAAATAATTAAAGCAGGCCTTATATTCCTTACCATGCCTTATTGCCCATTTCAGACATTAGCCAAGGACATGGTGTGTGTTAAAGCACCCACGCCTTGTGACAGCTGTGCACCCTGAATCTTTTCACGCTTACAGCATTCGGGGCGTCCCCTAGCTGGGCCTTGGTGAAGCTGCAGCCTGACTCCGCTAGGCCTGGGCCTGGCGGCTTTTGCCTTACACTATGTGTTAGTGAATGAACTCTACAATCGCTCTTTCTTGTACTGGCCTTCCATTTTGGAACCAAGACTGTACCTACGGGATAGACTGGCCTGGCTCATTTTCCCTCCTTGTCTGCTTTTGGAGCAAACAAGTAAAAGAAGTGTCTGATCTTTAAAAGCATGGTGGAACGGAAGCATGAAACTACCTGACTCTGTGTGTCCCCTTCATAGACGAAGCTTCCCATTACCGCGCCAACGTCATTCCTAATGGCCACTGGCCATGTAACACTTTTTTGTATGAATTTTAATATATATTTTATATATTTTTTACCAAATGTATTTGTTTATTCTAGTTTCAAACTATCAAACTAGAACTGCTCCCGAAACAACTTGGGATCTGTCTCATAGCCACAGCTCTTCCATACTGCATTGTTCTTCCAAAAACAAAACTGTATCTCAGGCTCCAGTGCTCCCACTCTTCTCCTGCTGTGCCCTTGTGCCACTGGGGTCTCCTTACACCGACGTTATCACTGCTTTTGTAACACTTGAGTTGGAAGCACAGAACCTTTGTTACACTATTTCCTCACAGATGTATTTAGAACTCACACACAGTTTGACACACGTCTTCACCGTCATTCAGACTCAAGTGTTTTCTGTTCCCATGCGTTTAAATTCATCACTCTTGGATTAGCTGAACAGTGTTGATTCATGGTGGGATGTATTCAGTTTTAATTGTGCTCCATTGGGTATCGATTTGGGGGGACTGTCTCCTGCATACCGAAGAAAATGAAAGGTCTTCTACTTGTTGGCCATAAAGTCTTTCCTTTGTTTGAACATATTATGATATTTAAATTGTATTCACTAGTTTAATGTGTTTGGGTTTCGGTGCAGGCTTTAAATTTCCAATTTTAATTTTTGATTGATCTCTTACCTCATGGTTTCATCAATTGGATGTTTCTCAACTTTGAGAGTCTAGCTTGCATTCCCACATAGTAAGCCTATGGAATGCTTGAACAAATGCTCTCACCAAAGAGATGCTTCTGTGGATATGGGGCTAACGACCTTTCAACCTTCGCAAGACCTCACACTGGTCACCTCCATAGTCAACCATTCACGGTGCCACGGAGTGTCTCTGCCTCCCGGGACTTCTCTATGTCTTTACTTTGGACAGAAAGAGAAAGCTCTGGTGCTGCCCCGGGAGGGAGGGCGGGAGGGAGGGAGGCTGGTGTTGTCCGGGGAGGCTGGGGTTGCTCTTTTCCTACCCGTGGCATCCTCTCCCAGGGGAATGAGGGTGTGTGTGCTGGGGGCAGGGGGGAGGGGGGAGAAAGCTGCATGGCGGTCATTCCTCCGCTCCTCAGCTCTAGACTGATGTGTGCTGTCCACACTGGACTTCAGCCACTCTCTTGAAAGACTTCCCCAGTTTACAGATGAGTTTCTGAGCTGCCCCTGCCTCCTTTGCTTTTCTGCGGCATCCCCCCCCCCCCGGGTTGGTTTCTGGGCGGGACCGAGCAGCTGGTATACGTTTACAGTGTTGTCAGGCTCCGTTGAGCTAAGTAGCCAGGAATGCGTACATTTAGAGAAATTAATCCATCGTGTTGGAAGTGTAGCAATCAATTTTAAGTGGCAGGGAAGCTATAAGGAAACCATGGGAATTTTATTTTCAACCTGAGGCTTTGAAATTATTAAGGCACCATACAGCATTTTCTCAATTTTAATTGGTGTGCCTCAGTGATTTTGCATCATGCAGATCTCCAGCAGTATTCAAAGAAAGCCTGCAATTAGTGTTTCTTGAGAGGATATTTAAGTGCCCTTTGTCATGTGAAATACTTTGTGATGAGAGTCTGACTTTCTAAGCAGATGTTCTGTGAGCACACTCACAGTGGCTGTTTCTACATTCCAGTTCTATGGTATTTGCTAATCTTTTACATCTATGGGAACAATGTGCCCCTTCCTCCGGCTTGTCTCAATCCATGATGCTCGTGTGTGTGTGTGTGTGTGTGTGTGTGTGTGTGTGTGTGTGTTATGTGCATTCATATGCATGCAGGTGCACACATGCCAAGGATTGTGTGTGCACTTGTATGCATATCGAAGGCAGAGAAAACAGCCTTTGGTGTCATTCCTCAGGGCCTATCCAACATTTTCGGCTTTGGTTTTTGGTTCTTTTGACAGGGTCTTACTATGTAGCCTTAGCTGACCTAGAACAGGCTAAGTAGACCAGGCTAGCTTCGAATTCAAAGAGCTCCACCTCTGCTGGGATTGAAGGTGTGCTCCACCTCTCCGAGCCTATCTCCCTCCTCCCTCCCCAGGGTCGAGTATTTGAATGTCCTGGAACTTGCCAGGTCCCATGTCTTAGTTAGGGTTTTATTGCCGTGAAGAGGTGTCACAGCCACAGCAACTGGTATAAAGGAAAAACATTTAATTGAGGCTGGCTTACAGTGTGGAGGTTTAGTCCATTATCATCATGGCAGGAAGTATGGTGGCACATAGGCAGATGTGGTACTGGAGAAGAAGCTGAGAGTTCTACATCTGGATGTGTAGGCAGCAGGAAGAAAGTGTCACACTGGGCCCAGCTTGAGCATCTGAGACCACAAAGCCCACCCTCAGTGACACAGTCCCTTCAACAGGGCCACACCCACTCCCATCAAGACATACCTCCTGATAGCACCACTCCCTATGGGCCTGTGAGAGCCATTTCTATTCAAACCACAACAGCCACCAGGCCCTAAATATCCACCTTTCTCTGGCTCCCCAGATCTGGGATTGCAAATATGTACCTCCATGCCCAGCTGCCTGGCTTTTTCGTGAACATGGGCTCTGGGAGTGGAACTCAGCTCCTTGTGCTTGTATAGAAAGCCTTTTACTGGCTGAGCAGTCTCGCCAGCCCCTGATCAACTCTTTTTTTTTAGTTGGCTTGTTAAAATTACTTTCCCTGAGAATTGACTATAATAAAAACAAAGCAAAGCAAAAATACTCTTATCTTTAAAAAGAAATAATGAATATCTAAGTGAGGAACGAGAGGAGAGTCCTACAATGCCTGGGTAAGGAGGCGAGGGACAGTGAGGACTCCATACTGAAAAGTGACACTTAGAATCAAGGCTTCAATCTTACAGACGGTTTACCTACTTATTATGCTTTTCCTGTTTTATGTTTTTAAAGGTTTTGAGGTTTTTTAGGGGGTGGGTTTTTTTGTGCATTCTCTTTGTTATTTTTCTGTGTTTTTATTATTGTTATTGTTATTAGTTTGCTTGCCTATTTTTTGAGAGAGAGAGAGAGAGAGAGAGAGAGAGAGAGAGAGAGAGAGAGAGGTGTCATGGAATTATGTGGGTGGGAAAGACGAGTAGGAGAGGGAGAAACTATAGTCAGAATATATTGTATGAAAAGACAGAACATTCTCAACTAAGAAAGGAAGGAAGGAAGGAAAAGAAATGAAGGAAGGAAGGAAGGAAAAGAAAGGAAGGAAGGAGGAAGGAAGGAAGGAAGGAAGGAAGGAAGGAAGGAAGGAAGAAAGAAACAAAGAAACAAAGAAACAAAGAAACAAAGAAACAAAGAAACAAAGAAACAAAGAAGAAAGAAAGAAAAAGTTAGATTCAGGACTCCAGTAGACCATTTTCTTTCAGACACGCCCTCTTTTAACCAAGTGGGAGTGTGGGCAGCAGAAAGGAACTGAGAGTCAGTCTGTTCCTGGGCAGATTCCAATGGAGCAAAGTCATCTTCGGCTGCGTCACCGCGGTGCATCTCACTTCCTGTCTGGCTGAACTCGCTGACTTGCTGTGCTATAGACAGCTCCCTGTGGATGCTCAGGGTGTCTTTTGTCCTGTGCCATTTTCTGTGGCAACATTCTCTGGAGCATCCTAGGGGAAAGCCACAGGGGAAAATCAGCTCTGGATGGCAGCACTCCAGAGTACTGCCTGGAGCCCAGAGTCCGGCGTTACTGTTTCACACTGGTTAGGGAAAGCCGGGAGCCAGGTCGATCACACGCGCACAGAACTGCTCACAAATACTCCAAGAGATGCTAAGGAGATGAACTGTGCAAACACTTGCCTTCGCCCCTGACAACACGGTCTTTGCTGTATCCATCTCCGGGGATGACGCACCATAGGCTGGGTGCCTTGAGCCACAGAGATTTGTGTCTCACAGACCTGGAGGCTGAGAAGGTCAGAAGCAAGGTGCCTGCAGAGCTGGTGTCTAGTGAGACTTGTTCACTGGCTTGCAGCTGGTCATCTTGTACGTCTTCACATGCCAGAGCGGAGGAAGCCCTCACAGTCTGTTTATAAAGGCACTAAACCCATTCACCGTCTTCTCCCTTAGGACCAGTGTCATGCCTAGCAAGGCCTCACCTTCTAATATTGTCTCCAGACATTGGGACCTCAGCATATGCAATAGGGGGCATAAACCTTCACTCAGTACCAATGCGTCCTTCTGGAGGGTCACTTCTTATCTCCGTGACCCGTCTGCTTCTGCTTGGGTCCCCTCCTAGACGAGTGCCACTGAGGACTCAGCAGCCAGTTTGGAACCTTTGTTGTCCTCCCAGTGCTGTAGGAACAAAGCCCAAGCCCCTTCCTGAGCACGGCCCCACCCTCCCTCTTCTCTACCTCTTTGCCCTGACATGGGCCTCGCGGGTCTCTAGCACCACGTCCTCCGCGGGGAAGCCCACGTTAGAAAAGTCTATGGGAAGAGGCACACGCCGTGCCAGGCAGTGCGATGAGATTTCAGTCTGTAAAGAGAGAGTCCTGTCAGGAGACTCTGAAGCAAGGAGAGTTTGAACAAATGAGAATCCACTCCATAACACCGTCTCAGCAGCAGCACTGTGTATGCGAAGCCACTGAAGAAGATCTCAGATTTGGGTGGAGAAATGTTCTCGAACCCAGACTTCTATACCCGCCCAGACCAATATTTATATATGAAAGCAAAATCAAGGTACTGTAGGACGTACAGTCTGAAGTTTAAAGTCACCTGTACCTCAGATAAAAATAAAGATATCTTGCTAAGAAAAAAAATCAAGGAAACTAGAATAAAACGTGCAGAGAAGTGGTGGCTGAGTTTTATCTGTAAAAACCAAAGAAATGAGAGCCTGAGGGGGCAGCTCCCGGGGGAAGGCACTTGGGCACAAAGGCTGCACTTTGGGTCCCCGGCCCCACCTACAACGTGGTCGCGGCTGCCCATGCTTTATCCCAGCCTCCAGGAGGGGAAGCTATGGAATCCCAGGGCAAGATGGCTACCCAGACCAGTCGACCAGCAGCTCTGAGAGCAGCGAGAGAGCCTGCCCTTAGATACTCTGTCCATGGAGGAAGACACGCCTGTATACACATACAGCCACACATGTGAGAGCATGCATGCACACAGATACACACCACATCCAGACATCCACATGTAACAGCACTGAAGAAAGTCTAGAATGACCCAACAGATGCTGCAGGTTGTCTTCTGTTGGAGTAAGCAAAGGTTCTTCCCTGATATTCATCAGTCTAAATATAATATACTGACCTCGTAAATATGATCTAAGAGACAATACTATGCTATACTATACGTGAGATATTTATTATATCCCATTCTGAACCTTGTTTGTCTTGCAGTGATATATAGATGATATAATACCTCAGATTATTTTTAGTTATTCTATAATTCTACGAATATCATAAATTTTAGAATCACCCAATGACTAAACCAGAAAAGCCTTAATAGTGGCTCCTGGAAACTCGATGAATATTATACAGCTAGACCCCAAAACTGATGTGCAAAGCCCGGGCCTAGAAAGAAAATGAATGGTGGGGAACGGGCTTTGGGTTTTAAACTTCATCATACCGGTGGTCTGTGGGTCAGCGACAGTCGCTCAGCTTAACAGCTGCAAATGCGAGGTGCGTTCAGCAGCAGCCGAACTTCAGAGTCTGAACTCTGACCTTTTCACTGATTGCTTTGGAAGAATCCTACAGGAGTCTGTGTGTTCACACCGCTTCCGCCCTCACTCTCCACGCTGACGCCTCTAGTGTCCCCTCACTCTCAAACTCATGCCTTAGCTTTACACTTTTTATGTAAAAGTTATTAAACAAAATTAACAAATCTGTAAATGTCATGAAAGAGATCATTTAATGAATACTAATAACAACTGTAAATGAAAAACAGAAAGACGACGACGACGATGATGATGATGATGATGGTGGCGGCAGTGGTGGCGGTGATAGCAATGCTAACTGTGGCGATAATGATGGTGATGATGATGATGGTGATGATGGGGGGGTGTAGGGAGGGAAGAAGAGAGGGAAAGAGAGAAGAAAGGGAGGGAGGCAGGCTTGCCTGTATACTAACCACGTGTTCTTCTTTTGGAGCCCTCAGAAATTCAGCCACCAAAACTATTAGCAACGAATTCTAAACATAGTCCCTGATGATAAGAACTGCACAAAGACTAGCAAAACACGGGGATAGTCTTCCTAACGATAAGAACAGAAAGCCCAAGAGGAAATTAGATAGGTAATCAGTCTTCTTAAAGGCAGGCAAAAGCCAAAAGCACTTTCAACAAAGAGTGACTATGTGAAACTGAGGAGGTCAGGGAATGAGAGAGGAGAGGGGCCTCTAGAGAGGCAGCCGAAGCACCGGGCACCCTGCCTGGCAGGAAGTGGGAACAACAAGCAGATCAGTAACAGCCTCACCTGGCAGGGGAACAAAGCAGGCTTTCAGGGGTTACGGCTAAAAATCTCGCCCCGTGGCATCTACTCCCAGGGCAGCCGCATCTCAGGAGAGTGTCGTAGTGTGTAGCCTAATAAACATCTTTCAAGTTTATATAATTAATTATATATAAATTAAATATCTTTAGAAATATTTAAACAGGTGAAAGAAGAAAAGCAAATCCTAGTTCTGGAAACTTAATAAACAACATTTATGCTGACCTCATCATTTCAAGACTGCAAAGTGGCTTTGCCATCTCAGACTAGGAATGTTCCATTTTCAAATTCCTTATCTAAGCTTGAATTGGAAATGGATTCAAAAAAATCTGTGGCTCTTAATTCATGAAAATTAAGGCCACCTTTGTACACGTCTGAACAGATTCAGTGAGAAGGAGGGAGAAGTGCCAGTTAGCACTTTCCCATTGAGAGAACGCAGGATTAAGTTTGGAAGGCATCACAGTGTAAACTGAGAGAAGCGGCTCGAACTGGCCGGGTTGTATTTCAACCAGTGTATCTCCTGAGTGTTTTGAGTCACTTGACTTTCTGTATCTTCTACAGAGACAAGCTCTCAAAGCCTCATTGTTCTGCTCTTTCCCCATTACCTTTACCCTAAACACGGATAACCAAACCCCATGAGGACAGATTCTATTAGGTAAAAGGTACAGGGGATGCAGATCGAAAGGTCTGCAGTGGACTCCTGTGGCCTATCACTTTAACGACGGGGTCCTTGGGGAACTGAGAGAGTATCCACTCTTTTCCCCCACATTTCCAGAACTTCTGTCCATTCTTGTTACATTATTTTATGCGTATGAGAGTTTTGCCTGCATTTATGTCTGTGTACCACATGCATGCAGTGCTCAAAGGGGCCAGAAGAGGGCACTGAATCCCTGGAACTGGAGTTGCAGATGGCTGTGAGCCACCATGTGAGTGCTGGAACCTGAACCTGGGTCCTCTACAAGAGCAGCCAGTGCTTACCCACTGAGCTGTGTCCACCTCCCTGTTCAACTCCAACGGTATTTCCAGCACCAAGTATGAAGCATATATGTTTTAAGGACTTCTGACTTTTGGGTCCTAGGAAGGCATTGTTCTACAGAAACAAACTATTGTGTTCCTCTCTCATGCGAATCAAATTCCTAAATCTTGAGGGACAGTAAACCATAAAGGAAACAAAAATCACACAAGAAACCATGAGGGCCAGGCATGTAGATACATGCCTGAAATCCCAGCACTTGAGAGAAAGACCCAGAAGGAGGAGTCCAAGGCCTGCCTCAGATACATAAGACCCTGTGTCAAAAAACAAAACAGCAAAAGAAGAAAGGGAAAACTGAAACACGAAGTGCTTGATCTCTTCTTAGAGAATATTCATAGGTCCATCTTTAAGAATGTCCTAAGATTTGCTGTGATTACTGTATGTATACAGTGTTATAAATTATAGGCAGAGGTACAGAGATTAACACTCTATCTATAGATATGGATGCTGAGGATAAAAAGAAAGGCAGAGAAAATAAAAAGGATAGCATTAGATACACATACTATAAATACAAAATTATATATATAGAATTGTAATCTACAGTGCAGTCACTCAGGGAAACAATCACCGACATTTCAACAATTTTCCTTCTGTCTGTTTCTGTGTAAGCTTAGATTTTTCAAAGCCTGCTTTAATAAGGGTTCCTAAATGCTTTAACCCCCCTCCTAGCCCACCACCCACCAGAGGTCGTGGAAGGGAAAGGTTAAGAGGGCGAAGGAGGATGCAGACCTGCTTGTGACAGTTCTTTGGGGGCGTTCCAGTCTCTGTGTCAGGATATCAGCAGCTCAGTTCACACGAATCAGCAGTGTCCAAAGCTGTAGCACAGCCCGCTCACAAACAACTTCTGTGAATCAGCAACAGCAGGTCAATCCAGAAGAAGCTGTGAGACTGCCAATCTCCCCAAGTCCACAGAAGAGGCAAGGAGGAAGTGGAATATCATGAGAAGTTCTTTGGTGCATTTCTCTCTACGAAGTCAGCAAAGAATTCAAGGCGAACCAATGCCATAGCATCTTCCACTGTCTGTTGGGTTGTATTTATAACATCACATGTCCTCTCTAGAGTCTGCTCTAGCAAAAAAAATTACATGCCCCTTTTCCAGGCAGCTTCCTTTAAAATACCACATGTCTGTTCTCAGCAAAATATCTTCTCATAAGACAGTATGAAGCACATTATGAACCCTGTATCTAGGGCCATGGAAAATTAGAACTACCCATGTATTGTATTGCATAAATATATTGATCATTTTAAATTAAATTAAGAGTGGCTTTTCTATAAATGGTAACTGCTCTCTCTATCCATATATAATCTTTATTCAAAGAACCTTAATACAGGTTTATATGAGTTACTTTGGAATTGCTCTTCTGACAGGGAGCAAGAGAGCTGGTCAGATGACTGAGCTGGTGCAAAGGCTTTCTATACAAGTCTGACTACACAAACTTGATCCCTAGAACCCACATTGAAGCAGAAGGAGAGAAATGACTTTACAAAATTGTCTCTCACCTCCATATGCACATAGTGGCATGCACACTCCTGCACTCACACCTCCACATGCACACAGGGGCATGCACACTCCTGCACTCACACCTCCACATGCACACAGTGGCATGCACACTCCTGCACTCACACCTCCACATGCACACAGTGGCATGCACACTCCTGCACTCACACCTCCACATGCACACAGGGGCATGCACACTCCTGCACTCACACCTCCACATGCACACAGTGGCATGCACACTCCTGCACTCACACCTCCACATGCACACAGTGGCATGCACACTCCTGCACTCACACCTCCACATACACACAGTGGCATGCACACTCCTGCACTCACACCTACACACAAACACAGTGGCATGCACACTCCTGCACTCACACCTCCACACACACACAGTGGCATGCACACTCCTGCACTCACACCTCCACATACACACAGTGGCATGCACGCTCCTGCACTCACACCTCCACATACACACAGTGGCATGCACGCTCCTGCACTCACACCTCCACATACACACAGTGGCATGCACACTCCTGCACTCACACCTCCACATACACACAGTGGCATGCACGCTCCTGCACTCACACCTCCACATACACACAGTGGCATGCATGCTCCTGCACTCACACCTCCATATGCACACAGTGGCATGCACACTCCTGCACTCACACCTCCATATGCACACAGTGGCATGCACACTCCTGCACTCACACCTCCACATACACACAGTGGCATGCACACTCCTACACTCACACCTCTACATACACACAGTGGTATGCACACTCCTGCACTCACACCTCCACATACACACAGTGGCATGCACACTCCTGCACTCACACCTCCACATACACACAGTGGCATGCACACTCCTGCACTCACACCTCCACATACACACAGTGGCATGCAGGCTCCTGCACTCACGCATCCACTCCATGCATGCATATATTATCCTTATGATTCAGTCACTCCCTTTCCAAACTCAGGGAGCCAACATGGTTCAGATGCTTCTTAGAATTCACCATTGAACTCAGAAATGAGATAGATTTAGATACATAGCCCTGTGCCTCTGTCACAAGTGTAGAGGAAGACCCGAGAGCCTGTGAGTGTGCATGAGCATGTGAGAACATGTGTGCGCGCACACACACATGCACACACGCACACACAGACACAGACACACAGAGACATATAAATTTCTAGTATTAAAAAGGATCTGGTTATTTTGGACTTTGCACAATATCAATTAAGCATATTTAGCAGCAGTTATCTTCTTTGGAAGACTTTTGTGACTACTACAGACACAAACAACAGAAAATGTTCCCTGTATCCAAAAGCTAAGCTGTGAGGGGGCATAGCCAAGGGCTTTCTTAGTGACTTGGTTGTTTCATCAGGAGTGCGCCCAGCTGCCATGGTGACAGGTACCATGGAGACAGCTATGCTTTGTCAGATGCATCCCAGAGGATTCTGGGTATGTAGCAGTTGGGAGAGAATTGCACTTTTGCTACACTGTAGAGATCATACAATCTGCAAGCCTTATCTTAGACTCTGTGGATCTAGGGTTTGTTTTTAAATATTTGTTTGCTTATAGGGATGAAAATACGTGCATGTGTATGTTACAATATTCCCATAGAAGTCAGAAAACAGCTTGTAGCTTGTAAGAATCATTTCTCTGCTTTCACCGTGTGAGTTCCAGGGATTGAAAGGTTGTCAGGCTTGACAGCAATTGCCTTCACCCTGTGAACCATCTCGCTAGCCCACCAGCCCTAGCTGTCTTTTTTCCCTCCCTCCCTCCCTCCCTCCTTCCCTCCCTCCCTCCCTCCCTCCCTTCTTTCCTTCCTTCCTTCCTTCCTTCCTTCCTTTCTTCCTTCCTTCCTTCCTCCCTCCCTCCCTTCCTTCCTTCCTTCTGTCTATCTGCCTGCTGGACTTCTTTTCATGTTACACACGTGCAACAAACAAGCAAGCCTAATACATCCAAAACAAAAATAAGAAAAGGCTACAATATTCAATCAAATATCTGTGTGGAATCTACAGAAAGCTGTATCATATTCAGGATGCCTGGAAACTTTCAGGTAGGTGCCTTTGGCACTGGGTAACAATTACAGTGTGAATAACTCAAGTCCCTAGGCAAGCCCCAGACTTGACTTTAATGGTGCAGTTTATGGCTCATTAGCCAGACCAAGGTTAATTCTGACCACGTTAGTGCCTAACCCGTGCCCCATTTTTTGGTTCAAACCTGAAAGTCACATATGAGTGGTGCTTCGCAAGCATAGTTGTTTACAGTAGAGAAACAGGAGGTGTAGAACAGAAATTGAGACCTCACGATCTTAGAGGCTGGGCTGAAGTTTGTATGGCAACCATTGGTTACCATACATTTCTAAACACTGACACTGTAGCAAAGTTACAGCCCAAATCAGAAGTCCTGGGGTCTTCACCTGTGGCTCTAGGTGATGGATAGCCTCATGGCACCAACAGTGTAGGGCTCTAACACTGTCCATGCTCGCCTGGAGAACCCAGCATACTTCTCCCAAAGTACTCAAGGCACTCAACAATTTCACTAAACCACAATGCTCCCCCTAGAACATCAGGTCACAGCTCCCCCTAGAACATCAGGTCACAGCTCCCCCTAGAACATGAGGTAACAGCTCCCCCTAGAACATCAGGTCACAGCTCCCCCTAGAACATCAGGTCACAGCTCCCCCTAGAACATCAGGTCACAGCTCCCCCTAGAACATCAGGCCACAGCTCCCCATAGAACATGAGGCCACAGCTCCCCCTAGAACATCAGGCCACAGCTCCCCCTAGAACATCAGGCCACAGCTCCCCCTAGAACATCAGGCCACAGCTCCCCCTAGAACATCAGGCCACAGCTCCCCCTAGAACATCAGGCCACCGCTCCCCCCTAGAACATAAGGCCACAGCTCCAGTTGGCTTTTGCTTTCTGCTCTGTCTTTTCCAAATACAGTTCTGCCTTGCAATCTGATCTCTCTTTTCAAACTCCAGGAGACAGCATGATTCAGATGCCCTCTGTTGATTCTTAGGATTCACTGTTGAACTCAAGGACTGAGATTTATATACATAATCCTTGTACCTCTGTCTGTGATCTTTAAAGTTACATGTGCAAAGGAAGACCTGGGAACCTGTGAGTGGCAGATTTCTAGTCCCCACTTCGGTGTTCGTAGGCCATCCAGAATCTGGTCATTTTACTAAGGCCCTCTGATGCTTTGATGATGATCTGAAGGAATGCCACCCTGGCCTTTCACATCCCTTGAGTCACAAACACAGAGGAGACAGATTCCTTCCTCTGTGGAGACAGTGAGGTTCCTGCCTCTGTATAGACAGTGGAGTTTCTGCCTCTGTGGAGACAGTGGGGTTCCTGACTCTGTGCCTGGTTGCCTAGCACAGAGCCTTCAGTTCTGAGGCCCCAGAATGGGAAAAGCAACAAGCCTTCAGCATTCACAAAGGAGGGGTCAGAAAGTGCTAAAGGGCACAGAAATCTGCCCTTGAGCGAGTTATCATCTGGGCCAGTGTGTGTTATCTGCAATGACCCAAGTGTGTAAATCGGCTTTCATTTCTCACACTGTAGAACTAAGACATACATTGGCCAGTCCCAAGCTCTTTAAGCAAGGGAAAGTTTGGGCTTTTATTTGCTATCGGAAGATCAGGAAAGAGTAGCTAAAATAATTGCACCCTGAGGCTTTATCATCAGTAGCATGTAATCTTTAAATAAAACTTCAGAAAAAAGACCCCTCCACCACCAGGCACTGGCTGTCCTCCACCTCTTCCCCAAGCTGGACTTACCCCTCAGCCTGCTTTCCAGCATTTGTGTGGCAGCCTTGTTCTCTTCTTGGCAATCTGAGGGAAGCTATCTCAGCCCACAGCATAGCAGTCGTTGTTGTAAATAGCATTGACTAATTTATCCTTCTAAGATGCTTAGAATAGCATCCTAGACACTAAGATACTTGGAGTGGGGAAAGAGGGCTATTTTTGTAAGAAATACTATTTTGGGGGGCACTGAACACCAAGAGACAGAAATGGGCTGTTATGTTTTGCTAGGAAATTTCCAAGCAAAAACTAAAACTGCTTCTACATTTCCTGAGTGGGATAGTTGGTCAATGTTCCCTTATTCTCAAATGGGACCATGCATTCTGATTCAGTAACCCCCTGAAGCCAGGGTAGATGGTGCTGGTGAGCAATGAGCAGGTGTTTAGCTGACTCAAGAGAAAGACAGGTAGAGCCCAAGGCCACAGCTTCCTTGGCCAAAATAAGGATGATGCCCCATCTTTCGCCTGCCTTCCCTCCTAAGGCCCGGTTTCTGTTTGTTTATTCGCTTTGCTTTGTGAATAACCAGCTCTCACGTTAGGCTAAGGATGTAGCTCAGTTGGGAGAGTGCTTACCCAAGATTCATGAAGTCCTAGGACTGCTCTCCAGCACCACAGAAACCGAGCTCAAGGCTGCCTGCACCGCTGTAATCTCAGCACTCAGGAAGCAGAAAGAGGAAGATAAGAAGTTTCAGACTATCTTTGGCTATATAGTGGGTTCAAGGTCAGGCTGGATTCAGAAGACTCTGTCTCAAAACAACAGAACAAAACCAAAACAAAAAGGTACAATCCATCTTTTTGCTTTATTTTCTTTAGTTTCTCTACAGTTCTTATCTATTTCACTATTCCAATCTTACATCTCTCTTGTGTCTCCTGGGAAGTGAACTTGGACAGTTCTTGTGTCTTTATTTATTGTTTTTATCTCCAAGGAGAGCAACTGCCAGGAGAAGCTGTCGTGAGTGATCTCAGGCACCTACAGCAAAAGCCAGGCTATGCCATGCAGGGCAAGCTGGGCATACTGGCATTTGGATGTCCAGGAACCTGTGTGAATGCCGAGTGCACATGGTGTGGTGCCTGTGTCTTGGGTTTTATTGCTGAGAAAAGACAGCATGACCATGGCAACTCTTACAAAGGAAAACATTGAATCAGGGCTGGTGTACAGTTCAGAGCTTTAGTCCATTATTATCATGGTGGGAAGCGTGGCAGCGTGCAGGCAGACATGGGGCTGGAGATGAGTTCTGTATCAGCATCAGCAGACAGCAGAAAGAGTGACTCTGGGCCTGGCTTGAGCAACAGAAACCTCAAAGCCCACCTCCAGTGACACACTCCCACAAGGCCACACCTGCTCCAACAAGGCCACCTCCTAATAGTGCCACTCCCTGTGAGCTTATGGAGGCCATCTTTATTCAAACCCCCACCAATGCCTTAGAAGGTAGAGACACAGTATCCCTAAGGCAAGCTGGCTAAGAAGACCAGCTGTGTCTAGCTCTGGGTTTCACCAATAGACCCTGCCGCAGTTCATAAGGTGAAAGGGTGATGGAGGGTGATTCCTCTGAGAGCACACACACATGCATGTATACATGTAGGCATGTGCACCTAATAGATGCAAAACAACGTCTATACCCACAAAAGGAAAAAAGAGGGGGAGTGACTGAGGAAGATTCTAGACGTCAAGCTTAGTCCTCCACAGGCACATGCATACTCACACAAGCATGCATATGCACCAGTAAGCAGACTGTACACATAATACACACCTGTATTCACACAAACACACACACACACACACACACACACACACACACACACACACACCTGAATGCACACCATACACACACAAAGGAAAAGAAAGACATCGTGTGATCATCCATGGTGCGTACATGTAATAATGGGACTCCTCCAAGTTTGAATCTAGGCTCCATCACTTGTACATTGTGTGACTTTTGGAGAGTTACTTAATACCTTCAAACCTTGGGCTCCTCATCCATAAGGCACAGACTATAACATCTCTAAATGAGGGAACTGTTGTGAAAATTAATGGGAAATCGGAGAGCACAGCAAGCCCCTTAATGTCTTCCCCGCCAATGAGACTGCTGAATACTCACTCACTCTCCTCACTGGCCTCAGAGACTCCTCATGCTGCTCCAGTCTCCTCTGCTTCTCTAGCCTGCAGGACCCAGCATAGTGTCTGTGTGACTTAGAGTACTGTCTGCCATGATGTGGCACAAAAACTACATTTTCCAAGAAACCCTCACCAATCCTGTCCACAGTATGTTGGTGTTTTGTTTTGTCTGTCTGTCCGTCTTTCCCTCCCTCTCCCCCCTTCCTCCCTCCCTTTCATTCCTCCCTCCCTCTCCCTCTCCCTCCCTCCTTTCCCTCCCTTCCTCCCTCCCTCCCTCCCTCTCTCTCTCCTCTCTCTCTCTCTCCCTCCCCCCCCATAGGAGAGAGGTGGGTCCTAGAAATTGAACCTGCGGCCTCTCACACATAATAGATAAGTGCTCTACCACACATCTGCATCCCAGACCCTACATCTGTCACATCACAATCACTCGTGCCATACCATGCGTAGTGCCTTTTACATAATGTGAATCTCTGAATATCTGACTGGGCATTCAGTAGGTAGGTAGAAAATCTCAATCTCTCTCTCTCTCTCTCTCTCTCTCTCTCTCTCTCTCTCTCTCTCACACACACACACACACACACACACACACACACACACATACACACACACAGCTTTTCTGCTTTTGCTTTTGGATGTCCTTTTTATATATCTTCACCTGGCTTGAGCCGAGGCCACTTTTCACTGCCTTTAAACCATCTTTTCCAACTGTGTCCCTTAATACCAGCTGGAACCCAAACATTTAAAACAAACCGACGCATGCTAGTCACGCTTTACATGTCCCAGTTGTTCAGCACCTGTCTTAATTTGCCCTCACTGCTGCTGCTCTTACCACATGATGAGAACGTGACACATCCATCCAGCAGCTCCTGGCTCAGTTAAAACTCAGAAGTGTGCCGAGTGCAAGCTGTTTCCCCTGCTTAGAAAGCCCCATGCAGGGAGCTCTCTGGCCAGCTAACTGACATGGCTAGAAAGTGTGATGGAGATAGAACATTTTCTCTAAAACCGTCAAGCGTTATGTCACTCTCCTGTGACCTTCCAACTCATGTAGAAAACAAGGCCCGTGAAGATGTAGACACACAATGGGAATAAAATGAGTGTGGTTCTATAAAAGCAGAGATCTTGTGGGCTTGGAACCATTTGGGAACTTTGTAGGTTATAGCTCTATAGATGATAAGATTGTAGAGAATTTAGCACAGAGACATATGCTCATACAAGTACATACACACATATACACACATGTGCTCACACACACAGAGAGAGAAAGAGAGAGAGACAGACAGAGACAGAGACAGAGACAGAGACAGAGGGAGGGAGGGGAGTACAAGGGTCCAAGGCTAGGAAATCTTCATCTCATTTGGGAACTGACTCGGTACACACGCCCCAGTTATGAGATTATTGTTCTATTGTTCTATTTGAATGTGAAATGTTTCCCCACAGTCTCATGTTTTGAAGACTTGTTACCCCCATTTGGTGACATTATTTTGAGGGCTTCTGGAGATCTTGGGAGGTCTCCCAAAGAAAGCAGGTCACTAGAGGTGTGTCCTTGGTAGAACACTCCCCCCAGGTTCTTCCTGGTGCCCGCCGCGTCCTGGCTCACCTCGATGCAGACAGCTGTCTACTGCCCCATGCTCCCACTTCATGGTGTTCAGCTGAGCATACGAAACCAAGAAACCATGCCAGAAACTTCTGAAACTAGAAGGCAAACTTCCTGGGAGGAATTTTGTCACCATAAGGCAAAGTAGTTAATTGTACAAAATACCAGCACTGGCTGAAAGAAAGCGCACAACACGTGCGAAGGGTGCCTTTGTGTTATTTCTTACAATTACAAGTTTCTCAGTAAATGCTACAATTTAAAAGTGAAAATTAAAAGGACAGAAGAACACAAATCATAAAAGGAAGAGGGATCCAGTTAGAGTATGCCCTCTAATTTTATGTTAAAATTTACTTTAAGCTTCTTGCTCATGCAAAGTTAAGATTAAAGTTTAAGTTTTGTATTATTTGTTTAATAAATATTCATTCAATATGTAATGAATAAAGTAAGCATCATCAGCTAATAAAACATATAGTTTAAGAGAGTCAACACTTTCCTTGAATATCAATTGTAAAATGATTTCTCACATGGTGTGTTGATATGGATGATGTAAAGCAACAATAGAGGAATTCCCCTTAGCATGTGTATGTATGTATGTGTGTGAGCGCTCATGTACATGCTGGTACACAGATATTCACACACTGGTGTATATGTGAGGCCTGGTGACAATCTCAGTTTTTCAGATGCAACACATTTTTTCCATTAGTCTCTCACCGGTCTGCGCTTCACCCAGTAGACTAGGCTGGCCCAACAGTGAGCTCCAGAGACCTGCTGTCTGTCTCATGTTCCGGGATATTTGATCACACTGTGGGAAAACCTGTTTTTGGTTGTGGTGTGGCCCAGCCCTAGCACACACCTTTAATCCAAGAGCTTTTCGTTTTACTATTGTAGACAGGATTAAATGAAGTCAACCGCAGGTCAAGAATCGAGCATCCAGTTAACAGGAAGTGAGCCTAGGATTAGTTAAGACAAAACCATAGAGAGCAAGAGGAAGTTAGGAGGAGAGATGGAGAGAGGAACCGGAAGCAGAAGGGAGGGACACTCCATTTGAAGGAGGTCTTTTGAGACTGAGAGAGAGAGGGGGATGTTTCTGTTGGGATAGGCTGAGGAGGATGGCCAGCTGGGTGCTTCTCTGCCTCTCTGAGCTAGCAACCTTTTACCCTGGCATCTGGCTCCTGAGACTTCATTGGTAAAACTGAATGATTGAGATTTTTTTAACAAGCAATTGTCCTGTTCTTCACTGGAGGGCACCACTGGTGGGATTAACGAGAACCATGGCTGTCTTTTTGTATGTGAGTTCTGGGGATCCAGCTCAGGGTCTCATAGTTTACTGACTGAGCTATCTTCACAGCCCCTCACCTTAGAATTTCCCTGCCCTTGCTTGAACTACAATAGCGTACTGTCTTCCTGGCTGTCAGTCATCTTCTGGTAAATCTACATTTAAATTGCTGGCCTTTTGTTATGAGTGCTGATACTTCCTGTTTCCCAGTGATGAACCTAGCAAGGGTCAGAGAAGACAGGAGATGCAGATATAGTGGCGTTGGTAAGTAGCAGAGTCAGGATGCTGCCCGACTCATTGCTGCATTTGCCCAAACTAGAGAGAAGGAGGGCCGACCTGAGAGGCTTGTGAGGATCACTCTGCCATTCCTGTGATGATAGGCTGTAGTGTGTTTCGAGAAAGAAAAAAAAGCAGGAATCCGAATCGGAGGTCAGAAAAAAACAGTACGCCAGGCTCCTGTCCACTGGGTAGGAGCAGGTGAAGATGAGCACGAAGCACAGCCACACGCCAGTCCTCCCCGTGTTAAACTCTGAGCCCAGGCTCAGCAGCAGCAGGACATACCGGGGAGACCCTTGTCTGCACCCTGAGCTCCCTGGCACAGAGAGTGTATGGTGGTTGGGAAGTGTCAGGAGGCATAATTCAGCCCCGGGGCCACAGGAGGATCTCTGAGGCCCGACAGGTTTAGATCTGAAATCCTCCTCCACAGATACAGTGAGAAGGTGAAGAAGAAGGCAGGGACTCTTGGCACTTTCCCAGAGCTGTGGCTTTTTCATAAGTTCGAAAGACAGATGCCTTTCTTAGATAACAGCACTTTCTCCCCGATGTGTGTGCATTTCTGTGTGTCTCTGTACACTGACCAGAACAGTGAATCTTCTTTAAATGAGGCAGCTACTAAAAAGTCAGGAGGTTGAATGATGGGTGTTCTCGGTGGGGCGGGTCGGTCAGCAAGGATGCCTCCTCCAGACGTGTGAGGTACCTCAGAATTGAAAGTTCTTAAAGGAATGTGTGCAGAACTTTTCATCAGTATTTTAGTGAGAGTTGCTTGGAAAACATTTCAAGGAAGCCATTTCTTACTAAATGCATTCTGACTAAATGACTCAAGTTATCACTAAATGACTCTCCAAACACCTCAGAAAGTTACTGCCTACTACTGCATTTGGATGTCACTATCTTTGAGAAAAATACACTAGCAGAGAAGAAAGATTAAGTTAGCCAACAAATAATAGTTATCATTTTTAGGCAAATGAAAATTTGTTCTGCAGAGCCTGTAGTTGAAAAAGATTGGTCAAGAGATGTGTCTGGGTTCTCTTGATTTCAACGTTAACATTATATGTACATTTTGCTGGATGAATATCATCTGGTCTTGGTTTTTTTACATTCAAGACTTAAAAAAAAACATGATTGTAAACATCTTTGACTCACTCAACGTGAGCTAGGACTTGCTATTTCCATTATTATGAAAGAAGAAATGCTTTTCTGGCTTCTGACCTGTCTAGATCATTCTAGCTCCTGAAGACAGACACTGAGGACTTGTTAAATATGTGTGGCACATGTGGAGGGTGCTCGCCTTCAGGGGGCAGACCCACACAATCTTACTGCCTCTGTTCCTTTTGAGCTCCTGGGTCGTGTGCTATTATTGCATTTTAGAGCAGGCTAGCCCACAGCACTTTTGCAATAACCCACCATTCTCATCTTCTTACTTTTTTTTTCCTAACACAAACGCACTCCTGAAGTTCTGTGCCTTAAATAGTGAGGTTGGCTTTGTGGATTCCTGCTGTCTCTGAGGGGGAAAAAATCTATGTCTGCTTGGGTAGCTTCCCAAACTTTAAGATTATTACTTTAAAAAAATAGAAGTACTCTCTAGATTAGGAGAGGTTTGCAAAATTGCAAGTGTTTGCAAAACTTTACCACTGTGCTGTTAATGTTTAATGAGATCATTATTTTCAATCTAGTTTCTGGTCTTTGTTCACTAATGCATGTTCAGCAAAAGAGACCTTTTTTGATGACTTTATATACTGCTTCAAAATCAGTCTCTCCCTTCTGAGATGATTTATTGAAAATGTTTAGCTTTCATTGATGTACAAGGCAATTTTTCATAATAAGCACCCGTTCAGTTATTCTGGTTGCTTCTGCATGCTGTCAAAACAGTCAGCAATGACCTTCATAAAATATACCTAGGTCATCCGAGGCTCGGACAGAAGGTGGGATTGCTCCTCCCTGTACCAGGGACACAAGGAAAAGTGTTCAACAATGCTGACCCTGATGTTCACCCAGTATGTCTACTAGGAAGGTTTGGGCTGGCAGGTGAGAGAAGAACCAGCCAGTATCAGTGTGAACCATAAACCCACCCTGAACCGAGCAATCCCACCCATAAACCACACACAACATAGCACCCCAGAACTGTCAGCATAAGAATTTTCAAACCAAACTTTTTCTTATGAATGTTGGGACACTACAGTTTGAAAGATATCAACAAAAACTTGATAAATGTCCTCTCCTAATTACCACTATTGACTATAGTTTATAGTGGGCTTGTTACTTATCACCGTGACCAGGTTCTTGGAGAGCAAATAAGGGCAAATGGTTTATTTTAGTTCAAGGTTTCCGGTGACACAGTCCATCATGGCAGGCCAGGCCTGGTCCTACTGTTTCACTCCAGCTACCCAGGCACCACACTTCTACCCTTCACAGAATCATCCTGCACACAGTCCAGGAACCAAGCACTCAAAATGTGAGCCTGTGGGGGCCATTTCAGAACCAAACCACAGCAGATGGGGTTGACCAGAAAATGTTTTAATCACACAAGTGTCTCAGAAACACGATGTCGCATGCGTGAGCCATGTTTAAAGTTGTAGAGGGAATTCACTGATAAGAGATTGATGTGGGGCTGGAGAGATGGCTCAGAGGCTAAGAACACTGGCTGCTCTTCCAGAGGTCCTGAGTTCAATTCCCAGCAACGACATGGTGGCTCACTACCATCTATTCTGAGATCTGATGCCCTCTTCTGGCTGTGCTGGCAGAACATTGTATACATAATAAATAAAGAGATTGATGTCATCATTGATGTCATAAGAGATAAGAGATTAGAAGAACTTATGACTTACAAGTCCCAGGGAAAGGGACATACCTCATCACATAGGGCTTTAGGAACACATTACGTTTTCATCAAGAGACACAACCAACAAGGAAAAGGCATTGGCCATGTTCATCCACGAGGGAGGAAAAGCCTAGCAGGGTGAACAGCTTAAGACTAGTTATTCTAAAGTGTTCTAGAGGGTTTTGGACCACAGTGATCTCTAATTGCATCATACCTAGCCATGGGGATATATGGGGAGGGGAAATATTGTCTGGGTTTAGTTTGCATATATGAGTTCTGTTTGCAAGGAAGTAATTTACTATCTTAAGAAATTAGCCAGCCATTGGGAAGATCATTCTCTTCCTGGTTCTGTAATCATCGCACGCTGGTCAGAATGGTTGTTATAAATAAACAAATAATTGCTGGTAAGGAAGCCGAGCAAAAGGAGTTATATACTGACAGAGGGAAAGCAAGTTAGTACATCCATTGTGGAGAAGAGGGCGAAGTCTCTGAAACTCTAAAATTAGATGGAGCACAGAATGCAGCAACACCAGTTCTGAATGGTTCCAATGGGAACAAAACCAGCAGCGCAGAGAGACTCGGGATGACTGTGTGTGCTGCAGCAGCCAGAACGGGTAAATGGGAGGTCAACCTAGGCACTGACCACAAGGAGTGCATCGAGGGTAGACAGCAAATGGGGAGAGAAAATGCTGTGTGTGTGTATAATATTAATATGTAACATATATTACATGTAATTGATGTATATATGCACTATAGAATATTATTCAGCTACAACATGAATAAAATCATGTTCTTTGCCATGAAATGGATGGAACTAAAGGACATTTTGCTATCTTGTGAAATAAGCAAGACAGAAAAATGAGTGTGGCATGTTCTCTCTCGTGTGTGCAAGCTGATGACAAATGTAAGACGTTGAACAGATAGGAGATGGTCATTGCTAAAGGCAAGGGAGAGGGAGGGTGCATTTAGTCAGTGCCTGCTGTATACGTGCAGTTAAGACCATAGCCCGCTAATATGTTCAATTGATACGAGTAATCAGACTTCTAGATTTAAAAGGTATGTAGCTAAATGAAGGTTATCAAAAGAAACATGAATAGCTAATATGCCACAGAGGAGGCGCATATTAAAAATGATATCAAAATACACGATGAAGAAAATAAGAAACACGATTAGCATACGTAGGCATGATAAGGTTTTAAGAGTCTGTGATGTTAACTTGGCTTATCAGAGTGCTGCTTGGCAAGCCCCCATCGACATACCTGACATTAGCCTTCTTCCATGTTCTGTCTTACTGTATGTATTTTAGAATGGATATTTTGGAAACTTTTTTTTGTCATTTCTCACCATCTTCCTTCTTTCCAGCTATATAGCCCATAACATTTTTTTATCTGTGCTTTAAAGAAGAAGAAGCAAAGCAAAGACTGTGCTCTTTCATGTAAGCCCACCAGTGACTGGCAAATGCAGGCATTTCCCCTGGGCAGGGGGCAGGGACTTGGTGCTAGCCAGTGAGTGAGGAATCCTTGGTGGGACCTGCAGACCTTAGAAACAAACACAGCATGAGCTTGGGGACCCCAGCGGGGGTTCTGAGAGGGGTGTCTGGAAGGAGGCCCAGGAGCAGGCAAGCTGGGGTTGCCCAGGGGCTAGGGAGAGGCATCCCAGCCTGTGCCAGAAGCTGTGTGCTGTTAAGGGCCGGGGTGGAGAACAACACTAGCCTGGGAGTGAGCTAAGCAGAAATCCAAACTGCCCCTGTACGTGTGCCCTACCAACGGGCAAACAAAGCTGGATTGCAGCCTGTACCGTTAAGGTTCATGGCGGAAGCCTCCTAGAGATGGCTCTTCCTTCATGTTTTTACCTCCATTTTTCTGACTTTTGTCTTTTGAGAACTCTTTCACAGACCACAAAACCCCCATTTTTAACAGTATGTAAAGGATCTGCATTCAGTGTAGTCACAAAGTTGCACAACCATCCAGTTTCAAAATAGTTCCTTTTCCTCAGTAGAAACCCAGTCTGTCAGCCATCACATCCATTTCCCATCCCGGCCTCGCCTGAAGACGTCATGTACCCAGAATTGCCGAAGCAGCCTCCACGGCGCAGCCTCCACGGCGCAGCCTCCACGGCGCAGCCTCCACGGCGCAGCCTCCACGGCGCAGCCTCCACGGCGCAGCCTCCACGGCGCAGCCTCCACGGCGCAGCCTCCTGCTCTTACAGTTTCAAGGCCTGTCGACCTTTTAGCTCCTATCCGTGCTTCCCTTCTTACAGAGCCAAACCTGCAACACAAGAGGCTTCCACAGAGACCTCTCAGCCCCAGTGCAGGCAGGGTAGGAATTGATAAAGCCCTAAGATTCTGTTCAGTTTATTAAGCAAATGTATTTCCCGTTGTAAAACTAGGTGTCTTCTCAAACTGTCTGTGTGGCTACGTGGGGGATGTTCTGCAGGATATGCTGGGCCCGGGCAGGGGTGGGGGTGGGGTAGGCGTTGAGTAAAGTTAGCTAAAGCTAGGACAAAATGGAGTTACTTTGGGCAGTTAAGTTCTGGCTGAGAAGTCTTCTAACTAAGTACACTGATTTGCCACGCCCATGACTGGCTAACCATGGTGGATAGTTTAGTTGCTGTTGACTGTGGTAAACAGAAGAGCTGTGACTAATTGCGCACGGATCTCGTGTGTGTGTGTGTGTGTGTGTGTGTGTGTGTGTGTGTTCGGTGCTGTTGGATATAAACTCGCCGGTGGAAACCTGAGGACCTGCCCGACGGTTTTCCAAAGCGGCTGTGCAGCTCCACATTCCCCCATCCGGCAGGCGCTCCACTTGCTCCTTGCCCTTGCCCGCCCTTGGCACTTTCCTTCTCTTTGCTGATTCACGCTGAGATGAGTGCACAGTGCTGGCTCATGGTCTGCCGAGCTGATGAAGCGCCTTCTGAGGTGACACTTAGTCATCCTCCCTGGAGAAGTGTCACTGTCCAGTGTGTAACTGAAGCTGTCTTAATTGATGACATGGGAAAGTTATGTGTATATTCTCAATAAATATATTTTATTGCCAAGTACATAATGGTACTTTCCTATAGTTTAAAAGTTATATGCAAATACATAATCCTTTTTATGCTAAAAACTGTTTCTATCTTTTTCCGTGGCCAATAATGCCAAAGGTCTTCATAGTTTACTTTCAGGATCCAGCAATTGGTTTATTGTAGTTTTCTGATTTTATTACTAGTCTCTGTGGATGTTCGCCTGTGGGGATGCCTGTGTCTGTACAGGCGGGAAGACAGTCTCAGAGGCCACTGAGTTGCCATCCACCCTTTTCTTCTAATCAGCACAGAGTCTTTTACTCAGCCGGCTCTCACCAACAAGCCAGTGAACTTCAGGAATCCGCCCTGCTGTGTCTTGCCAGCACTGGGTTTACAAGCATGCTTCACCAGACCCGGCTATTTAACTTCATTTCTGGGGTTCAAACCCACAACTTCATGTTTTTTAGGCAGACACTATCATGGCTGAGCTATCTCCCTAGCCCTAGACTATTTTTTAAAGCTATTTTAGGTTTTCTGCCAACACACACACAAATAAAATACAGCAAGTTCCTCTACGCGTCCTGGCTGGTACACACATAGCCTTCCCATGAGCAACAGCCCGCGCCTGAGGGGTAGGAGCATTTATTGTGTTGATAAACATGCTAGCTCATCACAATCACACAGAGTGCACAGTTTACACAGGCAATCCCGCTTGTGTTGTGCATCCTGCGGTTTGGGACAAAGTTATGGTGGTGCTGTTTGACATTATAGTCCCATATACATTTAGTTCCCAGCTGATGGTGCTATTTGGGAAGGTTTTGGTCCTGCAAATTTGCTGAAGGAAGTATGTCACTGAGGACAGGCTTTGGGATTAAAATCCACAAGCCACTCCCAGCGTGGTGTCTCTGCTTTGTTGAGAATGGGAGCTTCCTGCTCGCTCCAGTTGCACGCCTGCCACCTCCGATGCACTTCCTTGAAACCATCAGCGCAAAGAAACTCTTCAGTAAGTTACCTTGGGTATGGTATATTCTCTCAGCAACAGAAAAGCAAGCAGTATAGTGGCCTATAGATAGGACTATGCCGAGCAAGAGAAACCTTATGAAACTTTTATATATTATATCTTGATACAATACATAGGAAACTTTAGGAGCTCTGAGCAATACTGGGGTAGCATACAAGACCAACAGCTTGTGTTTACTGTCGATTGTAAGCAAATGTTACCATGTTACCACAGTGGCATCACGTCATAAATGCCATCCACAAGGCAACTGAAACCAGAAATAGGTAGTGTCCACTTAAAACTGAAACCCCCAGAGAGAGGAGAATCAAAAGTTTCAATTCATCCTTGGTGTGGCAGCCTGAGTGAGAGCAGAGGCTCATGGAGCTGGAGGCTTGGTTTCCAGTGGGTTACCTGCTTAGGTGGACTAGACGGCACTGGCCTTGTTGGAAGAGGCATGCCACTGGGAGTGAGCTTCGAGGTTTCCAACCCCGGCCCCAGTCACTCTCTCTCTGCCTGCACCTGTATACCAGTATACAAAGCTCTCAGCTACTGCCACAGCTCCATGCTTGCCTGCTTCTGCACTCCTGGCCGTGGTGATAATGGACTTACCTCTGAAGCTTTAAGCAAGCCCTCTCTATTAAGTAGTTTCCTTTATAAGAGTTGCTTTGGTTATGGTGTTTAATTGCAGAAATAGAAACTCAGATACTTGGTCATTTAGTGACACAGAAATTTGGAGGCCAGTGTAGGCTACCCGAGACCCTGTCTCCAAACAACTCAACATAACTCAAGTCTGTCTCTGAATTTGATCAACAAGGTATTCTATTGAGTAACAGAGGAAGGGTAAAGCTTTTATGAAGGCAAACAGCATCAACCGTCAGTCTTCGTGACTGTTTTATACAGTGTTCTTCATACGTTCATACATGAAAACATAAAGAAGACTGAAGCCGCTGAAGGAAGGAGGGGCTTACTTTGGCTCACAGCTGGAAGACACCATACACAACCTGAGGGAAGAGACAGTGGCAGGAGCCCACAGAAGCTGGTCATGGTCCCAGTGTGTCCTCAGTCAGGATGCTGTATGTTTTTGCCTCTTACACGTCCACAAAAACATACAAGCAATGATTTTAAAAAAGAGTATATAAGCAAATACACAGATGAGACACATATGGCAGCCGTCAAAGAGACTTTAAAAACCTATTATACATTATAGATATGTGAAAGAAGGTAGGGAACAGTTGGAAATGTTCATCTACAAAGGTTAAATTCCTAGGAGTAACAAAATTTCTGGCCTCACACAACAGAGGACAGAAATCTGTGAACTCAGAGACAGTGGTTATCCAAAGTAGTGAATAAAACGAATAAAAACCATGAAAACATAAAGAAGACTGAAGCCACTGAAGGAAGGAGGGGCTTACTTTGGCTCACAGCTGGAAGACACCATACACAACTTGAGGGAAGAGACAGTGGCAGGAGCCCACAGAAGCTGGTCATGGTCCCAGTGTGTCCCCAGTCAGGATGCTGAGAGACACTCACTGCAGCTGCTCAGCTCCATTTCTGTCTCTTAGTTGGCCATGGATCCCAGCCCATGAGATGTAACTGCCCACATTTAGGGAGGGCTTGCCCCCCATCCCAATTAACCTAATCTAGAAAAATCTCTTGCAGACATGTCTAGAGGTTGTTTCCATGGGGACTGTCAATCCTGAGAAGTGAACAACCAAGACTGACCATTTCAACATTAAGATCTTTTCCTTCAAAACTGGTAAAATTATTTATTTGCAGATTTGAGGCTTAACAGAACCTAAAGAAATCATAAAATCATCATAATCAAAACGAAAAATAAAGCTGAAAATAAAATCTTTTTAAAGTCTAGAAGTTATAGTCTGCCCAAAGCAACAGGAAAACACACTTGGCATTTCAACTAGAAGAACAGACCAGACGCTGGTGGAATGAAATTTTAAACTTCTAAGATTAGATGTAAACCTTTTAGTCTATGTGAACCTATTTTGCCAGAATTTATGACTGTGTGCCTTGTGTATGGTTGGAGGCTGTGGAGAGCAGCTGAAGGCAGTTGATACTCTGAACTGGAGTTATGGACAGACAGCTGTGAGCTACCATGTGGGTCCTGTAGAAACACAGATCCTCTTTATCCCAGAATGAAAATTTGAAGTCACTGCAAAACAAACAAACAAACAAAAACTGTGCTGATTCAAAGCTCTTTGTCCAATGACACTACAATTCAAAAATGGAGGTCAGATGAAGATATCAGACAAAAATCCGAGATAAGTGATTTTCATGACTCAAATTAAGAAAAATTATAAATAAAACTCTTTAGACTTGAAAATGAAAGATGACACATAACATAACAGAAACACATAACATAACAAAGACACACAACAAACACATAATATAACAAATACATACAGCAAACCCAAAACATATAACAGAAACACATAGCATAACAAAGACACACAACAAACACATAACATATAACAAATACATAACATAACAAAGACACACAACAAACACATGATGAATATATACATCAAACACATAACATATAACAGAAACATAACATAAGACATACAACAAACAACATATAATAGAAACACATAACATTAAAGACACATAATAAAGTCATGAACAAAGATATATAACAAACACATAACATAACAAAGACACACAACAAACAACTTTAGATGGAGATCCAATAGTGTAAATGGAAGAAATACTGTTATAGTTTTTTTTGAGGGAACAAAAATTATATGATTTCTTGTTCATAACATACATAATAATTGAAGAACAGCAGGCATTACATGTGGTTTCCATAAGAGTTTTGTATTGTATGGGAAAAGTCAAAGTTACACACTCAAAATAGACTGTAATAAGCTAGGAATGAACATCACAGTTTCTATGACAGTCACTGAAATGCTCAGCTAGCCATAGCTCTACTGGAGCTTGGAAACTGGTCCAGCAGATAAGAGCATTTGCTGCTCTTGCAGAGATCTAGATTCAGCTTACAGCATCCTCATCCAGCATCTCACAACTGCCTGTAACTTCAGCTCCTGAAGACATGACACCCACTTCTGCAGACATGCACATTTACATACACACACACACAAATAATAAATAAATAATAAAATAAAAATTAAAAGATACAGCTATGAAACCATTAAAGGAGAAGAATAGAAAAATTATATTTGATACTCTTTAAAGATGGTAAAGGAAGAAATGAATGAAATGGATGTAGTGAATAGCCAGAAAGTAGGTTTGGTAGAATCGATGTTTTAACACACAAATTAACTTTACAATGATAGCTAGTCTAGATTAAAACCATGGCTCAAGAATATGCTGTTTATAACAACATAAAGCAGCACAGGTTTGGGAAAGCAAAGGATGGACTCAGTTTCTCCACACACTAGCCAGTCACTGCCAGCTATGCTATGCTTTTGGTCAAGGATTCTTGCTAGAGATAAATGTATCCTTTTTTAGGTAAAAGTAAATTTGTCAGTAAGACATGACAGCCTTAAATTTATAAGTACTCAGCAATATAGTTTCAAAATACATAAAGTGAAAACTTTATACTTAAAAAAATCTACAGACAGGGGCTGGAGAGATGGCTTAGTGGTTAAGAGCACTGGCTGCTCTTCCGAAGGTCCTGAGTTTAATTCTAACAACCACATGGTGGCTCACAACCATCCATAACAAGATCTGACGCCCTCTTCTGGAGTGTCTGAAGACAGCTACAGTGTACTTACATGTAATAAAAAAGATAAATCTTTTTTTAAAAAAAATCTACAGACAAAACAACATCAAATTAGTTGCAATACACTTAACATCTGGCTGATAAAATTTTGAGTAAGATAGATTATTTAATACTTCTGTTAATCAATGTGACTTGAATGGCATCTGGAGAGCTTAAATATTCTTTCAAGTTGGTTTGGCATCTATGTCAAGGTTGACCATATTCAAGGACATAAAGCAAGTTGTAAAAAGCTTCAGTGGGTTATAGTTGTATAGAATTTACGGACTGCAAAGTAATTAGCCTACACCATTAAGAGAGTTATAAAAATGCTCAATTGTTTATAATATTATTATTAACACACCTGCCCACATGTGCACCTGCATGTACATGCACACATCAATAAGTAAATAAACACACACATAAATACATAACTAAAATAAGACAGAGGGAGGAGAAAATGATAAGGCTTTTATATTTAAACAGAGATATGACAATGATATAAAAAAGCTCAAGAGTCTCCAGACAGCACAAGTAAAGCAAACTGAGAAAATCCCTTGTGAGACTCACTAACTTGCTGTGCCTTTGCCACATCCATTTTTGACGCTTCCACTTGAATAACATCTGACTTTCCTTCATTGAGCATCCTTCAGCTCATCCCGTTTTAATCAGTGTGGTAGCAAGCTCTGTCCGGGCACAGCTCAGTGCGGTTTTAGTAACTTCTGTTTGTGCTTTCCATCCAGGAAGACCCTTTCTGTCTGTTTACCTGGTTGACTTGATTCTGTGATTCAGCTGCCTCATTCCTCTGAAGTTATATCATATGGCTGTTCTCTTAGGGCTGTTCCTAGATACTAAATGTACAAATCTGACTGACGTGCCAGAGTCTGGAGTCTTGCTAGATTCCTCCCTAGCACACGCAGTCTCCCTAGCTCTCCTCAGTCGCTCTCCTACCTTCACTCTGTTTTAGTTCTGCCCTTCTTTTAAAACCTCCTCCAAACTCACCATCAATGGTTTTTCTTCATGGGCACCACACATCTGCAAGTAGATGTGTGTACCACCTGCAAGCAATGCCATAGTGCCCCACAGAGGCCAAAAGAGGATGTCAGAGTGCCTGGACAGTCCCTAGCCATTGTGCTGGAGGCTGGGGACCTGGGACCACAGCAGGAGCCGCAAATGCCCTTAAACACACGGAGCCATTTTCTAAGCCCCAATACTTTTTTCTTTAATTAATTCTTTGAGAATTTTGTACCATACTCCCCTCCTCCCTGTCTCCCCCCAGGCCCACCCCTATCTTTCTGTCCCTCTTTCTCTCATTCAAGTCTGTGATGCCCACATAGTCATGGCTGTGAGAATGAGTTCCCTGCTCTTAAAGAAAACCAGCTCTCCTTTTCCCACGAGCTCCCAATAGCCCCCATCCCCATTTCCCGCAGGCCCACCCCTACCTTTCTGTCCCTCTTTCTTTCATTCAAGTGTGTGATGCCCACAAATTCCCACTAGAGAATGAGTTCCCTGCTCTTAAAGAAAACCAGCTCTCCTTTTCCCACGAGCTCCCAATAGCCAGTAGCCTCCATTAGGGACAGGCTTCATGTGTACGACACGGCTTTGTTCTGGCTTGAGCTTCAATGGCATGCTGCCATAACTTCTGTGAGCTCATATGTGGAGCTGCCCTGCTGTGTCCCGGGGAGCCTGTTTCCTTGTATGTATTTACCACCTCAGGCTCTTCTGCTCCTGGAGGGAGGGAGGGAGAATGTGTAATTATGTGCATGTGTATGTTTGTGTGTGTGTGTGTGTGTGTGTGTGTGTGTGTATGTTTGTGTGTGTGTGTTTGTGTGTGTGTGCATGCATAGGAAGTCAGTACTGATGTTCCAATCAGGGCTCAGCATTGCACAGACTCTTATTCTGTGCATCCTGGCCAGTTGGGAGCCTCTGTGTTATTTATCATCTACTGCAAACAGAACCTTCTCTGATGAGGGCCCCCTAGAACTAGATGGTGAGACCCTCTTGCTAAAGACACCACATGCATGAGTCACAGAACATGGAACTATTAGGCTAAATGCTAACCTTGAAGCTTTATCTTTACCAAGCAACTTTAATAGTGGTAGAAGGTTCTGTGAATGCTACTGGGGGAGAGAAGAAACCACCAGTGTCACCCCAACATGAGCCCTGTAAGCTTCAGTACTGACTGGTCCGGCAAGATATCCTCATAGGTATACGGTGGCATGATCATGAAGAAATCTACCACTTTCTGCTTGGATGTACGACCTACAAGATGGAACTCAAATTGGCACCATTGGGCCACGAACCTGAGGCTAGACAGGTCATAGGTTAGGGTCGGGGTTAGGGTTGGAGTTAGGGGTTAAGGTTAGGGTTAGACAGGATTAGAATTAGGGTTAGACAGGGTTAGGGTTAGACAGGGTTAGTAGAGAAGCTACTACTATCAATCTGCTAAAGGGACATAATCTTGAACCGCCTCTTGATTACTGCTACTCCGACTGCCATTTTCGATGAGCAGTACCTTATGTCTTCCTTTTAGATTGATGTAACAGCTTTGGTAGCTTTATCTTTTGGTGCTGTGAGAGCTAGCTGCTCTCATTTCCTAGATAGTTGAAACTGTGTAGAAGCTTTTCTGGGTGCAGAAGTCTGAATGACGACTCTGTCTCCTCAACGCGTGTGAACTCTAATGTCAAGCTAGTCTCTTTCTGTGAGAGACCACCTGCAGGTGTAACCGGTGTAGAGAAGAATCTGCCTTCTAGCCATCCTTCATCTTTCTCTTTGTTTTAATGAGAACCATGTATCCTGTGCCTACCTTCTTGATCCCTTCCAGCACCCACTTTAAGGGGTGTGCGCAGACTTGAGATACTGACCCCACTCACCCCCGCTGAGTGCTCTCTCCCTCCCATCTCCTTGCCTGGACGCTTTTCAGTTTCAGTACAACATGGGTCACGGGACTGATCGATTGTCCTGCTGAGGACAGGAGGATCTGACTGATCATCATAGGTCATAGAATTGATGCCCTGATTCTGTGAAACCCTTATTGTGGGGTCCATTACTCACCCTCTTCAGTGATTATTCACCCTCCTCAGTGAATCTCCTAACTGAAACTCCAGAGTCTTTTCCCCCTTCCTTGGCAACACTGTTCCTCGGGATTGTCACAACCTGACCCCTGCACATGCCTGTAATTATAATTCACATTTCATATTTGTCTGCCAGGAAAAACTCCCAGCATTCAAAGTGGCAGTGCTAGCTCTTCCCAGCACTCAGCTCGGTAGTCACCTACACTCAGATGCCTGCCCTGAAGGCTCCTCTCCCCACCATGCTGGCCTGTGTATCCATCCTTCTTCAGACAGCTGTCTGATATCCTTCGACTATTCGTAGCCCCCAGTGAGTAGAGCTCCCTTTGTAGTTAGAAACACACGCTTAGCATGGCCTCTACAAATATCTGTAGATCAAATGAATGGATGAAAGAATGAATCCAGAAATCAAAGTAATGTCCTCTGAGCCCCAGAGATGATGTAGCCCAGAACACATGGAAACACATTTTCTGAACTCCAAGTGCTCATCGTTACCTCAGACTCCACAGTAACAATCCAATCACTGCCCTGTTAATGGCAATTAAGGATCAGACCCAAGGTCTCTTTAAATTTGCTTATTCCATATAGCATAGAGCCAAACCCTTAGTGTTCTTTGATCATAATGAAGTCTATTTTTACTTCTGAGCCTTTACTTCCAATTGCAGCATTTGCAGAGCATTGAAAAAAATCAAGATATTCTAGGAGAATGCTTGATATGGGTTGACAGTTATTCATCCTGGCACAAAACCTCATTTCTGAATATCCTTCCCCTACATCTTAATCAGCTCTCTGCTCTTTTGCTTTCTTTCCCTCCCTCCCTCCCTTTCCCCTCTTTCTCTCTTTCTTTTGTTTGTCCTTCCTGGTTTTCTTGAAACAAGCTCTTGCCCCACCTGGCCTCACACTATCCTGCCTAAGCTTCCTACGTTCTGGGATTAAAAGGCAACGGGGCCTTTTCCGATTCTTGAAGTGTCCACTCCAACGTTCCTTTATGAGACAGACCCTTGCTGACCCTCCTGTGACATAGCAGACACCCACCTTCCCCATGCTTTCTCCTTCGGACCTGCTTTATTTCCTGATACATTTGTCTACAAGAGTCTGTTGCATATTCAACATTTGCATTATCACCTGTCCTTATCTGTGCCAGAGCACAGGGAATTTTGAGAGTTGGGGACTCTGTTCTGTGTCTAGAACAGTGTTGACCATGAGGAAGTGCTCAGATAAATATTTGTTGAATAAAAACATCGCTCTCGGTGGTACTGTTTCTCAGCAGTAAAACGCTGGAGCATTGGAAGACAGACACCACACAGCCACTGTGGGCACGCCAGCCCCCAGCATTCATCTGAATCTGTGATGAGATTACAGAATCTTTTCTTCAAAACAGACTGTGTAACGCATGATTTCATCTTGAAAACTAAAGAAATCGCTTCCTTTCCTGGCAGGCACCTAACCCAAGAGCTCAGAGCTGGCTATGGAAAAAGCCCTTCTGTTCCCAGCTGGCTTGAAGGCCGTGGTGGTTCCTGTCACTCCTAACAAGCTCTCTTTGCTTTCTTCCCTTCTCGGTTTGCTTTCACCTCTTAAGGAAATTTACATATCTTTTGTACCGTTTTCTTGCTCCCAACTTGGCAAGAGCTGCCCGCCAATTCGGTGTGGATGCAAGCAAAGAAAGCACTCACTGCCATGTTTGTGGGAAGTAGAGTCTTACTTCATAGTGGCAAACATGTAAGACTAGAACTTCGTGTGTATCACAGGATACATCTAGAGATGTCCGATGCTGACATGCAGTACTTGTGGATCTAAGGCATTTGTGGGTCAAAGACTCTGAGTCCAGAGATCTCCCCTTCCGCATAAGACTGTTTCTCTTTCTCTATTTCCTGGGCCTCCGTCTGAAGCCTCTCACTTCTTGTACCACTAGTAGCCATCTTAAGTCCTACTTTGCTAACCTTCAACAACCAGACGACCGTACTTTTCATGTCCCATCACACTGCTGTCTTCAGACTCAGCACGATCCAGAAAAATGGGGTCGTTCACCTAAACTGACCTAAGTTTCTAAGTCGGGTTGCGGGTGGGGGTGGGGTTGCCAATAAAAAAGTGCAGCCTAAGAATTCTGATATGATGTATCCCTCTGGTTGAGAAAGAGCTTTCGCCTGGCTGCTGTCCTCTGTTAGGGGTGTGCTGAACTCATCTTTCCTGCTGAGATTAGCAGTGCACACTATTCCGTCTGATTAACATACAGACTTGCGGGGAATGTGAGAGAACACGGAACACTTGCCTATTTCCCTATGGTCCCTCTACTGAAGGGCAGGCACCTGCTGGCACCTTCACCTAGAATCCTGAGGCCATTGTTGAACTGGCAGTGCCTCCTAGTGGCCCAGGCTCCAAAGACTGAGGAGCGGCTGGGGCAGCAGCAAACCCCTGACAAACTCCTGCCCAGCCCTCTCCATTCTGAGTCTAACATCAGACAAGGAGGCCTTGGTACTGATGAGCTCATGGACATTTACCAGACTTTTCAGTAACCCGCTGACTGAATTCCCAACAATGACTGGCTGCCGAATGAAGAAAGAAATGGGAGGAAGATGGAGATACAGAACCAGGCCACTACACCTCTAGAGGTGAATTTGAAAAGTGCTTTGTCATAATGTGCTCCTGCTCAGCTCTGTAGAGGCCCCATGCTCATCCTGGGTGGGAGAGGCCAGCTGGCCAGGAATGCCAAATCATCCCTTGCACCCAACATCACTAGGCTTCCTCAGGTGTAACATCAGATGCTGCAGTGGTAGACAGAGGGGCCCAGCTGATGGAACCTTGTATTCTGAGAAGACTATGCATGATTGCAAAGATCCCATTTTAAAGACCATATCCTCCTAAAAATGGAGAAGAAATTATGTCTACAAGCACAACCAACTTAGGCCTTTGCCAGAGCAGGATATGCCAATGTAAATTTGAGTCTGACTGGACTTCCTCAGAGAGCTGGAGAGGCATCTAGAAGGCTCCACTCCTTCAGGAGGGGAAGACACGTAAAGACCGTGTCACAGGAAAACAGCACAGGACATGTAGCTCGGTGTCTAAGAACTCTTTCTTTGATATTGTTCTGTGGCCCACGAGGCAGGGCATCCTCCTCTCTCGTGTTTGCCCTGCCTCTGCATGGGCTCCATTCCAGTCCTATCCAGAGCTAGCTTACCTTTCCCCATCAAAACATATCTCTGTCCTACCCAGTCTCCCAAGATCTTTGTGTATATTCTGATAAAGAATTTGCTATGGAAGTATCCCATGCCACAGATACAGTTAGCCACCGCCCAGCGTTCTCTTCCTTCTGCGTACACATTCGGATTGGGACTCCTGAAATCTCTGGCTAGCTATTCCTGGAAATCAACTTCACCTGTCAAATTATACACACCTCCAGACCCTTCCCCTACTGTGACCAATCCTAAAGGGTAACACTGTTGACAGAAAGCCCGTTGCTTCTATGAGTTCTATTTGAATGTCTCCCGCACTGATTGCCCCTGCCAATTACCAATGACCCATCTATGTGATGTGGCAACACCTACCCGGCGTCAACCTGGAGCTTCCTAGTCCCACATTCTAATATTCATTCATTCATTCATTCATTCATTCATTCATTCTACAAACAGTGGAGAATTACAGTCCTTTGGGACTGCAAGATTCTACCCAGTGATTGTTGCTTGGACAGTGCCAGGATGGTAGCCACAATCTTATTCATAAGGTTTTAGATAACTGTGGAATATTCCAAACAAGAAAAAGAATTTGCCACTCCTTTGGAAGGCTCGGGCAGCAATCTGTGGCCAACATTTTTAGAATTGGGGACAGCAGAGGAGAGCTAACAGTGAGGACTAGTGGGCATTATGCAGTAGGCTTGGCATCTGTACCGACACACGTCTTGGACAACAGGTTTCATGTTTCTAAGAAATTTCTAGAATATGCACCACGCTGGTTAGGAATAGCCCTGGTCTCCTTAACTGCCATTTCTACGCGGGCGGGCGTTCCTTTCCTTTCTCCTTTCTCCCCTTCTTCCGCCCCCACCCCCATACCTAGCCTGTGCGCGCGCCCGCGCCTCGTAGCCTGCTCTACCTTCCCAGGGGCAGCTCTCCCAAAGCTGCCCAGCCCGCGCCGCGGTCGCATTGAGCAGCCGCAGCAGCATCCACGCGCGCGCGCGCCGGCGGTTCCGGGACCGCGCTGATTCGCTGTCGCGCTCTGCGGCGCTCGTGCCCGCCCGCCCCTCGCGTGCGCGCCCGGGGCCGCTTCAGTCTGCAGCCGCGCGGCCACCAGAGCCCACCGCCGCCGCAGCCGGGCAGCGACGCAGAGTGTGCAAGCTCAGCGCCTGGAGGAGAGCCACGGGCGAGCCCGCCAAGCCCGCACCATGCAGGCCACTGCCGATTCCACCAAGATGGACTGTGTGTGGAGCAACTGGAAAAGTCAGGGTATTCTCTTTATTTCGGTAGTGCATGCCTGCGGCGCACGCGGAACCGCGATCTGGACACGGCCATTGTGCATCATTTCACCTGTGGGACTTATGCATGCTTTACACCCAGGAGCTTTCTGCGGGGGGGAGTAAACCTGTTCTTGCAAAATCGACATGGATGGTCTTTGCTCCCTCCCCTCCCCTGCCCTGCCTTTATCCCCTCCCAATTCACCCCTTTGTTTTCTTGTGTATTGTGGTATTGTAAATAATGCATCATTTGCCTCCTCCGGGAGCTTTTCTGGCCTGATCATTCAGGACTTGTTTAATCTCTCAGCCGCGGAGCTAAAGTGCTTCCTTATTTTTTTTCTGCATCCCAGTGCATTTATTTCTGCCCAAAGGTTGAGATCAGAGCCATTAAATGAAAGGGCATCCTTAGGAGAGAGGGACACACCCATTTCAGGCTTGTTATTTGTGATCACACAAAGGAAACTGGAAATGCAGACCAGCTCTCTAAATCCTGAGACTGTGATGGCGTAGCCACTTATTAGGGTGGTTCACTTTGAAATATGCTTGTGTTTGTGACTGTCATTAGAATAACCTATACCATTTATTTATTAACAATGGCTTTCAGTGAGACAAACGGAGGGGAGTAACAAAGCCGTGGCAGCTGCCCTCCGGGTCTAACAGCTCGGGTTAGAAACGGACCATATTAGCACTGGGTGTGGCCGCCCTCCAGCCTCGTCTGCTTTTCAGCCATTTTTATTCAGCCTCATATCTCACACATCCTTCTCTCCTTTGTTGCATTAAGATTTCTTCCCTCACCTTGCATGAGGGGAGGAAGGGAGAATTTGCAAGAATTAATTGTATGAGGTAAAGACGGGGGTTGGGTAGATCCAATGTCTTTTGATATTTAACAAATACGGTTCTGAAGAAGGCACATTAATGGAACCTGCAGGGGGTTGCAGCATCCTTGGGGACCAAGAGCACTAAGTGGTGGCTCTTTTTATCTTTTATTTTTCTTAGTTCCTCTCTTCGTCTTCTAGCCGGGGGGAAAAAATGTTCCTTTCATCTTTAATGATTGTGAAGGATTTTTCTTTTCTTTTTCTTAAGAAAGGATAAAAACACAAATCTCAGAATTAAAAGCACGCATGCTTTGGCTCAGTCTGTTGAACTGGGTGTCAATGGCATAAAATACAGCAGTCTGCTTTAAATCATGTGGGCCTATTAGAAATAAGACTGTCAAAAGTAGATAGGTGGGCCATCAATTTAAACGCCAATAAATAAGAAACACACGGTGGAGGGGTGTCATTTCAGGAAACGATGAGAGCTACACGGACTAGCCCACGGTGAGCCGAAGCAGGTGGCTGTGCAGTGCTGTGTGTCACTTCCTTCTGGGCGCATGGGCCTCAACCCCTCAGTCGGATGCACACGCGGTGCGACTGTGCCTTCCTGAGAATGCCAAGTTCTGATGGATGTGAAGACTGGCGATGAGGGTTTGATTCTGGGTGTCTTCTATTTTTAACAGAAGTAGGCATGGGAAGATGGCAGGTTGTGTGTTTTATTTGTAGAGATGTTCTACCACCACAGCGTTACGGGTTTGGCATTGGCTTACTTTAAATTTTGAAATGGATTTTTTTTTAATGGTAAGGAATTGGCGTACAGTGCAGTCACTTGCCCTCGGAAGGCAGTTGTGTCTCTCGCCAACAGTGCAGCTATTTGTGAAGATTAATTCAGACTTACCCAAGAGTCTTTATTCCCTGTGACCTTTGATTGTCATTAGATTCATTGATCCCCTTTCCTCAAATAGAACAAAGCCATTAACTTGAAAATTGACTGCTAGCTAGCTAGAGAGTGCAGTGACACCAAATAGCCGGCCTGGTGAGAATGAATGGCTCCTTTGTTGTCCTCACCCCGTGGGAACTTTCATCATAGACTAAACCTACAGTAGATTCTAAACACATCTCCACTCTAGTCCTCTAGGTTTAAAGCAAATTGTTCTAATCCCCAGGTGTACCTGAGAATCACATGAATGCTTCAAGAAACCCGAAGGATGCTGGGCCCCACCCCTAGAGCTGAGCATTGTGATCTTGGATGAGTTTAATACTGTATCTGGGGCTGAAACCACTGGTGTATAGGAATTCTCAGTGTGCCCCACCCTTAGCCCAGCAGAACCCACTATCCAAACGGCGTGGGTGTGACCCAGGAGGCCAGTACAGTTAGAAGTCGGTAGACACTGCTGAAAACATCCTCTAGAAAGGTTCAGAAGCTTTGCCTAGGTGGGAAACACGTGAACTTTAGTCTTCCTCTGTATCATTACAGTTTCCATCTTCAAATTACATCACTGGATTATTTCACTAAAGTCTATTATAAAACTAGAGTGCATGGGTTTGGGGTGTGTGTGTGTGTGTGTGTGTGTGTGTGTGTGTGTGTGTGTGTCTGTGTGTCTGTGTGTGTGTGTGTGTGTGTGTGTGTGTGGATGACATAGATGGTTGCAGTGAAGGGTAGTTCATGCTTATAATACCAGCCATGAAGAGATACACACAGGAAGATAGTGTGAAGCTCACCCAGGACTGAAGAGCAGCACTGCATGACACAAAACAACAAAACCAAAACCAACGCTGGTTACAGAAAGAGGCGAAGTCAGGCATTGCCGTACACACCTGTAATCCCAGGCTCAAGGAAGCCATGCTCACACAGTGAGGTCAAGGCTAGCCCGTGAGACCCTGTCTCAAAACACAAAATAACAAACAAACAAACAAACAAACACCTCTAAATTTCACAGGAATTTAGGCTCACTTTCCTAACAGAGCTAATCTTATAGTTTACAAGAGTCTTAATAGTTACGAGGCTGTTTTACGGGTTTGGTCTGATCGTCTCAAACCCTGGGCGTGGGGGTTTGTCTTCGCATTTTGGTCTTGGGGGTGATAGATGAGGCTTCTGTCAGGTGCACAGCTGGTGCCAGCCGGAGCTCTGCTCCCCGCTGCTCCGCCATCTGCCTCTGAGCTAGGCCGTGCTTTCCTCCGTGATTTATCTAAAGACCAGTTGTCTGTGTAATGGTGAATGGTCCTCATATTCGCAAGTTTCCATTTTGCCAAGTATCCTCTTTCAAATTTCCGTTTGATTCCTGGATGGTTAAATAAGACTGCCCAGGATCTGTGGGAAGTGGTAAATTCAATAGTAATGGGGGCTCTCTCAGTCTGGCTCCCCGGCCCCTCACCTTCCAACACTCATCCCCGCCCTCACAAATGCTGACTGACATAAATCAGTCATAATCACAGAAACTGTCATTTATTTTTGAAAATTTCATCTAAAGGCTAGAGAAATAACTCAGTTGAGCTCCTGCCCACCTCTCTGAGATGTGCTCACATAGGCCCTTCTTCACAGTCATGCAAGGCCCACGCTCCACGTAAAGCATTGTCCCCAACCCCACCACCACAGGCTGGCTGTTGTAAAATTCTTATCGATGTTAGCAATGTGTCAGTGATATACTACTTGGTCCTAAGCCTGCATGACATTCCTCTCACTGTATTGGGTAGGGAGGGGATCCCGGGCTTAAGTCGAGAGGACCAGTAATTTGCCTTATATTGGTATTTAACCACACAACGTAAATCCAAATGAGACTCATGCAAAGGAGACAAGGGATACTGAGCAACGCCCACCCCTAGGGATCTGTCTGTACTCTAAAGACCCCTGCCCACCCCCACTCCCTTTCTAGATTTCTCTGAATGTAATAGGCAGCATCTATAGTAGTGTGGTGTGTTGGCAATCTGTGATGCGTTTGGCTGCTAAGGCTCAACTCCTTTGTTGTGTGTTGACTCCACCAGCATGCAACCTTTTAATGACATATTAGTTATCTTTCAAAATGAAGTATTTTTGAATACTCTGCGGTGGCCTACAGTGCTCTATGGAAATGCCTTAAGATTGTCTGATCTAAACGTTATTAGCCAAAACATTCATTAAAGACCCAAGCATCTCAGAATACTGGCAAACACATATTTTAGCCACAGAAACTGTCATTTATTTTTGAAAATTTCATCTAAAGGCTAGAGAAATAACTCAGTTGATAAGGTACTTGTTGCATAAGCATGAGATTAGCAAGAAAGAGCTCCAGGATTTATGTTAAAAAACAAAACAAAACAAAACCCTCAGTGTCATCTGGTAACCCTAGCGTTGGGAAGGTGGAGACAAGCAGGTTCCTAGAGATTACTGGCCTGCCAGACTGACCTACTCTGTGAGCCTCAGTTTCCAGTGAAAGACCTTGTCTCAAAAAATGAGATGAATGGCTCCTAAGGCGCAAGACCAGAGTCTGCGCTCCAGCCCCCACACCAGTACACACATGTGCGTTCACCTGTGCACACACATAAATAGGAGATAGTTTTGCATTTACATATAGAGGCAGACCAGTCTTTTTTTCTGAAGAGAGCTTTCTATTTAGACTCATTATTAGAATATGCCTAGTATTGCAGCATAGCACTATACAGCAAACTCCTCCCCACGCAGATTCTAATGAGGTCCCATGGGAACCTGCACTGGGACTTTCCTTAGTGAAGGAAAACTCTAGGTACACAGACGATGTTTCAAATATGTACTGTCCAGGCAGTCAGATCCACTGAAAACAGGGTGTTCTCTTTTTTACAGCATCTCCACCCTTGTCAAGAGGAACTTTGTAAGGACACAATTTGAGATGGAAATGGCCAGTTGTGATAGCACACGCCGGTAGGATTTGCTGAAGGAGGCAGAAGCAGGAGGATCATGAGTTCGAGGCTAGGCTGGGCTACACATTTGGGCAGTGGTGGCACACGCCTTTAATTCCAGCACTTGGGAGGCAGAGGCAGGCAGATTTCTGAGTTTGAGGCCAGCCTGGTCTACAGAGTGAGTTCCAGGACAGCCAGGGCTACACAGAGAAATCCTATCTGAGAGAGAGAGAGAGAGAGAGAGAGAGAGAGAGAGAGAGAGAGAGAGAGAGAGAGAGAGAGAAAGAGAGAGAGAGAGAGATGGATTTTTTTCTTCTCTGACAGAGATGCATATACACTGCATTTTTTCTTTTTGCCAAAATACTTCAATAAAAGCCACAAATCACCCCAAATCCTACCACCCAGAGTTAATCAGTGTGAATACTTGCTGCATATTGTCTCATACAGCTATCTGCAAATATCTTACAGGAATATGGATCATAAAAATGAAGTTAAAAGCTAGGCATTCAGGGAAAAAAGGATTTCTATAAAATGAAATATGGAGATCTAAAAAAAAAATTTTTTTTTTTTAGAGATAGGGTTTCTCTGTGTAGCCCTGGCTGTCCTGGACCTTGCTTTTTAGACCAAGATGGCCTCCAACTCGCATATATTCACATGTTTCCTGGGTGCTGGGATCAAAGATGTATGCCAACACATACAACTCAAAAACAATTTAAAATGATTTAACATAAGAAACTGACGTGGAGCTGAAAGAATTAGGAACTTCAGATATATGTCTTTCTACAGTATGAGTGATTCCTAAAATTATGGATAATACTATGATTAAATATTAGCAAGTTAGAATCTTTTAAATTATGTTTCAGTTTGAGCTTCAAGGAGGGACTTTCTACAATACCCATTTTAAAAATAAACATTTTAAATGGATAAGATTTTTTTGAAAAATGCTGATCTATATCTGTGTCTTCAAGTCTGTTCTATTTCTCAGATTTTCATGAGCTGTTACTCCATTAAATACGGCAGGCCTATTCTATGCCTGAGACATGAGGAATGTACATAATGGAGGCTCAGGGTGAAGCTAGCTGGCCTTCTTTCTTTATTTTTAGAAGGTCTTTCTTTGGAACACAAATGTAGAGTAATGTTTTAAATTAGTTTATAATGTTAAGTTTTAAAATCCACAGAACCCAGCAAGGGGAAAAAAAAACCCTAAGACCTTGAGTGTATGGTTTCCTGAGGAAGAGAATCCCTGCCCCCCCCCCACACACACACCAACCCCCCCCAAGCCTCCAGGGCGCATGCCTTTCCCACCCTTGCTTTCTGCTCACTCCTCTTCCAGCTCCTTTGAAACGACAGCAGCCGTCTGGGACAGCATGGTTTCCTTATAATTAAACTCACAAATCAAGGCTGAAAACCTGATGTCAATGATTCTCTCTAAAACACGAATTCTGGGCCCAATGTGGTGTGGCTCAGCCCTAGATTCCTGGTACTCAGAACTGAGGCAGGAGAAGTCCCATGACTGTGAGGGTACCAGGGCTCCAGAGTGAATTCTAGGCCAACAACAACAACAACAACAACAACATCTCAAAATAAACAAAATAAATAATGATGTTATCTGACTAGGTAACAGCTAAAAACAATCAAGTGTTAGCTATCACCAGATTCGAGGTTTGCCACTCTGAATAGATTCTTGAAGGAGAGAGGTAAAATATGACCACATTTGCAAAGCACAACAATTTAACAACTGGGACTGAATATGATGAGAAATAATTCCTCTTTATGCTTTTTGTTTTTAATTCAAGGAATAGAATAATTTTGCTGTTGCACATTTTGGTCAATATAAATCATATATGGTCAACATAAAACGTAAAGTATATACTTTAGAAATCAGAGCAGAAACATCTGTCTGCCTCCACAGTGTTTTTCAGTTCCACTGCCACAATGAACTTTAAGACAGCGTGGAACAGACTCAAGGTCCTGTGGCTAATTATGGTTGACGTGTAAAACACCAGGTGAACAAGGTTTTACATTTTGATCTAGTCACAAAGTTGAAAGGCGCTCAGTACTGCGTCCGAGCGTCTTCCCACCTCCTCAGTCACAACGCTTCCTTCACGCGGCCTCTGCCTCCTGCGTCACAGGTTGTGGGGAGACTCTTGCCAGTGAGCCTCGGCTAAGCTTAAGATATGGAGGGAAGGGAAGCTGACTGACTTGTTTTAGTGTGTGCATCCGGCGGGGCTTCACTTTCTGGACCTAATTGTCCTGGACCAAGCTCCCGTCACAGGAAGGAGAGAACAGGAAAGGAACTGATTCCAGCTTGAAGATGAGAATCAGTCTACACAGAGAAACCCTGTCTCGAAAAAACAAACAAACAAACAAACAAAAAACAAAAAATCAGTGTCACTTCCTGCTCAGGGAAATGGTAAGGCTTGCTGAAGCATCGATATTTTCCTTCCATGCAAACCAGGAAGCAGCGAGCAGGAACAAATGCTGAGCCCTTTTACTGTGTGCAGGAAATGCATGCGTTTTCCGCACCTTCCCTTTTGAATCATACACAGGGTTACTGAAACATCTAGAAATAGCGCTGCCAGTGTTTCTTGACAGCTAGCTTAGCCGCACTCGGTGGTATGAAGAGAAGGGCACCAGGGCTTCCGCCAGCGGCTTCCCAGCTGGGCTCAGGGACCCTGGACTACGGCTTCGAAGTCCCACGGTGTGGGAGACCTTGTCTTAGTGAAATTCACTGTTTATCCCACTAAAAGGAGTCACCTTTGAAGGTCTGAGTTTGAGTGTTAGGTACTCAGCCACACTTGTATTACGAGTCTCCTGTTTGATGTGCAATGGGGGATTAAGGGGAACAAGTTACTTTAGTGTCTTTGTGCCAGCACTCACTGGTGATACATTGCTGGACTCATGAACATCAGTCAGAACTGGCTTTCCCATTATTTCTGTGGACACTGGCTTGGAGAGAACCTGGGCTTGTGTAGCCTTTTGTCACTTCTCATTAGGTGGTTGGTAGCCATCAATATCAGATTAATTGTTAGCGATTACTGATATTTGCACAACTGATATTTCTACAACAATTTCTTTTAACATTTTCCTCTTTGGCCTTATATAAAGCAGCATTAACGTGTGTTTCATTGTGCACCTGTGATCTTGTCTGGCCTAGGGTGGTAGCTGGACATGATAGTGTATGCATTGGGAGGCAGAGGCAGACGGAACAGGTTTCCAAGGCCAGCCTTGCCTACATAGTGAGTTTGAGGTCAGCCTTGGCTACAGAAAAGGAGAGAGAGAAAAGGATCAATGGTGCAGGCAATTGTTTAATTTATTGCCATTTTATATGTAATTATGCCACATTTTGCTTTATGAATAAAATATGGCTAGGTCCACTACTGTCTTCTTTGCTTATACATTTTTAATAAACTTTCTGAATGCCACAGCAACTGTTGGGGGTCACAGAGCTGTATGCATCTAATAAAAATTTCCAAACTGAAAGTATTTAGATCTCAGTAAAGGGTTTCCTCTCAAGAAAATTGACATAGAGTTTAATTCCCCATCATTCTAAGCATGGAACACTACTCTCATTGTCTTTCCTGGTTTGGTTTGGTTTGGTTTGGTTTGGCTTGGCTTGGCTTGGCTTGGTTTGGTTTGGTTTTGGTGAGATTGTGGAAGATATTGACGCGCTGGTTTGAGGTTTGATCTGAGCTTCTTCGGATCTCTTACTGGTTCTTAGCCCTCGGCAGCTGTGCACTGTGGTGTGCGACATAAGACGCAGTGACCAAGCCCAGCCCTTCATCAAACTGACGAGAACCCACCGAGGCGTCCTTTCAAGGCGATGAATTGTTGCCGCCTGGTTTTCAGCAAAGGAGCCTTAGCTATTAGAATTGTCAAAGTGACACCGCCATGTGCCTGTCCTTGTGAGCATGCCCAGTGCCTGAATGTGTGCTCCACTGTTTAACTTCCCCATCGATTTTCTGCATGAGAATATTAAAAGAGGGAAACTGTCTCCCATTTGCTGTCCCCAAGGCAAGGCGCTTGAGGTCACTTCAGTTGTAGGATTACTAGGGAAACTTTAATCAAGGGCTGACTGATGTGGACCCACTGTGGGTGTGGACCCACTATGGGCGTGGACCCACTGTGGGCATCTTCCCCTTTGTTGTTCGTGACACTGTAGCATGGTTGGTAACTTGTAAAGAAAAGCTTGTGTGGGCATACAATTCTGCAGGACACACCTGATTGAGCTCCTGACCTAGCAATGGCCTTCTTGCTGGTAGAGCCCTGACGTGCTCTGACAAGAGACAGGAAGCATACTGGTGCTCTATGCCTGGTCTCAAAGCCACCAGTGCTCAGTCACACAGGCTCCCCTCTGAGTACTTATTTAATTTAGTCCTAATCCCTTCTCTATGCCTCCACTTCTAAATCCCTTAGGTGGATTAAGTTTTTCACCCTCTTAAACTTCACCACAGGGATCCAGTTCTAAAGTGAATTTCAGGGGGAACAAGCTCTATATAAAACCATAGCAGGTACTATAAAGCTTGCTAAGAAATTCCCCTCAGTCCCATCAAACTTCGAATCTGCGAAGTTGACATTTGGCATGCAGAACGCAGACATTCTCTTCCGGACAGCACCGCATCATTGCCCCCACCCTTCCCACGCCAGCTTTCAGGACACGGAACCACTGGCCTGCACTCTGGCCACACGTGGTCATCGCTCCCCTCCCTGTCCGTGTCTCCCGCTGTAAGCCAGGGTCCCAGGTACTGCCGTGTTCAGTTCTGACCCCTCGAATTTCAGTCTCCTCACTGTACGCTGTGTGACGGACAGTTGACAGACCCAGGTCAGCCCTACAGCTACCGACCCCAGCACCCCAAACGGAGCCCTGCTGCCCACATCAACCGGAGCCTTGCCTTTAACCAGAGGCCTGCTGCCCTCCGTTGGTCCTTTTTTCATCCCTTTACTCAAGGCCCGCTGCCCTTTGCCCGTCCTTTTATCCGTCCCTTTTGGTACCCTTGTTGTATAGCAGGACCATACAACAGACATATCTTGTCGGCCGCATGTGATATTTAAATCTTCTGCTCCTTCCCCGAAAGTCTCATGTCCCTCTCTTCTTTTCTTGGGAAGAAGGGCGGTGGCTAACGCATCCCATCTCCCCCAGTCCTTGCGTACCACCTTTCTTCTCTTTCCAGAAATCTGCTTCACCCATCCGTTTTCTCTACAATCGCAGCTTTTTCTCCCCCTGAAGGCTGCGCAGAGTGCATAGCTACCATTGCACGATGGCCGTGCACCCTGTTCCTCTGCATTTCCATTTCCCCGGCCCCTTACTGCTCTGCCCACCGCTGCTTCCGACACAGCACCGCCTACACAGTATCACGTGACCTTCCAGCCTCCAGAGCCAGAGGCTCCTTCCCAGACCTCACTTCCCTCAGTGATCTGCACTGTCCCCACGGAATGTCCAGACACTTCTGTCTCCACAGACCCTGAAGTCAGTCGACGCTGCCGTGTCTACCTCTTCCAGCCCCCAGGACTCTCTTTGTAGCCCCACTTCTGTCCTGTTGCTTCATCCCACTGGGTTCCTTAGCCTCCCCCTTCTCAGAGATTTCCACTTTCAGGCCTTCAACTGTTTTGTTCTATTCTGGGTACACTCATATGTCAACAGTCTATTCTGTTCATCAAACTTCAGTTCTGCCGGCTTATCATGTTTCCAACTGCCCACTGTGCCCACGCGGGAATAACTCTGCATATGTGATGACATCACATGCCATTTTAACCTGAGGCCACGTGACCGAACCTTAAAAGAAGATTTAACCTTCAAGCTTTTAAAAAATTAGCATTGCATGTGATTGTCATGCTTTCCTGTGATTCTCCTCATGCCTGAGGCTGCGGCTCTATGTCCAGGTCTCATGTTAGAATCCAGGGGCTTAAAAACAAGCATCACCTTAATAGTCCTCTTTTTACCAGTGTTGCTAACCTCTCTCACTGGGTTTTAAAATGTTGTTCTCATCTGTAACTCTTCCCCTCTCCTGCAGAGAGTCAACGAATCCTGCATAATGTGTTCCCTTTATGCACCCCCCAAGCATGTGCCCCAAGTTTACCAAACACCCCCACTTCTTTAATCCACTCCAGGGCTACCACAACTCAGACTCGACTTGTAGCTCCTCTTGCAATACAGACAGACTGACGTTGTGCTGGGTTTTTTTTCAGATGACTGTCCACATTTTGTAATTGCTCGATTCCTATGTTTATTAGCATACCAGTGATCAATAAATATGATAAGGACTTGATTTTACTAAAAGAAAACCAACCCATTTAAATGGCTGCTTTATTACACAGTGAGAAAGCATGTTTACCTTTTAGCTTCTTCATTGTGCTACCTGTCTAATGGGGTTTATTGTACGGCTCAAATGAAATAAAACACGAAAGTGCTATGAATATTTTAGTATCCACCTGCATAATATTGACACCAAGTCCTCCGAGCCCCCAGCTCATCCTTTACAAGACTTCTTCTGTTGATCGCCTAAATAGAAGCTTCTTATCATCTTAAATAGATGGGCTGATCGCCACACACGGACACAGCTAACCTCTCTGCCTACAGACTCCCCCACGCCTGCCCCAGTCTGGGTGCCCGCCACTGTCAGCTTCTCTGAACAGGTAGCCCAGAGATGCAGAACGCTTTTCTAGGGGGAACCTATATTGACAGGTGTTTCGTGGCACATTCAGTGGAGATTCAAGTTGAAGTGGCAAATCCTGTCTCTTTCCAGTCTGAGAGCTACTCGGTACCGCTTCACTAGTCACGGGGCTGTGTGGACCACCATCCCCCGCTCTCTCCCAGTCCGCCAGGAGAACTCAGGCTTCCTTATAGGGTGTCTATCACCGTGCGCCTGCCCATGGTACTGTGCTGCCCACCCTTAAGGAGATTACACTCACTCTTTTGTAACTGTATTTGTAACTGTAAAATCTCCATTTTCAGACTTCAGGTATCATCATGGCCCTGTCTCCCAGCACAAAGCCTGGTGTTTGCTTCTCCCTCAGCGAGGCACTGGCTCAGTGAACAGAGCTGCTGGAGGCTCCCCAGGCCCTCAGGACTTCAGCCTGGCTGGCTTAGACAATGCCAAGGCCTCCTTGGCCTTACTGCCTCCAGGCCTGGCGAGAGGAGCCTGGCCATGTGGAGATCTGCCCTTTCCCTCCCCTGTCACCTGTCTTCAGGGCTGCACGATTTCACAGGGCATTTCTTCCCAGAGGCCTTCTGCACTTAGAAACATTGCACTTTGGCACTCTTCTGAAGGGAAAATTATTTAGTTGGATCGTGCGAGCGCTGTGTGAGCCTGTGTTCCCTTCCACATTATTAAGGGAAAGCAAATCTTTACGTGCGGGCTTGGTTCTGGTATTTTGGCATTTTTAAAAAAAATTGAAGACAACGATGCTGCAGATTTTGAGGCAAAAACAAAACAAAAAGCAATGAACCAAAGAAATTAATTTCTAATAATCAATCAATGGGTAGAAAGAGGCAAAGGACTTCTGGCCCTAACCCTACTTTTAAAAAGGAAATAAAAATCCGTGTTTCCTCTCCAAACATGCTTTTGAGCTCTCTGCTTCCTGTATCAGAGAAGGGTCCCAAGAGAAAGGGACTCATACTTTTCAAACAAAAACCTGTCTGCTGGCAGCTTTGTGTTGAAGCCGTCGAGGGACCACAGTGATGGTGCAAGTCAGTCGACAGGATATTTTCTCTCCAGCGTCGCGTTGCTGGGGGCCCTCGAGGCCGGAGGAAGGCGCCTCTCGCTTTGCAGCCCCCTGAGACGAGTCTGCTGGGAGGAGGGTTTGGCTCTTTGCTGTACGGTGTTCCCATGTCACCTCATTAGCCTGTGATCGTCAGCAGGGGTGGTGTGTTGTGCAGGTTGGTCATCTCCAGCATACACAACTCCAGATACTGATATGCTGCCACCAACGGCAAATCCCACACTCTGAGGCTCTGTAGCCCACACAGAAACGCTTTACTGTCTAAAATGACCTTCACACTGCGTTACATTTCATATGACATTATATATGAAACGTAAATGGGCTTGGCGTTCAGACTCGATGCTCATGGTTCCAGGGCATTACTGCCCATGTCCGTCCCGGTGCGGAGCATGGCAGTAGGCAGGGATGAGGTTGCAGCAGTAGCTGGGAGCTTACATTTTTATCCACAAGTAGGAGACAAAGAAGTAGACACTGGGAGAGGCAGGGGCTTTTGAAATCTCAAAACCAGCCCCAAGTGACACACTTCCTCTAAGAAGGCCACACCTCCTAATGCTCCCCAAACAGTTCCACCAGCCAGGAACCAAGAATTCAAATATATAAACCTGTGATGGCCTTTCTCATTCAAACCACTGCAGGGAGCATACAAAAGTTTAATCCCAGTGGGGCTGGCTGCACAGTCCTATAATAATAATAATAATAAGCTCAAATGTAAGGAGGTCTAAGAGATAGCTCAGTGGTTAGGTTAAATGCCTGGCTCTGTACTTCAGGAGACTGGTTGCACAGCCATGGACCTCAGCTTCTCTGGGATTTTGGAAGAAAATTAAATTTTGTTCAGGTACATGTGGTACTGGCTGAGGTCACCCCGACTCTCCTTCCAAAGGCACCAGCTTCCTTTCCAAACTCTACTTCCTTGCTGCCTGTTCTCAGTGGCAGCTAATCTGTGCTGTTGGCCTCTGTTGAGACCAAGTATTGACCAAGGAGCATCCAGTTATGCTTGTAGTCAGTGTGATCAGAGGGAAGAACAGGCCCACCTCAGAGTCCTCTGGAATTACATACTCCCAGCCGCGATCCGGGTAACATATCACAGAGAACACCATAGCGGTGCGCTTGCACGCCGGAGCCATGGCTGAGAATCTGGGAGCTATCCCAAATCCAAATGGGGTATCAGTCAGTGTCCCTGGTGTCACCATCTCTCTCCTCGCGGCCCTCTAGCAATCCAAATGGTCGGAGACTGCAGCCCCAGCAGCAGCAGAATAGCCCTCAGCCTGCCCGGGTCCTGCCAGAGTCACGTGCTATGTGTGTTTGTGTTCCCCCCACAGCGATTGACCTTCTGTACTGGCGGGACATCAAGCAGACGGGGATCGTGTTCGGGAGCTTCCTGCTGCTGCTCTTCTCCCTGACCCAGTTCAGCGTGGTGAGCGTCGTTGCCTACCTGGCCCTGGCCGCCCTCTCTGCCACCATCAGCTTCCGCATCTACAAGTCCGTTCTACAAGCTGTGCAGAAAACAGATGAGGGTCACCCTTTCAAGTGAGTGGCCCAAGCTGGCTAGCCCTCACCCCGCCTCTCTTCCCCCAACCCCCACCCCGCCTTATTGCTAGCCCTCTGGAAACTAGGGCGCCACGTTTCTGGGAACCTCCTAGACTTTTCCAGAAACCCTGTTTTTACTTCCTAAAGTTGCTGGTAGGTTCTATAACAAAGTCATTCTTATCAAAACACTACTGGCTTCCAAAAATAACAATAACCCATTATCTATGTGTAATGTGTTTTTAAAAAATATTTATTTATTTATTTATTTATTTATTTATTTATTTTGTGTGTGTGAAATGTTTTGCCTGCATGTATGTGCACCACGTGAGTGTCTGTTGGGTCCTCTAGAACTAGGATTATAAATGGTTGTAGCCACCATGTAGGCGCTGGGAATAGATCCCAGGTCCTCTGAAAGAGCGACAAGTGCTCCTGACCTCTGAGCCACCGTTCCCAATCCCGTGTTTTGGGGTTTCCCTTTTCCTTTCTTTTCTCACTTAAAGAGAGAATTTCCACAACTACTTAATCCATCACTTCCATAAGGAAGGCAGGGCAGGCACTGTGGTCCTTGTTTACAGAGAGAAACACTGAGGTTCCAAGAACTAAAATGGCACAGTAAGTACTATAGTGTGAGGACAGGGTGTTAGGATTTTTATTTAAAGCCCCAAAGTTCTGGGTGGTGCAAGACTGTGAGAAATCTCACCACAGGCCCTTCCAGCATCTGCATGCAGGAAAACTTGGGTTAGAATGCATATGGAAAGGGAGAAGTTTTAGTTTTATCTTTTTAAAACATTTTATTTTTAATTAATTCTCTGTCTCTGTCTCTGTCTTTCTGTCTCTGTCTCTCTGTCTCTGTCTCTGTCTCTCTCTCTCTCTGTCTCTCTCTCTCTCTCTCTCTCTCTCTCTCTCTCTGTGTGTGTGTGTGTGTGTGTGTGTGTGTGTGTGTGTGCGCGCGCATGTGTGTTGGCTGTGCATGCATTCATGTGCACTCAGGCACATGCATGCAGGTGCCCAAAGAGGCCAGAGGCATTGGCTCCCCTGGAGCTGGAGTTTCAGGTGGCTGTGAGTTCTGGGAACTGAACTGTTTCTCTGTCAGAGCACAGAGCCCTCTTACCGGCTAAACGGTCTCTTGAGCCTCCCCTCCCCACCTTTTTAGGGCAATCTATGAACTGCGTAGATATTTAAAATATGCCAGAGAGCAGTGTTAGCCTACCCAGCGGCGCCCACCTAACTCTGCTGTAGTAAACTACTCCATCCCAACTTCAGTGGTGAGCAGGGTTGCCCGCAGAATTCAGTGCAAGTGTCACACACACACACGTGCCTACAGGCCATAGGCTCCGCTACACATGAGCTCGTGTTTGAGGGACAGAGGTTGCTGCAGCATGGCTCCCGGCCAGTCTCCAGAGTTCACCAGCACCACTTCTGCATGAGCCCTTAGTCAGCCTCGTCTGTCAGCTGAGTTACAACCTCAGTTACAGCAGAGCCTCAGCAGAGAAGATCATGTCCATCCGGGGGCAACTGGGCAGCCTGAAAGTAAAGGCCGCTTGTCAGATGCCCCTTGTCAGCATCTTGGTCCTGATGTCAGTCCCTAGCACAATGATAGGATGCATGTCCATGGCGCTTCACAATGCACTCCGTGGGACGATCATGGGATGATCATGGGACCTCTTTCTAATGCCCAGTCACTGGGTCATCTGGGCTGTAGCGTGGTTTCACATGTCCCCATCCCCACAGATGAGAGCTCAGAAGTGGCTCACTTTCGTTTCTAGCAACACATACACAACACTTGCACTGAATTCTGAGTGGCAGTGGCGTGTGGCCAGTGTTGAGGTTGGAGTGGAAGCTGAGAAAACTCACTATGGAGATAGAAACTAAAATTGAAAGTTTTATTTTCTGAGTGCTCAGGGGGGCGGCCAGTTTGGGATCCCGAAGGGAGATGGTACATCAGTTTTAAAGGCTGCAACAAAGCGCGGGGTGAGCGGGGTGAGCTGCAGTGTTATGCAATTGTATTTTGACATCATGGGTAAAGCAAGGGAGTGCCCATTGGAGACTGGGCTGTATCCAGGGGACCTGGCTCCAAGGTCCTTAATTCATTCTCTTAGACATTAGGTCTGGAGCTCAGAGTGATATGGGGACTAAGGAGCAGATCAGCTGCATGTAGCTAGTTAGAACGGGTGATTGGTTATATATTTTTACAATGTTTGCAACTTGGTTTAGATAACAGCAATTTCTATATTCTTTCCAGTCAACAGACAATTAAGAAAACATTTGGTGAAGTAGGGGTAGGTGTTTGATCCTAGGCCTGGGAACATGAACTTGTTTGACCCTGCCAACAAGATGGAGAAGTTGTCCCTGAGATGTCTGGACTCAGACAACGATTTACAGCAGAAGCTCTTCAGCTATAAGGAAGTCCTCTGATCCCTTAGGACCTTGAATTTAGTCTCCCTGTGATTAAATATAGTCTGAAAAGGAAATGATAGCACTTAGAGTGCGTTTCTTCTGTTTGTTCCCAATAGCCCAAGTCCTCATCTTCACCTGTTCCCTCAGCCCCATCCTGTCTGTCCTTAGCCAATCAGGGTTCTTCCATGTTCTACTTAGTTGTCTCTATATAACTGCCGTGTTCTTGTCCCTAAAGGCTTAAACATGGGGACTTAGGTCTCATTTGCCTTATTTCTTCTCATACCCAGGTACAGGACAATAGTCTACACTTATTAGCCTGACTGTTTTATTGTCCTTTAACAGGAAAATGTAAAGTTTGAAATTCCTTCAGTCTGGTCAGTTGTATGAGCAAAGGCAACACCTGACTCTACTTTGTAATCACATCACACTATCCAGACAAGGCAGTACTTTGTGTTTCTTCCAAGAGGAGAAAAACCTTAACATTTCAATATAAACTCCCAAAGTCAGTTTAGTTTGTGTCTTAGCCAGGGTTTCTATTCCTGCACAAACACCATAACTAAGAAACACGTTGGGGAGGAAAGGGCTTATTCAGCTTACACTTCCACATTGCTGTTCATCACCAAAGGAAGTCGGAACTGGAGCTCAAGCAGGTCAGGAAGCAGGAGCTGATGCAGAGGCCATGGAGGGATGTCACTTACTGGCTTGCTCAGCTTGCTTTCTTTTAGAATACAAGACTAGTACCCCGGGGATGGGGGATGGCCCCACCCACAGTTGGCCCTCCCACCCTTGATCACTGATTGATAAAATGCCTTAGAGATGGATCTCATGGAGGCATTTCCTCAAGGGAGGCTCCTCTGTGATAACTCCAGCTTGTGTCAAGTTGACACACAAAACCAGCCAGTACAGGTTGTTATAACCAAATACCATAAACTCATTGGATTAAACGATTAAAGAAACCCACATTTTTTTCCCTTTTGTGCTAAATCTGTAACCAAAGTGCCCTGTGGTTGAATTATAGACCGCTATCTTTTTGTTGGGTCCTTACAAGGCATCAAGAGTTCCCTGAGGCTCCAATAAAGAGGATTAAACTGGTTCTTAAGGGCACCAGTCTCATTCAAAGGGTTCCATCCTCTTATAATTGCCTTTCAAAGTACCTGGCTGATAGTGTCAGCCGCATTAAGAGTGAGGATTTCAGCACAGAGTTCTGGAGGAGTACAGCCTTTAGTCCATAACTCTCCGTACAGCTCAGGACAAAGGCTGCTTAACTCTCCGCGTCTGTTCATCCCATGCCTTTGAGAAGTCTAGGCTCGGCAGGCAGTCTGGAGCTGTCTTCAGATGGGGGTGGGGACAAGGAAGGGAAGCCAGAGTCTGGTGGCGGTGTGTGGCCAAGCTGGAAAGCTTATGTATATTATGCAAATGTATTCTCTATTTTATTTAGTTTACAAATATATTCTATGTTTTATTTAGTTTAAAAATATATTCTGGGTGGCCGGAGAGATGTCTCAGCGGTTAAGAGCACTGGTTGCTCTTCCGAAGGTCCTGAGTTCAAATCCCAGCACCCACATGGTGGCTCACAACCATCCGAAATGAGATCCGACACCCTCTTCTGGTGTGTCTGAAGACAGCTACATATAACAAATATATTCTCTATTTTATTTAGTTTACAAATATATTCTATATTTTATTTAGTATTGAGTTAAGTCTAACCACTTGAATAAATGAAAACAAAACCTTCATTGCTAAAAACCACCATTCACTAGGACCAATGAGTGTCCAATAAGATCAAGGCCCCTGGAGTTACCACTGTTCTCTGGAGAAATCTGGAAGTCCGTTTCAGAACCAAAACAGAAATTCTTAGAGTTTGTCAAGAGACAGTTTGGCAGATCTCTGTCGTATCTAAAGTAGACACTTACTCCTTTGTAAGTCGTGTGTAGTAAAATCAGCAAAGGAGCTGACTGTTCTCCAGCCTTTCTCGGTCCTTCCCAGTTTATCTGAGTTCCAGTTCACCCTTTAATACTGTGTCATATGGATAGAGTTACAAAGCCCCCAGAGAGTCAGAACTTCTGCACTCCTGCTGTACAGAAGGCGTGTGTGTGGGTGTCCCGCCTTGGAGGTGACCCAGCCATCATCCTCCCAGTGTGACAGGCCCTCACTTGGCCCTGGGGCACAGCAGCCTGTGTTCAACCCTCTAATGGCATTCTCTTGGGACGGTTTGTTGACAGGGCCTACCTGGAGCTGGAGATCACCCTGTCCCAGGAGCAGATCCAGAAGTACACAGACTGCCTGCAGCTGTATGTGAACAGCACTCTGAAGGAGCTACGGAGGCTTTTCCTCGTCCAGGACCTGGTGGATTCCTTAAAAGTAGGATTGCTTCCCTCCCTGCCTTAGAGTCTTGTCTCCCTCAAGGAAGACTGCAGTAGGGCAGCTACAATTCAGAGACGACCAAGCAAGTGCTAATTAGTCTAGAGTCTGAGGCTCCAGTTGTGTGGAGTCATGAAACTCATCCAGACTAGTCAGCCTGTTTCACAGAGGACAAAACTGTGGCTCAGAAAAGAGACATCTAGATATTTATCCAGGGTCACCCAGCTGTATTTGGAAGAACCAGGATCAAACCTAGGTTTGATCAGTCCTGTGGACATTTTACATGGGAATATGTAGATTCTTAAACCAAGATCTCAGCCCTTCTCTTAATTAATCACTTTTAGGGATTCAAGGAACATGTATACTCTGGAGAATTCTAACACTAAGCCCTCCAGAACTACCCAGGTTAAGCATCTAAATGGAAAACCTGTGCCCAGCACAGAGCATCATACAGACACAAGTACACAGAGACACACACACAGAGAGACACACATACATACAGACACACAAACAGAGAGACACATGCACACAGACCCAGACACACAGACACAGAGACACAGACACACAGATACACACACATGGACACAGACACACATATGTGGACACAGACTCAGACACACAGAGACACACGCAGACACATGGACACACACAGACACACACTCAAACATACACACAGACACAGATAGAAACAGACACAGAGACACAGGCATACACACACAGGCACAGACATACCCAGGCTTTATTCCAGACGGTCTCACTCCATCTAGTGCACTGGTTCTCAACCTTCCTACTGCTGTGCCCCTTTAATAAAGCTCCTCATGTTGTGATGATCCCCAACCTTAAAATTATTTTTGTTTTCATTTCATAACTGTAATTTTGCTCCTGTTATGAATCACAATGTAAAAATTTGTGTTTTCCAATGGTCTTGGGGGTCCACCAATGGTCTTTGAGACCCACAGGTTGAGAAATGCTGACCTCGTAGGCCTTTGAATCAGGACTCAGCAAGCCCATGAGAAGAGTGGGGATGCGGGCCAGAAGGGAGGTGGTCGTAAGTGTTCTGTCCTTAAGGAGTGCTTCGTGCAGGATGGGGGCGGGGGCAGGTGGGTCTGACTAATAATTTTTTAAGGTTAACAATTTAGAGGAAGAAGTGAGGGTACTGGCCTGAACTTCAGGCTGCATCCCTGGAACAGGAGCTGTTAACAAATAGAGACATGTCAGGAGATCAAAGTTGCTGACTGTGCTTGCGTTTGTAATGTATTAATTATCGGCCAGAACAGAGGTCAGCAAACCTCTCTTGTAAAGGTCAAGGTCAACCAGTATCTGCAGCTTTGGGCCGCATTGTCTTATTGTCTTACCCTGCACACCTGCCACTTCGGGTTATATTATTCTACCTATACAACCTGGGCACTGCAGCACAGAAACAGCAAAAGACGATCCATCAGTGAAGGGCTATGACTGTGTATCAATAAAACTTTATTGATGAACACTAGAAACTAAAGTTAATGTAAACTTACAGATCATTTAATACATTTATTATTTAATCTGACCATTATATATACACATACACATACATACATACATACACACACACACACACACACACACACACACACAAAACCTTCTTAAACCCTGGGCCCTTATAAAACCAGCCAAGAGCTACAGCTTGCCAGATGCCTCGCTTAGCCTGTGGCTTCACTGGGTCCCTGAACGACAGCATGATCCAGGTCTCTAAGGGACCAGGATGGTGAGCTTTAGACACCTTACCACACTCCTACTTCCCGTCAAAACCATTTCCCAGGAATCCGTTTCCTGTTGTGGCCCATTCTAGTCTTTAGGAGGAAAAGTTGAAATGTTAACTAGAACAACTCCGATCCTAACCCAGGAAAGACATGGAGCCCATCTGGGAGGGACCGTGGTGGGCTCTCTGATGACCTTTCTCTTTAGTTTGCAGTCCTCATGTGGCTCCTGACCTACGTTGGCGCGCTCTTCAATGGCCTGACCCTGCTGCTTATGGGTAAGGGCTTCTTGTGTTCCATGGACTGCCGGGATGTGGCGCTCCCATGGCTGTCAGCTGCCAGCTTCTTGGTAGATTGCTAGGAATAAACACCAGATTTCCCCCAAGTGTAGAGTATTGTGTAGATCAATTAACAATGGACTTTTCACTGTTTCTTTCCTACAACCACATCACTAAATTTCCTTCTGGTATATGTACATCTACAGTGGCAGCTATGGGTGGGTCAACTGCCATCTTGAAAGGGCACAGTGCACCCTCATTATCTACAAATATATTATTTTTACATTTGTTTGTCTTATATCCTGTCACCTTTGATCTACAATGCTATTTTCCCCCAAATAATGCTACAGTCTCATAACTATGCAAAATGTATCTGTAAGCTTGTTCCTGCCAATCTCTCAGAGTTCTAATGGTTTATTTGGTTTTTTTTTTTTTGTGTGTGTGTGTGTGTGATTGTTTCTGCAGCTGTGGTTTCGATGTTTACTCTACCTGTCGTGTACGTTAAGCACCAGGTGAGTTGCACGTGGGGCCAGACACTCTTGTGAAATTTTGTCCTCGTGGTCTTTGGGTGTGCTCATGATTTCTTCCCTTTTGCAGGCACAGGTTGACCAATATCTGGGACTTGTGAGGACTCACATAAACACTGTCGTGGCGAAGTAAGTTACATAGTGCAGTCCCTGAAAAGGAGCCTCGGTCTGAGGCAGGCATGGGTGTAGATTGGTTACATGTAATGAAGAGGTAGAGAAATAATAGGCGTGAGTTATATTTTACTCTTTTGAGTCGTACATTCACTCTCGTCTCAATTAAAATTTTTCAGGAAATAAGTATAACTTTCAAACCCTCAATTAAATAAAACCATCAGTAGCTTATTTCAGAGATCATAATGAATCGATTTTAACAAGTTTAGTAATTCTAAACTCTCCCCAAGGACTGGCCTGTAAGAGATGAAAGTGTCAGACTCCCACACCCACGGCTGACATGGCCATATAGCCTAGTGATTTCCGCGGCTCTCCCCCTCATGTTTTAAGGCTTGTTGCCGCCTGTCACACCCAAATGCTTGACTGTCCTTCAGCTCCAGACTCACTTCACGGAAGGTTCAGACTCCGTCAACATTAACTCCATTTAGTAATCAGATAATTACGTGGCTGAGCTAGGTGATGGTCAGGCTTGGCTTAGATGCTTCAGTCAACACTATATGATAACAAAACTACAGGAGGAGCCCTTCTGCGTCCTTCTGCCCTGATAGCCTTGGCCTGCAACTGCCATCCTCTCTCCATGCACAGAGCATTTTGACTTTCCCTGAGCCCCGCCCCAACACACACACACACACACACACACACACACACACACACCTTTATACCTTTCCCCCTAAAGTCATGCAGAACTATGTTGAGTTCCATGCTCAGTTTGGAGATGCCCATTTTATAATGCCCAAAAACATCCCCTGGAACCCATGTGTCGCCAGCATAATGAAAATAAATAGATGAAGAACGGAACAGTCATCATTCAATGTGAAGAAATGGCAGAATAGCATAGCATAAAAGTTCCTGGCACTAAAGGCAAGAGTCAGTTCAAAGGCAGGAGACTTGAGAGAACCAAAACAAGCCTATAGTATTAGAATTTTAGAGTTGATGACCTATAATTTACGTTTCAGGGAAGTCCCTAGGTAACTCTTGGCAAGCTAGAATTATGTTTAAAAATTATAGCTCCAGAAAACCTGAGTGGGAATTTGACAGATGAAACTAGAAGTTTTGGGCTGAAATTATACAATATTCAGTTAGATGATTTTGGGGAAATCATATCTACTAATTTTGTTGGTTAGGGTGGGGTGGGATGAGGGTTGGACACTTAGTTCTAAAGAGAATATTACCTGTGTTGCTATGGCGACACAGAAGGCATGAAGATGGTTGAGTCCAACTCAACAGGAGTCCTCAGCCTGTTGGTATAAATGAAATTAAAGGAATAAGCATGAGATAATGTAAACACTACAACAGAGCTATGTGTAATCCTAAAGTCAGAGCACTGAGGAAGCAGCGGCTCTGAGAGTGGCTCCTGGAAAGCTCTTAGGGGGCGCCATTTGGCCCAGGCCCCGAAGCCGGGATGAGCATCCATGCAGAGGATAACAGGGAGAAAGACACTGCAAGAAGAAATGGCTAAGCACATAGAAAGGCACAGGAATGTTGATCATGCTCAGGAAGGAAGCTGGCCACTGTCCTGCAGCTTAAATGAGAGGCAAGAATACAGACAGAAAGGCATCGGCAGGAGATGAGCACTCGAGGAATGGCCCTTGGCCCTTGTTGTTTCTGACTAGTGGGCTGATGTCATTGGGATTGCATTGTGTGGAAATCGTTTAGTGACGGTTTCCAGAGAGAATTGGAGGGGAGAGGCTAGAACTCAGGGGCTATCACAATTCAAAATAAATATGCATATGTATATGTATACAGTCTAATTTTTAATTATACTTGAAAATCAAAGCTATGAAAACAACATATCACCCATGAGACTAGGACTTCTATGATTGATTGAAATTAAGTCAGGTTGGCTGCATTTCCTGATAGCCAAAGTAAAAAACACAAAAGTTCATCAATAGCACATGTTGCCTAGCTCTAAAGTCTAAGAGAAATTTCTTAGGGTCTTGCTGCTTAGGCCTCTTTACCCTCTGAAATTCTAATTGCATGTTAGAATAATTCCAGAAAAGGAGCTTCAATTGCTCTCATGGAACTTACGGTCACTGTGATAAAGAGCCATGATCAAAAGCTGCTTGGAGGAGGAATGTGTTTGCTTTGGCTTTAGGTTCCAGATCTATAGAGCCCACTGTCGTGGGGAAGGCATGGAGGTCATCAAGAGAGGCTACAGTCAGAGCAGGGGGGGGGCTGGCTGATCATATTTTCATCCAGAAACTGGGAAGCGAGGGCCAGGTTATAGACCTTCAAGGCTGCGCCCCAGTGACGTACTTTCTTCATCAAGGCTCCAAAGATTCCATAGCCTTCCCAAATGACCAATCAGGTAGAGACCAAACATTCAAATATGTGAGAGCCTGTGGGGGCAATATCACATCCAAACCACCACAGGGGCTGATGCCTAATAACACTTCGGAAGTGAGAGGGGCCAGGGAGAGGTCTCAAATTATAAAGGACTGAATAAATATTATAGAAGAAATTAAAGATGTGAGAGCTCTAGGAATCTTAGCATATAGCCTCCTATAGAGCCAGGTGGGCTACAGCCCCCTATAGTGTCAGGTAGGTTACAGTCCCCTATACAGTCAGGCGGGTTACAGCCTCCTATAGAATCAGGTGGGTTACAGTCCCCTATACAGTCAGGTGGGTTACAGCCTCCTATAGAATCAGGTGGGTTACAGACCTCTATACAGTCAGGTGGGTTACAGACCCCTATACAGCCAGGCAGGCTACATCCCAAGGGGCTACAAATGTCTGCAGTTTTATGTCCAGCATCTCTGGGTCTGAGTTAATAATTCCATGACTGGAGTTCCCTGAATCACAAAGTTAAGCACAAGGTGCCCTAGTTTTCAAATGAGAGAAAGAAGTGAATGTCCAGTTTCAGGTAAAATGCAGGCACTTGGAATGTTGTCACTAAGTAGAGAACTGCTGTGGATTCCTCTGGCCGTGGCTGCTCTGATTTCATAGGGCATGGTCAGGTTTTCTTATGCCCTTGCATAGAAAACGGAGTCATATAGTGAAGGTGGTACGGCCATTTGTAGACTCCCAGAAGGCTGAAATAGTAATGGCAAATGATGTCCGTTAATCTATCACAGATCTGCCTGTGACGAGGTTACCAGAAATTGGCCTCTTGTCTCAGCACATGTATGCACACATCCCCACTCACCTGTGCATATGTACACACACACACACACACACACACACACACACACACACATGTGACCTAAGCTGTGAGGAAGATTCATTCAATGAATGAGTAGCAGTATCTGGAACTCGGAGCCAGGCTTTGCTCCACGTCTGGGTATTCCGTGACAGTGTAGTAAAGAGATACCTATCTCGGCTTATCTTTGTCTCAGCTTATCTTGGTCTTCCTGGTATAGCCACTGCGCCCTCCTCCTCTTTCAGAAGTGCCCAGGACAAAGTAGCCAGTGGCGACTACCACAACTTCTGTAGTTGGGAAAGAAGTCAATTTGGCCATCCCATCTACGAAAACACTGTGTTAGAGAATGCAGCTCTCTTGTCTGGGCCCCATTCAACGTTCAGTTCCTTTTCATTGCTTTATAAGTGTTTCCAGAGACCCACATAGAACACTGTGTTTTCTAGAATAATCTTGCTATTTAACTACTCAGTGAAGCCACATGACCACACAAAGTGACGTCATGGATACCATTTGCAGTGTAACCCTTTGCCTTTTGCCTTTGTAGGATCCAGGCTAAAATCCCCGGCGCCAAGAGGCACGCTGAGTAGATGGTAACCCCAGGAGAAGGCGGACATGAATGGGGGTGTCTGGAGTGGTAACAGCTCCCTCCTTCCTCGTTACTGAGAATTGATTGTTTCCCTTTCCCGGTACCATAATCTTAGAGGCAAACTTTGAGACAGGTGTTTTCAGGCTCTTCTTGTACTCTTTAGGATATTTGAGTCCCCACCTCCCCGTGTCAAGCACTAAAGTATAGAGTGTGTTAGATGTGGTTTTTAATTTCGTGTTGCTAAAAGAAAAAAAGACAAAAAAAAGTGCATGATGGTGAGAGCTCACCTTCTCCTTCCTCCCTCGATGTCCTCCCTCTGCAATGCTTCTGTCGCCTCTACCGTCCCTGTGGCTAGGCCTTTCTTGCCAAGTGCGCTGACACATAGTGGATCGCTTATCATGTCCTTGGGTTGCTGGTTGGATTCATCTCTGATAACACTATATAGAATCGTAGGCCAATGTTTTAGCATTTTCCCCCCACACAGAACATAAAAAATTAATATAAAACAGTTGACCGTACATATGGTGATCCGTTTTGTATAACTTAGAATGATCGAATTAAAGAACAAATCCAAATTGAACGCACAGTACTTTTATTGTATGGATGCCTGGGCTGATTTACATGTATGGTAACTGAAAGTGCCAGCATGTTGCCTTTATTACAATTTGTATTACTTCCTCTGTAGTTCCTCATGGACTCAATCACAGACTCTGGATATTTGCACTTATGTACTTGATACTGAATGCATCAATAAATGTGACTAAATGTAAACATTTCTCGCTGTCTTTGATGGTCTTACTGGAAAATGAAAAAGCCAGAAAAGTCATAAAGAGGAAGTCACTTGAGGAGCCATGAGGACTGAGGTCAGGTGTTCAACTTGCTCCTGTCTCCAGAACCACAGGGTCCAGCTTCATTGTGTTGAAATTAGAAATTGCCATGGAAAGGCTATTTCATATTGTACTCGATGGGTCAGCGTGGATATTTTGTAGTTTCTAAAAGCCCGAATGATAAACATTCATCATCTTATAAAATACTGGTATAAAACCATTGCAGAGGTCATGAACTCATCCCGTTGTCAAGTACCCTTTGAGATCCTACTGTGTACAGAACAGAATAAATAGGGCACTGGGTCAAAGTCCACAGTTCATGTGCCCACTAAATTTTCCAGTGACTGACCTCTTGTAAATTATTTGCACTTCTGAGGGAGTGGGGACAGGGTTCCATGTAGTCCAGACTAGCCTCACTCTATTATGTAGCCAGAGATGACCCTTGAACTCCTGATCCTTTGGCCTCTACCTTCCAAGTGCTCAGATTCCAGGTGAGTGACACCATGCCTGGTTTATGTGGTCCTGGGAAGCAGCCCCTGCGTGCTAGGCAAGCTGTCTCCTGGGCTCCATCCCCAGTCTTCTCTTTATAAGTTCTACTTCCGGGGTAGACTGACATCAAAGAAGAAGAGATGGGAAAGCAGTGGTTGAAATGACTCAATGGGAGGAGACATGGTAAAAAAAAAAATCTTCCCTCAGGCATTACAATTGGGTCTAATTACTTATTTAGCAAAGTGGCATAAAAGCAGCAAGGACGTCTTGTCATCATGGAAATGGCCATGAAGCTGGCCTCTCGGCTGCCGTAGAACAGTGCTTATGCACAAGCACTGACTTGACAAAGGATACGGTGAAACCAGGACTGCCCTTCAAGCTCCAGCCCAGAGAAGGATGCTCAGGGAAGCTGAGCTGTGGGGCCGGGTTCTGAGCTTCAGCGGGATTAAGGAGGAACTTACATTAAGGAGGAACTTACAGAACGAACCAAGACAAGGAAGAAGATGGCCTAGGTAGAAAATGGTCAGCAGTAAGCCGAGCAGAGTGGGCGGGGCTTGTAGGCATGGTGATGCCAAGTAGATTCTTTCTCCAAAAGTAGTGGAGGATTTGGGGCTTTAGGCTTTGATTCTGAGTCACATAAACACAATGGTGTTTCCAGGCACTGGAGATTGATGTAGGAGATCACTGTAACAGAATTCTAACACAAACGGGTATCAGTGGAGCCACAGTGACAAAGGAAAGGAGGCATTCAGCGTTCACCTTTCTCCTAACATGTCAATCACACACATGGGCAGAGATGATTGGACAGAAGTTGGTGGTTGACTTGATGTAGGGTTTCAAGACCAAAGTTCCCCTTGAGGATGGCTGTCTGATTGTACTTCACAGCCTAGGCAATTCGCTGCCCTCTCTCTAGCCCCAGAGCTTTATGAAGCCAGCTGAGCAAGAGAATATGCCATACTCCACCTGAGGAGCCCAGGAAGATAGTAAGCCTAAATTGGTGCCTCATTATTATTTTTTTAATATTTAATGATAAAGAAGATTTCTTGGGCTAAGCATGTATAACTCAGTCACAGATGTACGTTTACCTGTTGAGGACCTGGCTTCAATCTCCAACACCCAAAGGAAAAAAAGAATATATTCATAAATAAAAGGATTTTTGTCTTTCTGTAGGTTACCAATCTCAAGCCTTGAAGAACACAGTCTCCTCTTTTAGGACGTAGACTCTAGGTGGTTTTATTATACAGAACCAACCATCGGTATCACCGATCACAGGATTTCCTTTTTCCAATTGGTCTAGAATTCTTTTCCCACCTCGCTGAGAGGATCTACTTAGGTGGCAGTGGTGGAGAAGATGCCTGAGAGGAAAGATCAGGCTCACAGAAGTAATTGACATGATTGTAAGATTTTATAGGGCTTTGGGCATGTCACATGTCATATATAGGGAACACTGGCTAATGTGATAGTGGACAGAGTGGAAATAGAGTGGAGACCCAGTGGGCAGGTAAGAGAGGACAGCAAGGAGGGCTGCTGGGAGCGCAGAGCAAATGAGACCGTTCCAGCTGTGAGCCATGAATCCGTGGCCACCTCTGAAGGGGGTAAGCGGGCGGAGTAGACACGTGACAAGGTGCTGTATGCTTCATGGGGCATTCCAGCAATAAAGGTGGCAGGGTGTGACACACCTTTTGCTCTTTCTATGATCATATTTAAATGAGGGGGGTATTTGAGACTATTCAATCACACCTACATCCCAACTAAGTTAGAATTCAGCCAAGAAATGTACCATTTGAATAAAGATCACTTGGGTATTTTTATGCTGATGGTCTTCCTTGACCACGATGGCAGAATAAAGCTTGCTATGATTTCTACCCTCCCCCGCCCCCCCAGTGCCAAAGGTGCTTCCTTGACAGAGGAAGGAGCCAGGAAGGTTAGGGAGGAAGTCCAGCATGCGAGCCTTTCACTGTTTTTTTGAACTACCATGAAAAATCATTTCATGTACTATGCTCAAGGGATTACTTAGAAAATTAAAAGTTTAAGTTCTTCAGCTGAATATGGTGGTATTTCCTCCCCCCTCCCTGGGCGCAAGTTTGTCAGACCTTCTGGTTTACCTTTCTCTTATTTCTGAAACGCAAGTGCAAATGTGGAGTCTCAGCACACGAATTCCCCTAAGGACAAGTTACCATTGTATGTCATCCCGCTAGAGCGGTGGTTCTCAACCTGTGGGTCATGAGCCCTTTGGGGATAGACCGACCCTTTCACAGGGGTCACCTAAGACCATCAGAAAATACAGTTATTACATTATGACTCATAACAATAGCAAAATTATAGTTATGAAGTAACAATGAAAATAATTTTATGGCTGGGGGGTCACCTCAACATGGGGAGCAGCACTAAAGGGTCTCAGCATTGGGAAGGCTGAGGGCCACTGCACTAGCGTGAAGTCATATAGGCAGACCGGCCATTTTCTCAGGTGGCGTCCATCAAACTCCTCAGTGCGTGTTTGGTCAATACCTATGCCCAAGTGCCCAAGAGTCACAGAATCTGCCTCAAGATAATATCCCCAGACAAATTTCTCTTGTCCTTTCTGTTCTCTGTAATATGGCTTGTGCTTTTCTCATTTCCCTGGTTAGGAAAGAACAGCTATTGTATGTGAGGGCACGGAACACATCCCCAGCAGAATATGCAGAAAATAGGACCTGGTTTTTAAGCTTTATTCTTTACTCTCTAAGTTGGGCGTTATACATGATGCATCTAAATTATCAGCCAAGGGACATACGTTCTTAGCCAGAAAGGTTACTTTGAGGCCGTCAAGGTGAGAATTCGTAGGAATAACACAGTCTCCTCCAGCCATGCGCAGTGTAGAGCGAGCTTCGCATAAACATCTCAACCAAAATTTCAAAATCCTGCAAGATTAAAGGGTCTATATTTCTTTCCAGATGCAAAAACTGGATCTCAATGTTCGCATAGCTAGTGGAAGCCAACACAAGGGCGAGGAGGTCTGTCTTTCCGGTTTGTAAGTTGGGCTGTGTAGACAAAGCCTTTCCTCCAGTCTGCTGCAGTCTCTGCATCTTAAGAACCTCGTTTCCCCAGCGAGATTCTTTGACTGCTGTCCGTAGGAACCCAGCCACATACATGAACCATCGGGGGATATTTATAGGGAGAGTGTGAGAGAGCCTGAGGGTTTGACTGCGGGAGTATTTCCAAGCGCTTTCCCGTTTGGCCCTTCCCAGCTAGAGAGGGAAGAATGCAGATGTTACATAACAGTCCCTCTGCGAACAGAGCCGGGAGAGGAAGCACAAATCCTAAGGAGTTTTATGTAATGGCATAATTTTATATGCACAGTTCCCCCTGATCTAGAGCAGGCATCCACACTGCAGCAGGAAAAGAAGCCAGAGCAGGGAAAACACAGTGACATCATTCATTAGTCCCAGAAGCTCATTACCCCACAGAGCTGAGGCATACTCTTAACCTGAAAACAGGCTACCTGTTAAAACACTGAAAGAGTGTTGCCCTTTTACACATGCTCATGGAGTAATAACCTTGTGTAAAAGGTCACAGACTCAAAACATATGCATAGTTTAAGATGATTCCACAAAGCTCCTTGGTAAGGGAGTCTCATAAAGATGAATGGAATGACAGCTTCTGCCTACCTAGTGGCTTGTTTGTTTTTTTATTCATGGCTATAATGACATTATTGGAGACTGGGCTTTACTCTGTAGCCCAGACTGGCCTCCTCCTGCCTCAGCCTCCCGAGTGCTGGTATTACAGTTGTGACCTGTCACATTTGACCCCCGTATTTTCTGTGCTGGATAGTTTTATGCCGGCTTGACACAAGCCAAAGTTCCTGCCTCCAGTTTCCTGCCCTGTTCCTGACTTCCTTCCATAATGACCTACAATGTGGAAGTGTAAGCTGAAAAGCCCTCTCCTTCCCGAACTGTTCTGTCATGAGCTTCATCACTGCAATAGTGACCCTAACTAGGACATTGGCTGAGATATATAGGGAGAATGTAAAACCTGTTGTAGTTAGTGTTGTAGATCCTGAAGAGATGCCCTTTTCCCCTGTGGGTTTCCCTTTCTAATAAAGCCTAAACTGAAGACTGAACTTTGAACTCTATGTTTTAAAAATTTACAAAGACATTAATTTTTCTGTCATCCCTTCAATGCTCTCTTAAGCATTGTGATAACTGACCTTAACACAAATTAGAACCAGCCAAGCAGGGAGCCTCCACTGAGGGACTACCTTAATTGCCTTAATTGATGGGAGAAGGCCCGCCCTAAATGTGGACAGCACCTTTGGGTTGGAGCCCAAATAGAAAGGGCAGGTCAGAAGGAAGATTGCCCATCCTGTCCTCATTTGGATCCCTGTCACAGTTGAGTTATCTCATTATGCCACTGCCACTTCAGCTGTCACTGATGCTGCTCTGGTCCCTGCTACTCCTGCTGGTGCTGGTGCTGGTGATGGTGATGGTGCTGGTGAGATGATGATGATGATGATGATGATGATGATGATGATGTGATGATGGTGATGGTAATGATGATGGTGCTGATGGTGATGTGATGGTGAGGATGGTAATGATGGAGATGATAGAGATAGTGGTGATGATGCTGTTGCTGCTGCCTCCCTAGAACCAGCATTTCTGGCCTTCTATCAGCACTCGAGGACCAGCAGCTCTCTTGGAACCCTCCAGGTTTTCTGCAACAAATTGGAACTGCAGAGGTGCCTGACCTCCAGGACCGAGCAACTACAGTTTCTCAGACTCTTCAGTGTGATTCAGCTGTTGTTAGTTTCCACAAAAACTGATATAATAAATTTTATACATAGGTATATTTACGTGTTCATTTTATTGGATCTGGTCATCTATTACATCAAGTTGGAGCCCCAGCATTTGTGTGGAAAAGCCATGCAGGTGGCGCACACTCTGCTCCCTATGTGTAGGAGACAGACAGGAGGTTCCCTAAGGTTTGCTGAATGGACAAGCCCCAGGCTCAGTGAGGAATCCTGTGTGGAAAACTAAGCACAAGAGAGCTTGGGGCGGTACACAGTGCTAACCTCTGACCCCTACACCACTGTGCACGGCATTCATGGTAAAAGAGGTCATGTTCGGAGGCCCAGAGTGCACACAGCACAGCTCCAGTCTTGCCGAGGGTGTTCTTGGCTATAGACCTGGTAGCCATGTCCTCACCGTGGCAGGAGCACAGGAGAGAAAGTCTCATTTCCAGGACGCCAGAAGGGAGGGAGGAGCCTGTCTTGCCACCTGGCCAGAGGCCCCACTTTTTAGCAGTTCAGCACTTCATTTCTGTCACTCAGAGACCAAACATCTGCCCTGTGAATCCCTGGAGGTTAGGACATATGCAAACAAAGACATATGGTAACGACAGCATTTAGAGAAGGGAAGGGGGGGCACAGATTCAATTAGAACAAACTAGGCATGAGGTCAGAGGACGCAATGGCAGACGGAGTGAGCAGGGAGCAGGGAGCTGACCGAGGAAGGCTCTTGAAAGGGCGTGGAAGGAGCGGGGAGTAAAGTGGCTGTGGCTTATTCATGCTTCCAGTTTCCCAAGGGAGCCCCAGAAGTGGTCAACTGCATCTGTACATGGAGGTCACCCTGCGTCCCCTCAAGTAGGACGTGTATAACTACTATGTCATCTTCATATAAATGATCTAGTCTGGTACACATTTTAAGAATCAGTAGTAAGTGGAAACGACTTTTAAAAATGAGAATCCTTATACTTAAAGCGTCTGAGTGTTAGAAACATCCGTGAAGTTGTTAGGGACGTGTTTAAAATACTACTTACTGTCTTTCTCCATGAGGGCACCGCCTGATCTGTGAGCCGTCTCAGATAGCTAAGGAGCAGGAGTGCTTACTCCTAACTGCAGCACTGGCTGTTTCTGTCCCAGTTTAATTTCTGATTAGTCTGCAAGTCCTTACTTGACAAAGGTCCTAATCCTTCCAAGTGACACTCTATCCTGTCCTGAAACTGTTACCTCTGCCAGAAATAAGCAGATGCCTGCTGGCAGGGAGTGACTTCCTCTGCCCCTGTCTGCAGCCAGGACAGCTCTGCCTGCAGCATAAAACCCACCTGGGTCTGAACTCAAGGAAGACCCTTCCCAGTGCGCTCACACAACTCTAGCTGGAATCCTGCTTTGCCTCCCACTAAACACATAAATTTAAATGTCATTCTCTTATTAAAAAAAGATAACCATAAGAAGTGCCCTAAGCCAGGCATGGTGGCGCACGCCTTTAATCCCAACACTTGGGAGGCAGAGGCAGGCGGATTTCTGAGTTCGAGGCCAGCCTGGTCTACAGAGTGAGTTCTAGGACAGCTGGAACTACACAGAGAAACCCTGTCTCGAAAAACCAAAAAAAAAAAAAAAAAAAAAAAAAAAAAAAAAAGTCCCTCCACAGAGCGATGGCAAGGTCTTAGAGGCCACTGTTTCTTCAAGAGTGAACTTGCACGGACATTTGTATGGCTCTTCCCTGCTTGCAGGGAAGGACGGTGGGTAGAAAGGCCTGCTCTTTTCCCCACCTCAAGGCTATTTTCTCAACAGGAACTAAATCTTACCCATGTATTTATTCAAAGGGCTAGTTAGAATATTTTGTGTAGAGTAAAAACCCAACACATCACTCTATGCCATCTTGGCTCCCGGATATCAGATAGATCTGACAGGCAGCGCCAGGTACGCGGACATAGACCAAGACCAACATCAATCGCTTGGGTCTCAGCCTGTCAGGCTTCTGCCTGCACCCAGGGCCCAGGCAGCTCTGTGGGCCATCTGTGTGCCAGCCCTGTCAGGGGTCATTTACCCTGCAGAGGAATAAGCACTTGGAAAAGTTCCCCCCACAGGATCCACCATCTTCACTCCCTGACAGAGCAGACAGGCAGCACCAGGTTCACAGAGACAACCCGAGTATAACATTACTTGGGGCAAGACACACTAGGGCTCCAACGGCACCCAAGAGGAGGGCAGCTCATCAGCAATCTGTGCCAAGGGAAACCCAGTCATCCAGCCATACGGAAATAGCCTTACAGGCTCACAGGAGGTTCAAGCACCAGCCAGTGACAACAAGACCACCTAATGCCAGAGATAACCAGATGGCAAAAGGAAAACGTAGGAACGTTACTAACAGAAATCAAGGCAATATGGCAGCATCTGAACCCAATTCTCCAACAATAACAAGTCCTGGATACCCCAACACATCAGAAAAACAAGATTTGGATTTAAAATCACTGGTCATGATGCTGTTAGAACACAAGAAGCACATAAATAAATCTCTTAAAGAAATACAGAAGAAAATGGATCAAAATGTAGAAGCCCTTACAAGGGAAACACAAAAATCACTTAAAGAAATTCAGGAGAATATGGGTCAAAAGATAGAAGCCGATAGGGAGAAAATGCAAAAATCACTTTAAAAAATACAGAACTTGGGTCAACAGGCAGAAGTCATGAAAGAAGAAACACAAAAATCTCTTAAAGAATTACAGGAAACCACAAACAAACAAGTTAAGGAACTGAACAAAACCATCCAGGATCTAAAAACAGAAGTAGAAACAACTAAGAAATCACAAAGGGAGACAACCTTGGAGATAGAAAACCTTGGGAAGAAATCGGGGGCCATACATGCAACTATCAACAATAGAATATAAGAGATAGAAGAATCTCATGCTGAAGATACCATGGAAACCATTGACTCAACAGTCAAAGAAAATACAAAATGAAAAAAGCTTGTAACCCAAAACATCCAGGAAATCCAGGACACAATGAGAAGACCAAACCAAAGGATTATAGGTATACATGAGAGTGAAGATTTACAACTTAAAGGACGAGCAAATATCTTCAACAAAATTATGGAAGAAAACTTCTCTAACCTGAAGAGAAAGATGCCCATGAATATACAAGAAGCCTACAGAACTCCAACAGACTGGACCAGAACAGAAATACCTCCCATCACATAATAATCAAAGCCCCAAATGTACTAATTAAAGAAAGAATATTAAAGGCAGTAAGAGAAAAAGGCCAAGTAACATATAAAGGGAGGCCTATTAGAATTAAACCAGACTTCTGACCAGAGACCATGAAAGCTAGAAGATCCTGGGCAGATCTCTTGAAGACTCTAAGAGAACACAAATGCCAGCCAAAACTACTATACCCAGCAAAACTCTCAATTACCATAGATGGAAAAACCAAAATATTCCATGACAAAACCAAATTTACACAATATCTTTCCATAAACCCAGCCCTACAAAGGATAAAAGGCAGAAAACGTCAATACAAGGAGGGAAACTACACCCTGGAAAAAGCAATATAGTAACCTTCTTTCATCAAACCCAAAAGAAGACAACCACTCAAATACAAAAATAACATTAAAAATGACCAGAAATAATAATCACTATTCCTTAATATCTCTTAACATCAATGGACTCAATTCTACAATAAAAAGACATAGACTAAGAGACTGGATACATAAACAGGACCCTACATTTTGCTGCATACAGAAAACACACTTCAGTGTCAAAGCCAAACATTACCTTAGAGTAAAAGGCTAGAAGACAATTTTATAAGCAAATGGTCTCAGGAAACAAGCCAGAATAGCCATTCTACTATCAGATAAAATTGACTTTCAACTTAAAGTCATCAAAAGACACAAAAGGACACTTCTTTCTGGTCAAAGGAAAAATCCACCAAGAAGACCTCTCAATTCTGAACATCTATGCTCCAAATGCAAGGGCAACCTCATTCGTAAAGGAAACCTTACTAACGCTCAAAGCACAAATTGCACCTAACACAATAATTGTGGGTGACTTCAATACTCCACTCTCCTCAATGGACCGCTCAGGAAAACAAACTAAACAGGGACACAGTGAAACTAATTGAAGCTTTGGACCAATTGGATTTAACAGATTATATATAGAACATTTCATCCTAAAGCAAAAGAATATACCTTTTTCTCAGCACCTCATGGTACCTTCTCCAAAATTGATCATATAACTGGTCACAAGACAGACCTCTACAAATATAAGAAGAAACTAATCCCATGCCTCCTATCAGATCACTATGGAGTGAGAATGGCATTCAATAGCAACAAAAACAACAGAAATCCCACATACACATGGAGGCTGAACAATACTCTACTCAGCGATAGCTTGGCCAAAGAAGAAATAAAGAAAGAAATCAAAGACTTTTTAGAATTTAATGAAAATGAAGGCACAACATACCCAAATCTATGGGACACAATGAAAGCAGTGCTAAGAGGAAAACTCATAGCCCTGAGTGCCTCCAAAAAGAACCTGGAGAGAGCATACACTAGCAGCTTAATGGCACACCTGAAAGCCCTGAAACAAAAAGATGCTAATTCACTCAGGAGGAGTAGAAGACAGGAAATCATCAAACTCAGGGCTGAAATCAATCAAGCGGAAACAAAGAGAACTATACAAAGACTCAACAAAACCAGGAGCTGGTTCTTTGAGAAAATCAACAAGACAGATAAACCCTTAGCCAGACTAACCAAAGGGCACAGAGACAGTATCCAAATTAACAAGATTAGAAATGAAAAGGGATATATAACAACAGAACTAAGGAAATTAAAAAAAATTAGATCCTACTACAAAAGCCTATACTCAACACAACTGGAGAATCTGGAGGAAATGGACAATTTCCTAGACAGATACCAAATACCAAATTAAATCAGGATCAAATAGATCATCTAAACAGTCCTATAATCCCTAAAGAAATAGAAGAGGTCATTGACAGTCTCCCAACCAAAAAAAGCGCAGCACCAGATGGTTTTAGTGCAGAATTCTATCAGACCTTCAAAGAAGACCTAACACCAATACTCTTCAAACTATTACACAAAACAGAAACAGAAAGAACACTACCCAACAGTTCTACAAAGCCACAATTATGCTGATACCAAAACCACACAAAGATCCAACAAAGAAAGAGAACTTCAGGCCAATTTCCCTTATGAACATCGATGCAAAAATTCTCGATAAAATTCTTGCTGACGGAATCCAAGAACACATCAAAACGATCATTCACCATGATCAAGTAGGCTTCATCTCAGGGATGCAGGGATGGTTCAATATACGGAAATCCATCAATGCAATCCACTACATAAACAAACTCAAAGAAAAAAATCACATGGTCATTTCATTAGATGTTGAAAAAGCTTATGACAAAATTCAGCATCCTTTCATGCTAAAAGTCTTGGAAAGAACAGGAATTCAAGGCCCATACCTAAACCTATTAAAAGCAATCTACAGCAAACCGGTAGCCAACATCAAACTAAATGGAAGAAACTTGAAGCAATCAGACTAAAATCAGGGACTAGACAAGGCTGCCCTCTCTCTCCATATCTTTTCTAAATAGTACTTGAGGTACTAGCTAGAGCAGTTAGACGACCCAAGGAGGTCAAAGGGATACAAATTGGAAAGGAAAAAGTCAAACTATCACTATTTGCAGATGATATGATAGTATACTTAAGTGACCCAAAAAACTCAACCAGAGAACTCCTACAACTGACAAACAACTTCAGCAAAGTGACTGATTGTAAAATCAACTCAAGCAAATCAGTAGCCTTCCTGTACTCAAAGAATAAGCAGGCTGAGAAAGAAATTAGGGTAATGACACCCTTCACAATAACCACAAACAATATAAAGTATCTTGGTGTGACTCTAACCAAACAAGTGAAAGATCTGTGTGACAAGAACTTCAGGTCTCTGAAGAAGGAAATAGAAGAAGACCTCAGAAAATGGAAAAATCTTCCATGCTCATGGAGTGACAGGATTAATATAATAAAAATGGCCATCTTGCCAAAAGCAATATACAGCTTCCACGCAATCCCCATCAAAATCCCAACTCAATTCTTCAGAGACTTAGAAAGAGCAATTCTCAAATTCATCTAGAATAACAAAAAACCCAGGATAGCTAAAACTATTATCAACAGTAAAAGAACTTATGGTGGAATCAGTATCCCGGACTTCAAGCAATACTACAGAGCAGTAGTGTTAAAAACTGCATGGTATTGGTACAGTGACAGGGAAGTGGATCAGTGGAATAGGATTGAAGACCCAGATTTGAACCCACACATCTATGGCCAATTAATCTTTGACAAAGGAGCTGAAAACATCCAGTGGAAAAAGATAGCCTTTTCAACAAATGGTGCTGGCTCAACTGGAGGTCAACATGCAGAAGAATGAGAATTAATCCACTCTTATCTCCTTGTACTAAGCTCAACTCCAAGTGGATCAAGGACCTCCACATAAAACCAGACACACTAAAACTAATAGAAAAGAAACTGGGGAAGACCCTTGAGGATATAGGGTGAGGGGGAAAGTTCCTGAACAGAACACCAATAGCTTATGCTCTAAGATCAAGAATAGACAAATGGGACCTCATAAAATTACAAAGTTTCTGTAAGGCAAAAGACACTGTCAAAAGGACAAATGGACAACCAACAAATTGGGAAAAGATCTTCACCAACCCTACATCTGACAGAGGGCTAATATCCAATGTATACAAAGAACTCAAGAAGTTAGACCCCAGAAAACCAAATAACCCTATTACAAAATGGTGTACAGAGCTAAACAAAGAATTTTCACCTGAAGAACTTCGAGTGACTGAGAAGCACCTTAAGAAATGTTCAACATCATTAGTCATTAGGGAAATGCAAATTAAAACAACCCTGAGATTTCACCTCACACCAGTCAGAATGGCTAAGATTAAAACCTCAGGAGACAGCAGGTGTTGGTGAGGATAGAAAGGAGAAAGAGGAACACTCCTCCACTGCTGGTCGGGTTGCAAGCTGGTACAACCACTCTGAGAAATCAGTCTGGCAGTTCCTCAGAAAACTGGGCATGACACTTCCGGAGGACCCTGCTATACCACTCCTGGGCATATACCCAGAGGATTCCCCGGCATACAATAAGGACACATGCTCCACTATGTTCATAGCAGTCTTATTTATAATAGCCAGAAGCTGGAAAGAACCCAGAGGTCCCTCAGTGGAGGAATGGACACAGAAAATGTGGTATATTTACACAATGGAATACTACTCAGCAATTAAAAACAATGAATTCATGAAATTCTTTGGCAAATGGTTGGAACTGGAAAATATCATACTAAGTGAGGTAACTCATTCACAAAAGAACACACATGGAATGCAGTCACTGACAAGTGGATATTAGCTCAGAAGCTCAGAATACCCAAAACACAACCCACATATCAAATCATTCCCAAGAAGGAAGGAAGGAGAGGACCCAGGTCCTGGAAAGGCTTGGTGTGGCATTATAGGGGATTGCCAGGACAGAGGAGTGGGAGGGGGTTGATTGGGGAACTGGTGAAGGGACTTAGCGGGAGGGGAGAACTGGGAAAGGGAAAATCATTTGGAATGTAAACAAAGAATATAGAAAATTTTTTAAAAAAACCCAACACATCATGACATTGTGAGAAGTGAACTTTTAGGCAAGGTCATATTGTTCAGCTCTTTGTCTCAGAATGGCGCATTCTTTAGGGAAGAGGCACCTCCAGGGACACAGTTGACATCTCCAGGTCTCTCCCTCATTTTACCCCTCTTTCTCATATTTTTCCTCTTCCTGACTCTGCACTCTGGTCTGACCTTCTCCAGGTCTGACCCATCCCCTGGTACCACCCATAGGTCTTTTTTGTCATGTATGCTCTGTGCCAGACACAATATCCATCCAGCCTTGAAGACACACAATGAGTATCTGAACCAGTCAGTCTGGTGGTGGCTCACGTGTGGCCACGCCTTTGTCTGATAGTACAGCAGCCTGCTGTCTTTTTGTCCAGAGATTCAGACTCAGAACCATGCAGGCAGTCACCGCCGCCCGGGAGAAGTGCATGGAAATAAAGCCTATTTCCCAGTTTTGTTATTGCAGCTGTAAGATCACGTAATAAAGTTTAAATAAGTGCCAGAGGAGGCCTGCTCCGGTGTGGGCCTGACCACAGCCAAAAGACTGGTGACCTCTGACCTTTCAACCCTCTAACTGTACTAGAGCTAGAAGGAGACTTAACACTCTCTTGCTTCTTCTGTGGCTGAAACCCTGCTGGTTTTGGTGATTAATACCTGTGGTTTAACAGCAGGGCATTAAGTAAAGACTTATGCTCTTTTTCCTGCAGGTTCTTCAGTGCTTCTCCTCAGTTAAAGTCTCAGTTAAAGACAAAAGCACTCACTTGTAATAGAGGCTCAAATCTTTACTTCTGAGAGAAAGAAAAAGGGGGAATGATTTTGTATTGCTGAATGAGAGAAGTCTTGGGTTAAGAAATAACCTCTATGTCTATTGTTGTCATTCTTAGTTCTTATATTTTCTCAGGACGCAGGATCACATGGTTTTCCAAGCATCCTATTTTTACAAGTTCACGACATGTTCAAAACATAAATCTAAATAAAAAAATTGAATAAGAAGTTGTAGGAGAAATGTTTACATGTGTTTCCATTAAGACTAGTTATCTGATTAAACATTCACTATCTGTTACTAGCGCCACAGGTTCACTAAAAGTTTAAAATGACAATTCTTATGTCATAAGTTAGCATGGTTTTGTCACGAGGCAAATCATCTGCCTGATGTCTCATTAGTTTTGAAGTTTTGTATAGATAAATCCAGGCAATATTTTATCTTTTGCCCTTGTACCTACTATAAATTTGTTCATTCCAAGGTTATAACTTTTAGTTATCAGATAATGGTTTCAAAGCCAGCCTAGAAGGAATGTTTTCCCTGATCATAAATCCATTTCAAGCCTATTTTCTTTCCTAGTACAATGAGCCCATGACACATGATAGTTTACAGAGCCTTAATAGCAGTTTTTTTCCAAAGGGAGCCAACAATTACCTGCATAAATTTAGAAATTCTATAGAACCATTAGGAATTATCAAATTGTCAATTTGTCTACATAGCATTACTACAATAGAGTACATTTTCATGGATCTGCAGAAAATCTGTCCAATAGGGTAGACTAATGCCTCAGGAATTATTAGACTAATTTAATAATGACAGGAAAGGCACCTCAACAATAAGAATCAGTACTGAGATTCCTGAAATCTGAGCCTTGCAGTTCAGACTTTGTCCACTGCAGCCATGCAAACAACAGGCCATCTCCAGGAAGTCACTTAGTTCTGCCTCTCCTCGATGGCTTCTGACAAATAACAAACTGAGCTGTAGGGGAAGCACAGTGGCGTTAGCATTTCAGAAAGACTGCTTATCTTCCATGAACAGAGGGAAAATGGAAAATAGGTAAGGTGGGGAATCCTTAGCAACCATTCTGGGGTTAGAACATCTTCATTCTGCTTAATGTACACCAGGATACAAATCCCCACTCTGAACATGATGAGGACACAGAGGCAAATTACTTAAAACCATGAGCAATGATATGACCAACATCATTATCCCAAATCCATTGGTCACTGAAAAGAAATAACCAAGAAGAAAATCAAAGGGAGACTCCTAGCTGAACACTGTTATGAACGCTGACTGACACAGCCTGCCCTTCCTTAGAGGTCCCTGGTTTTCCTCCCCTGACACCGCTCCATCAGGTCCGTTCCGTCTGTTTGCTTCAGCATTTACAATCTGCACCACTTTTGTTTCCTCTTCTATTTTGCCATGTTGGAGTCACTGTAACTAGAACTGAAGAACGGCACTTGCTCATGAACTTGTTTTAATAACGAGTATGTGTTTCCTTATGGCATTGTTATTTGTTATATGTGGCTATACTCTGGTCTAACCTGTGTCCGTCCCCATGCCACCTGCCCCAACTCTTGTTGGTCTCCTTCCTTCCCCAACTAGGTCTTCCTTCTGGTTTCATGTCATATCAATCAAAGCACCCAGGAAGCTACTAGAAATTTGGGAAATATAGATTTTCTAATATATAAACTTTGAGACCTGCCACCTTGAAGGCTTATATTTGGGAATACAGTTAGACACAAACTCTCTTTCTATTCACTCTGAGAAACTTGACTGATGACTTCTCAGTCCTAAGGGAAAGATGAAGCCAGCCTGCTAGCTTGGAGGTGATCTCTAGGCTAAACATGAATTTGGTTGACATTATGTGGAGACTCAGCTCCCAGCTTGCTTCAAGCCTCATCTCCTACCACACCCACAGAGACGACAGTGCAGACTCTCACTGTTCTAATGTCCCTTTCTTGGTGGCCTTGTGACTCCATTCTGGCCACCAAGACTAAGAAACATGTGAGATGCTAGGCATAGCTCCTTCCTGAAGAAAGGGAGGTGGAACTTTCACACTCAAGAATTTGCTGTTTTCCATGCTTTGTGCCTTGTACAGGAATATCTGGGGGCTGCAGCCGTCAGTGACTGTGAAGATGAGACAACATACTAATGGTGGTAGGACAGAAAGATAAAAAGACTATTCGCTAAACACTGATTGGAATAGGGAATCATGCCAGACTTGCAGAGCTTCGAGTGAGGATGCCCAAGACTCAGTTTGCTACAATTCTTACTTCCCAAGAAGACCTGAGCCCAGTCTGGCACTGAGTCATCGTGAATCCTGAGAAATGACCCAAGCACTGAAGCAGACAGTCATTGTATGCATGTGAGATGTAGGTGCATCTACCAAGAGGGGGGACCTTGGCTTGGCCTAATCTATGGTCTAGAAACACCCAAGAAGCTTTGGCTTGGCTTACAGGTACCAAGTCTATACAAGGAAATAGGTCCCAAGGCCAGTGTTATTAATCACCATGGAGACCTCAAATGCCAGAGACCAGCAGCACACCAATGAGTGTGCAGCTATATTGTGTGCTTTGGTTGTTTTCTTGCTACTTGCTATTCCCATTTTATTTGTGTGTGCATGTAAATGTTAACCTTTATTTGTGTTCTGCATTTTTAACATGTTTAGTTGCTTAGTGCCCCTGTGCATGTACATGTGTATGTTCGTGGGGGGGGGATGTTTGTATGCACACATATGTGGAAGCCAAAGGATAATTTTGGGTGTCACTCTTTATGAGCCATCTACCTTGTTTTGGGGACTAGGCACATACCAATCGGGCTAGGCTAGCCGGCCAGCAAGCTCCAGAGATCTGCCTTGCTTTTCTACGCCACCATGCCTGGCTTTCAACGAGGGTTCTAGGCATTGAAAATGGATCCTCACACTTTTCCAGCAAGCACTTTGATATCTGAGATAGCACCCCAGACCCTTGTTTAAAGCTTCTTAAATTTAAGGTTCTAAGTTTAATTTAACACAAGCTTATTGTGTGATTACAGAAAGAACCTTGATTTTTTTTTTCCTGGCTAAATTGTCTCTTAAGTTGTCCAAAAGTACCTATTTAGTATATTACATAAAGATCAATAATTAAGGATATACTTTAGTTTGAGCATATTTTCTGATGGAGATGACAGAAAAATGAACTAATTATGGAATTTCATGAAATAAATGAGTTTCTTTTTCTTTTTCTTTTCTTTTTTGTTCACTTTACATCTCCTCACAGTCTCACCCTTACAAATCCCTCCCTACATTGTCTCTTTCCCTTCTCTGAGGACAGAGGAGCCTCCCTTAGGGACTACCCCACCCTAGAACATCTAGTCCCAGCAGGAATAGACACATCTTCTCTTACAGAGGCCCAACCAGGTAATCAGGGAACAGAGACTGAGACAGCCCCCTTTCTACTTGTGAGGAGACCCACATGAAGTCCAGCCAGCACATCTGCTACAAATGTGTAGGGGTCTACATTCAGCTCCTCTGTGCCCCCCGACTGGTGGCTCAGGCTCTGTGCGCCCCTATGATCCCAGGTCCGTTGCGTCTGGGTCTTCTTGGGGTGTCCTTGAGCCCTCCAACTTGCTCACTTATGTCCTCCACTCTTGTCACCTGATGTTTGACTGTGGGACTCTGCATCTGATGCCATCTGCTGCTGAAGCCTCTCAGGAGACAGTTACACTAGCTCCTATCTGCAAGCACAGCAGATTATCATTACCAGTATCAACAGTTGGCTCTCTCAGATGGCATGGGTCTCAGGCTGGGGCAATCATTGGTTTGCTATTCCCTCAGTCTCTACTCCATCTTTATCCGTGCACATTTTGTTGACAAGACACATGTTGGGTTGAAGATTTTGTGGATGAACTGATACCCTGCCCCGCCCCTCCTCTGAAGTCCTGTCTAGCTACAGGAGGTGGCTACTTCAGTCTCTATATCCCCCTCTGGTAGGAATCTCAGATAGGGATGCCCCCAAAGACTCTCCATATCCTCTACTGTCCCAGACCTCCACCTAATCACCGAAGATGCCCCCTCTACCGATTTCTATCCTCACTCCCAGCCCTTCCCTACCCCCCACACCTGATCACCCTCTCCATTCCCCTCCTAACCCCCCTCTCTTACCTAGTTTTCTCTCTCTCCATACATCTCTGATAACTATTTAATTTCCCTTTCTGAGTGAGATTCATGCATCCCCACTTGGGAGTTCCTTATTACCCAGTTTCTTTGGGTCTGTGGATTGTAACATGGTTAACCTGCACTTTATGGCTAATGTCCACTTATATGTGAGTACTTAGCATGCAATGTCTTTCTGACTCTGGGTTACCTCACTCGGGATGATATTCTCAGATTCCATCTATTTGCCTGCAAAATCCATAATGTCTTTGTTTTAATAGCAGAATAATATTCCACTGTGTATGTGTATATGTATTTTCTTTATTTTTTTTCTTCAGTTCAGTGATATCTAGGTTGTTTCCAGTTTCTGGCTATTATGAACAAATCTGCTATGAACATGGTTAGTTGAGCAAGAAACCCTGTGATACAGTGGAGCATCTAGGCAGGGATGATGCAAGAGCAGCTGGGAAGTCTACATTTTCATCTGACCTGCAGGCTGCTGGGAGAAGACTCACTTCCAGGCAGCTAGGATGAGGGTATTAAAGTCCACGCCCACTGTGACACACCTACTCCAACAAAGCCACACCCCCTAATAGTGCCAAGCTCCAGGCCAAGCATTTACAAACCATCACCACCGAGGGCTACTGTTTTTGTTTTTTTCTTTTTGTATCAGTTACGTTTATATCCAGCCTCTTTGCCAAAGATGTTTATGAGTGTAGGATTCTCTGGTAGAGTTTTGGAGGTTACTTATGTGTACTATCATATCATCTGAGAATAGTGATACTTGTACTTCTTCCTTTCCAATCTGTTTCCCCTTGATCTCCTTCAGATGTACAAGTATTTCTTTGACTTCAGAATACCAAGAGCTCCTTTTCTCTGTTCATATCACCCACAGCCCATGCATCTCGATTACAGTCTAGTTTGAGAGACAGGGTCTGAGGTGCTACAAACTGACTCTGCAGTGCCACTTGTTTGGAAGTCTTGGTCCTCAGCCTGGGATGCTCCTGAGAGGTGGTGGAACCCTTAACAGGTGGAACCCTTAACTCAGCAAAAGGAAGTTTGGTCACTAGGGTGTGCCCTTGAAGGGGATACTGGGACCCTACCCTCTCACTGTGTTTCCTGGGCACTATGAAGTGAGCATATTGTCCAGGGTGTTCTATCTTCCACAGAGCAAGTGACAACAAAGCCAGCCAACCACGGGCACAAGCCTTTCTTCCTTTTAAGTCCATAGTTTAATGTATTTATCATAATGGCAGAAAGATGGAACATCGGGCTTTTAGAAATTTTTCATAAGATTGTGCTGAAGTCTACAAAGTATTATCAAGAAAATACTAATGGATAGAGTTTAGAGTTTTATTTGGAAGTGATTGACGCACAGTAAACTATGGCGAGCCAAAGCTTCTGTGTAGTTGATTCTGATATGTAAACACTGGTAAGATGATCATTACAATGAACATAATAAACATGCGCACCTTACTCAGATGTTTCCTTAGCTATGTGAAAGCACTTGTGAATGTATAGGCATTCTATGTAAAGTTTACAGCACTAATTTACTGGGCCACTCTGGTAACTCGTGTGTCTCTTCACTGGTTCAGATAGTCTTTCCAATGGAGCCTGTGAACTAAGGTCTATTTTTCCTTCCATACCTTTAGAGCTATGAGTGACATTAGTTGAGGCGACCAACTTCTAGGAACACTCCATCCTGTAAGTGGCAGAGCTCAGGTAATTCCATCCAGATCCACACTCTGAACCACCTAGTGACTTGCTTCCTAGGTTACACCAACAAATGGATCTCTCAAGGGTTATATGATAACAGTGTCCTAATACATACAGTTTTGGACTTTATGTAATTTTATTGTTTAAATTATAATGTGTATACACATGTACATACACTTAAAATGCTTGCATGTATCATATATGCATATTGATATACATGTACAGAAATGTTGCATTTTTGTATACTGATAAGCTTTTTTTTTAATAAAAACAAAATGGCAACAAGCAAGTTTGTAATGTATCCTGGGCATGATTGAGGTTGCTTTCCTTCAGGGCCATTCTTTGGGCTGAATACATGTCTCAGAGAGCACAATGCTAGCCACTAAACACTAAGTCCTAAGTTTGTTTTTCCAGTACCCACTTAAAGTCTGGCATAGCAGTACATCCCTGGAGTCACAGAATTAGTGAGGTAAGATACAGGAGGATCTCTACAGTTTGCGGGCCATCCACGCTAGTGAAAAGAACAAGTTCCAGATTTAGTGAGAGACTCTGCTTCAAAACATAAAGAGGAGAGCTGCTGAGGAAAGCACCCAACATTGACCTTTGGTCTCCATAGGAAAGCATCTACAAAGGCTTGTGCACCTGTGCACACATGCGCGCACACACACACACACACACACACACACACGCACAGAACCATCCTACATTATTATATGCTGACTCCTCATGCGTGTTCTAAGATAGGGCATAGAGATTCACATTCTCTGTACTAACACTTTAAATTAAATCTTCTGAATCTCCATAATACAATGTTAAAATGAGTGCACTTTTTAATTTAAATGCTAATGTGAGTAAAAATCCTTTTGGATGTGTTCCTGGGACTGTTTTATCTTTTAGAAATGTTGCTTGATGTTGTTTGTCTAGATTTATAGTTCAAAATTTAAGAGTGAAGATAATTTCATTTTTTTGGATTTTTTATTGGATATATTCTATATTTACATTTCATTTCCCTTTTCCTGGTTCCCTGTCCCCCAAAGGTCCCACATGCCCTTTTCCCTCCCCCTGTTCCCCCATCCACCCTTTTCCCACTTCTTTGTTCTGGTATTCCCCTACACTGATGCTTTGAGCCTTTCCAGCACCAGGGTCCACTCCTTCCTTCTTGTCAGACATCATTTGGTATGTGGATTGTGTCTTTGGTGCCCCAAGATTCTAGGCTAAGATCCACTTATCAGTGAGTGCATAACATGGGTATTCTTTTGAGACTGGGTTACCTCACTTAGTATGATGTTCTCCAGCTCCATCCATTTCTCTAAGAATTTCATGAATTCATTGTTTCTAATGGCTGAATAGTACTCCATTGTGTATATATACCACATTTTTTGTACCCATTCCTCCGTTGAAGGACATCTGGGTTCTTTCCAGCTTCTGGCTATTATAAATAAGGCTGCTATGAACATAGTGGAGCATGTATCCTTATTGCATGCTGGGGAATCTTCTGCGCATATACCCAGGAGTGATATGGCTGAGTCCTCCAGAAGTATCGTGTCCAGTTTTCTGAAGAACCGCCAGACTAATTTCCAGAGTGGTTGTACCAGCTTGCAATCCCACCAGCAGTGGAGGAGTGTTCCTCTTTCTCCACATCCTTGCCAACACCTGATAGCTCCTGAGTTTTTAATCTTAGCCATTCTGACTGGTGTGAGGTGAAATCTCAGGGTTGTTTTGATTTGCATTTCTCTAATGACTAATGATGTTGAACATTTTTAAGGTGTTTCTCAGTCATCCGAATTTCTTCAGGTGAAAAGTCTTTGTTTAGGTCTGTACCACATTTTTTGATGGGTTATTTGGTTTTCTGGGGTCTAACTTTTTGAGTTTTTTGTATACATTGAATATTATCCCTCTGTCAGATGTAGGGTTGGTGAAGATCTTTTTCCAATTTGTTGGTTGCAGATTTGTCCTTTTGACAGTGTCTTTTGCCTTACAGAAACTTTGTAATTTTATGAGGTCCCATTTGTCTATTCTTGATCTTAGAGCATAAGCTATTGGTGTTCTGTTCAGGAACTTTCCCCCTGACCCAATGTCCTCAAGGGTCTTCCCCAGTTTCTATTCTATTAGTTTTAGTGTGTCTGGTTTTATGTGGAGGTCCTTGATCTACTTGGAATTGAGTTTAGTACAAGGAGATAAGAGTGGATTAATTCTCATTCTTCTGCATGTTGACCTCCAGTTGAGCCAGCACCATTTGTTGAAAAGGCTATCTTTTTTCCACTGGATGTTTTCAGCATCTTTGTCAAAGATTAATTGGCCATAGATGTGTGGGTTCAATTCTGGGTCTTCAATCCTATTCCATTGATTCACCTCCCTGTCACTGTACCAATATCATGCAGTTTTTATCACTACTGCTCTGTAGTATTGCTTGAGGTCCGGGATACTGATTCCCCCAGAAGTTCTTTTACTGTTGATGATAGTTTTAGCTATCCTGGGTTTTTTTGTTATTCCAGATGAATTTGAGAATTGCTCTTTCTAACTCTATGAAGAACTGAGTTGGGATTTTGATGGAGATTGTATTGACTTTGTATATTGCTTTTGGCAAGATTGCCATTTTAACTATATTAATCCTGCCAACCCACGAGCATGGAAGATTTTTCCATTTTCTGAGGTCTTCTTCCATTTCCTTCTTCAGAGACCTGAAGTTTTTGTCATACAAATATTTCACTTGTTTGGTTAGAATCACACCAAGATACTTTATATTCTTTGTGGCTATTGTGAAGGGCGTCATTTCTCTAATTTCTTTCTCAGCCTGCTTATCCTTTGAGTATAGGAAGGCTACTGATTTGCTTGAGTTGATTTTATAACCAGCCACTTTGCTGAAGTTGTTTATCAGCTGTAGGAGTTCTCTGGTGGAGAAAATTTTCAGTTTTTTTTTTTAAATACCCATCAGAAAGGAAGATACTGGAATGCTCCAAAAAGCATGTTCAGAGAGAATAAAATGCTACAGATAAGAGAAATAAAGAGATTTTTAAAGACCCTATAATAATTTCAATAGGTGTGTGTGGAGGCTAATCCTTGGGGATTAGCCTGTATTTGCAGACAATGAAGAACAGTGATATGAATAGGGCCATTGGGAAGATGATTATGAAGATCAGATTAGAATGGTTCAATGTGTCTAATTCCAGAGAGGAAGCTCACCAAGAGAATGTACTATAAAGAGAATAGAAGCCACGGGGGAAATGTCAGAAAACCACCACAACCATGCATGGTATCTACACGCCCATATTTTGTGCTGAGCATCTGCAAACTGTTAGAGTTCTGGAACCCTCTCCTGCCAGCTGTCAAGTTGCAAACCTACTGACCTGAGGATCATTGTGGCGGAAATGGATCCTCCCCTGGACAGAAGCAGAGTGGCTCCTTCACCTTCTAATCTCTTCCTGGTGGCTCCTATTGGTTGAACTTACCCAGATATCCATCTACAGGAGAGTTTGGGGAATGAGCCTTCCAAAGTGGGGATCACAGAGAGGCAAGAACAGATCTGTATATGATTAGATCAAATCTTGCAAAAAGAAAGGACCTGAGACAGTGCCCACCGACTGGATAAGCCTCGCCTGGATGAGAAAACTCTAGATTCTGGAACTGTTTTAACTGTTGATGTGCTGAGGCCTCTTTCAGGCACTGTAGCATGATGGCTTATGGCAGGCTCAGGATATTCCCTGGAGAGTGGGCCCAGATACCCACCTCAAAGGACTGCAATGGTTCAGTAGACCATGGGAGGGAGATTCAGAACAGGATGGAAAAACATAACCACCATTGGATAGTTAGACGATAATGATCTTACTACAATCAGCATGACTTCGGATTGATCACCTGCAAGGAAGCCTTAGGTATGGGGAGATCAATTGCCTTGTTTGTCTCCAGATAGGCAGAATTGACCATCAGACTCAACACTGAGCCTGGTGCTGGAGATGTAGGAAAAAATTAGTCATGGCAGGCCTTCAAACAGCTTGCATAAGGATAAAAAGGCAAAATGTGCTCAGCGACAGTCCAGAGGAGAGTGAAAACCAGGCGCAGTGATTCAATGGACTCTCTTCAGATTCACTGTTGTCTTCCTGTGACCTTGGAAATTCACTTAGCCGTCGAAACCTCAGTTTCCTCCTCTGTAAAATGGATACAATTAAGACTGTCTTTAGAAGTCACCATGCGAATTAAGAGAGCTACTCTATGAAGAGGCCAGAGGCATTCAGATGTGGTGCTTGTGATTTCTGAAAGCAGTCTGAAAGTAAGAAAGGTAGGAATACGGAGGAGTTGCGGAATAGTAATCTAGCCAGAAGCACTTAGGCTTTTAGGGTAGTTAGAAAGCCAAAGGAAGTTCCCACCTCAGGTGGGGGCCATAAGGGGACACTTGGAGACGTCAGCGTCCCAGCGTCCCTCGTTGCCCCTGGCAACAGTGTTCCTCTCACTTAGCCCGGTGCTGACAGCAGCAGCAAACAAGATGGCCATGCGCTCCTGGACCCCCGACCAGGGGTTTGTCAACAAGAAGTTGGTGCGGCAAGCCTCGATCTCTACAAGCCTGTCCCTGGAGCTATGCACTTTCCCCTCTACCCTGGGCTCTTCCGTAGCGGCCAATGCGTTAGAGCAGCTCTTAGTTGTAGGTGAGAAGTTCCACTGAGGCCGAGGCTGGGAGCCACGTCCCCCTTGGAGATGGTGGTCTGGCTGGCTCTTCGCAGGAGGCCGAGCAGGCACTCTTCTCGTGAAACCCAGGCCATCCCTGGCCGGGGTCTAGCCTTGTGTTCCTTGTTGGTGGGGGAGATACAACAGGGAAGCGATATGTGTTTATAGCATCCGCTCAAGCGCATCTGCGTTGATGAATCGCTATAACCACCCGGTGTCCCAGGCCATCAACTGCATGTCTGCTTTCCACTTAAGCCTCTTGCCTTTCCTATAACACCTCCAAGCCTTTACCATGGAAAACTGGAGACTTTAAGGGATGCTTAAGAGATGCCTACCTGTTTGTTGTAATGGGCAAAGAAAATTAAATAAAAGACAGCATTTGTGAGATTTGAACCAAAAATTAACTTTTGTGGAATCAGGCTTAGCATACTCAATGTGCTTTGACTCTGAGGTGTCCCACAGTCTCCTGCTGTACACGCGTGTTTCCTAGCTGTCGGGTTGGTTTTAGGAGGCTGTAAAATCTTTAGGAGGGGGAGGGGGACTTTGAAGATTTTTAACCGGCCTCTAGTTCCCGCTGTCTTTCTGTTTCTTGGGAACTTCTTTCTCAGGCTCCTCTGCTATATCTTCCCCACCACGACGGACTGGAACCCTCTAAACCCTGAGCCAAGTAAAAAGTTGCTTCCCTAAGTTGATTCTATTAGGCATTTTGGTCACAGCCATTCAAAAGTAACTAATATAACACGTATTCCTGTTAGAAATCACAATCCATTAGTCCAAGAAAGGACATTTCTTGTTGAGAACAAAGGCATTTAGGGCATTAAGAGTAAGCGGTCTCTGTTTCACTAAGATTGCTTCAAAATAATCATAGCTATTCCTGCGAATGTGCTGCAGTTACAGTGATTCCTCTTTCACCTTCTTGGAGGACTGAATTTAATGTCACACTTCTCATTGGATAAGCAGAGGCAAGTATTTCCATAAAAATGTTAGTCTTTAATGACACAAATTAACCCTGTGTAGCCAAGGTCATTGTTACAACTTGGACCTTGAATTCTCTTCACGCTCATCTCTAGATCAAGGTGTCCACTCAACCATGTTACTTATGCACAGATATTTGCATATGCTAATAACCTCTGGAGACTCGGAAAGTTCGTTTTATTAGCGTATCTTTCATTAATTCTTGGACACTTTTGTACTTGGACACTCGCATCTTGACCATATCAGTCCCTCACGCCCCTCCCACCCCTCTCAACACCACTAAAGCATCCCTTTCCCGCCTTCACTATTTATCTCGTTTCTCCACCTCCCTCTTACACGGAGTCCACTAGTGGTGTGTCTAGAATGCTGACTGAGCTCGTTTCCTCCACTTGTCCAGGTGGCCAGAGCCACAGTGAGTCTGGGAGCGCCACGGTCACGTCTGGAAGATAGTATGTCACAGTACCCTAGGAAGTTCTTCATAGGAAGAAACCTCCTCATCAGCCCTCCTTTACCTGGGTGTGGGAATCCAAGCACTTGTGAGATGGAAGCAACAGGATCAGAAGGCCAAGGTTATCTATCCTTACCCTGAGAGAAAGTTGAAGACCAGTCTGGGCCTATAACTAAAGTTATCTATAAATAAAATTCATCTAAAATAAAGATTTCTTGCTCTGAGTTTGGTTAGAAAGTCTGTAAGTCTCCAGCATATTTTTGAGCAATAATAAACATGTGCTCACTTTTTCCATAAAGGAAAAAAGAAAGGAGATGGTACACACTTGCCTCTTTAGCATACGTGTTTATACATAACTATACAGAGTATAGTTCTGAAGGAGAGGCCACATTCCCTGGAACTGGGGCAGGTGTTACAGTTCATTGTACTGAGAGAAGGAAATGGCTGCAAGTGCATAGCCCCCCCCCCCAATCCTACTGGTTGGCTCTAATCCTGAAAACTAATACTGATTATGTCTGGGGCTTTGCACATAAAATATAACCCCAAAAGTCATAGATGAGTCTTAGATTCTCATCTATGCTATGAGAATCATTTTTTTTTTGTCATAAAAAAATCTTTGAGCGTAAGGGCTCCGGGTTGTGACTCGGCGATAGATCACTTGTCTAGCATGAAGGAAGTCTTAGTTCCTGCTCTTAGCAGTATAAAAGAGAAAACCAAGAGTTAGATGATGTAGATAAATCTCAAAGCAGCACATGAAACTGATCCCTCACACGCGGGACAGGCCTAGAGCCTGCAGTGTCTCCTGCTCTTCTCACGTCTTTGCCTTTGACTCATTCTTGCCCCTCTTATTCGGTATGTATCTTGCCTTTATTATCTTTGCTTATTTTTCGCAATATTCTCTTCTTAGTACTCACTGCTTACAGAGGTTAAGGTAAAGGAGACCTGTCTGAGTACATCGGTGAACAAGGTGGGGAGAGACAGAAGGCTAACAGTGTATCTACCTGTTCGTGGATGTACAATCTCAGTCTTTGTTTCACATTTTTGTACAGAGGTACAAGACATAAAAGATTGCTTAACTAAAGTGATCCGTTTTGTGTTTCTGGGACAAACACACATATATTCACACACACACACACACACACACACACACACTCACACACGCGCGCGTGTGTGTGTGTGTGTGTGTGTGTGTGTATGAAACATTTTTAAACCTATATTTCAGACATGTTACCTTTTTCTCATTTGTGATTATTTATTAATATTTCATCTTATTGAAGTCTCTTCTTCCTATCATAGGCTATATCTACAAAATACTTTAATGAGAGATTCTTTAAAGATTTTATGTGTGTTTCTGTATGTGTGTGTGTGTGTGTGTATGAAACATTTTTAAACCTATATTTCAGACATGTTACCTTTTTCTCATTTGTGATTATTTATTAATATTTCATCTTATTGAAGTCTCTTCTTCCTATCATAGGCTATATCTACAAAATACTTTAATGAGAGATTCTTTAAAGATTTTATGTGTGTTTCTGTATGTGTGTGTGTGTGTGTGTGTGGGTGTGGGTGGGTGCGCGCGCGCACTATACAATAGGAAACATATTAAAAGGAAATTCACAACATTCAATAGACATTCAAAATAGTCTGTTTCAACATTTGAACCAGATCATAAAGGGTGAATGGAGTAGCATTTGAACAAGTATGTAAGATATCTTAACTTTCTAATCTTTTTGTTTTCCAGAGAAATCTCTGCAAGGTGACTATTTCACCTGCAATGAAGAAGTTAAGACCTTTCTTAAGGACATTATTGCAGCTGTTAAAAAACTGGTATTATATCATCTTTAAGATTTACTCTTTTTAAACTTTCATTTATACCTGCATTAACCTTTAATTTAGAAGTGGCTCTGTTCAAGTTGCCTAAATAGGCGAACAGGGAAAATATTTACCTTGAGTTAAAAAATACTTTTCTTCAATTTACCAACCAATGTCAGTTCAGATCGTTGCTCAGTTTTTCCTACAGAAAACTGAATGATGATCTTAGAGCATAAGCTATTGGTGTTCTGTTCAGGAACTTTACCCCTGTGCCCATGTCCTCCAGGGTCTTCCCAAGTTTCTTTTCTAATAGTTTCAGTGTGTCTGGTTTTATGTGGAGGTCCTTGATCCATTTGGAGTTGATCTTAGTACAAGGAGATAAGAGTGGGTCAATTCGCATTCTTCTGCATGTTGACCTCCAGTTGAACCAGCACCATTTGTTGAAAAGGCTATCTTTTTTCCACCGGATGGTTGTGGCTCCTTTATCAAAGATCAAGTGACCATAAGTCTGTGGGTTCATTTCTGGGTCTTCAATCCTATTCCATTGATCTACCTGCCTGTTGCTGTACCAATACCATGCAGTTTTTAACACAATTGCTCTGTAGTACTGCTTGAGGTCAGGGATATTGATTCCCCCAGAAGTCCTTTTATTGTTGAGAATAGTTTGAGCTAACCCAATCACAAAAGAATACACACGAAATGCAATCACTGATAAGTGGATATTAATGAGCCCAGAAGCCCTAAATACTCAAGGCACAATTAGCAAGTCAAATGACTCTCAAGAAGAAAAAAAGGAGAGAACCCTGGGCCTATAAAGATTGGATCCAGTATTGTAGACCCAGAACAGAGAAATCGTGGGGGGGGGGAAGAGTGGGGAATAGCATGGGGGGGAGAGGAATTATGGGACATATGGTGGGGGGTACCTGGGAAAGGGGAAAGCCTTTGGAATGTAAACAAAGAATATAGAAAATAAAAAAAAATGAAAAAAAAAAAAAAAAAAAAAAAAAAAAAGAAAACTGAATGATGGAACATGTGCAAAAGACAAAGACAAGCCCAATTAGAAAAGGCCACATGGGTGCTGAGAGAGCCCAGGTAGTAGGTGGGCCACGTGGGCAAATGCTTATATAATATGTAAGCATTGGTTATACCAGCCAACCAACCTACCAACGACCAGCCAAGCAACAACCAACACCCATGGGTAACTCAGCTTCCTGTAAGCAATTCCCTTCATGGTGGTAGCCAGTTTCTTAACATCTGTCTCACCAAAGCAGACAACTGCGTGGTGTTATGGAGCATCAGATATTCTTTCCTTATGTGCCCCTAGGGAAGCCAGATCAAAGGGATGCTCCCAAATTTCCCTCTGGACACATCTACTTGTCAGCTGTGCATGGCGGTAAAAATGCCTTCTCTGCTGAAAGAGTATTTGATATTAAAAATCTATTACTTAACAAATGTCTGAGAAGGTAGAAAGGGCCATAAAGTAAGAAACCTCAAGTCCATAGGCAAGTGACTCATTACTATGTATTTTATATAATTATATGCAGGAATGTAATCATTCCACATCACCTTCCGAATCCCCTGGGTGGACCCATAAGCTTTGGTGCCCAGCATCTCCAGCTACCCTTCAAGCTCTACCTTCCTTCCACTTCCTTAGTATATGTAGGAGTCAAAATGTTCATTGTGGCTAATTAAAGAATCTAGATTCCAACCATTTAACAACTGAGCCATGGAAATCTCTCAAGTAGTAGACATACATTCCTCCATTTAAAAAATGACCAATACTTGTTATTATAAAAGTAGTATGTGCTTACCCTAGAAATCTTACAAAATAATAAACAAAATAAGCAAATAAAAATCACTATAATTCCACTACTCTCAAATATTTACAATTAACCATTTTACTTCCAAATTATAAGTGATACCTACATTGAACTTCTATTGTTGTTTTTATTATTATTTTTGCAGAAACAGTACTATGCTGTGTATACAAATACACAATCTGATTTTTGATTGGTAAAATGCAACGGAAGTTTCTTGGGCCATAAAATAGCTATAGCTTTATTTAATAAATGACTTTTGAATGTTTCCCCCTTTTTAAATGCATCTGTACCTAAAAGCAAATGAATAAGTCAACCATCACAAGACTGTCAGATTTATAGATCTAAGCAAAACATGGGAGGATGGAGAGATGGCTCAGCGGTTAGGATCACTTGTTGCTCTTACAGAGGATCAAAATTTGGTTCCCAGGATCCATATTGTGGGTCACAATTCCAGTTTCAGGAGATTTGATGCTCTTTTTAGATCTCTGCAGGTACCACATGTAGACATGGCACACATATGTACATGCATACATACAATTTAAAGAGAAAATAAAAGGACTGTTCTCTGCATTCCCACATGGGTATTTACAGGGACTTTTATTTTTTTTAACAAGTGGTCATCTTAGTGTTGACCCTCTTCTTGGACTCTTTCCATTTAGATGAATTGAAACTGGATACAGGAAACAGGTACTCAGAATGGGGGGGGGGTTGGGAGGGGTGGGGGCGGAAGGCTCTGAGTGAAAGAAAAAAAATCAACAGATATTAAAGATTAATCAGCATGCCACTCCCAGAGGACCCTGGCATACCACTCCTGGGCATATACCCAGAGGATTCCTCTGCATACAACAAAGACACATGCTCCACTATGTTTATAGCAGCCTTGTTTATAATAGCCAGAAATTGGAAGGAGCCCAGATATCCCTCAAAAGAGGAATGGATACAGAAAATGTGGTATATTTATACAATGGAGTACTACTCAGCAATTAAAAATAATGAATTCATGCAATTTGTAGGTAAATGGTTAGATCTGGAAACTATCATCCTAAGTGAGCTAACCCAATCACAAAAGAATACACACGAAATGCAATCACTGATAAGTGGATATTAATGAGCCCAGAAGCCCTAAATACTCAAGGCACAATTAGCAAGTCAAATGACTCTCAAGAAGAAAAAAAGGAGAGGACCTTGGGCCTGTAAAGATTGGATCCAGTATTGTAGACCCAGAACAGAGAAATCATGGGGGGGGGGGAAAGAGTGGGGAATAGCATGGGGGGGAGAGGAATTATGGGACATATGGTCGGGGGTAACTGGGAAAGGGGAAAGCCTTTGGAATGTAAACAAAGAATATAGAAAAAAAAGATTAATCAGTAGTGACAGATTAAAATCCAATGTAGATCATCCTCTTTTCCAGATGTCTGACACATAAAAGCAGCAGCAGGAGGTATCTGGTGGAAATGGCATTTCGACTCCCAAGCAGAGAGAGCCTGTCTTAGGAAGGAAACATAACTGTTTGCTGCATTAACTTTTTTTGTTTGTTTGTTTTTGATTTTTCGAGGCAGGGTTTCTCTGTATAGCCCTGGCTGTCCTGGAACTCACTCTGTAGACCAGGCTGGCCTCGAACTCAGAAATCCGCCTGCCTCTGCCTCCCAAGTGCTGGGATTACAGGCGTGTGCCACCACGTCCGGCTTACTGCATTAACTTTTTAAAAAAGGAATTTGATTTTTTTCCAGGAAGAAATGCGAAAAGACACAATAGAGATGCTGGAGATTGAAAGCATGGAGCTGAGCAGACTCTACTTTCTGCTGGAGACCGTGCCCAACAGCATGCACAGGGAGCTGGAAGGTACTTCTGAAAGCATACGCTGTGTGGCTTTAGTGTTTATCACAGCAAAAAGAGAGCCGAGTGCTTCTTAAACAAGTATTTAATAGCTGTGCTTATACAAGCATCAATAGAAAGAGTGCCTAACATTATGTTCTGCAGCAATCCTCATGTTACTTTAGGTGGAAATAGTACACTCTAAGGAAATTCAGTTTGCATAATTTTGTTGTTAAATTGACTAAAAGATAGTTCAACCCATTTCTGAGTAATAGTTACACACTTAAGTTAGGCTCTGTGAATGTCCTAATCCACCATTCTACTTTTTGTTTAAAGGATGTTGGCAATTCTAGGTACTTCACATAAGTGGTCCTGTTGTCTTAGGGTTTCCATTGCTGTAAAGAGACAACACGACTAAGACAACTCGTATAAGGACAACATTTAAATGGGGCTGGCTTACTGGTTTTGAGATTCAGTCCATTTTCATCATGGTGGGAACATGGCAGCATCCAGGCAGGCATGGCGCTGGAGGCGTGAGCAGAGAGTTCTATATCTTGTTCTGAAGGCAAACAGAGGAAGACTGGCTTCTGGGAAGTTAAGAGAAAGGTCTCTCAAAGCCCACCCCCACAGTGACATACTTCCTCCGACAAGGCCACCCCTACTCCAATGAGGACACACCTCCTAATAGTGTCACTCCCTGGGCCAAGCATATTCAAACCACCACACCTGTTAGGTCTGGTTTAGTTCACTTAGCACAGTGACTGCTATTCATATGGGAGAGTGAGTCAGAATGAGTCTCCTTGTAAAGGTTGACTAGCATTCCTTTGTATATATCCACCACACTTTGCTTATCCATTCTATTGCTGATGGACAGCTTCTGCTGCCTTTTGTTTGTTGAGAGTAAGGATGTTTACAGTGTTTAAATGCATATCTGAAACTTGTTTTAAATTCTTTTTGGCTCTATATCAGAGTTGAATTGTATGATGATTCTACATGCAATTTTTTTTTTAACAGCAGCCATCATTGGTAGTCGCCAGTAATGCACAGGGTTCCATTTTCTCCACATCCTTGCCAACACTTGTCATTTTCTGGCTTAGTTTGTCTTAATGAGATCTATTTTATTTAGCATAAATGAGCATCATCTCTGATTTTAATTTGAATTTTTCTAATGATTAGTTCCTTTGAGCATCTTTTTATATGTTTGTTAGTTGCTGTGTTGTGTTGGGTGCTGTGTCTTTGTTGCTATGTTTTCTGAAGAGAGATGTCAACCCAGGTCCTTTGTCCTTATAGTACTTTGTAGTTGTTATCATTGATGGGTTGTGCTGTTTTTATTAGTCTCAATGTCAACCCATTATTAGATATATCATTTTCAAATATGCCCTACTCAGGAGCTGGCCTCTGTTGATGATGACCTTTAATGAAAGCTCTTAATTTGATGGTCTAACTAATCTATTTTTCCTTTTGTTAGCTTTTGGTATTGTCTCAAATAAATCATTCTCAAATCTAATGTCATAAAGATTTTAATTGAGCTTGGAGAGATGGGTCAGTAGTTAAGATAACCTGCTACTCTTGTTGAAGAGTTGGGTTCAATTCCTAACACCCACATACAGCTCACAACCACCTGCAACTTCAGTTCCATGGGATCCAAAGCCCTCTGATGGCTGCCATGGCACTGTTAGGAGGTGTGGCCTCATTAGATGAATTTCTTTGCCATCCAATAGACTACAGTCTTCTAGTGAGGTTCTCCTCTTAGGACTGCAGCAGTTCCTTGTTACTCTAATTTCTGGTTGTGGTTAGTAGCTCTCTATAATCAACTTGTGTTGTTTAATTTACTATTAACATTCTATCCTCCAGATGTATGCTAACCGGTACAGTAGGTTATATAATAAAGCAATGTGCTTAGTGCAACATTAGTTTGAGGGAAAAATACAATAATCCATCTACCCAGGAAGAAAAGAGAGACTTAACAGACTCTACATCAAAAAAGGTGTTTTAAAATGTTTCTATTTTATTTTCTTCAGTTGTTTTTCTTTATTTTCCAGATTGGGTTGTATTTATATAAACAGGAAAAATATGTTAGTGGGAAAAATATATGCCCTATTAGTTTGTAAGGTCTTTGATGCATGCTGTATGTGTAAACAAAAACATTTAATTGGCTTTATATCATAAAGCCTTACAGCTTGAGTGGTCTGTAGACCAGCATCAGATACAGCAAGGGAAGATAAATTAGAAATCAGAATCTCCAGGCATCTCCCAGACCCTGTTTGCCAAAAGAGCCTGCACTTGAACAGAATTCTCTGCTGACAGACATGTGTGTTGGAGGCACCGAGTTTGAACTTGTTCCCACAAACAATTAAATTAGTGACTTGGATAAAAGGATATGCTGGGAATGTGGGTAATAGTCTGAATCTCCTGGAGGAGCTATCAGTTAGTTGCTTGGGATGCTGTTGTGTAGGAGTGTGTAGACCCTTTGTCACATGCTGGGTAACCCTCTAGGCTTTAGAGTCTACGTCCTTAAAGACTGTTAGAAGGGTGAAGGGCCAGTGACAATCAGGCGCTGTAAGACTGTGCCTGTGAAGCTTTCCAGAGCATGGAAACTAGTTACATCATAACAGCCACAGAAATCCGTAAGACTGAGATGGTCCAAAGTAGGAAGTTCAAGTTCTTGGTACGGAAACTTAATGGAAAGAATATGTCGATAAGAGGCAGTTCTTCTTGGTATAGGAAAAGCATCTGTTGTTGTGTTCTTCCAATGACGGTCACATTTTTTACTTGCTTTGAAGAATGTATTACAGATGCTCGAAAACTCAATATCATTGAGATAAGTCAAATGAGAAAAAAGATTGAGAAGATGAATAATGAAGTAAAGCTTCTAACCAGCAAAATAAGAGATCTGAAGAACATTAATGAGGTTATGGGGTAGGTATTTCTTAATTTAGCATTTGAGAAACTGAGAATGTTCACTGCAAACCATGTGGTTATTTCCAAGCTACCTCCCAAGGTGGAAACTCAGTGTTTTAAAGTTTCTGCTTTAGAGATTTAAGTTTGCATCCCCACCCTGCTCCAGTAATTACTTGTTACAATTCTGTTGTAAGTACATATCAGGCCAGTTATGTTCTATCCAGTTTATTTCATTAAAGAACTTCCATTGTACCTATAATTCAGTAGGAGGATGAGGTTGGTCTCCTGCAAAGAGTTCCATGGTTTGTATATAGTTAAGTGAGACTATAGCTTGAGACCTGCCGGAACCCTTTCCTTATTTCTAAGCTGTTGACTTGGGCCAATACTTCATCCCTGAGCTTCACTTGTTCTGTCTGTAAAACAGAATTCAGAACTCTTGACCCAACATAGTCTATAAGAGGAAGATTTATTCTAAAATGAGAAAACAATGTAAGGCTTGAAGAATTAGTTCTCACCATGAGCAAATTTGCAAGACTAATGCATAAATATCAGAATGTTGATGCTCTATATTGAGAAATGTTCAAAGAATCCTCCCTACCCCCAACATAGCAGGGAAATTGATATATAGGGACTCATATCTTTCAGCTAATGTCATCCCCACTGGGTCCCGAGAGCCTCTTGCATCCCTGGGGTCTGGGACGTTCTAGTGGTTCCCTCGGTTCCCTGCCCCCCCCACTGTTACATATTTCTATGTATTTTCCTGATCCTCTAGGCTTCTCTCTCATCTCTTCCCATACCTGATCCTACCCCCTTTCCCTCCCTCTTCTTTCCCACTTACACCCTTTACGACCTTTGCCTCTTGTAATTATTTTGTTCCCCCTTCTAAGTGGGATTGAAGCACCCACACTTTGGCCTTCCTTCTTGTTAAGCTTCATATGTTCTATGAGTGGTATCATGGGTATTCTAAACTTTTGGATGAATATCTTCTTATCAGTGAGTACATAGTATGTATTTTCTTTTGGGTCTAGGTTACCTCACTCAGGATGATATTTTCTAGTTCCAACCATTTGTGCACAAAAGTTGTGAAATCCTCATTTTAATGACTGAGTAGTATTCCATTATGTAAATGTACTGAATTTTCTGTATCCATTCGTCTGTTGAAGGACTTCTGGGTTGTTTCCAGCTTCTGGCTATTATAAATAAGGCTGCTATGAACACGAGCATGTTTCCTTATGATATAGCGGAGCATCTTTTAGGTATAGGCCCAGGAGTGGTATAGCTGGGTCTTCATGGAGAACTATATCCAGTTTTCTGAGGAATGACCAAATTGATTTTCAAAGTGATTGTACCAGTTGGAGGAGTATTCTTCTTTCTCCACATCCTTGCCAGCACCTGCTGTTACCTGAGTTTTTTATCTTAGCCATTCTGATTGGTGTAAGGTGGTATCTCGGGGTGGTTTTGATTTGCATTTTCCTGGTGAACATTTCTTGCTTATTGGTTTTACAAGATTCCTCAGTTGAGAGTTCTTTCTTTAGCTCTGTATCCTATTTTTTTTAATTGGGTCATTTGGTTTTCAGGAGTCTAACTTCTTGAGTTCTTTATATCGCCCTTTATCAGATTCAGGCTTGGTAATGATCTTTTCCCAATCCTGGGTTGCCATTTTGTCCCATTGTTCTATTTGCCTTACAGAAGCTTTACAATTTTATGAGGGTCCCATTTGTCAATTGTTGATCTTAGAGCATAAGCCATCAGTGTTCTGTTCAGGAACTTTTCCCCTGTGCCCATGTGTTCAAGGCTCTTTCCAACTTTCTTTTCTATTAGAGTCAGCATATTTGTTTTTATATGGAGGTCCTTGATCCACTTGGACTTGAAGTTTGTACAAATAGATAAAAATGGGTCAATTTACATTCTTCTACATGCAGACCTCCAGTTAGACAAGCACCATTTGTTGAAAATGTTTGCTTTTTGACACTGTATGATTTTGGCTTCTTTGTCAAAGATTAGGTGTCCATAGATGTGTGGGTTTATTTGTGGCTCTTCAATTCTATTACACTGACATACCTGTCTGTCTCTGTTTCAATACCATGCAGTTTTATCACTATTGCTTTGTATTACAGCTTGAAGTCAGGAATGATGACACCCCACCCCCAGAAGTTTTATTATTGTAGAGAATTGTTTTCACAATACTGGGTTTTTTGTTATTGCATACGAAGTTGAGAATTGCTCTTTCTATCTCTGTGAAGAATTGAGTTGGAATTTTGATGGCGATTGCATTGAATCTGAAGATAGCTTTTGGTAAGATGGCCATTTTTACTGTATTAACCCTACCAATCCATGATCATGGGAGATCTTTCCATCTTATGATATCTTGCTCATTTTTTTCCCTCAGAGACTTGAAGTTCTTGTCATACAGATCTTTCACTTACTTGGTCAGAGTCACACATTTTATATTATTTGTGACTATTGTGAAGGGTGTTGATTCCCTAATTTATTTCTCAACCCATTTAATCTTTGTGTAGAGGAAGGCTACTGTTTTGTTTGAGCTAATATTATATCCAACCACTTTGTTGAAGTTGTTTATCAGGTTTAGGAGCTCTCTGGTAGAATTTTTGGGGTTGTTTATGTATGCTATCATATTATCTGCAAATAGCGATACCTTAACTTCCTCCTTTCCAATTTGTATCCCTTTGACCTCCTTTTGTTGTCTGATTGTTCAAGCTAGAACTTCGAGTACTATATTGAATAAATAAGGAGAGAGAGGGCAACCTTGTCTTTTCCCTGATTTTAGTGTGATTGCTTCAAGTTTCTTTCCACTTAATTTGAGGTTGGTCATTGGATTGTTATATAGTGATTTTTTTTATAATTAGGTATGTGCCTTGAATTTTTGATCTTTCCAAGACTGTAAACAGGAAGGGGTGTTGTATTTTGTCAAAGGCTTTTTCAGCATCAAATGAGATGATCATGTGATTTTTTTCTTTTGAGTTTGTTTATATAGTGGATTACACTGGTAGATTTTCATATATTGAACCATCCCTGCATTCCTGGGATGAAAACTACTTGATTATGGTGAATTATTGTTTTGATGTTTTCTTGGGTTCCATTTGTGAGTATTTTATTGAGTATTTTGCATCAATATTCATAAGTGAAATTGGTCTGAAGTTCTCTTTCTTTGTTGGGTCTTTGTGTGATTTAAATATCAGTGTAACTTCATAGAACAAATTAGGTAGTGTTCCTTCTATTTCTGTTTTCTGGAATAGTTTGAGAAGTATTGGTCTTAGGTTTTCTTAGACAGTCTGATAGAATTCTGCATTAAAACCAGGGACTGTTTAGTTTATCTGATCCTGATTTAATTTTGGTACTTGTTATCTGTCTAGAAAATCATCCGTTTCATGTAGATTTTTCAGTTTTGTTGATTATAGGCTTTTGTAGTAGGATCTGATGTTTTTTTTATTTCTTCAGTTTCTGTTCTTATGTCTCCTTTTTCATTTCTGATTTTGTTCATTTGGATACTGTCTCTGTGCTTTAGTTTGGCTAGAGTCTTATTTATCTTGCTGATTTTCTCAAAGAACCAGTGCTTAGTTTGTTGATTCTTTCTATCAGTCTCTCTGTTTCTAATTGATTGATTTCAGTCCTGAGTTTGATTATTATTTCTTGCTGTCTATTCATCTTGGGTGTGTTTGCTTCCTCTTGTTCTAGAGCTTTCAGATGTACTGTTAAGTTGATAGTATAGGAGCTCTCCAATTTCTTTTTTTCTTTTTTTTTTTTTTTTTTTGGTTTTTTCAAGACAGGGTTTCTCTGTATAGCCCTGGCTGTCCTGGAACTCACTCTGTAGACCAGGCTGGCCTCGAACTCAGAAATCTGCCTGCCTCTGCCTCCCAGAGTGCGGGATTACAGGCATGCGCCACCACCTCCCGGCGGATCCCTCCAATTTCTTAATGAAGTCAGTGCTATTAATTTTCCTGTTAGCACTGCTTTCATTGTGTCCCATAAATTTGTGTATGCTGTGACTTCGTTTCTTTTAAATTCTAAAAAATCTTTAATTTTTTTCTTTATTTCTTCACTGACCAAGTTACTATTAAGTAGAAAGTTGTTCAGTTTCCATGAGTATATGGACTTTCTGTTGCTTTTGTTGTTACTGAAAATCAGTCTTAGTCCATGGTAATCTGATTGAATGAATGGGATTATTTCAATCTTCTTGTGTCTGTTGTTTTGTGTCCAAACATAGGTTTGTTTTGTGTCTGATTATATGATCAGTTTTAGAGAAGGTGCTTTGAGGTACTGAGAAGAAGGTATATTCTTTTGTTTTAGGGTGAAATGTTCTATAGATGTCTGTTAAATCCATTTAGTTCATAAATTCTGTTAGTTTCACTGTGTCTCTGTTTAGTTTGTTTCCAATTGTGAAAATTGTTTCCAATTGTTTCCATTGGTGAAAGTGGATTGTTGAAGTTTCCCACTATTATTCTGTGAGGTTCAATGTGTGCTTTGAGCTTTAGTAACATTTCTTTTACAAATGTATGGGCCCTTGCATTTTGGGCATAGATATTCAAGATTGAGAGTTCATCTTGGTGATTTTTTTTCCTTTCATGAGTGTGAAGTGCTGTTCCCCATCTCTTTTGATAGCTTTTGGTTGAAAGTCTATTTTTTGGATATCATAATGTCTACTCCAGCTTGTTTCTTGGGACCATTAGCTTGGAATTTTTTTTCTAACCTTTTACTCTGAGGTAATGTCTTTGTCACTGAGGTGTGTTTCTTGAATGCAGCAAAATGATGGGTTCTATTTATGTATCCAGTCTGTTTGCCTATGTCTTTTTATTGGAAAATTGAATCCATTCATGTTGAGAGATATTAAAGACCAAAGATTGTTGGTTCCTGTTATTTTTGTTGTTAGAGGTGGTATTATGTTTGTGTAGTTCCCTTCTTTTGGGTTTGTTGTGAGATTGTTAGTTTCTTGTTCTTTCTTGTAGTTTCCCTCTTTGTGTTGGAATTTTTCTTCTAGTATCTTCTGCAGGGTTGGATTAGTGGAGAGATATTGTTTAAATTTGGTTTTGTCATGGAATATGTTAGTTTCTACATCTATGGTGATTGAGAGTTTTGCTGGGTATAGTAGTCTAGGCTGATTTGTGTTCTCTTAGGGTCTGCATGACATCTGTCCAAGATAGACTGGCTTTTAGAATCTTTGTTGAGAAGTCTGGTGTGGTTCTGATAGGTCTGCCTTTATATGTTACTTTGCCTTTTTCCCTTACCACTTTTAACCTCCAGTTTCTAACACTCTTTTGTTTTGTTTTGTTTTTTGTCTTTTTGAGATGGTTTCTATGTGTAGCCCTGGCTGTCCTGGAACTCACTCTGTAGACCAGGCTGGCCTCAAACTCAGAAATCCACTTGTCTCTGCCTCCCAAGTGCTGGGATTACAGGTGTGCGCCACCACCGCCCGGCTTCCCCTTATCACTTTTAATATTCTTTCTTTGTTCTGTGTATTTAGTGTTTGAATTATTATGTGATATGAGGACTTTCTTTTCTGGTCAAATCTATTTGGTGTTCTGTAGGCTTCCTGTATGTTTATGGACATCTGTTTCTTTAGGTTAGGGAAGTTTTCTTCTATGATTTTTTTAAAGATGTTTTCTGGCCCTTTGAATTGGCTATCTTCATTCTCTTTCACTCCTATTATTCTTAGGTTTGGTCTTCTCATTGTGTTCTGAATTTCCTGGATGTTTTGGATTAGGTGCTTTTTGCACTTTGTATTTTCTTTGACTGTTGTGTCAATGTTTTCTATGGTATCTTCTATGCCTGAAATTCTCTCTTTTATCTCTTGTATTCTGTTGTTGATGCTTGCATCTGAAACTCCTGATCTCTTTTCAAAGTTTTCCATCTCCAGGGTTGCCTCCCTTTGTGATTTATTTATTGTTTCTATTTCCATTTTTAGATCCTGGATGGTTTTGCTCAATTTCTTCACCTGTTTAATTATGTTTTCCTGTATTTCTTTAAGGGACTTATGTGTTTCCTCTTTAAGGGTTTCTACCTGTTTACCTGTGTTCTCTGTATTTCTTTGAGGGAGTTATTTATGTCTTCCTTAAAGTCCTCTATAATCTTTATCAGATGGAAATTTAGGTGAGAATCTTGCTTTTCAGGTATGTTATGGTATCCAGGGCTTGTTGTGAAAGAACAGGGTTCTGACGTTCTTGTGCTTACCATCTGGTTATCTCAGGTTTTACCTGGCCTTGCTGTCTCTGAATGGAGCCTGCTCCTCCTTGTAGGAAGTTGGAACTCTGTGAGCTGAGTTAGAACAGGCCTTCTGAGGATGGTGCAAACAGTGTTGTCTCTGGTTGTGGGAGGAGGCTCCTGTGTCCCTAGTTAGGACATGTCCCCTATACAACAGATCTCCTGTGACCCTGGTTAGGGCAGACCTCCTGGGAGTCAGTCCATCTCTGGGTGTGGATGGGTTGGTTAGAGCACCCAATTTGCCCAGGGCCAAGTTGCAGACCAGAAGGTGGTCCACATTTCTAATAGATTCCAAGTGAAACTTATCCTGCAGCTCCAACACAGCAGGAGAATATCTTTTGTGGGTAAATTTTTAGGGAAAGATGAGGTACAAATAGAGGGTGGTAGAATGATGAGATGTAACCATAATCATCACCTGTTGCTTCTGTGTTTCCAAGGAAGATGCATTATCCAGGTCTTCACAGACTCTGATGACTTGTTGTGAGACTCTTTCATCTCCTCCTCACTGCTCAAGCAACTAGAAAGTATGGAGGCATTTGTGTATGCTTTCCTCAGGCCTATATCCTGTTTGTGAATACACTCTTCTCAAACCACCACCACCACCACCACTAAAACCATAACCACCACCATCATGACCACAACTACTACCACCATAACTATCACCACTACCACAAACACCATGTCCACCACTAACATCACCACCATGACTACCACAACCAATAACTACCATGATCACCACTACCACCACAACTGCAATCTCACCACAACTCACCATAGTTAGGTTTTTTGTTTTGTCTTATCTTGTCTTGTTTTGTTTGACTTGGTTTCTTCCTTAGACTGATTCTCTGTCCAGGTTTCCCATACTTGGCCCACAAAGCAACAACTACTCATTCCCTCACCAAGCTCCTTTGTACTTTCTATTATATCTCTTTTGTGATATTTGGTCTCTGCCAAACAAAAAACAAAAACAAAAAGCCCCCAACAGTCCATTTCTATTTTCCCAAAGCTTCAAGTACCCTTCTCCCAGCCCTAAGTCTCTAACCCTGGAGATTAAACACTAGGAAAAGTCTTTATGTTCCAAGAGCTTTTAAAGTGTGACACAGAGAAATGACATCAGTTATTCCCTCTTTCAATATTTGTGCTCCCTGTTTGTTCCAGAATTCAGTTCTTCCTCAGGGAGGTGTAACCCACAGTGCATGTGTGAGGTACACAACTTATTTTGTGTTCAGATGAGAAGATGAGAATCAGGTCTCAAGCATCATCTGAGCAGTAGAGATGGCTGCAGTCTCCTCTTTCTCTAGGTTCTGTGTAGGGGAAGGCTAGATTTCTCTTGGACCAACCCTTGGAGCTATGGTATCAGGGTAACTAGAGATGCAATGCAATGATAACCTTTCTTTGGCTTAATGACCTGCCTGGAAACACCCATCTGGTCAGATTCCATTCACTTGTTCAAAATGACTTTTGATTCATCTTATACTTTAAGCCAAAATAATATCCTGGCACATGGGGCTAGATAGGGTGAGATGGGGCCAGATAGGGTGAGATGGGGCCAGGTGACTGACATTTTAGCAGTGGCTTAACAAGTTGTGAAGTGGACACTTACCCTGTTACCGTATATCCTTGTTGAGTTTAAATGTAAACCACAAAGACAATGAAAAAGTAAGTGTGCCCTAGAGCAGCAGTGTCTGAATTCCTTCCTTCACTAAGTGCTGTCCTTTTACGTCAAGACTCATTCTTTTCTCCTAGTACAAAGCAAGCAGAGCTAGCGAAGCAGCATGCAAAGTATGTCCTGCTGCTGAACCAAACCTTGGAAGAGAAAGCCACAGCCACTATTTACATAAATGACACCTATACCAGAATAAACTTTGAGAAAGAAGAAATAGAACTCCAAAAACAATGTCTGCAGGAGGCAACTGATTTAATTGAACAGCATCAACAAGAATATTTGGAAAAGAAAGAATATTTGGCTTTACATGTAAGTTGTGGGATTTATTATTTTTAAGTTCAGAATTGTTTTGACTGTGAGGCAGCAAAGGGGCATGTTTTCTTTGTCCTCATGGCTCGCTGGTAAGTGCCCATTATGATTGGCCTCGGGGGACTTGTGAACCACACTGGTGTGAGAAACTCATGGTATGTCCATTTCTTTTGTTAATGGAGCCTCTTAGAGAAAAGACCTTCGGTTGTGCACATTCGTTCTGTTCACAAAACAGAGTCCCTGGCAGGATCCATGTCTCTTTAGTGGCCTCATGTCGATGTAGAGCTGAGGAATTTGACACCTTCTTTTATCTAGTTCCACTTTTGTATAGACAGAACCTAGGAGTCAGGCAGATCGTCTCTAGTGCCTGCTATTCCAGCTGCAGCAACCTGAAACAGGAGTAGCCTTCAGGCGGGCTGCGAGACCCTAGTGTGCAAAAAGCAAACGGTATTACGAGGCCAGCAATTTCCAGAGGTTGGGGGCAGAGGTAATCACTGCCTCTCCTGCTCCTGTAGAGGCTGCACACCTGCTGTGCTATGTTGATAGAACTCACTGTCCAGTGTCCTTTTATTTCTCAAGGTGCTTTGGTTGCACTGGGAAAGGTAGAGCTATCTCCATTTTTACTGTACAGAAAAGAGCTAGGCTCGAGATGGAAACTGCTGTGTTGTGTGTAGTTTTATAAACATGCTTGCTCCTTTGCCCAGCTTAGCTCTACCAATGGCTTCCCTGGTGTCACTAAGCTCCACCAACAGCCAGGAACTGTTTTCCCAGGAGCTGTGATCCCTTCCCCAGCCCCTCAGGCTAGCTTAAAGGCTGGACAATGAATTTCCTGCCCTAATCTTATCAATTAGCTCCCTCTATCTTCCTCCGGCTCCCACTCACAGCAAAGACTACAAACTCTAGGAGTCCCAAGACCTCCAAGTCTGCAGCAGGTTCCTCCTCCCTCCACAGGCTGGTCTGGAAAACCTTTCTCTGCATCCCTTCTCTTCCTCCTGGGACCCACCTTTTTCCTTTCATCCAGCAATTGGCTTCTGCCTCCTTTATTGACACAGTCAAGAACCAATTAGGGAATCAACACCCTCCCTACACAGCTGCAGAGGTTTTGTGGCGTCCTTTCCAAGGTGAGAATGTGCCTAAGCTCAGGAACTGTCTACATTTAGACCCTGAGCCACCAGTTTCCATATTCAGACCCAGGAAATCAAGCAAGCTTAAACGATGCAGCATTAAATAGGAAGGGAAGAAGGAAGGTTAATTTATTACACTGCTTTTTAAATTTTATGGTTTGTTCCCCCTAATTTTCAATAAAATGTCTCTATCACCGAATTTCACTCATGTGTATCTGCACCCTAGTGCGTAGATTATGATCATACTCATTCAAAGTAGCAGCTCTGCAACAAAGTGGTTGGTGGCTTAAAGGGAAAGCCAGACATCCAGACATAAGTGTTCACAGAGTTTTAATCCACTTTGCTACCTTATTTCTGCTCATTGTTACCTTGTTCTTGACCATTCAGTTTGCTGAAAAAATGTGTTTAATTTTTAATAAGAGTCACTCATTCCTCCAGAGTCTGACACGTGACAAGATGTTTGATTTTGGTAAAAATAGGAAGAAGTAGCCATGATTATAGGCTGCCTGTCTGCAGTGACTTTTCACATGCCTCTCTTAGCTGGGCTTTTATTTTCCATTAGGTAGCATGAAGTGGGGTTTCTAGACAACTGATTACGTCTGATTACTTTCTTCGTTTCCCATATCTCCGTAGTCATACATGTGATGTCCACTGCTGTGAGGTAGTTGCAGTAAGCCACTACAGCAGCAAGATGCTTTTATCTGTTCTTAGCAGGGGTCATTGCCGTATTACTCCTATAAGTGTACCACCAACATCTTATAGCTGCAGCTTGACCCAGAGGGTTCATGGTTTTGTCTTTAACATTAGGAAATACAAAAATCCTGGCTTCATCTCCTTCTTCTTTTAAATTGTTAGTTTACTTAGATGGAAAATGGCCTGTTTAAATTGAATATTAATTAGGTTAACAAGTTGAAAAGTCTTTCTCTGATGTGCTAATAGCCTTTTTAATTGGCTTATTGTTGTTACTGTAGATTAAAGAGGTGAAGCAGTCCTGTGAAGAAAAGAGAAAAGATGCATATTATAAGAGAAAAGAATTGACCAGATTACAAAATAAAATAATACAAATGAAGCAAGCAGTTACTTCCAGCTCAGTGGTAAGAAAAAATAAACATCATCTTCCTTTAGCCCAATCTGAACATTGCAGTTTAGCAACAACAACAAAAAGTTTATTTTATTCATCTTCCTGCTATTCTGAGAGAATGTCACTGATCGTTAACATTTCCTGACACTTCCTTTAAAGTATTACAGCATGTACAAATTATACTTAATGGACTAAAATACCTTGAAAATGATTTTTTTTAACTGCATCTAGAGCTAGCTAAATATATGTTAATGCCTACTAATCTTTTATCACTATTAGTTGAAGGAATGGATCTACAGTACATTTCTTCAGTGTATATTAAAAATCGCATGCAAAACCATACAATACAGCAGTCACAGGGAAGAGGCACATTTTTCTGCCAGAATGCGTCATTAATTCCATCATATGTCACATGAGGTGCATACACTAACCTTAATTATGATATATCCATGATGGCTTCTAATTATTACAACATCAGTAAAATAAAATAGTCCTCTCATATATATGTGTTTAAAGAGGCCGTCATCTGGTATCATCATTAGGTATCAACACAGTAAAGATGCAGAGGTCAGACGAGGCTTAAGGAAAATCGCTCAGCAAAGCTTCATGCCATCTGCATGCCCAAGCTCAGGCCATCTGCATGCCCAAGCTCAAGCCCTCTGAATGCCCAAGCTCATGTCATCTGCATGCCCAAGCTCATGTCATCTGCATGACCAAGCTCATGTCATCTGCATGCCCAAGCTCATGCCATCTGCATGCCCAAGCTCATGTCATCTGCATGCCCAAGCTCATGTCATCTGCATGACCAAGCTCATGTCATCTGCATGACCAAGCTCATGTCATCTGCATGACCAAGCTCATGTCATCTGCATGCCCAAGCTCATGTCATCTGCATGACCAAGCTCAAGCCCTCTGCATGCCCAAGCTCATGTCATCTGCATGCCCAAGCTCATGTCATATGCATGCCCAAGCTCAGGCCATCTGCGTGCCCAAGCTCATGTCATCTGCATGCCCAAGCTCATGCCATCTGCATGCCTAAGCTCATGCCATCTGCATGACCAAGCTCATGTCATCTGTGTGCCCAAGCTCATGTCATCTGCATGCCCAAGCTCAGGCCATCTGCATGCCCAAGCTCATGCCATCTGCATGCCCAAGCTCATGCCATCTGCATGCCCAAGCTCATGCCATCTGCATGCCCAAGCTCAAGCCCTCTGAATGCCCAAGCTCATGTCATCTGCATGCCCAAGCTCATGCCATCTGCATGACCAAGCTCATGCCATCTGCATGACCAAGCTCATGCCATCTGCATGCCAAAGCTCATGTCATCTGCATGCCGAAGCTCATGCCATCTGCATGACCAAGCTCATGCCATCTGCATGCCCAAGCTCATGCCATCTGCATGCCCAAGCTCATGTCATCTGCATGCCCAAGCTCATGCCATCTGCATGCCCAAGCTCATGTCATCTGCATGCCCAAGCTCATGTCATCTGCATGACCAAGCTCATGTCATCTGCATGCCCAAGCTCAGGCCATCTGCATGCCCAAGCTCATATCATCTGCATGCCCAAGCTCATGTCTCCCACTTGAGCCTCATAAAGTACAAGGAAGCACCCCACCAACCTAGTTTTGATCCAAGATTTCCAAGGTCAAGTTAGGCGCCATAATAATCTTATCCAGATCCTGTCGCTCCTCCTACCATCCCCAAACTTGAATGCCATGTCAACCTGGACTTGCCTCTACCAACCTATTAAGTGGAGACATGAGGTAGAATATTGCCTAGTATCGTGGATTTTTGTGGTGATTCCCAAATTACAGAGGGAGGGAAGAACATACTAACATACACACGAATTCTTCAGTCTAGATACCTCTGTGGCCAGGTCAGACTAATAGAACATTGGCAGAAAAAGAATTGAATGTGATACTTCAAGCAGGATATGTATTGGAGGCAGGGGTTGTTGAGGGTGAGAGCCAATGAGTACTAGGCCATGTCTATGCAGTTTTGCATGCATGTACAATTTATGAAATCTGAACTGGAAAATATGAACCTGGACAATGAATATCAGGCCTAATCTTAATAATTGATTTAACTATGCGATGCTCTAAAGAAACTGAATAACTTTTGCCCTGCTGGGTGACTTTCTAGAGAGCTACTGAATTAACATCTGTCCCTAAAGTGGTATTACACCAATCAGCTAAACAATGTCTCATTCAATTTTGTCATCATGTACCAAAAAATGGGTTTAATGAAATATAAATAAAGAATATATCTAATAAAAAGTATAAAAAGAAAAAAGTGCATATAGACATAGAATATGTAAAAAGAAAGAAAGAAAAATGGGTTTATTAAAGGAGACAAGCATATATCTATATATGACACACATACATACATACATTCATACATACATATATACATACATAGATTTTTATCACTACTGCATTTAGTCATCTACTCCATCAAATTTTGGGTTTTCTATTTTATTTCAGAATTGTTATTGGTCAAGTTGAGTTTCACAACAACAAAGCTATAAAAGTGATATATTTTTGACTAAAGGGTGACCTCACCATAATAGTTGAATGAGTGATTTATAAACTGCTTAGAGAACCTGAATTACTGCTGTGAACCTCTTGCTGATAATTGGATGCCATATTGTTGTTGATTTTCAATAGATTATGAGTGATCAAAGTCAAGAGATAAACCGGCTCCAGGAAGCAATAAAGATTTGGAAGAAAAAGGTAGAAGACATGAGGAGAGTTTGTGAAAGTTTGGAGGAAAAACTGTGAGTGTGGCCCTTTATGTTTACAGGATCATTTCTAGATGCTGATTAGTCATGGTTTTCTTTAATTACCTTAACATATAATACCTAGTATAAGCAATCTACATTAGATTATTAGATTATAATCTGTATTATACAGATGAGAAATGCTTCTTTAGGTTTATGGTTGTAGAGGCTACAGATCATGGCTATATAACTCCACTGCCCTATGCCTGTGTAAAGACAGTATGTTTGTGAGACTAATACGTTGCCATAGAGAACCCACTTACAACATCGAAAGCAAAAGAAGAGGAAAGCAAGAGACTGGGAGTTCCCAGTCCCAGTCAGGGACATGTCTAATGCCCTTAGGCCTGCTCTGAGCCCTGTCTCTTAAAGGTCCTACAAACTCCTACCATTACCACCCTGAAGGCAGTCTTCAATGTGCATTTGGTAGGCAAGCCAAGGTTCAAAGGGTAACAACTAATGTGTTACTTTCATTCTCAGAAACACATCTTCAATATTAAATGGAACTATATTTAGTTTATTCACATCCGTGAAATGGCTTTAAGTGAGGAGGTGTTCCCTCCTCACTTTGAAGTTAGTCAGAATTTCAGATGACCTGTGTTTTGTGGCAGAGGGGGTTTCAGTGATGTAGACACTTGGCAAATGAAGGAGTTCTTTCGATTGTTAAACTCACTTCAGCTTCTCACTCTAAACAAAAACAACAAAAAAGAAATTCCTACGGAGAAGGGCATTGGTAGGGAATGCCATGAGCCCATAACACCCCCAGCCATACTGCTATGTTTGCTCTATACTTAGTCAAAGGGTCTTGCATGATTTGCTGAGAAAATGCAGGGAAGCCTCCAACAAAAACCATTCCTATTGAGGAACCACACCCAGAACCTAAAGAAACTCTCGTTTATCCCATAACATCATGATCTGCTTCCTTTGAAAAAAGGGATCCATCCTTCGGGCTTTACCTGTACCCAGTTCTCTCCTCTTGGTGAGCACATGTGAATGTCTGACTGGGTCAACACTTCTGGAAATGAACTGTGACAAGGCTAGCCTATCGGCCACCATTGACCAGCAGACTCTGAGAGTTCGTGGCAGAATGTATTTGGCACAACTTTGCTTCCTGGGCCAGTCAGGGAGAGCCATAAAAATGTGGCTTCCAATACCCACCCAAGTGACTCACTGACAACTGCGGGGATGAACTGCAGTCTGAGCATGCTCATAAATGACAAGTAACTTTGTGATAAAATCATTTCTACATATATTTTAATGATTTTTAATTAAAAGTGTATCTTCTAAAACAAGAGAAGCAGAATGCAGTGCTAATATCCCGCCATGGATCCATAAATGTGCACAGATTGATCCTCTGTCAGATGTGTAGCTGCTAAAAATTCTCTTGTTTCATGGAGTTCCTCTTCCTCTACTTGCTTGTTTCTTTAGATGTGTAGATAATTTTTTAATTTTATGAAGTTCTGCTTGTCAACTGTTGGCCTTAATTCTTGGGCAATTGAAGGTTTTCTTCCAGTAAGTCCTCCCTTACATCAATATCATATAAGGTTTATGTAGTTTCTTTTAGTAGTTTCACTGTTTCAGGTTGCGTGTTGAGGTCTTTGATCCATTTGGAATTAGATTTTTTTTTTTCAGACAGTGGAGGTCTTTTTTTATTAGATATTTTCTTTATTTACATTTCTTTTTTTGATTTTTGATATTCTATATTCTTGGTTTACATTCCAAAGGCTTTCTCCTTTCCCAGTTCCCCCCTCCCATATGTCTCCTAAGTCCTCTTCCCACACACCCCCATTCCCCAATCACTCCCCAACACTTTCTCTGTTGTGGTACTCTCCTACAAAACTGGATCCAGTCTTTTCTTTCTTTTTTCTTTTTCTATAGTCTTTGTTTACATTCTGCAGGCTTTCCCCTTTCCCAGTTTCCCCTTCACCCTATGTCCCATAAGTTCTCTTCCATCCCCCCATACCCCCCTCTGCCGCCTACCGCCTATTCCCCCATCACACACACACACCGTCCCCCCCCTCCCCCCACCACATTTTTTCTGTTCTGGTACTCTCCTAAAAAAAAACTGGATCCAGTATTTTCAGGACCAGGGTCCTCTCCTTCCTTCTTCTTGGGAATCTTTTCTTTTTTTTTTTTTATTGGATATATTCTATATTTACAATTCATTTCCCTTTTTCTGGTTCCCCACCCCCAAAGGTCCCACATGTCCTTTTCCCTCCCCCTGCTCTCTCATCCACCCCCTCCCACCTTACTGTTCTTGTACTCTCCCACAATGATGTTTTGGTCCATTCTAGCACCAGTGTCCACTCCTTCCTTCTTGTGAGACATCACTTGATATGTGATTTATGTCTTTGGTGTTCCAAGCTTCTAGGCTAATATCCACTTATCAGTGACTGTATACCATGGGTATTCTTTTGAGACTGGGTCACCTCACTTAGTATGACGTTCTCCAGCTCCATCCATTTCTCTAAGAATTTCATGAATTCATTGTTTCTAATGGCTGAATAGTACTCCATTGTGTATATATACCACATTTTTTGTATCCATTCCTCTTTTGAGGGACATCTGGGTTCTTTCCAGCTTCTGGCTATTATAAATAAGGCTGCTATGAACATAGTGGAGCATGTATCCTTATTGCATGCTGGTGAATCTTCTGGGTATATTCCCAGGAGTGGTATGGCTAGGTCCTCCGGAAGTATCACGTCCAGTTTTCTGAGGAACCGCCATACTGATTTCCAGAGTGGTTGTACCAGCTTGCATTCCCACCAGCAGTGGAGGAGTGTTCCTCTTTCTCCACATCCTCGCCAACACCTGATGTCTTCTGAGTTTTTAATCTTAGCCATTCTGACTGGTGTGAGGTGAAATCTCAGGGTTGTTTTAATTTGCATTTCCCTAATGACTAGTGATGTTGAACATTTTTTAAGGTGTTTCTCAGCCATCCGAATTTCTTCAGGTGAAAAGTCTCTGTTTAGCGCTGTACCCCATTTTTGGATAGGGTTATTTGATTTTCTGGGGTCTAACCTCTTGAGTTCTTTGTATACATTGGAAATTAGCCCTCTGTCGGATGTGGGGTTGGTGAAGATTTTTTCCCAATTTGTTGGTTGCCGATTTGTCCTTTTGACAGTGTCTTTTGCCTTACAGAAACTTTGTAGTTTTATGAGGTCCCATTTGTCTATTCTTGCTCTTAGAGCATAAGCAATTGGTGTTCTGTTCAGGAATTTTTCCCCTGAGCCGATGTCTTCAAGGGTCTTCCCCAGTTTCTTTTCTATTAGGTTTAGTGTGTCTGGTTTTATGTGGAGGTCCTTGATCCACTTGGAGTTGAGCTTAGTGCAAGGAGATAAGAGTGGATCAATTCTCATTCTTCTCCATGTTGACATCCAGTTGAGCCAGTACCATCTGTTGAAAAGGCTATCTTTTTTCCACTGGATGTTTTCAGCTCCTTTGTCGAGGATCAATTGGCCATAGATGTGTGGGTTCAATTCTGGGTCTTCGATCCTATTCCATTGATCCGCCTCCCTGTCGCTGAACCAATACCATGTAGTTTTTAACACCACTGCTCTGTAATATTGCTTGAGGTCCGGGATATTGATTCCCCCAGAAGTTCTGTTGCTGTTGATGAGAGTTTTAGCTATCCTGGGTTTTTTGTTATTCCAGATGAATTTGAGAATTGCTCTTTCTAACTCTATGAAGAACTGAGTTGGGATTTTGATGGGGATTGCATTGAATCTGTATATTGCTTTGGGCAAGATTGCCATTTTGACCATATTAGTCCTGCCAACCCACGAGCATGGAAGATGTTCCCATTTTCTGATGTCTTCTTCAATTTCCCTCTTCAGAGACCTGAAGTTTTTGTCATATAAATCTTTCACATGTTTGGTTAGCGTCACTCCAAGATACTTTATATCATTTGTGGCTATTGTGAAGGGTGTCATTTCCCTAATTTCTTTCTCGGCCTGCTTATCCTTCGCGTATAGGAAGGCTACTGATTTACTTGAGTTGATTTTATAGCCAGCCACTTTGCTGAAGTTGTTTATCAGTTGCAGGAGTTCTCTGGTGGAGGTTTTTGGGTCATTTAAGTATACGATTATATCATCTGCAAATAGTGATAGTTTGACTTCTTCCTTTCCGATTTGTATCCCTTTGACTTCCCTCTGTTGTCGAATTGCTCTAGCTAGTACCTCAAGTACTATATTGAAGAGATATGGTGAGAGGGGGCAGCCTTGTCTAGTCCCTGATTTTAGAGGGATTGCTTCAAGTTTTTCTCCGTTTAACTTGATGTTGGCTACTGGTCTGCTGTATATTGCTTTTACTATGGTTAGATATGGGCCTTGAATTCCTGTTCTTTCTAAGACCTTTAGCATGAAAGGATGCTGAATTTTGTCAAATGCTTTTTCAGCATCCAATGAGATGACCTTGTGGTTTTTTTCTTTGAGTTTGTTTATGTAGTGGATTGCGTTGATGGATTTCCGTATATTGAACCATCCCTGCATCCCTGGGATGATGCCAACTTGATCATGGTGAATGATCGTTTGATGTGTTCTTGGATTCGGTTGGCAAGTATTTTGTTTAGTATTTTTGCATCGATATTCATAAGAGAAATTGGCCTATAGTTCTCTTTCTTAGTTGGATCTTTGTGTGGTTTTGGTATCAGTGTAATTGTGGCTTCATAGAATGAGTTGGGTAGTGTTCCTTCTGTTTCTATTTTGTGGAATAATTTGAAGAGAATCGGTATCAGGACTTCTTTGAAGGTCTGATAGAATTCTGCACTAAAACCGTCTGGTCCTGTGCTCTTTTTGGTTGGAAGACTGTCTATGACCCCTTCTATTTCTTTGGGGGTTATGGGTCTGTTTAGACGATCTATTTGATCCTGGTTTAATTTTGGTATTTGGTAACTGTCTAGGAAATTGTCCATTTCCTCCAGATTCTCCAGTTGTGTTGAGTATAGGTTTTTGTAGTAGGATCTGATGATTTTTTGAATTTCCTCAGTTTCTGTTGTTATATCTCCCTTTTCATTTCTAATTTTGTTAATTTGAATACTGTCTCTGTGCCCTTTAGTAAGTCTGGCAAGGGGTTTATCTATCTTGTTGATTTTCTCAAAGAACCAGCTCCTGGTTTTGTTGATTCTTTGTATGGTTCTCTTTGTTTCAACTTGATTGATTTCAGCCCTGAGTTTGATGATTTCCTGTCTTCTACTCCTCCTGGGTGAAATTGCTTCTTTTTGTTCCAGAGCTTTCAAGTGCGCCATTAAGTTGCTAGTATATGCTCTCTCCTGTTTCTTTTTGGAGACACTCAGGGCTATGAGTATTCCTCTAAGCACTGCTTTCATTGTGTCCCATAGATTTGGGTATGTTGTGCCTTCATTTTCATTAAATTCTAAGAATTCTTTGATTTCTTTCTTTCTTTCTTCCTGGACTAAGGTATCATTGAGTAGAATATTGTTCAGCCTCCACGCGTATGGGGATTTTCTGTTGTTTTTGTTGCTATTGAAGAACACTCTTACTCCATGGTGATCTGATAAGAGGCATGGGATTAGTTCGATCTTTTTATATTTGTTGAGATCTGTCTTGTGTCCAATTATATGGTTGATTTTGAAGAAGGTACCATGAGAGGCTGAGAAAAAGGTATAGTCTTTTGCTTTAGGGTGAAATGTTATATATATATATATATATATATATATATATATATATATATATATATATATGTTAAATCCAATTGCTCCAAAGTTTCGATGAGTTTCTCCATGTCTCTGTTTAGTTTCTGTTTTCCTGGTCGGTCCACTGTGGATAGTGGAGTATTGAGGTCCCTCACAATCATTGTGTTAGGTGCAATGTGTGCTTTGAGCTTTAGTAAGGTTTCTTTTACAAATGAGGGTGCCCTTACATTTGGAGCGTAGATGTTTAGAATTGTGAGTTCTTCTTGGTGGATTCTTCCTTTGACTAGCAAGAAGTGACCTTCTGTGTCTCTTTTGATGACTTTGGGTTGAAAGTCAATTTTATCTGATATTAAAATGGCTACACCAGCTTGCTTCCTGTGACCATTTGCTTGCAAAATTGTCTTCCATTCTTTTACTGGGAATCTTTTCATTTGCTAATTATGCCTTGAGTATTCAGATCTTCTGGGCTCATTAATATCCACTTATCAGTGATTGCATTTCATCTTTGGATTGTATTCTTTTGTGATTGGGTTAAATCACTTAGGATGATATTTTCCAGATCCAACCATTTGCCTACAAATTGCATGAATTCATTATTTTTAATTGCTGAGTAGTATTCCATTGTATAAAAATACCACATTTTCTGTATTCATTCCTCCTTTGAGGGACATCTGGGCTCCTTCCAACTTCTGGCTATTATAAATAAGGCTGCTATGAACATAGTGGAGCATGTGTCTTTATTGTATGCAGGGGAATCTTCTGGGTATATGCCCAGGAGTGGTATGACAGGGTCCTCTGGAAGTATCATGCCCAATTTTCTGAGGAACTGCCAGACTGATTTCCAGAGCAGTTGTACCATCTTGCAATTCCACCAACAGTGTAGGAGTGTTCCTCTTTCTCCACATCCTCGCCAGCACCTGTTGTCTCTTGAGTTTTAAATGTTAGCTATTCTGACTGGTGTGAGGTAGAATCTCAGGGTTGTTTTGATTTGCATTTCCCTGATGACTAATGATGTTGAACATCTCCTAATTTCTTCAAGTGAAAATTCTTTGTTTAGCTCTGTACCCCATTTTTGATAGGGTTATTTGGTTCTTTGGGGTCGAACTTCTTGAGTTCTTTGTATGTATTGGATATTAGCCCCTGTTGGATGTAGGGTTGGTGAAGGTCTTTTCCCAATTTGTTGATGGCTGTTTTGTCCTTCTGAGCATGTCCTTTGCCTTACAGAAACTTTGTAATTTTATGAGGTCCCATTTGTCAATTCTTGATCTTAGAGCATAAGCTATTGGTGTTCTGTTCAGAAACTTTCCCCCTGTGCCCATGTCCTCCAGGGTCTTCCCCAGTTTCTTTTCTATTAGGTTCAGTGTGTCTGGTTTTATGTGGAGGTCCTTGACCCACTTGGAGTTGGTCTTAGTACAAGGAGATAAGAGTGGGTCAATACGCATTCTTCTGCATGTTGATCTCCAGTTGAACCAGCACCATTTGTTGAAAAGGTTATCTTTTTTCCACTGGATGGTTGTAGCTCCTTTATCAAAGATCAAGTGACCATAACTCTGTGGGTTCATTTCTGGGTCTTCAATTCTATTCCACTGATCTACTTGCCTGTTGCTGTACCAATACCATGCAGTTTTTAACACAATTGCTGTGTAGTACTGCTTGAGGTCAGGGATATTGATTCCCCCAGAAGTCCTTTTATTATTGAGAATAGTTTTAGCTATTCTGGGTTTTTTTGTTACTCCAGATGAATTTAAGAATTGCTCTTTCTAGATCTATGAAGAATTGATTTGGGATTTTGATGGGGATTGCATTGAATCTGTAGATTGCTTTTGGCAAGATGGCCATTTTACTATATTGATCCTGCCAATCCAAGAGCATGAAATATTTTTCCATCTTCTGAGGTCTTCTTCGATTTCTTTCTTCAAGGACTTGAAGTTCTTGTCATACAGATCTTTCACTTGTTTGGTTAGAGTCACGCCAAGATACTTTATATTGTTTGTGGCTATTGTGAAGGGTGTTATTTTCCTAACTTCTTTCTCAGCCTGCTTGTCCTTTGAGTACAGGAAGACTACTAATTTGCTTGAGTTGATTTTATAACCAGCTACTTTGCTGAAGTTGTTTATCAACTATAGGAGTTCTCTAGTGAAGTTTTTTGGGTCGCTTAAGTATAGTAAAATGTCATCTGCAAATAGTGATAGTTTGACTTCTTCCTTTCCAATTTGTATCCCTTTGACTTCCTTATGTTGTCTAATTGCTCTCGCTAGAACTTCAAGTACTATATTGAAAAGATATGAAGAGAGAGGGCAGCCTTGTCTAGTCCCTGATTTTAGTGGGATAGCTTCAAGTTTCTCTCCATTTAGTTTGATGTTGGCTATTGGTTTGCTGTATATTGCTTTTACTATGTTTAGGTATGGGCCTTTAATTCCTGTTCTTTCTAGGACTTTTAGCATGAAAGGATGCTGAATTTTGTCAAATGCTTTTTCAGCATCTAATGAGATGACCATGTGGTTTTTTTTCTTTTAGTTTGTTTGTGTAGTGGATTACATTGATGGATTTCCGTATATTGAACCATCCCTGCATCCCTGGGATGAAGCCAACTTAATCATGGTGAATGATAGTTTTGATGTGCTCTTGGATTCAGTTGGCAAGAATTTTATTGAGTATTTTTGCATCAATATTCATAAGGGAAATTGGCCTGTAGTTCTCTTTCTTAGTTGGATCTTTGTGTGGTTTTGGTATCAGTGTAATTGTGGCTTCATAGAACGAGTTGGGTAGTGTTCCTTCTGTTTCTATTTTGTGGAATAGTTTGAAGAGTATTGGTGTTAGGTTTCTTTGAAGGTCTGATAGAATTCTGCACTAAAATCATCTGGTCCCGTACTTTTTTTGGTTGGGAGGCTTTCTGTAATGCCTTCTATTTCCCTAGGGGTTATGGGACTGTTTAGCTGATCTAATTGATCCTGATTTAATTTTGGTATTTGGCATCTGTCTAGGAAATTTTCCATTTCCTCCAGATTCTCCAGTTGTGTTGAGTATAGGCTTTTGTAGTAGGATCTGATGAATTTTTTAATTTCCTCAGTTTCTGTTGTTATATCCCCCTTTTCATTTCTAATTTTGTTAGTTTGGATACTGTCTCTGTGCCCTTTGGTTAGTCTGGCTAAGGGTTTATCTATCTTGTTGATTTTCTCAAAGAACCAGCTCTTGGTTTTGTTGATTCTTTGTATGGTTCTCTTCGTTTCTACTTGATTGATTTTGGCGCTTAGTTTGATGATTTCCTGTCTTCTACTCCTCCTGGGTGAATTAGCTTCTTTTTGTTCCAGGGCTTTAAGGTGTGCTGTTAAGCTGTTAGTGTATGCTCTCTCCAGTTTCTTTTTGGAGTCACTCAGGGCTATGAGTTCCTCTTAGCACTGTTTTCATTGTGTCCCAAAGATTTGGGTAGGTTGTACCTTCATTTTCATTAAATTCTAAAAAGTCTTTTATTTCCTTCTTTATTTCTTCCTTGACTAAGGTGTCATTGAATAGAGTATTGTTCGGTTTCCATATGTATGTAGGCTTTCTATCATTTTTGTTGCTATTGAAGACCACTCTTACTCCATAGTGATCTGATAGGAGGCATGGGAGTAGTTCGATCTTCTTGTATTTGTTGACATCTGTCTTGTGACCAATTATATGATCAATTTTGGAGAAGGTACCATGAGGTGCTGAGAAAAAGGTATATTCTTTTGCTTTAGGATAAAATGTTCTATATATATCTGTTAAGGCCAATTGGTCCAAAGTTTCAATGTGTCCCTATTTAGTTTCTACTTTCCTGATCGGTCCACTGAAGAGAGTGGGGTGTTGAGGTCACCCACAGTTATTGTATTAGTTGCAATGTGTGCTTTAAGCTTTAGTAAAGTTTCTTTTATGAAGGAGGGTATTCTTGCATTGGGAGCATAGATGTTCAGTATTGAGAGTTCTTCTTGGTGGATTTTCCCTTTGACCAGCAAGAAGTGACCTTCTGGGTCTCTTTTGATGACTTTAGGTTGGAAGTCAATTTTATCTGATATTAGAATGGTTACTCTGGCTTGTTTCCTGGGAACATTTGGTTGTAAAATTGTCTTCCAGCCTTTTACTCTAAGGTAATGTTTGTCTTTGACATTGAGATGTGTTTCCTGTATGCAGCAAAATGTAGGGTCCTGTTTCCACATCCAGTCTGTTAGTCTATGTCTTTTTATTGGGGAATTGAGTCCATTGATGTTAAGAGATATTAAGGAATAGTAATTATTACCTCCTGACATTTTTGAAATTATTTTTTATATTTGAGAGGTTATCTTCTTTTGGGTTTGATGAGAGGAGGTTTCTATCTTGCTTCTTCCTGGGTGTAATTTCCCTCCTTGTCTTGGTGTTTTCCCCCTATTATCCTTTGTAGGACTGGGTTTGTGCAAAGATATCATACAAATTTTGTTTTGTCATGGAATACCTTGGTTTCTCCATCTATGGCAATTGAGAGTTTTGCTGGGTATAGTAGTTTTGGCTGAAATTTGTGTTCTCTTAGCGTCTGCATGATATCTGCCCAGGATCTTCTAGCTTTCATGGTCTCAGGTGAGAAGTCTGCTGTAATTCTGATAGGTCTTCCTTTATATGTTACTTGGTCTTTCTCTCTTACTGCCTTCAATATTCTTTCTTTGTTTAGTACATTTGGGGTTTTGATTATTATGTGACAGGAGGTATTTCTGTTCTGGTCTGGTCTGTTTGGAGTTCTGTAGGCTTCTTGTCTATTCATGGGCATCTCTCTCTTTAGGTTGGGGAAGTTTTCTTCCATAATTTTGTAGAAGATATTTGCTGGCCCTTTAACTTGTAAATCTTCATTCTCATCTATACCTATAATCCTTAGGTTTGGTCTTCTCATTGTGTCCTGGATTTCCTGGATGTTTTGGGTTACAGCCTTTTTGCATTTAGTATTTTATTTGACTGTTGTATCAATGGTTCCTATGGTATCTTCGGCTTCTGATATTCTGTCTTCTATCTCTTGTATTCTATTGTTGATATTTGCATCTATGGCCCCTGATTTCTTCCCAAGGTTTTCTATCTCCAATGTTGTCTCCCTCTGTGATTTCTTAGTTGTTTCTACTTCTGTTTTTAGTACCTGGATGGATATGCTCAGATCTTTCGCTTGCTTGATTGTGTTTTCATGTATTTCTTTAATAGATTTTTGTGTTTCCTCTTTCATAGCTTCTACTTGTTGGCCCATGTTCTTCTGTATTTCTTTAATTGATTATTGTCTTTCTTCCTTATTGTCTTCTTCTTTTTGATCCATCTTCTCCTGCATTTCTTGAAGTGATTTTTGTATTTGCCTTGTAAAGGCTTCTAACTTTTGATCCATTTTCTCCTCTATTTCTTTACGAGATTTTTCTATGTGTTCAGCTACCAGCATCCTGACCAGTGATTTTATATCCAAGTCTTGTTTTTCTGGTGTTTTGGGGTATCCAGGGCTTCCTGTTGTTGGCGAACTGGATTCAGATGCTGTCATGTTGCCTTGATTTCTGTTAGTGACATTCCTTCGTTTACCTTTTGCCATCTGGTTATTTCTGGTGTTAGTTGACCTTGTTGTCACTGGCTGGTGTTTGAATCTCCTGTGAGGCTGGGCTTACCTGTTGTTTCTCTACTGGTGCTACCCGCTGACTTTGTGCACGGCCTGAGGTCTCCGGGAAGTGTGGGGGAGTGCAGCAGAGCCTCGGCAGGCGCTGCTGGGCCTGCCTAGTAGGGAGAGCCTAGCAGATCCCACCACATGGTAGCCCCTGATGGGATCTGTCTACCTGTGCCTTTCCAGCTGTGTTCTGGTTGCAATATGGAGGCCTGCCGCTATCACTGGTCCAGGGTCCTGGGGAGCTGGGTGGCTCCGGCTGCCTCGGTGCACAGCCTAAGCTCGCAGGGACGTGCGGCAGAGCCTAGGCGCCCCCCACTGGGCCCGCCTGGGTTCGAGAGTTTAGCAGATCTCCCTGCTCTAGCCCCAGAACGAGTCTGTGTACCTGCACCTTTCCAGCTGTGTCCTGGTTGCAATATGGAGGTCTGCTGCTATCGCTGGTTGGGGTCCTGGGGAGCTGGGTGGCTCCGGCTGCCTCGGTGCACGCACGGCCTAAGCTCGCAGGAATGTGCGGCAGAGAGAATTCATTATTTTTAATTGCTGAGTAGTATTCCATTGTGTAAATATACAAGGAATGGATACATTTTCTGTATCCATTCCTCCTTTGAGGGACATCTGGGCTCCTTCCAACTTCTGGCTATTATAAATAAGGCTGCTATGAACATTGTGGAGCATGCATCTTTATTGCATGCAGGGGAATCCTCTGGGTATATGCCCAGGAGTGGTATGACAGAGTCCTCTGGAAGTGTCATGCCCAATTTTCTGAGGAATTGCCAGACTGATTTCCAGAGCAGTTGTACCATCTTCCAATCCCACCAACAGTTTAGGAGTGTTGCTCTTTCTCCACATCCTCGCCAGCACTTGTTGTCTCTTGAGATTTTAATCTTAGCCATTCTGACTGGTGTGAGGTGGAATCCCAGGGTTGTTTTGATTTGCATTTCCCTGATGACTAATGATGTTGAACATCTCTTAAGGTGCTTCTCAGCCATTCAAATTTCTTCAGGTGAAAATTCTTTGTTTAGCTCTGTACCCCATTTTTAATAGGGTTATTTGGTTCTTTGGGGTCTAACTTCTTGAGTTCTTTGTATATATTGGATATTAGCCCTCGGTCGGATGTGGGGTTGGTGAAGATCTTTTCCCACTTTGTTGGTTGCCGTTTTGTCCTTCTGACAGTGTCCTTTGCCTTAACACCCTTCACAATAGCCACAAACAATATAAAGTATCTTGGAGTGACTCTAACCAAACAAATGAAAGATCTGTATGACAAGAACTTCAAGTCTTTGAAGAAAAAAATTAAGGAAGACCTCAGAAGATGGAAAAATATTTCATGTTCTTGGATTGGCAGGATCAATATAGTAAAAATGGCCATCTTGCCAAAAGCAATCTACAGATTCAATGCAATCCCCATCAAAATCCCAAATCAATTCTTCATAGATCTACAAAGAGCAATTCTTAAATTCATCTGGAGTAACAAAAATCCCAGGATAGCTAAAATTATTCTCAATAATAAAAGGACTTCTGGGGGTATCAATATCCCTGACCTCAAGCAGTACTACACAGCAATTGTGTTAAAAACTGCATGGTACTGGTACAGTGACAGGCAAGTAGATCAATGGAATAGAATTGAAGACCCAGAAATGAACCCACAGAGTTATGGTCACTTGATCTTTGATAAAAGAGCTACAACCATCCAGTGGAAAAAAGATAACCTTTTCAACAAATGGTGCTGGTTCAACTGGAGATCAACATGCAGAAGAATGCAAATTGACCCACACTTATCACCTTGTACTAAGATCAACTCCAAGTGGATCAAGATCCTCCACATAAAGCCAGACACAGTGAACCTAATAGAAAAGAAACTGGGGAAGACCCTGGAGGACATGGGCACAGGGGGAAAGTTCCTGAACAGAACACCAATAGCTTATGCTCTAAGATCAAGAATTGACCAATGGAGTTAGTTTCTATGCAAGGCGATATATGCGGGTGTAATTTTATTGTTCTGCCCGTGAACACTATTCCCAGCACCATTTGTTGAAGATGTTATCCTTACCCTGGCTTAGGTTTTATATGTAGGTATATATTTGTCAAATATTAATTGTTAAATTGTTTGAAATTACATGCGTTCATGTTTGAGTCTTCAGTTTTGTTCCATGTCTGTTTTTTGCAACAGTGCCATGTTTTGATTACTATGGCTTTGTAATAATCTTAAAATCTGGAATTATTATCCCTCCAATATTGCTTTTTTTCTCAAGATTGGTTTTGCTATATGGCTATTTTTAGAGTTCCAAATTAATTTTAGCATAGTTTTTTCTACTTTCATTTCTATTTCATCAAAGAAAAAGATGGGGATTTTGGTATGGACTTTAAATTTTTTAAATGTCAGTGAGACAGATAACATAACTGCTAAAATACACTGGATTGTGGAAAGGACTGCTAAATTAGGTCAACATAAATATGTCCTAACTTCAGAATGGAAGGCAAGAAATATAGTCTATTGGGGAAGAGAATATGCTCTTGTTTCAACAGAAAAAGAAGAGCTATGGATTCCCTCCAAATTGATAAAAATTACATATGACAAGGGAAGACCTCACTACAGACATGAAAGAAATCAGAAAGACCAATGAAGCAGGTATGTGCATGGCTGCTCCCTCTGTGTGGGAACAGCTCTGAGTCTGACTGAAAGGTGAATGCCTCTAGCCAGAACCTCAGCTAAGCATCATCAATAAATCTTGTTGGCCACAGAATTCTCAACACTTACCATGCCATCCTTTCAAAGGGCATAGATAAAAATTTATATCACAGTTTGGCTATACATTCCAAACTAACTTAGAAGGAAAGACACATTCTTTCACCTGTGCACATAAAGAGCACAAAATCATCTTTCACTAAATTGTGCACACTGCTCATTCTATCTACACATGTTATTACATAAATGTATATTACCTCTAAAAGCTTATATGCTCACAGGTACAAACAACCAGACAGCCCTGACAAGAGCCACCCCTGAAGGTGCTGAGACACATTTATTCCAGCATCTGGCCTGATCCTATTTCAGACTGTCTTAATAGCTATTTCATCAAAACCTGATTCTAGGACAACTTCGAAGACAGCTGCCAATTTCGTTTGGTCCAACCTTACAGACTGTGTCAGTCAGGACTTCAGGGAAATACAGGAATAATAGGAATAAAGGGTAGATTATTTAATCTACTCTTAAATCCAAAAATCTTACACTGGTATAAGACTTTGTATATTGATGCAAAATTGAGGTTATATTTTGTTACCTTGGTATAGATTTTTGTGTATTAATGCAAAATTGAGGTTATGCTTTACCACAACATACTATGTATCTATTTTTTTCAACTCTTGTTTGAGGTATTATACCTCAGTGATTCTTAAAATTGCAATATAGTTCCAGTCCTTTTAAAAGCTGCTATTACAGCCGGGTGTGGTGTCACACGCCTGTAATCCCAGAACTTGGGAGGCAGAGGCAGGCGGATTTCTGAGTTCGAGGCCAGCCTGGTCTACAGAGTGAGCTCCAGGACAGCCAGGACTACACAGAGAAACCCTGTCTTGAAAAACAAAAAACAAAACAAAAGCTGCTATTACAAACTGCTTAGGGTAATTAAATAATGCAAGTTAATAGTTGGTCAATCACACTCCTAGTCATGTTAGATGCTAATCTAGTTTATTATGGAAGTATGTTTTTAAAGTTGAACAAATAATAGTTAGAAAAGGATTGTTTGCCTATTCAGATATATGACAGATAGATAGATAGATAGATAGATAGATAGATAGATAGATAGATGGATGGATGGATGATGGATGGATGGATGGATGGATGGATGGATGGATGGATAGACAGACAGACAGACAGACAGACAGACAGACAGATAGTCTTCAAAACCTCAGAGATCCACAGAATGTGGCATTTAAAAATGTTTCATTAATTTAAGCCTTTTTTTGACAATGAGATGCTCCTGTTAGCACGCCCATTTTACTTCAAAGAAGATGATAAGCATCAAAGAATATCCTTATAAAGTTCACTTCAAATGTGCCAAGCTACTACTTGGGCAAAAACTGCCTTTGCTTCAACTTCAGCCAGAATTCTGTCCAAACTGGACAGATGGGACACTTGACTGCTGAGCTTTGCCAAGACAAGATAAGCAGTTCATATTTTCTGATTCAGAAATGTTTGTCAAGTATCCTGGGCCAGAAGGCCAAAGATGGATATTCCTATGATAGAGAAATTTTGGAGTGCTGTCCAGACAGCCAACTGTCTCTGTCATTTCAGTTGTGGAAGCTTCTTGCCAGCATTTCCTACACACTCAGGTAATATTTATCCCTTCTCAAGTCTCTGATGGGGTTTAAGACTAGATAATTACAGTCTCACATTAAGCTTAAATTGTTTAGGATTTAAGAAAAGTTTTTAGGTCTAAAAAGAAGTGTTTAGGTTGGTAACACAAGTTAGGTACAAAACTCTGAACTCACCAAGAGAGGATAGATGATAGAATACTTTCTCCAAAGTTGCCAAATATACATGGACTGGACAATATGAATATAAATCTTAGATGGTAGTTTTCATAATTATTGTATATAGTTTATTTTTTAAAAGAAAGCGCTGTTTATTGGACTAAAAGGGGGAAGTATAGAGATAATCTCTTGTGCACTGTGTAAAGCATTCATCTATCAATTAAAAAGCTCTTTGGTCAATGATCTGAAGCAGGATAAAAAGGGTGGGACATTTGGCAGTGTGAGAAGTTAATTCTTGGAAATAGTGAGCTCTGGAAGATTGTGATGGTTTGTATATGCTTGGCTCAGGGAGTAGCACTATTAGGAGGTGTGGCCTTGTTGGAGTAGGTGTGTCACTGTGAATGTGGGCTTAACACTCATCCTAGCTGCCTAAAAGTCACTATTCTGCTAGCAGCCTTCAGATGAAGATATAGAACTCTCAGCTCTCTTCCTGTACCATGCCTGCCTGGATACTGCCATGTTTCTGCTTTGATACTGGACTGAACCTCTGCACCTGTAAACCAGCCCCAATTAAATGTTGTCCTTTATAAGACTTGCTTTGGTCATGATGCCTGTTCACAGCAGTAAAACCCTAACTAAGATATTCACCCCGGGAACACTAATGGAGACAGAGGCATATGAGCTGAGAAGAGCTTAGATTAAAATAAATGGGATATTAAGTTATTAACCATTCGGAAAACATGCAAAGCTTTGGTATAGGCAACTGTAGAAACATTTAAGTCACAGAGTCATTATTCTAGGAGCTTGGGGCCAAGAAGAAACACATGTAGTTATAAGGGATAGTTTAACTTCTTTCCTATTTTTAGTCCTGTCCTTCTCTTGCCTTATTTCTTCAGTTACTACTTCTAGTACAATATTGAAAAAGACTAGGGTCAGTGAACATTCCTGTCCTGTTCTTAACCTAAGTGGGATTGCTTCAAGTTTTTCTTCATTGGGGATGATATTGGCTGTGGATTTCTTGTATATAGCTTTTATTATGTTGAGGTATCTTCACTCTAGCCCTACATTTTCTAGGACTTTTATCATGAAGTCTGTTGGATTTTGTGAAAGACTTTTTCTGCATTTATTGAGATGGTTATGTGGTTTTTTCTTATGTTGTTTAATAAATGTACTGATTTTCATATATTGAACCATCCCTGTATTTCAGGGCAAAAGTCAACTTAGTCAAAGTGGATAATCTTTTTAGGGTATGTCTACATTCTGCTTGCAAGTATTTTATTGAGTATTTTTGAGTCTATATGCAGCAGGGATGTTGGCTTGTGGTCTTCTTTTTGTTGTGTATTTATCTGCTTGGGTATTAGAGTGACACTAGTTTCATGGAGCTTGGGAGTGCTTCCTCCAGGATAGAATGCCAAAACCAGCATCATCTGTAAACTCATGAAAAACATTTCTACACTCTGTCTTAGTTAGCATTTCTGTTGCTATGAAGAGACACCATGACTACAATGACTCTTATAAAGGAAAACACTTAATTGGGGGTGGCTTAGAGTTCAAAGGTTTCATCCATTGTCATCATAGCAGAGAGCATGGCAGCATGCAGGAAGGCATGGCGCTGGAGAAAGAGCTTGAAAGTTCTACATCTGAATCTGTAGGCATCAGGAAGAGAGGAAAAACACTGGGCCTGGCTTACTCATGTAAAACCCCAAAGCCCACCCCCACTGACAACACTTTCTTCACCAAGGCCACACCCATTAATCCCTGTCAAGTAATACCACTTCCAAATGACCAAGCATTCAAATATATGAGCTTATGTGGGTCGTTCCTATTCAAACCATCACACTTGAATACACATATGTATGACTACTTACCACCATCACCACTGCCTGCTTAGTCTCAACTATGTTCCTCTCTCTCTCTCTCTCTCTCTCTCTCTCTCTCTCTCTCTCTCTCTCTCTCCTTTCTTTCTCTATAGACATCAGAGTCCACTTTTCAAAGCATGGGTTACTTTATGATGTTTCTATGATCTAAAGATTTCTCCCCAGTTCCCTTCAAAATCAAACACGACCCTTTAGACCCTGTGTGACCTAGTCACCATCTCCCACTCCAGTCAGATCATCTTTCTATCATGACCAAACAAGGCTCTGAATCTTATCCTTCCTGAGTTCTTTTTTTTATTATTATTTTCTATATTCTTTGTTTACATTCCGATTTTCCCTTGCCCAGTTTCCCCCTCCCCCTAAGTCCCACAAACCTTCTTCCTTCTGCCAGTTCCCCAATCACCCCCTTCCACTTCTCTGTCCTAGTAATACCCTACAATGCTGCATCAAGCCTTTTCAGGACTAGGGCTCTCTCCTTTCTTTCTTGGGAATGATTTGATATGTGAGTTGTGTCTTGGGTATTCAGAGCTTCTGGGCTAATACCCACTTATCAGTGACTGTATTCCATTTGTGTTCTTTTGTGAATGAGTTACCTCACTTAGGATGATATTTTCCAGTTCCAACCATTTGCCTTTGGTGGTTCCTCAGAAAACTGGGCATGACACTTCTGGAGGACCCTGCTATACCACTCCTGGGAACCCAGAGGATTCCCCGGCATGCAATAAGGACACATCCTCCACTATATTCATAGCAGCCTTATTTATAATAGCCAGAAGCTGGAAAGAACCCAGATGCCCCTCAGTGGAGGAATGGATACAGAAAATGTCGTATATTTACACAATGGAATACTACTCAGCAATTTAAAAAAATGAATTCATGAAATTCCTGAGTTCTTTTAAATGTTGATGGCTCCTTTCAGTACATAAGTCTTTCACAGATCATCCACAAAGAGATCATCCTAAACCACTTGTCAGTTGTAGCACTCTTGTTCTCAGACTCTTAATGTCTTTACCCTAGTTTGCATTCTTTGTAATATGTAACACTATCTGAAATGCAGTTTAATTTTTTTTGTTTCTGTACATGATCTGATTGCAAGGTTTTAATTTTTTTAAAATGTATTTTCAACAGGAGAAAAGAAATGATTAACTTTTAACATCCAAATTGTTTGCTAATATTCTTCCTAAAAAATCATAACTTTAAATATGATATAGATATAATATTGTATATGAGGTATGAGTAAATCCATCATTTACTTACTTCTATGGTAAGACATTTGAAATTTACTCTTTTTATTGACACTGAAATATTTAAATCATCATCAATAGTCAGCGTGGTCCATCAGATCTCAAAACTAACTTCTTTCCTCTTGCCTATCCGAAACTCCCCATTTCCACCTTCTCTGCTTCCCATCAACCCCCTGGTGGCCACAGGTCTATTTTAATTCCAGGTCAGTTTTATCAGATTCTTCATATAAGTCAAACCATGCAGCATAATTTTTTTTTTTTTTCAGATAAAGATTTACTTTATTTTATGTATATGAGTACACCATTGCTTTCTTCAGACATATCGGAAGAGGGCATTACAGATGTTTGTGAGGCCCCATGTGGTTGCTGGGAATTGAACTCAGGACCTCTGGAAGAGCAGTTGGCAGACTTAACCTCTGAGCCATCTCTCCAGTCCCGCAGCATAATTTTTATATGCCACTTCTCTTCTAATCACTAGATTTCATCCCCATAAGATTAAGGATTTGATATACTTTGGGTCCCTTGTACCTAAAACAAAATTCGCATAGTGCAAGGGCTCAATAATTTCTTTACAAATACATGAATAAGCAAATGACATTAATTTTAAAAAGTAAATAAATTGCATTATAATAAATACAAGAATAGGTTGTACAGTGATGTGGCCAAGGAATTTATGGTGAAGAAAAAAAACATGTTCTAACACCCATGCGTTTTATTTCCTGTATTAATAAGGTTGTATTTTATGACTCACCAGCATCAGCTGGATAGTTCATCTACTGAGAAGAAGAATGGGTTCGTGAATAAAATACAGCAGGTAGGATGACAGAAATGACTTAACTAGTAAGTAGATTTAATTTTTTAGTTAATATATTAAGTGTACAATAAATGTTGAACATTTAGTAAATATATTAAGTGCACAGTAAATGTTGAACATTTCTAAAATAGGGTTTTCATAAGCTACTATGACCATTCACAGAAACCAATTCAAACAGTTTTCAGTGGCCCTAATGTTGAATCCTGTAGCACAGTTCCTCATGTTGTTGAGACCCCCCAACCCACAAATAGTTTATTGATATTTCATAACCATAATTTTGCTACTGTTATGCATCATAAAGTAAATATTTTTAGAGATGGAGATTTGCCAAAGGGATTGCAGCCCACAGGTTGAACACTGCTGATTTAACTCCTGCTAGAGTCCTAACTGTATTAAACAGCAAAGATCCACGTGTGTGAAGGGAATCAGATCTGACTTGGTTACTTTGCATGTGGTTGGGTAGCTTATATCAGGAAAAACTATGTTTAATGGGCATGTAAATTACTAGGGGAATGTAACCGCTTTGCTATTGTGTGGTGTCTGTAAGGCAAGGCAATTATCCGACATTAATTAACAGCGTTATTTCAAAGTTCTTGATTTGGATTAGACCTCAGGAGGATGCTCTAGATATCTTATTTTTCTTGTTTTTTTTTTATCTATTTTTCTTTGTCTTTAAAGCTTTTCCAAAGTCTTGCTTTTATTTTTATTTTAATATTCTTATGTCAAGTCTTCACCTTTATGGAAATTCAATCTAGACATTGGTCCAAACTTAGGTTAAAAGAAATAGTCTAAGTATGTAACCATGAATGTGAACTGAGATTTAGCCCTAGGGTGCTCAGTGATGCATTCCTTAGGATAGCAGAACTTAGTGAGTGGGAAATCTGAATTAGAGCTGACAGAAGGGCTTAGTTACTCAAGTTACTGCTCACAGCATGCTATTGTAGGGCAAGATCTGTACTGTAGAACAATGTATGTAACAGGGCCCATTCACCTATGCATACACATGAATGACTGAGATATTTCTTACTACTAGCATTGGAGAGAAAGTGTCCCCTCTGGCAGGAGTCCCCACATACACAAGTTGAGTCCCATGGTCCATCCTTAGCATCAGTACCCTCTACTTAAGAGTTCCTGTTTCTGTTTCTGTTTTGCTCCAAATTAGCAAGGATATACAATTCATTCTTTCAACGAGTTTCAGAAGCAAACTCGTTGCTCTGAATACCAATTGCTCCATGAGCTACTACAAATTTTAGACTTTTTCCTGGGTATGAGGAAGATCTTCTCCTTCAGCATCTCCAAAGTCTTCTGGATACCAACATCCCACTATCTGCATCTATTCATTCAACATTCTTCAGAATCCACATATAAATATGACCATGCAATATCTATCTATGCCTAAATTAATTTACTTAACACATTGCCCAAGTTGCTTTTTTTTCTTACCAACAACAGGGTTCTCTTCTGCTTAGAGTCAAAAAGTATTTTATTATGTTTGCATGCCACATTGTCATTATCATCCCATTGAGAGACACTTAGCACTGGCTGCCTTCCTTAGCTATTGTGAACAGTCTGTCGCAAACATTTCTTTGGGCTGGTACTATATTGATAACTTAATCTGTTTATTATAAAATGCCATATATACATAGAACAGTCAATAAGTGTGCATAAATGTACTATATATATTCTGATGAATATGACTTTTAAATATTTAATGATAAAAGTTTATCTTTTCCACATTGGTTAATTTCTTTGTTGCAGCCTATATGACAAATCTATTCTCTGCCATTATCTCTTAGACCTTTCTGGCTTAGGTCTACAAACCATCTGGGATTTGCATATGCATCTGTGTTGTGAAATCAAAGTCAAGGTTCATAATTTTCCCAGTTAGCCAAAACCAGTCCTTTCATCTGCTGTATTACTTTGTACTATTGCCATAAACCAGGAAGGAATCACATCATCAACATATGCATAGATTATAGACTTTCTGTTCTCATTTGAACTACTTATCCTCCTTATAGTATAATGATATTGTTTTAGTTGAGTTTAAAATGAGCCTTCATAGATAAAAGAAGACAGTTTTAGCCAGTCCTAGCTCTTTGAATTTCTGCTGTGGTCTGTTAGGAACCCTGTTTGGATTTTTACTAGGCTTCTCCCAAGTCTACGAATTGTCTTTGGAAGGATTTCCTATCCCTATAGTATGGACACTCCCAGTCCATGAAGATGGTTTATATTTCCTTTGTATTGTTAGGGTCTGTGAAAGGCTGAAGAATGATAACCCAGACTCTAATAGTATGCAAAAGCAAAGCCTGTTTATTCCTGCATGCAGGGACCTAATTCTATCAAGATGGAAGGATCCCAACTGAATTTGCAGATCCAGTTTTAAAGCCCAAAATGAGGAACATTAGGGAGGGGCAGGTGATTTATATCTTGATCGGTGGGTTCTATCTCTGGGGGATCTGGGGGATGCTCTGGCTCAGACTATTCTTGCTTCATAACAAAGAGGGGTAGCTCTTGACCTCTTGGCTGCAAGCATAGCTAACAGTCCTTTTAAAAGCTGGGGGAGTGGGGGTGTCCATTTTACATAAGCCTGCAGTTGTTCCAGTAACTGACTTGCCCAGGTCTGGGAAGTAGAAACTCAAGCCTGGTCTCCTGAACTGCTAGTTTGCAGCCTGTCTGTCAGAGAGTCAGCCTGTCATGTCTTTGGTTTGTTTGGTTGGTTGTTTTTTGTTTTTTGTTTGGTTTTGGTTTTTAACTATTCAGCTGCACTGATGTATCCAATCATGTCTTCTGATTTATCCTCCTTAGATTTCTCCCTTTGGCTTTGTTTGTTCCTGTGTTTGATGTTATTTCTTTTTACTTGGCAGGTTCACTGTATGAGTTTGTAAGTTCCTCAGTAGTTTGTTCCCAGGGCTCTGCCTCCTCTATCAGACTGAAGCTGAGCATGTTACTTTTCCTGCTCGTGCCTACACCTTCAGTCTGTCTTCCTCTATTTCCTGTGCTCCCTGGTCTCCTCTTCCCACTGCAGTACTCTAGAAGAACAGCCATATTTATTCTTTTACTTTGAGCTGTTGTATTTCTCAATTGATATGTGTTTGGTACCTTTTTCATTCTACTATCCCATCCTACCGTTTCTGTGGTCTGTCCTTTCTCCCTCTTTTCTTGGTGGGAAGCTGTATGCTGGCTACTGTGGAACCATTTCCATCCTATTACTTTCAAGGTACTCAGCCAGAGGGTTATTTTGAACTACCCACCATTCCTATCAAACTTAACTTTCTTATCTCACTTAAAGCAAAAGCTCACCTCATGAAAACATTACGATGGCACAGGTGGTTCTGTTTGTTTGTCCTTGGTCAGTATACAGTCATTCTCCTGGATCTGTGGGCTCAAAACACTTCTGTCAAATTCAAACTCCCTTCTATAAAATATCAACATAACTCTTGTATATAACTTATGCCTACCCTCTCATATTCTTTATCTCTACAGTATTTACAAACCTTCCATATCACTTCATCCATGTGAATTCCATTGGTCTATAGAAAATTTGAATTTTATTTTTTTTAGAACTTTCTGGAATTTCTTAGTTTTTCAAATATTTCTACCTTTATTAGGTTGAAGCAAGGTTTATCATACTCAGACCCATTCTCAGGGGGAACCAGGGGTTGCAGGGGTCCAGTCCTACTCACCATGGAACAAGTGTGGCCAGAGAAGGTTCGAGGGAGTGCCTCTGTGAGAGTTTGTTTTCTATGCCCTAGCACATGGTATATTCTAGGAAAAGGACACAGCATGTTTGCTTTGTGATGGTTTATACTAATCCCTTTCATCATGAATTATCATTCTAAGGTTTTATGTCAATGTTTCCGACCTTTCTGTACATTTGTCATAAATCCCAGAAGAAGCTCCAAAGCAGACAGTTGCATGTCTGCTGTAGAACTGAGTCGCTCTATCTTCGTACAAGATCCTCTGTGTTTCGAGCAGTATATGCCGTACCCTAGCCTTCCTTTAATTCTCTCTCTCTCTCTCTCTCTCTCTCTCTCTCTCTCTCTCTCTCTCTCTCCCTTTCTCCTAGATGGGTGATAAACTACAAAAAATGAATCTAGAGAACAAAGATCTCCGAGAGAGACTGAACACGCTCCTCAAACAGTATAAGAATACCTTGAAGGAGGAGGAAGCTGTGACCCTGCAGAAACAGCATATGGCTGAAGAGTGAGTACGGCTCTGCCCCTGCAAGTCAGCTTGCCACAGAGAGGAGCACCCGTCTCGCTGTCCAAGCAGTGACTGTCCACCAAAGCTCACCTTGTTAACCACAAAATATTCTTCATCCAATAATCAATAACCACACTTCTTAATCTGCCTTTATAGTGCTAAGAAATGCTTTTCTTGTCTAGAGCAGCACAAACCCATAAAGAATTAAATGCATTACTTACACTTATAAATCAAACTTAGGAAACAATAATTCCTGTGTGAGACTGTCCAGTGAGCTGTAACATCTACCTTCGTCAAAAGCTGACTCCATGCACACATCCCCTTTCTCACACAGAAGTTTGGTTACCTACGGTGACATCAGAAAGCATTCAAGAATACCATTTCTTATTGACTACATATTGGATTCCATTTGGTCAAGAAGCCTTGATAACTCTACCTCCCAAATATTTCTCTACTGCATTTCTTTCTCTCTGTTCATCCTTTTACTTTGGCTCTTAGTTTTCTCTCTGTTTTCTCTTAGTTTTCCCTCGTTCTGCTGTCCCACCCCCAACATGCTTACTTCCAACCCTTTGACCCAACACCTTTCTATAACAGCTGAATATCAAACCCTTGGTCTTATTGAATTACAGGGAGACCAGGAAAGGCTTTCTGTCTTATTTGACCCTGTAAGCTTGGGATGCCACCCATTGCTGTCAACTCTCAATGATTCTTTCCTTATGAATATTACAGAGTGCCATCTTGAAAATATGAAATTATGTAAGAAATAGCTCACTTAATACAGCCAAAGTTACATCTCATAGATTAAAAGTGCTGTGTCCAGGCCCATTTACATGAAGCGGAGTTTGCCTGTTGTTACAGCATCTAAGCTATAGAGTTATTGGAATCACTGTGTCTCATCTGATGGCACAGAATACCAGCTGCTAAAACTGGAGTACAAACTTTCCCTGGATCAGTAGGTACCACCTGGAATAGTAACGTGAACTGACAGCAAGTGGCCATAACACTAAAAATTCATTGCCCATTGTGGCCCTTTGTCTTCAGCTCAATCTCCATAACAAAATGCCATCAACTGGCTGGCTTTAACAGAAATTTATTTCTCAGATGTAAAGGCTGGGAGCCTACAATGAGAGTGCCAACATGAACATGTTTGGGTTCCAGTGAGGACTCTCTCCTGACTTACAGATGGTGTTTTCTGTCTCTCTGCCTCTGTCTCTGTCTCTGCCTGTCCCCCTCCCTCCATCCATTTGTCCCTCTCCCATCTATCCCTGCCTCTTTTCATCTTCTCTTTTCTCTCCTCTTACATAGGGAAAGAGTGAGTTTTCTTCTCTCTTCTTGGAAGGGCACCGATCTCCTCATGAAGATCCTACCCTCAAGAACTCATCCATACTAAATCACTTCCTACTTCCCAAGAGTCCCATCCCAATATATGCCCAAAACATTATCAAAACATTGGGTCATTATGCCTATGCATGACTCTTAAACTCAAACAGAGAAGTATGTAACTTAGAGAGCACAAGTTACTTTTCTTTCTGCATCACATTAAGGTGGTTTTGAAAGTGGATCACTTAGACAGGAGGCTTTCTGGTCCAGAGAAGTTCTTGTCACTGTTGGCCCATTTAAACAAAACCACAAATCTCCCCGAGACTGCACATCAGGACAACAAACAAAGAAAAACAAGCATAAGAAGTCTCCTTGGTCTGCACACCAGCCAGAAGTGAGTTAGTGCTTTCTACTCATAAGCCAGGTATTGAAGCCCTCATTTAGAAGGGTTGAAATGGAGACTTATCCACAGATAAGGTTTCTTGTCCAAGGTCCTTGAAATTAAGATGTTCAGCCGGTCCTCAAAGTTTGTGTGACTAGCTCATCTTCTTTCTCAGAAGAAGCCTGATGGAAGTTATGTGCATTGAGAGAAGTGGGGCCATCCAGACACCAGTGGACAATCATTCATGCTGTCTTACATTACTGTGCAGTTAGAATTCTTTCCGTGCCTTCATACATAGGGCTTTCATAAAGTTTACAGTTCACAAGCTGCTAAAAGACTTCAGGATCTAATCTTCCCCAACTCCTTTAAATTTTTAAAGTTTAATGATTTTATTCTATAGGTAGGGATGTTGTGATGTCATGTATTTATGAGCACCTCCTCCTGGTGCTCAAGGAGGTCAGAAGAGGGTATTGGTTCCTTGGGACTGGAGTTGTGGATGACTGTGAGGTGCCACATGGGTGCGGGGACTCAAACCAGGACCTCTGCAAGAATAAGTGCTCTTAACCACTGAGCTACCTCTCCAGCCCTCAATTCTTTTTAAAAGAATTTATATATGCAAATTTTTCTTTCATTGGGAAATTGTTTTTTGTTGTTGTTGTTTTAATTTTGCCTATAGTGTCTAAGCCTCTGTATTTAACCTCCGGTACCTCAAGGTGATCATTTTTTAACTTTCAGTAAAATGACTGCCACTTCTTTTTCTCATCCTAGACATCAGAAGCAGATAACACTTATTTCTCAGAAAGAAAACTTCCTCGCACAAAGAAAACTCGACATCAAACGTATGGAAGACGGATTTGATACCCTTCAGGATCTTAGTGTGTACGTTTTGGGTCTTTGCCATTTCAAAGTTTTCTTTGTGTATTCTTCTCTAAACTGGAACAAAACGTCTGTGCATGTAATTCATGTAGAGTGTTACAGGGAAGTACGTTTATAATTAAATCTTTCCGTTTCGCAGTTCAGAAAGGTTGCTGTCTGTGCATCTTTTCACTGAAGGAGTTGACAGGTGTTACAGAAGCTGGGTGACACAAGGGAGGGAACAGATTCAGGGCCAGGGACCAGCATGCATCTGACCATTATCACAGTGTTCTTCACCAATATCCTTTACCTTGGCCATTCTAAGTCACTTACATTATTTGCCTAACAAAGTAGCACCTATACCCAAATTTAATTTTTAAAAGTAAAAATGTATAATTCATAAGAAAAGATATCCGAATCTCTTCACAGAAATAATAATTATAAATAGCTTGTCACATATACTTTCAAATGCATATGTATAGTGCTCATTTAAAATTGTATTTTATTACTCTTTAATATGATATTCCACTTAAAATGTATCTGTGCAAAGACGGAAACATGGCTCAACACACTGGCCTTGCACACTCCAGCTCTAGATTCAGTTCATGGGAGCCAACAAAGCAGAGTTAAAAGACAGAATAAGACCCAAAACTTTGAGACTATTATAAGAAAAGGAAAATCATTTTCAATACAGGCACAAACTACAACTTTCTGAATAGGACTCCAATAGCCCAGGCATAACAATGAGACCTGACAGACAGGATTGTATCAAGTTATTATAAAGTTCCTGGGCAGCAAAGAAAACAGCTACCATTGTGAAAAGAAAGCCAAGAAAATAGAAGGAAATCTTTGCCAGCTTCTTGTCTGATAGAGAATCACTATCCAACACATATAAAGAACTCAAAATTTTAAATACCCAGTGAAAAAATAGTTCATTCAATGAATGTGCAGATGAATTAAACAAACTTCTCCAAAGAAGAAACACAACTGACCAACTAATACTTTATAAACTGTTCACCATCCTTACCAATAAATGAAATGCAAATAAAAACTAGATTTCACTCCAAGTCACTTCATTTCACTCCATTAAGAATCTATCATCAAGAAACTAAATTATGGGGAGGATGTGTAGAGAAAGGGACAACTTACACAGTATTTATAACTACATCAGTGTAGCCTCTATGGAAACCAATATGGGGGATCCTTGAAATAAACAGACAAACAAAACTAAACATAAAAGTACTTATGACCCAACCTTGGTAAAGATCTTTGTATATTGATACAAAAAGGTTCTATTTCATTACACTGGTACAGAGCTTTGTATATTAATACAGATTTAAGATTATTTTTTGCTACATGCTAAGTTATTGTGCTTATGCAATTCATTTAAAAATACAATGTTTAAGTTCTAGTCCTTGACAGCTGCTATCAACAGTAAGACAATCAAACTCATGGTCATGTTAAATACTAGTTCAGTTAATTGCAAAAGTATGTTTCTTAGATTGAACAGAGCTAGTAAATAGCTAAAAACAAACAATTCAGATATGTTATTGATAGATAGATAGATAGATAGATAGATAGATAGATAGATAGATAGATAGATAGTAGATAGTCTTCAGAACCTCTGAGATCAACAGAATACAATATTTAAGGATATTTTATTAAGCCTCTTTAGACAATGAGACAGGTCTGCTCCTGGAAGCACCCCCATTCCACTTCAAGATGAGCATCAAAGAACCTCCTCAAGGAGTTTGCTTCATAGTGGCAAGATAGCCCCTGGGCAAGAAAATGCCCCTGTTTCAACAACTGACAGAATACTGCACAAACTGAACAAACGATGCAGGAAGTTGACTGCCTAGCTTTACCAGGACAAGGTATGCAAGTCCTTCATAATTTCTGCTTCACAAAAAATGTCTGTCAGTTATTCTGGACCAGAAGGCTGAAGCTGGTGCTCCATGACACAGAGTTAGTTATGGGGACTGCCCAGGCAGGCAGCCAACTGTCTCTGTCCTTTCTATAGTTGTGGAAGCTGCTTGTCTGCACTTCCTACACACTCAGGTAATAGTTATCCTTTCTCAGGTCTCTGATGGGGTTGACAACTAGATAGTTACAGTCTCATGACTGAACCTAAGTCATGTAGGATTTAAGAAAATGTTTTTTAGGTCTGTGTAAGTTATGACAGAAGTTTGATTTAGGTACAGAACTTTAAACTCACCAAGATAGAATAGATAATAGAATATCCAAAGTTAAGAGGGGGAGATGTGGGCATAATGTTATTGTGCACTGTGTAACTCAAATGCTAATATCTGTGCCCTGCCCCCTATCTGGTTGCAATCCTTATTTTAAGTTATCTCCTGCCACAATGTTGTGTAAGCATTGCTCCCCATTTATTCTCTGATTTGTCAGTAAAATCAGAATAAAATATTTGTTCCCTGATCAGCCAATGACTGTGCAGGGGAAAGACTAGGGCAGGACTTCCTTCCAACAAGATGAAAGGACAGGAGAGAGAGGAAGGAGGGGCTAACCATAGGGAAGAGAGTCCCAGAGCCATCATGAGAAAAACAGCTGGAGGACAGAAAACCATAAAATACAAGTATATCAGGGACTGGCTGGGAGGGAGCCAGATTAGTTTAGAGGATTAAAATTGAGCAATACTGCTCAGTTGTTGTGCCTTTAAATCATGTTAAATAATATAATAGTCCAGTCTCAATTATTTGAGAAGTAGCTGGGTTAAGAAGAAAACTGTAACACACATTAAAGAGCCACTAACAAGGCACTCGATAGCCCTCTTGGGTATATACCCTAAGAAACTTCTAAAAGCATACAATAAAGATCCCTGAAAGCATTCATTCACAGTTGGCAAGTTATGGATAGACATCAATAGATGAATGGATTTTAAAATATGGAATTATCTATTGTTTTACAACCTAATGAATATGAAGATTGTGTCATTTGCAGGTTGGATAGATCAAATAAAACAGACTCAAAGACAAACACATGTTTTTGTGTCTTTCATGTAGAATCTAGACTTCTAACTAAAAAACAATATGAAAATACTAAGGAAACTATTTGAGGGATGGAGGACCACTAAAAGGAGGGAGAAAAGAGAGCTAAGGGAGGTGAATATGTTCAAAGTAATACACACACACACACACTCACACACTCTCACACACACACACACACACACACACACACACACACACATATTGCAATAGTTTTGTTTTAAAAATGACTTATCCTAGCAGGCTGAGAAAGAAGTTAGGGAAATAACACCCTTCATAATAGCCACAAATAATATAAAGTATCTTGGTGTGACTCTAACCAAACAAGTGAAAGATCTGTATGACAAGAACTTCAAGTCTTTGAAGAAAGAAATCAAAGAAGACCTCAGGAGATGGAAAAATATTACATGCTCTTGGATTGGCAGGATTAACATAGTAAAAATGACCATCTTGCCAAAAGCAATCTACAGATTCAATGTAATCCCCATCAAAATCCCAAATCAATCATAGATCTAGAAAGAGCAATTCTCAAATTCATCTGAAATAACAAAAAAACCAGGATAGCTAAAACTATTCTAAACAATAAAAGGACTTCTGGGGGAATCAATACTCCTGACCCCAAGCAGTACTACACAGCAATTGTGTTAAAAACTGTATGATACTGGTACAATGACAGGCAAGTAGATCAATGGAATAGAATTGAAGACCTGGAAATGAACCCACAGAATTATGGTCATTTGATCTTTGATAAATGAGCTACAACCATCCAGTGGAAAAAAAGATAGCCTTTTCAACAAATGGTGCTGGTTCAACTGGAGGTCAGCATGCAGAAGCATTCAAATTGATCCACTCTTATCTCCTTGTACTAAGATCAACTCCAAGTGGATCAAGAACCTCCACATAAAACCAGACACACTGAAACTATTAGAAAAGAAACTGGGGAAGACCCTGGAGGACATGGGCACAGGGGGAAAGTTCCTGAACAGAACACCAATAGCTTATGCTCTAAGATCAAGAATTGACAAATGGGACCTCATAAAATTACAAAGTTTCTGTAAGGACACTGTCAGAAGGACAAAACAGCAACCAACTAATTGGGAAAAGATCTTCACCAACCCTACATCCGATAGAGGGCTAATATCCAATATATACAAAGAACTCAAGAAGTTAGACCCCAGGGAACCAAATAACCCTATTAAAATGGGGTACAGAGCTAAACAAAGAATTTTAACCAGAAGAAATTCAGATGAGTGAGAAGCACCTTAGGAGATGTTCAACATCATTAGTCATCAGGGAAATGCAAATCAAAACAACCCTGAGTTTCCACCTTACACCAGTCAGAATGGCTAAGATTAAAAACTCAAGAGACAACAAGTGTTGGCGAGGATGTGGAGAAAGAGAAACACTCCTCCACTGTTGGTGGGACTGCAAGATGGTACAACCACTCTGGAAATCAGTCTGGCGGTTCCTCAGAAAATTGGGCATGACACTTCCAGAGGACCCTGTCATACCACTCCTGGGCATATACCCAAAGGATTCCCCTGCATGCAACAAAGACACATATGTGCTCCACTATATTCATAGCAGCCTTATCTATAATAGCCAGAAGTTGGAAAGAACCCAGATGTCCCTCAAAGGAGGAATGGATACAGAAAATGTGGTATATTTATACAATGGAATACTACTCAGCAATTAAAAATAATGAATTCATGCAATTTGTAGGCAAATGATTGGATCTGGAAAATATCATCCTAAGTGAGCTAACCCAATCACAAAAGAATACACATGAAATGCAATCACTGATAAGTGGGTATTAATTAGCCCAGAAGCACTGAATCCTCAAGGCACAATTAGCAAATCAAAACATTCCCAAGAAGAAAGGAGAAGACCTTGGTCCCGAAAAGACTGGATCCAGTATTGTAGGAGAGTACCAGAACAGAGAAATGGTAGTGGGGGGTGATTGGGGAATGGGCAGAGGAAAGAGGACTTATGGGACATATGGTGAGGGGGGAACTGGGAAAGAGGAAAGCCTTTGGAATGTAAACAAAGATTATAGAAAATTTAAAAAAAGAAAAAAGAAAAAATTGACTTGTCCTTTAACGTGGTAGAAAATAGCTGCATAACTGGAAAAAGATAAATTAAAAATTTCAACTTCAAAACTGCAAAACAGGACACAGAAAATGCTAAATGTTGGTTTTTGGAATCCTTGTGTGATCAGTTAATTCTGTGTCATTGGAGAAAAGATTAAGGAACTGCATCTTATATAGGTGACTTTTCTATCTTTATTTGGACATAGTTTAAAGTCAACAGTAAGTATTTTAAAACATGTAAATACACCCCATATACTTTCATTAATTTCTCAGAATGTTACCACTTTGGCATGTCTGTTTTATCATTCTCAAATTCAGCACAGACATGAAGTGTAGGTTCTTTGCATGATTGTCTCTGTATAAATAAGCGACCACATAAACATCTATTTTCATTATATTAGCTTTAGAAAGAAACTATGAACTTCTACGAAAAAGCAGGAAAACTGAATTATGTTCAATCAGATTTTATTTTTCTAATGAATAATGCAAAATTATTATTAGTTATAGATTTGGGGGGGGGACTGGATCTCACTATGTAGCTCTAGGTATTCTGAACCTACACTGTAGACCAGGCTATCCTTGAACTCACAAAGACCTATCATCTGCCTCTGCCTTCTGAGTGCTAGGATTAAAAGAGTGCGTGCCACACACTCAGCCCTTTGATCAGTTTTTGCTCTGCTTATTAAGAGGCCGAGAATCAAATGTTGCTATGTACTTTGGTACTCCATGTTATTTTAAATTGGTTCAGATCATTTGTGGAACATATTACATATATAAGGCAACCAACTCATTAAAGAAACATGAAATTGTGAACAAACTTAGAGCTCTAGCATAGGCTATTAGATCATTTCAAATAGTCTAGAAACATAGACATGGTTGCTTCTGGTCGATTTAATTGCATTTTGATTATTTTCATTTGTATTTCTGGTCTTCAAAAACGTGTAACAACCAACATTTTAACTTTATGTCTCATTTATGAGTATCTCCATCTTTCATCTCTGTACCAAGCACTGGTACAGGAAGGCAAATAGAATCATAGACTTCTGCTGCTGTGTTGAAGCCTTTGCATTTCTGCCTATCACAAGAAAGCCTGCCAGACTTAAGACCTTCCCTTAGTTCAAGAACTTGACTTATTTTTTTGTGCTCTGTGTTGTGCAAAGTTACAACTGTTGAGAATGCAGAGTTCCTCCGTAGCTTGTTGATCTTGATCCCCCCCTGGGGACCTGCTGTTTTCTCCCTTCATTGTCTCTGGGAAGCAAGCCTTACTGACTGTCCTGTTAGGGTTCTGACTTTCTATGCCCTTTGCAAATGACTGTCCCCTCTCCTTGGCACAGTCTCACCTCCATTCCTGTCATCCACATGCCTCCATATGCACCGTTAGCCTCACAGAGCCTGTCTGCAATTGTCTTCCTAGACTCTTGCCTTCCGTTCTTGGATATTAAACCCAAGGCTTGTAGGAACAGTTCAAATGCCCTTCTATAAGATGGCCACTAAAACTTTTAGTTGTTTTACAATTAGCCATACTCATTTTAAGAACTACATTAAGACTTTCTAATGTACTTGAAAACTATAAATATAAAATTCAATATATTTTCAATGTATTTTTTTTTTTCAGAGCAACAAAGGAAGTATATCGAAAACAAATAAAACTCATGACTGAAAATCGGGAAAAAGAAATTCAGAGATGGTAATGTGTGTGTGTGTGTGTGTGTGTGTGTGTGTGCATCAGTAGCATATGTTACAAATAATTCCAATAGAATGACTATCCTAAGTTAAATTATATATAAATTCACTCTGATCTAGATGTGTTCATTAGATTGTTTTGGAGTTTTGGGGGTTTTTCATTTTTGTTTTTGTTTTTGTTTTTTTTGTCTTTATTTTTTTTGTTTTTCATTGAAAAAGAAATAAAAAAACACCCAGAGTTTTCCATCTCAATTGAGGGAAATCACCCAAGATTAAGATTGCCATTATTGGTTCATTTGCTGTCCATCCAGACTTCTGTGCCAACTTACAGTAAGGGTAATATGAGGAACAATAGGTAAGATCCCAGACTTTCACATGAGCACTCTGCCTTAGTAGTCCTAACCGTGGCCTGCTTAATCTCTTCTCATTGCTCCAGCTGTGAAGCTGGCCATGATGGTAGTCCCCTCCTTACAAGTTTGTTGTGGTTGTCAGAGACAATCCATCAAAAGTATGTAGGTCAATGTTCCCAGTAAGCATACTCTCTGTTGTTATTAGTATTATGATTTATAAACTCAAATTGTACATCCCATGACTATTTCTGCTCATGCCTCTTCTTTCTCCACCTTCCCTGGAGCCTCGTTTCCATCCTCAATGTGAAAGAGGAGAGCAGCCCACTGTGGTTTCTGCTCTGTGCTGATGGGCATCTGAAGTACCTCTCACTCAGACAGTGCTTACAGTCAGTGCTGAGGCAGCCAGCAACCCCCCCCCCACTCAGTTAGCATCCATGGTGTACTTCGATGACGGCCCACAGGACGCTGTAAAATCGTAGTTGGACTAGTTTTGCTTTGTGCTTTGGGAAAACTGCTGTGCCAACATAATTAATGGTCATTCTGTTATGTTCCTATCTCTAGTGTCATAAATCAGTGGAGAATAATCTGTGCAAAAAAAAGACATGCACGTTGGCTACTTAAGATGAAGCATTCCTTGAGAAAAATTATAAATGAAATTGAGATTGCAGAGGAAAAGCGACTTCGATTACTCGACGAGGTAAGGGAAACCAAAGTATTTAGAATTATGCTAATCCCCTATCCAGAAATGAGTCACACCCATTTCACTATGTAAGTAAACCTTATTTTACTAAAAGATATATTCCTTTCTCCTGATTTGATGGTTAGAGTGAATAATTTTTTTCTTTCTTCAGAGATCCATCCATTTGGTGTGTGTTAACTAGAGATGTTGAATCTTTTTATTTTATTACATTTATTTATTTATGTGTGTGTTAGCATCTGCTGAAGCAAAGGGCAGAGGATGACTTCAAGGGATTGGTTTTCTCCTCCCATCATATGGGTCCCGAAATAAACCTCAAGTCACCAGGCTTGGAAGCAAGAGTGCCTACCTGTGAAACCATTTAGCTGGTCTGAGAGAGATTCAGCAAATTAAGTACTAGTGCTCTTGAGGGTGTGTCTTTGAGGCGTGGAAGCAGGTCTTTGCTTCCCACGCATCCTTTACCACTCCTATAAGTGCGCTTTGGGTACAACCACTAATCCCATTAGATACAATTTGGTGGGTAACTAAAGTGCTGAAGGAAAAAGGTCCCCCTCCTCAGTGACTGCTGAGACATCCCCCTGTTTATCAGGCCATTTAAAAATATAAGACTAACCACAACCTAAGTGATGACGGATTCCATTTCCCTCTGACTAGACAAAGCGTAGACGGAAGGAGATCAATCGTTTTGTGAACCAAATTGAAAAAATTAAGGAGCAGCTAATGCAAGAGGAGAAGGAATACATCAAAAAAGAGAAAAGGTTAATCAAAGAACTAGGCAAGTATGAGGTAAGCATTGGTGTGTGTGTGTGTGTGTGTGTGTGTGTGTGTGCGCGCGCGCGCGCACTTTGGGAGGATTCTGTGAGGAAAGGAGAGTGACATTGTGTGTGACCATGGTCATGTAAATATAAAATAAACCTTCTGATAGAGCCAAGGCAAGACCATGGTCCGTTTTCCATGTTTCTTCTTTTTCTGAAAAAGAAACAGAAATAGGATACTTTTTTTTTTCTGAGTTAAAAGCAAAACAAAACCCACCGACATGTACTTCAAGTTTTGCCAAGCAACAGACAATACACACTGCTAGGATGGGTAGAATTGTTTAGAAAGCCTGTGGGAGCTGTGGCGATAAATCGGGGAGCATGTCCCGGGAGTAGATCTCAGAACCCCTTAAGAATTTTCAAAATCCAACCTGGGGTAAACCAAGAGATATTAAAGAAATTGGAGAAAACAGTCATTGGACACATCCAGGCTTCCAGACCTGTAGACTGACCGCAGGCACGGATGCCCCCAGACTGCCTCCTGACCCCACACCGCCCATCCAAGCAAGGGCGTGTGCCTTGGAAGCAACCACTGGAGAAATAGCAGAGGAGACTGAGATCCGGGGTAGGAGCAAAATCGGGGGTTTTCATAGCTTGGGTCAGAAGTAGGTGCATATATGATTCTCAAAGCAGATGTAAGCTTCCTCCAAACTGCAGTGTGCCTGCTTTTAACTGTTGGTGAAGCTGTACACACTAAGCTGGCATTTGTTTTACTTATAATTTTACAGTGTGTTGGATATGGTATCATTTGTTTTTCTATTGTTGTGATACCACAACTGTGGTAACTTATGAAACGAAAGTTTAATTGGCTCTCAGTTTAATCTGAGGGGAAAGAGTCCACTCTGGCAGAAAGTGTGACAGCCAGTGAGAGGCAGGAGAACAGAAGCAGGGAGTTGAAAGGCGACATCTCAGCCACAAGCAGGAAGCAGAAGGAACAAATAGAAAGTAGGGCAAGGCCAAGTTAAGCTCTCAAAGCCTGCTCCAGTGACATACCTCCTGAAGAAGGCCATTCCTAAACCTCTCAACTCACACCATACACTGGGGACCAAGGACTCAGATGCCCAAGACTGTGGGGGACATTTCTCATTCAAACTACCACAGATATATTAATTCATTTTCCTTTGCTGTGGTGACGCCATAAGAGAAGGACTTAAAAGAAAGAAATATTTAAAAAAAAAAAAAAACCTTCATGGTTTCAGAAGTTCAAGTCCATGGTTTATTCCATTGTTATAAGCTTGTGATGGGACAGAATAACATGGCCCCAAGTGCCTGCATAGAACAAAGTTGAATACATTCTCATGGCTAGAATGCAAAAAGAAAGATGGGCAGGAAGAGGCCGGGTGAGGCGTCAGTGAAGGGCACATTCACCCATCACCTGCTCCCTCCAGCTAGACCACATCTCATCTACTGTCCCACCTCCCCCCTCCTCTCTAATCCCTGCCCCCAGTAATACCACTGCCCACTGGGGAACTAAGCCTTCAACACTAAAGCTGTGGGTGACAATTCCTATCCAAATGTAACACTTGCTAACATGGGCCAATGACTAGTGTTACTCAGGGGCAGTCATGGTGATTGCAATTCAAAGTGACCACAGTCATAGTGAGCTAACGTCCTACTCAATGCTTTCCCGAAACTGATGGACTTCACAGAGGAGTCTCGGCTAGCCAAAGAGAGTCTCACAGTATCAAGGAGATAGAGAGCCCTCAAATGTCAAAATAAGATTTCCCTGTGGTCTGAACTCACTTCCCCTCAACCCCGTCCTACCACATAGAAACCCTTCCATCTTGCCCATTCTGAACATAGCCGGTTCTTTCTAATATGAAGACTGAAAATTAAGCAGATACATCACCCAAACAAAATGTTCTGAGAAAAACAGTTGAAAGTGGGAGACAAATAGGACTTTTAAAAAAACGTGATTAAACATTTATTTATGAATTTAAAGTGTAATTTAATAAGGATGCAAAGACAGATCATCGATATGGGAAACTTCAAGAGCTCAGAGAAGAGATGTCAGAAATGATGGCCACAAAACAGCTTGCAGTGGGATAGAAATGGGCAGAGCTCGGGAAACACATACATATATGAAAACAAACAGAGAAGACGCAGGGCGGAGAGCATCCTCCATTTGGCTGGGGTATCCCCAGGTGACATCCTCTCATTGGTTGTAGCATCCCCAAGCACCTTGGCATTCTTCTGGATGCTGAAAAATTCATTAAATACTCCAGAGAGGTGCCTAGAGAAATGGCTCAATGGCTAAGAGATGCACTACTACTGCAGAGGACTGGAGTTCAGTTCCCAGCACCCACATCAGGTGGGTCATGACTGACTGCTCTCCAGCTTCAGAGGGTCTAACACCCCTGGCCTCCATGGACAACAGCACTCACATAAACATACCCATATAGACACACATTCATGTGCACAACTAAAAATAATCAAATTAGTATTTTTTTAAACCACAGAGAGGGGAGACCAGACATAAGAAGTTGAGAGGAACAGGTAGCACACAGTGCGAGTTGTAAGCACTACAGAAAAAACTCAAGCAGGGACATGGAACGGGCTGGAAATGTGGTGTCCCCTTGAGTATTGTTGTAAGTAATTTAGAGAATAATTCAGCTTTAATGGGGCCGATGGTGTCTGCAATTGTCTCCACACACAGGACATGTAGACCCAGAGGTCTTATGACAGAACACTCACACCGGAGAGAAGCTATTCATGTGCGATGATTGTAGAAAACCCTGTAGCCAGAAGGAAAACTTCCTCATCCATCAGGAAATTCACACTGGAGAGAAACCTTTTGAGTGCAAAGATTGTGGGAAAGCTTTCATTCAGAAGTTAAATCTTATCAGGCATCAGAGAACTCATACAGGAGAGAAAGCCCTTTATATATAAGAAGTGTGGTGCTGCGGACTGCTGCCCTTGGGGGTTCAGTTGCAGAGAACTGGGATTTTCTGGTCAGGAAGGCATGAATTCGGCGGAAAAAACGACATGCAGACAGCAGGTTTGGTTACATACTGGAAATGTGTAATTTCTCCAGTAAGGAGCCCCTTTTTTGAGCACAAGGTACTGACATTAACATATTAAAAGATGTAGCCGGTCAGGCAGGAACAATTAGCATAACCATACCACACAAAGAAATGCGAAAATCATCCAGGTAAAACATATCCTGTGTAACAAGTTTTGAAACTCAAACATAGACAATAACATTTTTAGTCTAAATGAGTCTTTATGAATAAGCTCTAACATCTAGCTTTTGTCTGTAAAACTTAAAGTCTCCTATATCTTATATGAAGCAGACAAGCCAAATTCTGAAATTTTTCCTTAGGGCCCACATAGCCTCATTAATATTTCATGAGCTGAAATCTGAGCTACACCTGGGTAAGCCAAAGATGTTTTTGTGACTCAACTTCCTAGATGGCTGGCAGCTTCCTAGATGGCTGGTGTTAGCAAGACAAAGGTGGCAGCTCCTGCAAGCCTCCATTGAGGAAGCTCTGAGCTTAGCGCCAACTCAAATGTAGATATTCTCGTCTCAGCCTATTGTTTCAGACTAGGCTCGAACCTGTGTATTCTGCAAAGACCTTTTATCAAAATAACAAAAGGGACTCCTGCACTCCTATGATTCCCGGAAAATTTCTGTCACAGTAACATATTTTCCATGGGATTCCTGTCTCAAACTAAATATGACCGAATCAAAGCATCACGGTTCCAAAAGGAGGTTATTGGCCAGTAATAATACTTCACAGAGTGAGTTACAAATTATTCTCTTGAATCTATTCGGTTTTGGCTACCAGGAATAAAAGAAATTTAGAAAGAAAAATAAATTGCCAAATGAAAAATTACGGCTTCTATGTTGTGGGAACTCTGCAAGCCCTAAGAGGCATTTTCCTGCCTCAGTTCTGCAGAATATTATCTTACAGAAACAAGTAGGGCTACCATAGCAGTGTGGGAAAACCTTTAGCGGCAAAGCAAATCCTACAAAGCATGAGAAAATTCACATTGGTGAGAAACCCATAAAGTGTAACGAATGTGGAACAGCTTTTGGCTGGAAAAAGTACCTGATAAAGCATCAGAACATTCACATCGGAGGGAAGCCAACGAATGCAGTGAAGGTGGGAAAGCCTTCTCTCAGTGGGCATCACTTATTGTGCAGGTGAGAATTCATTCAGGCGATAAGCCTTATGGATGCAATGTATATGGGAAAGCCTTCTCTCCGTTCTCAACCCCGGCCCTCCATCTGAGAATACACACAGGTAAAGAGCCTTATCAGTGTAGTGAGCTCAGAAAGGCTTTCAGCCAGAAGCCCCATCACATTAGACATCAGAGAATCCATACTCATTAAACGCTCTGAATATCTTCAATACGGGGAAGCGTTCGGCAGGAATCTATACCTCATGGTGTATCATTTGGTCATTCTGAGGCTAAGCACCATAAATCTACCAAACACTTAACATAAGATGTCGAGAACACCAGAGAATTCATACTGAAGGGAAGGAAGAGCATGTGATTAAAAGCCTGCACTCAATGAATGCCACAGAAAAGAAACGCAGTGCTGTGAACACAGTCGTCTACGGCCGAGAATGGCAAACAGGCCTGTTACTGCCGGCTGTCAGCATAGATCTGCAGGTCTTCACTAGTCTAGTTAGTGAGGACAAATTATAGAATGATAACTGTCCACTTACCAGGATTTAGAATATGAAAATAATTGCTTCAAATGAACACCTAGACTATGTTTGGAGGTAAATTGTTCTCTGAGGAGAAAATTTGCACACCACAAACTATAAACAATAGTTAAAGTAAAATACATGGATATTGAAAGCAGAAATAGAGAAATGCTATACAACGTTGGCTTTGGGAGTGGGAAAACATTCCTTCTAACATTTGAAAATACTTAGAAATTCTCCTGAGTATTTTCGCTCAGGAGGTGAGGCACCAGGAAATTTACTATGACTTAATTTGGAGTAGTCAAATACTAGAACTGAACTGCCTGTTGAGAATGCAATGAGAAAATTTTCTGGACTATTATGCAGACATCTGGCAGATGCAACAGATGTGTGTAACTGGAGAACTCTGGAAGTGATGTGGGAGAAATTCAATTTACAGAAGGATTCATACAGTACAGTGACTTTCAAGTTGAATTTTCCTTCTCATAAATAAGCCTACTATGTCACAGATACACATGTATGTGAATGTTCGAGATGCATCAGAGGGATGCAGACCAACTCCTGAGAGTGAGGAAGGGAAGCAGTGGGAGGGCCAAGAGGGCTTCAGTTTTGATATAAGCACTCATTCTCTTAAAGACTGCAAGCAGCTATATGAAGACACTGGTGATTTTCAGTTGGGTTATATGGATATCATGTCTTATATTTTGTACTTTTATGTATTTTTCAAAACAAGAATGGAGGTAATGGTGGGAACTCTGCACCTGTAGAGATGTTATAGTTGACTAATTCCTAATCAAATACTGAACTTTTATAGAGATATTTCTAAAACTTCAACATAACAATGAGTGGATGGACTTGGCACTCTAGGTAATGAAATTATCAATTTTATTAAAGTTTAAAAATGACAGCAAGAGAGAGAGAGAAACAGACAGAGAGAGAAAGAGAGAGAAAAAAGAGAGAGAGAAACAGAGAGAGGGGGAAGGAAGGAGGGAGGGAGGGAGGGAGAGAGAGAGAGAGAGAGAGAGAGAGAGAGAGAGAGAGAGAGATCAACACTCCAGTGTGTGTGTATGTTCTGGGGATTAAACTCAGGGCTTTACCTATGCTAAACACAAACTGTCAGACACTTCTTTACTACAACACTAACAGTTTACCACCATGCTTGAAGAAATAATAGGAACAGTCCATACAACATCCCAAAGAGAAGGAAAGGGGACTGTATTCCATACAGTAGGTAACTCCATTCAGTGGAGGGAGGCAAGTTAAACCAGGAAGAAACAGAAGATTTCTGTGGATAAAAAAGATTGGTGTGTTGAAAAACACACGACAACTAAAATTGACCTGTAAGCGGTCCTTGTGCTTGTACTTGAATTGCAGCCTGTGTTCCACATCACATCTCTGTCTCTACACGCTAATTCATAAACGGCAGGGGCTGACAGCATCCTGGGACCATTATCATGATAATCACTGTCAGTATCTCCAGACACATTGTAAATCTGTTTCTGCCTTTGGTTCATGTCACAAGGCTCCCCAGGTAGAAATGAAACAATCTCAAGTTCTGATCTCTAAACCATAAAGTACCCTCTGTGGGACCATTGCTCTCTAGCAGTGAGCTTGCTGAACTCATGGGACTCAAAGTCAAGATTCTTTAGGCTCAAAAGTAAGAAGTTCTGTTGTCATTGAGATCTATGATGCATACCTCCTAAGGCAAACAGCCTTACATATTAGTCTTGTTCATAAAATATAGTTCCAAAAACCTGGGAAGTGCTCTCTGTCTTCTAGGCAATAATGTGCTGGCTTTTCCATGGTGTTGGGAGTTCTACTGCAGTTCACCTATCAGAGTATTCCATAAGCTCTGTGCATCTTTGGGTCCCACAAAATCAGTAGGATCTTCTGAGAAACAGAGAGCTACCATGAAATTGATTAGTATAGAGTTTGATCTTCTGAAGCTATGCAGACTGGCCACAGTCTTTTGAGGCTCTTAACTTTACAGTCCCTTCTAGAACCTTAAGTTTACAGAGCAAACATTTAGGAAAGACACACCCAGACAGTGAGCAGCTGAAAGTAAGGCCAATCAGAACTCTCAGGATAAGCTTCAACCCACAAGCTGGGACAGGCCTCTGCCTTCTATGGCTCCAGTTTCAGGAGGTGGGAGTCCCCCTCAGGAGAAGTTAGAACTGACCATTGCTGAGCTGAATAAGCCCTTGGCTCAGGAATCAGAGATGCTTCGGAAAAAGCTAGAAGATTCAATCCTCATTGGCTGTCCCATGACAACACCCTCATCCTACAGACAAAGCAACAACTTCCCTGACTTGTGCTGTGCCGGGGACCCACGGCCATTCCAAACACAAAACAAGTGCACGGCTTGCTGTGGCAGTGCCCTCTGCAGACCATGGAGATGCAGGAACACACTCACGTGTGTGCCTGTTGCCCTTTTTCAGAACAGGCAATATAGATAATCCAAAGTTGAGTTTCTTACCCTGCTCAGTGCTAAGGCCTGGAGATAGTAATTTCTGCTTTCTTGTTATGATACCTTTTAAATTGTAAAAAAGATACACATTTATTTTTCTGGATTTTTTTTCAAAAATGTTCTAATGGTAATTTGTATGGAAATGAAAGCTGTGAGCAAGATGTTGTATCAAAGAGACAGAGAAACAAAATGAACAAGATCTACAGAGTTAATCACCCTCTCTCCTCTATACTGAAAATTGATGTTAGGTAAACTGGGTTTCTTGCCCCCACTAGCCTGAAAAGGTGAGATATCCAAAGTATTATCCTGCAACATTAAAGTTTTTTTTTTTATATCCTGTATATAAGGATGCTCTAACTGGGCACTGTGGGAATCATCAGTGGAGAACCGGAGTGCAGGGCATGCCCCTCCAGTGACCTGCAAGCTGTGAGCTTCTATCACTTTAACATAGGTCAGTGAGAACTGCAGTTCAGTGCATCCAAAGATACTAACGGCACTCTGCACTGAAGAAAGGCATTGTGGCTAGCTTCTGCTGTGTTTCTGGCAAGCACCCTTGCAGGTGTGACCTTTGCCTCTACTTGGGACCAAGGAGTGCTCAAGGGAGGGTTGGCGCATTCCAGGGCAATTTCATTGTGCAGTTAATCAATAAAAAATAAGCTTGAAACAGCAGATCACATGCTTGAAGTAGCCCAGGGTGAGATTAGACCTCCTTTAAAAGCCCCAACAAACAAACAAATAAAACTACAGATTTCAGTAGGAAGTTAATCATTAAGAGTAGGAAGAGGCAAGAGAAAAGTTCTGTGGATGACTCTTGATGTGGGAGTGTTATGTGGTGGTTTGAATAGGAATGGCCCCCACGGTCTCATAGAATTGAATGCATGGTCACCTGGTAGTGGCAGCATTAGGAGGCGTGGCCTTGTTGGAGGAAGCATGTCTCTGAGGGTGGGCTTTGAGGTTCGAATGCTCAAGCCAGGCCCAGAATCTCTCTTTTCCTGCTGCCTGTTGATCTGGATGTAGAACTCTCTGCTCCTTCTCCAGCACCTTGTCTGCCTGCACACCGCTGCGCTTCCCGCTATTAACAATAATGGATTAAAGCTCTGTAAGCCAGCTGCAACTGAAAGCTTTCCTTTATACGAGTTGTCATGGCTGTGCTGTCTCTTCACAGCAATAGAACAGCGACTAAGACTGTGTGTCCTTTCAACAGAAGCAAAGTAGACTTTCATTTCTCATTCCTGGTTCAGGTCATGTGTAAGAGCACAGGGCTGATAGGAGACCCTTGGCACTTCCCCATGAAGCTGACATGAAAGTTCAAATGATGGCTTCCATCTTGTATCTGCCAGGAAAAGGACGAAAGGGCAAGGCTAGAAGTAGCACCCACAACTTCTGTTTATAGACACACCCACATCCAAGGGAAGCCATACTCCAGATGGAATCCAAGTGCCCAGTTTTAAGCTGGAATTTGAGTCATCGAAAGAGGAGAGAACAGATATTAAATATCGGCTGGTTGTTTCTGCTTTAGTGACCATTTATAAATCTACTCTAATTTTCTAAAAGAAATGATTATTCCATTTGGAACTAAATAAAATGGGAGTTTGATGAGTATTTTAGTTAGGTTTCTACTGCTTTAATAAAACACTGACCATAAACAGTCTGTCCAGGAAAGGGTTTGCCTAGCTTGCATATCCCAGGTCCAGTGAGGGAGGTCAAGGCAGGAACTCAGTGCGGGAACCTGGATTCAGGAACTGACACAGAGGCTGTCAAGAGACACTGCTCACTGTCTTGCTCCCCATGGCTTGCTCAGCCTGCTTTCTTATATAAAAGAAAAGATTATCACCTGCCCAGCGATGACACCTCCCACCCATCAATCAATTATCAAGAAAATGCCCCACAGGTGTGGGGTTCAAGGGCCAGTCGGGTCGGGGCATGTTTTCAGTTGAGGTTCTTTCTTCCCAATGACCCCAGCCTGTGTGAAGTTGACAAACACCAACAGCACAGCTGAGCAGACACCTCTTCATGCTTTCCTCCAAGCACCTTTGTCTGTCTCTCCTGTTATATTTGGTTGTTTCTTCACTGTCCACGTTTCTTGGAAGATGCATGTTCTATTTCACGGCCCTTTTTCATGGAATATGGTGAGTCAAAGGCACCTTTTCCTCAAGCGTGTTTTGGCTGCATAAATAGTAGGAATGGAGACCCAGCAGCAGAGATGTAGAACTGACAGCCTCGTTGTAGATTGAATGACAGATTCGCCAGGTGAGTGAATGAGGCAGCACTTGCTTATTAAGTACAGAACGTGTGCCAGGTCCCTCTCTCAGCTGCCCAGTGGGGGACAGGACTCCCTCACTTTGGAAAATGTCCCCTTTACTCTAAGCTGTGTAATCAGCCATTTCCAAATCATTTTCCTCAATTGGCTTTCCTTTCTTTGAAGGATCTAATCACAAAGGAAATACAGATTAACAAAGTAAAAGAAGAGGAGCTAGGTGACACCCTCCCGCAGCTTCAGATAGCAGAAGAGGACTTCAGAGAGAAAAACAGGACACTCAGGTCTCTCCACAATGACATTTCAGGTAATATTTCAGACATTTCCCTCCCCCTTCTCCCCTTCCTTCTCTTCCCTTCCCCCTTTCCCTCCTCCCATCTCTCTTCTTCCCCCAAAGTACATAGCCCCCTCCCCCAACCCACTAACCTATGTCTAAGGCAGAGATAAAGAAGGCTCATCAGAGATAGGAGCTTTCAGAAGATGGGATCCATGTCTGGAAGTATGTATCGTTTGCATCCCATCACACAGCACAGCATGTGCACATGTAACTGTGTGTGTATTCAAATAAAAAAAATCCTACACAAAAATTATTTGTGGTCACCTAGCCTTGTACCTAAGGTCCAGCCTGGCTTTTGCCTCCATTCAGGAAGTGGAGAGCCATTGGTCAAGAGCTCTGCACGGGTCTTTGAGCTGATACTACTTAAAGATGCCATGTCTTCTGGATGATGAAGAGACTGTGGGACTCAGAAGGCTAGGACCCAGAGTAAAAGAAAGGACCAATAAAAGAACAGTGTCTGAGGACAGGGGAATAAGTGAGATAATCAAAGATGCGGATTAATACAACCTGTATCAGTAAGATAAACAACAAACCAGAGACATATTTAAAAACGAACAGTGATTATTTGCGGAGGGGGGTGTTGGGGGCATGGAGGGTGGCGTACACTCTGCCAGGCCGTGCAGAGTGAGAGGAATGGGGTAAAACCCAGGAGGCCATGGAAGCTGCCTTGGCCCCGGAGAAGAACCTGAACCTGGCCCTCTTGGATCTGCATGACCTGAGATCTGCCCGCGCAGACCCCCGTCTCTGTGACTTCTTGGAAAGCCACTTCCTGGATGAGGAGGTGAAGCTCATCAGAAAGATGGGCGACCACCTGACCAACCTCGATGACTGGCAGGGCCATAACCAGCGCGGACTGGTGTGCCTCGGGCATCTCTGGGAGAGTATCTCTCCGAGTAGCTCACTCTCAAGCATGACTAAGAGGTCTCTGTGAGTTCTAAGGGCCCCCCTTCTTCTGCTCTGTACCAGCCCGCCTCAGGACCCCTGAAGGAACCCCTCAAACCGCTAGGTAGGTTTTTAACAGCTCTGGAGCTTCTCACAAGTCTGGACCAAGTAAAAATAAAGCCTTTGGAAATAGCAAAAAAAGAAAGAAGAAGAGAAAGAAAGAAAGAAAGAAAGAAAGAAAGAAAGAAAAAGAAAGAAGGAAGGAAGGAAGGAAGGAAGGAAGGAAGGAAGGAAGGAAGGAAGGGGAGAAAAAAGATGTATTCAGGCTAGAGAGCTGTCTCAGTGGTTAAGAACACAGACTACCCTTGGAAAGGATCTAGTTTCTATTCTCAACCCCCATGTCGGGTGACTCACAACTGCCTGTAATTCCAACTCCAGGAGAACAGAAAGCCTCTCCTGGCCTCAGTGGGCACAAGCTCATACACAATTATACACATACACAAAATTAAAAATTAAAAAATACTTTTAAAAAGATTTATTTCCCACACTTCTTTGTGCCACCCAGAGGGAGACCATTTGACTTCCACTGAGGAAAAGTAACGATTCAAAACTCTTAGCTGATGCTGACAATGGATAACACCTTCCTCTCAAATAGCTGGGAAATAAGAGAACATGGTGTAAATCTTGGCATAAAATATTGTGCCAATGGACTCGGTACCCACTAATCCTTGCATTGTTGTGATGGTCTGAATAGTAAAAATTTGTTGAAGCAAAACCCACAGCTTTATGAGGAGGTTAAAGGGGAAAAACACTATATGTACAAAGGGGTGGAGAATCTGTAGACAGGAGTAAATAAATTAAATTTTCCTATGTCATGCTAAGAAATGAATAGAAAATGTATGAAATAGCCACAGCCTTATTAACATATAATTTAAGAAAACTGAAGTAGGGCTTCCAACCCACCACACTGGATGAGGCAGGGGCTGGCGACGCTCTGTGGGCCAGGGGGCCGTGGCCAGGCTAGGGAGCGGTGATGTCAGGCTGGGGCGGGGACCTGCACCCCCACCTCTTCGACTTTCAGCCGATGTTTATGTGCTATGTGCCCAGCCCGGTGCTGGCTTTGGTAGGAGACACAGATTTTGGATATGGAAAGAGGAAACGTTCTAAACAAGGTCCACCGGGGAACCCATGAGATGTGCTTTGGAGGTGACAAACTTGAAGACCTTAAAGAAGCCAATCCATTCTCCTTCAAAGAGTTTTTTGAAAACCAAGAACCTCAGCCTGTCAAAAGAAGACACGACCACCAGCCGAATTTACGCGAAGGAAGAAGCCTCGAGGCACCCACTGGGACTAGACCACAGCTCCCCTGCCTCCCAGCCCATGGGGTATGGCCTGGAACATTAGCAGCCATTTTTTGAAGACCCGACAAGAGCCGGCAACCTAGAGGAGGATGAAGAAGATGGAATCGAGCCTGCCTGGCATCCGCCGTGGAGCAGACCCATTCCTCCAGAGCCACACAGAGCTCATCGCCCTGTGGCACCTACCTTCCCTTCTTTTCCAACGCATCAGAGCTGGCAGGTCCCGAGTCATTGCCCCCATGGACGCTGAGTGACACTGACTCCGGGATCGCCCCGGCATCTCCAGCTGGGAGTCCTAATGCAGACTGCAGCTCACGAAGAACCCCTAGGGGACAGACACCTGCGGAGATGCACTGAGAGATGAAAACTCTAAGCTCAGAAGAAAGCAAAGTGAAGTTCAGAGCTTCTCTGAAACTCAAACACAAATGGTGAGGACCCTGGAACAGAAGTTGGAGGCAAAGATGACGAAAGAGAGTGATTTCCATGACCTCGAGTCAGTAGTCCAGCAAGTCGAACAGAACCTCGAACTGATGACTGCACGACTCTCAAACTTCAAGCGAGAAAAGAAGCCCTTCGGTCAGGCCAGGGTGCCAGCCTCTCCGTGGTGAAGGAGAACACCGATGCGGCCCTGCAGACCCTCCGTGTTGTCCTGAACAGTGCACACACATCCATGAAGCAGCTGGTGTCTGGAGCAGAGACACTCAACCTTGTTGCTGAAATCCTCAAGTCTCTCCATAGAATTATTGAAGTTAAAGATGAGGTGGACACTTGAGAAGCTCTACCCGCCACTGGGTCCCATCACCTCTGCGCCGATGGCACCAGACATCTTCCGAATGTGTTCCTATCTATGCAGTCCTCACCAAAGCATTGTCACAGTCTAAGCGTGTGTGACTGGCCACCTGCAGTACGGGGCTCCTTTCCACCAGTTGCACCTTATAGTTTACATGAAGTCCCACTGTTTGATAGACTGGAAGACATTTTATAAAATGTCTTTTTTTTTAGAATTTTTTTTAGAAACCACTAAAGCTAGAACGACAGTTTCGTAAGATGCTTCTTCCAGTGTCCTCCCAAATTCCTCTCTAGGATGAGCTCGGGCTCAGCCTCAGTTTCATCAAGCAGAGCACTAGGTGAGCCAGAGTGGAAGTTCTGTCACTCAGCGCCTCACTCGCAGATGGCCGGCACCGTGACCCTCACAGGACGGCCCCTGCTGTCAGCAGCCTCACTGAGGCGGCCCCGCTTGGTAGATGCCGCTGTCCTCCCTCCAGGACCATAGGACCGAGGTCACACACAGACTGTGCACACTGCAAAGCTTCAGACATGCACTGCTGTGGGCTGCCGGCTTTGGAAAGCCAATTGGGGCTGTCTGCTTTGATGCATGTTAATGTGTCACTGTGCCTTTTGCATAGTGCGGTTCAGACTGGAAGGAAAGCACACCCCCGGGGCGGGGGGTGGGGGTGGGGGTGGGGGTGGGGGGTGGTCAGCACCAGCTCGTTGGGCTGGCAGGCTGATTTTTGAAGGACAAGAAAGATGTGCTGTAGCCAGGCGGTGGTGGCGCACGCCTTTAATCGCAACACTTGGGAGGCAGAGGCAGGTGGATCTCTGAATTCGAGGCCAGCCTGGTCTACAGAGTGAGTTCCAGGACAGCCAGGGCTACACAGAGAAACCCTGTCTCGAAAAAACAAAAAAATAAAGAAAGATAGAGAGAGAGAGAGAGGGAGGGAGGGAGGAAGGGAGGGAGAGAGGGAGGGAGGGAGGGAGAAAGAGAGAAAGAAAGAGAGAGAGAGGGGGGGAGGGAGGGAGGGAGGGAGGAAGGAAGGAAGGAAGGAAGGGAGAAAGAGAGAAAGAGAAAGAAAGAAAGAAAGAAAGAAAGAAAGAAAGAAGGAAGGAAGGAAGGAAGGAAGGAAGGAAGGAAGGAAGGAAGGAAGAAAGGAAGAAAGAGATAGGGGCGGGCCTCCATATTGCAACCAGGACACAGCTGGAAAGGCCCAGGTAAACACCCCTTCCAGGGCTACCCTCACGGGGGGATCTGCTAGGCTCTCGGAGCCAAGCAGGCAGAGTTCCGCCTAGGCTCTGTGGGTCCTCCCCGCGCCCTCTGGCCATGCACTGAGGCTGCGGTCTGCAACCAGGTCGCCAGCCCCTGGACCAGCGATAGCGGCGGGCCTCCATATTGCAACCAGGACACAGCTGGAAAGGCCCAGGCTCTGTGGGACTTCCCCGAGCCCTCTGGCTGTGCACCGAGGCAGTGGGCAGCAACCAGCTCGCCGACTCCTGGACCAGCAATAGCGGCAGGCCTCCATATTGCAACCAGGACACAGCTGGAGAAGCCCAGGTAGACAGACTCCATCAGGGGCTACAATCGCATGGGTGGCAGCCAGCTTATGATCCCTTAAAGCAGCAGTCACACATATTCACCAGTAGAGAAACAACAGGTGAGCCCAGCCTCACAGGAGATTCAAACACCAGCCAGTGACAACAAGGCCAACTAACACCAGAAATAACCAGATGGCAAAAGGAAAACGAAGGAACGTTACTAACAAAAATCAAGGCAACATGACAGCATCTGAACCCAGTTCTCCAACAACAGGAAGCACTGGATACCCCAAAACACCAGAAAAACAAGACGTGGATATAAAATCACTGGTCAGGATGCTGGTAGCTGAACACATAGAAAAATCTCGCAAAGAAATAGAGGAGAAAATGGATCAAAAGTTAGAAGCCTTTACGAGGCAAATACAAAAATCACTTCAAGAAATTCAGGAGAAGATGGATCAAAAAGAAGAAGACAATAAGGAAGAAAGACAAAAGTCACTTAAAGAACTACAGAAGAACGTGGGCCAACAAGTAGAAGCTATGAAAGAGGAAGCACAAAAATCTATTAAAGAAATACATGAAAACACAATCAAGCAAGCGAAAGATCTGAGCACATCCATCCAGATACTAAAAACAGAAGTAGAAACAACAAAGAAATCACAGAGGGAGACAACATTGGAGATAGAAAACCTTGGGAAGAAATCAGGGGCCATAGATGCAAGTATCAACAATAGAATACAAGAGATAGAAGACAGAATCTCAGAAGCCGAAGATACCATAGGAACCATTGATTCAACAGTCAAAGAAAATACTAAATGCAAAAAGGTGGTAACCCAAAACATCCAGGAAATCCAAGATACTATGAGAAGACCAAACCTAAGGATTATAGGTATAGACGAGAGTGAAGATTTACAAGTTAAAGGGCCAGCTAATATCTTCTATAAAATTATGGAAGAAAACTTCCCCAACCTAAGGAGAGAGATGCCCATGAATATACAAGAAGCTTATAGAACCCCAAACAGACTGGACCAGAACAGAAATACATCCTGTCACATAATAATCAAAACTCCAAATGTACTAAACAAAGAAAGAATACTAAAGGCAGCAAGAGAAAAAGGCCAAGTAACATATAAAGGAAGACCTATCAGAATAACACCAGACTTCTCACCTGAGACCATGAAAGCTAGAAGATCCTGGGCAGATATCATGCAAACTCTAAGAGAACACAAACTTCAGCCAAAACTACTTTACCCAGCAAAACTCTCAATCGCCATTGATGGAGACATCAAGGTATTCCATGACAAAACCAAATTTGCAAGATATCTTTCCACAAATCCAGCCCTACAAAGGATAATAGGGGGAAAACACCAAGACAAGGACGGAAACTATACCCGGGAAGAATCAAGATAGAAACCTTCTCTCATCAAACCCAAAAGAAGATAACCTCTCAAATATAAATAAATAAATAAATAAATAAATATAAATAAATAAATAAAAATAATTTCAAAAATGTCTGGAGGAAATAATTACCATTCCTTAATATCTCTTAACATCAATGGACTCAATTCCCCAATAAAAAGACATAGATTAACAGACTGGATACGGAAACAGGACCCTACATTTTGCTGCATACAGGAAACACATCTCAGTGTTAAAGACAAACACTGCCTTAGAGTAAAAGGATGGAAGACAATTTTACAAGCAAATGGTCTCAGGAAACAAGCGGGGGTAGCCATTCTAATATCAGATAAAATAGACTTCCAACCTAAAGTCATCAAAAGAGACTCAGAAGGTCACTTCTTGCTTGTCAAAGGGAAAATCCACCAAAAAGAGCTCTCAATACTGAACATTTATGCTCCAAATACAAGGGCACCCTCCTTCGTAAAAGAAACCTTACTAAAGCTAAAAGCACACATTACACCTAACACAATAATTGTGGGGGACCTCAACACTCCACTCTCCTCAATGGACCGATCAGGAAAGCAGAAACTAAACAGGGACACAGTGAAACTAATTGAAACTTTGGACCAATTGGATTTAACAGATATATATAGAACATTTCACCCTAAAGCTAAAGAATATACCTTTTTCTCAGCACCGCATGGTACCTTCTCCAAAATTGATCATATAATTGGTCACAAGACAGATGTCAACAAATACAAGAAGATTGAGCTAATCCCATGCTTCCTATCAGACCACCGTGGAGTAAGAGTGGTCTTCAATAACAACAAAAACAACAGAAAGCCCACATACACATGGAAACTGAACAATACTCTACTCAATGACACCTTGGTCAAGGAAGAAATAAAAAAAGAAATCAAAGACTTTTTAGAATTCAATGAAAATGAAGGTACAACCTACCCAAATCTATGGGACACAATGAAAGCAGTGCTAAGAGGAAAACTCATAGCCCTAAGTGCATCCAAAAAGAAACTGGAGAGAGCATACACTAGCAACTTAACGGCACACCTCAAAGCCCTGGAAGAAAAAGAAGTTAATTCACCCAGGAGGAGTAGAAGACAAGAGATCACCAAACTCAGGGCTGAAATCAATCAAGTAGAAACAAAGAGAACCATACAAAGAATCAACAAGACTAGGAGCTGGTTCTTTGAGAAAATCAACAAGATAGATAAACCCTTAGCCAGACTAACCAAAGGACACAGAGACAGTATACAAATTAACAAAATTAGAAATGAAAAGGGAGACATAACAACAGAAACCGAGGAAATTCAAAAGATCATCAGATCCTACTACAAAGGTCTATACTCAAAACAACTGGAGAATCTGGAGGAAATGGACAATTTCCTAGACAGATATCAAATACCAAAATTAAACCAGCATCAAGTAGATCAGCTAAATAGTCCCATAACCCCTAAAGAAATAGAAGGGGTTATAGAAAGCCTCCCAACCAAAAAAAGTACGGGACCAGATGGTTTTAGTGCAGAATTCTACCAGACCTTCAAAGAAGACTTAACACCAATACTTTTCAAACTATTCCACAAAATAGAGACAGAAGGGACACTGCCCAACTCATTCTTCGAAGCCACAATTACGCTAATACCTAAACCACAAAAAGATCCAACAAGAAAGAGAACTACAGGCCAATTTCTCTTATGAATATAGATGCAAAAATACTAAATAAAATTCTTGCTAACCGAATCCAAGAGCACATCAAAACGATCATCCACCATGATCAAGTAGGCTTCATCCCAGGGATGCAGGGATGGTTCAATATACGGAAATCCATCAATGTAATCCACTACATAAACAAACTGAAAGAAAAAAACCACATGGTCATCTCATTGGATGCTGAAAAAGCATTCGACAAAATTCAGCATCCTTTCATGCTAAAAGTCTTGGAAAGAGCAGGAATTCAAGGCCCATACCTAAACATAGTAAAAGCAATCTACAGCAAACCAGTAGCCAACATCAAAATAAATGGAGAGAAACTTGAAACATTCCCACTAAAATCAGGGGCTAGACAAGGCTGCCCTCTCTCTCCATATCTTTTCAATATAGTACTTGAAGTTCTAGCGAGAGCAATTAGACAACATAAGGAAGTCAATGGCATACAAATTGGAAAGGAAGAAGTGAAACTATCATTATTTGCAGACGATATGATAGTTTACCTAAGCGACCCAAAAAACTCCACCAGAGAACTTCTATAGCTGATAAACAACTTCAGCAAAGTGGCAGGTTATAAAATTAACTCAAGCAAGTCAGTGGCCTTCTTGTACTCAAAGGACAAGCAGGCTGAGAAAGAAATTAGGGAAATAACACCCTTCACAATAGCCACAAACAACATAAAGTATCTTGGCGTAACTCTAACCAAACAAGTGAAAGATCTGTACAACAGGAACTTCAAGTCCTTGAAGAAAGAAATCGAAGAAGACCTCAGAAGATGGAAAAATATTTCTTGCTCCTGGATTGGCAGGATCAATATAGTAAAAATGGCCATCTTGTCAAAAGCAATATACAGATTCAATGCGATCCCCATCAAAATCCCAACTCAATTCGTCATAGATCTAGAAAGAGCAATTCTCAAATTCATCTGGAGCAACAAAAAACCCAGGATAGCTAAAACTATTCTCAACAATAAAAGACTTCTGGGGGAATCAATATCCCTGACCTCAAGCAGTACTACAGAGCAATTGTGTTAAAAACTGCATGGTATTGGTATAGCAACAGGCAAGCAGATCAATGGAACAGGATTGAAGACCCAGAAATTAACCCACAGACTTATGGTCACTTGATCTTTGATAAAGGAGCCACAACCATCCGGTGGAACAAAGATAGCCTTTTCAACAAATGGTGCTGGTTCAACTGGAGGTCAACATGCAGAAGAATGAGAATTGACCCACTCTTATCTCTTTGCCCTAAGATCAACTCCAAGTGGATCAAGGACCTCCACATAAAACCAGACACACTGAAACTATTAGAAAAGAAACTTGGGAAGACCCTGGAGGACTTGGGCACAGGGGGAAAGTTCCTGAACAGAACACCAATAGCTTACGCACTAAGATCAAGAATCGACAAATGGGACCTCATAAAATTACAAAGTTTCTGCAAGGCAAAGGACACTGTCAGAAGGACAAAACGGCAACCAACAACGTGGGAAATGATCTTCACCAACCCCACATCCGACAGAGGGCTAATATCCAATATATACAAAGAACTCAATAAGTTAGACCCCAAAGAACCAAATAAGCCTATCAAAAAATGGGGCACAGAGCTAAACAAAGAATTTTCACCAGAAGAAATTCGGATGGCCGAGAAACACCTTAAAAGATGTTCAACATCATTAGTCATCAGGGAAATGCAAATCAAAACAACCCTGATATTCCACCTCACACCAGTCAGAATGGCTAAGATTAAAAACTCAAGAGACAACAAGTGCTGGCGAGGATGTGGAGAAAGAGGAACACTCCTCCACTGTTGGTGGGATTGCAAAATGGTAAAACCGCTCTGGAAATCAGTTTGGCGGTTCCTCAGAAAATTGGGCATGTCACCTCCAGAGGACCCTGGCATACCACTCCTGGGCATATACCCAGAGGATTCCCCTGCATACAATAAAGACACATGCTCCACTATGTTTATAGCAGCCTTGTTTATAATAGCCAGAAATTGGAAGGAGCCCAAATATCCCTCAAAGGAGGAATGGATACAGAAAATGTGGTATATCTATACAATGGAATACTACTCAGCAATTAAAAATAATGAATTCATGCAATTTGTAGGTAAATGGTTAGACCTGGAAAATATCATCCTGAGTGAATTAACCCAATCACAAAAGAATGCACATGAAATGCAATCACTGATAAGTGGATATTAATGAGCCCAGAAGCCCTAAATACTCAAGACACAAATAGCAAGTCAAATGATTCCCAAGAAGAAGAAAGTAGAGGACCCTGGGCCTGTAAAGATTGCATCCAGTTTAGTAAAGAAACCGAGGGGGGAGGGGGAATGATTGGGGAATAGTTGTGGGGGAGAGGAACTATGGGAAGTATGGTGGGTGGGAACTGGGAAAGGGGAAAGCCTTTGGAATGTAAACATAGAATATAGAAAATAAAAAAAACTAAAAAAAAAGAAAAAAGAAAGAAAGAAAGAAAGAAAGAAAAGGAAGGAAGGAAGGAAGGAAGGAAGGAAGAAAGAAAGAAAGAAAGAAAGAAAGAAAGAAAGAAAGAAAGAAAGAAAGGTGTGCTGTGCTGGGAGGTCAAGGTTTGGGAGCTACTTTCCTATAGATTTTTTTTAATTTTCCTTTTCTCCCCTCCTGTTGAGATAGACAGCTTTCTTATCTAAATAAATCCTGAAGGTCATTTAAAAAAGAAAAAGAAAACTGAACTAAGTGGAAGGCAAAACTAAAGGGGCACTTCTTAAAAAGTGGTTAGGGGGGAGGGGAGATGGCTCAGTGGTTAAGAGCATTTGGTACACAGTCCTGGGGACCAGGCTTCGGATCACAGTGCCTGTGGAATAAACCAGGCATCCCTCAAATGCCAGAGACAATGTAGACGCCCTCCTCTGACCTTCCCATACCGTTGAGTGTACACATGCATGCATCCTCCCCTCCTCTCTCACACACATATGACTAAAACAAACAAACAAACAAACAAACAACAGATAAAGTGGTTGATTCTGAAGAACCAGACACAGGGGTAGACAGATGTATGGGGAAACAGCTAGCCGTCTTTTATTGTAATAGTTTATCACAGTGTGACTGTTAAAATTGCTTGTCTTATATTGATATATTGATTAAGGCTTTTTAAACTAATTCTCTCTCTCTCTCTCTCTCTCTCTCTCTCTCTCTCTCTCTCTCTCTCTCCCTTAAATAGCAAAGAGGCAAGAGGAGAGATTATTGAGCAGCTACATTTTCCGCTATAGAAAGGACATCATCAGATGTTCAGGCAACACGGTAAAGACTCGCTGTGGCTCATTTGTCTTGGCTTCCTGTGTTGTACATTTACAGTGTCAGGATTGGCTCCCAGGCCTCGCCTGTGCTAGGCGGGTGCTGTACTGCTGGAGCTATGGCCTCCAGCCTTGGCTTTCTCAGAGTTTTTCTGTGTAGTCAATCCTCGACTTAAACTCATGATTCTTGGGCCCTAGCCTCCAGAGTGCTGGAATAAAAGGGTGCTCCTACCCAGAGCCCCCAGATCTTTCTCCTCCTTTAAAGTGAAACATTGGTGCATGCAAATAGCACCATCTACTCTGTTCTCATGAAACCAACTGCTATTACATTTATCCTAACAATATTCATGTTTAAAATTGCAATCTATATATACATGGAGGGAGAGAGGTTTTCACTACTGTGATATATACCTGAGAAACCCAACTCAGTGAAGGAAAGGTTTGTTTAATCTCAGAGGGCCATGGTTATGTGGCTTCTCCTGTTTCTGAGCTTTCAACACAGAGGAAGGACCATGGCTGAGGAAAGCCTTTTACATCACAGCCCCCAGAAGGCAAAGAAAAGTTATAGGAAGAAGGCACAGGGACCTAGCCACACCATTCAATAGCACATGCCCAGAAATCCATTTCCTCCAATCGGGCCTCACTTTCCAACCCCCTCCAAATCCTCCGTACAAAGCTGGACTCCATCAGGGCACCATTTGCTCACTGAGCACCCTCGTGACCTAGTCATCTCTGCACGGACTCCAAGACATGCTCCAAAGTGAGCTCTACGCGCTTTCTGCATATTACAGCTCCCAATTCATTCAGATTAACAACCAAGATTAAGAAGGTGGGGCCTCTAGAACCAAATCAGGTATAAATAGTAGAAAAAAATATTGAGCAATGAGGCGATCTAAGCACTCTCATTCCTAGGACGGGGACGGGTTGTGCTTTTTGAAGGTTAAGTAAGCCGAGATCGAGAACAAAACAGGAGCCAGTACAGAAGTGCTTATTTTCTTTCAAAGTATGTCATCTATAGTTTCATTACAAACTTTTTATGTGAAGTTGGCTACTTAAACATGGAATTATCCTATTCTTTTATATATCCAGATATCAAACATGACTTTCTGATATGCTGTGGAAATGAAGAAATATGAAATACATTACAAAGAAGTATAATACATACACACACCAGTGAATGATGCACATACACATACACACATACACTGATGCACACATATACACACATGCACACATATACTCATGAACATGCATACATACATGCACATACATGCAAGCACATACACACATGCACACACATGCACACATGCACACTCATGCACACATGCACACTCATAGACATGGGCACACACGTACGCACACACACATGCATGTGCTTAAGCACACAATGCACACTCCTTTTTCTTAAAAAAAAAATGCTCCTGCTGAGGACTATACAATGAATGAAGAACATGAGGTTGCTTTGTATCAATACAATGATTAAGACCCCCATAGAGAATTCAGTAAGAAAAATTACTAAATAAATGATTCAGAACCAGGGTTAGTGAGATGGATCAGTGGGAGGAGTGCCTGCTTGGAATGTGCTGCCCAGGCCTCATCCTCAACACTGCACAGACTATCCTGGTGACCTACACTTGTAATGCTAGGACTTGGGAGGGGCAGACAGGAACATTAGAGGTACAGAGTCATCCTCCGCTACATAGTGATTCCTGAGGCCAGCCTGCAATACCTGACACCCTGTCACAAAAGCAAATAAGCAATAGCTAAATGCATAACTAAAGAGCCACAGAGTAAATATTTTCTCCTTCTAGGAACATTAAATCTCAGTGAACCTCTTCACATTCTCCCCACATTCCACTTTGTGAAGTTGTGTTAGTGTATAGGATACATTACTTAAGGTCTGGGCACCACTTACTGGAGTCCACAGATACGTTTTTAGTAAGCAGTCTTTGGGCTGTTGTGTGGGAATAATGTCTCGGTCAGCTGACTGGCTCTGTCTGGAATGAAGGCAGAGCCCGGTTCTGGCTGTGGGCCGGGCATCCTAATGCTGTCGCTCTGCTACTCATTGTACAGAATCTAGGAGATAACTGTGGCTCTTATGTTTGGACAGGACAATGTGAAGCGAGAAATAAATCATCTACGAAACCTTGAAAGTGAAAAAAACAAAAATCATTTTGAAATTCTAAAGAACTTAGAAAATGAAATCTATGTAAACGACCAAAAGATGACCCTTCTCACTCTGGAAAATCAAAAATTACGAGAAGTAAGTCCAAGAGAACTTCTTTTTGTTGTTGTTTTTTTGTTTTGTTTTTTTTTTTTTGAGTAAAAATGAATGTCTCAGCTCTTTATTACAAAATCAGTGGGTTTCCAAAATACCACTCTAGTGCTCACACTATAATATTTGATAACAAATGGCTCAGGTGCATAACACCTAATGCCCGAGGAAGTATATCCCCACTACTTTTTTTGCAAATGTTCTAAAGTCTTTATTCTCATATTTGCCTATTATTAATTTTTTTGGATCAAAAAAATTTTTATTGGATATATTCTATATTTACATTTCATTTCCCTTTTTTTTGGTTCCCCACCCCCCTAAGGTCCCACATGCCCTTTTCCCTCCCCCTGCTCCCTCATCCACCCCTTCCCACTTCCCTGTTCTGGTATTCCCCTACAGTGATGCTTTGATCCTTTCCAGCACCAGTGTCCATTCCTTTCTTCTTGTCAGACATCATTTGGTATGTGAATTGTGTCTTTGGTGTCCCAAGATTCTAGGCTAATATCCACTTATCAGTGACTGTATACCATGGGTATTCTTTTGAGACTGGGTAACCTCACTTAGTATGATGTTCTCCAGCTCCATCCATTCCTCTGAGAATTTCATGAATTCATTGTTTCTAATGGCTGAATAGTATTCCATTGTGTATTTATACCACATTTTTTGTATCCATTCCTCTGTTGAGGGACATCTGGGTTCTTTCCAGCTTCTGGCTATTATAAATAAGGCTGCTATGAACATAGTGGAGCATGTATCCTTATTGCATGCTGGGGAATCTTCTAGGTATATTCCCAGGAGGAGTATGGCTGGGTCCTCTGGGAGTATCATGTCCAGTTTTCTGAGGAACCGCCAGACTGATTTCCAGAGTGGTTGTACGTAATCCACTACATAAACTCAAAGAAAAAAACCACATGGTCATCTCATTGGATGCTGAAAAAGCATTTGACAAAATTCAGCATTCTTTCATGCTAAAAGTCTTGAAAAGAACAGGAATTCAAGGCCCATATCTAAACATAGTAAAAGCAATTTACAGCAGACCGATAGCCAACATCAAAGTAAATGGAGAGAAACTTGAAGCAATCCCACTAAAATCAGGGACTAGACAAGGCTGACCCCTCTCACCATATCTCTTCAATATAGTACTTGAGGTACTAGCTAGAGCAATTCGACAACATAAGGAAGTCAAAGGGATACAAATTGGAAAGGAAGAAGTCAAACTATCACTATTCGCAGATGATATGATAGTATACTTAAGTGACCCAAAAAAACTCCACCAGAGAACTCTTACAGCTGATAAACAACTTCAGCAAAGTGGCTGGTTATAAAATCAACTCAAGCAAATCAGTAGCCTTCCTATACGCAAAGGATAAGCAGGCTGAGAAAGAAATTAGGGAAATGACACCCTTCACAATATCCACAAAAAATATAAAGTATCTTGGTGTGACTCTAACCAAACAAGTGAAAGATTTATATGACAAAAACTTCAGGTCTCTGAAGAAGGAAATTGAAGAAGACCTCAGAAAATGGAAAAATCTCCCATGCTCGTGGGTTGGCAGGATTAATATAGTTAAAATGGCAATCTTGCCAAAAAGCAATATACAGATTCAACGCAACCCCCATCAAAATTACAACTCAGTTCTTCACAGAGTTAGAAAGAGCAATTCTCAAATTCATCTGGAATAACAAAAAAACCCAGGATAGCTAAAACTATCATCAACAGTAAACGAACTTCTGGGGGAATCAATATCCCAGACCTCAAACAATACTACAGAGTAGTAGTGTTAAAAACTACACGGTATTGGTATATTGACAGAGAAGTGGATCAATGGAATAGGATTGAAGACCCAGAATTGAACCCACACATATATGGCCAATTGATCTTCGACAAAGGAGCTGAAAACATCCAGTAGAAAAAAGATAGCCTTTTCAACAAATGGTGCTGGCTCAACTGGATGTCAACATGCAGAAGAATGAGAATTGATCCACTCTTATCTCCTTGCACTAAGCTCAACTCCAAGTGGATCAAGGACCTCCACATAAAACCAGACACACTAAAACTAATAGAAAAGAAACTGGGGAAGACCCTTGAGGACATTGGCTCAGGGGGAAAATTCCTGAACAGAACACCAATTGCTTATGCTCTAAGATCAAGAATAGACAAATGGGACCTCATAAAATTACAAAGTTTCTGTAAGGCAAAAGACACTGTCAAAAGGACAAATCGGCAACCAGCAAATTGGGAAAAGATCTTCACCAACCCCACATCCGACAGAGGGCTAATATCCAATGTATACAAAGAACTCAAGAAGTTAGACCCCAGAAAACCAAATAACCCTATCCAAAAATGGGGTACAGAGCTAAACAAAGACTTTTCACCTGAAGAAATTCGGATGGCTGAGAAACACCTTAAAAAATGTTCGACATCATTAGTCATTAGAGAAATGCAAATCAAAACAACCCTGAGATTTCACCTCACACCTGTCAGAATGGCTAAGATTAAAAACTCAGAAGACAACAGGTGTTGGCGAGGATGTGGAGAAAGAGGAACACTCCTCCACTGCTGGTGGGACTGCAAGCTGGTACAACCAAGAGAACTTCTTGTTTACTAACAGTTCTGATTGATCATGGGGACCAGCAGTTTGCACGTGAGAAAAGAGAATGACTCTTGCAATGAGCTTTAGAAAGTTCCAGTCTTTCATATCCTTCCAGATACCTGCATAACTCCCCCTACAAGAGTACCATGAGCATCTAACACTAGAGGTCAGCTTGGCCTAGATGCATACATTGCCTGTGAAGAGTGATGTGTCTGTACATAGGCTTCTGTTCAACTTCATGGCTCCAAGGTCCATCCTGCAGTGTTAGTTATGATCCTTTATTCTGTGTAATATTCCACCATATGACTATAATACTTATTTAGACAGTGCTATTAGTGGGGGGGGGGGTTGGAGAATTTCCTTCGGCTATAAATAACCAACCCTGCTCCTAAGCCCATTCAAGTATAATTGTTTTGGTAGACAGACATATTTCTGTTGAGTATAGATCCTAACTGTACCTGCAAAGTCACTGGGTGTTAATTAATCACACCGTGTAAGAGTAAGACCATTACCAAAATTCTTTGGTCAAATTATATGTTTTATTTTTTTGTCAGATAAGGTTATCTCTCCCTAGAGCAGGGTTTTAGAAATAGCATCAAACACATGAGAAGGTAGAGTTTATATGGTTTTCTGTCAGACAGGGCTATCTCCCTAAGGCAATGCTTTCAAGAGTTGGGGGATTTCCAGAGGAATTCTGGTCACATAGGAACATAGCTGAAAACATTTGAAAATTATTTGGCAGAACATCTTATCAGGGTTTGTTCAAGGTGGGAGTCAAACTCCTTAAAGTGGGAAGCATGTCAAATTCCAGAAACAGGTTAAAGCAGCCAATTTCAATTTAACAGAATACAGAAATGAACTTATTCTGACCTTAGAACAAAATGGCTTCCATCTCTGAGATGGAGTCAGACTGGTCGCTCAGAAGGTATGCATCTTCTGCACCAGAACTGAGGGTCAGGCTCACAAAGGCAGTGCATTGAATGCCCCTCCCACATGCAGTGTGTGAGAACTCCGACAGTCACAACCCCACCTATGTCAGTTCCACATTAAGGAATGGAAACACAGACTTCCTCTTAGATTAATTTGACTAAAAGCAAGCCCAAATTTGCATTTTCTACAATTTCTCCAGTATCTTCCACCCATCTATAGCCTGTCTCTAATCTATTGTGTGTGTGTGATATATTCCTGTTGCCCATCTGGTCTGTAGCTGGCCCATCTCTAACAAAGAGCTTACTCTATATTTATTGAACAGCACAGAAAACACAGTATGAGAAAGAGATGAAGAATTATTTACAGAAATCTTCAAGAGAATTTTACAAGAGAAGAGATTGCTTTATTGACCCCAAGTGGCCCAGAATAGCAGTCAAAATCTCCAACAGATGTCATCAACCTATACCCACATGTCACTTCTGATATTTATGAGATATCTGTATATGGCTATTTCTAACCTGTTGGCTATTTTTAGAAAAAGAGATTACCACAATACACACATACACAAAAATATTGATCCAGGTCAAGGCCATGGAAGAGTACATAGCTCAAGATTAAAGCTATGAATTTACTCTGGGGTGTAAAAAAGCTGATTGTGTGGAAAGCCCAAGGCACAATACAGTTGTTTGCATTGTTCTCCTAAAAGCAGGTTAAACTTACACCGACTGAGTTCCCAGTAGGACAGCAGATTAAGAATCTGGTCTCAAGGCATATTACTAATATGGCCTGAAAAGGGGTTAGTCTCCTTGGCATCAGGAGAGACTTTCAAAAAATGCATCGCTGCACTCATCCCCCTGTCTCTTTCTGTTCCTCCGTTCTGGTGGATGTATGCACTGGTGTCCCACAGATCTGCATCCCTCCATGATTAGAGAAATACCTAGTCATGCGCTGATGGGCACCTGGATATCCTCATTTGCAAAATTTGTATTCAAGCTTTCTTTGTCTGGTTAAAAAATTAAGTTGTCTGTACCATAAATTCCACAGCAAATGTTTGTTCATTTAACACCTAAAGTTACAACCTCAATTTATGAACATTAATTTTAGGGGTTATATCTCAAAAGAGTAAGGCCTCCCTGTTTATACTTAAGATTTATTCATCTAATGTTTTTAGAATGATGTGTTCAATAATTAAATCCATACTGACTTTAATGACAGGAACTGTCGAATCCAACAGTTTTTATTAAAACATAATTTCTGTATTTCATAATCTATGGCTAGACAGTATAATATTCCCTTGTTTGAAAGGTGTGAGTTAGAGTCTGACACTCATTGGATACACTGTCCTTAGTGTCTCACGGGGTGAACGGTGCTTCTCTGTAAACTGAGAGTTTAAAGAAAATGGACCTTTAAGGACCTCCCCGCAACTGAAAAAAACCTAGCAGTTAGGGTCTGCATCAACGTCCCAAGAGTTGTGAGACTTAGTTTCATTCAGTGTTCATAATAATTTCGAAAGTCAGATAATATACTATGTATCTTTTCAGAGAAAAGACTCTGGTTTTTGTTTGTCTCAAAAATTGTTAATAGCTAGCTACAAGGGGGGAATCTTTCAGTAGGAGCCTGATAGGAGACGTAGCCTGGACACTGACTTACCCAGTGTCATCAAGGAAACCCCTTCACCTCTCTGCGTGATTTATTTCTGTTTGTATAGGTCAAGGGCTAGCCCACCAACCTCACATGCTTTATTCATAAGGGCTAAAACAGCAGCGTAAGAGCTGATATTTTTCCAAAGGATGCATGTACTCTGAAGAGCTTTGGCCCCTCCCTGCCTCCGTAACCCCCATCCACCCAACACATCATGCTGCCAGCCTTTGACACAAACTTGGGACGAATTTTATCCATCTATTGAAGTGTCCCATTAGCCTCTTCTCATGGAGAGACAATATCTAACCTTTACTAAAAGGATGAGAATTTCTATTGCTACATTCTTTGCACAAGGAACACGTGTGGATAGGAAACCTTCGGGCAGAAGATCTTTTAACCTCTTACTGTGTTGAGTCATATTCCAAACTTCGTGTTTGTTTATTGGCTGCTGAAAGAGTAAGAAAGCAGGACCCTTTGTCTCCTTCCCTTGAACGGACATAGTCACAGTAGGAGAGTCGGTGGCATCTCGAAGCATCGTTATACATTATGAAGGACTGCGCGGACATTTCTCTAAACTGCCCAGAGAGCAGGTGCTGAGCGGTCCCATCCCTTTCCTTTCCAGTATCTTGCCTACTTGAAGAAACAAACCAAAGAGTATACGTCAAAACAAGCAGTGACCGTACAGAACTCAGGGGACCTCTCTTGGCAACTGATAGCTCAGCACTGTAAGTAATGTGTCGCTCTTCCCATACAATGCCTTGTTCAAATCGGTTTTATTAATTTGCGTATAACAAAACACATCTAACTTAAGGTCAATGAATGCTGAGGACCGTACATGCTCTGGCGCCCACTGCCACCACAGTGAAGCACAGAGCATCTTCATCGTGGCATCTATCCATAGTTTAAGTGTGAAATGCCCTTCGCAGGCTCCTGTTTTGAGTTTGTGGTCTTCCTAGGAGGGTTGTAGAGCCTTTGGGAGGCGGGCCCCCGGCTGATGAAAGTAGGTCCTTCGGAACAGTCTGCAAAGGTTCTAACCACCCCGATCCCGTCCAGTACTCTCTGCTTCCGGTGCTAGCTCTCCACCACACAATCCCATCACCACAGACAGCTGCTCCATTGCATCACAGCAAACCAAGAGCCGCTGAAGCTGTCGGCCCACATCGCCCCCTCCCCTAAGTTCCTCTTGCCAGGTATTTACTGCCACCTGTCCCTTTCCAGTTAATCGTTCATCCCTCCTCCTGTCTCTGGAAGCCACCCAGATGACTTCTAACACTAATAATTAAACAAAAAGAAATGGCGCGGTATGTAAACTTCTCCTCCTGGCTTTTTTGACCCCACGAAATGGATTTCTATGATTCCTTCATGAAGCCAGGTGTGGGTGCTCACAACAGAGGGGTTGGAAAGAGGTAAAAAACCAGTCTGGACTACAAAGTAGGTTCCATGTCAGCCTGGACTAGAGTTATAACCTGTCTCAAAACATCATCAAACACACACACACAGACACACACATAGACACACAGACACACAGACACATACACACACACACACACACACACACACACACACACACACGCTTCACCTCAGTGCCTTCTTGAACCACAGACTGCCTCCGCTCTGGCGCAGTGCAGTGGTATGGGCCACACACACACATCTTCTGTTCAGCAGCCAAAGGACATTTGCCTCATTCTTCATATATCACAGGTAAAGCAACTAGGGACATTGGATTGGAAACATTTTTCTGGAGTTTTAAAAATGATTTCTTAGGCAATACGTAGAATGGCTGGGCTATGTAGTTAGTGTCTGGGTACCTTTTAAGAAACTGCTACTTTGCCATTTTGCTGTTCAAATTTCTCATCCAATTAGTGAAAGAGATCCTGCTACTCTAGATCCTCACCAACACTTGAAAATTTGGGACAGTAAAAGCATTAACATCTAGCCATTGCATACGTGTAGGATGGAATGGCATTGTGGTTTTTGTCTGCCTTTTCCTGCAATGACCATCAGTTCCTGTGGTTCTCGACTGCCTGAAAAATCTTCCTTTTTGAACCGTCTTGAACCAATGAAGTATTTTGGCATAATAAATATCTCAAAGTGGGGTTGAATAGATGGTTCAGTAGGTAAGAGCATTTGCTGCTTTTTCAGAGGACTGGAGTTTGTTTCTAGCACCCATGTCAGGAAGCTTGAAGCTACCTGTAACTCCAGCTGTAAGGGATACATACCTTCTCTTTGCTTCCTTGGGTATTTGCACATACATGTGGCTTTTGCTTATACATACATACATACATACATACATACACAAACATAAAATTATATATAGAGACAGACAGATATAGATAGAGGAGAGAAAGAGAGATAGAGATTGATAGAGATAGAGAGATAGATATCCCCCCAACAAATATCACAAAGTTAGCAGCTTAGGGCCAAGAGCTTTCTTGGCTCATGAATTGGTGATGTGATCAGAGCTTGGATACAGCCTCACACTATTCCGTGGAACATTCTGTGTCTGAGAGCCTGGACCCTCCAAACGCTCACCTGTTCCTATGTCTGGAGTTGATGTGGCTCTTAGATGTGCCTCCGGGAAACTGCTGGACAGAACACGGCCTCATGGCTCCACACATAACTGCTGAGACCCAAGGAAAGCATCCCAGGAGAACAGTGGACGCTCACGGTATTGACATGACCTAGCCTTGGAAGTCAGAGTATTACTCCCACACGACTCCTGGGTTAACGCAACTGTTCTAGAATGAGAAGGGGATTCTGTTGGCACCAGGATGCAAGAGGCCTGAACAAGCAGGTGCCGCATGGAGCTGCCTTTGGAATTCATGATCTGCTAAATGTCCACTCAAGTGTTTTACTCATCATCTCATGCTTCTAGTGCTCTTATCATTGAGTTAAGGTCTTTGTGTATTTTGGGATTTAGTCCTCTTTCTGAGGTTTGATTTATATTAATGTTTTGCCATAAGGTCAAGATGAAGTAGAATTTGTCTGTCTGTCTGTCTGTCTGTCTCTGTTTGTCTGTGTGTATGTGTGTGTGTGTGTGTGTGTGTGTGTGTGTGTGTGAATTTGTGCAGAAACTTTTAGAAAAAATAATTTAAAACTTTAAATTATTAAAATACTAATATTGTTTTAGTAACTATTGCATTTGCATATTTCAGCACAGTATTCAGATCTGCTGGCAGAATTTCAGATCATAATTAAGGTAAGGGTTCTTTCTGCGTTGTTTTGCATAGCATGTCTTCAAAAGAATTCATCTACCACTTAAAAGTGTGTGTGAGTGTGTGTGTGTGTGTGTGTGTGTGTGTGTGTGTGGTGTTTGCATTTGCATATAACTGGCACGTACTCATGGTATGTACATATAGAATTGTTAAACTGCAGAAGGATGACAGGGTGGTGGTCCTATCATATCTGTTGTGCCAAACTTCACCCTGAGATCTACCTTTCAGAAACTGTCTTCCTACGGTACCGTGAAGCATCATGGTGGGCAGTCCCTCCCCCCACCCTTCCCTGCTTCCTCCTCTTCCCCCTTTTCTTTCCTTCTTTGACTTTGCAAGCTCTCATACAACACTCCTGGTTTCCAGGCTGTGCTCTGAGCTCTAGGCTCGCTCTGTTTTACCAGATGTTCGTCCCCTCCATCCCTCCCCACTGTAGGTAGGAGAGGAAGCAGGTAGTTGGCTCTGAATCCTGCCTCTTCCTAGTCCTTAAAGTTACTTTGTGTGACTAATAACAACTTTTCATACGTAACATTACTTCTGGAAACAATCCACTCAGAATGTTACTCATTTTGTTGTAATTTGTATCCGCACACCCCAAATGCTGTCCCTTTAAGGAACTGGTGGACACTGGAGAAGACACTTTGCAAGAAATTAAGTCTCTGGTGTCAAAGCTGCTGTACAGGGATGAGAAGATCGAGTCCATTAGCACCTGGCTACTGGACGGGATCGGAAGGCTGCGTCGTCTCATGGAAGAGGAGTCACCCAGCGCTAGTAAAGTGGACCTTCAGGAGCTCGGTAAAGTAGCACTTCCGGCCACCTGCTAGTAGCTAGTGGCATCAAAACAAGGGGGTCCTCAGGGACCGGTCATCAAAAGAAGGAAAAGGGTGGTGCTCTGTCCTGCTGGGTCCTCCACCAAACACCCTTCTCACTTTGGGTGGAGTTTGTCAGAACAGCTTGTCAATTCCTCCTTTCACTCGAGAAAATTTTCAAGAGAACTAAATTTTCTTTATGATTAAAAAAAAAAGAAATTAGATGATTTGTTTTTGAGGTGGGATCTTACTGTGGAGTCTAGTGTGGTGGTAACTCAGAATCTTCCTGCCTGGACCCCCTGAGTGCTGGGTTTATAGGCGTGAGCCACCACACCCAATTCAGAAACATTCTTTGTTGAAAAAAAACAAAACAAAACCATGTGGTGCACATACATACATGCAGGCAAACACTCATGCACATAAAGTAAAACCAAAATAAACCATTTAAACTAAACAAAGACAAAGCGAGCTATTCTATTTAGAGCCAATAAAATGTCACCATCAACAAGCATTTCCTGACCTCCTATCCGGTTCCAAGCTCTAAGATACCTGGGTTACCACAGGGAACGAGACACTCCCTGTTCAAACAGGATTCACAGTCCTGTACCATTTGGTGGCTCCTCCTCTGACAAGGGCCAGACAGTGTTTTGGATGCTGCCAGCACTGGAGTCTGTAGCCGTTGGGCGGGTCTGTCTGCTATTGCAGAATTACCTGCCCATTGGGCTGTAACTTGCCTGGTGCCGATACCGTAGGAGGAGGAGATCTAGGATCTTGAAAAGTGTACTCATTCCTGCATACGCCAGGAGCAGGCATAAGAAGTGTGGATGAATTAAGTGGCGGCTGAGTTAAGGAGTCAGGCCCCCCCCCCCCCGAGGAGCAGGAAGCTGGGCTGCTCGCTAGAGGCAGATCGCTGGCTTGCCATAGGTCTCTGCCCTTCTCAGCTCCCGGGGCACCGGGCAGAATGTGGGCCTGGAAGCCAGGTGGGACTGTGCCCCTGCCGTTCACGCCTTTCTCACTTTTTCTGGCTGTAAAGTTAGAGAGACAACAAATGGCAGTTATAAAATATCAAACCCATTGACTGTTCATCAGGTGTCTGGAATCTCCCACCTTCCCAGGGAAGTGAGTACCACTTGGCCCTTGAATTACTCCACCGCATGGAGTCTCTGACTCCATTCTGAATTGCATTCATTTCTCTTTAAGTCCTGGACTGCTTCCAGTTCTGCAGCCCTCTGCTGCCCACTGTTGGACATAACATGTCAGTGCAGTCCTTCAGGTCCGGCTCTCCTCCACACCCATTACACTAGCCTAGCTTCATTACTGTACTGCGTGACCCTGGGCGAGAAGAGATGGTTAGAATTAACGGATCTCTTCTCGTGGAGATAAAGGGGCAGAGACAAAGCTCTCGTACTGAATGCTTAAAGCACAGAGAACTGTCAGAGGCAGGTGCAGATGGGAGCTGCCCAAGATCCCCAAATACAATAGAAAAGAGGAATGAGGAGGTTTTCAGAACTAAGTGCCAGAACTCACCTGAAAACTGTCAGTTAGCTTTGTACCTCTTCTGTTTTATAAGCAGAAATGCACAAATGCCTAATCCAAACAGTAACAGTACAGATTACTTTTAAATTATTAAAAATGTTTTGGGCCAAAGGGAAGGCTCAGTAGGTAAAGGTCCTTAGCCACAGAGCCTGACAGATACCTGTGTCCAATTCCTGAGACCTATATATACCCTGTACGTTGTTCTCCAAGCTCTGTATGCATGGTGGCATGTGTGTTATACTCACTGCCCCCCCCCAGGCATGTGCAGCAACACACACACAAATACACACACTCACACACACATACACACTCACACACACTTAACATGCACACATGCATGTGCACACACACACACAACACACACACACACACACACACACACACACACACACGGTGATTACAACTTTTTTAAGAACTTTTTTTTTCATAATTTTTCCTTCAAGTCGGGATGAAAATGAATTTAAATATACTCACAATCCCTTTCTTGTATTTATTTGTATTTTTAAATCAGCATTCAGAATAGCAGGCTCCTGTACGCCATTTCCATATAGAACTAGTTTTGGCCGAACCTCCATACTCATACGCTCCTCTCTCCCATCCCCAAGACCTGCCCCCCCCACCCCGTGCGAACCCCTCCCCTGCTCACCCGTCCGTATGAGGTGCAATCATTTCCACCTTCACATTACATGTGTTTATTCTCCCAGTCCCCCCCCCCAATGTGGCCTGTCTCTCCACCTTCTACGGGTCCCTTTCTAGTTTCCTGTCATCTCTTCACAGCCACTCCCGTGTGGAATGCACATTTAGAACGCTGAAAGCACGGGCTCTGCCCAGAAGAGGTCGTCAAGTGGCATTTGACTTTCCGAGCCTGAAGCCCCACTTACTATTTCCACTTTCACTCATTTTCCTGCAAATCTTACAACTTCTTTCTTTATGGCAGAATAAGATTCGACTGTATACACGTCCCACATTTTCATTACCCATCCGTAGATACATGTCTAGTCTGATTCCATTCCTTGCTCTTGTGAATACGGCAGCAATAAGTGCAGATGTGTGCATATCTCTGTGGTAGGATATGAAACAGTATAGCTGAGTCATATGGCGGTTCTGTTTTTAAACACACATTTCCATTTGCATTTAAGAACTATCTGTTCAGTTAAAATTCCAACTCTCTTGAGCATTCAGTTACACACGGGTGTTTTGTATTGGTCAAATAATACATTCCTTGTAGTAGACCTGTGTAGATCATAGCATGTTTTAAAGACTTTATAAAACAAATCCTTAGCATGGTCAAAGTTGCCTTTTCATTTTATGATGGAAAGGTGATGGAATAGACAATTATTACGCCCATTTTTGATTATTTAATTCTGAAAAAAACCCTACTTTTATAGTTACAAAATTAACATTGCAGAGAGAAAAGTAACATAAAATTATTTGTTAAATAATTGTCAAAGGGTATCTTGAAAACCCCACTGTGCAGGCCCTGCCCCAGGAGGCTGAGGCAGTCTGGAACCAGAGACTCAAGATCACCCAGGCTATGTGACAAAACTGTCTTGGGAAAGCCAAGCCTAACCAAACCAAATCAGAAATGTCCCTTGGAAAAACTAAGCTCTAGATAGGGAAGAGCTTTAGGCCAGTGGTTCTCAACCTTCAACATGGAGGTTAGAAGAAAAAAGTCCACCCTGAGGTTGAGTATCCTGGGGTGAGCATCCTACCTAGGCGCATCCTGGGGTGAGATCAGGCGTTTTTTTTTTTTTGTTTTTTTGTTTTTTTGTTTTTTTTATTTCTACATGGCTCCAGTGAGCAGCCAAGTCCTTTAAACTCATAGTTTGGGATAAATATGTTGTTAAACTCATCACAAGAAATCCAAGTTAAGAGAATATTTTACCTTTCAAATTATTCAGGTCTGAATAGCAAATTACTCTAGCCCATAGCAGTAAAAGTTGCAATGTGGCATGAAGACCTCAGACAAGATGAACACGGAGCTAGGATGGGAGCCATTTTGCAAACTTTATCTATCTATCTATCTATCTATCTATCTATCTATCTATCTATCTATCTATCTCTAGCATCGGATGTCCTGAAGCATGTTCTATAGACCAAGGCTAGCCTTGAACTCACAGATCCACCTGCCTCTGCCTCCTGATTTGCATATTTTTAATAAACATATTTGGTCAAACTTCAATAACATGAACAATTTTTCTGGCCATATTGATAACTTTGTTTCCATAAAGCAGATTGTCAATTGCAGATATTGACTATCCCTAACAATCTCTGCTTTTGCAGAATTGTAATCTTTTTATTTTTATGACTTCTCTTATGCATATATTTTTTTCTAGAACAGGACATAGGACAGGAACTGTCGAAACAGTTTCAAATGCAGTGAGCCCTGAGGAGGCACGTCAGACATGTCACCTCCCATGGACAGATTCTCAGAGCAACTCGGCATCTTAATATTCATTAATAACCACAAAACCCAATTTTTTTCTTACAGAAAAGAAGCAAAAGAATCAAAAAGTTCGTTTTTCCCCATCCATTCATACTAGGAGAGATAGGAACTGCAAAATGTTAAAGAAACAACCAGGAAGCCCAAAGAAGCACAAGCCATGTGAGTGTTCTTACCTTGTGCTCTGTGGTGTCAACAGAAGTCTTCAGAGTTTGCCATGAGCAGATGTGGAGACTAACCTTTCAAATCACAGATGGATACACATGGCCTCAGAGTTTTAGGCTGAGGGTCTTTGTTTGTTTCCATGGCTATGACATGTGTCTCTGAAAGCCTTCAGAGTATGAACATGACAGTTTACCCATCCAAAATCAGCCACAGGGACCTTCTATGTATCTCATATTTCATTTTATCTCAGAGACTTCCAGTTATAAGATCCTGACTCAGAAATGTCAAGACTGGAAAAAAGTCTCAGGATCAATACAATGTGGCCTATATACCTTGTTTTAAGAAATGGAACATGAGAATGGGAGTGGGCGTATTTATTCAGTAGACAAAAGAAATATGACTCTTAATACTTAACATTTTTAATTATTTCCATAATCACTGTAGCAAAAAAAGAATTATCAGGACATTTAGTTATTTTACAGTTAAACTCTTTATTGTTTTCTTCTTTACAGGAGCAACAATCTGAATATGTCTTCAACCATACTGTCTCTAAACAGAAAGTTCATTATATAAATTATGCTTTATTTTTGTAATATTACCAAACACTGTATTGGTGAAAATAAATAGCCATTGACAAAGACATCTTTCGTTTCTGTTTTTGCCGTCACACTCCACAAGCATGTTTGCCTTTGTAATTCCTTATAGGTAAAAACCCAAATGTCCAGACAACAGAAGGCCTAATGACACCACAGCAAAGGAGCTCAGAACAGACGTGTTAAAGGTTTCTCACAAAAAACAGGGAGACATCATTAGCACAGGTGTACAGAAACATGGCCATGCTCCAAAGAGTAATCACACCTGCCTGTCCGGGCTTCCTGGGTGATGGTTAAGATGTGTGTAGCACAGTAACATGAGGCCGTGACATTCCCAAGTGTAACCACGAGGGCTGATAAATCAGAAAACACAAGCATTGTATTATCTGGACAATCTTCTTCCATGTATGAAAGAACGCTATTAATACATTTTAAATTCTTTACTTTTTTTTTCAATTAAGAATACTTTTGGGGTTTTTTTGTTTTTCGTTTTTGTTTTTGTTTTTGTTTTGTTTTTTGGCATCTTATATTCAGTGTCCATTGGCCCCTTCTGAGAGTATCCGTGATGGTTCAGTAAATTTTGCAGTGAACAAGTAAAACAGAGCTGGAGTAGGTACCAAAGCCAAAAGCGGTAGGTCGTGTTCCAGCCTGTCCACTCTGGAGATGGAGACTATTCCATAGGCGTGCAGTAGCCAGTGACTGAAGAGAACAATAAGTCTTTTCTTCCTGACCAGAAGATCATAGCAGTTCTGTGTGATCATCGTGGAAAAGAGAAGAGAAACACGGATTAGCATACCTGGCTAAAGCACTGCTCTTCACACGTGCATGGCTGGGACTCTGAATGCTTGAGCTAAAAAGGACTTCAGAACCACCCCAGCCACCCGGTCTAGCCACCACACCATCCACACAGCCACACAGGCCCTCGGCAGCCACACTTGGCCTAGAGACCTTCTCTGCGTCCTCATCCACATCACCATTTACTCAGAGAACATAAGCTTCATGATACAGACATGAACTAGAAGAGGACATGGACAGAGAGTGCTCTCTCCATCCAGGCCCACTGCGGTTCCATAACCTCACTTCCTGACTCTGAGTCTCCAGTATCTGTGGTCTGAATACACTCAAGACAACAGAAATGACTCATTTATTATCTGATTTTCTTTCAATCTTCAGTGCCATGTGATAACATGGAAAAACGTAAAGGATCAAATCACTATAAAGCTGTGTCTAAACGTTCTAGTGAACACAGCAATGGAGAACGTTCAGGGGGTCACTCTTCGGCTTTCCCTCACACGTCAATCACTCACGGGCTCGTCCAGCCCTGGACTGTCTGCCACGGGATTCCGAGCCCTGTTTACAACTCCTGAGCAGAAAGCTGACTGAAAGATACAAATACCTTACAGAGCAGACACACATGAGGGCAGAGAACCGAAGGAGTTTCAAGACCTAGAAAAGCAGTGTTCATTTGGAACTATGCATATTTTATTCAAATATTCCAACACACTTTGATATTTTCCTAGTTGATGAAAAGTCAAAACCAATTTGCTATCTTCTCTAATTGCTGCAATGCTGATAAAGATTGCAAAGGACCAAAAAGCAGTCTACAGACAGGGAAGGCTGGATGTCCATTAGGTCCCTTCATCATCTACCTAAGGTATGGCCACACTTCCAGTTACCAATGTATTAGGAAAAGTGGCGCCAACAGCCGTCTCTCAAGAGTTGACATGCTTCTCTGGTTGTCCTTTTGAACATAACAAGTATGAGAACACACGTCAAGTGTCATGTGCAGCAGATCTGCCCTGCACAGCTCGGGAGGGTCGAAGCCTTAGTCCTTTAAGTCCTTGGCGCTCTGCCCCAGATAGAACCTACTAATCAGAGCTGCTGACATACTTAAGGGAAATGATGAGGTGAACGTGCTATCTTAGGATAAACAGGAGTTGAGAGCCACATAATCTGACAAAATTACAGAGGAGAGGCCCCACACTGCCCGAGGATTAAGTCTCATGAATACATTTGGCTTGGTTAGGATATCAAATATAACATTACTTTGTATCAGTTGCCCAAACTGTTAGCTGTATAAAACCTTAGTTCCTTAAAAATAAAATATTTTAAAACTTGATGGTTAGGGCTAGGGGCTGTTCCATTTTTACAACAATTATGTTAAATCATTTTTCTTCATCTTGTTGGGTAAGAGCACTGAACATGTCCCTAATTTCCCAAAGAAACATGCAATGCAGCCCACACAACCTCTCATAACAGTGACTAAGGAGACACAGGCACATCACCTTAGCTAAGAACCACTGAACCAGTTAGTATGCCTTACTATCGCACATGTACGATTCCACTCAATTGTTAATTTTTATTTAAAAAAACAACAAAACAAAACAAAACAAACCCTAAAACTGTAACAAAGGAAAAGCAATTTCCTACCTCTATTTCAGAAGCAGACATGTACACAGCCAGGGTAACCAGCGATAACACTAATATAATGTACGGGAAGGCGTAATCTGGAAAAGAGACAGACATTAGAAACTAATCATCAGTTAGAACACGGCTCTTCTGAGTTCTTTCTCAGCCAGTCTGGGACTTGAGTCCCATTCCCGAGATGGGACTGACAGCCAGTCTTCACGGACTCCTCTCTACTCCCGCCCACAGCTGTGATGTGCACACACACAGAACACACGCCAATGAGCAGCTGTGCATTGGGCTCATAAATTTTCATAAGCAGTAAAATACAACTTCCATACCATTTTTACATAGTAACAAGTTTGTATTTTGAATCTTTTTTCTCATGCTCTTAAAAATGTAAATCTAACTTTAACCTGTCAATAGCAAAGAGATCTGAGGCAGCTGAAGGATTCATTGAAAAGAATTAACTTCTCTTCCAGGTGTCTAGCTGAGGACCAAACAAGAAAATCAAGGGACACTCAGCTCTCTGAGCTTTTCAGTCCAGAAGAGGAGCCTTGATTGAGAGGATTAACCAGAAGAGTAAGTCAGCTTTCCTTAACCTTAGAAACGTTCATCTAAGTGTATCATCAAACATTTTAATTAATTTTCTTTGGTCTTCTTTCTGTCAAAGTTCTGGTAATTTCTATTTCAAATGCAGTACAGCACTATCTTGGGCAAAAGTCTTCTGTACAAAATACTACCATTTTCATTTTCCTACTATGTCCACATTTATAGCACACAAAATAAGCAAACTGAGAAAAAAATGCCTTGACACAATTATTTTAAAATAAATTTGATTTATAAAATTTCCAATTATTCTACAAAGCACATCTGGAACAAGTGGACACATTAGTTAGGCCATGGTGGCCAGAAGCGTCAATTACCAGTAAGCCTATTCAGCTTAGTTTAGAACTGAATTAATAATATCTAGAACTTTTATATTACTGATTGTATCCTTAATCAGCCACCATAAAAAACAAAAACAAAAACAAAAACAACAAAAAACTCATTCAGTTAACTTACAGCTAATTAGCACTGCTAACCATAAAGGTTATGACCTGGTAAGAAAGCCCAGACTCCCAGACAGCAGACAGGCACTACTGGGCTAGCCACAGGATTAAGAGCGGTCCTTAAACTCTAGGATATAAACCACCCCCCCTCGCCCCCACCCCCGCCCCCACACCTCCAGCTCCCCAACCCTCCTCCCCCCTCCCCCCCCACGCTGCAAGATCTTTTGCACCTGGGTCTGGGCCAGGGCCTGGAAACCAGCATGTTCTCCCTGGTGGGTCAGAGGTAGATCACACTGAAACACTGGCTAAAGACTATGTCTAAGCAGAAGCTTGCTGCTGACCCTCTCGCAACCACCCCCAGCACCTTAAACTACCAGAAGTTGCCCAGCGAATTTTGTTCACGCTTGCTGTATCTCCTTAAAATAAAAAAAAAAAAAAGCTTATCCTTTCCCAAAATCATACATTGCTATGTATGATTTTGTAACTAACATAGAAACCTGCAAACAAATAAGACCCACTTGCTCCTCCCTCCAAATATGAGTGGAGGCTTGTCAGCAAACTGTGTGGAAAGGCCTATTTTCAGTCTAACATTCCTCTGAGAGGTTTTTCTGTTACCTGAAGAAACACTTTGCAATAGCTGTGATTTAGGAAGCAATGTTATCTGGCCACCTCCTTTTGAGTTAACATCCCAAAACTTTCCCTGATTCTGCAGCTCTCTTCTTTCTTCTATCTCTAAAGAGCTCCAAAGAGCACCAAAAAGTTAGGCCAGAGGAATTAAACACTTACAAGTAAGTAACTTTACATTTGAATTTGTCTATTTTAATTTCAGTACAGAACGCCCAAGCCCGCCCTCGGGTGACAGTGATTTTCTGGCCTTCAAGACACAAAGACCAAAGAGAACACTAGACGACAGCAGGGGAAGCCATGTGGCCAGGGCCACGCGGCTCTGCAGGAGCCATGAGGAAACTACAGACAGAGGGCTGGGTGTCCCAGGGGGCCCTAATGCTGAGTTACGGGAAGCTCCTCACACTCAGGCAGGGGATCATGAGCAATAGCCACGCTGGGTTCCTGCCATCACCACACTTCATCCTGGGATGGGTTTGGCTGGAGAGGGTGTGGAGAAGCCTCAAGCCAGAGGTCAGAATCGAGCAGAGCAACTTCTTTTTTTTTTTTTTTCCACTAAAGGAAAAGTATTTATTTTACTTATACAGAGGAAATAGAGAAATGATCGGGTCTCACTATATAGCCCCAGTTATCCTGGAACTCGCCATACAGGTCAGGCTGGCTTTTTTTTTTTTTTTTTTTTTCTACATTCTATGTTTACATTCCAAAGGCTTTCCCCTTTCCCAGTTCCCACCCACCATAGTTCCCATAGTTTCTCTCCCCCCCGCAACTGTTCCCCAATCATTCCCCCTCCCCCCTCGGTTTCTTTACTTTACAGGCCCAGGGTCCTCTCCTTTCTTCTTCTTGGGAATCATTTGACTTGCTATTTGTGTCTTGAGTATTTAGGGCTTCTGGGCTCATTAATATCCACTTATCAGTGATTGCATTTCATGTGCATTCTTTTGTGATTGGGTTAATTCATTCAGGATGATATTTTCCAGGTCTAACCATTTACCTACAAATTGCATGAATTCATTATTTTTAATTGCTGAGTAGTATTCCATTGTATAAATATACCACATTTTCTGTATCCATTCCTCCTTTGAGGGATATTTGGGCTCCTTCCAATTTCTGGCTATTATAAACAAGGCTGCTATAAACATAGTGGAGCATGTGTCTTTATTGCATGCAGGGGAATCCTCTGGGTATATGCCCAGGAGTGGTATGCCAGGGTCCTCTGGAAGTGACATGCCCAATTTTCTGAGGAACCGCCAAACTGATTTCCAGAGCGGTTTTACCATTTTGCAATCCCACCAACAGTGGAGGAGTGTTCCTCTTTCTCCACATCCTCGCCAGCACTTGTTGTCTCTTGAGTTTTTAATCTTAGCCATTCTGACTGGTGTGAGGTGGAATCTCAGGGTTGTTTTGATTTGCATTTCCCTGATGACTAATGATGTTGAACATCTTTTAAGGTGTTTCTCGGCCATCCGAATTTCTTCTGGTGAAAATTCTTTGTTTAGCTCTGTGCCCCATTTTTTGATAGGCTTATTTGATTCTTTGCGGTCTAACTTCTTGAGTTCTTTGTATATATTGGATATTAGCCCTCTGTCGGATGTGGGGTTGGTGAAGATCTTTTCCCACTTTGTTGGTTGCCGTTTTGTCCTTCTGACAGTGTCCTTTGCTTTGCAGAAACTTTGTAATTTTATGAGGTCCCATTTGTCGATTCTTGATCTTAGTGCATAAGCTATTGGTGTTCTGTTCAGGAACTTTTCCCCTGTGCCCAAGTCCTCCAGGGTCTTCCCAAGTTTCTTTTCTAATAGTTTCAGTGTGTCTGGTTTTATGTGGAGGTCCTTGATCCACTTGGAGTTGATCTTAGTGCAAGGAGATAAGAGTGGGTCAATTCGCATTCTTCTGCATGTTGACCTCCAGTTGAACCAGCACCATTTGTTGAAAAGGCTATCTTTATTCCACCGGATGGTTGTGGCTCCTTTATCAAAGATCAAGTGACCATAAGTCTGTGGGTTAATTTCTGGGTCTTCAATCCTGTTCCATTGATCTGCTTGCCTGTTGCTATACCAATACCATGCAGTTTTTAACACAATTGCTCTGTAGTACTGCTTGAGGTCAGGGATATTGATTCCCCCAGAAGTCCTTTTATTGTTGAGAATAGTTTTAGCTACCCTGGGTTTTTTGTTGCTCCAGATGAATTTAAGAATTGCTCTTTCTAGATCTATGAAGAATTGAGTTGGGATTTTGATGGGGATTGCATTGAATCTGTAGATTGCTTTTGGCAAGATGGCCATTTTTACTATATTGATCCTGCCAATCCAGGAGCAAGAAATATTTTTCCATCTTCTGAGGTCTTCTTCGATTTCTTTCTTCAAGGACTTGAAGTTCCTGTTGTACAGATCTTTCACTTGTTTGGTTAGAGTTACGCCAAGATACTTTATGTTGTTTGTGGCTATTGTGAAGGGTGTTATTTCCCTTATTTCTTTCTCTGCCTGCATGTCCTTTGAGTACAAGAAGGCCACTGACTTGCTTGAGTTAATTTTATAACCTGCCACTTTGCTGAAGTTGTTTATCAGCTGTAGAAGTTCTCTGGTGGAGTTTTTTTGGGTCGCTTAGGTAAACTATCATATCGTCTGCAAATAATGATAGTTTCAACTTCTAACAGCAGTGTCCGGGCTCTGATATCCTTGTGAGCCTTAGCCTTGTACCACAGGGTCTGAACAACAGGATGGTTGGGACTGATGGCCAGACGCCCTTTGACTGTCAGACAGGCACTACGGAGCTGTCACAAAGTGCACAGGCCTCCACGGCCTGAGGATGCTCATAACACAGCAGGATGAAGACACACGTCTACCAGAGACTACCATCTCCTCAACCTTCTCACCCAAGAAGCTTCCGTGAGTGCGCAGACGTTCTCAGACTCCACCTTGTTCTCCTCTGGTAGCTCCTCATGCTCCTTGGCCAGGAAGACCAGGCTCTCCCATCAAACTCCTTGAGCTTCTGCATCCAGTGCTCACCAGTGAGGTCACAGAAACATCCATCTTTGTTCTCAAGATTTGCCCAGCAGCTCTTTGCTCTCACCAGAGTACAGTTTCCTTCATCGAGACGTGTGCTGACAGAGAAGCCATCTCCAGACAGAGATGGGACAGACAGCTCAGCAGCTCAGAAAGGTGTCGCTGCTTCGTGGGATCCAGGGAGTCCAAGCCTTAGGTCCTTAGGAGAAAGCCTCACAGAATCACTCAGGTTCTTTCTGCCAGCTTAGAGAAGAGCCCATGGCACTTCGATACAATGCTTTTGTGAAGACTGTTTTGCTCTGTTGGAGCATCTTGGAAGACACTCAGGGCAGCCCTCGGTCAATGGTGGCAGAGCCGTAACTGTGTTATTTGGGCATCCGCTCATCACAGCTGTCCATGAACACGGTGAACAGAGTTGAGTGCTACTGACTTCTTATTCTTAAAGAAGTCAAAAGAAGCTTGCCGCGGGATCAAGGGCAACCCCCTGAACCATCCTAACTCCAGACAAGGGCTTGCCTGCCAAGCCTTTCCACACACTGGAGAGGCTCTCACAGAATCGGCCATACTCCTCCTGAGAGCTGTGATCAGAATCTGCTCTCCATGGGCTTGGTCTGTCCGGCTTCTCTGATGAACGTACACATCCTCAATTTCCCTCATTTCTGTTCTTATCCTTAGTGTTGTCACCATCTGCTGACCTTCAGTCTGAGGCTTCTTTCTCTCCACTTCCTTTTCTTCCTCTATTTTGTCTTCTACCTCCCTATCACCCACATTGTCTCCTCTTCCTTCTCCAGACGGAGGGAAACAGAGTGACTGTGAGCTGTGTTTCTCCCTGCTTCCTTGACCCACCTCTAAGTATTCTGTTTGGTCTTCTTTGAGGCAGATGACTTTGGTACTCCAACCATGGGTTCACCCTGGTCTACACAGTCAGTGATGGCTCCCAGACAGGCTGCTCCATCAACAGTGGGCTTTGTGACCACAAACATGTCTTTGCCATGAGATAGGAAGAACAAATTCCAACACCAAATGGCCTAATCATGAATATATATGCAACAGCCTGAGAGCTTCTTTGAGTATTTCAGTCATACTTAGCAATGGTTCCTAAATTATCAATAAGTTCAACCGCAGTCACACCAATGCCTGAGTCCACCATAGTCGGAGTGTGTTCCTGCGGGTTGGGGTGACAATACTTAACTCCAGCTTAGACAGTCCCTCCAAATACCTACTATGTATTACTGCCTATGATCGCTTGAAGATCCTGAATACTTAAAACAAATTCACCTTTCCCAATCTACTTATTTCCACTAATACTGTTTACCCATCTATCGGTTATTTAAAGACAAGGTTACTTTATCATATTTTCAGTTCATTCCCAAACCTTCGCTTAATTTGTTCCTTGCTTTAATAATTCCTGCTTTTGAAGTGGGTTCACATCCCTAGCATTTCACTGTGAGGCAGGAAGGCAGGCTCAGTGCACTGCTGGTATCTCCAAGCAGATGTTAAGTAATCCATCGTTATCGTTCTAAAATGCAAACCTGATCATGCCACTCAGTCCTTATAAGGTCCCTGTGGTCTGAATGGGAATGTTCCCATTGGCTCAAGTTTGAATACTTGGTCCCCAGTTGGCGGTGCTGTCTGGGAGGTTGGGGAGGTGTGGCCCTGTTGGAGGTGTGTCACTGGGGTCTGGTTTTGAGAGTTTAAAGAGTGAGGCCATTCTACATCCCTCCGCATCCTGCTTGCAGTCTGCATCCCTCCGCGTCCTGCTTGCAGTCTGCATCCCTCCGCGACCTGCTTGCAGTCTGCATCCCTCCGCGACCTGCTTGCAGTCTGCATCCCTCCGCGTCCTGCTTGCAGTCTGCATCCCTCCGCGTCCTGCTTGCAGTCTACATCACTCCGCGTCCTGCTTGCAGTCTGCATCCCTCCGCGTCCTGCTTGCAGTCTGCATCACCCCGCGTCCTGCTTGCAGTCTGCATCCCTCCGCGTCCTGCTTGCAGTCTGCATCCCTCCGCGACCTGCTTGCAGTCTGCATCCCTCCGCGTCCTGCTTGCAGTCTGCATCCCTCCGCGTCCTGCTAGCAGTCTACATCACTCCGCGTCCTGCTTGCAGTCTGCATCACTCCGCATCCTGCTTGCAGTCTGCATCCCTCCGCGTCCTGCTTGCAGTCTGCATCACCCCGCGTCCTGCTTGCAGTCTGCATCACTCCGCGTCCTGCTTGCAGTCTGGCGTGTGAGCTCTCATTCTTGCTGCCATGTCTCTCTATCCCCTGCGGCCACAACTCCCAGCCTCAATGGACTCTTAACCCTCAGGAACCTTAAGCCCAAAGAAATTCTTTCTTCCATGAGTTGCCTTGGTCACGGTATTTTATCACAGCAATAAAAACTAATGAAGTCCCAATACCAAAGCAGGCAAATAACCAAATGGGCTGAAGCTAACAGAGTGCCAGGAGTGGGTGGAGCCTAGGTGTTCTCAGACGCTACGCAACTAAATGAAGCATGATCTGTGAGCGGGAACATGAGAAGTGACAGACCCCCACCCCCACCCCAGGAGCCTCCGGCTTCCTCTTGAACCAAATTACACTACCGAGCTGTAGAATACCCACCCCTGCCTGTTCCCTGACCAAGAGGTTTGTCCTCTGCTTATTGGAAGACTTCTTAGAAAAGATACCAGGCAAAACAGAAATGTACTCAAAAGTCCCCACCTATGTTTCCCCAGCTATTTGAAAACCTCTGCTTTTGCTCCTAAGACTATGATTGGGCCTTATAACAATGGCATTCCTTATTCTTCTAACACAATTCAACCTAAAGTTGCTAAACAAATCGTTACCTTAACAGACTTTTTTTTTAACGGATTTTAAGGATAAAGGATTTTTGCAGAGGACCCTAGAAATCTAAGACAACAGCAAACAATACTTACTGACAACATAATTTTTCACTTATTATATATAAAGCTTCTTTTTAAATTTTTGTGCTCAGAATTTTTTAATCTTCCAGCTTAGTTACAAACTTCAACTTTCTCAATCTGTTGAGAAACTCCATTCCATTCTGTTTTCAATAACATGTTTCAGCAGAAATCTATACTAAGGCCTACCTTTCAAAGATTAAAGGATGACTTTAAAGAACAAATTACAAAATGTAGTTGGGAGGAAAACGCTTACATAAGAGGCCCCCGCCGACGGCCTGCAGCACGGTGAGAATGGGGAAGAAGTAAAGCGCCGCGTAGATGCTTTTGAACCGGTCAGACTTCCCGAGCCCACACGCGATCTTCTTCACCAGCAGAGGCCGCAGGAGCATCATCAACACCAGGCAGAAGGCATAGTAAACAAACACGATGGTGTATCTGCAAAGCGAGGCATTTGTGACATGTGTAAAACCTTTAGCCTTGATGGTCTTAAGAGAAGATTCAAAGCTCTGCTTTGCCTGCCCACTAAGACACTCAGACTGGAGAAGGGGACGAGCAAACACATGCACTGTTCTGTTGTTGTTTGTTGTCTGTCTATGAGGTTTGATGTATTTGAAAATATGTCTCAAAAATCTTAAAAATGTCACGGGAGAGATGGCTCAGCAGTTCAGAGCATTTGCTGCTTTCGCGGAGGACTTGGGTTTAGTTCCCAGCACCCACAAGGCAACTCACAACCACCCAAAACTCCAGGTTAAATAAAATATATGCTTATTTTACTTAAAACTAAATCAGATACATTTATTGCTAGTCACATTAATGGTATTTATTGTAAAAATATCAAATTAGAAGGAAAATGGCACATGGATGCCCTGAGCCCTCTCTCTGTGCCCAGTAACAGCAACTCCTATTTTAAATTCTGTTGTTCTTTACAATTCAACTGATGATAAATTAACTGGAGTTGTAGAAGTTTATTAATTCAAGATAGACATAACCAAATAGCAATAGAACATGGGGAAGAGACCAAATATAGCTAGCCAAATCAGCTAAAAAGGTAACTGAATCATAGGCGATTTATGTAGAGACGTCAAGGCCTGTTTTGTGCTGATAAAGTTAATTACACATTCTAGAAGCTTCTCTAGGTGATTCAGGCTGTCATTGCTTTCTCTTGTTGCTTTTGTGAAATACTTAAATCAGTTGAAGCAATAACACATGAACCCTGCATGACATATGTGTACCCATGTCATATTACCTGTGTGTATTTACCTCTGTGTGAATGCATGCTCTGCATGTGGGTGCTGTCAGTAGCTAGAAATAGGCTCCCGAGCCCTTGAAAGCGAGGGTACCGGTGGGTGAAGCTGCCTGGCACGGGTGTGGGAACTGAACCTGAGTCCTCGGCAGGAACATTGTACTATCTTAACTGCTAGCCATCTCTCCAGCCTTAGTAATAATTTTTAAAAGTAAATCTACAGTTCAAACTATTTATCTAAATTATTAAAGTACTATGTCTTCTTAGTTTCTACTGAACTTTTGCCACTTTATCTTTTAACTGACACATGCAGTCATTGAGATGCCTCCTTCGTGTGTCTGCTCTATGTTGTCTATTAAGATCCTTCAAGACCTTAGTACAGTGTGTGAAAAGAGACACGAAGCTGAGTTACAGTTCTATGATGCGATAAGCCAACAGAGGGTATTATTAGTTTTTATGAAGATGCATGTAAAAGTAATTTGAAGGTCATAACGCTTGGCAGAAGAAATGATTTTCATATTTTTATATCTGAAATGTGAGTCACTTTTTATATGTTCTCATGTCCACGTGTATGACAATTTACTGTTAAGAACTTGATCATGGGGTTGGAGAGACGGCTCAGCGGTTAGAGCACTGGCTGCCCTTGGAGAGAAGTTGGGTTGGGTTCCCAACACCAACACAACACAACCTCCTCTAACCTTAGTTACAGGGGGGCTGATAGCCCTTTCTGGTCTCCAAGGGCAACAAGCACACCTGTGGTACACATACTTACTTACATATATCCATATATATAAAATAAAGAAGAAAAGTCTTTAGAAAAGAAACTTGATTAAAAAAAACTAATTTCATTGAGCACATATATATTGGAAACTTGCTCCTCAATAACAAAAATAAAATAATTATTTTTCTATTCTGCCTTTACCAAGAAAAACATACCAAGTTGCTAACAATTTAAAGAAACTCTAAAAATGGAATAGTATGGTATAGTGTACAATCTTGAGCTGGCAAGATGGTTCAGCAGGTCATGTGTTCAATTCTTAGGACTCACGTGACAGAGGTAGCAAACAAAGCCCTCCAGCTGTTCTCTGACATCCACACAGTGCTGTGACATGCACATGCATTCCCACACATAAATAAAAATAGCATTCTGATGAAAAATATTTTCATTTTCAAAAACAAAACAAAAACAAAAAATAAAACCAAACCCTAATATCCACACGTGCAGGACATACAACATCTAATACATTACATGGAGCCATTTAACCCTCACAGCACCCTATAAGGCATCGTTCCCATTCGCCAGTGGAAAACTGAAATTGCTCAACACTGTTAACATACACGTTAGTGTAACTGACAGACACAGAAGTCAAACACAGGTTCTTTTTGTTTCCAGAGCCCACATGTTTTCCTATATGTCAAATACCACATCTCTATTACATATCCCCAAAGGTTTAACCTCTTTTTTAAAAAACTCTATGAAACACAGAAAACATATTCCTAAGTATATATGTGTTCATGTGAGTATATGTATTGTTTTCTATGGCAAAAAAATACTTTCCCTTCTACACCTAACAACACAGTTTAGTAGTAGAGCCCTAGCATGCCTGAGGAGCTAGGTTTATTCCCCAACCCAATACACACAACACACACACATATACTCACACACACATGCACAAAACACACACACACAATGACTCTCTGAGCACGGTACTATATACATGGAATCCCAGTACTCAGGAGGCTGAGGCAGGATGAGATTAAAGACAGCCAAGCACATATAATGAGACCACATCTTAAAAGTAAAAATGATTGTGAAGGTTTGCATAATCTTGGCCCAGGGAGTGGCACTATTAGGGGGTGTGGCCTTGGAGTGGGCATGTCACTGCAGGCATGGGCTTTACGATCTCATCCTAGCTACTTGGACGCCAGTCTTCTCCTAGCGGCCTTCAGATGAGGAGGTAGAACTCTCATGCCTGCCTGGCTGCCTACACTGTACTCCTGCCTTGATGATGCTGGACTGAACTTTTGAACCTGTAAGCCAGCTCCATTTAAATGTTGTCCTCATAATAAGAGTTGCCTTGGTCATGGTGTCTGTTTACAACAGTAAAATCCTAACTAAGACATGATATTTTCTCCTATTACCTTCTGTATGCATTCAGAGAAGAAAATAATTTCTACTATCTCACAAGTTCACAAGTTTACTTGATCTTGAAATCAGTGGAATCTACAACCATTTCTTTCTCAGTGGTCTTGGGTCTAAATAAATACTCACAGTGGGTAGACCGCCTCGTGAGTGCAGTGCACTGTGGTGACGTAATCTGGACTTGGGTTGTAAAGCATCGTGTACCAATCAGAAAGCATCAGCACGCGGCAGGACCGGATGTAAAGGACGCCCACGGGGTCGCTCACCAGCAGGGTGATGATAGCTGCCATGGTGCATTCAAACAGCGCAGTGATGTGCTGGAAAAGGGCACTGGAGCTGGAGAGCAGGACGGGTGGTATCTCAGTCAGGTGTGTGTTTTAAGACAGATGTTTCAGTGACAATCCTAAAATTACACTCTTCAAAGTGCAGACAAGCCTGGTACTCAGCACCTCAGACAACCCTGGTGCTATGGGATGAAGGTCTGCCATTTGAAAAGATAAGTCTGTTCACTGAGGGACTCGGGACTGTCTTTGTCCCTCCTGCCGTGTGAGGACAGAGAGAGGGTGTGCCAGACCTAGATCCCCATGAGCCACCTCCCAGTTTCCACAGATGCAAGCGGGTTTATTTCCAGAATAACAGGGTGTCATGGCTCATGGCTGTAATCTCAGCACTGGGGAGGCCTAGGAAGAAGGATTACCATGGGGCCAGCCTGGGCTACATAGTGAGTTACATGTAGGCCTAGACCAGAGAGTGAGATCCTGTCTCAAAACATTAACTAATTAATTAATCAACAGCCTAATTATTATTTTCTCAGTTAATTAGCTAGTTAATTATACAATTAAGTACTTGGTTACTTAATCAACTAGTTAATTAACTTAATTAATAACCTACGTGTATTATGTATACTCATGAGTGCCTGGGGCCTGTGGTAGTTATGAGAGGGTGTTACATCTACTCTAAGTGGAGCTATGGTTGAGGGGTCAGACACCCTGGGACTGGAGCTACAAAGTAAGCCACCATGTGGATACTGAGTACCAAACCTCGATGCCTTTAACCACTGGGCCATCTCTCCGGCCCCTCGTTCACTTTTTGAAAGAGTAGAATCGTTGGGATTACTTCACTCTACTATTTTCCATATTCCAGTGAGAGCCTGAGGGTCACTGAACGCTCCTAATGAGTGCTGGAGTACTTCAGAGATAAAAACACTGCAGGCGCAGTGGAAATAAACACGTTATATAGTCTGATCTTCACGGGCTCTTCATAATTCATACTTCTAAAGTAAAATCCAAACCTATTTCATAATGACAGGAATCTTTTCATCATATTTCAATCCACCTATAGTAACCATGGGATCTTTGGAAATGAAAGTGGATTCCAAAACTCCACTTATAAAGCCATGGTCATGCACTGCCTGGTATTTCAGTCTATGAAGTCCACATACATGACAGTGGCCCCGCAGGATTGTATTCTCCATGTACCTTGCGGCTGTTGTTGTGTAAGCATGTTCTGGGATGCCTGCACAGCAGCAGACACTTAATGATACATTCCTCAGAGCTGTGTCACTATACCCGACGGAAGACTGTACCTCAGGATGCCTTCTGCATCTCAGGAAAGAGCTTCCTTCCCACCCTCCTCTTATTCCGTGTCTTAGTCATGCTAAACTGCCTCAAGTTCCTCTGCACCGCCAGCCAGGTGGACAGGCTCTCCCCCTACCTCAAGATGTGTTTCATCCATGGGGACAACCCTGTCCCCTCTACCATCAGCTCTGGAACTATACCCCGTCAGAGCACAGTTGAAAGAATAACCCATGGTGGGCAGTGCCTGGGGAGCTGTGAGCGAGGCTCCAGGAGTAAAAGCAGAGGGCCTTTACCTCAGGTGCCTTTGTTCCCTGGGTTGTCCTTGGATGTGACTTCACGCATCCCGTGACCGCCATTTGCACTCGAGTTATGACATGTTTACTCATGTCGGATGTCAGAACATGGCTGTAGAACCTGACCTGGGCAGTGTACCCCGAGTCTGGATATGGCCTCTGCGTTGATTTTGTGCTTTCCCAGATCTACTCTACAGCATGTGTCAGGCAATTGTGTTTAAGCTGTCTGTCCCGAGAAAGTCCTGGGAAAGGGCTGCTCTGTTACTATTTGGTATGTGCTTCCTGGGGTTATTTACATGTCTTTCTGAACTCAGGCAGCCTTCCTTGGATCATTGCTTTGTTACATTCCTGTATAAAAGAACACTGAAACTGAAGCGAGGCTGTCTGCGGCAGCAGACCGAAGTCTGCCCCACTCTTTCAGCTCCTCGGGTTCCAGGTCTCACAGACAGCTAACGCCCCAGCTCTATGAACGGTCTATGAGACTCCTCAGCCCCGAGCCTCGGGACCCAGCCCTCCTCCTCTGTCAGCCTCCTCTCAGTGCTCATTTCTCAGTCACACCATGCCCATTTCTGCCTCTGTAATGCCAGGGAGAAAAAAGGGTTTAGAGAAAATAAAAAAACTCCAAAGCAGGAAAAACTCACGAAAGTAGAGGAATTAAGAGTGCTAAGGCTGAGCTAGCTAAGGAAGACTGCCTCCCCGCTCGCTGTGGGGACCAGGTCCATGTTTGTCAGGAGCCTCCACGTCTCTGGCCTCCATCCACCTTCAGTCTTACCTTTCCTTCATTTACGACCCACCCTTGACCCCGTCAGCTCGCACAACCCTTCACGTCATGCGATCTGAAGTCCTTTGGGTCCCATCCTTGTTCTCTTGATTCTCTCTGACTCCTAAGTGTTTTGTTGACCAGAGTATTTCACTACATCTCTAAGATGGGCTTATATTATCATCAGGTACCTGTCGGTCTTCCCCACTTCTTCTGTCCCTTCCTTTGATCTTCCAAACATAAAATGCACGGCTTACTAAGTGTGCCAACAGTGCACTAGTCAGCTCTCATAATCATACCAAAGTTTTTCTAACAAAAGTATTTGTTCTTAAACAGTAACAGCCTGTGGTTATAACCAACCATTGCAGAAACTTGGAACGTATTATCAATGAGAAATAATATTCTTTCAAGAGCATAGAGAATAATTAAGGAGAGCATCAATAATACCCACTAAGATGTACCCTATTAATTGCTTTCTTATTACAGGGAAATAAAAACAGTAGAAACAGAAAGAAAAGCCAGTTGTCCTCTTTGAAGCTGACTGAGGGTGTAGGTCAGGAGAAGACTGACTTGGCATCACATTGAGTGGTCCTTACCCCAGCATTAGTCTACACACATTCGACCAGACGTGCTCACCTCTTTTTCCCCGAGTACCACTCAATGAAGAACCAATGCAAAACAAGAGGGAGCATAGCCATAAACCCAAGATAGAGCCAGTCATAAAGTTCCGGAGACTCTGTGCAAGGCTGACAGTACTTCTGTGCATTTGTCCTCTGTCCTCTTGGGCATACCTACAACACAAATAACACTGCTTTATATCCAGACAGTGTTTTAGGATCATTCTATAAGGGATTCCATTTTATTATAAACATTTTTGTATGTGTAACTTTTGAAAATTTACAGAGAAAACCAACCCTGTAAGCAAAATAAAAAGAAATCTCAAAGAGAAACCACTTCAAGAAATCCACATCACCTGTACTATCTATAAACTGCTAAGGAAGATTCTTTTCATTTAGTTGCTAAAAATAGCTAACTAATATTCAATGAAAAATCTTATTAGTAACATCATACAAAAACTATTGCAGAAGTGTCCTGGAGTTGGCATGTTAATTCACTGTGCAAAACACTTAAACATGTTTAATGATTTAAATCATTAAACAGTACTTAGACATTTATAAAGTATCTTTTAATATCTGTGACTATCAAGAAAGGTTTAATATAGTTATCACCATGCCAATATAAAAAAGGCTTTTATTAATACCATATTCTTATACATTCATGAATATATTTAACAAAAAAATCTACATGCAAAACGTTTCCAAAGTAAACAGATCTTAAAATGAAATATTAACATAGGACTTACCCCACATTCTCCATAGATTTCATCTGAGCCATTTTTAAACAGTAGGGTCTTCCCACAGTAGAGTCCAAGGCATGCTGGTTGAATATCGACAGCTTTTTAAAAACAAATGCCAGTATAGTAACATCTTTTGTGATTATACAATAAGAGTAGCCTAACAGCTGAGTAGTTGACACAAATATCTCAACCTCACTTTAAAAATATGTAACAGACAAGTCTTGATGCGTTTACTTTAAATTTGCTCACACTGTGATGGTACAGAAAGTTGTATTTGCATCTTGCTGGTCACCCGGAGCCTCCTATCAAGGTCTCCAACCCATACAGCAGGCTCTAGTCCCAGACCTAACCCTGAATCTTCCCAATGGCTCTAGGAAGCCAGTCCCTACGATTAGACTTTAGAATTTCATTGGTTATAAGGTCATAAGAATCTGATTTTTTTAATCACTGATAGGGGCCAGAGAGCCGGCTCTGGTGAAAGCACTTGCTGAGCATGCCTAACTAAACCTGAGGAGTCTAGATTTCTAGAGCCCATGGTAAAAAGACACCAGAGAGAGTTGTCTCCTGACCTCCATGCATGGGCTACAGCAGGCACACCCCCAGCCCTACACACACCATACACACGCACACAATTTTAAAAAATTAATTGAAATAAATCACGGATAGAAGGTCACTTGAAGGGAGAATTCTGAAATTTTGGTTTCTTTTAAAAAACATCGAACTATTATGTTTTTGTCGTCTCAGGCGTGGGGGATGTGAGGCTGTTCACAGCTGCTGACTATGATTTGCCTCGCTCTAGTAGAGGCATGGTTGCAGATAGTTCCTGCGACTGTGTAATGTTTAGAATTCTGGAAACTTTTCAGAAGGTAATGCTAGGGCTCTGAGAGGCAGGGTGGGGTGGTTCGTTTTTTCAGGGGGGTTGGTTGCAGTTGGTAGCTATGCTCAAAGATGAAACAAGAAGAAATTCCAAGGATCTCTATTCTCTTCCCCCATCTCTCTTTCTCTCCTATCTAATGACAGGAGATGAAACTGGGGGAAAGGAGAGGCAGCGAATAAATGTCGGGAAAAAGCATCTGCAAAGTAGCAAAGGCCAGTTACAAGCAAAGAAGAAACAGGAAAAAATTAGATCCAGAGATCTCTATTATCTCCCCCCCCAGTACATCTTTCTCTCCTATCTGTTGATAAGGGGGTGAGACCAGGAAATAAAGGGTGAGATAAAGAGTCCACAAAGTAGCAAAGACCAGCTACGTCACTATTTTTCATTTGGCCAAATTGAGACATTGGGCACACACATAGGCTCAATTCTTTGTTCATAACAACACATTAACAGGAAAGCTGAATTGTCTGCAATCTGAAAAGAAAGTTTCAGAGCAGAGAGTAGGTCTCTAAAACAAGTCAATTCACCTCCACATGAAAGCAGTAACCTAGCTTTTATTGTTCTTGTTGAGGACAAGGGTAACTTCCATCAACGCTGGCACTGAGCTTCTGACCAGTTACTTGAGAGCAACTGCCTTGCAATCAATTTCTTAAAGGTATGAGGGAAATTAAAAACGGCTCTTTTTAAGACAAAACCCTAGGGGTTGTCCAAATTATCTAGGACCTCATCCAAGAGAAATTACTGAAGGCCTCTTCTGCATCAGTGACACCTGATTCTCTTCACTGTGTATAGCAAATAACCATATATGAGAAATAACCATATATGGAATATGCTGCTCAATGCAGTGAGGCTGTCTTCTGTAAGAATCTGCCATATGCTATGAAATGAATCCAAAACAATGCTGGCCTATGTGTGAATTTACATGTTTTATTATTGCTGAACAATAATTTCCTTAAATTTTTCATGCGGCGACTCTTGTTACAAGGCCTTTTCAATCCTGTACATCAGTTTTGTTTTTGTTTTTTTTTTTTTGTACTTCCATTGCCCAGGAAAAACAGAAAAAGTTGGAAATGTCTCATGTTTGATAATTTCACTTTACCAAGTATCTGACATCTTTTTTAAAAAACCCATTCTTTATTTTAGAATCTTAAAAACTTTTATTATTATAGTACTGTGTTTTTATGTGGTTTTGTGTGTGTGTGTGTATGTGTGTGTTTTGCCTGCATTTATATCTTGACAGTTCACCATGTACCATCCAAGTGCCCGCAGAGGCCAAAAGAGGGAGATCAGAAAAGGATAGAGGATCCACTGGGCTGGAGTTACAGAGGGTCCTGAGCCGCCTTGTGGGTGCTGAGACGTAGCAAGTGCTCTTAATCCCTGAGCCATCTCTCTAGCCAGCCCCTTAAACACCCTTTTTTTTTTACAGCTACTGAACTATAGTGAACTAAACACATGAAATGAATTTTCAGGTTTTCTGAGAAGGAAGTTAAGGCGCTGTAAGTTCCTTCTCGATGGGTTTTGCATCTAAAAGATCTCAAAACCAAGGCCTGAAAATCAGCGCAACAAACAAAATCAAAGCTCATTTCCCTAACAAGAAGAATCTGCACAGCAACCTTTCATAACCTTTCAAAACTATGGCTATTTTTTTTTTCTGCAACAGTCTAGACCCTTTGTGAAAGGCTCAATGTATTTACATTTGATGCCCAGTGTAGTGGTGCAAGCCTTTCAATCCAGCTCCATGGAGGCAGAAGCAAGTAGATCTCTGAGTTCGGGGTTAGCCTAGTCTACTGAAAAAGTTCCAGGTCGGCTAAGGCTACACAGACAAACCCTGCCTCGAAAACCAAAAACAAAAATTACAAAAAATGAGGTTGAAAATGCAAGTCCCGTGTCAATTCGCTTCTGTTTCCTTGTCCTGCTCTAACACTACGACTTCTAATTCTGAAATCAACCACCAGGCATTCCTGGACAAGAACAAAGGGACCGAATGAAGGAACATAGGAAGAGCACAACAAAGCCTCAGCCTGTAATTCTGCACACGCGCCCTTCTCCAGCCATTCTGGAGCAGACCATCCCAATGCCGAGAAGTCAGAGCCTAGGCAGAAAAGGGCCAGGCTGCCCGCCACGGCAGAGCTGACGGCCAGAGGCGAGCCCAGACAGTGCGAGGAAAAGCAGTAGGAAAAAGAGACAGAGACACGCCCGCAGCCTAATCGACCACTTACCCATTGGCCACACTAGGTTCCCCAGAGAAGCCGGGGATCAGCGGGTCCGAACGCAGCGCCGGAACATCCGGGCCACAGCGCTCCCAGCTAGCCTGGCAATCGCGCTGGAACCCCGCCCCTGCTACATTAGGCTCCGAGTCCCACCCCACCACCGCTTCCCCCACTAGGGGTGTGGGGGATGAACGCGGCGGACTTCCAGGCCTAGGATTCCCAGAAACCTAGCTCCCTAATCTAGGTTTGGAAGCCTCTCGCTTCCGGGTTTGCTCTCAGAGGCTCCACCTTTTCCGGGCCCAGCGTCCAACTTGAACTAGTCTCCAGCGCCTCCAGTGTTTCTTTGACTGGACCCTGAGGTCCCGCCCCCGTTTCCTAGACGAAGCTCGTAGCCCCGCCCACACCATGCATTCAAGTCTCCGAGGCCTCGCCCCTACCCTGCATTGAAGTCTCCGAGGACCGCCCCCATCGTGCAGGATAGTTTTCTAGGCACCGCCTCCGCTGTGTAGTCTTTGGAGCCCCGCCCCATTTTAAGGGCTACTTTTCTAGGCCCTGCCCCTGCCGCTTGTCTAGCTCCGAGGCTCCGCCCCTACCAAGCTGTCAAGCCTCCGAGCCGGGCTCGACCGCTGGAGCAAGTTGCGAAGCCCCGCCCCCTCCGTGTGTTCAAGCCTCTGGAGCCACGCCCCCTTCGGGGGTCTAATTTTCTAAGCCCTGCCCGCGCTCCTGGCCGTGTCTCCGAGGCCCGCCCCTGCTGTGTGTCTAACTCAGAACCCAGCTAGCTCGGGCGCGCCCAGCCTAAGATTCCAGGCGCTTGTCGCAGGGTTGTCTCTGCTCGCCAGCTCGGCCCTGAGATTGCTACCGGCTCTGCGCGTTCTCCCGTTGGGTTTCGCGCTTTCTCCCCAGCTTGGAGAGAGCACCACGGTGCTGTGCGGCAGTCCCCGGACGCAGACAATGGAGGCGGCGCTGGCAGTGACCCGGCTGCCCCCGCACGACCCGAGGACGCCGGCACTGTCGGTGGTGGACATGCACACAGGCGGCGAACCTTTGCGCATCGTGCACGCCGGGTGTCCGGAGGTGGTTGGGCCCACGTTGCTGGCCAAGCGGCGCTACATGCGTCAACACCTCGACTACATAAGGCGGCGGCTCGTGTTCGAGCCCCGCGGTCACCGGGACATGTACGGGGCCATCCTGGTGCCCAGTGAGCTGCCCGACGCTCACCTAGGCGTCCTGTTCCTACACAATGAAGGCTACAGCTCCATGTGCGGCCACGCGGTGCTGGCGCTGGGCCGCTTCGCGCTCGACTTCGATCTGGTACCCGCTCCCCCAGAAGGCGCCCGGGAGGCCCAGGTCAACATCCACTGCCCGTGTGGGCTGGTGACCGCCTTCGTGGAGTGTGAAGGTGGCCGCAGTTGCGGCCCTGTGCGCTTCCACAGCGTCCCAGCCTTTGTCCTGGCTTCAGGTAAAGGGCGAGACCCACTAGACCCCGTTGAGACACAATCTACGAATCTAACCACTGCTCTGTGCTGAATATACCTGCGCAACTAACCCACCCTGCCTGTCCTTGAGATTAATAAACAGGTAATTCCAAATTACTGCAAACACGCTTCAGTATCTTTGCCTTGCAGATTTGGGAGATGCAATTCAGTTATCCTCCTGAGCGGATACATGCTCGTGAGGCCTGGGGGAGCTTAGAGTGGAATGGGGAAGAATTCTGTTTCCTTTAATGTCCTAACTCCAGGCTTGTCAGGCATTGGTAGACACTTCACAGTAGACTGATGTTAACGAGCAAAGTTCAATGTGTGCACCAGAGCTCGAGGTTGTCTTAGAATATGCTTGGTAAACACATTACTCCTAATAAGTTACTGAACTTGACCTCTCTTTTCCTCAGCTGTTAAGTGCCTTCCCTCAGCAGGGAGGAGGATGCCATTTCCTGGCCAGCCAGGGCTACACAGTGAGGCCTGGGAAAGAACTAAATGACTCTGAAGGAACTAAATTTGTAAGCAAAGCTATTGCTGTCCTTGTTGAGAAACAAAGTCCTTGGCTGGACACGGCAACCCCTCGAAGCCATGCAACCTTAGGCAAAGTTCACAAACTCCTTGACTGCGTCTGTACCTTCATTTGATCTCAGAGGTTTTTGTGGTTAGTAACGAGGGTATGAAACATTCTTAAAACTGTATGTTTTTAAAGCTAATGGGGGTTGGTTGTTTTATTGTTTTGAGTCGGGGGTGTCACTGTGTAGCCCTGGCTGGAATGGAACCCTGGAATCTCTCTATCAACAGGCTGGTCCTCTGTCCCACTTGCCTCGACTTCTTGAGTGCTGGTAGAATTTTTTTAAATATCTGAAAAAGTATTCGTCAAGAAACAAGAGACTTCAAGATATGTAGGATTGTTTCCTGGGGATACAGAAACATGAACAAGGTTTCTGGGTTCTGTGGTGCAGATCTTTTGCTGTCTGACTAAGCAGGTAATCTGCATAATCAGAACATTTACAAAGAGGAGCTTCCCTCTCAGCAGTCACCTGGCAACCGCTGCTTTATCACCATCCCAGGCATCCCTGGAGCAAGAGCGTCCAGCCTGCAACTTGCAGGGCCCATTTGACCAGGACAGCTATGAATGTGTCCTCCATAAAATGCACACTTACTTAAAACATTTTTTAACAGTTCATTTTGTATTATCTCTGGGTTTCATAGCTCTCCGGCATGAAACTTGCCACAGCGGCAGGTCAGACACGCCCGCCAGCTTGAGTTCTATCCCTGTTCAATGTTTGCCTGGAAGTGAACCGGGAGCTAATTTAGCCAATCCAGGAATAAGGTTACCTACCTCTGAGTTTCTCCCAAGCCTTCAAGCTGTGCAAAGCATTCTTAGAAAATCTGATCCTGATCCTCCCTGAATAATTAGACTCTGGATCAACCTGGGCATGAATGATACTGTAGCAGAACAGGCTTAGGGCAGCCTCAGTCGAGGAAACACCCGTGATGAGGAAGGCCTTGGAGGGATTTGATGCCCTGTGAGAGTATGGGTATCACATCCAGACTGGCACTTGGGGGAAGTGATTTAGGATATAATAGTAATAGTAATAGTAGTAATAATAGTAATAATAATAATAATAATAATAATAATAACAACAACAACAACGATTAAGGTTAGGATGATGATGATTATTGTTGTTGTTGTTGTTATTTTTTTTCAATACCAGCCATTTAACTAGCTGGCTACTTAGTTTCTCCCTAAACTCAAGCATCAGATTAAAGGGAGTTCACTTCATGAGACCCTACAACTGGGCAGCAGCAGCAGGAGCAGCTGCGTAGTCTCTGGTTCCTTAACAAAGAGGGGATGGTATTGAAGAGTGCTGAGCTGCCCCTTCCCATCGCAGTGGCCTTGTGTTAGAAAGTCACCATCTGTGAGATGAAGTTGTCACCAGTGCTCACCTGGGAGGGCTACAGAGCTCTCTGTACCCTCCCACACACACACACACACACTAAATTACCTTTACATTGCTCACTGTACCCTTGGAGGTCTACTACAGTAGACTGTAAATGACAGTGACCGAATGAGTAGCCACATTGATGGAATTCGGAGACTGTGCAGACTGGCAGTTGTGGCTATCTGGTCCTCTTGCGCATGCCTTTCTGATCAGAAATTAAACTTCGGCTTTCGTATTAACATTCGCCACGCCAACTAACCTGTACCTGGTACTGTCTATGTGTTACTGCATGGAATTCTCAAAACAACACGTGGAAGGGGACATAGTAATTCCGTTTTCTGTGCGAGGGCAGCAAAGCTGTTCTGAGAGGCAGAGCCGGGATCCAAACCCAACCCTGGCAGGCTGTCTCCCTCTCGTCCTACACAGTTGGCAGTCCACAAAGATGTATTTCCATGTTCTGGAAAACTCGTGTCTCCAACCTCATGCATATCATGGGATGTAATAGATTTGAAATTTTATCCTTTGTCTAACCAAACTTACAAAGAAAGGCTGTTTTATTTATCCATCCTGTAACTTTTTAATCTTCCACGTGGTAGATACTCTCCTGGTAGGTATGCCCTAAGGGTTGCCTGAAGGGAATCAATTTAAAATCCCAGTGAGAAGCTTGCATAGACAAAAGGAAAGACTTTGGATTTTGGATTGAGTTCTCAAGACAGGTTACAGGTTTCAGGGGAGCAGGCTGAGTCTTCACGGTCAGCTGCTTTTGAGTTTGGATCCAAGCTCTGCCATTTATTTGGTGGGCATCTCAGAAGAGCAGGAGTATCTCTAGGTGCTGAGGTAATTAAGGAGCTAGTGTAGGCAATGGGTCTGGGATGTACTCGTGGTTGAGTCTCTTCATTTCCAATGTCCCCACATAAGTGATTTAAAAAGAACTAGCACTGAGACCTGCGAGCCCAGTGCTAGTGGGATGCATGTGCTACTATAACCAGATATTTAAAAAAATCAATAAAAAAATTGTTTGGCATTTTAACTGAAGATAACCAGTTTGTGAATACTGTTCAAGTCCTCCTCAAGGCCTTTCCCATTAGTATGTATTCCTTTGTAGTGTTCACAGGAGGATGTCCCAGAGTTTCCCCATCTCTTAGTCACTCTGTATTTCCTACAAAAGAGCCTGGAGTAGTTAACAGACAGTGTATCGAATGGAGAAGAACTGAAACATCCAGATACATCCTAGCTTACCCAACCCATCAACTGGAAAATGCACCTAGCCCGCCTTCACCTGACACTTTGAAATGGATGTCGGCTTCATTTCTTTTCCGTGTGAAAGTCTCTCCTTTAGCGTAAACAGAATTAAAACTGTGATTTTCTTTTTAACCTCCTAACAAACGTACTTGCAAATGTCTCTTTCAGACCTCACGGTGGATGTTCCTGGCCACGGAAAGGTGGTGGTGGACATTGCATATGGTGGGGCATTTTATGCATTCGTTAGTGCAGAAAAGTTAGGACTTGATGTGTGTTCTGCGAAGACGAGGGACCTTGTGGATGCAGCGAGTGCATTGACAGGAGCGGTGAAAGCGCAGGTCAGTCCCGGTATACCCTGATGACGTGGCTTGGACAAATACAAATGGACAAATACAAATGGTCACATTCACAAGGAAATTAGCACGGATGCATTTAAATAGTTATTCATACTAACAGTGTTCAGCCTAAAGGCCTCAGGCTTGACGCTGCCAGTCCTAGCTTTAACACTGAGAGCATCCATCACCTCATCGCCGTGTGGCCTTCGCTTTCCTGCTTTTTAAAATACAGTCAGTTTCGGTGCTAAGTGACTCTATTCTTTTCCTTTCTAGCACAATTCTGCCGATTTACTTTGAGTCGGGACGCATAGGTAAAACATTACAGAGTTTGAAGGTTTTGTTGCGTGATCAAATCGCCCTAAAGATAGCGTGGTTGTACTTAATCTACTTGTTTCGATCATTACTATGGGCTCACTTAACAAAGCGTAAGTTTGACATGGCTAAGGGGTAAGAGCCCTGGCTGCTTTGCCAGCGGACCCAGGTTCATTTACAGCACCCACATCCAACCATCTGATGCCCTCTTCTGGCTTCTTGGGTTCCTGACACATATGTGCATAGACATAGGGCAGGCAAAACAAACATAAAATAAATATATTTAAAAGAAAACACACAGGATATTGCAGTTTGAGATTACCATTTTTCCGGGGCTATTATTACCAATACACAGAATTATTTTATTGCAATTTTTTTGTTGTTGCTTTTTTCGAGACAGGGTTTCTCTGTGTAGCCCTGGCTGTCCTGGAACTCACTCTGTAGACCAGGCTGGCCTAGAACTCAGAAATCTGCCTGCCTCTGCCTCCCAAGTGCTAGGATTAAAGGTATGCGCCACCACCGCCCGCCTTATTGCAAATTTTAACACTCTTAATTTGTATCAGTTTTCTGTTCTATCAGATAGACAGCTAATGGTTTAAAAATACAAAATAATTCAACTTCATTTTTTAATGAAACTCAAAAGAGCCTCATGTTTTTCTTCCATCATTTTCTTAATAAAAGGAGCAATTTTAAGCTTTCTGTCAAAGCTTGAACTGCTCAGGCAGGTCATGATGGCAGTGGGTGGGCTCTGAGAAAATCCAGAGTGCCTGTACTTTGAGAAATTGAAGTTCCATCATCAAAGTATTGGGCAGAGGAATTGCTTTGTCAGTTGTTGGCCAGGCCATCCATATTGTTGATGCAGATTTAGGGAATGACCTTTTGTAGAGCAAGGTCTAAAGTTAAAGTTCTCTAAGTTGAACCTTAGTCTTCTAACATATATTTAACAAGAAAGTATTGCATATGTCAGACACTAAGCTAGATGAGAGAGATGCAAAGGAAGGGCAAACATCAGTATTCCAGGATCTTGATCTAGTGGAAGGAGCTAGCACACCACACTGTGTGCTGTAGTGGAAAGCAACATGAAACTTTAAGCAATAAAAAATAGTTTTCAGGTCTCCTCAACTTGGGTTGACAAACTGGACTGTAGGAACCCAGGTCTGTTTAAGTGGCATGTGATAAATGCATGATAATTATGGTGGTCTCAGACATCACTATCAGATATGATGATTACATTGATCTCAGGCATTGCTATCACAGAAGTCCAGGAAAAGCTCAACTACTGGACCTCCCAAGGACTGGAAGCACTGATTCTTTTGGCCTGGATATTCTTTTCCACTGATGGTCCTGGGCTATGCATCTCTGTGTGCTATTCAAGGACCCACTAGTTGGTTTTTATTTTGTTATTTTTCCTTCTTCATCCAGTTGTTTCTTACTTACCAGTAGCCTCTGAATCCTTTTCACTTTCTTTTTAAAAAGTTTTACTCTGCTGGATTTTCCCACATTCTCTCCTTCCACATGATGGTCTGAGCTCAGGCAGTAAGCCTGGGAACTCTCCATCCTGAAATCGAAGTTTCACACAGAGTATGTGCTGGGTGTGCACATAAAATAGGACTGCGAATTTAGTGAAGGCTAGATTCAGAGCAGCTTCCTCAGCAGGAGCTCAGCATGAGAATCATAATTGCCAGTAAAACTTTATCAAGAGAATGATATAATAGCAAGTGATTACTTGCAAACTTATTCCACAAGATAACTTCAAAAATGATATACATTAGCCGGGCAGTGGTGGCGCACGCCTGTAATCCCAGCATTCTGGGAGGCAGAGGCAGGAGGATTTCTAAGTTCAAGGCCAGCCTGGTCTACAGAGTGAGTTCCAGGACAGCCAGGGCTATACAGAGGAACCCTGTCTAAAAAAAAAACAAAAACAAAAACAAAAACAAAAACAAAAAAACCCACAAATTTTTTTAAAAAAAATGATATACATTGAAAAGATTATGACTAGGAGTCTACTGTTGACATTTCTTAAGATGAATTTGAATAAAAACCTTTTACATTGGTTGTTTTATTTGCAGTTTAAAATCAACCATCCTGAGAGCGAAGACCTTGGTTTCCTGTATGGAACCATCTTGACGGATGGAAAAGATGCTTATAGTGAGGAGCCGACCACCAACATCTGCGTGTTTGCAGATGAACAGGTATCAAGACTGTGACTGTTAGGCTCAAACATGCAACTAACAGACAGACCACACTCACATTCCTGTGATTACCGATTCCGAAACAGGTCGACAGAAGCCCCACCGGCTCGGGAGTGACAGCCAGAATTGCCCTGCAGTATCATAAGGGGCTTCTGCAGCTGAACCAGACCAGAGCCTTCAAAAGCAGCGCAACTGGCTCCGTGTTCACAGGCTGCGCCGTGAGGGTAAGCGGCACTGACTCCTTATACGCCAATGTCTTTTGAGACAGAAAAGGCAGGATCTGGGTGCTGGATAAGTTTCTTCACTGTACTCTCAGAGGGACATTTGAAAGCAGACCTGTCAAAGCAGCTTGCATTCAACTGGGGTATCAATTCTCAAAGTGTAGTGCTGCACCTCGGGGTTGATGCACTGTGCTTTCATGGGTCAAACATATGTTCGTGATAAAACTAAGACATGGTTGCTTTCCATTCACTCCCTCAGAAGTAGACACTGTCCCTACAGGCTATGTGAGGAGTGACATCCCAACCAACTGAATAACTGAATGCAGAAGCAGGTGAGAATCCAGCTGTTTCTATTGAGACAGATGAGAGAGGCTCGCAGGAGTATAAAACGATGCTTTTTCTCCTTTATAACTCTTCGGCATACCATTATCTTTATTTACAAAAAGTGTGTATACACATCACTGTGTAACTGGTTTGTTTTCAAATGAAAACATGAAAGAAACGTCTTTAATTCCCAGTAAGTACTGAGAGATAGAACATGCATGAAGAACTTCTGGAGGTCCTCAGATAATAAGGTTTCAAGGAATCCTGAGACTGAAATATTTGAGAAGTACTGGATTAGAGTCTGGCGCCTCTATGGGTTTTGATTTGTTGTATGGATGTGTTGTGGCTCGTACAGTAGTATATAAAAGATGTGAGTTGTAACAAATAGAATTTTTTGTAATTAAATCAAATTGCAAATGTGCTAACAACGAATCAACTCAGCAGTAAATGAGACCTGCTACAGAAGCTACTTTATGAATGAATATACCCCTAGAGAGCCCGTTAACGTAGGGAGCCATCCACCCTACTGTAGCTGGCTTTAAACTTCTTTTTCCTGAATACTGAGTTACCTTTAGCCTAAGAACCCACATTTTACACATTGATTTTATAATATATAAGCCACCTATGTTGTATGTAATAATATGAATCACAATGTCTTCAGAATCTGAGACTGAGTTTAAATAGAAACCCACAGTATTTACTGGGCACGATTTTGTGTGGCAGTTTCCAAGCTAAGAAATGTATGCATGCTATTTCATTTAACCCTTACGTGAATCTAGGAGACCATCACGGGTATGGCAGCAGGGGCAGCTAAGAGCTCACATCTCTGACGGCAAACAGGAAGCAGAAAGCATGGTGGAAGTGCTGTGAATCTTTGAGACCTCAGAGCCCACCCACCCACACCCACCCACACCCTCCCCATCCCCGTGGCATAATCATTCAAACCACCACAGAGGTAGTGTGCTTGCTCAGCAAACACAGGGCCCTGGGTCCAACCTACACTGCAAAAATGATAAATAGTGGAACTGCTGTATCTTGATTTAATATCTGACATCTTACTTTTCAATTATTCTTATTTTAAAAATTAGAAAGTCAAAGACCACAGGGGGGGATTTTGTACTAGCTACATTTATAGTTGCTGTGAGCAAATACCCAATGGGAGGTTTTACTCTAGCTTATTGCTCAAAGGAATATCTTCCGTAATGGTAGAGAGGACACAACAGTACAGTAGTAAGGCCTTGTGGCAGGAAGCCATCCATTGGGAAGCACAGTGAACAGGAAGCGGGCTAGGCTATACACCCTTAAGACCACCCCCAATGACCCATTCCCTTCAGTGGCTCTCCACATCCTAAAGGTTCCACTGTTTCCCCAAAGAGCGTCACCAACTGGGAGCCAAGTGTCCAATGTTCACATTAACCCATGGGGGACATTTCGTACTCAAAGCACAGCAAACTGGCAGCCATTTATTTTACCTCTGCCAGTTCCTCACTGCACTGCGCACCTTCTCTGGCAAGAGCCCCGTGCCTTCCTGGATCCTGGATGGCGCAGCACTTTCTCATGCTCATCCCCTGTGCTCCCAGTTAGGTGATCCCAGATTTGGTCCTCGGTTTCCTTCTAGTCTTCTTTCTCCAATTAGATGCCACTGGAGAATTTTGTCTACTTCCTGGACTTTGGTTCTTGACCATCTGCTAAAATAGGTCTCAAGCCTTCACCCCTGTCCTGTGGACCCTGTACCTGTCCAGTCTAACCCTTGAACAGTTTGCTATACTCATCTTTAAGTAGCTGTGTCTAAGTATCTTAAATTCTGCATATTAAAAATTCCTTCTGTCCTCCCTTCCTTCTCTCCTCCTCTTTTTCTTCTCCTCTGCCCCCGCTCTTTCTTACACACACACACACACACACACACACACACACACACACACACGTTTTTCTCTTACTTTTCTATTGCTGTGATAAGACACCATGGCAAAGCAAAGTATAAAAGACTTAATTTAAGACTAACAGGTTCAAAGGGCTAGAGTCCATGACTGTCATGTTCGGAAGCATGGTAACAAGCAAGCAGGCATGGCTTTGAGCAGTAGCTGGGGGCTTACATATTGGTCCAAAGGCAGGAGGCAGAGAGAGAACTGAGAATGAAGTAGACTTTTGAGGTTTGCCTTCCCCAGTGACACATCTTCAACAAGGCCACACCTCCTAATCCTTCCCAAACAATTCCACCAACCAGTGACCAAGCACTCCAGTACTTGAGTCCACAGTGCCGTCCTCATTCAAAACACCACACTGTCTTTCTTCACCTGTGTTAGTGGCATAAAGTAGGCACTTCTGAGCTAGAAACTACTGTCTGTCTGCATTGTCAGGCTATCAATTCCACCTCCAAATTATCTTGTATTCCCTCTCTCCTCCCCACTAAATGCTGCCTTATGACTCCAGGTATCAGTTAAGAATCAGAAAAGTTTTTTCTTTTTTTGAGACAGAATATTGCTGTATAGCCTAAAGTTCCCTCTTAGCATATTTCTGAGCTTCTAGACCGTCTCCCATGTGTCCCCTTTTCTGGACAAGTTAACTAAAACACACATCTGACTTTGTCACTCACTTCAAAACCTTCCTGTGCCTGAGGATTGACACGTAGATTTCTCTAGTTATGAGCCATGTAGATTTCTCTAGTTATGAGACATGTAGAATTCTCTAGTTATGAGACCAAAGAGGCGAGCCTCAGAGACACCGGTCAGGAAGAGTGTCTTAGTACCCTCCTTTTGTCTTCTTTTTCAGGAAGCAAAGTGTGGCAATTTCAAAGCTGTCATAGTGGAAGTTGCAGGACAAGCCCATTACACAGGGACAGCAAACCTGACAGTGGAAGATGGTGACCCACTAAGGGACGGATTTCTTCTCAAGTGATATTTTTCATAAGTTTTAAAGGTTTTCCTTCCAAAGTAATTACCTTTAGATGATGTTTTCTCTGTGTCATGTGCAAACCAGTATCCAGCTACACTTATAGGCTAATTTTTATGCTTTCTAAAACAGTACATTGTATCTAAATGTAAGGCATTATACTTCCTATCTGGCAACCTTTTGAGCATAAATGTCACTAATGGGAAACAGAGCGCTAAGAAACTTTTTGATCATTAGTATACAAGGCAAAATTAAATAGTTACTTAGTATGTGTTATAGAAATGACAATACTTGTAATTTTCTTTGAATGCTAGCTTCAGCTATAGATCACACAATAGTAAATGTTGTGAGTTTGTTATTTTAATGTTGTTTGAGTAAAATAAAGCCATCCGTAAGCATCATGCTCGTGGAGGTGGGCTTTTATAATGTTCTCGACACTTGGCATAAATAATCTTGGAAGTATCAAAAGCAGTCAGCTTATTTGACAGACATTGTTATAGCTGCTGCTGGGGTATTGGTTTTGCTACAAAGCCCTCATTATCTACACCAGCTGGTACCCAAGTGCCACAAAGTCACCAAGTAATGCTGCAAAGACCAACTGGTAACCAGTTTTGCTGTCTCTTTAGATGGTGCAATTTGGTTTGGGGGTAGTAGTTTGCTTGTGTTTTAGGGTGATTGTTTTTCCTTCAGTTCGTTTAGTTCTAAGAATTGATTCTACAACCTCAAGCTACATTATTGAAATACAGGTGTGAAGTAAAAATCTATAAACCTTGTGAGATGAATCTCATGTCCCCATCAGCTGACCTTGACTGGTGCATTGTTCTTCATTGATGGGGCCCTGAAGATTATAAAGAAGATAGAAAAGGTGGGCTCGGGAGATTTTGCACAAGTTGTATCTTATGCCAAGCAAGTTTACTAAGAAGTACACCATCAAAATAAAAAAAAAAAAAGTACACCGCCTTGTATGCTATTTGGGGGTGGGGAGGGGGAATGGGATAGAGCTAGCTAGCAGAAAGCTATCATCCAATGGGACAAAGTCAGCAGGAAGCTAACCAAGGAATGCTACACAAAAGAAGCACAAGATACCCTAGGGCATCACAATCCAAGCACACAGAGGACCTGGGACTGATAACTCTAGTTTCTTCAGTGGGGAAAGCCAAGTTTCCAGAATCGGAAACTTTTCATTCCTTCCAGGTCCTGGTCCCAGTCCCAGACTGGACTTGGCCAAGTATGTCCCTGGGCAGGAACACTGACTAGGTTCCTATTGTCTTTTCACGGGGGCCTCTGGGAAAGCCTGGGATCAGTCTGGCTCTCAACAACCACCTACTTGCTAGATTTTGAACATGAAGAAATCTCATTATTGGCATTCTTGGCAGTTAATACTTACCTTTGAGCCTATTTAAAAACAAACACAAACACACACACACACACACACACAGACACACAAAACAAAACAAAACAAAACAAAACAAAACAAAACAAAACAAAAAAACAGTGCTTGAAAGCCAGATGTCGGGACACATGCCTGTAATCCCAGCACGTGAGAAGTGGAGCCAAGAATATTGTAAAGTTTGAGGTCAGCCAATAGATTGAGGCCCTGTCTTTTAAAAATAAAGTGGATCATTGTCTGCCATCCTAAACTGAAACATTAACTGTGGCGCCTTCAGAAAATTTGGTATATCTTCTGTGGGGTATGTAATATACTTCAGTTCTGAACACACTAGATAATTAATCCATGCTAAGTGGTGGTCTCACCCAGCAAGCCTTTATTGACCCATTTTTGGAGGCGTCTAAAACTTCATTTCCAAACCTAAAGAAAAATATAAAATTTTTTTATTTCCCCATCACCCCCCAAGTAGTTGTGGTTTTGTGTCAAAACCATGACTTACTTCAAAGGAAAAAGGGGCACTGAGTGGACTCGCTCCAGAGGCTGCGTGACTCAAGCAAACTAGTAATGCTTACCACCGACATTCTAATCTAGCCTGTCCTTTGCTCCCCCTCCCTTGGAGTCAGAGAGACTACGGAAACCAACCCCACCTCCTCTGGCAATCAGATGGGAGCAATGCTGTTTCTGCTTCTAGATGCTGCCCCCTGCAGCCCAGTCCATCGCAAGGCTTACTGTGATCAGCAGACTGCAGCACCCACAACCTCCTTCCCCTCAGGGGCACCGCCCGAGAGCTTAAATGTATTCATCTAAAGATGATAAAACAAGCAATCGTGACTGTCTTCTATTGTGCTTCCACCCCAATGCCTCCCCCTTGGGATTCAAGCTCCTAGATACACTTTCCTCCTGTATCTAACCACTGTCTGGTTTCTGTGTCATTACTCTCTGGAAACTGCTTGGCCTGTCAGAACAGTTACCACAGGGTTCATCACACCCATGGTAGACTGTGCTGGCTCCTTGTACTCAAGTCTACCTGTGAGAGAAGGATTCCTAACTCTTTGGTGCAAGGGTCACCCCTACACTGACCCAGTGAGACTCCCTAGACCATTGGGTTGATGCTCAGACCCCAACTGCATGTGATACGCAATTGTGTGAGCCACAGTCCATACCCTCTTCTTGTTCCAAATCTAGCAGCCCCATGGAGGGAGCAACAGTTTCAACAGGCCAGACCCCTTCAGCTCCGGGGACTGAACCACCAACCAAAGAGTACACATGGAGCTACCCATGGCTCTGGCCACATATGTGGCAGAGGATGGTTTTGTTGGACATCAATGGGAGGAGAGGCCCTTGGGCCTGAGGGTGTTTGATGCCCCAGTGTAGGGGAATGCCAGGGTGGAAGGATGGGAGTGGGTGGGTGGGGGAGCACCCTCATAGAGTCAGGGGGATGGCATGGGATAGAGGGTTTCCAAAGGGGAGCCCTGGAAAGGGGAAAACATTTGACATGTAAATAAAGAAAATAACCAATCAAAAGGGGAAAAAAGCTGGAGAGATGGCTCAGTGGTTAAGAGGACTCACTGCTCTTCCGGAGGTCCTGAGTTCAAATCCAGCCACCACATTGTGGTTCACAACCATCTGTAATGAGATTGAATGCCCTCTCTTCTGGTGTGTCTGAAGACAGCTACAACGTACTTACATATAGTAAATAAATAAGAATAAATTCAAGATTTCTGGCTATAAAAAAAAAATAATTGGGCTACCTTTCAACCCTCGAAAGCCACTCATTGTATACTGTTCCTCCGTAAAGCAATGTTCATACTTCTATGTAGCTATTTGACTAAAGGCTTAAAATGCAGATTTGACTTGATTGGGCTGCGTTGGGCTTTTTCTAATATTCTAGGATGTCTTGAGGGAGACCCCCCTTTGGTAACAAAACATTTGTTAATGACCTTACCGAGCTCAGGCTTCACAGTGAGTGGGCCCTTGCCTAGCGACTTCTCTTCACCCTAGAATACTCAGAAAGTCTGTCTTTCAGGTAAAGGAGGGAACTGGCCTCCACAAGCAGCTGTCAAACCGAGATGACACCGGAAAATGTGCCATTGTGCCTTACTAACGCTATCGCCACCTGCCTCGCTTAGGCCCCTCTGACTGCCTGATGTCAACTGCCCCTGACGTTATACAGCAGTCCTTTCTTTCTCATTCACTGTCCTGCCCCTAAGTTATCCCAGTCATGCCCAAGGAACTAGGTTGTAGGGTTAGAATAGAGCATCTCTGAAGAGAGATAAGGATGTTCTGAAGGAAGGGACTGGGCTCCAATAGGAACAGAGAAACTGGCAGTGAAGACACCACGCACAAGACAAGGAAAGAAGTGAACCAGAGTGGCGTGAGGTCCCTCTTGCTTGTTTGAACCACGTCCCTGAGTGTGGGCCTTGTTTGACAAAGGTCAACTGCTAGTTTCATCACACCTCCTGTCTTAGTTAAGGTTTCACTGCTGTGAACAGACACCATGACCAAGGCAACTCTTCTAAGGACAGCATTTAATTGAGCCTGGCTTATGATACAGGTTCAGAGGTTCAGTCCATGATCATCAAGGTAGGAACATGGCAGCATCCAGGCAGGCATGGGGCGGGAGGACCTGGGGTTCTACATCTTCATCTGAAGGCAGCTAGGAGAAGACTGGCTTCCAGGCAGCTAGGATGAGAGGATCTTAAAGACACCCATAGAGACACAGTTCCTCCAACAAGGCCACCCCTCCAAATGCTGCCGTTCCCTGGACCGAGCATATTCAATTCCATGACATTCGGTCTCCATAGCACAGCACGCGAATGCTGTCCCGTGAGAACCATGCATATTTCTCTCTTACCACCTCCCGCACCACTTGCAACGCTGAGGCCAACGTCAGCATTTACCTCTTGCTGCCGTGTTTGCATTCACTGTATTCTTCCTTCTTATCTGCTCCCTCCCCCTCAACAATCCGATGTGATTTGGCATCAAAAGTCTTTATCAACTTCTCTAGCAATGAGATGGGATTTCATATTAAAACAAAACACTCATCTTCTTGTGATGTATTTGTGTTTGCCTAAGACTGTAAGCCTTTTGGGACAAGGGTCTTTATTAGCTCTTTCCTAAAACTAGGTTGAAGATCATATTTACTACACAACCTATAGGTTGTCTAATTTTAGGAAATGGTTGTCCTAGGGGGTTGACTTTGCCTGAAAGAGATGTGGGGATTTCTGGAAGCGTGTTTAGTTGTCACGGCTGCTGTCGTCCACTGGGTATAGGAAGTGCCGCCAAGCATCCTCTGCATGGAACAGCGCCACCAACAAAGAACGCCAGTGTGACAATCTAGCCCAGACTCTGTAAGGCTGATTCGGAGAAATCCTTAAATGCACTTGTGTTTACACTCTAAGGCTCTTGTAGCATACACTGAAATAAACCCTGTAAGTACTGATAAGGATTCCAAGACCCGCAAGTGTCCTAGCCACTGTTCAAGACTTTCTTGAGCTTGTGGGGGGCGTTAGCATCCCCTGAAGAGCCTGTTGAAGCTCAAGAGTTTGGACCTCCTCCCAAGTATCAGAGCAGTAGATTTTGCATTTCTGCAAGTTCTCCAGCAGTTCTGATGTTGCTGGCCTTGACCCCACACTTTGCAAACAGTCGCTTTAAAGAACACAGGTATCCAGAAGGTTTAATCAAGCCTTTCCTACTCAAGGCCATAGCCACAATCTGGAGATGCAATGCTGCAGGGCAGCCTGGTCCTGCCTCTCCCCAGTCAGTATTCGCCAAAGTGCAGGTGACTGGCAGTGCCTTATATGGCACACACCCCACATCCCAGAGAGCCCCTTCTGTCCCTCCCCATGCATTAACCAGTTACCATCCAGAGGTCCGGAAGGAAGGAAGGAAGGGAGGGAGGGAGGGAGGGAGGGAGGGAAGGAGGGAAGGAGGGAAGGAAGGAAGGAAGGAAGGAAGGAAGGAAGGAAGGAAGATATCATCTTCCCTCCTAGATCCACATGCCAGTCCTTGAGAACACCTGTTCAGAAACAGGCTTAAGTGGGGGGCCCAACCTCGGGAATGTTCAGTGTCAGCAAGGAGTCTGATGAAACTAATTTGTTACAGCACTGGCTTTCAGAGTATGGCTCTAGGGTCATCATCATCATCACTACCAATTTGAATTCTTGGTTCTCACCCAGAGCAATTACATTGTCTGAAACTGTGATTGGTAACTAGTCACTTGTAACATGACTGATTCTGTTGCCCACTCAAAATACATTGGTACTGGAATACCCCAATCCCACTCCCCCAACCCCAGTTCAAGATCTCCAGGTGTGGACTGTTTTCCTTTCCTACCTGTGTACGCCAGAGACGCCCACGCCCAAGCAGCATCCCCTCCCCTGCCCAAAAGGCCCCCCCTAGGGCATCTGTGCTGGACAGGAAAGCAAGAGCACCTCAACTGAATCTGCTGATCGGTTGCCGGGTGATCTGGCTTTCTCCGGCCTGCCAGGAAGCTGGAGGTGAAGCATGCCATTTCTCAAACTAGCAGACCCAAGGCTTGGTCACCCTCGGGCTAGGAAAGGAGATAATGTGGACCGGTTTTTTTGGGGGTACCCGGCTAGTGTCCCGCCCCGCGCTCCTGCGTAAATGGGCGGTTCCCTCGGCAACGCCTGGAACCCACGTCAAGGTTCCACCAGTCCCGAGTGGTGACCGAGTCCCACCCACTCCCCGCGGCTGCCTTTCTGGTCCGCGCAACCTTTCACCCTGCTGCGGGATGAGCAGAGCGGCGGCCTGCGTGGGACCCCATGGAGGAGCAGGCGCGGCCGCCTGGCCGCCCCGCCGCGAGTGCAGCCTTGCCGGGTAGCGCGCATCCGGGAGGGACGGCTTCCACGGCCACTGCGGCCGCGCTGTCGTTCAGCTCCGTAGCCACCGTAACGCTGGGAAACCAGAGCGATGCTGGCAGGCTGGAGACGGCGGGGTCTCGGGGACCGGCACCTCTGCTATGGCACGGGGCAGCGGTGGCCGCCCAGGCGCTCGTGCTCCTGCTCATCTTCTTGCTGTCTAGCCTGGGCAACTGCGCGGTGATGGGGGTGATCGTGAAGCATCGGCAGCTGCGCACGGTCACCAACGCCTTCATTCTGTCTCTGTCCCTGTCGGACCTGCTCACCGCGCTGCTCTGCCTACCCGCCGCCTTCCTCGATCTCTTCGCGCCGCCCGGGGACTCGGGGCCCTGGCGCAGTTTCTGCGCGGCCAGCCGCTTCTTCAGTTCGTGTTTCGGCATCGTGTCCACGTTCAGCGTGGCGCTCATCTCGCTGGACCGCTACTGCGCCATCGTGAGGCCGCCGCGGGACAAGCTGGACCGGCGGCGCGCGCTGCAGCTGCTGGCCGGCGCGTGGCTAGCTGCACTCGGCTTCTCCCTGCCCTGGGAGCTGCTCCGAGCCCCCCGGGAACCCCCCGCTCCGCAGAGCTTCCACCGCTGCCTTTACAGAACCTCCCCAGACCCTGCGCAGCTGGGCGCCGCCTACAGCGTGGGACTGGTGGTGGCTTGCTACCTGCTGCCCTTCCTGCTGATGTGTTTCTGCCGCTACCACATCTGCAGGACCGTGCGCCTGTCGGACCTGCGTGTGCGGCCCGTGACCACCTACGCGCGCGTGCTGCGCTTCTTCAGCGAGGTGCGCACGGCCACCACCGTGCTCATCATGATTACCTTCGTCATCTGCTGCTGGGGCCCCTACTGCTTCCTGGTGCTGCTGGCTGCGACCCGGCAGGGTCAGGCCACGCAGGCTCCCTCGCTGCTCAATGTGGCAGCTGTTTGGCTGACCTGGGCCAATGGGGCTATCAACCCGGTCATATATGCTATCCGCAACCCCAACATTTCCATGCTCCTAGGACGCAACCGCGAAGAGGGGTACAGGACTAGAAACATGGATGCTTTTTTGCCTAGCCAAGGCCTAGGTTTTCAGGCCAGAAGTCGCAATCGCCTTCGAAATGGCTGCGCAAACAGGCTTGGGGCTTGCAGCAGGGTGCCTTCTTCCAACCCAGCTAGTGGGTCAGGAGGGGAAGTGGTTATGTGGGCTCGAAAAAATCCAGTTGTGCTCTTCTTCCGAGAGGGTCCGCCAGATCCAGTTATGGAAGTCGGCAAACAGCATAAATCTGAAACCAGGGACAGTAGCATTTAAGAAGGGTTGGAGTGGACAGCTTGTAAAAGCAAATTTCCACCCCTCTCACTGAATGATGTGGGGATCCGAGGAGAATCATTTATTTCACAAAGCCAAACATTTAAAACTAAAAAGACAGAAGTGGGAGAGTTACCACTTCATTCTCAAAGGTAAAACGTAAAAGAACATTCCCTTTCTTCAAAAGTGGCCAAGGGAATGTGAAATGCAAAAAATTAAACCAATCTTAAACCACACAACCAAGCACTGTAAGGTGTAAGTGCTAAAAAACAACAACAACAACAACAACAACAAAAAATAAAATTCACAGTTACTGAAGAGCTCATGTTACAGGAATCACACTGTGAGACAAAAATCACTGAATTGAACTTAACAGTTGTATTCAAATACTGTTTCTTCTTTGTTTGTTTGCTTTGCTTTTAATGACCTAAGTCCCTTGGATCTGTTTGAAGGCCCCTGTACTTTCACCAGCATTCAGCAAAACTTCAGATTCCAGAGCCTGCACGTCGACCTGCTTTGGGTGCTTAGAGCAGAAACGCCATTTCCCATAGTGATGCGCCCTCCCTCTCAGAACTTTTTGTGCAAGATTTTAAATTTAGAGTTTATTTTAAACTACTTCTGGATTTTGTAAAGGTCGTTTATTACTAGATATAATTCAGTGGTCCAAAGGGCAAAGTGAACATAGTGTGATTGTTTAAACAGGAGACTAAGATTATACATAAAAAAAAAAAAAAAAAAAACCAATGTTTCTTCTAAGCCCATTTTAACCCCTAAATTATCTGTCTTGGAAAACCCCAGCTGTGTCCTTTCTCTAAACTGTTCCTGTTTGATAGCTTGTATGGATGCCATCTCAAATGTTTTCATTAAAATAATAATAATAATAATAATAATAATAACTTTCATACTAGAAAAATTTTTCTCTACTGGGGTAACTTTTTTCATAGAGCCCAAACTGTAATTTGAAGTCAAATTCTTTGAATATAGTGAGTGATGCTAAATCTGTATATAGGTGTGTGTGTGTGTATGTATGTATGTATGTATAATATATATATATATATATATATATATATATATTATACATTTAGTACTGGCTTTCTTATTTAGCCTTTAACTGCCAAATGTGATTCCAAAATGGAATTCTAAAAGTCGTTTGAAAAGTAGGACCACATTCTTGGAATAGCCATAGAACATCCTAAGAGGACATACGTTCTATTTAGAAGTTTGGGCATGTTTTAGTAGCAGATTGCTGCTTTACAGGTATGGATTGTATAGAATATTATAGTCATCATTAGAAAGATAATCGGTTTGGGGTTACAAGATGGGATAAAAGTCCATTGGCACAAGGTTGGAAAGATACCTCAAGCCAACTGAAAATATTTTCAGAAACTTGCAAAAAAATTTTATAATAACTCAAAAGCACAATCTAAGCTTTGCATATGTGAAATTTCTCACACTGAATGTCACTTTGGACTTCTTGCCTTCCCTGACTCTGCTTCTTTTTCATCCAGTATTCCATAGCTTTAGCAAAATAAGCACTTTTAAAAAAATGAAAATGCATCCAATATGTGAAGATTTCACTGTGAACTACCCAGCATCAGGTTAATGCAAAGCACTTAAGATGCTCATTCTTGTGTAAGTCTCAGTGTGACGGGAGAGCGTACAACATTGCTTTGTAATCAAAGATGAAAATACATGATTCTTGTCTTGACGAGCAAAGATGTTTTATTTATTTATTTTTTTATTCCTTGGAAGTCTGTAAGTTACCTGGGTATGTTATTGCTACAGTCAACGTAGCACAAAGGCGATAGGGAAAAAAAGAATCTCCTTTCTAAAGCCTATTATAAGGTTACAGGCTTAATGCAACCAGATCTGGGATTTGAGGAGAAATTACAGTCTTGCCATTGTGAAATTTATATAGCACAGAGACTTTTATTTTGTAGAAAGATTATGCGATTAGACGGAGTGGGGGATCACCTGAGGGAAGGAGTCAAACAGTAGGCGCGGTGTGGAATAAACCTGAGGGACACACAGGGGCTGCAGTCTAACAGATCGGAAGCCACAGGGTGATGGTTTGAGGGGCTTTACAGAAGAAGGGGAATTGCCCTCTACGTTGTCAGGAAAAGGAAGTGGTCATGAAAGAGACCGTTCTAGAAGCTGTTCTGGTAGTGGTTCTCAGGATCATATCTGGCAATAAAAGAGGGAGAACAACAACTCCCTAGTTAAGTTGATGAGCGCTGTGTACGTGAGTGTGTGCATGCGTCAGTTTTCACTTTCCACTGTCTGGCTATGGAATGGCTGAAGTGGGAGTGGCTCCACAATCTGTTTAGCTTTGTAGCCCCTCCCTTCTCCGTATAACGGCAGGGAACGAGGGTGAGAAGTTACACACCGCAATCATCACTCACATCCTCGAGGATCACTTTGCTTTTCTTTTATCTAAGGCCTGTTTTTTTTGGTGCTGAAGCAACTAGCAGGTGAAAATCACAGAGGCTGCCTGCAGAAGGCACAGTCTCAGTGAGGGCCTTATGCTTTGTAAGAACCATCCACAGTCAGGACTTCTTAACTGGGCAGGATGGGGAGGGGAGGGAAGGGGAGGGGAGAGAAGGGAAAGGGAGGGGAGGGGAGAGAAGGGGAAGGGAGGGATATCCTTTTCAGAACAGTGTCATGGAAAGGAGATGAACTTGGGAGCAAAAGATATCTTCACAAAGGCTGGTCACCAGTCTGCCCCCTATGAATACGTAAAGATTGAGATACACTGACTTTCCATAAAGCTAAAAGTTAGCCTTCCTCACTTTTACCACCAGCATGAAATTATACAACTTTGTAGACAAAAGGAAAAGAAACTGTGTAGCACTGGGAAGCATTAAATAGTACATGGTGTAAAATATAACCCATCACAATTTATCTACTTCTAGTTTACTTCACTAGGGCTGCAACAGTAACAGTTGTTACTCCTCAGGAGTTATACAAATTGGCCTACTTAGTTTTCATAGCAACCTTGGGAATAGGGTACTGTTGTGGTGAATATTTAACCACATAACCAATTGGAGGCTTCTATCCCACCTTAAATCATTTAGATTTAACCCTAACCCTAACCCTAACCCAGATAAAAGACACAAAACTTTTATGTTTATACTAAGCCTTAAACAGCACTAGAGCTGAGCAAATACCAGCTCTCTCTGGCTATTCTGTCTGCCTCCCTGTGCATAGCCCTCTTCCTCCAGCTGGCTGGCCCTCAGGGCCAGTTCTCTGAACTCCTACCCCATGGCGTCTTCCTCAATTCAATGTCCCTCCTCTCCTCACCTGCTCCCACCTCAGACCCCAAGCCAGGGAACCGAAAATCTGCATACCTCTCTTCTGCCCAGCTATAGGCTGTGGGCATCTTTAGTCAACCAGTAGTGTTAAATTAAGGAGTAAGGTTACACAGCATCCCTTGGTGGACATGAGGATCTCCAGATCCCTAGGGGCAAGCAGGCCTTCGGGGACAATGTTTAGCATCACAATTCATAGCAAAAGTCCAACCCTCAGCAGAATACTGTTTGTCCTTATCCTGGCTCACAGATGTGAAATCTGAGGTGCAGATGTGCGGTGTGATTTGTCCGAGGTCACGAGGCCAGCAAGCACCAAATATAAGATTAGTATCTGATATATTTTGCCAGAAGTCCCTCTAAGCACCATGCTGTACCACCTCTCTCAGTCATAGAAGACAGTGGGAGCAAGCTATCAAAGGAATGGAAAGTAAATATTGTAAAATATTATAAATTTAAGAGAGACTGTTTAATGTGGAGAACAGCTATATAAGATACGTGTTTGTTGTTGTTTTATTTTTTAATGTATGAAGCTATCCCAAGCAGTTATTTTTCTGAAATAATCCTAATCCTTGGGCTAATGGCCCCAGTCAGCCTTATGCTTCATTCCTGCTCCAGAGCAGATGAGCAGAGTTTAAGCCATCTACAAGTCCCTTGAATAATAATACCCTATGCACCTAGACTCTGTAACCCTTCCTGGCGCCTTCTACCCGGCCCAGCTCGTGAGTGCTTTCCCTTGTCAATTCACCCTTTCTGCCTGCATTTGTGAGCTGCCAGTGAACTCTCAAACTGCTCATCAACCCTAGCAGCTTGTTGGATGACCTTTATTCCTACTTTACAAAAAAATTTATATATATATATATATATATATATGTTATATATAATTATATATTTAATTTATATACATTATTTAATTAATAATATGTGCATGTTTACATACACTAGTATACATGCACATATAGATTGATATTTCCGTCACCAGGGTAGGAACAAGCTAACCTGGACTTACAGCATTCTGTAGACTCCAGGTCACATCTTCACCTCAGGAATTTCATTCTCTGAGCCATTCCTTCCTCCAGCATCTTCATCCTTCCTGCCCCACCAAATCCCCTCATGAACGCTCCACGCATATCCTGTCTCCCACATGAGGGGGGAAAAAGGTTTCTCACCTATCTTAGTTACTTTTATTTTGGTTCAATAAGACACCATGAGCCGGGCATGGTGGCGCACGCCTGTAATCCCAGCACTTGGGAGGCAGAGGCAGGAGGATTTCTGAGTTCGAGGCCAGCCTGGTCTATAGAGTGAGTTCCAGGACAGCCAGGACTACACAGAGAAACCCTGTCTCAAAACAAACAAACAAACAAACAAACAAACAAACAAACAAAAAAGACACCATGACCAACACAACTTATAAAAGGAAGAGTCTGATTTGGGGTTAATGGTTCCAGAGGGTTAGAACCCATGGCCATCCCGAGGAGCAGGAATGGCAGTAGTCAGGTGTGCTGCTGAAGCAGTGGCTGAGAAAGAGCTTATACCCTGACTCACAAATGGAAACAGAGAGAGCCTACTGGACATTTCTGTGGATTTTTGAAATTTTAAGGCCCTTTCCCAGTGGCACACCTCCTTCAACAAGGCCATGCCTACTAATCCTTCCCAAATAGTTCCACCAGCTAGGGACCAAATATTCAACCATGTGAATCTATGAGGACCGTTCTCATTCAAACTCTCCCCCCCCCCCCTCTCTCTCTCTCTCTCTCTCTCTCTCTCTCTCTCTTTCTCTCTCTCTCTCTCTCTCCTCTCTCTCCTCTATTTTTCCTTTCTCTCATCCAACAAATTCATCAAAAGAATTGTCTATCATTTTATAGTTCACCCAAGTCATAATCTACAGGTTTAGGGGCACGAGAAAGTCATTATTTGTTTTTTGGTTTTGGTTTTTGGTTTTGGTTTTGGTTTTTTTTTTTTTTTTTTTTTTTTTTTTTTTTTTTTGCAACTCAATGTTTTCTCTAATTCTTTATTCTGCCTGAAAGAGTAGCCTTGGGAGTTCAGTGTCGAGGCCTGGTAGACATCATTCCCCATTGGTCATCCATTCACACTGATGTCTTGAGCATCCAACAATCTGTCTCTAGCCTTTCACTAATGGTTGCTGCATGGCCATCCCCACTTCAGCCCTGGATTCCGTTGTTTTGACGTAAGGGCATGACAGAAGATGGAATGTTGTCTCAGATAGGGTTTTACTGCTGTGAACCGGCACCATGACCAAGGCAAGTCTTACGAAGGATGGCATTTAAATGGGGCTGGCTTACAGGTGCAGAGGTTCAGTCCAGTATCAGCAAGGTGGGAGCATCCAGGCAGGCATGGTGCAGGAGGAGCTGAGAGTTCTACATCTTCATCTGAAAGTTGCTCAGAAGACTAATTTCCAGCCAGCTAGGATGAGGGTCTTAAAGCCCACACCCACAGTGATACACAGGTTTCAACAGGACCACTCCTTCTAATAGTGCCACTCCCTGGGCTGAACATATGCAAACCATCACAGATGTTAATTACAGAAAGCTTACTGAAATGAGAGAAAAATATTGAATTTTGTCCCTACATTTGAATTATGTCCCAACATTTTTCTGCTGTCCGAGCAGCTGAACAGACATTCATTCTACCTTCCCCAGGTAGGAATGTCTAAGAGTGCACAGCGCTCATGTCCCCCAGCTCCAGGAATGACTATGTTAATTACTATGATCATTTCCAGGAATGGGAAAGTCCTGAGTTATTTCCTGCTATCCGGTGAACCAAATTTCTGGTGAGTGCAGCCACAAAGTTAGTTCTCTTCTTCTACCTCCAAACTCACAGGGCAGGTGTTTTACCTCAGCTGTTCTATGGCAAATAGTAGGGCCTGGCTGTTTTTGGTCAAGCTCGCTTGTAGGATGTAGGCCTCATTCTAGTATAGGCAAGTGGAGAAGGCTGGAGAGCACTTTTACTATGAAGCCCTGACTATTTAAGTAAGGTTTCCCTGGGGAGAGAGCAGGTTACTCTCCAGGACCACAGATCAGAGAGCTTGTCCCGGGATGAAGTCAGGCTTTATACACAGAGCCCTGAAGTTCTCCTGAAAAGAATTAACATTGTTAGAGGCAAAACCAGGGGAAAGGGTGCATAGGAAGAGCCCTCCTGGGGGTTACTGTTAGAGCAAACACAGACTGTAACAAGTACCTTCCTGCGTACTCAGATTGTGGAGCAATTTACACCAGAAAAATGGGGGTGGGTGGGGGTGGGAAACAGAAACAAAAAATAGAAGAAACAAAACAAAATGATAACAATAATAGAGTAATTATCAAAGTTAGTGACCCTGAGTCATTAGGTGTGATCAGGTAAAGGGACAGAGATCCTTACCAAGACCACTGTTATCTAGGGGTCTGGGCACACTCAAGTCTGTGCTGAGGAACAATAGCTGAGGCTTCACACAGCAGCACCAAAAGCCTGCATCCAGCAGTCTAGACAGTTACTAAATAAACTGGCAAGCAATGATGAGTCCCGGGCAAGTGTGGCCGGAGCCTGTGCTCAGAGCTGCTGCGGGATTTTCCCAGGATTCCACAGCTCTTGCTCCCTGACTGGGTCTACAGGCCTCACCTTCAACAACAGTAGATGCATGAGAAGTTTACTTAACTAAAAAAGTATAAAGCATACCTGGGATTGGAGAACGACAGAAACTGCCTTTGAGGGGACTGGATACCTCCAATGTCGCCATCAGAAATACGTTTAAAGAATTATTTTTTGTTTTGTTTTGTTTCTTTAAAACCTGGACTTAGACTGGGATGGCGGTGCATGCTTTTTGTTCCCAACACTCAGGAGGCAGAGGCAGGCTCTGAGTTTGAGGCCAGTCTGGTCTTCATAGTGAATTCCAGACCAACCTCCTGTCCTCACTCCTATTAGGCAAAGATTTTTACTAATTTTTATTCATGCAGTGCAAGCAAAGGTGTCATCTCTTTAATTGTTTTGCTTTTGTATATAAAGAGCTTGCAGATTATCCTGTCTTGTGCATCGCTGCTCTTCAACTAACCAAAGATCGAGACAGCTGCTCCCTAGGACACTCTGGAAAGTTCCTGTGCTTGTTTGTTGTTTTAGTTTATTTTTTTTCTTTGTAATGTCTATACAGCGTTCTAGGTCTTTTAGGACACGGTGGCTACTACAATGTCAGAAGGCTCCATCACCTGCGGTACAAGCTTCAGGTGCGCTCCACTCCGTGCGTTCCACTCCGCTGGAACACCCACAGACCCTGCAGCTGTCTCTGTCAGCCCCACAGCCTTGTCTTTCCTAGGTCTTGTGATTTGTTCTAGTCATGAGCAGCTCTTATGCCAAAGGCTTATGGGAAACTCCCATGAAAAAGTGTGTTTCTTCCTTTCTCTTGAGTCTCTGGCTTACAAATTCCAGTGACTGGGGCTGCCTGAGAGAAGATGCAATACTTCTTTTTCCCTTTTTCCCTTTCCACAATCCTTTTGCCCCCTCTCCTTGCTCCCTTTGTCCGCTTTCCTCCAGCACAAACAGTGCCCTTTCTATTTTTATGTTTCTCTGTTTCTATTAGTCATGGATTTATTCTTCCCACAGTATCCCTGATTCCTGGGGGTTGTGTGCCTAGCAGGGGTTGTTTGGTTTATTTGTCTTTGACCTGACATTTTCTTCTAATTGTTCTTTCTACCTGAGATTGCTCTGACTATTTTGTCATTTTACCTCATCAAAATGTTAGGATTTACCTTCCTAGGTCTGTACAGAAGGCCATTGGAATTTTGATGCGGACTTCTTTGAGTTTGTAGATTGTCTTTTATGATGTCATCACTTTCACAATATTAATTCTGCTGACCTGTGAGGTCGTTCCAAACTCTAGTATGTTCTTCTATTCCTTTCATTTGTGCTTTCAGCTTTCCACGGGGGATGTCTTTCACATCTCTGTTATTACTAAATATTTTTTAGAGCTATTATCTCTCAACAATTGTGTTGTTTATAACAAAGTCCCAGATTCTGTGTTTTTACTATATAGCTTGCTACTGACTTTCCTAGGATGCTTATCAGATCTTAGAATTTTCTCGTGGAATTTTTAGGTTCTCTTAAGCATATAATTTCGTCATGTACAAATAAGAGCATTTTGGATTTTTTCCTTTCCTCTTTTATTCTTGCTTTACTGTGCTGAGGCTGCAAGCATTGCATCTAGTAAGGGTCAATGCTTCTGTCTGTTTTGGTTACACGGGAGAGGATTTCAGCTTTCCCTCATTTAATATATTGGTGCTAGGTGTTTTATTATGTTAACATATGATCCCTTCTAATCCTAGCTTTTCCCTTGGTATTTTATCATAAAAGGATGCTGATTTCTTCTTTCACTTTTAAATAAGTTGGGTTAATTCAAGGTGATACAAAATTCACAATACAGCCCAGATAGCAGGCTGTGGCAAGAGTCCAGATTAAGTTTACTTTAAATTCACAGCTGACGTAGGAATAGCAGCATGAAAACTGAGAGAGTGTATTTAAAAAACAAAAACAAACAAACAAAAAAAAAACCCCAAAGTTTCTTACACTGTACAACAGTCTCCAGGACACTTTATTCTACTTGTGAGTGGCAAAAGTCATCATGGGAGGAAATCCAGGTGTTTAAATGAGCACCAGAGAGGGTCACTGTCCTCTTGGGACAAGGAACCGTGTCCCTTTGGCCAGTTTCTTAATTCCTGTTGTGGCTGGTCTCCTCTGTTTCTGTTTATAAGTCTTGTGTGATGGTTTGTATATGATTGGCCCAGAGAGTGACTCTATTAGGAGGTGTGGCCTTGTTGGAGTAGGTGTGTCACTGAGGGTGTGGGTCCAAGACCCTCACCCTAGTTGCCTGGAAGCCAGTCTTCCACTAGCAGCCTTCAGGTGAAGATGTAGAACTCTCAGCTCCTCCTGCACCATATCTGCCGGGATGCTGCCATGTTTCTGCATTGATGACAATGGACTGACCCTCTGAACCTATAAGCCAGCCCCAATTAAATGTTGTCTTTTATAAAACTTGAATTGGTCATGGTGTCTGACACCTTGTCTCCCTCATCTTTCTCCTTGGCTGCCTTCTTGAGCTGTTTTGAAGGCTTGTTTTTGTCATGGTTGTGGTATAACATGGTACCTGCAGTCCCTTCCCCAGACTCAGGGGATGCTGAATTCTGAAAAACAAAACACCCCTCCCCCCCCCAAAAAAAACCTGAAACCTGCATCTATTGAGGTGATCATGAAATATCTGTCTTCTTATGTGCTGTATTATACATTTTTTTGTTTTGTATATTTATGATGAACCTGTTAAGGCCTAGATAAAATATTAAGACCTAGATGGAATGTAAGGCCTAGGTAACAATCACCTGGCTAGCCTGCCATTATAAGGAAACTTTCTCATATTTCTCTTGTTACTAGGAAACTTTCTAATGTCAAGGTTATTACATATTCTGTCATATTCTGTGCCTTTGGAAACCAATCATAATAAAAGTCAATAGAACTATTGATTAAATGAAACTCTTACACCACTGATGACCTTAGACTAGAGATGGTTAAAATAATGTCGTGTGTGCTACACACAGCAAATATAAAGAAGCAAATGAATGAGATAAAGGGAGACAAGGAAAGAGAAAATGAAAGAAGAAGCAATACTGAATGAAAGGAAAAGGCAAAGAATTTTATAGAGAGGAGAGGACAAAAAGCAATGGAGTTTCCAGGCGGTGGTGGCACACGCCTTTAATCCCAGCACTCTGGGAGGCAGAGGCAGGCGGATTTCTGAGTTCGAGGCCAGCCTGGTCTACAGAGTGAGTTCCAGGACAGCCAGGGCTACACAGAGAAACCCTATCTCGAAAAAACCAAATCAAAAAAAAAACAAAAAACAAAAAACAAAAACAAACAAACAAAAAAGCAATGGAGTGAACACACACACACACACACACACACACATGCACGCACGCACGCACACACGCGCACACGCACACGCACATGCACACGCACACACAGTTCCCCAATAGTGAAAAGAAAGTAATCAAAATTAGTTATAATCCAAGAAGTAAAAATAAAAACATAATTTTTTTAAAAAAAGCATAATTTCAAAGAGAATTACAAAGAGTGAAAGCCAAAAAAATGTAGGAGTTTGCTTTCTTGGTTCTCTAAAAATGGAGTCTGCCAGGTGGACATAGGAGTTGTCACTTGAACTTGGGGACTCTTTTCTTCTTGTGCTGAACCTGGAGAAATGTCAGAGGTCCACAGAGTTCTCTTCATTTTTAGTGGCTTCCTTTCCTTGCATACCAGTATTGTCTGCTACCACACCGATCCTTACCATCATGGACCAGACAGGTTCACCCACCCTCTTGAAACTCCCTGATTTAAACACCCTGCAGCGGCCAGTGTTCCCACCAGAGGATGTCTGCAAAATGCACTGGGACTCACACACAACACTGAGATCTCTACAAACAAACCAGTCTCCATCCTTTCAAATCGAGAAAGAGCTGCCGTGGTCAGAGCCTACGCTCCGGCAGCCCTGACAGGCTAGGTTCAGCACCCTGGTCTCAATAGGGTGATTAAACAGAAAATTCACAGTGAAAAGCAGAAAAAGGAGATTTATTCGATGTGGGCAAATTGGGAAGAGGAGCAACACAGACTATTGGCCACTAAGTCTATCTTAGGGTTTAGGTGTAACCAGAAGGTAAGAGTTACACATAACTCTTCTGTCCTGGCCCTGCCCATGGCCGGAAGTCTTCCCTGCAAGGTGGTCTGGCAAATTTTCAGAGCTCTGTGAAACTGCTTTCCAGGAGACAGGCTGCCTTTCTGGCACTGATGCAAGACTCCTGGTAAATTTTCAGTTGCTTGGAGTTCATTGTTTTAATTGTCTTAAAACTAAAGGGAGGGCACACATATCCAGGACATTTTTCTCCTATCAGGATGGTTACAGTCTAAGTGCCTGAAATACTGCTACTTTTCCACAAGATGGCTCCATTATCAAATACAACAGTCTTCAAAGCTGGAAACTTAGGAACCATCTGTAAAAGTTGGCCCCTTGGGGTGCATTAAACGTTCGTAATCTTTAAACATTTTAATGTCCTTATCTATAGCAGCTTTTCCCTTACCCTTTGCCTAGTGAGGCTTTGTAGAGGGCCTTGGAGTCAGTTCAAGACACCCCAAGGCCAAGTACTCAGCACAGAGATGTATTTGCCCAGAGAGGCAGAGGGCAGGGCTAAGGAATGAAGAGTTGAGACAGACAAGGGAGAACTGGAGGGGAACAAGGAAGAGGGTAGAGGGTATTAGTCCCAGAGGACAAAGGACTGCCTCTGGACAGAGAGAAGTCAGACATGGCTCATAAGCAAGTGGCAGTTTATAAAGGTAAAGGGGGAATCTATGCTAGGATGAAGTGTTTCATTTTAATTGGGCATGATAATTAGGTGAGCCACAGGGGATTTTTTTTTTCCGAGACAGGATTTCTCTGTGTAGCTAGCCCTGGATGTCCTGGAACTCACTCTGTAGACCAGGCTGGCTTCAAACTCAGAAATCCACCTGCCTCTGCTCCCAAGTGCTGGGATTAAAGGCATGTGCCACCACTGCCCGGCCAAAGGAGGTTTTTGATTGCTGGACTTCCATACTTCGGTAGCTAGGCCTTGGCAGTCAGCCTAAGGAGGAGGAAGTAGCTAAATAAGGGGAAGAGCTCCTGGGCGTGCCTTGGGAATGCAAGGCAGAGGGAATCAGAGAAGGGCAAGGCCTGCCACACCCAAATTTGCCATGCCGGATTGGCTAGAGTACCTTCAGGAATGCTTTTTTTTTAATTTTTTTATTGGATATATTCTATATTTACATTTCATTTCCCCTTTTCTGGTTCCCCCTCCCCCAAAGGTCCCACATGCCCTTTTCCCTCCCTGTGTTCCCCCATCCACCCTTTCCCACTTCCCTGTTCTGGTATTCCCCTACACTGACGCTTTGAGCCTTTCCAGCACCAGTGTCCATTCCTTCCTTCTTGTCGGACATCATTTGGTATGTGGATTGTGTCTTTGGTGTCCCAAGATTCTAGGCTAATATCCACTTATCAGTGAGTGCATACCATGGGTATTCTTTTGAGACTGGGTTACCTCACTTAGTATGATGTTCTCCAGCTCCATCCATTTCTCTAAGAATTTCATGAATTCATTGTTTCTAATGGCTGAATAGTATTCCATTGTATATGTATACTACATTAGAGAAGTGCAAATCAAAACAACCCTGAGATTTCACCTCACACCAGTCAGAATGGTGAAAATTAAAAACTCAGGAGACATCAGGTGTCTCCTGATGTGGAGAAAGAAGAACACTCCTCCACTGCTGGTGGGACTGCAAGCTGGTACAACCACTCTGGAAATCAGTCTGGCGGTTCCTCAGAAAACTGGGCATGATACTTCAGGAGGACCCAGCCATACCACTCCTGGGCATATACTCAGAAGATTCCCCAGCATGCAATAAGGATACATGCTCCACTATGTTCATAGCAGCATTATTTATAATAGCCAGAAGCTGGAAAGAACCCAGATGTCCCTCAACGGAGGAATGGATACAGGAATGCTTTTTAAAAGATTTGTTTTAATTTTAACTATGTGTAAATGGGGGTTGGAGAAGACACGCCATGTGCAGATACCCACAAGTGTCAGAAGAGGGCACTGGATCACCTAGAGCTGGAGGTACAATCATGGAGGAGAGAGGGTCATTTTCTCAGCCAGATGATCAAACTCAAGGCTGTTCCAGGCACCTCTGTAATATATGTAATATATTAAAGCATAGATGATATTTTAAAATATCATCATTTTAAAATAGCCTATGTGTGTTGAAAATATTTTAACAGGAAATAACATTGAGTATATACATTAAAATGCCTTTCAGTTAAAAAGTCTACTATTGTATATCTCTAGTAGCAGACTTTCTCACACTTCCCTCTTTGAAGGATAAGCATAGTCTCAGTGCTTTAGCTGATGACTTCATGTCCTGTTCTATGTGGATGGAGCCTGTCACGGCAACTGAGAAGCAGGTCAAACTTCTCAGATTTAGAGAATGGTATTGAGGTAGCCACTTAAGAACATTCATTTCATGAAGCGTAATCTTTTCAGAGAATGGAATGGAGCATTTGGTGCAGCCAACATTTAATGAATGCTTCCATTCGGATCGCTGCTTAGATTATTTCGTTCACTTTACTGTCTGTGGCTTCCATACTACTAGGCTTATCCCATGGATAAAGCAGCCGAGATAAAAAGAAATAGTTTGTTCAAGATTACTTTGCCCAACAGCCAGAGAAGTTGGGTGTGCTGGTTGGTTTTCTGTCAATTTGACAAAAGCTAGAGTCACCTGGGAAGGGGGAACACCAGTTGAGAAAATATCACTATCAGATGGGACCGTAGGCAAGCCTGTAGGCCACCTTCTTAGTGGGTGATGGGGGACGGCCCAGCTCGTTGTGAGTGATGCCACCCCTGGGCTGGGGGTCCTGGGTGGTATAAAAAAGCAGACTGAACAAACTGTGGGGAGCAAGCCAGTAAGCAGCACCCCTCCATGGCCTCTGCATCGGCTCCTGCCTCCAGGTTCCTGCCCTGCTTGAGTTCCTGTCCCGACTTCCTTTGATTATGAACTCTGATGCAGAAGCTGAGTAACCCTTTCCTTCCAGCTTGCTTTTGGTCAGGGTGTTTTGTCACAGCCATAGAAACCCTAACGGAGATAGGAAGATAGGCATGAGCTCACTGATCTTGCCCTCGGTGCCTAAAACTGAGGTCTTTTAGGATTGTTCACTCCACCTGCATCTACTCTGCTCCTCTGCCAGAACAACCACTCTGTCGACAGTAGTGAACCTACAACCTATTCCACCCCTCCGCCTGGGGGAACTTCTTTGGAAACTTTATGAAAGCTTACATACAGACTCACCTCTTTAGAGAAGCACCCTTCAAGGTCCCTGGAAATGGGAAGTTAGTCTTTCAGACATATATTAGCACTGAACAGACAGACAATATACCATACAGACTATTGGCAACTAGGAAAGGTCAGATTCTTGGAGATCACTGAAGGCCAGGGCAAAAGGAGAGCGTTTTCAGTTACAGGTCCTTATTTTAATGACACAGGACACGCTTGCAATACTGACCAGGATAGAGTTGAGAAAATGCAACATTTTGTGAGTTTGGTGGGAAGGTATTAAGAGGAGGAATATAAACACGGCCTTGTGGAAACCTGCTGCTTCTCATCCACTGCTAAATGTTCCCTGAAGAGGGGGCCTCGGAAGGTCTCCTGTGATCAGCACTGAATGGTGGAGAAGAGAAGGGGACGTGAAGAACAGAGGAAACTAATGAGGGGGAAGAAGAGACTGAGGAGAAAGGAAAACAAAGAGAGTAATTAAAGGGAAAAGAGAGGGAGAGAGAGAGAGAGAGAGAGAGAGAGAGAGAGAGAGAGAGAGAGAGAGAGAGAACCAGAAAGTGGAGAATCAGATGATCAATGAAAACTGATCATTTATGTATGTGTTTGACGCACAGCTAGTTTTCCTCACATCTGAGGCAGTCCCGCTGTAGTACAATCTCCCTCAGGATCCTCCTACTCTCACATCCTACATGTTGGAGTTGCACTCAGGCCCCGCCAGGCCTACCTAGCTTTCTGGGATGGTTAAGCCGTTGTGCTAGGCCCTTAGAGCCCCGTGGAAAGCAACACGTCTTGGGAGCAGGCAGGTTGCGTGAAGCAGCATGTACTAACTGGAGATTCATTCTCAGCTCCTTCCATTGCTTCAGCTTCTCCATAAATTCAATCCATAAAGCCAGCTGAGTAGACACAAACTATGCTAGACTATTAAAATGCACCATTATCTCAAAAAACCAATTTAATTTTATTTGTTCTTTGGCTTGTATAATTTGGCTAATATTTTTTGCATTACTGCATGTCTACATAGTTTTAAAGAGCTGATAAAAAGATGTTTGTCCATTTCTATATAGTCTATCCAATCAGCTCATTTATATAAAAATTTGCTTTAAAAATGCAGTGGGGGTAGGGGGGGGAGTCAGAGTCAAGACTGGTTTTTGCTTTAAGTTGATGACTGGGGTAGATGTAAGGCAAAGTCGTGTGAAATCAAGCATTGCATGCTGGCTATAACACACAGTGGGTGAGCTGACAGTCAGTCTATTTTTTAAAAAGTCAGATGTTCACATGTACTAAAGCATTTAAATCAGGAACAGAGGTGAACTTGAGGTCGATGCTTTGTCAAATGATTTCTAAATACTTTCTAGATTAACTCTTTGCCTTGGTGCCAAAAAATGCTAATCAGTTTTGTTTACTTTTAAATTATCAAACTGTAAGTGTGACAGTCAAAATATTTGATGACCAGCATGGCAATGATATCCTCAAAAGTCTTTTTCTGATGCACTCTGTCCAAAGAAATATTCACCCTAATTATGGGGAAATTGGTATGTGGATAAAAGGAAATTCCACTTCCTTTTGATCTGTTAAGAGTTAATATTTGGGAGAAACAGTATGACAAATTACATCTAGAGATAAGATAGCTGACATGAACAGGAACATCCTTGCTGGGCATGGCTTCCATATCTGGAGAAGTTCTCCACACTGCTAGAATCCTATCATGATGTTCTGATTGTTCTTATGTTGAAGAAATCTCAAGGGTATAGTTTGAAAGAATTGCCTTTGTAAACATAATCAATAATCATGATAGGAAACCTCTTCCCCAATCGGGGGCAATGCAGAATATGGGCTCTTGGGTGCTGGCTTCTCCAAGGTCAGAGCGTACCTGTGCTTTGGATTGCTCTTCTAACGAGCACAGGTTCTTCGAGAGGCAGGACTGATGCTACAATGGAGAGGAAATGAGGTGGACTCCATGTTGTCTGTTGAAGCACCTCTTAGCACTAGCCTGCCTAACACTGAGAACCAAGGGCAGTTCTTGGCCTTGAGGAGAGTTTAGACTGCGTCGTGTTGGGTCATTCCTGTAGAGAAGCCACCTAGACCAGTGGAAGTCCTTGTAGAAAGAATCTCTTATAAATATCTTATCTGCCAATAAAAAGAGCTGATGACCAATGAGCTTAGGTAGGAAGTAGAAGGTGGGACACTGACAGGAAGAGAGAGAATTCTGGGAAATAGTAAAAGATAAAAGAGATGGGGGTGGAGTAGGGGTAGAGTCAAGCTTGGAGACAGACTAAGAGGGATTTAAACTAGCAGAGAGACAGGAGACAATAAGAAAGAAGTGAGCCAGAACTGAAGGAGAGGAAACTAACCACATGATAGACATAAAATAGTTTAAATGGGTTAAATAAGTTATGAGCTAGTCAGATAATGAGGCAAAGCTTATGGCCTAGATATTTAATAATAACTAATTAGTTTCAGAGCCATTATTGATGAGAACTAAAGGACCAGAAAAAAAAAGTCCTTAAAAATTATTCTTACAAGTCTTGGCAAACACAAGGAACATCCAGAATGAGCAGTAGTGGAGATGGAGAATATGTGTCATAGCCTTAGGATCATCTGTACCAGTGGAGATTTCCCTAGGTAAGAGACCACCGTGCAGAGGATGCTTTGACCCAAGATGCTCTAGGGTGCACAGTAATGTGGATTTGCCGTAAGGCCATATTAGGTCAGTGCCTTACCACTGATCTGTAGTTCCAGGCCTGGTTTTACTATTAATTTTTGAGACAGGCCTCACTAACGCTCAGGCTGGCCTTGTGTCCCTCCCTCCTGGGCTTCCTAAGCAGACGAGATTACAGGCCTGGGTCTAGCAAACCCTGCACTGTGACTGTAGATACAGAGCAAACAGACCAGGTACTGCACACGGTACACCGCGGTGGGTGATGGGACGTTCTGTCCACACACACCCTTCAGAACCAACATCCATTTCTAGCTGCCGCAGTGACTCCTTGGTGATGCCAAGCAAACCCTTTTCCAGGAATCATCTCCCATCGGAGTACAATTCTTTCTTTATGCCAACACCCCATGTGAAACTCACATCCAATGACTGGCCAATGTAAGGGTGCGCAGGTAATCTGGGGCCACTCACAAAGGCCGTCCCGGCTCCCCGTGGGAGCAGCTGAGGGTCTCCTTTGACAGTGACATCACAGTTCCACTCCATCTAGCCAATCTGGCTTCCTACACTCTTCATTTTTTTTCTTCATTTTTAATTCTACAATAAGCCTCTCTGTACAGAGAAATCTGCTTCTGGGTGCTTTTCCTAGGAAATGTGTCATAATGAAGTTTCCTAATAAGTATTTTTAAAATCTGTGTAAAAAGTATGTTACAATTATGTTAAATATTAAACCTCATGAAAACAAACAGAATAATATTTGGAAATTAATTTTATGACTGTTTACTTTTAAGTAATCAATACACAGTTAGCTAAATAAAAAGACTGCTTTTTGTTCTTTTCAGAAAATTCACAAAAAGAAGCATTCTTGATGATGGTAAACTTTTACTCTACTGTATCTTAAATTTATCTCCTACAAACCTTTAGATTACTTTCGTAGTCCTAAGACACAGTCAGTCCCCAGGCGTCCCAAGTTTTGCTGTTTTTCAACTTCGTGTTTTTGATGGTTTGGCTTTGATTTCTTTTTTAAAGATTTATTTTACTGTATATGGGTGCTTGTCTGCACATGCACTCCATGTGGACTGGTGACTCTAGAACCCAGGAGAGACTCCTGGGGACCCTAGAACTGGCGTTACAGCTCTTTGTGAGGATTTTTTTCTCATCCGATGATATTGAGGTCATTGCTGGAAACAAGCTGGTCATGGCTATGAAAGTTTATCTATGGGCTCTGTTCCACTGAGGGGAATATTTATTCGTTTTTCATTCCCAAGCTGGGTTACTGTAGTGCCGAAGTAAGTTCTAAATCAGAGCTGGAGAGATGGGAGGCTTCTGGTGCTGCTCTCTCACACTTGCTTTCTGGGCTTTTTGTATTTCCTAGTGGATTTCGGGGTTAACGTCTCAGTTAATGCCAGGTGAGATTGTGAGAGCGAGTTAATTGATTCTGTAGATTAAGTCTGTTGTCACGAGTCTTGCTCAGTGAACCTATCTCCTTTTTATCAAGTGCCTCTTCTTTGGTTTCAACAAGGTTTTACGATTTTAAGATAGAAGTTTAAATTTATTTTTCGGTTATATCTGCTCCTAATTATTTTGCTCTTTTTTTTCTTTTGATTCTTTGTAAATGGAATTACCTTTAATTCGATTTGGCTATGTGGCAATACAACTAAACTCTACGGTGACCTTTGGTCTGCAAGCTTGCTGAAGCTTGTATGAGTTCTGGTAACTTTAAAAGGAGGATTTGTTGGTTTTTATTTCGAATGTGTGTTTGTGTGGGGATCTGCATGTACGCCTGTGTGCCACATTCATGCCTGGTACCTAGAGAAGCAGAACAGGGCATGAGATTCAGGTGAGCACAAGGACATCCCTGTCCTCTGTAAGAACTTCTAGTGCTCTTAACCCCTGAGTCATCTGCCAGCCCCGAGAGCGACTTTTAAGTGAACATCTTTGGTGTGTTTGTTATTTGTTTGGTTTTGGGAGCCCAGGTTTTTCTGGCTGTCCTTTGTAACCAGACTGGCCTCTAACTCACAAAGATCCCCCTGCCTCTGCCTCCTGAGGCTGAGATTAAGTATGTGCCACTATGTTCAGTCTGTTTGTTTTTATTTTGTTTTTGGGTTGTTTTGTTTGTTTGTTTTTTGTTTTTGTTTTTGTTTTTGTTTTGAGACAGGGTTTCCCTGTAGAGCCCTGGCTGTCCTGGAACTCACTCTGTAGAGCTCAAACTCAGAAATCCACCTGTGCTTGCAGTGCTTTAAGCAGCAGGAGTAAAGCAGACTTCCTTGTCTTGTTCCTAGTCTTAGGGTGTACGGACAGTTTTCCCTCGGTGAGGACAGCGCTGAGTGTTTAGCACATGTCTGTCCTCGCGGTTTGTAAGTGCCCTTGACTCCCTGCGATTTTTATCATGAAAGGGTTCAGATAGTATCATTATTTTAGGCATTTGCTTAGGTGACTATGGATTTTGTCAAATGTTCCAATAATACAATTGGCATATTTTTGAATGTTGATCCAACTGCAGGTTCCTGTAGTAAGAACTGTAAAATAAAGTTAATGATGATTCAAACAGTATTGTTGAATTCTGTTTCCCACTTGGATTTTGGTCATTTCTCCATGTGTTTTCAGCCTCTATTGTTGCCCATTTGTTTACAATTGCTAAATAGTTCTGCTGGATTAACCCTCTTATCATTGTCCAGCATAGTTTGGATGCCTGAGAAGCAAATCAACAGATCACAGATTCATCAGATGACCTGCAGGGAGTCTGCGCCTGCTGAACTAGATTTTCCCACCATGTTGAGGAAATTGCAGTCTAACCAAATGGTGAAGTACAAGAAAGAAACGTTTCTCCAAAGGAGAGCAGGTCTCCCGTAACCGTTAGGATGTTTTCAGCTGCAAGAAATAAATAAGTCAGTTTAAAACAGCTTAGACAATAAAGATGAGCTCTTCATTTATTTATCTAAGGGGAAAGTCAAACTGTTTTTGTCAAGTCTGAGTCCCTCGGGTGGAGCACGGAGCAAAGACAGTGATTTAAACGACTACATCCTTGGTTCTCCCAAGAACAGTGCCTGGTACCTACTACGTGTGAGAACAAAGGTCATTTGCTGCGTATGGAGTAGGGCTTAGGGCTGCTGGGGCTCACCTCTGCAGAACTTTAATTGAGAAAGGCCTATTCTAAGGTTGTATAGACTTCAGATTCTGCCCTGTTTACAGCAGTCTCCTCCTCCTCCTCCTCCTCCTCCTCCTCCTCCTCCTCCTCCTTCTCCTCCTCCTCCTCCTCCTCGATGTAGTTCAGCCTTTCCCATGGATGCATGGTCTTCAGACTGGTTTGTGTTCTGCAAGAGCAGCAGAAGCAAGGCAGCAATTCTCCCCTGTCAGCCATTTAGCAAACGTCCAGAATTCCACCCTGCTGGACAATGTGAAGTCATGTGTCTACCCTAATCAATGCATGCGGGAAATGTAAGCTCTCTGCTGGATCTGGGAGTGAAACCACGCCCTCCCAACCCTAAGGTATAACAAGGGAGTGGGAAAATGGTATCACAGAGCTAGTACAAGGCTTTCTGTGTTCTCTAGATAAAAGATCAGACATCCCAGAAACTATTAATGGTTTCCTCACTGTGACAAATCCCAGGACTTGCCTTGGTACTTCTCCTTTGCAATAGTGGTAAGGAAGGAAACAAAGGCCGCCTCATGCCAACATGAAATGATGCCCAGCACATCCATCCATTACTTTCCCCTTTTACTGAAGATATTCTTTTTTCCTTTTTTTTTTGAATAGTTAACCAAATATATTTATGTATATAAAACTACCAATTACATAATGCCAATTTACAATGATAAAGTCTTATCCCAATTTTTTTAACATCTCCAAAACACCAGAAATATGTCTGAAGCCATCTGAATATCTGCATCTCCCTCTCTCTCTGCTCCTGTGGTACACTGAGCCTCTCTCTCCGCCCCTCACTTCTCTTAGCTCCTCCTCTCTCCCCTCCAATCACTGGCCTCTCACTGCCTCAATGTGAATGGATAGGAAATATCTTACAATGTTTCACCCTTTCTGTTTAATTAAAAAAAAACTTTCTCTCCAAATATAAATTGAGTACATCTATCACCATTTCATAAATTATAAAGTATAATATAGACATAACCTAGTCCATCCTCTCTGCTAATCAAACAAAACCTCTGTCATCTATTCTATCTTAAAAGACTATAATAATTAACACCTGGCTCATGTCTTGGCTATATATTTTATGTCATCTGAAAACCATCTCTTTAAATCTTTATCAGCTTTCTCAATGCTAAACAGCTTGGGCTGGCTATGAGACTAACAGTCTTCAACCCCGCCAGAAATCCAAGAGTGACCAATAATAACTGAAAATAAATAGTAAGCCTAACACAGATTCCAACACTCAGCCAAATGATAGAGACTGCTGAAAACCTGGACAGCCCTTCTCCTTAAATGTTGGAGCATTGGTCTTCAGACTCCTCGCCCAGGGTCATCTGACAGACTTAGAGAAACAGGAATTATTAAGGAATAGCCATTCTGTCTTGACAGAAATCAAGCTGTCCCAACCTGTAAAAGTGTCCTTTTCTGGGAAGTATTTTGTCTGTAGATGAAGAGAAGCAATCTACGCCTCGTGGCTATATCACCACAACATAAGAAGCTCTATTGATGCCCAGTTTCTTCTTTGAATCCAAGAAAGGGAGCAGACCAGTCTCACCAACAAGTGTATAAGTAACATTAAACGTCACATTCTGTGGATTTTTGACGTTTTTGAATACCAACTATTTACATAAAGTAATGTGGACTGTTGTCCATTATCTACTTTCAGCTGTATCTGATTAAAATCTTTGAAATGCCCCCAAAAAACTCAGAGTCTTATATTTCTATTTGGCCCTAAACACACAGGCTTAAACATCTCAGATCTGTTATAATAACAGCAAAGAAGGTTTGGGTCTAAGCCCTGCACTTTTAAATATTTAGTATCCATAGAAGGAATTTATACCAATGAAAACCTTGATTATGAATCAAAATGAATTCTGTACCAAATAAGAACTTATGGCTTGAACTTAGTAACAATTAAAAGGATTTTTACCAAATGGAATTATGTCTATATAGTCAACTCTGTTTCCTCCCTGTTTCAAATCTGTCTGTTTCTACATTCCCTAGAAAGACAACTTAATAATAAGAACAACCCTCTCCAACCCCAAATCCCAGGGAACTGGGTCAAGGACTCTTCGTAACTTCTTCAAGCTGAGTATGGGCGTCGAGATATTAATAAGGGGTGGGGGAAGGGTAGGGAAAATGGGGAGTTGGTTGGTCTTCTGTGTCTTGACTGGATCTAGCTGAAGTCCAGGCCCTCAGGAGTTCAAGCAGGTCAGTTCAGCATGTTTGACGAGGCGACTCAACCTGGCTGTATTTTTTGTAATATATAAATCTCAAAACAAAATTTTACCATCACAAAGATAGATTTTCTGTTTGATATTCTGGAGTTTAGTCCTCTGGAGGCCTCCCTCTATCATTTCTGATCCAAATAATTCTGGAAGATGTCCAGAGTCCAATCATCCCTTCTAAAAGCACAAAGACAAAACCTTTTCCCCAAATTAGCATATCCTTGAGCCAGTAACCAGATAAACCTTCATTTTGACCTCTCTCCCAGAGGAATAATATAACCACAAAACTCAACGTCACACCCATTATGAAAATCAAAACAATCTAAAACAAATGAAATAAGCTGAGATATTGTACGAGCCTCTACGTAGGCATTTACTACATTGCCAAGCAGGAAAAGACGACCAAAATTCCATGTGTGGGCCACGTTAAAAGGAATATGAGCTTCCTCTGGCTAGGTACACAAGCTATATCATCTTTTGTTTGGCTCTCTACCCAGAGCAGCCATCCTGTTATACCTTCATACCATCTATCTGTTGAGCTGTCTACCCGAGTCACAGACTTTTAATAATTAATACCTGTGCTAAGCAGGCAATTGTCACTATACTCTTTACTCTAGAGTAAGTGACTACTACCCTATCCTAGTTCAACTTACAACAATCTAAAGACGGTGAAATAAGCTTTCTTTTTTCTGACTTAACACAATTGGTTCGCCCTTCCATCTGTACCCGCTTATAAGCAGGCAGCTAGTCAAAGCAGGATTTAAACCCAGAATTCCCGCGTTAAATACAATTTGGGTATCCTGTTAAGACCTATTTTCACCACTAGGGGTCCTCAGTGTTCTCAGTCTTTGTTTCTACTTGGCACGCTTGAGTCACGTGACCCGATTTTGGTGCTCTTAGTTACTCAATATCAACAATAAAACAAAACTCTTAACTTTTAGACTAATAATCTCAGGTTTCTAGTGCCCCAAATGTAGTGGGAAAATGGTTATATAAAGTACTGCCACGCCAGGCCTCTTCACCAAGTCCCGGTGGGTCTCACTCGGGTCAGCTCTCACTGTCGCTGCTGAGCCAATCCATTCTAGCTCTCCCTCCCAGCGCCCCGTTCCACTCTCCTTTCCAGTCCTCTGTAAATGGCGGGAGTCCCACGCTCCTGCCCAGCACCCCCACTCCTTCCAAGTATCCGGTAAAGCGGGACTCTTAAACTTGAATAGTTAACCAAATATATTTATGTATAGAAAACTCCCAATTACATAATGCCAATTTACAATGATAAAGTCTTCTCCCAATATTTCTAACCTCTCCAAAACACCAGAAATACGTCTGAAGCCATCTGGATATCTGCGTCTCCCTCGCTCTCTCCGCTCATGTGGTCCCAAAGATATTTTTTCATACACTGTATCCTGATCACAGCGTCTCCTCCCTCTGTTCCTTCCTTCCAGTTCCCCTCTCCTCCTCTCCCACCCAGATTCACTCCTTTTCTGTCCCTCCTTAGAAAAGAACAGGCTTCCAAGAGATAACAAAATAGACCAAAATAAAGTGTAGTAAGATAAAACAGAAACTGTCACACTCAGGTTGGACACGGAAAAGCAACAGAAGGGTTATTTTTATAATCAGGTTACACATTACAATTCCTTGCCTGCCAGTTTCTGGGATTCCCTCCGTGTCCCTGAGCGCTGCACATGGTTCAATACAGGAAGCTTCATGAAATGGGGGAAAATCCAAACAGCAGCAACAGTAATGCCCCACCCCCACTCCACCCATGGATCTGCAGGGATCTGGAGAGTCCCCTCTGGACACTGGTTATATGATAACTGTCCAGTAGGGAAATATTTCAGGATCTGCATCATCTTTAGATGAGTGTAAACTTCCAAATCCAGGTGAATTTGATCCTAGCACGGTGAACAAACATGTAGATTCCATCAGCACTGCTGGATATTACCTTCGAAAATATTGGAGGACAGTGGGCATTAGGACAGAGACCTGCCTGTTTGGAATGTCAAGAGTATAAATCTTAAGATGATACCCTGTCACAGAAAAAATGGAAGAATTTGTTTTTTTAAGTAGCTGGCAATTGGACATTTAGGAAAGTAAGGTAAGCCAAGTTATCTTCATTTTGAATGTATTGAATATGGGAAAGTTATGCCTTCAAGGCACTGTGATACCTGGGCAAGTCATTGATTTCAGTGTGTGTGTGTGTGTGTGTGTGTGTGTGTGTGTGCCTGCGCACGCGCTAGAGTCTGTGTGTGTTCTCCTGAGGCCTGGAACTTAATGTGTAGCCAAAAATGCCCTTGAGCTTCTGATCCTTCGGCCCCTGCGTGCCCAGTGCGGGGGGGGGGGGGGGGGGGGGGGGGGGGTGGGGGTGGGGGTGGGGGGGTGGGGGTGGGGGTGGGGGGTGGGGGGTGGGGGGTGGGGGTGGGGGGTGGGGGGGTGGGGGGGTGGGGGGTGGGGGTGGGGGGTGGGGGGTGGGGGGTGGGGGTGGGGGGTGGGGGGTGGGGGGGTGGGGGGTGGGGGGTGGGGGGTGGGGGGTGGGGGTGGGGGGTGGGGGGGTGGGGGGTGGGGGGTGGGGGGGTGGGGGGATGGGGGGTGGGGGGTGGGGGTGGGGGTGGGGTGGGGGTGGGGGGGTGGGGGGGTGACAGACTTGAAACACCACGTTTAGTTTATGTGCTGCTGGGGCTTTGGGCACGCCACTCAAGAACTGTAACTGAGCTGCACCGCCAGCCATCAGACTAATACCCTGGTACGATTAAACAGAGGGGAAGGATGTTCATGTTTATCGTATGCTCTGATTCTAATTTCCTGTTGCTCCTGTATGTAACCGGCTACCACAAACAAGGATTTCAGACATTACAGCAGCACAGGCCAACTCTTTTCCTGTGGGTTAGGAGGCCATAAATCAAAAATGAATCCTCTAAGAAGAAAACCTAGGTGATAAACAGGCCTGACCCCCTCTGAAGGCTTCTTGTGTAAAGCCTGTCCTTGCCTCTTCTGGCTTTCAGGGGTGGCCAGCATTTCTTCACATACGGCCTCTGTTTTCATTATCAAATCGCCTTCTCTCTTACCTCATTCTTCCCTTAAGTAAAAACCCTCACGATTGCATCTGGACTATCTGGAAAATCCAGAATCTTCTTCCTGTCTCAAACTAGTTAACTCAGTCACACATGCAAACTCCCATTTATCACACACGTTCTTCAGAATTAAGATGGGGATTCAGCTTACCACAGTAAACAACACATATTTAGAAGTCATGTCCTAAATTATTTACAGACTGAGGAGGTACATGCCAACGACCAACCAACAGCCTCTGGTTGGCATTCTTTGTATCTATTGCTTAGTTTTGCTGTCCTATCACCTAAATATCTAAATATCTTAAAGAAGGCATGGCCTTGAAAAGCAGGCCTATTCCAGCACCGAACCTGTGTTGATCTGTGATATCAAATCGAGTGAGTATTTTGACTGAGTTGGAGGAAAGTTGAGCTTTAGAAAAGTGAGTTTAAGCTTGGCATTTCTTCGCAAGCCTGCAAAGAGACTATCCAAGGGCGGCAAGGAGGCAGTCTGCTTCGACATGAATCAGTCGAGGCCAGTGTCGGTTCAAACTTCAGGAGCCTGACCCTAAATGGTTAATTTTAGACATATTTGCGCAGCACAATTTGTTGAATTTTTTTTTTCTGGAGATAATGCAATCTCGCATGCACAAGGAAGCACACACACATCTCTTTGAGAACAAAGTGATCTAAATAATGATCAGACGGGACTACACTGAGACTCCTTGTAAAGTACGTGTAACACCTTCCATAATGATAGGTTCTAGAGATTGAGGAAAACAAGCTTGTGATAAGGTCTAGGGGAGGAGCAAAGTGTTGGTCTCAAGCCCCACAAAGCAAACAGCACCAGGCTAGAAAGCATGCCTGCTCCCAGCCCTCTGGGCGGATAACAGGTCTTTCATCCCTTCCTCTGAAGGAACAACCCCATATGCTTAGCATTGCAGGTTCCCCTAGTGCTGATCTGTGAGCACAAAGACCTCTGTGACCCCGACACGATGGGACAGACTAGCTATCTCTGAAATGACATGTCCTTCCAGTGTGCCAATGGCAAACCATGGGTTCGAGGTGCACACAGCACAGCTATATGGAGTTGCCAAAAATCATCGGATGTAGACAGAGCATTTTTATGATTTAAGAATATTACAAAATCATAAATTTCCATGCAATTGTAAGAAATAGCATTTCCATGTGCCTTTTGCATAGATTTCCCCCCTCCCCCCCTATTGCAGTATCTTGTGAAAGGACAGTACAATGTTACAGCCAGGATAGTGGTGCCAATATACACAAGATAAAAAATATTTTTGGCTCTGGGCGGTGATGGCGCACGCCTTTAATCCCAGCACTTGGGAGGCAGATAGATGCAGGCAGATTTCTGAGTTCGAGGCCAGCCTGGTCTACAGAGTGAGTTCCAGGACAGCCAGGGCTACACAGAGAAACCCTGTCTCAAAACAAACAAAAAAATAAATATATATTTTTGGGATCAACAAACTCCCAGTTTGTTCTCATAGCCACGCCCACTTCCCTCTCCAACTCTCAAATCTTGCAAGTCTTTTCCCTTTTTCTATCATTTGTTATTTAAAGAATGCCACACAAATAATGTAACACAGATGCAACCTTTTGACATTGGCTTTGTTGGCACAGCACACTTCATAGACTCCTCCTCCTCATGAATCAGTAATGGCCCCTTTTAACCGCTGAGTAGTGCTCTGCTATGTGGACATGCCACAGTTTATCGAATCGTTCTTCTGCTGAATGACATCTATCTCTCGCTGGAATGTCCAAATGTACAACTGTGCTTCACAGCAGCTTGGTGTTTGGTGTTTCTGGGAATTGCCAGCCTGTTTTTTCAGAATGGCCACACTATTTTATACTCATTCCCTCATTAGGACACAAGAGCTCAGGTTTCTGTCAAGCCTTGCCAACATTTGGACTTCTCATTCTTTTTTGACTTCAGCGATGGTGATTGGTATGCAGTGGTATTTCACTGTAGCGATTTTTAATTTCTCCAGTTCCTGATAACAATGGGCATTCTGGTTTTTCCTTATTCGGACTCTTACTATCAGCGCACCTCTGGGGCTATACTGGTGTGAGCACAGCAACCAGAAGAGTCCTATAGCCTTTGTTAAAATTGTCCCACTGGTTCTGCAGCCTGGACTTCTGAGCGACTTCACTTGAACACTCTCTCCTTTGTTAAAAGTTAAACGTGTGAAAAAAAATGCTTTAAAGAAATCACTATTTGGCCGGGCAGCGGTGGCGCATGCCTTTAATCCCAGCACTCTGGGAGGCAGAGGCAGGCAGATTTCTGAGTTCGAGGCCAGCCTGGTCTACAGAGTGAGTTCCAGGACAGCCAGGACTACACAGAGAAACCCTGTCTCAAAAAATCAAACAAACAAACAAACAAACAAAACAAAACAAAACACTATTTTTTAAACTATCTACAAGCTTAGACCTCAGACACACACATGACCTTCAGTGGTAACTCAGATGGCAGACATCAGTGCGGCCTTCCTTGGCGGCAGACCACGGACGTCTATACAGCCTTCATCAGTGGCGTGGCCCATGAACATCACCATGGAGTCAGACAATGGCACAGACCCTGGACATCTGCATGGCCTCAGGGGTAACACAGGCCATGGACATCAACGTGGCCTTAGCAACAGCATGGACCACGGACAATAACATGGCCTCCTGCAGTAGTAGTACAGATGTCACCTGGCCTCCAGAGGTTGCATGGGCCTCAAACATCAATGTGGCCTCCAGTGGCAAACCAGACCATGGACATCCACATGAACTTAGAGCTTCGACATGGCCTTGGGTAGCAGCACAAACCACAGATACCAATATGGCCTCTGGGACAGCATGGACTATGGTCTTTCAAGGATGTCCAATCCAGAAAATGAACCCTTCTTCATCTCAGACATCCTACAGTTTCTCAGAGCCAGGGAGGTCATTGAGTAGTGTGTTCTGAGTCTGAGTCCGCACAAGCTCCACTACCCTGCTGGCCCTATTCAGCAAAGACCTGTTCCTCCACCGACTACACTTGCCATGGCTGTCTCATCGCTTGCTCTGCTTCTCTCTACTGCGCATGCGCCACTCTGTTCCTCCATCTTTTGTTCATTTGTCTGTAGTAGCGTTTGCGAAAACAGGTTTACATTCAAATATGCATTGCAATAAGTAGTTGGTCTGGTTCGAGCTTTCTGTTTTCTGGCACACCAAAAACACTAGGCCATTGCCGAGACACCTTGGATATCCTGCTGTTGCCAGAGTGATCTTGGGACTGGGCGGGGCATTTGCGCACCTCTCTGCCCTCGATGCTGGCCGCCCTGAGGCTTGCCTGGTTTGACCTCTGTGTTTGTAGCCTGCACGCAGCATCACTGCCTAGTGCTCTCTATCTCCCAGCAGGGTGAGCAGCTTGGGCTGCAGCCACAGTCAGTCTATGGTGGAGACTGGTCGGCAGGCACAGGACCGGCACTATCCAGTAATAACATCTGGTTCTGCAGGAAGGGCTCCTCAGCATGCTACAGCAGTTTGTAGATGAGGTAGATGTTGGGGCAGACTAGCTCAGAATGGTCTGGACCCAGATGCTATCTGACTTGGTCACCCAGGACCCACCCATGCAAGCCTCCGTGTATGTATGTATATGTGTGTGTGTGTGTGTGTGTGTGTGTGTGTGTGTCATAGGTCAATCTTGTATTTCCTAGGAAGACAGTTCCCTTGCAGACTATCAGTATTTCAGTTTTTTTTTCCTCCATCATCCGCTCATCTTTTACGAAATGAGACTTTGGGAACCAGGTCACAAAAATTATCATGTTATAAAATGTTACCTCCACTACACTTTCCCTGGCATCTCTCATGGTATAAGGGAAGGACTTTCAGAGAGGTGACACGCCCGTGGGTGCTGAGGGGCGTAAGAGCGTGCAGCCAGACTGTTGTTAGTGGCTCAGCTTGCTAGAGTGGGGCCATCTGGGGTGACAGCCTGCAACAGGACATGAGCCAGTGTGAGCTATATCCTCCCAGAGACCTGAAAGAGGGAGGTCACTGGCCCCGCAGCTCCCAGGGGGCAGCAAAACCTTCCCACCAGTTTCACGAGGCAACTGGGACTCCCAGCTGGCCTGGCACGTGCGAATACTCACTCTCTGGAGAAGCATGGACTGGCCACAGTGGGACATTTTTCTCCTATGTTATCATCCACCCTCATTTTTCTGCTGGGAAATCTGTGAAAAGTCAAAGATAGGTCTGGTAGGAAAAAAAATAAAAAGGCAAAATATGTGCATGTCGTCGTCTTGTACGCATGCCTTCCCTAGATATTGCTGTCTCAATAGTGGCGGGTGAGGGGCTTCATACATGGTGGTCAGAGGCTCTCTGGAAAAGTTCCACTCACATGTGTGTGCTGGCTCCCTTCCTCTCCATGTGTGGGGCAAAGAATTAGCGGGGAGTCTTCTCATTTGGAGTAGCATGTTTTATGCTCCCATTGGACCTGGGTTCAAAAGCATAAATCCATGTATAGGAAAAGCACTCTCCTTAAGGTATAGCCCAGGCTACTGCTGACCGGCCCAGAGGGACGGACGGACTTGGGTTGCATCAGTTCATGCATCACTGGATTCTTCTTTATGGGCCCAGCCAGAAGTCTAGCAAAACTGGAAAACAGAAGCGGGGTGCTGGCCAACTCCATCTTTCCCATGAAAAGTTAAAGGAGTTCCCACTGAACTTACTTGAACACCACTCTAAGGCAAAGCGTTCCTAGCCCAGGGCTGGCAAAACGCACGCTCTTTCTCCTGGAGGAAGCAGAGGGTCCTTGTGCCTAAGAAAACATGAGGCTTGAATCTATCTCCAAAGAATTATGGAATCAGGGCAACTTTAGTATTCATCTGGCCCCGGCCCTTCCACAATAAACAGAGCTGAGAGTACAGAAGCAGAAGATTGGTGTTGGTTTAAAGCACTATTAGTCTGTGCTCTGGTGTGGCGTGATCAACACGCACCAGGAGCCAGCGAAGCAAGGAAGGCACTTTGAAAACAACAAAGCAAACCCCGAGTTTTGCATGCACATATTATCTCATTTAATCAGCATGGCACCTTGTCAGGAAAACATCACTGTGTTGTGTAGCTTGTACCTGGTACGTGAGAAGAGAGGGGTGGACCGGTCACCCAGACAGTAAGGGGAAGTCTAGAAACTCAGCAGGCAGTTTGGTTCTGGATCGCTTGCCTGTAACCACTCAGCAGCATCACCACGAGGTCCACCACAAGTGGCTCTGGGGTCTTGTGAGGAATTAACAGGCTGGGGTTTGGGGGAGGTGATGAAGGACTGAGACAGAGAGAACATTCCTGGGACTGAAAACGTTGGCTCCATCTTTAAAGACAGGAAGGAGTTGGAGGAAGAAGGGCCAGAGACAGGAAACAGAAGGGTCATCCAGAAAGGGAATGGGATGTGCAGATATGCAAAGCAGAGAGAGACTATGCGAAGCCGGAAAGCTAGGCTGCACAGCATGCCGGGACACTGAATTTGGCTTGTACTAGGGAAAGGGATGGCGCAGAACTGGAGGTAACAATTAAGCCTGGAGATCTTTCTGTATAAGCCAAAGAGACCGTGACTTCAAAGTCCCCCCACACACACACACACACTCCCTGATAAGGAGGAGGTATTTAATTCTGAATTATAGTCCCTGGGAAGATGTCCATGCACCTGTAAAGCAACCCTAGTGAAACCTGCTGGGTCATTTAAAATAAAGAAGAAAAAAAAGGGGAGCACTTGGGATGAAGAATATCAACAGAATTGGGAGTAAAACAAGAAAAATATTTAGAATACATTATTATATGCATGCATAGAAATGTCATAGTGAAATCCACATGTGCAATCAGTATAGATGAATACAAAAGTAAAAGCTAACGGATACAAGTACAAAAGCAAAGACTGATACAAACGTTAGAGAACATTCAGGTCAGAGAAACAGTGAGGAAAAGTGCAAGACTCCAGAGGAAAGTGCTGAGAGCAGCTGCACACCCTTGGAGTGGAGAGATAAAAAGATGAAGTGGGGGAGGAGCCAGTGAGCTTGCTGGGAGGTTGGACCACTGAGAGTTCAGAGGTGCTGAGGCCAGCCATGTGTCTGATGGAGGAGGAGACGAACTTTACAATAGAGATGAGAATGTAGTAGGGAGGTCGAAGGCGGCCTGAGATAACACAAGGACAGGGGAGACGCATCAGTGAAGAGATGATGGAGACTACCCTGTCCATGTGACGAGGTGTCTACCCTGTCCATGAGATGGGGTGTCTACCCTGTCTATGAGATGGGATGACTACCCTGTCCATGTGACGAGGTGTCTATCCTGTCCATGTGATGAGGTATCTACCCTGTCCATGTTATGGGATGACTACACTGTCCATGAGATGAGGGGTCTACCCTGTCCATGTGACCAAGTCAGCTCAGTCTGTCAGTGGGTTCTCCAGGGAAGGACTGAGAATTAAAAAGATAAAAGATAATTAGACAACACTGTAGCATGACCCCAGCCAGTGCTGAGGCTGAAGCGGGTTTATTTTTTCCCAGTCGGCTTTTATGCCTTTCTAGGTACATCCAAAGAATAGATTTCTTAGATCATTTCTTAGATCAAAGACAAAGTAGTCAAACAAGGTAATAAAGAGATCAAACATGGCAATAAACAAAGCCCCCTGGCCAATGTTTCTTGAGGCTTATCAGAATGACCAAGATAAAGGGAATGCCACACATTCCTAGGCATAGTTTGCCTTGAGCTTTGCATTAGCCCAAATGTAAATATTCTTATCTGAGCCTACTTCCTTGAGCCCAGTGACAAGTGCTTACCAAATTTCTATAAATGGCACCAAGAGCTCTCCACATCCACATAAAGGGGTGTCTACCCTGTCCATGTGATGGGTGTCCACCCTGTCCATGAGATGGGGTGTCCACCCTGTCCATGAGATGGGGTGTTTACCCTGTCCATGTGATGGGTGTCCACCCTGTCCATGAGATGGGGTATCTACCCTGTCCATGAGATGGGGTGTCTACCCTGTCCATGTGATGGGACGTCTACCCTGTCCATGAGATGTGTGTGAGGTTTTGCTTTGTTTTACCATTAAGGCACAGAAGGCCTTAATGGAGCATTAAAAGCCAGACAGTGGGATTCATTCAGGGAGGAGACTGTTGGGAATTCACAAGATGTGGGCATGTGTGAGTAGATGAGTAGAAGCTCATGAGACTGTATTGTTCATAGGAATGACACTTGTGGGGAAGGGGTTCCCACAGAAACCACACAACACTGGTGTGCTCCCGAGAGTGTTGGAGAGTTTGACTCTCTCCACGATCTAAAGCTGCACAGAGAAATGCTTTTAAACATGCTGTAGCCAGAGAGAAAAGACTCCCCACAGAGACTCTAGTTTGAGCCTTCGCAACAAAACCACTGTGGCTCATCCTTAGATCCAACTTAATCTACAAATTCCTATTGTCCAAAGGCTTCTAAGTCCATCTGTTTTAAGTTTTTACTTATTCTATGTAAGGAACTTCATTTCAGGGCAGCATGAAATGAGCTGGGAGGCCTCTAAAGAGGCTGTAATGCTGGAGGTCTGATTTGAACCTTATTTTTCTACTTTTGGTGTTTTAGGGTTGAGATCAGTCTGACAAGTACCTTCATGCAAGCTACTGATGAAGGAGACAGGAAACACGGCTCCTGCTAAAAGTCCTACGTTCCAGCTTCCTGAACTTTCCTATTTTCTTGAAAATGCATTTTTATGTGGCTAATTTCCCCTTAGGGTAAAACATAATTTTAAAAATTTGTATTTACTGCAGCCCAATAAATTACTGCTTTTCCTTAATGTTGGCAAGTAGTGATTAATTTTAGCAAAATTACAGATTTTTAGGCATGCTTTATTACATATATGCCTACATGCTTCCCTAGGAAAGATGGGGGGTATTTTTTTAAGCATATGGCTTACGGGAAGCAAGAAAGCTATTAAATCTGTACATCAATTTATATATAAGTTTTGTTTACACTAATTTATCATATATTTTACCCAAAATGGTGGTCATTTTTGCAATATTGGTGGCAACTAAAATATATTTTTCTTTTTTTTTCTTTTACTAATTTCTATATTTCTAGGATAGAGCTTGATTGTTGCTAAATATTTCCATATTTATCTCTTATTTTGTGATAAATTTCTGGTTTTGTTGGAGATCCAGTAGTGTCATATGATGTTTTTCTGGAACTGTCTTATGAAAGGATGTTTTGTTGAGAACAGTCAGAGGGAAGCTGCCTGATGCGAGGGCCTGTGCTGGTTGGCTGGAGCAGATGCTTGAGAGGACGCGTGACATTTGGAAAGGGTCTAAGTGTACCAGACAGTGGACGGTGCTCTGGCATGGGTCCACCTTGTTAGTCTTCAGTGGTGACACTATCGCATTACTTTGCCTTGCTTTCTTTGCTGATCACTGCTTGTTGTGACTTCATAGACACACACCAAAGACCTTTTTGTGGTGCTCTGGCTGCTTCTTGCCGCTTCCACAGTTTCTTCTGGATTGAGCCACTGCTGCTGATTCAAGTGGCCTGACTGCTGACAATGAATATTGGAATCGCCTCAAAGAACTACTTCTAAACAGACCCATGTCCCCCTTGTCCTGTTAGCCATCTTCCTCCCCTATTTTTGGTGGGTGGGCTAGAAGGAAGGTTGAAGCATTTAAGAACCCTTATTAAAGTAGGTTTTGAAAACTATAAGCCAACAATGGATCATACACGTACTTTAAAAGCACTCCTCTAGACCTACCTTCTCCTTGACATAGAATGTATGTTGTTAACATGTTAAACGTGTTATGTTCTCATATTTAAGATTTGTTTATAAATGACATAGGAGGTCCCAGTGGTAGCTCAGGACATAAAGGCACTTAGCAGCAAGCCTGATGACCTCAGCTGAGTCCTGGAACCCACATGGTAGAAGAAAAAGAACCTGACTCCTTGCTAGTTGTTCCCTGACTTTCACATTTTTGCCATGGCTCACACACATACACAGAACACAGAAATGAATGAATGAATGAATGAATGAATGAATAAACTGAAAATAAAAATTAAATGGCATAGGAAGAACAGTAAATCTGGAAATGGTATAATTCTATAATTTAATCATAAAGGCACTGGCAATAAAATGTGTACATATAAATATATAGCATAGTGAATCCATGTAAATGATGAAGTGCTAAAAGTCTCTATCAGATAAGCCGTGTGATTCTACCAGTCACGGCACTGGCTGGAGTCTGAGACTGTGCCAGGGACTGGGAGGTGAGCATCCTCATGACATTCTTCATGACAGTCTTCATAAATCCTACAGAGAGACATAATGTGGTCAAAGGGGCATGGTAGAAGGCAAATCTAGGCTCGCTTTCTAACCCATACTAGGCTGAATTCATTTGACCCAATTATTCTCATTCGTAGTCTCCCTGTCTGAACATTGGAGTAGTTGCCTCTGGAGGCCCTTGAGAGACAGGGAGGGTTGCAGGTGCTCAATGCTGGCTCCTGGGGAGTGGACACATTAAAGTCTCCATCCTATACCTGGCCTTCCAGATGACCATGTGGGAAGAGATCAAGGAATACTTTGGTGCAACTTACAGGACATGTCCCACTAACCAGTCATCTTTCTTAGACTGATTGTAAACTTTTAAAATGTAGAACTTTAAAGCCCTGATGCAATGGGATATGAGAAAAGTAAGTCTGTCCCTGAAGCTGGGTCCATCAAAGTAGAGGACCGCCGATGGCATGGCTGACCCCCATACCTCTGTCTCACCAGAGAAACCCCAGGGTCCATTGCTTATTCTGGAGGGGAAAAAAAAGACAGAAAAGGCAGACCCAGAAAGCATTTGATCATTAGAATAACCAGCCCATTTACAAGAAGCATATGAGAGTGTATTCTTTGTCAACAAGGCTTGGCTTTCGGTCCGTCACCATGATGTCTTGTTTGAGCCCTGCTGGCAGGCTTCTTTTATCAATGTGTATCAGAGCTATCAGAAATTCACAGTTGTGCTGCTGGTTTAGGCAAAGGCTCCCTGCAGCCTTCTCCACAGTGACCTTTCTTCCCCTGCTCACATCAATTGGAGTCTCAGCAGCCCTTGACAGACTGAGATGGATTTTCGCGCTCCGGGCCTTATTAGACACGCAGCACTGGCCGCATTTTTGTTTGTCTCTTTTATGGCCAATCAACTCTCCTGTGGAAAGCTTGTCACCCTTCATTCTTGGCAGCTGACTCCAGAGTCTCTGGCTGGGACCTCTCTTGCACACCGCAATGCGTGTTTCGCTCTGCTTGACAACTTCACACAGGTGTCTCACAGATGCAGCAAGCTCTTCAGGGTGCCGGCCTATCCTCCCTGCTAAACCTGTCTTCCTGGCTAGTGGCATCACTGGCCTCTCAGCTGCACAGACAAAGACGTGTCATCTTGCCTTCTGTCTACAAAATGTAAGGAGTGGGTAGAGATTCTGAATCGCTGAATGATACAAAGCCTTTGGCAGAGACTCCTTATTTAATTGTGGTGTGTTCTCAGACTCACATCTTTCCTTATGACTGGAAGCATAGTCAGCTTGTGTGTCCCCATCCCTGCACAGCTCTGGGTGGCATGGTGCTTCCTCTCGAATGTGAGTGAAGTTTCAGCCTCTCTACCAGAGCAAGAGTCTCTGCATCAAAATTTCAGCCTCCATCTTGTTCCCTAGAATCCCCACATCACAGACAAATCCTTTGAGACCAACTTTTTGCTGAGCAGTTTTAGACTCTGTCCAGAACATTTACTAACACATTACCAGTTAGTCTTTATAACATTTGATGGTATTTATTTCGTCCATCTTTGAAATAAGGAAGCAATCTTAGAAAATTCAGTTAAATTGTCAAAATATTATGGTTGGGAAGAAACATTGGGGAAATTTAAATCTGAACTATTAAAATTAGGGCTTTTCCCTTATTTGGTTTTAGATTCATACTTTCTCTCGTGTGAAATTCTACAATATGCATTCCATGCAACTTACATACCAAAATCTTACTCATTGGCCAAGACATGTCAAATAGCATCTCTTTCTTGGATGCCTCCTGATACCTTCACTTGGAGGTCCTATGTCCTATCTTTAAGTGGCTACTTTTGGATACACTCCTGGTACTAGGCTGAAGGTATTCAATTCGGTCTCATCTTCACTAGCCCATGGGCTTTGTAAGAAAAATTATTGTGTCTTAGTTATGTTTGTCTCCCTGTGCCTAGCCCAGAGCTAGTTTGTTTTAATTTTTCAGTGTGCACATGAATTGGCCTACACACACAGACATAAGATACAATATCAGCACTGATAAAACATGGCACGAATGCCATGAGCCATGGTCCCTGTGTGTCTCTGGAAACCACAGTTTTTCTATAATATTAAGTGGGTAAAGATAACCCATAAAGAAAGCATCTTACCAAACATTAGGTTTTAAAAGTAAATATGTTGTGTGGTCTGTTCATCTGAATAACATGCTTTTTTAGGTTAGGAGTAGATAGACACCGCTGTGTGATGCTATTCCTGGAGAGATGGTGAACAAGTGCCCACTAGCTCCTGACAGCAAACAGAAGTGTAGGCTTAGATTTTTTTTAAGACCTACTTTTAATAAGTGTTCTTAAATGCTTAGCCCCCCTTCTAGCCCACCTTGCAAAGATAGGAGAGAAAGAGTGGTAAATAGGACAAGGGGATGTGGACCTGTTTAGAAGTGGTTCCTTGGGACGATTCCAATCTCAATTTGTCAGAATTCCAGCAGTCCAGTTCAGTAGTGTCAGGATATCAAACATGATTGTGCAGCAGTGACACAATCTAGCAGAAACTACCAGGCCTCCACGGAATTTGCATGAGTCGGCAGGAATGACCAGGACCCGCTGGATGCCAGGAGAAGTGACCGCTGTGCCTCTCTCAGCAAAGTAAAGATCAGTGAAGATGAAGGCTTGAGATCAATGAAGCGTGGCAAGCATGCCGTCCCTGTCCCTTGACTGTCCTATTTATACTTTCTCCAGACACCATGTCTCCTCCTATGGGTCTTCTCTTCCCTTAGCACAACATATGAGTCTGCCTCATCACGTGACATATCCAGAAACTTCCACTTCTCAAAAGTATGGGTAATACCAAAAAGTCCAACTTGGTGAACCAGTAAGTTCACTGGAGTAACTGACAGGAGCGTGAGTAAGGAGGGAGTTACTTTCAGAAACAGAAGTGATCCAAAGGAGGCCGGAGCCAAAGCTCACTTCGACGCGGATGAGAGCACAGGAAAGCTCAATCACCTGCAGGCAGCTCAGCGGGCTGGACACTGTCCTTCCTAGGTGGCTGGACTGGCCTCTGCCTCTTAGGCAGATTGCCTGGTCTGAGAGCATCACACTGCAAGCTTTACTACTTCCATAAGCTTGAAGAGGGAAGATATTATCAGTTTCGGGGACTTCCTGAAGTTACTGAGTTGTTTACTTCCTGAGTTTTAAGGAGCTTCCCTGCAGGATGCAACATCTCACCTCCCTTTAGAATATCATGAGTCTTAACCAGCTTCCTTCCAAGATGGGAACCTTTATCTCACAGGAAATGCTACATAACACATACGTCAGTGTTTATCTCCAGGGCAATAACTCAACTGTGCTGGACAAATGGATTATGTGGTTAGTGTTGGCAACAAAACAGGCTTTTTATCTGAGTCCATGGAGGAATGATAACCAATTAATTATGAAGTCTGGAGCCATCCTTGTCCAATGTTAAAACCCAGCCAAATGACATGACCCAGCACTTCTTCCCCATGTGAAACCCGTGAAAAAATACACCAATGCAAAAACTTACACGCCAATATACATAAAATTCAAAAACTGAAATAACTCGAATATCCACTAGCTGACGATGGATAAATAGAAGTGATATAGCCATACGATAGAGTACTATTCAGCAATAAAGAGGACTAAAGTATTGGTATGTCCTACAACATGGATCAACTGTAAAAACATTCAGCAGAGTGAAAGCCAGCCAAGAAGGCCACATCTTGTATAACTACTTACACGAAATGGCCAGAATAGGCAAAGCTATAGCTACAGAAGGTGGGTCAGCAGCTGCCTAGGACTTGAAAGGAGGGCTGTGGGTGAAAACAGAGAACAACTGCTAATGGTTATGGGGCTTCCTTTTTTTTTTTTTTTTTTTTTTTGGTTTTTCGAGACAGGGTTTCTCTGTATAGCCCCGGTTGTCCTGGAACTCACTCTGTAGACCAGGCTGGCCTTGAAGTCAGAAATCAGCCTGCCTCTGCCTCCCAAGTGCTGGGATTAAAGGCGTTTGTGTCATCACTGCCCTGCATGGGGGGGGGGTCCTTTTGAGGTAATAAATATTCTAATACAGACAGTGGCTCGGTTTAGTGAATGAGCCACCTGATTACCGAGCGCTACCCAGCTGAGCCACTGGAGCTCCGTGGCCGGCGAGCATCCTGGAGGCCACGGAATTGCATGCTGTAAAAGGAGCAAATTATGTGGGATGTGACATATACCTCCTGGAAGCTGTTGTTTGTTAAGGCTGCCAAAGCAGCAGAGCAGATTATTATGGAATAGGGAGACACCCTAGCCAGTGGTTACAGAGGATGCTAAACCCCGAAGCAGCATTTCCGTTTTTGGATACCATACTCCTGCCATCTTAATATGGTTCATAAGGAAACGGAAGAAGTGAACAGGAAGAGGGCATCCCTTCCTCCTTCCATCCCCACAAGTTTGCTTCTATCAAAGATTAAACATTGGTTGGTTTAGATCAATCTGGAAATGCTTTCTTCCAAAATGTTTCTTTACTCTTCTGTATCTTGAAAAGACAAAAATGAATATTTTATCATTTGTCTAATAGGGGACTTTTATATTTTTATATTAATTTTAAAAGGCCTTTAACGCAAGTGAGCCTTCTTGCCTTCCTTCCACATATATACATTTGAATGCAAACAGTTCTAAACTCATCTCAGAGTGCGGACCCGGACCAGACCACAGGGTGAAAGCTGTAAAAAAGCAGCTTTGGCGTTAATGGCTGCTGCGTGCTACAGGCCAGCTGGGACCTGACAGAACGCTGGGCCGCAGAAACACTGAAAGTGAACAGCAGAGAAACAGTCTATAAATAGGAAGACCAGAAATTACCAGCCAAAACACACAGATACTGGAGAGGCCACACAGAAAGGCGTAAGGGCACCATCAGGGCACCATTAGGGCAGAATGACCCCTGCACGTAAAGATGGCAGTAAAAATACTATCTTCTCCTGAGGTGACATGAAAGATTAGCTTAAATCTCCTTTTCCCCCCTCTCTGGTTTCCATCCAGCTCTCCAGAGAGAAGAGCTGGGCCTGGAAGGATGTGGTGTGCGGGGATGGTGGTTCTTATCTGGGCTCCCAGTTGTTCTTAAAAAGCCAACACACAGGAATGAGGTGGGTGGTTCTGGTTTGTAGGGAGCATTCCCTTCCTTCAAAGGTGCTCAGAGAGCCTAAAGAAACTCAGACCCACAGTCCCTGGGCAGTGTGTGTGTGTGTGTGTGTGTGTGTCCGTGTCCAGCAGAGAGGTTTGCTTTGCCTTGCGGGCGTTTGCAGGAGGCTGACTGATTTTCTACTCTCACCGGAGTCTTCATACTTCCGCGTCTTCGCTGCTGCTCCTGCATTTTGGAGTGAATTGATTTCTGTGAGGCAGAGTTTCCCTCCTCTTTGTCTCTAGGGGCACTCATCCCTCAAGTTCACCTTGTCTCCAAGGTCTCCTCAGCTCCCTCAGGCACAATCACTCACTTCCCACCGCTGCACCTCTAAGGCTGCCTCCAGCAGAGCCCTGAAAACTGCTCCATTCCCCCTCCCCAGAGACTGAGGGTTCAAAAATGAGGATCATAGCAGACATTTTAAAAATCTCCACCACTTAGCACGTCTGGAATATAGTTAAGTACTTAATGCATGTTTTTCAAATTCCACAAGTAAGAGATCCTAATATGTGCCATGAGTATGTAAAGTTGAGTCTTGGCCCAGAAAGGGCAAGAAAAATGTGTGTGTGTGTGTGTGTGTGTGTGTGTGTGTGTGTGTGTTACTTAGAAAACAACATTGAAGTGAATAGCCAAACCCAAAAGACCAAAAGTCTATTGGGAATATCTCTGGCCCAGCCATGGGTGGGAGTGGATGAGGTGGGTAGATGGGTGTGTGCTGGGAATAATCCTCAAATCATCTGATCATGGTTGTATTTATGTATTAGGGCTGGATAACAGAGCAACCCAGACTGGATGCCTTAAACAACAGAAATTCACTGAGCTTGATCTTTAGATGTAAGCTGTGTTGACAGGGACTCTATAAACACACAGTTAGATGGTAATTGGAATCGGCAAATGTGGAGCCAGGATGCTCACACAGACTCCAGGCCTCTCCCAGGATGTCAAAAGATTCATGCTGCCTGAGTTTGCACACTGCACTCAGGTTAACTTCCTTAGATTAGTTGGGTACTACACATAAGACCCTCCAGCAGTGTTACCGTTGGCACTGCTCTGTAGCAACCCAGGCTGGCATCATGCATGAAGCAGGAAAGGGGAGGGGGACCAGCTCAAATCTTGGTCCTTCTTTACAGACAAAGGCAGTGTCCAGCTGAAGGCATGTGTCCCTGTACTGGGCTGGCTGTGAAGGTGGCTGCGGCAGCAGATCACACGGGGAGTCCCACTGCAGAGAACAGCCCCCGTCATCATGGCTGCTCACGGAAAGAGCAATAGTAGAGTCTCTTCCAGGGATGAAATACGTGGAGTTAAGGTTGACTCTCCAGAAGTGCATGTCTTTGTTTTAGGTTCTTATTTCTCTGTGTGAGGTTTCCTAGGAGGTACTCGCTTGGGGTTATTAATCCGCATGTACACTGTACACCCAGGCTCATGCCAACTGACTCAGAACTTCTGGGTCAACCCAGGAATTCTTCGGTCAAGCACTAGAGTGTGTGAGACACTGATATAACTGGCTGGAACGAGGGAGCGCTGTCTGAAGATCAGCTCAGCCTTTGCGTGCTCATGCGTTGTCTTAGTCGGGGGTTTCTATTCCTGCACAAACATCATGACCAAGAAGCAAGTTGGGGAGGAAAGGGTTTATTGAGCTTACACCTTCCACATTGCTGCTGATCACTAAAGGAAGTCAGGACTGGAACTCAAGCAGGTCAGGAAGCAGGAGCCCATGCAGAGGCCATGGAGGGATGTTCCTCACTGGCTTGCTTCCCTGGCTTGCCCAGCTTGCTTTCTTATAGATCCCAAGACCATCAGCCCAGGGATGGCGCCACCCACAAGGGGCCCTCCCCCTTGATCACTAATTGAGAAAATGCCCCACAGCTGGATCTCATGGAGGCACATCCCCAACTGAAGCTTTCTCTGTGATAACTCCAGCCTGTGTCAAGTTGACATACAAAACCAGCCAGTACATCCGTGTGAGTGTGTGTGTGTGTGTGTGTGTGTGTGTGTGTGTGTAGCATGGAGACATGCAAGCTTAGGTCTGTCCCCCGAATGCAGTGCTGAGAGTAGCTGAAGTGTGCTGGGGAGAGAGCAGATTAGGCCGCCTGCCCCCATTCACCTCTGAGTACCTTGACAAACTCTTTTATTTCTCATCCTTATTTCACTTTGTTCCTTGAAGTTACCTCATGAATCATTCCTCTATTGTTTGGTTTTTCTTTTTTAAGTGCCTAAAGTTTTTAATCCTGATGTTGCTCAGTGCTGATGATGGAGTGGTTAGAAGAGAGCTCTTGAAGTCATGAGCACGCAAAGGCTGAGCTGATCTTCAGGTGAAATGCTAAGCTGCTTTCCAGAAGGTTCTGCTTGGCAGTCTATAATGAGAAAGCTACACATTCTTTTTTTTCTTTTTTCTTTCTTTTTTTTTTTTCCCGAGACAGGGTTTCTCTGTGTAGTCCTGGCTGTCCTGGAACTCACTCTGTAGACCAGGCTGGCCTTGAACTCAGAAATCCGCCTGCCTCTGCCTCCCAAGTGCTGGGATTATAGGAGTGCGCCACCACTGCCCGGCTTACACATTCTATTTCTAAAAACTGAACCCCAAGAGAAAAATGAGAAAAATCTGTCAAGGGCTTATATTAAAGAATATTCACCCAAAGTTGGGTATGGTGATTCTTGTAACCCAAGTACTTGGGGTGGGGGCAATTAGGAGTTCAAGGTTATCCTTAGATACACAGTGAGCAAGGATATACCCTAGACTACACAACACCCAGAATACATACACATTTATAAGAAACCATAAAATTTAAATATTTGGTATTTAAAATTCCATTTTCACACAAAATGTCTTCTATACATTATAACATATATTTGCTTAAGCCGAAAAAGCAGAGTGGAGACTGGAGAGATGGCTCAGTGGTTAAGAACACTGACTGCTCTCCCAGAGGTCCTGGGTTCAATTCCCAGAGACCACATGGTGGTTCACAGTCATCTGTCATGGGATCTGATGGCCTCTTCTGGTGTGTCTGAAGACAGCTACAGTGTACTCACATACATAAAATAAATAAATCTTTTAAAAACAAGAGCCTTGGCTGCTCTCCCACAGGGCCACGGCTCTGTTCCCGGCACCCTATCATAATCTACAACCACCTGTAACTTCAGCTCCAGGGGATCTGGTGCCCTTGTCTGGCCTCTGAGGGCACCCCACTGTCACACACAAATCCACACAGATACACATACACACAATCAAAAAATCATAAAGAAAAATGAAAATCATTCAACACAAGAATGTTATTAAAAAAACCCAAACAACCCTCTATCTGAAGAGAATATCCTGTATTGTTAAAAAAATGATTATTTTTAGGTCAGGAATTCCCACGGGGCTGAGAAGTCAGAAGACAAGAACTCTTGAGATGCTGTCACCCAAATCTTCAGAAAAATTGTGCTTGTGATTGTCATCTTCTCTGGAGCTGGGGTCAGCCCACTTGCAGGGTTGAAGACCTGGGTCTGGGGTGGACTGGAGGTGGGAGCCATACAAGTATTCTGTTGAACTGTTGGGAAACTGCTCAGAGCAGTCGCTGGGCTTCTAGAAAGGTCTATCTCAGAGATAAGGCTGCCTGTACCTGCTAAAGTGGGCCAGGCTGTTGAGGCAAGGCAGGGGACTGCCTGCAAAGTCAAGGCCAGCGTGAACAACTCAAAAAGAGAAAAGCAAAGGAATAAAAAGGAGGCCAAAGATGGAGCTCAGTGGCAGAAGGCTTGCCCGGCATGTGGCAAGAACATTGTTCCTAAGAACCATGACCAGCACTGGGAGGAGCCACAACTTTTCTTTTAATAAGCCCCCTGTAGTAATTGCACTGCAAATGACCTGAGGTAGGTAGTACCAGGCACAAGTAAGGCCTGAAAGGGGTCTCCAGGGAGATCTAGGGGAACAAAGGGGCCCTCTGCTGCTCCTGTGAGGGCCAACAAAAGAGGTATCTGAATTGAAAAATCCCTCTGTACTTTTCCAAACACACCTTTACTAGAACCTGGTGAACAGTGCAATTGGAGAAGTTTTGTAGACAAAGTCTGAAAACAAGGCTGTCATCCGAAGGTGATTCCCCATGGAAACCATATCCCGGTTTTAAACAACGAATTCCCATCTGCACTTCCAGCATCCAGGCAGTTCTTCGCCCTGAATGGTCAGCACATTCTCGGACTCCCAACTGGAATATGGGACTTCCCCATCCCCACCCTCATGTAACTGATAATCCAGAAAACCTTCAGTTTTCCCATAACTGTGAGAAGACAGGTGTCTGCTGTTAGATGTTTGACTACATTGAGTCTGAAGCTAAATTACACATCAGATTGGGGTCTCTACTTCATAACAAACTCTCAATCCACTGTCTTTATAAGGAGTGATCGCAATGGTGTCAGTCACGTTAGTCTCTCTGTCTCTCTGTCTCTCTCTTTCTCTCTCCTTTGATTTTTGGAGATACTAAGGGTTGAACATAGGTCTTTATAATGTGCCAACTAAGCATTCTATTTCTGAGCTACATCCTCAGCTAGATTTAGTTTGATTTTTGGAGTAATCTCTTAAAATGTTATAAATTCATATTGAGTACGCCTTTTATTGATAGGCATGGAGTACAAAATAATAATGGATTGATAACACTGAGTCTGTACACAGGCAAATAAATGGGCCATTCACTGCCCGTTTTACTTATTAATGATAATATACAGAAAGGGGAATTCAGATGAGATTTGGAACCAGGTTTGAAAAAATAACGTCAATGGGAAGTGATTTGGGTTGGCAATGATTTCCAAGACTTCCTCTTGATTGAGCACAAATTATCCTACTATGAAAGGGATTTCTTAGGTGTCATTTTCTCCTTTGCTTTGCAAAGAAGACAAGAATTAAGAGCTGTAAGAACTGACTGCCCATTCACGGCTTGCACCATGGAGACTTTCGCTGGATTAGTGGTATTACATTTTTTTTTAATATAAAAGCTCTTGGTTCCAAACAACACCCTTTGTGTTTAATGAGCACGAAAGGCAGACTGCCTCGTATGTCTGGTTTCTTAGTCCAGAAAGCCTCAGGTTAGAAATATCCACTGGCTAAAGTCCTGCCTGTGAATAACAGTTTCACTCTGGCTTTTCAGAACTGCTGGGGCAGCTGAAGAACCGTGTTTCAGAAAGAAAGTCAGAACCAGGAAGCTCCTAGGTTCTGCGTGGTAAGAATGAAAAGAACCCACCAAGAGTGCCATCCTCTGCTGGCCTTGTCTGTGTCACATGTCTATCCTTGATCTGGAGGACATTTTGACCACCCTGTGAGCTCTCAAAGAAAACCAACAGGGAAGCCGGGCGTTGGTGGTGCATGCCTTTAATCCCAGCACTTGGGAGGCAGAGGCAGGCCGATTTCTGAGTTCGAGGTCAGCCTGGTCTACAGAGTGAGTTCCAGGACAGCCAGGGCTACACAGAGAAACCCTGTCTCGAAAAAAACAAACAAACAAAAACAAAAAACAAAAAAAAACAAACAAACAAAAACAAAACAGGGGATTCAGAGACCAACACCAGGAAACTAAAACTATAAGTGAACACTTTAGTGCCTTTGTGGTCCTCTCTGATGCAGAGTCTGTGACTGGTCCACGGCTGTCCTGTCCCTTGTGAGAATGTTCCCATGTACAAATCGGAGTGTGGCTTTTGTCCCAGGGGACTCTGAAGGCCCTGTCCTCAATCTGAGCTTTGTTATTCTAGAAGAGAATAGCAGAGTCAACACAGAAGACAAACATGCTGGGATAATGGCAGCAGTGTGTGTGTGTGTGTGTGTGTGTGTGTGTGTGTGTGGTGTTTTTAAGTATTTGTTAAAGGTACAGAGTTTTTCATCAGCTCCTGGTTATATTCTGTCTGACAATCATTAAATATCTTCCTTTTCTCAAGTTCCCATTTGCTCATGTGTATCATATAAGCAAAAATATCTCCTTGAGTTTTAAGTAGATTTACATATGAGAAATTCTTATAACAATGCCTGGTCTTCATAAATGGCAGCTAATGTTATTATTATTATTATTATTATTATTATTATTATTAGTTTTTTGGATTTGTTTTTTTCGGGACAGAGTTTCTCTGTATAGCTCTGGCTATTCTGGAACTCACTCTGTAGACCAGGCTGGCCTCAAACTCAGAAATCTGCCTGCTTCTGCCTCCCAGAGTGCTGGGATTACAAGCATGCACCACCACTGCCCGGCTAATGTTATTATTTTTAAAGAGAATTTTCTCCTAAGTGCCAATCATAAGAATTTATAGGGCTATATTTTAACGAATTCCTTTTCATAAATTCATTGAAGCTCTGCCACATGTCAAACAGACACATTTCCCTGGATTCTAAATAACTCAGCCAAGTGACCTAAAGGTAAATGGTCATCATTCACCCACACTATGATCTCTGTCCCCCCACCCCCACCCCCAAGCCAAAGATATTGCTGCAGAGATTATGGCAGGGACACAGCTGTCGCTTGTCTTTGACTGTACCTGAGGTGACATTGTAGAGAGTCCTGATGCTCCTGCTGAAGACTTACTCAGGCCCCTTTAAAAGTTTCCTTGCTGATGACATCCATATACTGTCACAATGCTTATTTCTGCACAATTTTGATTATATCCTGTCTGGGGTGGTTGCCATGACTCTGGTACATGATTGTGATGACTAAGGTGCAAATCGGTTTCAGCCAAGGATGTGTAGTGGGAATTACGAAACCACATGCTTCCGGAAGCAGCTCAGCACAGAGGATTTTAAAACAAAGGATGATGAGAGTCTGGGGGTGGGGCGATGGCTGCCCTCACGTAGTATATCACAAGCACTTTATTAGGAATGGGAAAGGGGAAGGAACTGTTTCTGTTTTGACTTACAAACCATCCTGGTGTGAACAGAGTTATGTCTGGGGGGGGGGAATTCCTGCCCCTCTGTTGCCAGAGCATAGTTCCTTCCTGTTGGGTGGAAAGTTTAGTCTTTCCTACCAGAAGCAAATGCAGCATTCAGAAGCTCAGAGCCAACCTTCCAGAAGTCTCTGATTTTAGCCGATCTAAAATCAACGAGCCAAAGGCATTTGCCAACTACCACAAATCTGTCTTTCTATGCCTGATATGGTTGGTTGCCAGCTGGAGTTTTCAGCAGAGAGAAGTGACTTCCAAACGTAGAAGCTGAGTACAGAGTGCGAAGAGAAGATGTAAGCACGCGAGTTACAACCGGCTACACGGGGCCAAGGAGAGAGCAGCCTGAAAGGAAAACTCAGTTGTGTGGTTCGCAGGCTGGGTGGAGCTGAGGAGCTGGGAGGAAAGCCTTGCCTGGCTGGGATTTCAGCCTGTAAGCTTCTCAGCACCTGAAGGCACAGGGCCACAGAGCTGTCACTGGGCCACCTTTGGAAGAGCACAAGATTAGTTGGAGTCATTTTGGATGCAGGATATCCTGTGCTTATTACTCTAGGAAATATTACATAAAATTGTTGGAGTATTGTCCTCTGTCAAATTGAGAGTTGGCAAGAGCGCCAGGCTGATAAGGAGTTTGCTTAGGAAATGACGCAGTAAGAGACCACACCAACAGGCCCCACCTGATCTCACTGGGCTTCTTTCTCAAAGTCCGTAGACAGAACCGCTGGCTTTAAACAGCCCAGACACCACCCCATCCTTTGCCCATGTGGGGATGCTCATGCCATCGTGGAAGCACAGATACATTCTTGGAAGCACCCAAAAGCCAAATGAGAATCCGGTGGCAGTGATGGCTCCTCTGTTATCCTGTGCTGGGGAGGCTGAGGAAGGAGGATTGGCAGGGTTCCTGGAGTTGTAACAAAACCAAACAAAATGATAAAAAGAATGATCTAGAAACCAGAACTCTTGGGTCCAGCTGTGGACTACTGGAGTTAATGTATCACAGGAAAATTGAGACTATTTCTTAGTTACCCTAACTGGCAACTAAGTGGACATGAACTGGGACCTTCCTAAAATCAGGAACTTAAGTGAGAATTCCAATCACAATGACTGGCCTCCTTTCCTTAAAAGATCAGGGGCTGGAGCCAGGGAGATGATTCAGCACATAAAGTATTTGCTATGTATTCATGAAGACCTGAATGCAAATACCTAGTACAAACAAAACCAAGCAGGTGTGTCTTTAATCCCAGCACCTGGGGTTAAAACAGATGGGTGGATCCTGAAGGCCTGTGTCTAGCTGAAATGGAAATCCTCAGGTTCAAAAAATTAAGTCAAAGAAGTGATTGTGGAACACACCTGACATTATTAACTTGGCCTCACATGCACCTACATGAGTGAGTGTATTCACAGTATACACACACACATACACACATGTACCCACACAATATACATACACACATGCACACACGTACATATACATATTCATATACACATGCATATACACACACATGAGAGATATAAAGGGCTCTAGACAAAACTGACCTGGCCTGGCACATCATGGTGAAAAGATGCTCAATAACACATCTAAAGAAAAGGACACTGACAGAAGTCACTGGGCAAGCATCTAGTGGAGAGCTGTGTGGGTTTGTTACACTGCACTCTGTCCAAGGGACAAAGGGCTTTAACTAAAGGCCCACTACAAGGCCATTTGGAGCCGGCAAGGGTTCCTCTTTCAAACTCTCCTAGTTGTAAGAAATTCCTGTTTGTTCTCCTTCTTTTTATTTTGTTGCTTTCTAATTAAATTAGTTTTGTTTAGATTTATTCTTTCATCACTTCTCGGCCTTTTGGCTAAGATCAAGTGTAGATTTATTCTTTCATCGTTATATGTATGTTTTGCTGATATGTGTCCAGTGCCCTCTGAGTTCAGAAGATCGCATCAGATCCCTGGAGTTACAGGTGTGAGCCACCATGAGAGGGTGCTAGAAACCAAATCTGAGACCCGTGAGAGCACCAGGTATCCTAAACACTGAGCCATCTCTCCATCTAGTTTCTAGTTTTTGAGGTAAGCTGTAAGTTCTCTTTTATCAAGTTCTCTTTTTAAGAAACAAAGGCATTGTCAAACACACCTTTGCCCAGGAGTACAGTTTTGAGCAAATTTTGGGGGGTATTGGAGATCTTTTAACACAGGGTCATCTTAAATACTTGTTATTTTGAAAAGATCCATGTGACACAGCTACTGACAACCGTGTCGACTAAGCCAATTAAAAGTTTTGACTCCTTTGTTTAATGGTCAGACCAAGAGAAGGCTTTCACCTCTGGAAAGTCTTCTGGAGCCCAAGTTCAGGGTATAGTGTTTTTAAAGACACAGCTATAATAACTACATCAGTGCAAAGGGGACAGGAAGGCCCCTTAGTGAGAGTTGCTAAGTAACGTCCGCTTTCTTTACAAGGCCAAGCAGAACCTTCCAGACACTATAGACTGTCTGGACCATGGGCAGTCATGGATAGTCCTAGAAGCGTCACCCAGGTGAATGTGGCTGTTGGCAGTGAAAGCCTAAGAAGTGCTGTTCAGCCCAGTGTGGCCCTGGTGGGGACAGAGTGACATGGTTCCTATACCTAGGACAGGGCCTCGGTTTGAGCCCCAAGTGTTAATGACTGCAGTGGGCATAAGGCTTGTTCCTATAATAATGTACATATTTCACATTCCCTTGAGGATTGTCCTTCTGGTTAACCTTAAAGACTCCATGATAATTAGAAACAGCAGGAGTCCAAGAGTTGAGGGTGTGGCTAATGTCTGAGCAAACCAGTAAACACTGGGACCTTCAGGACAGCCCTTAAGGCTATGGGAAAGAGCTCTAAATATATGAGTTCAAATATACATAATTTCTCAACTATGCAAAATAGAAGGATGCGATATGAATTATGAGGGGCTTCATGAATCTAAAGGAACAGAGGCTGCACTATGGTCCCACCCAACTAGTTTATTGTCTGCACTTAACAAAGGCGGACAGATCTCTGAATTCTTTTGCAATGTTAAGAAAAATGATGATTACTATCTCCTAAGAATCAAAGGGCTGGGGAATTGAGATAGTGATTCTTAAGATAATCAAAAGGGAACCTGAAGTGAACGACTGGATCGATATGTAAAATAGAAGGTTAGGAGATGAGCGATCCAGAGAATTTCTTAGGAAAAAAAGAAAGAACTGTTTGGAAAACAGACACACACACACACACACACACACACACACACGCAAGCAAGCAAGGAATAAGACAGAGATTTCTCTTAGAATAGCAAGCAGAACAGAGGTCACTAGCTTGGACCCACAATTTGACTTTGAGTCCTTCTTTTTGCTGCACCCAGACACCCCTTCTCTCAGAAGCCCTCTCATGCCTAGGTCAGTCCTTGGCAAGTGACCAGATGGGCAAAATAACATCAGGACATGATGGCATTACCTTAGTCGTTCCAATTTTATAAATGAAAATGGCCAGATTTAGCAAATAAAACGCAACCTCCCCCAGTTAAGTTAGAATTTTGAGTAGATAGCATGTAAAAATTGAAGAATGTCACAGTAAATGTTGCCCATCAAACAGCTTGAAAAATGTTCCCTTTCTACCCGGAGTTAAAATTTAACAAAGACCATGTATAGCTGGGTGGCTCAGTACATAAAGGTACCTGATACCAGGCTTTTCAAGCAACCTGAGTTTGGTCCCTGGAACCTATGTGGTGGAAGGAGAGAGCTGACTTCAGCAAGTGGTCCTCTGACCTCCACAGGTACACACACACACACACACACACACACACACTAAATCAATCAATCAATCAATCAATCAATCAATCAATAAATGTAAAAATAACTTGAGGAACTGAATGAATATCCTATAGTTTATCTGTCAATCCTATAAAAATAGATCTAAATGTAGTGAGAGAGCAGATCAACTCCACTTTGGGTTTAGGCTTCCTCGTAGAGAACCTGACTGACCTGGGGTTGAAAGGATAAGGTTGCAGGCTAGGAATCCCCTGTGCCTGAGTCTTGGGTGACCCCAAAGGAGCAGAGGTTCAGCCCACTCTTTGTTGACCTGGAAGTGTGCGCACATCACACCCGCCTCCAGGGTCCGGCCACGAACCTCGGCCTGGGAGTGTCCCTGGCATCTTTTCCCGTCTCGCCTCTGCAGAGCGGCTGTGGCGAGGACAAGCGTGGCTGGGGCTGGCAGAATCACCACGGGGTCTGCGGGGCTCATGCCTGGGGGCGCTCAGGTCCCCAACACCTACTGCTAGTGGGGGAGGGTGGGCTTTGAATGCGTAATCCTGGCCCTGTAACAGGAAATGCGTAATGGGAATTACGTATGTGACACTGTGCACCGGTGTAATACGCATGTGACGCTGTGCGTAACCCTGTTGCGACCCTGTGCATGGTGGCCTCGTAAGCGGTACTAGTTCATCCGGCCTCTGTGGGAGGCTGATTGGTTCTCAGAGAGCACAGGCTCGGATGGTTTAAACTGATTGGCTTGGAAGCTATGGAGTGGCTTGTATAGGCGGGCTTTGCTGTAAATCTATAAAAGCAGTCGTGTTTTTGCACCCGAGGTTCACTGTCCTCTAACCCACGTGGGAGATGGCCGTGGCCCCAGAGCTCTGGAATTAAAACCTCCTGCTTTTTGCATCAAGACTGTTTCTCATGAGTGATTGGGGTGACACCTTCTGAGACGTGGGGTGCTGGGGTGCCCCCCGTTTTTCTTTTGGGTCTTACAGGGTCGAACTCAGTTAACCAATAAGCCTCCAGGTCACTCCCTAACAACTACCAATCAGAAAGAAAGCAGAAGTTACCGTTGTTGTACCTAAAGATATTTACTCATGAAAGTTTATAGTCTGTCTCCCAGCACCAGCCAATCATTTTAAAGGACAGCAAACTCTGTACTAGCCCTCCCCCATCAGATGTGCGCCAAGCTGGAGCCCCCTTGCTTGTTTGCTTGCCTGTTTGAAACTGGGCTCGGGGTTTCACTCTCTCACCCTGCTGCATCGGGGACTATGTGTGGTCCAAGCTCGAGCCTAAGTAAAGATCCTAGTGCGATTACACTAGGGGGTCTTTTTGGGTTCTTGAAAACTGGCGCAACAGTAGCTTTGGCTGACTTTCAGTTCAACTACTCTTTGGAGGATTTTACCTCCAATGAATATGTTTTGCAATATATATTTATTTAACTATTCTCATTAAATTTTATTCTGTGTATGTTTGGTTTAGCTTTAGGAATTCTGTTTTTTTTATTGGATATATTCTTTATTTACATTTCAAATGTTATCCTCTTTCCCAGTTTCCCCACCTCCCCGAGAGCCCCTATCCCATCCTTCCTCCCCCTACTTCTACGAGGATGTTCCTCCACCCATTCCACTCCTACCTCTCTGCCCTCGATGCCCCTACATTGGGGCATCTATGGAGCCTTCATAGGACCAAGGACCTCTCCTCCCATTGAAGCCCAAAAAGGCAATCCTATGCTACATATGCAGTTCAAGTCAATGTGTACTCCTTGGTTGAGGGTTTAGTCCCTGGGAGCTCTGGGGGATCTGGTTGGTTGATATTGTTGTTCTTCCTATGATTCAGCTCCTTCAGTTCTTTCTCTAACTACTCCACTGGGGATCTCATGCTCAGTTCAATGGTTGGCTGTGAGCAACTGCCTCTGTATTTGTAAGGCTCTGGCAGGGAGATAGCCATTTAAGGCTCCTGTCAGCAAGAATTTCTTGGCATCTATGATAGTGTCAGGGTTTGGTGACTGTATATGGGATGAATCCCCAAGTGGGACAGTCTCTGAATGGCCTTTCCTTCAGTCTCTGCTCTACACTTTGTCTCCATATTTGCTCCTGTGAGTATTTTGTTCCCCTTCTCAGAAGAACTGAGTCCCCCACCCCCTTTTTTTCTTCGAGACAGGGTTTCTCTGTGTAGCCCTGGCTGTCCTGGAACTCACTCTGCAGACCAGGCTGGCCTCAAACTCAGAAATCCACCTGCCTCGGCCTCCCAAGTGCTGGGCTTACAGGCGTGCGCTATCACCACCGGCTGTCTTCCTTCTTCTTGAGCTTCATGTGGTCTGTGAATTGTATCTTGGGTATCAGAGCTTTTTGTCTAATATTCACTTATCAGTGAGTACATACTGTGTGTGTACCTTTGTGACTGGGTTACCTCACTCAGGATGACACACTCTAGTTCTATCCATTTGCCTAAAAATTGCATGAACTCATCCTTCTTAATAGCTGAATAGTACTCCATTGTTTAAATATACCACATTTTCTGTATCCATCCCTCTGTTGAGGGACATCTGGGTTCTTTCCATCTTCTGGCTATTATAAATAAGGCAGCTATGAACATAGTGGAGCATGTGTCCTTATTATATGTTGGAGCATCTTCTGGGTATATTACCCAGGAGTGGTATGGCTCGGTCCTCAGGTAGTACTATGTCCAATTTTCTGAGGAGCAACCAAACTGATTTCTAGAGTGGTTGTACCAGCTTGCATTCCCACCAACAATGGAGGAGTGTTCCTCTCTCTCCACATCCTTGCCAGCATGTGCTGTCACCTGAGTTTTTGATTTAAGCCATTCTGACTGGTGTGAGGTGGAATCTCAGGGTTGTTTTGACTTGCATTTCCCTAATGTGTAAGGATGTTAAACATTTCTTTAGGTGCTTCTTGGCCATTTAATATTCCTTAGTTGAAAATTATTTGTTTAGCTCTGTACCCCATTTTTAATAGGGTTATTTGATTCTCTGAAGTCCAACATCTTGAGTTCTTTGTATATATTGGATATTAGCCCTCTATCAGATGTAGGATTGGTAAAGATCTTTTCCCAGTCTGTTGGTTGCTATTTTGTCCAATTGACAGTGTCCTTTGCCTTATAGAAGCTTTGCAATTTTATGAGGTCCCATTTATCGATTCTTGATCTTAGAGCATAAGCCATTGTTGTTCTGTTCAGGAAATTTTCCCCTGTGTCCATGTGTTCAGGCTCTTCCCCACTTTCTCCTCTATAAATTTCAGTGTATCTGGTTTTATGTGGAGGTCTGTGATCCACTTGGCCTTGAGCTCAGTACAAGGAGATAAGAATGGATCAATTCTCATTCTTCTGCATCCTAGCCGCCAGTTGAACCAGCACCATTTGTTGAAAAGGCTATCCTTTTTCCCACTGGATGGTTTTAGCTCCTTTGTCAAAGATCAAGTTACCATAGGTGTGTGGGTTCATTTTTGGGTCTTTAATTCTATTCCATTGATCTTCCTGCCTGTCTCTGTACCAATACACTATCACTGTGTCTCTGTACCAATACAATATCACTAATGCTCTGTAATACAGCTTGAGGTCAGGAATGGTGATTCCCCCAGAAGTTCTTTTATTGTTGAGAATAGTTTTTGCTATCCTGGGTTTTTTATTTTTCCAAATGAATTTGCAAATTGCTCTTTCTAACTCTATGAAGAATTGAGTTGGAATTTTGATGGGGATTGCATTGAATCTGTATATTGCTTTCAGCAAGATGGCCATTTTTACTATGTTAATCCTGCCAATCCATGAGCATGGGAGTTCTTTCCATCTTCTGAATTCCTCTTTGATTTCTTTCCTCAGAGACTTGAAGTTCTTGTCATACAGATCTTTCACTTGCTTGGTTAGAATCACACCAAGGTATGTAATATTATTTGCGACTATTGTGAAGGGTATCATTTCCCTAATTTCCTTCTCAGCCTGTTTATCCTTTGAGTAGAGGAAGGCTACTGATTTGTTTGAGTTAATTTTATATCCAGCCACTTTGCTGAGGTTGTTTATCAGCATTAGGAGTTCTCTGGTGGAATTTTTGGGGTCACTTAATCATATCGTCTATAAATAGTGATATTTTGACTTCTTCCTTTCCAATTTGTATCCCTTTGACCTCCTTTTGTTGTCTAATTGCTCTAGCTAGAACTTCAAGTACTATATTCAATAGATAAGGAGAGAGTAGGCAGCCTTGATTTTAGTGGGATTGCTTCAAGTTTCTCTCTATTTAGTTTTATGTTGGCTACTGGTTTGTTGTATATTGCTTTTTTAAAAAGATGTATTTATTATTATATGTAAGTACACTGTAGCTGTCTTCAGACACACCAGAAGAGGGCATTAGGTTTGATTACGGATGGTTGTGAGCCACCATGTGGTTGCTGGGATTTGAACTCAGTACCTTCAGAAGAGCAGTCAGTGCTTTTAACTGCTGAGTCATCTCTCCAGCCCTGTATATTGCTTTTACTATGTTTAGGTATGGGCCTTGAATTCCTGATCTTTCCAAGACTTTTAACATGAAGGGATGCTGAATATTGTCAAATGCTTTTTCAGCATCTAATGAAATGACCATGTAGATTTTTTCTTTGAGTTTTTTATGTAGTGGATTACATTGATAGATTTCCATATATTGAACCATCCCTGCACCCCTGGTGATGAAGTCTACTTGATCGTGGCGAATGATCATTTTGATGTGTTCTTGGATTCAGTTGGTAAGAATTTTATTGAGTATTTTTGCGTCAATGTTCATAAGGGATATTGGTCTGAAGTTCTCTTTCTTTCTTTGGTCTTTGTCAGGTATAGGTATAAGTGTAATTGTTGCTTATAGAACGAATCCTTATGCTTCTATTTTGTGGAATAGTTTGAAGAGTATTGGTATTAGTCTTTGAATGTCTGATAGAATTCTCTACTAAACCCATCTGGTCCTATGCTTTTTTTGGTTGGGAGACTATTAATGACTGCTTCTATTTCTTCAGGGGTTATGGGACTGTTTAAATGGTTTATCCAATCCTGTTTTAACTTTGGCACCTGGTATGTGTCTAGAAAATTATCCATTTCATACAGATTTTTCAATTTTGTTGAGTATAAGCTTTTGTAGTAGGATCTGACAATTTTTTGAATTTCCACAGTTTCTGTTGTTATGTCTGCCTTTTCGTTTCTGATTTTGTTAATTTGGGTACTGTCTCTGTGCCCTCTAGTTAGTCTGGCTAAGGGTTTATCTTGTTGATTTTCTCAAAGAACCAGCTCCTGATTTGCTGATTCTTTGTATATCTCTTTTTATTTCTATTTGGTTGATTTCAGCCCCAAGTTTATTTTCTGTCATCTACTCCTCTTGGGTGTATTAGCTTCTTTTTGTTCTAGAGCTTTCAGGTGTGCTGTTAAGTTGCTAGCGTAAGCTCTCTCCAGTTTCTTTTTGGAGGCACTTAGAGCTATAAGTTTTCCCCTAACCACTGCTTTCATTATGTCCCATAAGTTTTGGTATCATGTGTCTTCATTTTCATTAAATTCTAATTCAGACTTTAATTTCTTTATTTATTTCTTCCTTGATCAAGTTATCAATGAGTAGAGTGTTGTTCAGCTTCCATGTGTATGTGGGCTTTCTGTTGTATTTGTTGGAATTTAAGACCAGCCTTAGACCATGGGGATCTGATAGGGGGCATGGTCTTTGAAATGATTTTATCACTAGGGATTATCTGGAGATGTTTGGAAGTCCTTGGGAGAAGAGTACTGCCCTTTGATTGGTAGAGGCCAGCAATGGGGAAGTCCCCTAAGCTACTGGTAGAAGCTTTACAACTAAGAACTATTCCACACAGTACACCACAGCAGCCCATGTGAAACTCTGCCATATGCACTTGTGTCTGCTTAAAATAAACCACTACCATGAATCGCATTATCTGTGTCTCTCCTCTTTCTTCTTATTTAACCTATCAAAGCCAGGGATGGCTTCCATTCATCCCCACCCCGACCCTCAAGACAGGCTTTCTCTTTGTAGCCCTGGCTGTCCTGGAACTCCCTCTGCAGTCCTTGAACTTAGAAATCCTCCTGCTTCTGCCTGCTGAGTGCTGCGATTGAAGGTGTACACCACCATCTCCTTCCAGTATGCTAGTATCTTGCTCCAAACGCTGTAAATGAACAGTCAGAAAGCAAAACAATCATTTTTTTTAAAAAAATGTGCAACTTATATTCTAATGGGTAATATAGGACAGGTTAGTGAAAATACCGTCTGCAAAATGCACAGTGAACACTATTATGCAAAAGAAATGAAGCAGGATTGAGTACGGGTAGTAACAGTGAGGGTGGGGAGGCAGGGTTGTATGGTTAGCACAAAGGCCTGGAGGAGGAGGAGGAGGAGGAGGAGGAGGAGGAGGAGGAGGAGGAGGAGGAGGAGGAGGAAGGTCCACGAGAGTGAAGGGCATTTTGGGCATAGACACAGAAACACAAAGACTACAGCATGGGTCAGTGCATGTTCAAGGGTAAAGAGCAGAGAAAGCTAGTCTGGAGCAAAGGCAGGAGAGGTCCAAAGCATATGGTATGGGCTGGTGATCAGATGCTTTACATGTGACTTCTGTAATTCCCACAGTGGTCTCTTTGACATTTGTGAGAGGCAGCAAGGAGGCGCTGTGTCCCAGCAGTGTCTACTCAAGCATAAAGACTGTGAGAAGTGAGCTTTGGTAAGGAGCAGACGGCTGGATGGCGTGCGGGATACATGCAGGCAGAACACCGTATACTAAACAAACAAATAACAATCTTTTAAAAAAGAAAGAAGAGAAAACTCCAAAACCATATAGGGGTTTGACTGAATGGCCCAAATTACCCTACCACAAGGAATAAGTGAACCTCTGTGTGTCTCTGGTTAGGACATCCTGATGCTGAGAACTCAGAGATCTCAATTTAATAAAAGGAAGTATCAGGCAAACATAAAGCATGGAAAGTGGAATCACAGAGTGTAGGAGGGATGCTTTGTATTCTCTGGTTCGTGACTTCATCTCCATCTGCCAAGACAACAGTCACCTGAGTCCACTCTGTTCTTATCTCTTGGATTCTTGTGATGGACTGTGTCGGACCTGCTTTGGGAACCTGAACAGTTAATTTTTCTGCCTGAAAATCCTTAACATAATCCCATCTGTGTTGTTCCTCTGAAGGGAAGGTAACTGTCACATGTTCTTCATAGTTGATCACAGATGGTTGAAGGTGTGTGTGTGTGTGTGTGTGTGTGTGTGTGTGTGTGTGTGTTTGTAACAGGATGATTCAGAGAACTATTGCTCAAAAGCAGCAGCACCATAAGAGAGCCATACCAAAGACTGTGAGACAGAAGAATGATGACAATGGGATTGAGCATCTATCTTAGGTCCCTTTCTGGAAGGAAGGAACAGGAGCCCATCATTACATCAACTGACCATGTGAACCCTGACTGTGTGTTCTGATGAAATGTCAGTGTGCACTTATGAAGTTGATAGGTGTACTGTCCTGAGGCAAGCCCAGAGACCACCACACTGACAATCTCAAAGCAGAAAAGAAAGTCTTTATTGCCAGGAACGTTTCCAAAGTATGCAGGCCTGAGCTTACAGCTCTTTGTTTTATATGCACAAAAGCCACATTCTGGTTGTCACGCTTCAGCTAGCAAGAAGCAGAACCACAGAAGCCACAAAGCAAGGTTAGCACATTTGGAGACCTTCCCAGAACTATGGACTAGGTCCTTGATGGATTTAGGTCTTCAGTCCCACAGGCTAGCATGCTGGGTTTTAATGGTATCTCTAACATGGCTTCAGTTGTGCTAAGGGCTGGGAAGCTGTTACATTTCCTAGTGGTTCTATGGGCATGAGTCAAACTGTGTACTCATCTTGGGGCAGGGGATTTTATCATACCCTCAAAATTAACACTGTAACATGATTTACACTTTGTTTTACATAGTTAAGTAGGCAGTTGAGCATGTATGGTTCTGTCATGAGAGCTAGGAGCGAAAGGATTAATGGCTCAGCAATGTCTGTAAGTAGAGTAGATAGCCAGGGGACTGGTTGTCAGATATTTTGCTTCTCTCTCTCCCTCCCCCCTCAAGGTTTTTTGTTTTTTTTTGTTTTTTTTTTTTAATCATGGTTAAACTTTCTTTAATTCCCCATGACTTGTTGGCACAGAAGTAACAAATTTATCCCAGTGTCATATAGAGCCCTCCCTGTTTCACGAGAAGGCCCTGGCCTCTGCGATTCTGTGGGACAACCTCAGCTAAGGAGTCTATCTGCATTTGCAGTAGAAGTAGATTTTTCCAGGTAGCCTAGGCCTGCGTTGTGTATACTTGAGCACTAAGTTCTTTAAAGTTTTTATTCCCCACAATGAAGTCCACCTCCAGCTGAGTCTGGGGTGCCTGTCCCCCACTGACAGGAATGAGGATGGCTCGCTGCACACAGAGAAGCCCAGAACTAGCTCTAAGGGAAACCCTGTCTTTTACAAAGGGGTGGGGCCTCCTTCAGTGCAAACAATTCAGATGATGCACACTCGGTGAAGCCCTTAGTGCAAACAAGCCAGGTAGTCTCTGGGGCCTGCAGACCATGATTTCTGGAGTTAACCTGTTTTGTATGTCTACAGGAATCTGCATCAAGGGAACTATCTAGGGGATATCTTGGTGGCAATAAGCAGGCCCCCTTTCCTTAGAGGTCCCCCAGAGACACCTTCAGTTGGTCCTATTTACAGTTGTCAGGTTAGAAGTGCATCTTATCGTTTGGTTAATTTTAATCCTGACATAATCCGGGGGCCTGTGGTCTAGGTATAGCCAGCAGTCTTTATCTATGTCTAGTTAAGAATGGTTAAGGAACTGATGTACTCCTTTTAACATCCTGAACACAGAAGGGCTGGGGAAACTGGAGTTTGAGGGCTTGTATCACAGGGGTAATAAGATGGACCAGTTTGGGTCAATAGGCCTGATAACTTTAGGAGGAAGTTTTATTTTTTGGATAATAATTTGCTACCTTGGTTTTGACCGTTTACATAGAGAACCTGACTTCCTAGGTTCTGTTGGTTTCCAAATAATTATCTTCAGATATACCACTCCTGAGCATATACTCAAAAGATGCCCCAAATATAACAAGGACACATGCTCCACTATGTTCATAGCAGCCTTATTTATAATAGCCAGAAGCTGGAAAGAACCCAGATGTCCCTCAACTGAGGGATACAGAAATTGTGGTATATATACACAATGGAATACTATTCATCTATTAAAAACAATGTCTTCATGAAATTCTTAGGCAAATGGATGGAACTAGAAAATATCCTGAGTGAGGTAACTCAATCACATAAGGACACACATGGTATGCACTCACTGATAAAGGGATATTAACCCCAAAGTTCAAAATACCCAAGATACAATTCACAGACCACATGAAGCTCAAGAAGAAGGAAGACTAAAGTGTAGATGCTTCGATCCTTCTTAGAAGGCAGAACAAAATACTCACAGGAGGAAATATGGAGACAAAGTGTGGAGCAGAGACTGAAGAAAAGGCCATCCAGAAATTGCCCTACCTGAGGATCTATCCCATATAGAGTCACAAAATCCAGACACTATTGTGGATGCTAAGAAGTGCATGCTGACAGGAGCCTGATATAGCTGTCTCCTGAGAGGCTCTGCCAGAGCCTGACAAATACAGAAGTTGATGCCCACAGCCAACCATGGGACAAGCTTACAACCAAGCATGGGGGCAGCAGGAGGGGCAATGAAAGAGTTAGAGAAAGGACTGAAGGAGCTGAAGGGGTTTGTAACACATAGGAAGAACAGCAATATCAACCAACCAGACCCCTCAGAGTTTCCAGGGACTAAACCACTAACCAAAGAACACACATGGAGGGACCCATGGCTCCAGCCGCATATGTAGCAGAGGATGGCCTTGTTGGGCATCAATGGGAGAGGTCCTTGGTCCTGTGAAGGCTAAATGCCCCACTGTAGGGGAATGCCAGGGCAGGGAGACAGGAGGGGGTGCATAGGGAAACACCCTCATAGAAGCAAGGGGAGTGGGGATGAGATAGGGATCCCTTTGGGGGAAACTGGGAAAGGGGAAAACATTTGAAATGTAAATAAATAAAGAAAATATCTAATTAAAAAAAATAATAAGCTGGGCGTGGTGGCGCACGCTTGTAATCCCAGCACTTGGGAGGCAGAGGCTGACGGATTTCTGAGTTCGAGGCCAGCCTGGTCTATAGAGTGAGTTCCAGGACAGCCGGGACTACACAGAGAAACCCTGTCTCGAAAAAACAAACAAAAAAAAATGATCTTCGGCTTCCCATCAAGCCCTAACCTTTATAGATTAGGACTAAATTGCCCAAAACCACAGGTAGGTTGTGATGGTTTCCTTGCTAGGGCTGTGAAAGAGTCAGTGTGCCCCGACTGGTTTTACAACCCCACTGAACACAATGGTATTTGCCCAGCTCTTGGAAGCTCAGGGGGCCATCTATGATTAGGAGAAGCATATTGTTGGATAGATCAGAGCCCCCTTTCTTCAATAGTGTACCCAAAGACGTAGGAGTAGACTCCTTTGTGGCTTACTTTCCAGCATACTCTTGCATGTAATATTTTACAGACGTCTACCTGGAAGAGGTTTCAGTGGTTACATTGACTATGAGCTCCCAATTTTGATCTTTCTTAATCTTCATACTCAGGGTCTTGTCTTATGGGGGTTATGGGCCTTTACTATGGGGAGACAAAGACAAAACAGGACAATCATAGTCCTGGGTCAGTTTTATAGCCTTTAGCAGGTTGAAGGACCTGGTGATGATGAATCTAATGTTGTCTTCTATGGCCTCCTTGAGCTGGGTGTGGTGGATCCACAGTATGACACTGGTAACTTCTATTGCTATAGGAATGGTGAGGACTACGGGGTATAGGCCTTTTCATGTTGACCTCAGATTCTGGGTCAGGATTGTTTTTTACCTTATGTGTAAGGCTGGAACTGTGGGCAGGCTCAGACATAGGCCAGGGTGTGGCCTCCAAAATTCTCTGATGAGTAGTCTTCTGGGTTTATTGTAGGGCTTGTAAAGGCGTGAGAAGAGAAGAGTTAGTAATCCCCACTTTATGAACATTTCTTAGCTTAGGGAGGAGAGGGGTAAATCTCTCAAACATCATTTCTAATAGAGTGAAACCTTGCCAATATGGGGTGCACCTGGCCCTTAGGCAAATGGTAGGAGGTTGGCCCAGTTTTCACTTATCTCATGGACAAATTTACATTTTCCTTTAAGGCCTTATTTATCCTTTCTACTTGACCTGAGCTTTGTGCCTGTGGGCATGATATAGTGTCCAATCAACATTTATGTCAGATTTTGGGAAACTTTGGTGGTGAAGGCCCAACCATTGTCAGGCCCCAGAGTGAGAGGCAATCAATTCAAACCTAGAGATCAATGCTTGAAGTAGTTTCTTGGTGAACATTCAGACTGTCTCCATTTGGGCATCTATAAAAATTAACAAATATCTATACTCAGTAACTGTGGGCATTGTCTCTCTGTGTAAGTCCATGTTCAGTTACTTCTGAAGTTTCTTTCTTGGGTTTGCATTCCTTCTGGGACTCCCCCCACACACACACTCTTGGAGATTTACTTGTGCACAGGTGGTACATCTAAGCTGGACACAATGTCTTTGACAAGATTGTCTAGTGTAAGGACGTAATAGCTCAGCAGTTTTGGATGTCCATAGATGGGTGGCCTGATGGTGTTTGTCAGTCATTTGTTTTCTGAGAACAGCAAGGAGAATGGGTGTCCTGTAGAGCAGGAACCACCATGAATCATCCTCTTGTTTGCCATCTTACCTTTCTGCCTACTTGATTTTTTTTCCCTGTGTTCAGTTTGGGCACAGGAGAAATGTGGGCTCAGGCAAAGTAACCTAGATCTGGAGAGGCCCCAAGGCTCTAGGGCTGTCTTCCAGCTGGCCAAGTCTGCTGCCCTGTTCCCTTGGGTCTCTGGGGGAATTCCCTTTTGGCTGCTCTTTGTAGTGGACAATGCCAGGCTTTTGTTTGTTTGATTTTCACTTCCTTTCTGGTCAAGGCGAGGACTCCTCTTTCCTGATAGAGGGAGGGCCCACGGACAAGCGGACAAGCTCTATGGCGATTGCATACCCCAGTCTATATACACTGTGACCTTTCCTTTCCCCTAACAAAGTGCCTCAGTTAACATCTGAAGCTCAGCCCTTTGCGCTGAGGTCCCTCAGCTGAGATACTGGGCCCACACTGTCCAACACAAGGTGACAACTATAGGCCCCAGCACACCTGGTTGTATTAGGAACAAACCAGCTCCTCTCTCATAGTCAGACATCTATCTGTTAGGTTAGGTCTGATGGATTAGACTCCATCCGTCACTTTCAGGAAATCACGGGGTTTGGGGTGGGGGGCTCTGGTGGGTTCTTGTCTGGCAGTATGCTGTCTGGGTTTATCCTGAAGTTTTATAGGATCAGATATGGGGGCTTTGTCCAAGAGAAGTGCTTGATAATGAGCTACTCATGCATTGACATCCACCTCTCTGTGGACATCCAGAGGGCTTCTATAGAGTGTTCCTATAGGTTAGGAACAGTTCCTGGCCCGAGTCAGTTTGTCAGCTTACTTCACTAGCATGGCGGTAGCAGCAACTGCCCGGAAATAAGCTAGCCAAATAATGGAAACAGAATCAAGTCTTTTGGATAGGTAGGCCTCTGGCCTCCTTCAGGGCCCAGCGCCTAAGCAAAAACTCTCCTTTCAATACTCTCAGACTCACTTATATAGAAGTAAAAGATTTTTCAGTAAGGTTAGGAATGGTGTAGAGATAAGGGCTTTCTTTATGCCCTTAAAGGCTCTTTGTCAATTGCAGTGGCTGGGTACCACTGGTACTAGTGTCTTAGCTAGCTCTGTAAACACGGTCTCCACAACTGGCAATACCCAATTGTCCCCAGCAATCCCTGAATCTGTTTCTTTCTTTCTTTTTTTTTTAGGCATGGGAATCCATAGGATGGCCAAGATTCAGCTCCGAGGCAGTGGTTGACTCCTTTCAAGTTATGCCCCAAGTAGGTGACACAGGGGGTACATTAGTTGGGCTATACTGGCTGACTCAGCACCCTAAGACCTCTGGTGTTTCTAGCAGAACTTCAGTAGTCTTCTTACTTGTCTTCTCTGGTTTTGAAGCTATGAGGAGTTCATCTACTTATTGTAACAGGACTCTCCAGACACCTCTGCTGAAAACACCTAAGGCCTCACAGAATGTGGGAAAGTTTTGAACTATCATGGAAACCTAGTCCATGTCAGTTGACCTGTTAAATTTCCTTTAGGCAACAATGGGCTGGCTTATAGTTGCCAATGGGAGGCAAAAGAAAGCATCCTTAACTCCAGGGTTGTATATTTCTTTTTTCTGGTGACAGGAGATTCAGAAAGACATAGCAGTTAAGAAAAAGAGGGTGAATGGTTTCTACCCACTTTGTGATCTTTAGTTCCTACATAGGTTGGTAGTGCTGAGTTCCCAACTTTAGGATTGGGATCAGGGGAGCATATCAAGGGAAATGACAAGGGGGGAGGACGAGTGCTTCCTGTAGCCTGTCAATGTGTTCAGAAACCCCTTTCTTGGCTTCCCAGCTCACAGGGTACTGTTTGACCAGTCCTGGAGTAGCAATTCTTAGTAATTAGATGGCAATTGATGCTCTGTAGAGCCAATCCTGGTGGGTTATCTTCAGGGTATTGTTTTGCAAGTGTCTCAAAACTTCAGCATAATTTTTTTGTTATCAGACTTGGTTGGAGGAGGTATTCCTCCGGCAGGGGGCAAGTCAGAATATGACTTGGAAGCTGAGTAGGAGTCAAAGTAAGGTGAGCAGTGGCCTCCACAAATGGCCCATAGTTTTTAAATAAGTTTCTCTCCGTTAGGGGATAGAGGCAGTGTGAATGACTAAGGAGTGAGTGTGTCTGGTCCCATGTCTACCATTCAAGAAGTTGTCCAGGGAAAGAAGGCAGTCTGTTCAGTTGCCTTTGGACAGCTGCTGCCTGGCGAGTGTTCACTGATCCAAGAGGCTCTGTCAGGACTGAGTGGACCCCTCCTGTGTTGACCAGAAATTTAATAGATTTGCTCCCTACTTTTAACATTACTTTGGGCTCCTGCAGGCTCACCCCAATGGAGAATGGATCATTTTAATTCCCCCCCCTTTTTTTTGATTTGGGCACTCTTTCTTCCAGTGTCCTTCCTTTCTGACAATATACACATTGGCTCTTTTCTAGCTTCTTCCTTTCCTCGTGTCTCCAGCTTCCCATTCCAGGATCCTGTTTACCCATCTACCCAAGAACCATCACTACTGCTCAGACCAACCTTCTGTTGTCTTCTAGAATCACAGTTATTGTAAACCGCTTTGAGCAATTTCCAATAATTGGGACCTATTTATACACCCTCAAACTATTTTAATGTTTGAGTTCCTTCTTAATGTCTGGAGCCAACTGTATAGCAAAAGCAGTATTAGTGGCTCTCCTCTCTGGCTTTCTCGTATATCTGGGTCTATGTGGGTGAATATCTAATAAACTTCACAAGGTGCCCCAGGAACTGAACAGATTATTGGGGGTGATTGTATAACCTCACTTATCTTAGACAGATTGGTGGGTTTTCTAGCAGCTGCTTTCAATCCTCCTAATAGTGCTTGGTGAAAATTGTCCAGAGTCTCCTTACATAGTTTGCTATTGGGGTTTTAGTCAAGTCAGGCAGAGGGGAAAATCTGCTCTATTTGAGGCTACATTATCTAACAGCAATCTTTTGCCCAGTCCAAAGGTGACTTTCCTCCTCACAAGTAGGATCTTGTCCCTCTCCTTGGCTGTGAAAAGGGTGGCCAAAACCTATTGGCAGTCACAATTGTGCTCCTCCCCCATATCCAGAGCCACTCTGAATGTGTAGAGAGGAGAAGGGATCTAAGGTAGAAGAATATATCTCCTTCACCCAGCATAGCAAGGGGAACGGCTTCCATCTCCCTTGGCATGGCATGGCTGAACCTCATTCCGGTTCCCAAGAGGGTATAGGTCTTAAGCTAGGGGAGTGAGTCTTCAACCAAAGAAAGCAGTTGGTCAATATAGGGAGAACTGGTTGGGATGGGCGGGGCCTGCAGTCACCACTTTCCAGGTGGTCTGAAGTGTCTGAGGGTCAAGAGATTCTTCACTGGGCCTCAAGACTCCAAAAGAAGCTAATCCATTTTACCAAAGGTCTGGAGTTTTCCAGGTGAGTGAGAAATAGATTACTCTCATCCTTATCTGCAAAACCTTCTTTGAAGTGTTTTAGCAATCATTTCAGTGGTGTCTTGGGACTGCTTACTCCCTCTCCCATTTTAGATGGTTTTCCAGCTTATAGAACTGACAGAAAACACATAGAGAGACACACAGATGGGCAAACAGTAAAGACAAACAGGGGTACCTACCACACAGACTTAAAACAGGAGTCTGGTGATGTCTTATGTGGATCTCAGACATTGGAATTATGACTGTGTCCAGTCTTTACTAAGTGTTCTATTTAGAAGGTACAATAAACAAACAACACTGGAGGCAACGGATTCAGGCAATTGTTTGTAATTCTCCGTTTTAGGATGTAGGCATCGGGAGCTTCTGATGTGGTAGGACTAGAGGTAGGAGAAGTTTGTGGGGTCCTAGAATATCTCTAGGTGTACTGCCCCTAGAAACTGACCATTTCCCCCCTATTACCCCAGAAGAGATTTGATACTCCCAGCATCTTAGTCTTTAGGAATCTAGCTGGGGCCTCCAGAACATTGTGAGGTAAGACCACCACAAAGACACTTTTTTTTTATTGGATATATTCTTTATTTGCATTTTATTTTCCCTTTCCTGGTTCCCCGCCCCCCCAAAGGTCCCATATGCCCTTTTCCATCCCCCTATTCCCCCATCCTCCCCTTCCCACTTCCCTGTTCTGGTATTCTCCCACACTGATGCATTGGCCTCTCCAGATCCAGGGTCCACTCGTTCCTTCTTCTTGGACATCATTTGGTATGTGAACTGTGTCTTTGGTGTTCCAAGATTCTAGGTTAATATCCACTTATCAGTGAGTGCATACCATGGGTATTCTTTTGAGACTGGGTCACCTCACTTAGTATGATGTTCTCCAGCTCCATCCATTTATCTAAGAATTTTATGAATTCATTGCTTCTAATGGCTGAATAGTACTCCATTGTGTATATATAACACATTTTTTGTATCCATTCCTCTGTTGAGGGACATCTGGGTTCTTTCCAGCTTCTGGCTATTATAAATAAGGCTGCTATGAACATAGTGGAGCATGTATCCCTATTGCATGCTGGGGAATCTTCTGGGTATATTCCCAGGAATGATATGGCAGGGTCCTCCAGAAGTATCGTGTTCAGTTTTCTGAGGAACCGCCAGACTGATTTCCAGAGCGGTTGTACCAGCTTGCATTCCCACCAGCAATGGAGGAGTGTTCCTCTTTCTCCACATCCTCGCCAACACCTGCACTCTTAAACCTGAAAAGAAAGTCTTTATTGCTGACCAGCAGCTGCACAGGGAACTCGCTCAATCATGCACCCCTGTACCTTACAAGTCTTTTTGTCTTATATGTACCAAAGCTACATCCTGCTGATCACACTTCAGTTGGCAAGCATAGTTAGCAAGAAGCAGAACTATAGAAGCCAAAATCAAAGTCAGTACAGTTAGCACATTACAGTTTCCTGGAACGAGGGATTAGGTCTTTGTTCCTATTTTGTCAGGTGTTAGGGCCTACATGTTGGGGTCTAAGGTCAGAATGGCACCTCTAACATGGACGGCATCAGTTGTGCTAAGGTCTAGGGGCCTTTTACAGTAAAGAATTTCCACTTTCAGAAAATATACATTCGAGTGCTCAGAAATGAAAGGATATTCTCTATGTATATGTATATTTCAAAAGGAGCAGGAAAAAATATGTGTATAGATACAGACATAGCATGTTAAAATGAAATGATAGCATATTAACAGCATGTGCCTAGGCAAACAGGGGACCTTCGTGCTATTTTTGCAATTTATGTGAGATTTTATCCAAATAAAAAGTTGTTTTAAAGCGTCCTCATCTATCCAGGGGGCTGGAGAGGAATGCTGCTGAGTAGCTGAGAGTACATGCTCTTCTAGAGAAGCGAGTTCAGTTCCCAGTAGCTACATTAAGCTGCTCACATTTGTAGGAGCTCTGACACATGGCATAATATACACATACATACATTAAAAAAAACTCCTTAAAAAAAAAACTCCTTAAAGATATTGCTGATCCAAACTGTCACTAAGTCCCCATAATGATAATGGGTTGAGTTTGGAGTGTTCAGCTTGGAAGTCTGGATACTCTAAGTCCAGTTAAAATGTGGGGCACCCAGTGAGACAGTGGCTATGTCCAGTGACTTTGTCTGCCACTTTCTATACTTCCACTTACTGTCTTCTCAGGTCACCACAGTGACTTCCATAGGCAAGAGCCATGGTAATGATGCAAACGGACTTAGTGACATGTATGTGCTTTTGGTAAAGTCCGGAAGGATCAATGTTGCTACCGTGGTCTAATAACAGGAACCCTGCAGTAAGCCTTGTCACTGCTGGAAGGTCACATGCTCTCAGTAATTACCCCTCCATCCTGCCCTTCACAAACACAGGGCAAGGAGCCAGGTTTCATGACTGCGGCTGATAAACAGCACAACCAGAATGGTTTGCTAAATTCCAGTTAGAACGTTGAGTGCTGTGGCTTCCCAGGACCCCAGGGCTATAGGACTCAGAGGTGGGGAGACAGCATCTTGCAGGAACTTTCAGAACTGCTCTTTCCTGCTTCCAGGATGGAAAGCAACGGTGCTTGAGAAACTGATATAGTTTCACTGTTCATGTCTGACAGTAACAGAGGAAACTCTAGAACTCAGATCTTGGGTGCTGTGTGTTGCTGAGTTGTTGGTGAAGGGAATGGAATAGGCAGGCAGGAAGGGGGGCAGCCTTTGGTGGCCTGTCCTTAGTAAGTACAGGTAGCTCCAGATTGCAAGGGTCTGCTTGCCACAGTCTAGGGAGGGAAAAGCCAATCAGTGTCCTTTAGCACAGTGCTGGTGTGGCTCCTCATGCAGCCTCTTGCAAAGACAGGACCAGCTTGTACTCTAACCACATCATAAAAAGGTCAGGTCACAGAGCAGCTCAGGGCCAAATAGTTCACATTCAAGACAGCAGTTAAAGACAAAGGGCATAATGAGGCTTTCTGATGTATAGTCACTAATGCAGCCGGAAGAGAAGGAAGAGGGAGGAGAAGGATAGAGAAAACTGGAGGGGAAAAGGAGGGGAAAAGGGAGGGAGAAAGAGAAAGAAGGAGGGAGGTAAGGAGAAAGGCAAAGAGAGAGAGAGAGAGAGAGAGAGAGAGAGAGAGAGAGAGACTGACTGACTGACTGACTGAGGGGGTTTCTTGTGACTCTTCTAATAACTTGAAAAAACTACCTTAAACTATAAATATTAAAGGTTTATACATTGAACTGCCCAGGAGTATCTGGAATACCTGAGGTCAGCTTTTTCTTTCTTTTGGTTTCTAAAATAGTTCAGCAATGGGATAATTGGGTTTAAGGTGTGGGCCAAAGTCAAAGAAGAATAGCTGTGTAAATGTCAGCCGGAAGGATGAAAAGCTACCTCACTGGGCTTTATATTTTTAAATTTTGTCTGTCTATCTATCTATCCAACACACACACACACACACACACACACACACACACACACACACACGTGGTGGGGACACATGCTTCAGATGCCATAGCATGCTTACATGCTCAGGAGGTCAGGGGTCAGGGAATAACTTGCTAGAGTCAGTTCTCTCCTTCCGACATGTGGGTTCCAGGGATGGAAATCCTATAATCAGTCTTGGCAGCGAGCGCCTTTACCTGCTGAGAGGTCCCATTGGCTTTGTGTTTTTAGATAAGCTGGACAAGTCAAGGGCTTTAAAATCAACAAGTTGCTGCTCTGCTGCAGGTGGTTGGGTATACAAAGCCTGAACTTGACATGCACATTTCTTGGCCACACACACAGGGGACTTCTTATTCTTGGAAAGTCCACTTTCTGTTTTCGAGTACTTTCAGGCTAGCAGCAGAACAGAAAGTACCAGAGATTCTAAGATACTCTCTACCTCTATTTAAGCACAACTTCCTCCACGTCAGCATCCCCCCAGAGAGGGACTGATGGACCTGCACTGACAAATCCCTATCTGTACTAAAATATGTTTAAATTGGCATCCTCCTCCTGGAGTTGCAGGGCGTTCATTGACGCTCGTCCACCTTTGCACTATTACATGGTCATTTTCACATCTAAAGATCTTGGCTCTACCCTCTATTTGATGACCATTACTTTTTAAAAATTGTTTCCATTCTTTTTCACGAAGCCATATAAATGTCACCAGACAGTATATGACCTTTTTTATTTTATTTTTATTTTATTTTATTGGTTTCCTTTGCTTAGCACCATACACCTGGGTTCCTCAATGTCTTTTCACAGCTTGATTGCTTCAAATACTTCTTTTGGCACTGAGTAATCTCTCATCATCACCTGCACCTGTAACCATTCACCTACTTACTGAAAGGCATCTTGGTGACTTCTGAGTTTTAGAAACTATTAATAAGGCTGCTCTAAGGATTTGCATGTAAGTTCTTGATGGGCTTATATTCTCAATTCATTTGGGTTTTATAAAAAAAAAATTAGTCTCATAAGAAATGCCCATGTGCCCTGGGTTGTGGCCTGCCCGCTGAGTCACTGTAGTTGCAGTTGATGGAGTTGAAAGTCATGAGAAAGCAAGACCAAGACAAAGATGGGAGACTGACCCGGCCTCCCCTATGGCAAATACCCTAGTAGTAGCTCCACCTGCGTCTGTGCTGAGTTCCTGGCACCCCGGCACCCTCTCACTCCAGCTCTGCTGCCACTCACCTAACAGTCGCCCTCACCCATTGCCACCACTATGCCAGTCGGGGGTGACCGGCAGAGGCGGCAGCGGGTCGTACAGCCCTTGGCAGCCCATGAGGTCGGCAAAGTTGGCACTGCCGGCCGGCTCTGTAGATTCACCTTATCATAGCCACCAAAGCCGAGTTATGTCCCCACGGTGTTTGAGAACACTGACAGCTTCGAGATCAACAAGTACCGCATTGAGCTCAACATGTGGGATACTTTAAGTTCCTCTTACTATGACAACGTCCGGCCTCTGGCCTACCCAGATTCTGATGCTGTGCTCATCTGCTTTGACATTAGCCGGCCAGAAACAGTGTGTCCAGTGTCAAGAAGTGGCAAGGAGAGACTCAAGAGTTTTACCCCAAAGCCAAGGTGGTGCTGGTTGGCTGTAAGCTGGACATGCGGATTGACCTGGCCACCCTGCGGGAGCTATCCAAGCAGACTTATCCCTGTCACACATGAGCAGGGTACTGTGCTTGCCAAGCAGGTGGGAGCTGAATGTTGAATGCTCCTCCCGATCTTCCGAGTGCTGGGTCAGGGATGTCTTCCATGTGACCGCAGTGGCGTCTCTTGGCCATGGCCATGGGCAGCTGCATTTGCATGATTCTCACCAGGGGAAATGAGGGCAAGATGCATAAGGATCGAACCAAGAGCTATAACCTCATGTGAGGGGCTTGCAGTGGGGCAGAGAGGGAAGAGGGTTGGGTGAGAGACACGGTTGGTCCCCTGTGTGCTCCTGGACTTTCTTACCTCTTGACTGGCTGGAAGGTCAGGCCAGGCAGAGGAGTAATTCTGGCTGGAGCAGCTAGAGGATAGAAGGGTGTCACCCCTCACGCCATTCTAACATCCTTATCTCTTCTGCTGCTAGCTGAGAGAGCTGACTGGGTAGGCACCTGGGACATGATCGTGGATAGGGCAGGTGGGTGTTTGGGAAACCAAGCGATGACTTTGGTTGCATCTCCTGTATAAAGTGTATCTTCCTTGCTCACCCTGGCCCCATATCCCGGCTGCCTTCCCTAAGGAAAGTGTCCATTTGATGACCTTCTGTCTCTCCTCTCACTTCCACATCTGTTGTCACACATGCTAACCTTCAGGCAACATGCACTAAATTTTAAAGCAAGCAGCTCTTTCCTTCCATCAACCCATCAACCACGTCTAGCTCTCTCTTTCTTCAGCAGTCCAAAAATAAAGCCTATGACCATGGGGAAAAATGCCTCTGTGTTCTCCAATGGATGCAGGCCATTTGCATTTCCACATCAGTGAATGAGAGTTCTGGTTGCTCTTCGTCCCAGCCAGAGTTTGGTGATGTCGCCTCTGGGTTTTGGCGACTCTTGGGTGTTGTTGTACCTCATAGCTTTTAATCTGCATTTTCCTCTTGATACCAGTGTGGATCCTTTTCTCATAGGTGTGTGTGTGTGTGTGTGTGTGTGTGTGTGTGTGTGTGTGGTGTCCAGGGTTTGGTTCATTTGTGGTTGCTGAGTTTTAAGGGGTCTTTTACATCTTGGGTAACATCCCTTTATCTGATGTCAGTTGAAAAAACTTTCAACTAGTTGATGGCTCAGGGTTCCAATCTCTTGACTGTTTTTCACAGAGCAGATTTTTTTTCTTTCCTCCCTTCTTTTGGAGATGCTGGGGCCTCAAACTCATGGCCTGGGTCATGCTGAGGGAGAGCTTTCCCACTGAGCTGGCTAGATAGCCAGCCCAGAAAGTTTAGAGTTTTGTTTCTTTCACAGATATGGGTTTTGCTGGTCATCGAAATGAAACTCAAGCCAGATTTTCTCCCATCTTTTCCCCAGTTTTTCTTAGTTCTGTTTTGCATTTGGGTCTGTCTCATACTTTTTTTTTTCCTTTGGAGGAGGCTGCATTGTGGTCTGCGCCCCAGGAGGCCATCTGTTGCATTGTGTAGCCTTGGCTTCGTCTGTCAGGACATCAGCTGCTGATCTTAAGTGGCTTCTGTCTCTGTTTCCCACTCACGGATCTCTTCCAAGGTCCCAGCTTTGTTCTCCTTCAATACTGTGTTGGCACTTAGGGTCTCTGGTATTCTCTAGGTGTGTCCAATCCCCGGGTGCCACATTTGGCACATGAGGGCTATGGATATGGCCCAACACAAAATAAGCTCACTTAAAACATAACATTTTAACATGACTGTACAGTTTCTAAGCACGAAGTTTGTAAGTGATGTTATATAAAAATGTCAAAACACTTGACTTGCTCAATAGATTCTAGATACAGCTTGTCGGCAAGCACCAAATAAATTGGATTTTGGTTGAGATTTTATCAAATCCTTCAATCAGGTTGGGAAGCCCAGATATGCTGCCACTGAGCTTTCTATCTGCAAATGTGAACTATCTTACCTCTTGGTTTTCAGTCTCTTCTGACAGTCTTATTTCCCTTCTCTAAATCTCAGAGATTTTGTTAGACTGTATTTCATTTTGGGAGGTACTTATATGAATGGGGTTGTATGTTGAATTTCAAATGCTACTAGTTTATACCTGATACATAGGGAAATGATGGACTCTTGTGTATCAACGTGGTGTCCTATAGTCTGGCTCTTTCTAAAATGCCCTCTTTTCCTTCATAGCTTTTTGGAAACTTTGTCTAGCATCCTCTCCAGGAACTACCTCTGATTCTGGAATGAACAGATCCCAAAACAAGGAGACTTGGAATGTTTCTTTACCCTGAAGGCAGGGATGAGGATGTTAACTATAAATGATCCCTGTCACAAGGGACTGTAGACTTGTCACAAATAGACCCATATGACCTAATGGGTATATAATGAGCTGGGAGAGTGGCACTGGAAATACGCGTTATTAACCCACTTCCCCTCCTCCTAGAGCAGCCACACAGGGAGGCATAGAGAACTAATTAGCACAAGTCTTGAGTGTGACTGTCCTCCGAGCCAAGCCGCCGCCATCTTGGGAGAGCTCACTGAGCTCACCTGCAAAAGGACCATCCCAGCTGGGTTTGTTGAGTACTAGGCTGTTCTCAACTTGTGAATCTCCAGCTGGGGTCATATATCAGAGATCCTGCCTATCAGATATTTACCTTACAGTTCATGACAGTAGCAAAACGACAGTTATAAAGTAGCAACAAAATAATTTGATGGTGGGGAGGGGGTCACCACATGAGAAAGTGTATTAAAGGATTACAGCATTGGGAAGGTACAACATACTGGTTTACTCTCTCTCATGGAGGGTGGGAAGGCCACACCCTCACCTGGGCATCTAGTCGCTCCCTATCTCCTATTGTATGCAACTCAGCCTTAACTGCATGTGGAGGGGTGGTGGGGACAGTATTATTGGCTGAAAGAGACTAGGGTTAGATCTCATCAATGGGGATAAGCCCCCCTCACTACACCATGTACGTCACCCTGTACACTTTGATTCTCCTGAGTTAACATGAACAGGATGGCGCCTCCACTTATCCGTTGGAATTTAGAAGGGTACGTGTTGGCAGTGGCTTGCCCAGAGGAGAAGGGGTGGATGTTGCTTGTGGCATCCCCTCTGAGAAGGAATTTCACCACCACCAAGTAACATGAACAAACCCATCTCTGCATAGGAACTGTTTATTTTCTCTGAAAACCCCAAACCTATCGAAGTTTGATAAAGAATACAGATCTCATTTACTCAGCAGGTTGAGGCAGGACAACTGAGGCCAGTATGGGCTTGGAAGAAAACTTTGTAACAGAGAGGTGTCTTATTCAGGGTTTCTATTCCTGCACAAACATCATGACCAAGAAGCAAGTTGGGGAGGAAAGAGTTTAATCCACTTCCACACAGCTGTTCATCACTAAAGGAAGTCAGGACTGGAACTCAAGCAGGTCAGGAAGCAGGAGCTGATGCAGAGGCCATGAAGGGATGTTTCTTACTGGCTTGCTTCCCCTGGCTTGCTCAGCCTGCTCTCTTATGGAACCCAAGAATACCAGCCCAGAGATGGTACCACCCACAAGGGGCCCTGCCCTCTTGATCACTAATTGAGAAAATGCCCCATAGCTGGATCTCATGGAGGCACTTCCCCAACTGAAGCTCCTTATTCTGTGATAACTCCATCCTGCATCAAGTTGACACACAAAACCAGCCAGTACAAGAGACCTTCTCAGAAAAAGGAAAAAAAAAAAAAGAAAATTTTTAAAAAAAAGCAACTTTTGTCAGTGTTCATATTGTTTGTTTGATAGCATGGAAACACAATTGATTAAAATGCTAGGGAAGAGATCAAAGGCCACTGGGCCATTTTCTTCACTGTCCAGACAATGTTAAAACATTTATTTTATGTGTATGAGTATTTTTCTTGCAAGTCCCTGTCTGTGTATCACATGTGTGCCAGGTGCCTAAAGAGGCTAGGAAGAGGTGTTATATCCCCTGGAACTGGAGTTACAGATGGTTGTGAGCCACCATGTGGGTGTTGGGAATTGAACCCAGATCCTCTTCAAGAGCAAGTGTTCTTAACCACGGAGCGATCTCTCAAGCCCCAGTATGCATATCATTACTGTTCCTTTTTTTTTTTTTTTTTTTTTTTTTTGTGAATGTAGGTTGTGTGTGTGTGTGTGTGTGTGTGTGTGTGTGTGTGTGTGTGTGTGTTTTAAATAGTTTAGATACCCAGAGATGGAATTACTGGTTCCTCTGCAATAAGTACTCTTAACCACCAAGATATTTATCCAGTCCCCTCAATTTTTTTAAACTTAAGCAAAGTTCATATTATTGGGAGGGAGCATACAGATACAGAGAGGTAACACACTCTAACTACTATGTAATAAGCAGAGCTCAGTAATTAGAATCTATACATGATCCAGAGGCAGGAAGTCCTGTGTCCATTACCCCAAATACCACAAAGCTGGCATCTGCTCAACTACCCATCGAAGAGCTGCCCAGCCTTCAGAGTTTCCTAGAGACTCCACCTGATGAAAACATCTGAAATTTTTTTCCCTTCTAGAATTTGGCCTTTGGAATGATTATGACCAAACCAATGTGCCCAAACTGGCTTAAAGAGATGGGTTCTCCCTTGGAGGTACAGAGACTGGAGTCAAGATCCCCAGAATTCATGGAAAAACAGGGCAGGTATTGTGGTAGCCTGCAATTCCAGCACTCAGGAGGTAGAAGTAAGATTCCCCTAAATAAAGTAAGTTAGGCTAGCCAGAATCAGAAAGCTGGAATTGTCATTTGGTGACAGCCTCAATATGGTGGAAATTGATTAATATGCTACATCAACTTCAGGACTCCATATGCATGCCCATAAGTGTAAGCAAACTTGTTTACACAACATTAAACACACACACACACACACACTTCCCAATTTACTGCATATAAATTCACATCAGGCTGCAGAAAAAGGGCATCATTCTATTTGGGTCACATGATGTGACTCTGCTAGAAGAGATCATCCCCCCAGCTACCACCACGGTTGGGTGAGTGAAGACTAAACTGACTATAAAGATCTGAAGTCTTCACATCTTGTCATGTCTCCATTCACGTATCGAGGGCAAGTCTCTATGTGGTCCTGTATGTAGCTCCACACTCACGTACAGACAGGAGGCAATGGTGTGCTTGTGTTGCAGGATGGGTGGTCTGCCCTGCAGAGGTCTCTCCTGTCTGAACTCCAGCGGTGGAGAGCAGTTTTAGGTACTGTGCAGTGCAGTTACCCTGTAACTTAATGACAAACAGAGCTGGCGGCGGTAATCAGAACACTGAGTCCAAGGATCAGGAAGGGCAGAGCACAGAGGGCTTGACGGATGTTTTCAGCTTGACTTCAAACCGGATTGAGCTGAAAGGAGCCGACTGGGGTGTCCTCCTCCACGCAGGCGGTGTCTCTCATACTGATGCACGTGTGGAATGTTTCACGATGCACAGGTGTTGATGCTGGAGGCGGGAGCTCCACCACACCTAACCCAGAGGCACAGATGTGCCACATAAACCAAGGACGGACAGCGTTAGCAGCGTGGTCTAGACATATAACGCTGCTGCACTGGGGACCTACGCGCCTTTAGCTCCAGGATAAGCACATCTGAAAATACATATACAGTTCTGATTCACGGATGTGCTACATTTAAATTCAATGGTAGAGTGCACTACCATTTAACCTCGCCATTTTAATAATACATAGAAAACACGTCTGTACACCCAGTGAAGTCATCTTTATTGCATATTGCTATTTAAAAAAAATGTACAGTCTCATAGCACACACGACATCTTTTTTTTTTTTTTCTTCTTGGTTCTGTAACAACAGTCTTGCACCTAAAGACTAAGTGGCTCCAGCTACTGAGCTAATAAGATACGAGACATTTAATTAAGTTTAAAAATTATAATGCTTTTCTTTTTTTGGCATTATTTAAAAAAAAATCTTTAAAATACATACTCAAGAGAGAAAAGTGGCTACTTACACCAGCACCAGTCTAAAAAGTCGATTTTTGTTTGTAACAATGGCACATGAAGTCACCTGCACACAGTCTTTAGGAAAATAAACCCAAAAGCTGGGAATGGCAAAGGTGGCCTACAGGAGGGCTACATGGAAGTCAGGATGATTCTAAGAGGGACAAGGGGACATGCGACACAGACTTGCTCTCTGTTGTGAGTCTCTCTCCACAGTTCCAAAACTGAGCTGGACCAAACTTTTCCTGCTATCAATAGAAAAGAATATACAAAGAGGCACTTTAGATCAGGAACAGTGAAATCCATCACTCCACCCCGCTCCTCCTCCTCTCCAAGCTGGCCTGAGCCAAGTCTCCATCAGCACCACAGCAGGATGCTTGCAGACTGTGTGTAGCTCGGGGCTGGGAGAGTCAGCTCTGCTTTGTACCTGTGACTGCCTTAGTGAAGAGCCATTTGCTTCCACATAATGGGTAGAAAGGTTGCTAAGTTTGTGATGAAGAAAAACAAAAAAAGTAAAAACACAGCTCTTGACAATTCTTAGAGCATTGTTTCACAGCTTGTACATAGCACAGATCCCTCGCCATCCGCACTAAACGTTATAGTCCGTACAGATTATCTTTTAAATAGTATGGTTCCTGTATACTATGCACATTGGTATTCTACCGTCCCTGAAAACCCCATTGAGAACGTGAACTCCTTGGTGGGCAGGGACTCCGTCTTGCTTACCACTATAGCTCTACTATGCCTGGTACATAGTAAGTGCTTAATAAATATTTGATACTTGACTGAAAAACTCAATTTAGTGAGTAAATAAAATTGTAGTGCAATAGGAAAAACTACTCTCTCCACAGGAAACCCAACCACAAAAAGACAGATGGAAAACTGAGAAAATGCTAGTCCCTCCCCACACCCTAGTACAAATAAATAAAGCAAAAGGAAACAACAGTAACAGTCCTCTATACATACCATATAATTTAAGGATACTAGAAGTTGGCAGCTCAGTGGTAAGCGTCCATATTTTATTTTCTACTGCTCTTTTTTTTTTTTTTTAATCATTTCTCCCTGAGAGCTTTATTTTTTGGACTGAAATTGTACAGGTAGCTTCACTGACACACAATTTAAAATGACAACATGTAACAGCGATCACTTCAGATATTCTTTGAGATAAATGGATCTGAGCATCCCTGTAGATACTGTTGACGTCTCGTGTCCATTTGAGTGTCCGTTATCCCGGACATGTAGCACGGCCTATATGGAAACAGAAGACACCCCAAAAGCACCCCTATGCCTTTAAGAAGAATCTTCAGGGAGTTCTTCCACTAAGTCTTGGGTGAGAAATTTTATTTGTCAGGTCTACAGATCTGTATTGTTAGGTCAATGAGGCGGCTCTGGCAATTCTGGCCCTTAACCAGGATCCAGGAGGCATCACTGGGAAAGTGTGTTTTCAAAACAACAGAACCAATGAAGAAGTCATCAAGAGCACTTGGCAGAAAAATTGACGAAATTAGGGGGAAACGGTGTTCAAGTTTTAAATATATAAATGAAGTATGACTGACATTCTACATGATATGAATGTGTGCAAGATGTTCTCAACAGACATTTGTACCCAGACAAGAGTGTACCCCAACAGCAGCATCAGAACCTTGGAGCTGTTCTGCTACGTCAGTCACTGATGTGGGCGGCGGTGCCTCGCCCACAACTGCTGAGCCTCACCCCAGTCTGTTTTCCAACTCCTTTTCTACCAGTGAAAATCGTCTCTCTACGCCAACCTTGGGAACCATAAAATACTTCACAAGACAAGCCTTTTTCTTAACTTCCTCTTTTGTCCCCCCCACCCCCTTTAAAGGAATGTCTGTTATCTGTTTCAGGAGAGAGTTTTGTGCTTCTGAACAGGCATGGTGTTCAGGGAAAGAAAATGAACCCCACTCTACATGAATGCATACACAAGGAGTTTCTGGGCGCACGCATTAACATGAGCTTTTTAAGCATACACATAGGTCCCCGGACAACACTTAAGACTTTTATGTACATTTTCACATATATACACGTACATTTACACACACACATTCACACCTTCACTCACAGATGAGAGAAGAAATTGCCATTGTTTTGGATCACAAGGCAGTGTAATGGAAAGTTCTAGTCACTCCAAAGGGCTGCTACGGTGCTTTCTAGAAAAGGATGCAAGGAAACTAAAAATTAAGTTTTGTGATTGGTCGCTCCCGGCTGCTGTCCGTCACCTGGTTGGAAATGCGTTTCCGGTTCCGTTTGAGTTTTGAAAGGTCTTTGTCGAACACCTCTCCTGAGCGCAGTGCTGAGACCAGGTCATCAAACTCTCCGCTCTCCTCACTGCTCTCCTTGGCTTTCCTCATCTTCCGCTCCCTCTCCCGCTGCTCTTTGAGCTGTGTGTAGAAAGTCCTCTTAGGGTTAGAGTATGCTCTGTTTTCAGCATAGGGAAAAGAATTCTGGGCCAAGGGAGGGAATGAGTGAATCTTATGTGAAGCCATGTGCAGCTATGGCTTGCTAACCTGTATGGGTGAAGTGAGGGCTCACTGCAAAAGCAATGGACAGTGAAAACGTTTACCAACTTCCAGACAAGTTCCACTATAGTCTTTTTTTAAAAAGCATTAGAGGCGCTAAACAGATAATTTGTGGCTATTATAAAGGATGTTAATGTCCTTTTGCAAGTTTATGATCATTTCTTGAAGGTAACCTCTAAGGAGATAAACTTGCAGAATGTGGATGGGCTTTTCAGCTTTTGGAAAGAAGCTGCCAACCTGCTCGAGAGGGCCGTGGTATGGCTCCGAGCTGCCTGCAGCACTCTAGAAGGCATGGCTTTCCCTCCACAGTGGAGGGAACACAGGGCCTGGGTGCTGGAGTGTCTGTCATATGGCACCACAAACCCACCGAGACCCTGGGAGGCTGTGGCCACAGGTCTGCTAGGAGGGCCTGCTGAGGGAGCACTCACCTGAGCCTCCAGGCGAGCACGCCGCTCCTCCTCCTCCTTCCTTTTCCTCATGTTCTCATTTTCCTGTTTTGCTTCTGCCACGGCCTGAAGAAACTGATCAAAGATCCCGAAGAACTCATCTGGTTGTATTTTGCCAGCCTCTTCCCCAAAGTGCTTCACTGCTTTGGTGAACTGGAGGAAAAAAAATCAGTGTTCCCAGAGAACCGAGTTCATAGTCAACCTGAATTCTCTGGAGAAGGCGGAGAGCCCAGAACAACTGAGGGTTTGGCCAGCCCATTATTTACCTCCAGCTGTTGCACGCACCTACTTGTCCTTTCCAAAGCAAGACACAGACACTCCCTGATTCCAAAGCCACGATTCCTGCCCACTTCATTTTAGCTGAATACCTATGATCTCCTCATACAACTTTGTGTTAACTAAACACCAGTAAACAGGAAGGCAAAATATCGTGGAGCAGGACACGCAAGACACAGAGACTAAGAGCAAGCACTGCAGGGGTTGGAAACTCTACTCTAAGCTTTCCTTTGAAGTAGTTTAATTCCACTTATTGGGCCTCGTGGGGTGCACGAGACAGATGGGGCTAAAGACGTCTCAGCTGCTTCCTCCTGCCCATAAATAACGCCGCCCGCCACTGTCTGCAGGCTCCCCCGCTCTAATTAGGAAACAATAACTGACTGCGGACTCATCACTGTCATCCCAAGTTTGTGGCTGACGGAACTTTAGGCCAAACCTACCACTCAGAAATCTTTTTAATGTCTCTCTTTCAAAGCAGACAAATACAAAGAAATAATTTAAAAAATTTAAACAAAATATACAGCAATAAACCAGTATGTGCAGTTTCTCTTTAAATCTCTTAACTGTTTTTGGCTCTCTGAGGCCTTTCTTTTCTAATTTAGAGTTGGCTTTCCTAACTCTCTGCATTACCTGGACAGCCCAAGGGTGGCACCATTCCTGTCAGCACCCAGTTCCTAGGGTGAGGGCCCAGTGCTGCTGGCCCTGTGCAGCCCAGCTCAGAGACCAGGCTGCAGAGCCCACAGAACTCTCTTTCCTGTGCTAACCAACTGTGTTCCAATCTGACCTTCTATTTTCTTCAGATTCAGACCACGTGGTAAGTCTGCATCATCTTCAAGTTGGAGGTTTCTATTTGACTTGATTTTTCTTGTCTTACCTGCATTACTTATATTGTTAAAGCTTCTGATATTACAGTAATATTATGCATACTAAAGAATGTTTACCGTGTTTTTATATATAACAAATTTGACTAAGATATATATGTGTGTATATATATTTTACATATTTTATAATTACTTTAAATATTTTAAACTTTAGTTATTGTGTGTGCACACATGTAAGTATGCAGGTGCATTTGTGCAGTGGTATCCATGTGGAGGTCAGAGGTCAACTTTTAAAGTCATTTCTCTCCTCCTGGTGGGTACCAGGAATGGAACTCAGGTTTGCATGAAAAGTGGTTTTACTCACTGAGACATTTCACTGGCCCTCTGATTTTAAAACATATTTTTTTCCAACCATTTTCTCTTAATGTAGAGCTGTTCTCCATGTTTTACTTATTTGGAAATATTCTATTACAAAACAGAACTCTTTAGGGAAAAACATAACATTCTTCACACACCACATTAGAGTAGTCTAGCTTGATTCATGGTTTTATAAGCTGATCTCTAAAACTTCTGGTATGAACAAAACAGTAATAAACAGTCTACAGCTGAGCTTCTCAAATATTCAAGTTCATGCACTTTAAACCATCATGGATGATGTTTTTATCTAGGAATTTTAGTGCCGATGAAGTCATATATATTTTAGTTTTAGAAATCCGAAGGAACCTCAAGCCAGATAAATGTTCCCACACACAAAACCACAGGGTATTCTGTATGTGTGTCAAAAAAAAAAAAAAAAGATAACCCGTTGATTTTGTGTTTCAGCTCTGTGATGAGGTTGGCAGGGGCCCCTTCTTTTACAAACACAACAATGGATAGGAATCTCATGGTGATGGTGGTTTGGACCACACCTATGGATATTATTTGTCTTGTTCCCACTGTGGTGTGTCAGAGTTGGATCCCGAATAGTGGCTCTGCAGTACATGCTGTCTCCTTGATTATTATAGGTAAGGTCAGAAGGTCGTACTGAAATTAGCTGATGTTTGTGAACATACCCTCTGAACTTGAGCCTAATCAACCTCGAATAACTCAACCTGACCACTGAAAATGATGCCTACTAGTCAAGTTTGAAGGAGAGACTTAAGCAAAAGGACTATGGTGGAAGACTGTTCTGGTTATTATCAACTTGATACAAAGCTATACATATCTGGGGAGAGCGGAATATCAGTGGAGGACTTGCTACAACAAACAGGCCTGTGGGCAGGTCTGTGGGTCATTTTCTTGATTAATTGATGCTGGTGAGCTCAGCCCATCCTGGATTGAATGAAGAAGGTAGGCTGAGCAAGCCATGGGGAGCAAACCCGTAGGCAGCAAGCACTCCTCCATGGTTTCTGCTGCAGTTCCCACCTTGAACTCACTCCCTGACTTCCCTTCAGGACGGACTGTGATTGGGGCATGTAAACCAAATAAACTCTTTCCTCCCAAAGCTGCTGTTGGTCATTTTATTTATTTAGCACAACAACAAAAATCAAACTTAAGAGATTGGCTGTGTAGAACTGTGTGGTGGGGAATGGACTTAATATCATCTATGAATAGTGAGAAGGTACCCAAGGGAAGCTATAACAAGAAAGCATGCTTATAAGTGTTGGTTGTTAGCCAACAAAAGCTTTTCTCATACAAGAAAACAAATCTTAAATAGAAATCACCAAAAAAAGTCTCACTAAAATACTGAGTGATGCTGTGAAGTGCAGTGCATCACTGTTGCATTGCATATCAGCCTCTGTCCCCTTGAGTAAACATCCTACACAGATATATGTGGCCTTGGTCATACCTGCTCCTAGCTCTCATCACTTACTCTGCTTCCAGAGGTAAACATAACAGTGCAGTAGCAACCAAGGCAAAGTTGCCACCATTCCAACCTGCAAGGTCTTGCTAACCAAAAGGCAACATAGGCCAGTTAGACACTAAGGGCTACCCTGGAGACAAAAATACAACTCTTCCACAGAACAACCGGATCTGGAAAACAATTATCTGCTGCAGCATTTCCTGACCACGATGTTCAAATACTTTTCTTGCTTCTTCCCAAATGGGCTGCTGTCCCTTAGTACCACACAAAAGCTCAGGGCAGAAGAACCATGCGAGTACGAGCACAGGGAGATTTACCAGCTCTTTAGCTTCTGCTAGAAGATCTTCAACATCTGAGAAGCTGAAGCTAGCCAGGGTGATGAACTGGCTGACAACAGACACGAACTTGTCTCCAGGCTGTGGGGGCTGAGTCTTCTGGTACTCCAGCTCCTGAAACACAGAAAGCAGATGCTGATGGCAGAGGTCTCACATGGACGCATCATCTGAAACGTCTTGTGTCAGTTCACTTCCCCACCAGGGCCATGCCATGTGTGCAGACATAGCTGAAAACAGCTACTTAATTTTCTGAGTATTTAACCAAGGTGATTTCTCACTCTGTCTTTAGAAGCAAATTTATACTTGGTTAAAATAAACAAAACTCAATCAGTAGGATTCAAAGTATTTACGAGGCTGAGCCTGGGGGCTGATGTTCTGGTACAGAATTTCAGTGTCTTGATGTTTCTTCTTCGTTTTGTTTGATTTTTCTGTTTTTGGTTTTTTTCCTCTTTCACCATCTACCAGTTCTATTTACTTCCTAAACCATGGTATCTAGGTCAGCAGAGCTGCAGCTGTAGCTCTTGGCAACAGGCTTCCCCCCCCCCCACCTCCTGTCCACACCAATAATGGGTCTTGGTGAATAGGCAGGTAGGAAAATGAATCTTCTGTTCATTTCCCATGTTCACCACCATGGTGGCAAACAGAGGACTGAAGTCAAATTTCAGTCATGAAGTCCAGCCATTTTGAAACACACATTCTTAACAGCTACAGTTCCCCAGCATCGTTATCCCCTCTGCATAGATACATGCATAGAGCTTAGAGGACTTTAATTCTTTGCTCAAAAATCAAGAAGTTGATCAGTGATAGGAGCAGAATCTGAGCAAGATCTGCCCGTCCCAGTGCTAGCAATATCTATGCTAGCCAGCAGACTTGCTGAGGGCCATGGGAGTTTACTGCACCTGCTTTGGCAGAGACTGCTCAGCAGGAATGTAGCACCCGAGGGCTATGGGTTCTGACTCAGTATTAGTCTACTGCTGATGCTGTTCTTTTTGTTTTGTTTTGTTTTGTTTTGTTTTGTTTTCCGAGACAGGGTTTCTCTGTATAGCCCTGGCTGTCCTGGAACTCACTCTGTAGACCAGACTGGCCTGGAACTCAGAAATCCGCCTGCCTCTACCTCCCAAGTGCTAGGATTAAAGGCGTGTGCCACCACTGCCCAGCACGGATGCTGTTCTTAATGGAGGACTAAATGGAGTGACAGAAGTAGAAACTCAAGCTATGGAGCCATCTCTTACTGAAGGCCTCATCATAGTTTTAGTATCTTGGTATAAATATTGTATACACAGATAGATGGACAGACAGACTGTGCTTGGGTAGGGATGGTGAACTGTCTTAAAAGATGCCATTATCCAATCCATCACTGTCTGGATTTATCTCTGACACTTGTGACTTGGACAAAGCAGAGTTAGGACGCACGGACACATGAATATCCGGGAGAGCCAAGCTCTGCAGCCTCCTAACATGCCCAGCTATAGCTTCACATCTCAGCTGCCAGGGCGGAGACAGGCTCTGTCCTAGCTGGTGATTTTGTTAACTTGATACAAGCTAGGGTCATTAGGGAAGAAGGAATCACAAATGAGAAGATGCCCCCTCCAGACCGGCCTGCAGACGTGTCTTTAGGATCATATTGATATGAGAAGGCCCAGCTCTTTGTGGGCTGTGAGACCCCTGGGCGGGTGGTTCTTGGTGGTGTAAAAAAGCAAGCTGAGCAAGCCACGAGGGCAGAGCTGGCAAGCAGCATTCTCTCACGGCCTCTGCTTCAGTTCCTGGCTCCTGCTCCTGTTCCTGTCTTGAGTTCTTGCCCTGACTCCTGTTGATGAGCTATGATATGGAAACATAACTGAAATAAACTCTCTCCTCCCTAAGCTGCTTTTGGTCATGAAATTAACCACAGCAAAAAACCCCTACCTTAGACAGCTTATGCAGTCCCTTTACTATTAAGAACATGATGCAGTACACGCCACTCAGGAGAGGTAGCACAACTATGCTTTAGCAAGCAAAGCCATAGCACGTTCCAGGAACACCACCTTGACCTGGTGGTCTTCTAACTCAGACACAGGGTTCAGGAGTGTCCACCACCCGGCGTAGGGATGGCACAATTCCTGCTTGAGTCTCAAGAAAGTCTTCATGAGAAGGAGAGGGAAACCACTGAAGTTATTACGCATACCTGCCAGGCTGGGCCGTCTAAAAATCCATGGAGAATGTCTGGGTGTTTTTGATTAGAACAAGAAAGGAGGGTACCTTGGCATATGGAGATAAATTACCTGCAAGGTATTTAAGGGAGGGGCAAATTTCCGACAGCCTCTGAATCAGTGACCTCACCCAGTGCAGACAGCCAACTGGGCATGGCTGCGAGTGTGGCTTTCATCCCTGGACTGGTTCCGTGGAGCCGCATGCATGCAGACACTCCTATGGTGGCGTACTAGTGCGGCTGTGCTACATTCTTCTGACTCCTCCCTATCTTCTGCACATTCCTGTGGTTCCTTTTTATCTTCTGTACCTGGGCATGACCCTCCTATGTACCCTTCTATACCATCCTGCTTCTAAGCCCTAACTGGAGTTCATCTCCTCCAGTAGGAACACTTCCTACAGAACGCACAATCAATCACAAGCCTCTGGGCTAGCCTCAATCCAGCCCTTCCATCAAGTCCCTCTTTGATCCCCATGCTTGTCTAGACAGGGTCCTGCCGAGGGAACTGGCTGCTCTCACTGCAGCATTGGAAAGAAGGGTTTCTGGGTCACTATGTCTTTGTGCCTTGGACACAACATGCTATGCCCAAGTGTGTGTTTGGTGAAGACTCCCCAAAGGACCAGATCAGAAGTAGCAGAGAGGTTTCCATCAGCCTGTGGAGAGTCACATTAAATGGTAACAGAACATGGAAACGGAAGGTTGCCTCGCCTGGTCCACTCAGGCTAAGGCCTGCATCCTGGGTGAACTGGTGACCCTCCCTGCCCACTTCCAGCTCCCACTGCACAGAGCCACTCAGGACATTTGGCTGCATGAAACTGAGGCGCTACACTGGGCACAGTTGGTGCCTGCTTTCTGGTCACTCTCACAGAATCCTGTTTATCCTGGGCAGAGCACATGGCAAGGGCACCTCCGTGCTCCAGGTCTGCACACCAGCGAAGCAGTGAGACTGTTCTGGTGGGAAGCAGGTACTCACCGTCTCTACAGCTCTCAGGCCGCTCCTCAGGGTGCTGATCTCTTTGTCCAGCTCAGTCATGCTGTCGGAGAGAGCGACATCTTAGCAGTCAGCAAGCAGCTGACAGGAGCAATAAACACACTGTGGCTCGAGATGGAACATGCTTGGAGGCAGGCACATGTTCAGTTCATGCACTATATTCCCGGGACAGTGAGACGGCTCGGTGGGAAAAGTGCTTGCTGCTAAGCTTGACAACCCCAGCTTACTCCCAAGGACACATGTGGTAGGAGAAAACAGTTGTTATGACTTCCAAAGGCCTTCACTGAGCACACACGTACACACATGTGTATGCACACATGTACACACACATAAATAAACATGATAAAATGAAAAAATATCCTCCCTTTCATTCTCAGATCTCACAAAAGCTACAGCATTTAAAAAACCATGTAACTTATGTGTATAATTTTAATTTTTCCTGAACATTTTTTGTTTTCCTCTGCCAGCAGGTATATTTTATAGGTTAAAAATAGCAGACGAAAAATGTTTCCCATGTGTGCTGAAATATGTTTGAATCACAGAACACCTTTGCTCCTGCAAGTTGCTGTATGTAGAAATGAGCATTTCAAATGAGTTTGGCTCTCTAAGAAGGTGGCTCGCCCAGAACCCCGTTCAGTCAGGACCCTGCCGCTCACCGCTCACTGCGACTGCAGCCCTGGGATCAGCAGGCATTTGGCTGAGAGCTATCCTGGCTACTTTTAACTTTACTGCCTTTTTTGTTTTTAGTGAAGAAAGATTCCCGGGCTTCTCCTATGCCTTCTATTTCACGGCTCTTAAAAATTAAAGCTCAATTCTCAGAACCATATCAAAAAACTCTCCAATAGTTCATTTACTCAAATAGATTAATTTCTTGTGTTATCTATTCTATTACTTACACCAAGGTCAGAGAGAGAGAGAGAGAGAGAGAGAGAGAGAGAGAGAGAGAGAGAGAGAGAGAGAGAGAGAGAGAGAGAGAGAAAGAAAGAACAAGCCCACTCATTCTAGGTTGTAAATTCGCAGCAAAAGGCGCAGCTTAAATATATGTCTATCAGATGGAGGGGTGGAGGGAGGAGAGTGTGGAAAGCTGATTATTTCCATCTCTGAAGCAGCACGAGATTTGTGGGGAAAGTTTGGCAACTTCCCATTTTATTTTTAGCTCCTTGATTTGCATAACGACTGCTTCCCATTAACATCCTTGGCTCCAAGGAGTGAGCGCATCTGTGAGAGGCCCTCCCTTTGCGTCACCTTGTGTCCTCTGACTCAGGGCTTGTTCAGTAGAGCTGCTCTTCAGAAGCACTCTATGAGGCTAACCCTTTGGCCTCACATGTGGCAGGTGCTCTACCACTGGCAGCATCCCCCGCCTTCAGGTGACTTTTGGTTGAGACAGTCTCACTAGGTTGTTCAGGCCACCCTTGACCTCACTTTGTAGCCCAGGCAGGAACTGAACTTGCAATCCTGCCTCTGTTTTCTGAGTCAGGGAAGCTAAAAGGCCTGGCTGATGCTTATACTATAAGAAAATCAGGTTTTACACGATGGGTCAGTGAGTATTCCAAAGGACCTAGAACAAATATACATTCTCTAACACATTTGGATAATTTGGCTGCGATTCAAACTTTCCTTGCACAAAGTTCAAAGGGAAGAAAGCAGAGGAACCACTAGGCGCCTTTGCACTTCAATGCTGTTGCATTGAAGTGTGGCCCCCCACCCTGCAGTCTAGCTGGTGGAGGGGCCCCGCTCTGCAGTCTAGCTGGTGGAGGCCCCCCGCTCTGCGGTCTAGATGGTGGAGGCCCCCACTCTGCGGTCTAGATGGTGGAGGGCCCCGCTCTGCAGTCTAGCTGGTGGAGGCCCCCGCTCTGCGGTCTAGATGGTGGAGGCCCCCACTCTGCGGTCTAGATGGTGGAGGGCCCCGCTCTGCAGTCTAGATGGTGGAGGCCCCCGCTCTGCGGTCTAGATGGTGGAGGCTCCCACTCTGTGGTCTAGCTGGTGGAGGCCCCCGCTCTGTGGTCTAGCTGGTGGAGGCCCCCGCTCTGCGGTCTAGATGGTGGAGGGCCCCACTCTGCAGTCTAGATGGTGGAGGCCCCCCCTGCAGTCTAGCTGGTGGAGGGCCCCGCTCTGCAGTCTAGATGGTGGGGGGCCCCCGCTCTGCAGTCTAGATGGTGGAGGGCCCCCACTCTGTGGTCTAGCTGGCAGGGGGCCAGCCTTGTACTTACTTCACTTTGGCGGCTTGAGGAATATCCCGCAACTCTTCACTTAGATTGAGGACCTTGGGGTACTTATTCTCCACAATAGTTATTAGATAATGCAAAAGGGTAATGTTCCTAAGATTAAAGAAAAGGAGAACATACAATGTGATTAATATGGTTTATATATTCAAGGGGCAAGAACCAAGACAGACTAAGAATTAGTAGCCTGGCATGCGCACAGTTGTTGAGCCCATTAAGAGGACAGCTGTCTGAAAGCCTAAAAGTCTTTTGCGAGTCTACAACAACTCATCTGCTGTTGTGGTTGTTGGTGATGCTCACTTAAGGTTTCATGCAAAGGGTGGTCAGAGCTGATGCTGGAAGTGTACCATGACTGTGCCATTACATATACAATGTTCCTGCAGCTGTGAATTCACTTCTAATGTTAGCAGCTCTTCAGTTCCTAACTGCATGGCCCTTGGTAGTTATAACAGCTGTTGGTGCCATTTTCCTGTCTGGTGATGACAGGATTGAACCCTGACTGACCTGGATGGAAAGGGGCGTCTGATAACGCTGTCAGGCAAGGTTGTGTTAGTCTGGTCACCAATTCTACTGCACATGACAGTCACCTGGACTCCAGATGCCTGGGCCAACACCAAAGATCCATTTAACTGGGATGAGGTGGGGCCAGGCGTGGATATTTGTAAAGATTCTCTGGTTAGTCTAGCTTAGATACAGAGCTACTCGTCTATCAAAGCTGTCATAGAAGTATACTAGCACATTTTAGTAACATTTCCATAATTTAGGCAGTTTGCTAATTTACAAGCTAAGACACTATTCTCCAGTCCACCTGTCCCAAAGTGATTCAGAGTTGCCTAACAATTTTCCCCATAACAATGCAAAGCATTGCCAGTGCTCTGTGGCTTTACCCAGACAATACAATGCTGTTCCCAGGTCAAGGACTCAAATGGCTTTTTTTTTCTTTATTTTTGTTCCTATCAGTAATTAGAAAACAGTTTCCACTAAAGCAAAAACAGTGGCCAATACTTCTGTCCTCTTAGGCTTCTGTGAGTTCACTATGTTTTGTTATTGAAGTATTATTCCTTATAGAACCTACCTCTCTGCCCTGAGCCTCTCCTCTAAGGGCTGAAGGTGGGAACAAAACACCAGTAACTATCACAATAATGCTATTTTTTTCATTACTTTAGAAAGTTTCTTTTTTTTAATCTAGAGAAATTCCCACTAACTTAATTGGACTCCATATGTTTTTAAAAATTAAACCCAGGCCAGGCTTGCACATTTCTTTGCTGGCTAAATAACACCTCATTTCCCCAAAACAACTTGAAGAATGAACAACTGAACAGCCACACATCTGGCTAGTCCTGGTGGCTACTGAATCGGCCCCTTTGTGCTGACTGCTCCGTCGTGTGTACAGTTGACTCAAGAGAATGCGTGACCGCCCACTGGCCAACTACTCCACTAGGCACGGGGGTGTTATAGCTGCTGATGCCACATCTGGGAACCACCTTCATTCAGAAGATATTAGAGAAAAAAGATTGGAAATAATTTTTATGTATTCATTTGAGAAAACTTGTTCATATAAATTCTATAGTCATTTTAATAAGCAGACATCATGTAAGTACCAAATTATCAGAAGGTGGGGATGGGTGGATACTGACTTTGCATGTGTTTGGATGCATGCATGCATTGTGAGAATTGGAAGAGATGGTGTCCTTTCAAAGACAGCTGTTCTTTATATGCAACTAAGAGGCTGCAGGTCCCTATAATAGCCTGCAAACAGATCCACCTGTGGGCAAACAGCAGCACTGTGGGCTGACCTGCAGATCAGGGGTTAAATCCTCCCCCAGGATGGGAGGTGGGGCAGCAAAATGAGCCACTTGACATTGCCTTGGCTTTCTTATCTGACAACGTGTGTTAAGTAACTTGGCCTGGCCACTGACAAGCTATTTTGACAATCAAATGTGAAAGTGCTCCAAAAAGCACTGAGGTTCCCATTAAGGGAAGGATAGCGGGTTTTATATAAAACAACAGCACTCAGTCTCCATGATGCAAAAATAACAGCTTAACACATGGCTTCCTTCCTCTATTCCAGACGGAGGGCTGCTCTGCACTATGCCTCACTAACCCTATAGGAAACACAGGGTAAGAAGTCTCATTAGTGAGGAGTAATTGGGGCAAACAGTCCATCACGCTAAAGGATTTGGTTCTGAGAAGCTTCACTTTAGGAGGGATTGTGCGTGTCCCTTTGAAGCCAGTGAGAACCTTGGAGAAACAAAGCTCTTGGACAAATGAGAGTTAATGTGCGTGACGACCCCACCTGCTGAGGACTTAGGAGCTGGCCTCTTGGTGCTTCTAAGCAGACTGTTTACCTGAGCTGTGGTGCTGTGCACATCCCAGGCCACATCACACTGACCTTAGGATGTGCAACTGAAGGCAGCTCTGTTCATAAGGCTGGAGGGCCAGCCTGGGACTGAGACGTCCCGGATGCCTGCCTTCTCCTTTCTCTGAAGACAGTTCTCTGCGGCGGGGCAGAGACTAGAGAGGTGATGAAACATCGGAGCTGGGAGGGCTGTGGTTTGGTTTTGGCTATAGAGAGGCCCATCAGTGGCTTTTCTTCAGTATGTTACTCTATACTTAGAAGTTTACAAATTTGGCCTTTATTTACTTAATTTTTGTGTGTATGTGTGTGCAGGCACATGAACTGGTGTGTATGTTTGGTTCAGAGGGCAACGTGTGGGAATTGGGCCCTCAGTCTTGGGAAAGCACCCTGACCCACTGAGGCACACACCAGCCCCATGGGTTAGTTAGTTAGTTACCTAGGAATAGATCAGAGGATTTTATCTGTGGGTCCCTCCCCGGGGGCTGAATATCAGATATTTATATTACAATTCATAACTAGAAAATTACAGTTTTGAAGTAACAACAGAATAATTTTATGGCTGGGGGTTGCCACAACAGGAGGAACCACATGAAGGGGGTGCAGCATTAGGAAGGTTGAGAAGAGTGTCCCTATGCTAGATAGTGTCCCTATGCAGAGCACATAGATGAAGGAGCCCAGGGGCTCCTGTCTGTGAGAGGAATGGAAGAAGGCAAGAGTAGGAGCACAGTGAGGAGGCGGAGTGGGCAGTGCCCGGGTGGGCAGGTCACGCTCTGTAGGCACCCAGACGATCCAAATGCGGAGGGACACATGCTTACTTGTCAATACTGGATTTTGTATCCGCAATCTTGTTGAGGCTGGAGATCTTGAATCCATATGCATTGCCTCTTTGTCCTTTATTCATATAATTTCCAAATGCCAACACCACCTCCAGGAGCTGCTTGAGGGCACTGCTCCTGAACACCTCCTCTGAGCCAGAACGAATCGCTTCAAAGCAAGATGCACAGAACACACTGTTACGGCCAAGGCTTTCAGTTACCCTGTCCTGAAGCAACGCATCTTAACAGACATTCGGGGTGTAAAGAGTGGGTCACTAGACTCTGACCAAGCACTTTCAAAACAGGCAAATCATAAGCACTTCTACTATGGTAGAAGTTCCACAGAGAATGGAAAAGTTGCTCTCCCTCACCAGCTCTTCTCAGGAATGACTCGCCATCCCTAAGTACTTAGGAACAGAATAGACAGCAGAGCAACTCTGTTTCCAGCCTTCCTTTGCAAAACTCCACTGCCTCTCGCGGATCAGATCAGTAAATGAGTTCTGCTGACAGTGAAATGGCCGTTTGTTATGTATGGCTTGCAGGTAGTACACCAGGGATTGGAACTCAGATCTGACTCTGCCGTCCATTCTGTAACTGATCTTTATTGTCATCTACATCTCAGACATAAACACAGCAGCCTAAACTCCACCCTTAGGAAATCCTAGGAAGGCATGGCACTGAGAATGCTAATTATAGGTTCAATGCTAGGAGTGGCAAATTCATTCCTTAGCCATGTTCATGTGGTCAAATCCCAGACCCTGGGAGAAGCTCAGGCCATGGGCAGGAGCTCCAGAGCCCAGGCCAGGCCAGGCCAGGGTGTGCAAGACACAGACCTTATAAGACTATCCATTGGAATTCAAAAGAAGCAGTTGTTTACTTTGGGCACTTGAGACAAACAGTATTTCCTGCTAAGTGGTTTGACCTTACCTTCTACTTTGGGCTTCACTTCAGCCACGCGCTCTGCAAACTTCTTTTTGAAGTACAGTGATTGCAGTCTTTGCTGGTAATGATTAATTCTGTAAGAGCAAGGTGGGTTGATTAGCACTCAGGATGAGAGCCCATTTCTCTCGAATCAGCATGGGGTATTTGGGTGATTGCCTGGGGCGCTTCATTTCAAACTTTCCTCACGTACCCACAGCTCTTGTGAAAACAGAAGAGATGAAAGGAATCAAAATGCAGACTCTCCACTTTCCCCACTTCTCTCAAGTCTCTTCATTTTTCAGTCTGGCCTTTGGCAAGGCAACAAAGATTCGTCTCTGTCACACAGTCCTCATGCTCGTTCCCAACCTTTCTGCTTTGCAGGCAGCTCACTCAGCTAGTCTCTTGAAGGCAAGCGAGCTTAGCCTTCCAGACAGCTCCTAGAGGAGCCAGGGAACTGCTAGCCTCCGATCTGTAGCGAAGCTACAAGGTCCTTGTTGCTGGTTGGGGTGGGGGTGAGGTGTCGCAGTGTGCCTTCTCATGAAGCTTCTGAAACTCATGTGTAACCTGCTCACCATAGAAGGTCCAGGGATCACCCCCCTTTCTAATCCCATCCTGTAACCCCAAACAGATCTAGGTTTGCAGCCCAGATATGCCTCTTATTAGATGACCTTGAGTGAGATTCCTCTGGGATTCTTTCCTCTGTGGGTAGTTGAAAAACAACACTTCTCTTCTGGAGTCCCTACAGGCAGGGCTGCTATAAGGGTTACATGAGAAAAGCACTTGTAAAGATCTGGGCATGCGTGAGAAGCAACAGCTACTCTGGTGGTCACTAGCTTGTCTACACTGAGGGCTGCAGGGCGTAGCTTTGAAATCCCAAAGCTTTCCTTTGTTCAGCAGTAGTCTCCAAAATGGATAGTTGTAAGGGAATAATGCAGAACTAAATCTGGCCCCAGCAGGAATGAAGAACAAGGGACAGACTCCCCTTGGCAGGCTCTGCAGGCTCATGGCACTGAGAGAAAGGGCTCTGCCCCAGGGGCTACTGGTCCTTCTCTAGTATGGAATCAGTCCACTCCACCTGGAATGGCAGAGAGACTAAACCCCCATGCCAAACCCCATTACAGAGCAGTGGCTGCCCCGGGTGGGGGGGGTGGGGGTCTGGAAAAGGGCTCAGAAAGCTTGCTGAGGCTCCATGGGAAGACTGTCATGACTGATTAGTGATGTTTGCCTCTGTCTTATCCATTGTTGGAACCTGTGATCCCACTCCCTCCAATTTTCAACAAACATGTCATCTCCCTCCAATTTATAACACACTTGAGATGTCAAGGTATTAGATGCTGAGGTACTATCCCAAGACATCAAAGTGCTGGTGAGAATGACTATGATTGGCCCAGGGAACATTATAGCACAATAAGGCCAGAGCACAGGGGCCCAGAGGCCCACAAGGACAGCTATGAGGATGCTCGGACATTGACTCAATGGGGCAAGAACTTCCCCACAAACGAAGAACACATTCCACACAGATGATATCGGAAAAGATTTTAGAAATGAAAAATGCTGCCCGACAGGTGACTGGCCCAAGCTGTTTATCTTGAACTGAGGTTTAGAGACTTCCTTGCTAAGGCAAAGGGGGTCTTTCATTTCCAGTGCCTGCCAGCTCACCTGCTCATCTCAAACAGGAAGCGGTCAGCCTTGGCCATCCGGTCCAGCTCGTGCTTGTGTTCCTCTAGCAGGTCGATGTCACTTTTCTCAGGAACAAATTTCAAAAGCTGGAAGTGCATGCGTGAATTAAAGCAGATGGTTAAAAAAAATCTCTATAGCAGGTTTTTATCTTTTCAGCTAAACATGAGATTTTAATTTTTTCTTAAGTTACAAGCCTGCTAACTGGCAAGCAAGGCATAAGGAATGGCTATTTATACGCTGACTCGATCGCAGTTTTAAATTGGCCCGACAATCTTCTTCTATTCTTTAGCATCTTTCAAATAAGAACTGTTAACAATTTCCACCAGGATCTACTTTGTGTAGATGCCTTAGCAGGACCATAAAGGAAACCCTGTCATTAGAAGGACATAAAACTGAGTTCCAGAAACATTCAGTACCTCAGGCTGCATTGCAGAGCAATTGTGTATAATTGTCAGGAACCCAACCGCGGTCTCTCTGAATCCCTGAGTTCTACACATTTTTTGTATTGTACTGTGGTGGAATGAAACACATTTGTGTTTTTCATTCACCTTGCTTACTTTTTCTATTTTTCCAATTCCATCTTCCTTATTGTTCCACGTAGCATTCAGTGAGAGAAACAGTGGGAATAGTGGACCTTTTTTCCATATTTTATTTTGGAGAATGAGAATGAGAACAAAGTGCACACATTTGTGTGCATTTGTGTTTGCAGGAGCTGGGTATACATACTGTTTTCTAGATCCAATGTTCTTTTCTCCTCCAAATTGAAATGAGACCTTCCCCATAACTTGAGTTACTCCTTTGATAGATTTTCAGATGTTTGCTAGAACTCTTAAAAGGGAGCTGGGAGCCACCACAGAGAGAATTGGAACTACAGAGAAGGCATCATTGGGAGGTGGTGTTCAGCTGAGAACATGGTCAGGGCTGGAGAAAACCAGCACTCAGGATGGGGATGGAGGGGGAGGAGGAAGAGGAGGAGGAGCAGGAGCCCATAAAGGAGGCACTAGAGGTTAAGCTGGAGAAGCCTGTGTAGCAATCACAGGGCCAAGGTGAGAATTCATCACTATGGAGTAAGTGGCCATTGATGTCAGACACCAAAAAAGAGAAGAGCGGCCACGCGTCCTCTGGTTTGGGCAACAGGGAGGCTGTGAATGTCCTCAGTAATCCCAGCTTAAGGAGGCAAAGACGACAGATGACAGTGGGATGACGAGTGAACAGGAGGAGGAGAAGGACTGGCTTTCATAGACTCAGACTGTGCCAGGAACAGAGAAGACAGTGACACTGTGTGTGCACTCACTGATGACTGACACTTGGCCAGCTGAGAGTGGAGAGGGCCAGGCTAAGGCTGAGGGGAGGAGCAGCCAGTGCAGATGGGCTTCTGACAGAAGGAATGGATGCCCTAGGGGATGCAAGGGAAGAGAAATGGGGGCTGGTGCCAAGGAGTGGTGCATGGCCTGCTGGCCAGGTATGCTTGTTTCTAGGTATTTTTGTTTTGTTTTGTTTGGTTTGGTTTTTCAAGACAGGGTTTCTCTGTGTAGCCCTGGCTGTCCTGGAACTCACTCTGTAGACCAGGCTGGCCTCGAACTCAGAAATCCACCTGCCTTTGCCTCCCAAGTGCTGGGATTACAGGCGTGCGCCACCACTGCCCGGCTGTTTCTAGGCATTTTTGTCCCCAGGTTCAAATGATGACACTGAACATGACATGTAGTTTCATGCTCTTTGCATACGGCACGTTGTAGGGCAAGGTGAGAATGAGATGGTGTTCCTCTCCACTTTATTTTGGAGTTTTATCTTCTAAGGTAATTTCAGACATCTTTTCTCCAGTTTGCCAGGGTTACAGCTGGTATGTGATTGGGAAACCACCACCACCAAGTATCTTAAGTGTCTTTTGTGACGTCCAAAAGCACAGGAAGAAGCATGTGGAACATCCCCCCTCCCCCTGCATCCCAAGCAGAGGCAAGTAACCTGCGGCATCTGGATGGCTTTCCAGAGGGATGTAGCTGGGAAAGCACCTGGGGCAGAAAAGATGGCTCCGAGGAAGAGCAATGCGGCTTACTGAGCCCAGCCACAGCCTTAGCCTGCGGTCACCAGCAACAGACAGCATGGACTGCTCGTGGCCCTCATGTGGGCTCAACGCAAGGGTAAGGGCATGCTGGGACAGACAAGTGCCTTGAAGAGAGGTATGTGGAAGAACACCAGGCAGAGGAACATTGCGACGAGGAAGGAAAGGGGAAAGAGAGAGCGTGGGAGCCGAGCAGAGAGCACGAAGCTCACAGAATTATCAGGAGAGACCAGGTCAAAAATGTCCTTGGCCAGATGCTGCAGCAGTGGACAGATTTTCTTCCTTGTTTATTTGGAGTGTGTCTTATTTGCACTGCAAGCCCTTTTGGCAGGGCTTTGCAATCCTTTCCCTCAAGGAGGAATTTTGCTGGATGCAGTTTCATAGTAAACAGATCCTCTAGCATTTTAAGCATATGACCTTGTAGCTAGAAGCTGAAGACAAAAGGATCAAAGCAGCTCTGCATACAGCTGTCACTTCTGGTAGTGACTTGAAGGTAGGGCCACCTGGAAGCTGGGGCAGCTATGTAGTGAGGGAAAGAAGAACAGGGATCTGGAAACATCCCTGCATGGGAGAATACTTTAAATTGTGCATCCACAGAGAACCATGGGAGATACAGAGAAAACAATCATTAACATTTTGAAAATTAAATCAAATGTTTAAAGGGCAGCTTGATAAGTTCTACTGGAATTGTGAGGTTCTCGCCCAGGACAAGCCCAGCTGCAGGTCTGTCTTGCTCTGGGTCTGTTGTCACCATCAAAAGTGCACACACAGACAGAGGGGCAATCTATGAAAAGTGGCCTTGCCACTCAGGAAACGAGATAACCCTTTCTATACTTTCAAAGCTGAATATGCACACAGTGGCCCGAGTTCAGCTTGTAGTCATGGTTGGTACCCACGACTGACCTTCAGTGCTCTGGCAAGCACAGACCTTAGACCTGATCACCTAAACTCAGATTGTGTCCCTAGGACAAGGGAGGGGAAGGAGGAATAGCCAGTCTTAGCCCGTTGAGATGGTCACCTTAAAGCTCAGAGACCTTTACGTTTTAAGGGATCAGGGTGACAGAGACAGATAACAAGCTTTGTAGTATGTACTGGTTAGAAACACATGACACAGAGTGGCTAAGCACAAATGCTCCAGAGAGTCACCACTTTAGACTGGCTGCTTGGCCAAAGATAATATACTTCCTACTCAGGGACACTGATGTGGCTGCCCCTAAGCTGTGATTTACTGCCATTTATGACACAAGATGCTGCTTATGAAGAGCTCTAAGGAATAACCCACTCACCATAGGACAGGTATGACCGCTTAGAGCAGGTGGCTGTGCTGGGGTTAATGGTTGCTTTTTCGCTTGTCGGAATGATGAGCCAAGATGCAAATTTAGTAATTAATAGTTTGTAAAGTGATTTTTTTTTTTTAATTTCAGAGTGCTTGGGAGGTTTTCAATACTCCTGAGAGAGACTTTTTCCCACCAGCCTCAGCAGATTTTTATGATATATTAAGACAATTTGACCTGAAGTCTAGGGACAAAGCCTGAAATGGTGGAAGCCCAGGCACTTGCTAGACTTGCTTTAGGATTTCGTTTCATTTTTCTTTATGAAAGAGAGAGAGAACATATGATTAGCACTGACATGGGTGCCTTTAGACACCAAATAAAGGTGTTGGATCTCCTTGAGCTGGAGTTACAGGCATTGTGAGGCACTGAGTCACTCTACATGGGCACTGGAAATGGACTTGGGCCCTCTAGAAGAGCAGCGAGTGCTCGGAACCCCTGAGCTGTTGCTCCATCCACATTTGACAGCCTGTGATATTCCTTCTCAACTATCTTTTCAAGGAACGAGAGAATAAGAGTCCTTTAAAGCAATGCAATTCAGAAATGAGAAAATTATCTACTAGCAACAATAGAGTTTCCCAGAATCCTCTTGGCTGCTGATAGTCTGCTACTAATTGGGCTCTGAAAGCTGTCTGGCGGCTCACCTGTTCTAACATGTCTTTGGGCAGATCCTCCTGTTCATCCATTGTTAGAATTGCCCGCTTGATTTCATCATTGGATAATTTCAACCTGGAGAAGGCATATTTTATTTTGTTAATAACATTGTCATGATTGTTACAATTTAATACAAGACAACTCACTCTACTATACCAGCTGCTGATTTTCAAGTATGGTTTTTCTCAAAATCTCGGCAAAAGCTTATTTCCTGACAACACAGGAAACTAAAAATAGGATTTTGAAACAGCTTAGACATTTTTCCACGGCTCTGTGATGTTCTGCTGACACCGGGACAAGCTGCCATGCTCTATCATTAGTTTTGTCAAGGAAAGTTAGAGATGAGGAAAGTAGCCACAATGGTCTCCTCATACCCAACATCCACAGATTGTAGGTAAGGGAGAGAACTCAACCCCTGACCTCATTGTATGTCAGAGGAGTTCCAGGTATGTTGCAAAAATAGATTTTGACAAGCTTAGAAACCATACAGATGAGTATAGAGTGAAATTCATTAGTATACAAAGTGAAATAAATACATGGTAACTTCTTAGGTCAGGAATTTTCATATATTTAATTTCATTTATATTTGAAGATAGGAAATTAAAGACTGCTATTTGAACAGGAGTTTCCCCAAATTTGTTTCTCTTTACTGCTTCCTGGCTCATGCGGGAGATGTAGCTTGCATGGCAGTGGCTATTTTAAGTAGGAAACGATCTTTACCCTTCTACTGCCTTGGAACCCTCTATGCGTTCACTGCGCCTTGCAGCTTGTTCGGGAGATGGGTTGAGTGTGTGCTGTTGATAGCCCAACCCTCCCAAAACCTATAGTCACCTTGGAGATAAGGATAATGTCCCAATTCTCTTTCAAGAGTCTTCATCACATATAGTGATGAAGGTTGGGTAAAATAGTGATATGACATGACATGACAGGAAATCCACATCATTTAGTGGAACAATTTAGCTGAGTTGGTCTGGGTGAAGAATACACCAGAAGAATACAGGAGATCTGTACAGCACCAGCTCTCCATTGTCAAGGCTAGCCCTGGATTTTAGGGCATAACAGGCTCTTAAGTAAGTTAAAGTGCAGTACCATAGTGTGGCCACACAGGAAGGGACAGTAACTCAAAACTAAAATTGCCTCTAATAACAACTATCAGGCTAGGAAATGTGCAGTCACCACTTTATTACTTTATCACTGGATGTGTGCATCGGCGGGTGCCACGGCACATATGTGGAAGTCAGGACAACTCCAGGGATGGTTCTCTCCTTCATCGTATGGACCCCTGGGATTGAATGCCTGTTCTTAGGCTTGGCAGCACCCACTGAGCTATCTCACAGGACCCCACATTCTGTTCTTCAGAGAAAACTAAATGAGCTCTGCATCTTTTCACACTAGGTTGGGGAAATTGTTTTCAGCCTTCCTGTTTTGCATTTAAAAATAAAGGGTTGAAAACCAGAGTGAGAACAATACTCAAAGCACTGGGCTTGAATTTCACTAGCTACCCAGATGGAGTTTGAAGTTGTGTGCCTTTGAAATTGTATATATTTATGCTCTTCAATTTCCAGAGGCTGTCTGGACTAAACTTCCTCTTAATGTGGCCCACAAAGAGACAGGAGACTTTAATGAAAAGTCCTTAAGAAAATTTACCCGTGAATGGAACACCACACACGTGGCCTGCTGGATCAGACAAAGAAATCCTACCTCGGGAAGGCAGGGAGAGTACCTGCCCCCCTGCATGGCTTTCCAGTCTGAAGTTCTTGGTGTCATCTGTCACCCTCAGAATGAGCCTTTAATCCCTGTAATTTAAGGACCCTGCTGATTCTAGCTCTCACAGCTTGGCAGTGCTTGGTATACTGCGGGGTGACAACTCTTGAGGCATCTGCTCCCACTGCCCTTTCTTGGCAGGAAATGAACCAGCCACCTTAAAATAGTATTTAACTCCAGGTTGCTCTACTTGGGTATTTAAAAACTTTGCCCAGACAATCGGAACATTCAGGGATAATTAGAACAAGCTAGGGATAGACGGCTAGATCAGTCTCGGCTCTGCTTCGGTGGGTATAAGCCAGATCCTCCTACTTAATAAAGGAGCTTTTTGTGGTTTATGACACCCAGGTTGCCATGTCAAGAGAGGAACTGGAAAAAGGAACAGCTGTACTTGGAAAGCGGTCATTCTACAATACAGACCCACTTAAGTGAATGCCCTTCCTTCCTTCCTTCCTTCCTTCCTTCCTTCCTTCCTTCCTTCCACTCCTCCTCCTCCCCCTCTCTCTCTCTCCCTCGCTCCCTCTCTCCCTCTCTCCCTCCCTCTCTCTCTCTCTCTCTTTCCCTCCCTCTCTCCCTCCCTCGCTCCCTCTCTCCCTCCCTTCCCTCCTGGTGTGGGTGGGGAAGCCTATTTTGGTGATTAAAGCAGTCTGAACTTTATTTTATTTTATTTTTTCCAAGACAGGGTTTCTCTGTATAGCCCTGGCTGTCCTGGAACTCACTCTGTAGACCAGGCTGGCCTTGAACTCAGAAATCCACCTGCCTCTGTCTCCCAAGTGCTGGGATTACAGGCGTGCGCCACCACGCCCGGTTCAGTCTGAACTTTAAACTGCTACATGTTATCCATATACAGACAGTAGAGAAGTTGCTTATGCTACTGAGGGACTATTATAATAAAAAACAATTAAATTGGATTTTAATACATAAACACATAGGAGGCAAGTTCTTAATAGCTTCTTACTCTGAGGTACGCCATGACCACTCCATTCTCCTCACATATGTGATAAACAGGGCACTGTTGTCCCTCCACTGAACAACTTCTCTTCCTTCTGCTCTTAAGAGCTTTGGGTGACCTCGGTCACTTAAGCTATAAATATCTACTTACGATATACGCCCAACAGTCACCTGCTTTGGGCTCTAAGCCAGGTGGTAGCAAGTTCCCCTTACCTAACTTTTGTAGCACATAAGGAAGCTCTAAAGGCTATCCAAATACGGGGTTGTACAAATATTTGAAAATACAACATATAGACTATGCCACAGGCTTTCATCGCCATAGATGTTAGTGTAATGATTGATGTGACATAAATCCTCCAACAACAAGAGAACAGATGGACAGCAGCCTTCACGAGGGAAATACACAGGGAAAAAAGGCATTGCATGTGTAGAAAGCCAGAAAATCCTCACATAATTTTTGATGTATTTTTGGTTATCCCTAAGTACAAAATGAAATGCCAATTCCTACCAAAGGTTTCTCATCTCTGTCAGTTCTGGCCCCCACATGTCTTACCTGGACTATAGAAAGAATCCTATTTGGTGTCTCCTCTGTAACCAATGCTTGGTTCCTCGTATCTTACATTTCAAACCAAGCAAACTTAAAGCCATATTAAAACAAACACACTGCTCTCCTTGGGAACAAACCCCATTTTCTGATGCCATGGTTATAAACGGCATTAACCAAGCAGTGACTGTGGGGCTTCACGCATGGAGGTTCATTCTCCTTAGCCCATGATCTTCACTCTATAGAACAGGAGTTATGACGTGATTATGGCTGACTTGTGTGTGCCCCTAAAAGGCCCAAGACTGAACAACAAGCTTTCCTGCCAGGCTTCACTGACTACAAATGCCAATCCCAAGGTCTCCTTCTCCAGCAGGGTTTGCTTTACTAGTCTGAAGTCTGATTAGAACTGCCTTCCTTACTCCCCCACACCTCCAGTGCACACACTTTCTCTAGGAAGCTCAGCTGGAGTTCCTCTATGTGACTGAGCTCTGTGTCCTTCAGTAAGGCCACTGCAAGCCCTGGGTTAAGCCGTCTTCTCTCCAGTAACATTTTATTTCTCCAATCAGCCTTGAGCTTTCAAAGGCAACAGTGCCATTTGATTTGCTTTCTTCACTGGGATTAATGGCTTGTTGTGAAGATGTTGAAGGGAGCAGGGTTGCATGTACCTTCAGAGGTTGTGACCCATGGTCTCTTAGCCCTATCACCATGGGCCCATTGTGAGGCAGAACATCACGGTGGGGAGAGCACAGCTAAGCAAGAAACTGCTGTTCTGACAGGTTTGGGAAGGAGCAAGATGAAGAGGAAGGAGGCAGATAGGATACACCTCCCCAGACACATTCCAGTGGCATCCTTCCCCCAAGTGTCCATTCCCATAGTTTACACCCATATAGTCCAATTAGGAATCCGTTTTTATGTTCAGAGACCTCGGAAGCCAATGACCTTTTACAGTCCCCCCTGTGAGCTGTGCACTGTGAATCAACTCTTCAAGGCATCTTCAGAGGTGATCACATAAGTTCACAGCACCACAAGTTCTGGTATATGTGCACCCAGCACGGTGGTGTGCAAACAAATGCTTGAAAGTCCTACTGTCTTAAAAAGAAGTACAGACATGCTTTTGTGAATAGCCTGCTGCTCAAAGTCCCTAACTGCCTTTTGTGTGTAACAATGAACTGCCAAGGAAAGAGAGATTAAAATCTCCTAACTCTCTAGAAATCAAAATAAACCACAAATTAAAATTAATCCAGTTTAACTTCTTTTACTTTTACCTCAGCACATTTACCATCTTGGCCACATGTGAGGTTTTAACAATTATTACCAAGTGAGAAACGTGCATTGCCATCTCAAAGGAGGGCTCCTGACCTGGCTAATATGAAATCACTGAGACTCAAGGCTACATTGCTGTCCTTACCATACCGTAATGTGCTCATTATAATAATCTATTAAGAATGTCCCCAGGTAGGCTAACTAGGTTCCAGGCAAACTGTCTTGGAGAGAAAAGAGAGTGTTTAAACACACACAGTGCTATATTACTTTACCTTAGGCTCTGCGATGTTTGAAGTATCGGGATTTACACACCACAGATACAAAGTAATTCCTTCAATAATGGGATGGGAAATTAGCCAGAGAGAGTTGTAACCTTATCTGTAGCCTGGGTAATTATCCTGGCTGGCACTGAGCACTGGGAATACTTTCTTTATGAGAAATGAGGTTTCAGTTTGTACTCTCCAAGCATTTCAACACTTTAGACATTCAGAGTGATGTCTCTCTTTGTCAAGTGTGTTGAAAGTGCTCTGGACAGCAAGCACACAAGATATAGGCAGAGGGATTCGGATTAAGACAAAACAACAACAACCTGGGGTTGGGAGGTGCCTCAGGAGTAAAGAGGACCAATGTCTGGTTCTCAGCTTCCACATGTAGGTTCACAAACATTCATAATTATAGTCCCATGGAATCTGACAGCCTTTTCTGACTTCCATGGGCACAAGGCACATGTATGGTACACAGACATACATGCAGGCAAAACCAGTCAAACACATAAAAAGATCTTTAAAAAAATACAACAAACAAACATACACCTTTCCCCAAATCTTCACTTACATTTCCAATTAGGAATATTATTTGGGAAATAGTAAGAACATAAATATACACACTATGGAAGAGAGTAAGTAGACACTCCAGCAGTGTCGTCTTAAGGCGGATCCCTTAGCTAACGTAAGCATGGTTCATGGTGCAAAAGTGAGGCTAAGGGGCTTGGCCATTTCTGTAGTTCCCACTCTGAGCAGTGATGAAATGGGTGGTTCATGTTACCTTACAAGTTGCATTAAAATTCAAGGATCTCATAAAGGTTCAATTTCTCTTTCACTAAAGGAAACACTTGCTCCTTGAAGTAATAATATACACCCGACAACAGGCAGGCATCTATGCTGAAACCAAGCAGCAGCTCTTTGTGTTCAAAGAAACTCAGTCGACGGCCAGGCCAGTTCAGTAATAAGGACCTCCCCTTTTCATCTTGGCTCGCTCCGCTAGTCACCGTACACCAGCCCGATTCTTCCCAGGCTGCGGCTTACCCTTTTAGGTCCCACTGTCAGCATAGTTTGCATCTTCCTGCACCGGAGTAGCATTAGTTATCTTTGCCTAACTACATACCAAAAAGCCACTTGAAATATGGAACAGCTGAACAACACTGCAATCACAATTCAGGCTATAATTTCCTTTTTTCATTTCAAGTTCTGAGGTCTTAAAATTTACAAGTTATAAGAAAGATTTCTGAACAAGGCTGAATTGGATAAATTAACATTTCACTGAGATTTACATATCTTTATAAAACAAAGATGTTCAAAAGGAGAATGAACTCATGTAATTCTGAAATATAAAAAAGTGATATTGGAAAGCAAAATAGAGCCAAGAGTAGTGATGCATGCCTTTAATTCCAGCACTCAGGAGGCAGAGGCAGAAGCAGGTGGCTCTCTGTGAGTTCAGGGGGCCAGCCTGGTCTACAAAGTGAGTTTAGGACAGTCAGGGCTCTATTACACAGAGAAGCCATGTCTCAAAACAACAACAACAACAATAAAAGCAAACTAGAGAAGCACCAACACAGCTCCTGACTCTGGGACGGTGTGACTCAATGACGAAACTGTGTCCATAACTAAAAGATGTCAATGAAGTCAGTCCATTTCTTAGGCTTCTGGAAAGGAAAAGACCAGGGCCGGCATCCAGCCTGAGAGATCTCTCCAGGAAAAGTAACACCAGCAAGTGTCATTTCACCCTACACAGAAGGGGCTTGGAAGACCTGCACTTCAGCAGAATAAGAATAAAATAAACAGCAACCACGTGGTTCTAAGCTAAGAGGAGAGCTGGCCCTCCCTCCCAGTCATGTTTACTCAGCACCAACAGTACCTCGACAGAAGGATGTTGCAATTCTGAGCTCTCCGTCCATCAATCACTGACAGCTCTTTGACTTTAAGTTTGGAACTCAGTGTGTCATCAATGGCATCTGCTTCTTTCTGGAAAGAACACAAGAGACATCCATCAAAGTCAAATGTGGATAGTCAGGCTCCAGACACACACTTTTCTTCCACATTCTCTGGGCACGTACACATACCCTGGTCGAGTTGAGATGATGAGGCGATGTTCAGAAGGTGGTGCAGTCAAAACAAAGGCTACTCTCTACTCGACAAAGACAATTACAAAGCTGACCACCCACATTTGAAAAGCATTATTTAGAAGAACAAAGAGCCTCCAAGTTGAAGATGTTAAACGTGCATAAATTATCAGTGCACGATGCTGTTCTTTTGTTCCTCAGATCTCAATGAACAGCACACAGAACTGTCACTGTGAATCAAGCTCAGCAGAGGCTTGTCATTACTGGACCAGTCACTTATGGGGCCCATTCACCCGAGAACCATGTTCAATCCTTAGCAGTCAAGAGAGTTGAGAAATAATCCCCAAACACCTTCCTGTGTAACAGGAAGTCCCAAAATGCCAAATGTACCTTTCATTTCCCAAGCCTGACAGAAGGACAATGGAGAGGGGCAGTAGAAATCTGTTGTTACCTGAATTAACAATTGAACACTATTTGCTTATTTTATTCATTCATGATGGCCAGATATAACTAAGGTGGAATAGGCATAAAACAATGAGATGCAATACAAAGGTCAAGGTGAGAATATAGGCTAACTTGGTAAGTAGCCAACTTGATTTCATTAGTGGTTAGGGACTATGCACTATGGAATTTAAAAAATATAGAGAAACCAGAGAGCTTTGGAATTGTGTCCCAGTTTAGGAAGCAGAGGCAGTATGAATGAATATCAGAGAACCATGGGGACTAAACAAGCAAAGGTCTCTTGTGCTTGGATTCCAGGCATACTCTGGAGAGACAGTCCAGGAAGAGCTGAATCCCAGAGTGGAATCACCTAGTCACTGAGTTACATTATCTAACAAGACGAGCAAGGGATTTCAAGCTTACAGTGAGCCAAGGGGCTGTGTTAAGTAAGGGTTATATGGTAGCTCACTTACCTGCTTGGAGTTATTGTTCACAAAGAACTCCTACAGCCATGGCAGAGGCATAGAAAAAGCAAATCAGATACATGCAATTCAGAAACCACAGCAGCAAACAGGGAAAGTCAAAGCAGTCAAGGACATTGGTGGGGCAGGGCAAGAGGGCAGGAGATGTTTCCTGCCCTTGAGGTCCTTAACTCAACTGAGCCGGTCTGGCTGAAGATACAGTGAAGATCACAGTGTAAGATGACAGATGGCTTTTCAAGTGGGAGCAAATCAAATTCAGGAAAGAAAAGGGCTTAGAAGGAGAAGGAATATAATAATTCCTCTTGAGAACAACCATCAGGCTCCCATTTATTCAATGTGGTGCTTGCCTGATTGAATGTGTAACTGTGTGTGTGCGTGCACATGTACATGTGTACATAACTGTGTGTCTGTATAAACACACACACACACACACACACACACACACACACACACACACGATGCTCAAGACTAAGGCTCATACACACATTAGGCAAGTACTCCACCACTGAGCTAGACTCCCAGCCACCATGTTGAAATTTTTACTTGACGATTATCAATTAAATTCATCAGCTTGACTGAACAATCACACTGTTATACAAAATGTGCTTCTCTTTGGTGGAAATACCTGCCTTCTTGAATCATAAGGAAGAGTTAAGAAAAGACTGTAGTGTGGCCCATATGAGGGCGCAAACCATGGCAGCAGGTGTTGTGGGGAGGGGTGAGGAAAAGCATGGAGCATGGAAACCGAGAAGCCGCTGGTGCAGTTAATGGTGGCCATGTCCCAGGGGTCTCAGGGCGGTTCAAGCAGACAAGGTCAATAGCTTCTTGAAAGAATTTTTAGAGAAGTCTTCTAGTAAAGATGGGAAAGAAGAGCTAATGGTATGTTATGAGAAAGTGGCAGCTCTTCCTGCATACTTTTGCAAGGCAGGATCGAGAGGAGCTTTGGTGTGTAAAACACGCTGCAGTTCTCAGGCCAACTGTGTACAACTAGCATTTGCTCAGCAGATTCCTTAAGGTCTCCCTGGTCTCGGCAGCACTGCCAAGGCCAATTTTATACAGATGAACTGTTTCGCATAATTCTTCTAGTGGGAAACAGAATGTGCCCCCACCCCCACCCCAGCCTTGGTCTGCCCATACAAGGAGGCCTGCTGCTCTGGAAAGGCATTTCAAAAGCACGCTGATAACCACACGAAACTCTTCTTCTGTCTGATAACCCAGTTTTCTTTTGCCCCTGTTATGCCTTAGATTTTCTACTCTAAGCTCTTTAGGACTCTTCTAATAAAAGTAGTTTTAAAGGCAGAAGACTTTGGTCAAATGAACTCTATGAAGGCAACTTAACCAAAGAGAAGTAACTACTACTTTAAAAAGACCCTGCTCTCACTGTCTACTCTTCAAAACAGAAATTTTTACCAGGCTTTCTGGAAACTAACATTATACCTTAAATTCATTCACACTGTTGAGAAATGAAGACATCTGACCTCTTTATGAGCTAACATGGAGAAGCAAACAAGACACAAGAATTTAAGCTTTGGAACTAACAAGTCACTTTGCCCACTCTGGTGTTCCTTTGGCTGAGTTTGTCGAGCAGCTGGTCCATCTGTAACCATGAGCAGCAATCTACATGGTGGCTAGTTGCTAAGTGGTAAACTATATAGACTGCTCCACAATGAAATGATGGTTCAGCCTTGCATGAATAATGATAATCTTTACATGAGTGGATTTTAATTCTTTCAAATTCAAACATATGCTAATATTTATACATAATCCTTAATTGATGATTCTTATCATAGACCTTCAAACTACTTAAAAACTATGTTTATTTATTTATTTTTTATTTGTATGTGTGCACGCACAGGCATGTGCACCCCATGCCATAACATATGCATGGAGTCAGAAGACAACTGTGGAAGTCTAGTCTCTCCTTCTACTATGTGGCTTTGAACTCAGGCCATTAGGCTTGGTGTTACTTTACCTGCTGAACCATCTCTGCAGCCCTACACTTAAACAAGCAAACCCAACAACACTGCTCCCAGTTTTTCTTGTCTTTTGGTGCTAAGACTAATGAGCATGCTGACTGAGAGCTGGAGACAACAGTTCTGGGGGAGAGCACTTGCTTAGAATGCATGAAGCTCGAGATCTGATCTCCAGCACTGCAAAGCAAAGCGAGAATATTGACATCGCTGAAGAAGGGGCTGAAACTGTTTTAGGATTTTTCCAGTGTGAAAATTAGATGCAAAAACTAACTTGACTGTAAAAAATAAAAATAAAAAAAATAAAAAAAAAAGAGAAGAAAAATTGACCATTCTTAAGGAATCTGTAGATCTGGCTGAATATTCCAAATGGGACACTGAAGGACTTAAAATATTACACTCTAGCATTGGAGTTGGAGAATGGAGCCTGGGCCAGTAGCTTTCTTGTTCCCTAAATAAAAGGATGATGGCTTTGAAATGTTACACTTTGTGGGGAATCATAGGCTTCTAAAGAAGAGCTGTCCTTAGGCAAAGGGCAAGACAGAGAGACTCTGTGAGCTGCTAGTATGAAGACTTCCTTTAGGCAAAGGTAGTCTCTTTAGCTCATTTTCCCTCTATCCAACTGTATAGAGAGAAATAAATTGCTAGCATGTCAGGATGAAATTTCCCATTACAGATATGAGGACTATACAACTGTATCTTCTTCATAAAACTATAACACAGCATCCGATGTATTAAGAACTAGTCTCTTGGGGCAGACCTGGAGATCATGTGTAATGTCGTTCCAATGAGGAAAAGGTCTTGAGATTAAAAACTTGACTTTCAAATGAACTTCTGGAATGTGCACAGGGGAATAGCTGTATGCTATTACACTCCATTTCATGGGAGGCATAAGCTTACACAATTGGCTCTCTACACCTTTAATGCATGCACTTAAAAAAAAATCCCACTCTCGACAGTCTGGTGCTGGTGATGAATAAAGCCACAGATGGGAGAACAAAGAGAAAGTGAAACTCAGCAAGTCTGTAGTCCTGAGTGTGGCTGGTGGCTGCTGGGATACTGAGGACACACTAAGCCCTATTTACAATATCTGCAATATAAGAATATTACCTCCTTCCTAGAGTTGGGATGAGGATTAAGTAAGGAAACAGTACAGAAGCTCCTTGAGTAGTAAATTTTATGGTTGATGAGAATAAGAACTGTTTATATCACACCAGTCCCAGACACATAAGCCAAAGCAACCACTGTCTTGGTTCATATGACAGTTACTTATGGTTGTCTCATCTCTGCTTTACACTATAATTATATTGTGGGCTCATGTAAAGACTGAATGAATTTGCATCATCTGATCCTTTGCCACAATTCATATATAAAGGAGACAAACTAAATACCCGATTTGAATGATAGAATAGCGTGTAAGCTTATAAATGTAGGCAAATGTATATATTTATGTAGGTGTGTGTTTATATATACATGCATGCATACATTCCCAAAGTGTCACTCCTTATTTAAATGATGCTGAGTTATACCAAACTCAGGCTTGGATGGTTCTATCAGATGCTTGTGGTAATGATATATGTGTGTTCCTCTGAATGCCTGAAAAATTCATCAACACAAACAAATGGCTGAAGTCCAGAGTTTGACAAGTTTCACATCTTTGGAGGAAGGAAAGAGCTACCAGGGTAAAAGATGGGTTCTTGGCATTCATTTAGTACTAGAAATAAGAGTAGTTTAAGTGTGGTGATAGTTGCATATTGGGTTGCCATGCCTGGAATGAACACACACGGGTCTTGGATGCTGCAGTTTTGGGATGAGGGATAACCTCATTTACTCTGACCTACATATTCCAATTAAGATGCCTGCAGCCTTTCATTTTCTGACTCTCAACAATGTAAATGCAATGAAGTGGCTCAAGTTAGCCTCATTTGGAAAATAAATTGATGGTTTATTGTCTATTTTTATATCAGAAGAAGAATATTTAAAATACCCAAGAGGTGTGGGTGTGTTGAAATTTGTCTTCAGAAAGTTTTGCTGAAAATTTTGGTGATAGCCCATCTTCACTAGTCTATCCAGTGTTAAGAAGAACCAAAATGTTCTGGTCTATCCTGTCAGGGATGAGCACTGATTACTTAAACAGTGCTGGTTGCTAGGAAACGGTTACTCAGTTGCAGAGCTTTCCGCAATTGTCTCTCCCAGAACTCTTGAAAACTGTCCACATATTTGTCCCAGAGCCTTTTGGCAGCATCCTCCTTCGCTTTCTGCTGAAAGCCGCTTAATTATGAGGCTTGTAAACTTAGGCCGCTCAACCACCTGCCTTCATCACAAATGCAGTCCACATGCTCAGACTTGCATCGGCCATGTGAGCACTTGCTGCTTTCCCTCCATTTAATACACTTTTCTATGATTCCGATCTTCACCTCAGACAACCTCAAGTGTGAAAGAAATGGGACTTGTAACCAGATCACAAGATTACTTGAATTACATGGAAATTTGCTAAAATGTTATGCCCAGATCCAGGGGCCTCCTTCCTAGGACACCAGAGAGAGATGGAGTAAACACAGCAGCTGATCAGGAATGAACCAGGCTGAGTAGCTGCAGGATGCGGGTTCTGAGCACACCTTTGCTTGTTCTTTGAGACATAAGGTGCACTGATGTCTGAACAACCCCTCACCTCCCTTTCTGTCACCTTCGCTAGCGTGGTGCACACAACACTGAGTGGGGCATCTTTGAACTTAGGATGGGGCTGGGCGAGCTTGTTTTAGGGTTAATGACAGCATGGCAGGTGATGGACTTTACTTTCCTAGTCTACTGAGCAGCAGCACAGACACTCTCCCTCTCTCAAAGTAAAATCCTCTTGTGAATAAGACCCCGTCTCCCACACAAGTATATCAGAAACCATCTTGAAAAGAAATGCCCAGCCTCATTCTTCTCCGGCCTCTGTCCAGCTCCTCCTTGGTGACTAGCATCGTCTTTGAGGCAGCCTTTCTGAGGAGATGAGCCAAAAAACCAGACCAGGATGCCTGCTGCTTATTTAAGGATGCTCCATGCTGCTCATGTTCACACAGGAGCCAGGCTGCCAGGGAAGCTCTCAGGATGCCTGGCACTTGTTGGCCCATCTAAAGGCGGCGTGCTCATTCACAGGTCCTCCCTGTCGGTCTGCCTTCGGAACCTTTCTCTCCATACTCCTCGACTCAAGTTTCCCCTCTCCAGGGCTCTGACTGGTTTTTGCCTCTCTCCTTTTCTTTGTTCCTCTGAATTCTCTAGACATAGCTACCCTACCCTAACTTTTAACCCACACTTTTGACCTTTGGAGAAAGCCCTCTAGAGCAACATGAATGTCTACACAGATGTGAGCAGAGCTCACACAAGGAGGCTGCCTACAGGCCCGCCGTGTGTGCCTACATGTCTGCCATGTGTGTAGACAATAGAGCCTGCCCACACTGTGTTCTGGCCACCATTATAGAAGTATAGTAGGAGCTTTTCTGGCTCTACTGTTATCATTAACAGCTTCACACTAGCTCAGCCTGCACAATCATACGAGTGAGTCTATAATGTTCATAACGTCTGGGTAAGCCTCCTCTGTAGATTCTACTTAGCTTCCAAATTATAGTTCTTACCAAATCCCAAACTTCTAAAGAGTCTGTCTAGTTCAAAAAGCATTTTTCTTCTGAGCCTAACCATTTGATATTTCTCTTAACTCTGACAGCCCAGCATAGTTTCAGAAACAAATACTGCAAATGAATCTCTTGCCTAGAGATTCATTTTGAGTAAGCACAGATAACATACAGTGCTGTCTACACATACATAAAGAAGATGTAGATACACTATCATAGGAAGCGTCTCCACAAAGAGTCCACATGCCTTCAAGTAGTCCACATGTACTGATGGGCCATTGGACACACATGTGGACATGTAGCTATGCTGCTTTGCAGGAACATCTTGGGGAGACCAAAACGCGTGGCTCCAAAGTGCTCATGCACCTTGGTTTTGGAAGATGATCCAGGGACCATGCTTAAGGATACAGTACTTTGAGGCATCTGGAAGGCTCATGTTGTTACCTGCTGTCTTTGATAGGCAGAGAATGTTCTTTCTAGGTCTTCAAGGTCTAGAATTTTGAAGACTTTGGTGTCATCAATTTCAGTCCATACTGTTCCATCCAATTTGTTCTAGAAACAGTAAGTTAACAAGTTCCATGACTGACAGTCATAAAAAAAAAAAAAAAAGGAATAAATATGGTGTTTTGTTTTGTTTTTTAAGTACCATTATCTCAAATTTATAATTCTACAGGATGCTCCTGTGAGCTGGTTTGAAGCAATGTATAATTATCACAGAGAGATTATCAGCTAACACAGGAGCTGGGGAGAACCCTAAGGACGCACTAGATGGTCAAGCTAAGCAGCAGCAGGTGTTTCCCCTGTGAGGATGCGGGAGCTGCAGGTGCCACCCACTAATCCCCTGACGGGGAAATGGGAACAAATGGCTTACCTCAGGCAGCTTGGACCAGTTGAAGGATTTCAGGGCGTTGGTGGGCTGGGGGATGTTTTTCTTCTTGAGCGTTAGACTCACTGGAGCACCAGGAGGTGGCAGGATTCCTCCTAAGGGAGGAGGTCCTGGGGGGGGAGGAGGACCCCCAGGAGGGAGGGGAGGTGGTGGAGGGGGAAGTGGTCCACCTGAAAAGAGTGGGGGTGGTGGGGGAGGGAGAAGAGACCCCAACCCAGAGGAAGGAAAGGGCCCTCCTGGGGCTCCAGGTGAGGGTCCTCCTGGGACTGAAGCACAGACGGCCCTCTGGAAAGAGAAGACCAGGAGAGTCAGTGGAAGAAAAGTCACTGAATGACTTTAGGAATCTAATCTTGTCGACGGACTGTGCAACAAAGCACCCACATCTTTGAGGACATGGTTTTCAAGGGTGGGTAGATCTTGACCCTCATGTCTTCCGACACATAGGGCCTGTCCCTGGAGCCTGTGTATCTCTCATGTCTTGCACCATCCCACAGTTTGGTTTTATGGTGTCTCTTTTCTAAGAAGCTAATGTGATCTTTTGTTCTTAGGATAAGATTGGTGGTAAAACCCAACCACTACCCAAGCCACAGGGCGTTGGTGGTTTGAGTCCACACTACTGAGATCAGCATTTCCAACCCCATCCCTGCACCAGAGCTGTCTACTCTTGTCACCCCCGTACACGGGAGGCCGGTGTCACCCCGCTCACCCTGTTGAGCTCGTGGAGCTGGGCCGTGAGGTCTGCCACCTGCTGCTTAACTTGCTTGTGCTCAGTTGTTTCCTTTTCCAGCTTCTCTTTCATCTTGTTTAAGGTCTGCATCATTTCTTCCTTCTCTTGGGTCTTGGCATCACATTCCCTCTCTTTCTTCTCCAGCTTCTGTTGTAGCTCATTGTGCTCTGTACGAGAGAACAACAGGACATGAGAACGGAGTTGCAGAGAAAAGTATTTTCTTAAAAGGAGAACCGCAACTATGGGCTGAGGACAATGTAGAAGTTGTGTGTGGGTCAACCTGACCCAGGTAGCATTCTTCTTCTCCACTGAAGGGAAACTCAAGAGCTAACCAGTCCCCATGGTGGGAAAAGGACCCATACAACTATTTTTGTAACTGCATTTTGGGAAAGACCAAAGAAGAGACTTTAAAGCCACGGTGCTAAAAATGAGGGGGAAAAAAAAAAGGTTGAGCAACTTCTCATGGAAAATGGTGCCTTAATTCTGAATCTTGTCATATTGGTGGCCTAACAGCTATACTAGGGAAAAGTGTATTAGAATGAGAAAGAAGGCCCCTTCTCACATATTAGAAATGGCTTATGGAGAAGCCCAGCTCTGGTGGATGAAACTTGCTGGCTTGTTTCTCACTAGCAAGAGGATTCTATGCTGCAACAGTGAGCTGCTGGCAGGCCTAGTGTGCAGTGTGAAGCTGTTATGTCCTCTGCCCTCCTGGGAGGCTACCAGAACTATTTTATGATTCAGGCAAGAGATTACTAAAACTAGTAAAAGCAAATGTTACTGTCTCCATATTTGATATCGTAAGGGTAGCAGTACTGATTAGGCAGGGGACCCACAGGACTGGGAGACAAACAGTAGCTCTCAGGTGTGGTTTAATGACGTCCTCGGGTGTGGAAGGGGCAGGGTCAGAGGATGGAGGAGTGGGGATGAAAGGAGGCATCTAGCTCAGTGTAATGACATTCATTTTGTCAAGGGATAGAAAGCTGCGGGAGGAGTGTCGGGTTCCATAAAGGAGCAAGAATGAAGTTTAGGCTGCAGGTTTTTATTTCAAACACTTGCCCTTAAAGCCTCTTTTATGACAACAAATGCACTGGCAACACTGCCCACTGGGACTGAGCAATACACAGTCGATCTCTACTTCTGAACTTGATAACATATTTAAACTCTTACTGTCTCTTCTGAGGTTCCCTCTTCTATGGCTCTCCAAACTGGAATTTGCAGGAAGGTGTAAGCCATGAAAATCCTTGAGTTTTATCAGCTTTCAAATAAAAAAGAACCTGCAATCAATCAGGCTTACCACTACACTTATGCCTGGCTCCGGTCCACATCTAATCCCATTTCCTTCTTCTATCTCCACTTTGCTCGTCCCTGATAATAAAGGGATTCGGGGTGTCCCTTCCCCAGTTTCATCATTAGTCTTTCACAAAGCTGACTATGCCTCAGATGCAGTGAGAGCTCTTAACAATCCAAGGCCATTGGCCAAATCCCTCTGCAACCAATCTATAAGGTAGGTGGGAGTAGGGGAGGGGGCAGGGCTTAGGAACTAGTTGGAACAAGCCTTGATGATCCTGGGGCGATGGCAGGTTTGGGAAGTAGAAACTGTCTCCCACACTGGCATCATCTACTATCCTCTAATGGAGGCTTTCCTGATGCCTTCTCAGAGTCCTGGGCTCCATATTCTCCTCCCTCAAATATTCTCCAAATTTAGGTTCAAACAACTCCCTGTCTCCTCCTTTGAAAGCAATCTAACTTTGCCAGCTGAAGCTTCCAGACATGAACTCATTTTATCTATAATTTCCCATCTCTACCGTAACTTTACTGACCACCCCATTCTTTCTACTGACCTTGGAGATTTTCTCCCTTGCCACCCTACCTCTGAACCCTGTAATGGTTGCTGCGTAGTTAGTATGTGCTACACTATGCTAATTTTACATTAATTTTAGTTTTATTTTTCACTCTCCATGTTGTGAACAAGGCGATCATGGGAAGGAAGGTGGAGTTCAGACCCCCACTGAGAAGCCAGTACAATTCAAAGCACTAGAGACACTCAGATGCCCCCTGAATGGACGGCTAGACTACCCAAAATGTCCTGTCCCACATGCTCTCAACAGGGTGTAAGAAAATGGAGCGTTCAGGCCAGCTCTGCAGAATCTCAGATCCTGGGTGACTGTGGCTGTAATTCACCGGCTCTGAAGAGTGACTGACATGAGGAAGGGAGTCCATCATCCATGGTGAAGTGTGGGGGAGTGTGGCTGCTTTCCCAAAGGCGACTTTAGTTTGCTAAGCTTCTGAAGGAGGAAAGCAAGCTCGATACTTCTGTGAGCCATGGGCACCAGGAGGAGCACGAATGTCTGTCCCATCAGAGGCTGAGAACATTGAAGGCATATTCCAGTACGGAATTGGTGGGCCTCTACAGTGGCCATTAATTTTCTACATGGTGTCTCTTCCCATGATTAGAGTCATATTACGGCCATGGAGAGAACAGAACTGCTGGCACCAAGGTGCCCAAGCTTTTGTCCTAAGCCTCTGAAGAGCCTAAACCTTCTTGCTGTATTTATTCAAACCCAAACACTTTAAGTGAAGCGCAGCTGCCAAGTGGGGCCTTACGAGCTCAACAGTTTTAAAGAAATCTTAAATTAATGAATTCTTTTCAAAAATGTGTGTGTGTGTGTGTGTGTGTGTGTGTGTGTGTGTGCATGAATGCATGCAGAGGGCATACGCTGAGGACAGGACAGAAGTAAGAATCAGTTCTCTCCTTCCATCCCATGGGTCCTAGGAACCAAACTCAAGCTGTCAGGCTTGGCAGCAAGGACCTTTACCTGCAGAGCCATTTTAGGGGCCCTTAAAATAAAGCACCCACAACTGTAATCTTTGTTTTCTTTTCTTTTTTCCCCCCGAGACAGGGTTTCTCTGTGTAGCCCGGGCTGTCCTGGAACTCACTTTGTAGACTAGGCTGGCCTTGAACTCAGAAATCCCCCTGCCTCTGCCTCCTAAGTGCTAGGATTAAAGGTGTGCGCCACCACCACCCAGTGCAATCTTTGTTTTCAATGATAAATTCTACACAGCAAATGTTACAATCTTTTCTAAAATTATTTACAAAATAATAAAGCAAAAGGATAAAATACCCTGGGGATAGTAAGAAAACTAAGTGGTTTGATTTTTTAAAGTCAATGCAAGCTGTTCTTCTTCAGGAAATCACCAAATGGCCAATGACACCAGTGCAGCGGGAGGGCCCAGAGGACCTGGGAGTCCAGGATTAAGAGGCTGCCTCCTCAGAGGATTCACCAGCAGTCTTAGGGTCCAGGGCCATGGTAGAGGCTGTGGTCGTGGTTGAGGCCGCAGGGCTCGTGGAGGTTAAGCTGAGGTCAAGGAGTGGATCCCTGTCACCAAGCTGGGCTGCCTGGTTAAGGACATGAAGATCAAGTCTTGGAGGAGATCTACCTGTTCTCCCTGCCCATTACGGAGTCTGAGATTATTGAATTTTTCCTGGGCGCATCCCTAAAGGATGGAAATCATGCCAGTGCAGAAGCAGACTCGGACTGGCCAGCAGACCAGGTTCAAGGCATTCATTACTATTGGGGACTACAATGGTCACTTGTACAATGGTTGGTCTTGGTGTTAAGTGCTCCAAGGAGGTCACCACTGCCATCTAAGGGGTCATTATCTTGGGCAAGCTTTCCATCGGAGAGGCCATTGGGGAAACAAGATTGGCAAGCCCCACACTGTTCCATGCAAGGTGACAGGCCACTGTGGCTCTGTGCTGGTGTTTCTCATCCCTGCCCCCAGAGGCACTGCCACTGTCTCTGCTCCTGTGCCCAAGAACCTCCTGATGATGGCCGGTATAGATGACTGCTACACGTCAGCCAGAAGCTGCGCTGCTACCCTGGGCAACTTTGCCAAGGCCCCCTTTGATGCCATCTCCAAGACCTACAGCTTCTTGACCCCTGACCTCTGGAAAGAGACTGTTCACCAAGTTTCCTTATCAGGAATTCACTGATCATCTTGTGAAAACCCATACCAGAGTCTCTGTTCAGAGGACCCAGGCTCCAGCTGTGACTACCACATAAGGGTTTTTATATAAGAAAAATAAATGAATTATGTGTGTTTAAAAATATGTCAATGCAAAATGCCTAAGGTGTGACAAACTAAAGGCTACGTGATGCACAGGAGGGGGTCCGGAGCCCGGTCGGAGCCCCCCAGCACCTGGCCTCCTTAGCAGCTTCCCCGCCGGGACCACTCACCTTTCCTCATCTTCTCTGCCTGCTCTTTCCATTGCTTAACTTCATTCTCATTAACCAACCTGTGAACAGTTAGAGGAATACTTGTTACAGAAAACAAAACATGGGCATTGCAGACGTGGTCTCCCTGGGCACACACAGTGTACTGCACAGAGTCCTCAGGGAAACCGGGAAATCCACACGTCACTTAGATGGAGTCACGTCTATTTGCAGCTCATTTTGACCCCCAGAACAGTTCATCTGTCCCCTGTTATCTGAGGTAAGACAAATTGAGTATCTCATTATCTCACAGGCAGCAAGATGAGAGTAGACTTACATTCGTACGACGTTCTTAATATTAAAGTTTTCCAGAGGTGTGGAGTCCGGGTCCTGTCCTTTGTCATTCTGGATAACTATTTGCTGTATGATTCTGTCTAGCAGCAGCCAGTACTGAACTGTGTTACCACTTCTCTTGTCTAAAAAGGAAGAGAGGAACAGAAAGCCATCTTCAATCTGCTTGTAAAGAGGATTAGTCGCTGTCAGGAGCAGGCAGGCACCCTTCGGAGCCACAGGCCTGACAGGAGGCGTCTTCACACCCCTTTCTGCATGTGCTGGTGCTGTAAGGCATGCATTTATTTTGAAATCAAAGTAAACTATGGGTCATTTAGTCCTGAGGACTTCCTAACTGCCTTCAATCTGTGAGGAAACAAACACTGGTGAGCCATGAGGCTGCGGCTCGGGTCCCTGGTACGCCCCCCCGTCTAGTCAGTCCTGCTGAGAACACAGAGCGAGCCTTTGGCTCCGTCCCAGGTCTCCACGGCACCCACACGGTCAGAGCACTCACAAGGCATCTGGAGGCAGTGGTGCAGGATGGACATGAAGTGCGGGTAGGCTTCGCTGTGGGTCAGCCTCCTCCTGGTCAGCTCAAACATCTGCGTGGCGCTTTTTGTGTCTATGTGAACCTAGTTTATAGGGAAAACAGAGCTGAATCAAGCATCCAGCTGCTTAATTGTCCAGGTAAAGGCAGAACCCTGCCATCTAGATGACAGAACAGGGTGCTGACTCAGTTCATGGGCTGCACGGCCCCCACCCACTCAGAACATGCATTTCAAGAGGCAAATCCTTCCACTTGACATGCCACACCAGAACAACTAGGAGACTACATACCAGTTCAAATCTTTTGGCAAATTCTAGTTCATCTTCATTTCGGAGCATTTCAAAAAAGTCTAAATGCCTGAAAGGAAATTGAACAAAAATGACTAAAAGCGGGACGTCTCATGAACACAAGCAGAGGGTGCAGGATTTTCAAGTATAGCTCTAAGCGCCCCGCGGTGGCGTACTGCCGTAATCCTATCGCTAAGGAGATAGCTATAGCAGCAGCCCAAGCTCAAGCCCAGGCTGGGGCACAGTGAGTGCCTGTCTCAAAAACCAAAGGCAGGGATGCAGTTAGTGGTGAGGACTTGCCGGGCATGTAAGGCCCCTGGGCTCACCCTCAGCCCCGTAAACAAACATAAAAAAGAGCCTTCCTGATTTCCAATGCTATCTCCTCAAGAAACACAGCAACAAAACGTGAATGCCTCTGCTTAGCCATGTTCTTTCTAATAGTTAAATAAAATTATCAGAGGAAAAAGTGGATAATTACCAAGTAAGAAATTATCAAATGATTAGATGCTTATCAAATCTAAAACATGTTCAGATTCTACTTGTTGACTGCTTTCATGGAAAATAAGCCCATATACCTGCACTTGGCTTGCAGATCAGAAAAATATTTGTGTCATTTATTTATTTGTGCAAATTTTTGTTAATCTCTTACTCTGAGTTCTACATTTCAGAGATGATACAGTCTACAGGGACAAACATATAATGTGCAGGCTGGAAGTAGCCGGTGGGCTGGCCCTGCACCATGTGGTGGACACTGCATGGACCCTCTCAGGCTGGAGCAGTAGGGCTTACCTGTCTAGTGTTGAATTTTCATGTTCCCGTAATTTATCTATAACAGGTTGAATTCCTAACATCAGAAATTCATAGCGAAGGTGGAGTCTGAAGTCCAAACTCTCCTGAAATAAGAGGACGACAACAACACACGCTCAGGTTTTCCGACTGCAGTCACCGTGTCGGAAAAGCTTTCTTTAACGCGTCTGTGCAGGGCTACAGTGCAGGCCTCTTACCACTCCGGCTCCCTGGCTCAGCACTGCATTGATGAAGGACATGATGGCAGTCTTGAGACTCACTTCATCCCGATAACGCCCAGTGCTTTTATCCAAGTCATTAATTAACGTCTGTCGGTGATACAAGTAGGAAAATAAGGGTCTAAATCATTGCCAACTGGCCTATGCTCATTTAAAAAAAATATTTTTTAATGCATGGAGGTTAATTTTTTAAATCTCAATCAAAATTACACTGATTCACAGAATTCAGGTGTGTCCACAGAAGTATATACAAAGTACAGGAAACATTGCTTCCTTGTCTCCATCTGCTTCTCTTTTTGAGTAAAAATACCAGGACACAATCTCACTGTTAATTTTGATTCTAAATAATGAATAGTAACCTATAGATTTTTCAGGGACCACCACATTCAGTGGATTCAAAGATGGGAGTTATCTATGTAATATACAGGATGCCATCACGATGTTTCATTTTATTAAATGTATTCATTTTTATTTTCTGTGTGAGGGTCTTGCCTGCAGTTAAGTATGTGCACCATGTGTGCACTTCCTGGAACTGGAATGATGGATGGTTGCGAATCACCACATGGGTGCTGAAATACTGTGCCTGCACCCTCTGTAAAAGCAGAGGGTAACCACATGGGTGCTGAAATACTGCGCCTGCGCTCTCTGTAAAAGCAGCAAGTACTCCAGGCCCAAGGGTCACAGCTTTGAGTTCAACATGTCTCAGACCCCAGACTGATTGACTGCAGAGAGTATATTTAGTTTCTGTTCTTGAACCTAAGATGAAGGGAATGTTTGAAGACAACGAGTTAGTACTCACTACTGGGGGAAACTATCAAGTAATCCCCACCAGGGCCAGCAAAAGCAAAAGAGCTGTTTACACAAAGAGTGGGGGGAGTGAGAAAGTCTGCAGGCACCTACCTGGAAGCGGGTTCTCTCGCTGGCATATTTCTGGTAGTGCAGCATAGCCTGCAGAACTTTCTTGTGGCCCCCGGGAACCAGGCACACAGCGCCCAGGATTTCCAGCACGGCCACTTTTGTTTTAATGTTCTCTGTGCTCAGACTCTGAGCAATTACATTGATACTCTCAGAATGAGCCAGGACATGGGCCCGGCCTTGAGAGTTGTTCATTAGTGCCTTTATACAGCCAATGAGGGAGGTATGTATCCGAGACTCCGAGGTCTCATAGTCCATGGTCTTCAGAAAGTTGAGAATACATGACAGGCCATCCAAGTCGATGAATCTCGTTACAAACCTGTCAGGAAGAGAGGTGATTAGATTTGCCCCTTTGTGCTTGTAATCATCCTTGATAGAAGAGCCCAGGGGAAAGGAAGTAGACTCACTTCCTCAAGAGCCCAAAGGCTTACATTTATGAGGCCTTTGTAACTCTTTGGCTCTTCCATGGCACAGGCCCAATGCTCTGTTTCTATTGGAGGCAAGTGCACCTCAGCTGGTACAATGAACCAACCAACAGATCATAGCTTCACACAAAGCCAGGAAGAGCAGTTGTTCAGCATCTGTGTCTTTTCCTCTTCTCCCCAGCATCGGGTATTGAACTCAAGGCCTCACACTTGCTAAGTAAACACTCTGCCATTGAGCTACAGCCCCATCCCTAGACTGCCTCTCCTGTGCTCGGCTACAGTCATCTGCTGATCTGAGTTACCACAGCATATATGGGCTGCTTGTATTGGTGTACTGGCCCTGACCATGGCCCCTACAGGTCAAAGAGCAGCATCTTTCATTTCTACTGCTTGTCAAACAATATGACTGCGTTTATTACTACGGTGCTCTTTCTTTTATATGACAAGCTAAATGGAATCCTAATGTATAAAACTGGTTAAGAGCCAAGGCTTTTTACTGTGAATTAATTTTATGGATACTTAGAACCTTTACTGTTAAGCTGATGAGGATTCACAGTGCACGTGTATGTGAAAGGCCCTGGCCAGTGCAGAGATAATACACCCTGCTTATTTGACTACCCAAGGAGCTTCTGAGCTCTCTCACCTCCAGGTACCTCTAAGTTTCTGAGAGTTCACAATAGGCTGAGAAGGGGGGAGTTGGTTGCCACGCCCGGATGAGCCCTGTCAGATGCTGTGCAGTGCGCAGCACAGCTCTCTGAGACTGCATTTTATTACTAAAGACCAAATATATCATTCCACCCAACCTCATGCCTCTCACTCATGGCACTAATGTTAGTGAGATGTACCTGTAAGACCCTCAACACCTCACTGAGTCCTGGAGACCTTAATGGGCAGAGATAGTGTAGGAGAGACAGAGTGGAAATGGTTATCAGAGAGAATCACTCCTTGCCAGAATGTCAACCCATCTTTATTTTTAATAATGGTTTTACTGACATATAGTTCACATGCCATAAAATTCATTCATTTAAAGAGCACAATTCAGTGGTCAAAAAACACCATCCCATAGTCTATGTTTTAGTTACCTATCTGTCAGCTGATGGGGATATGGGTTGTTTCTACTTTTTTTTTTAAAAAAAGCTACTCTGAATAAGGCTGACAATGAACATGTGTACACAAGTGTTTGGGGTCAACCTTCATTTCCCTTGTCTACACACCTAGGAGGACAGCAGTTGGGTCATGTGACAACACTATGTTTAATGCTGTGGGACTAGCTGCCCTACTGCATTCCCAAATGGCTGCATTGGCATCCCTGAGAGCAATGACTGATGGTCGTGACATCCCTCTGCTCTAGCATTCTCTCTCCTCTCTCTGCATCTCCTCCCCCTTCTTTAAACATGCTGCCCATCTTAGGCACTGACTACATCTCCTTTAAAAGGAAAGCATTTATCAAACAGTCAGTGATCCAAGTAGGTACCTATGGTTCAGTTACATGCTTTTAAATTTAAGAGTCCCAGAAAAGTTTGACCATTGCAGAAAATAGGAGGGAGGGAGAGAGGGAAGGAAAAAGGGAGGGAAGGAAAAAGGGAGAGGGGGAGGGAGAGATAGGAACAGGCAAAAGGACAGGGAAGGAGTGGGTAGTGTGCTACCCAAGGAAAGGCACCTCATGGGCTTGGTCCTCAGTGCTGTCTTTAGACTCTCGATGGTTTTACTCCTCTCCTCTTCTTCTTCCTTCTCTAAAGCCAGCAGAGATTTTCTCTACAAAAGAAAACAGAAGTTACATCTTTATTTCTATGTTGTAATTATTGTAAATAATTTATATAAAGAAAATCAGCCAGTAAGAACATAGAACAATATCAAGAACAATGCAAAGTTCTGTCTGTGTTATAAGTTAGATTTTAAATCATAAATGACATTTTAATAAACTGTTTAAACATTTTAGAAGAGGTTAAGTTGCACAAATGTTTGTGTAATTATTTCATCACAATGCCCTGATGCAGATATGGCCATTTGCATTTGACAGAGGAAGCTGGACTTGTAGTTGGGTACAGCGTTCTGGAAACTAAGGGTCAGCCATTCCCCCACAGGATCACTAGAATTAGTCAAAATCAGAATCAGGATGAAAGGGATATCTTCACTTCAAAAAATGTTTTAAAGTAATAATTAAATTGAATCTGATAGTAAAATAGACTCTACTCTCAGAGTAAATACAAGTACTTAATGATGATCCAACATCATTTAGAAATCGGGGTATGGAAGGCAGAAGACAGGGAGGGAAAGGAAGGAGGGAGGGGCGGAGGAATGGAGGGAGAGGGAGAGATACAGACATAGGTAGTGTACACACACACACACACACACACACACACTATTCCAAGAACTACTAAGGCAGTGCCTCTCCAGCTGGCTAACTTGGCAAGTCTGAGGAAGTCTGAGATGCCTAAAATTTCCAGGCAATGTTGATGCTGCAGGGGCAAGACTCTAGATAAGCAGATCTCAGTGACATTAGTTATTTATTTACTGTGTGTGTGTGTGTGTGTGTGTGTGTGTGTGTGTGTTAATATTTATATGTATCTATGGTCTAGGTGCCACAAAGCCAGTAGAGCATATCTGTTGAATACCCTGCTCTACAATACTCTGCCATATTCTCTTTTTTGAAAAATATTTATTTTCATTTTATGCGTATGTTTGTTTCACCTGCATATGTGGACGCCATGTGTACACAATCCCTGAGGGAGTCAGAAGAGGGCATCGGATCCCTTGAGCACTTGCACTGCTGTTACAGATGGCTGTGACCCACCATGTGGGTGCTAGGAATAGAACCCGGGCTTATGGGAGAGTAGCCAGTGATCTTAACCTCTGCCTCATCACTCCTGCCCTAGCCGCCATATTCTCTAGAGGGTCTTTCAATGTATCTGGATGTTCTATGTTACATGTTATGTGTCTATGACTGTTAGTATTAAATGTCAGCTCAATAGAACCTATAATCATCTGGGAGATGGGCCTCCAGGCATGCCTACGGGAGATGATCTTGAGTACTTTAGTTGATGCTGGAAGACCCTAGGCAGGATATGCTGGCCTGAAGTGAGGAAAGCAAGCTGAGGACTTTGCTATTCTGGTTCTGACTGCGGCTGCTTCAAATTCCTGCTGCCTTGAGTTGTGAGTTACAATAAATATGCTCTTCCTTAGTTGCTCTTCTCAGAGTATTTTAACAAAGCAATGAGGAAAGAAGCTAAAGTACCACCTCCTGAGTCCCCAGGTGACATAAAGTCACAAACCCACAAGATTTTCAGTCTCTCTCTTCCGTCCATCCATGACTGCCTAGCTAGGCTAGAGCAGCCCTCCTGCCCCATGTCTAGTCTAGAAGCCTCTACCCACAGAGTCGCTGGCCCTCACCAGCTCTGCGTGCATATTCCTATCTCCTTGGCCTTATCTGTTATCAGCTCTGGAAACAGTCTGTGGACAATGAAGTGATCACACAGAGAGAAAAGCCCAACGGTTATCTATGGGACCCCATGATCCAGGTTGACAAATCATCTTGAAAGACATTATTATTACAATTTTTTTCAATCAATAGCACCAATGTAAAGTATATGTTAATTAAAACCCAATTTGATTTTTTGATGAGAAAAAAAAGTGTCAGGCCTAAAGTGAATGAAAAACCAGTGTCATTTACAGCAGCTGGGGGAGGGGGTCTTTTGTTTTTAAGTTTTTATTTTAGGCTAACTGTCCTTTTGCTGGCAATGTGTCTTGACAGCTGTCACCAGAGGATCGTAGATGAAGAAGCTATGTACAGAAACAGGCAATGAATTTCTTCAAATTTCCTGTGGAAAGCTCCTGGTGAATTTGTGAAGGGCATTCAGTCTCCAGTGGCAGCTGGACTTTTCTAGAGTCTCAGCAACTGCTTTGAATCTGTGGCTCCAAATCAGGCCTTTCTAATAGGTATTGTTATGGAGCTTAACTCCATAAGACCATACTGAACTCAAACTGCATTTTATTGTGAGTCACCCAAACCAGATAAAGGTGCATGTACTCCACATTTGAGCAATGCTGGGTGGAGAAGGCTTCTGAACATGGAGATGGCAGTGTCCTTCTTAGAGTAGGGAGATTTAGGAAGTGTCACAGAAAACTACATTGGAACTCCCTTCCCTAACGCATGGGGGATTTTATCTTAGGTTCACAAATCATCTCAAGAGACTTTATTATTCTTATTATTTTCAATCAATAGCACCAACGTGAAGTAACTATATGTTAATTAAAGCAGAAAGATCATGATCGTTCCTTAATATGAAACCATTAGATTTGGATCTGAGATTACATTTGTGTAACAGAAATAAATGAACCTGCCATCCCAATGCTGCTTCTTATAGAAAGCTTCAAGTGTTCAAACTTTAGAAGTTTTCTTGCAACTTACAGCTGATAATATCAATAAGCCTGTATTTCTAGAGTCAGTCTCCAAGTCACACAAGTAGTATATACTGCTACACATACAGGGCAGGTATTATAATAGTCCTAAGTGTCTGCTTACACACAAAGTCAGCAAAAGACAAAATACACACTGGCAAGGACCTTCTGGGGAAAGCTGCTGAGATGTGCCTTGAGGCACAGTACAGAGATGTGGCTCAGCGCCGGCCAGAACCACTCTGGTCTGAACCACTTGCTTGATGTGAACTGGGCAAGGCAAATGTTGTGTCACATCTTCCCCCAAAGCTCCAGTCCTAAAGCCTATTGGGCCATTCTCCTATCATGCGTTCTTTGACTTTTTAAAAGCTGACAGGTAATTCAACTCAGGGGTCCTTTAAAGAACCAAGTGTTCTTGTTATGAGGCCTACGTAACATAATATAACTTGTTCCACAAAAGGCGGGTTTCACAGCAAGTGTGGCTGTTCTCAGCCTGGACTATTTTTATCAGACTCTAGAGGCATTAAAGAAAGCTGATGCTTTTCCTTCTCCAGAACAGTCAGACCACAGTTCTTATAGTGTGTACCTAGGAGAGAGGGAAGAATCCCATCCCCCAACCTCTTTCATGTACCCCACAGATGTCAAAACCAAGAAGAGAGACTAATTGTGAGGTTATCTTTGGTTCAGACAGATGGCTTAAATCCCTAATTAGATGACCACTTCTTAATTTGATGACTTTGGGCAAGGTGATTTGCCTCTAGACTCAGACTCTATGAATAGCATGGCAGCACTGCCTGTCATGAGGCAGCTCACTAGTAGCTGCCACTGATGCTGCAGATGACAGATGATGACAATGTGGACAAATGCCTCTTCATCAGTTCCCCAAGCACAGCCAGAGATCTGCTCCTAGGACAGTGAAGGATCTGAAAGGACTACGTACCATCGCTGTCCCTAGGGACAATGTCTCAGGGTTTTGCTGTGTGCTGTGGGGAAGTCTCTAGGACAGATGGCAGCCAGAACTATGCAAGGACTACAGGCAGCAAGGACTAGTGACAACCAGAATGGTGAGAGAACTCAGCAGGGTTTCTGCTGTTACTGGCCCCTTGCTTCTTTAAGCATCCAGCCTTCTGAGACCTGGCTAATGGATGGTCAGCTAATGCTCTTTATCTTTGACCTTAGAAAGATAATGCCTTGGGCCTAATGGAAGAAGCCTTTCAAAACTGTGTCAGCTGTCTGACACATAAAGGACAGCAAAGTCCCACAATCTTGTGTCCCACAAGCCTTGTGAAGTTCTGGGGAAGACTTTAGATTAGGAACCAAACAATAAAGTATAGTCCATTCAACAATGCTACAAACAAAGCTGTCCAGGGGACAGGGGGAAGTGAGGAGTTAGATGAAGGGCCACATACAGGCATATCAAAGACCCTGAAACTCAAGGGAAAGCCTCACCTAGACACAGACGTCACTAACAGACAAATTAGTACAGCTTCTACCCGAGGAAAGGGAGTCTTCACTACTTCGTACTTCTCCCTTCAGAGCAGGGAATTCTTTAACTTAGTATTTCTCCTGCTACACATCAAACAGCGCCAGCCAACTTAATTACACCCAGAGACAATCTGCTTGACAGTTCCTTTTTCTTCATAGTCAGGAACAAGAACTCACATACAACCTCTACATGTTAGAAATGGTGAATGGCTCCAAATTATTATGACTTGGGTGGATGCACAGAGATGTCCCTGCAGTCTTCAGAAACCTCCCATTCTGTTAGCTTATCCACGCAGATACCAATGTCCCCACTTCCTCATCACTGGAGAAGCAGTGTATGGAATGGGGGTAGGAGGATGTGGGATGCAGGATGGATCTTTTCTCCTCCTCTGTATTTAATTAAGGCTATAAACCCTCAAGGCAAACGCCTCTGTGGTTTCTTCTGTAATTTGTGCAGTCCTGGTCACACCTACCCAGCTGTTTATTAATCAAGGCACAACAGCAGAAATAGAAAGAAACGAAGGAAAGAAGAGGAAGAGACTGAAAGTCAAGGCCCTTCAGAACGTAAATAAGAGCAGGCAATTCATGGATCCTGGTCGGTTTTTAACTTTTGCAGTGGGAGCAGCAGTAAAGGAGCAGTAAGACAATTCTCCATGAGGACCTGGGTGGGGGCAGGAAAGAGTAGCGTATTTGGCAAACTACCTTCTAGTTGATATTACCAACTTAGAGTTGGATACAACTCATCTTAAATCCCGAGTATTCCATGTGAGGCAGACTTCAGCCTTCAGTTTTCCTCAATGGCAACAGGATTTAAGCCACTAAGGCTCAAAGGCTGATGACTTATTTTTTGTTGTGAATTTTAGCTATGATTAATAGATGATCTTCAAGCTGCCTAGAGTGCTAACATCTCAGAGACCAGAACTCAGACACTAAGAACACATTTTAACTGCTAGCCATAGACCACAGCTTTCCTGAGGGCATTCTGATTATTATACCATTCCATCAAATCATGTTATGATTCTGTATATGAACCTCTTGGCCCTCCCATGAAATCAAGAAGCCAGGAAGGAACTAAGTTCCCAGAGAGGAGGAGATGGGTATGAGCATGACGAAGGGACAGCCCGGTCACACCACTGTTAGCCGAGCCACAGTCCACAGGAGTGCTGCAAAGCTCCCGATAATCAGTCACAGCAACAGCAAGTTCAAGTTGAATACAAGCCATGTTTCAAATGGCATTTCCTCTTATAACATTAAGATCAATCATATGTTAGTGTGTGTAGATTCTATTTAAAACACCCTAGAAAAGTCACTTCACTAAGCAACATTTCAGGCCCTTGTCCCCAACACCTCAGACACTGAGTGTTTGGAATGGAATCTGGAAAGGTAACAGTATCAGAAGGTCTTACTCAATCAAGCTCCTTGTGCAACGGTGCACTCTGCACCCTATTTTAGACTGTCACAGAATGTAAGTTATACTCACAGCAGCCATGGAATTGAGCTGGTCAATGTAGAACTCAGGCCAACTTGTTGCTCCCTTGTTTTCTTCCTGGTCCTACAAAAATTAAAATTAAAAAAAAATTTAAGAAAAAGTAAAGATAACACATTGTGATAGTCTTCCCAATCCATAGGGGGCTAGGGGAGGGAGAATGAGCTAAATTTTCATTTGTGACAGAAGGACACATTCTAGTCATTGAGGAAGGAAGGAATTGAGTTCACACCAGGGAATAATGTTTTTCCTCTAGTGACATAATGATACTGAAAAGGATATTCTAGGTCCCACGTCACACCGAGGACTACAAGGGGGTGACATGGCTATATGAAATTCAAGAGTAAAGGAGACCTGCCTTGACAGGGACCAGAGACATGGCCAGTTGGTGACCAGATTTTTTTTTTCCATCAGTTATTCAGATTCCAGCAGACATTAAAATTGTGAAGGAGGATTTCATTTGATGTGGCTAAAAGTGGGTTACTGACACCCCGGTGGAGGTGATGAGAGGACACACATCAGTCCCAGGAACAGCTCTCCTGCTGAGACAGCTCAGGAGCTTTGTTAGAAAATAGAGTGTGTCTCTGCTAAAAAGAATTGGAAGCCCAAACCACCTCAGCTAGATGTGTCTCACAACCCCAGCTGACCTAGAGCCACAACAGCTGGGGCATCTGTGGAAGGAGTTCACGGACATGCCTGAACCTAAACCTCCCTGTCAGCTGTAGTCTCTGCTGCACAGACACACCAAGCTCATCCGGGAGGCACGCTGTGCTTGGCTTCTATGATCTCTGCACACCTCTGTGCTGAGAGACTTCCATGTAAACAGGGCTTTCCATTCAGAGAGCACCCTGATATAATGGGTTAGCCCAGGAGAAGACACTGCCATGCACACACAGCTGTGGTATGATGCCCAAGGAGTTACTGCTGGCTTCAGTTTTCTTAGTTTCAGAAGCCCATACATACATACATACATACACATACATACATACATACATACATACATACACTGCTCCTCAGGAGAGTGATTTCTAGGAGGAGATTTTAATTTTAGGCTTAGACATTATCTCTAAAAATCCCTCCCTCTCTCACTCTTTCTGTAACCCAGGCTGGCCTCATTTGTAGAACTGTAGCAAGATCCTCTTGATTCAGTTTTCCAAGTGCTGAGATTATAGCTATGAGCCACCATTACTCCCCTACACACACACACACACACACACACACACACACACACACCCTGTCTCTAGGCAGATACTTTCAAGTGGGTCTACTTAGGTGTGATAAAAGGAATATAGTTCAAAACCATTTCAAGCAGTCATAACAAGAGGGAAAGTGGCTGTTTACAGGTCCAGCAAAGGACGCAGGGCTGGATGATGAGGGCACGGTATAGCAGTGGCTTTGAAGTTGGGCAGGATTACACTCTTGGGATTTAAAAACATTCAGAAAGCCTGATGAGTTTTAAGAATGGTTCTTGGTTATAATTTAACATGTTAATAAAAGAGCTGGAGCGGCAGGATAAATGCTGAACCCAGCTTTCCTCTTAAAAGGGGCATTAAAATTAGCAAAACCCTGCTGCTACCAACGTGTTTAACAAGCCAAAAACCTCAGTGATATTCAATGGTATTTGAACCTATAAAATGAAATAGAAGGTGCCAGATCTTTCTATTCTCCCCAAACCAGGGCAAATTTCCAAAGCAAACAAAATCAAGTCCTATGTCCAAGGTTCCACAAAAGCCTGTCTGTTGTAAGCTCCATAGTCCTGGATACAAAACAGAGATTATTTTAGAAACTGAAGACTAGTATGTAGAAGGAAGACTTTGCACTTTGAAATGTTTGAATAATACTATCAGTTAAGAGTAGACACTGCAGTCAAATGGGGCTCTTTTCACTTCCGGTGTCTCGGGGCTGGGAAAATTACACATGCACTGGTTGATACTGCTCTGGGAAGAGGAGGCAGGGGGGGTTCTTGGAGCTCTTCCCTTTAGCAATGCACCTCCAACTGCCTGTGCAGTCCTGGTCCTTACATACAGAAGGATGAAGGAGTAGCCAGAGGAAATTCAGACCTGAGTCTGTACTCTAGGGCAAGTTAAAGTCTGTAGTTCTCATTGAAGACTCAGAAAGAAACCAACTCTTCCAGGTGGGAGGTGGAGGAAAGAGGGTGAACATCCTATAAAAAACACAGGACACTGAGACATGCCAAGGAGAAGACACTTCGGAGTTGTATAGTTTTCCTGACAGCACGTATGTCCTTGCCAAAGAGAAAGTATGTCCTGTGCCTCTGACAGTATCCTCTGGGCCACCTATCTCAGTTCTAGTTCCTTCTACGAAAGAAGCAGGAAAGATCAAGACGTACAGATGCACCGCGTGTAATGGAAGCAGCAGCAATACCGGGCACATCGATCACTCAGCTAAACCTAGTTTTGCTGCCTTCTCCAATCTTGTTACAACATTTCTCTAAGCAAGAATATTAACTTACTATTGTCTATGAAAAAGAGAGGTTTTTTTTCCTCTTAAGATGTAGTGAGGTATGGTAGATCAAATTTATAATCCTAGCACTTGAGAGACTGAAGTAGATTATGAGTTTGAAGCCAATCTGGGCATTGTAGCAATATCTATCTAAAAAACAAAATAAGGCCCCCCCCCAAGACAAGTTACTAATCACAGTTCATGACACTGAGAAGTAAATACAAATCCTGGATTCATAATAAATGTTCTTTTTAGTCTACCCAAAGAAGGGACAATTCACATTAAAATCTACTTTTGTGTCCTAGTTAGCTTTAACTGTCAACTTGACACAATTTAAAAAATAATCACCATAGAAACTCAGTTGAGGGATCCCCTAGATCAAACTGCTCTGTGGAACGTCTTTGGGGGACTGCCTTGGTTGTTAACTGACTGAGGATGACTCCAGCCCTGTGGGTAACATAATTTCTGAGCACATGGTCCTAGGCTGTACAAGGAAACCAGATGAAATAAGTCATCAGGCAGTGTTCTTCTATGTTTCCTGCTGCACCTGTGTGATGGCTAGCATTATATTTTAAGTTTAAATTACTGTGTAAAGGAGATCTATAAAACAAAAATGTGTCTTACCTGTAAGCCACACTTGCCCAGGGACAGATAACATCCTGGAATTCTGGGGGCTGATGTTCATGTAAGATAACAGACCTTGTGCTCTTGCTACTGTATACAAGCTTGGTTGCCCTCAATCACACAGGATGTGTGCCTGACTACACGTAGGCAGGAAGTATGTAGCCTCATGAGTTTTTTATTTATAAGCTCCTAAATAATATAATTCAGCACCATACTCTGATGAGCATCTCCAGCCTCGGGTGTGGTCTTGGCCAGCATCCATGGTCCCAGCCAGCACTTATTAAAGCCTTTTATTTATTAAAATTTATTCATGGTCATGGAGAATCTCTGAGAAACTCCAGACCCACAATGCCTTTTTGCCTGTGAAATGAGTTACGAGGTCAGAGGTAATGCTGTGGATAGTGAGCAGGTCTCCCTCCAAATTCCTGCTTGAGTTCTTGCCTTGACTGCCCCTCATTGATGGACTATAGCCTGTAACTGAAATGAGCATTATCCTCCCCAAAATTGTATTGTGCCATGGTATTTGACACAACATTAGAATGAAAATAGGACCTTGGCTGCCTCTTGAAAAGTCACATACATTCATTTATGGGAATTATCTTTAGAAGGTCTGCTAAATAATTAAAACTGAAACAAGTGTCTATATTTATTAAATTCTCTGCTGTTTTTTTCTTTGGTTGTTTTTTGTTTGTTTTGTTTTTGAGAATATATACATCTGCCACTTATTTTTAGAGATATGGTATAATGGAAGGCCACTGGTTCAGCCACCTGAAGATGGAATTCTTGAGACTTCTTTTTTATTGACTCAATTGACAGTTTGGGTAAGTATAAATGTATCTGGGGTTATTTTTCTTTTCTCAAAAAAGAAGAGAGGTCAGAACATTTCTGAAGTTCCTAGAAGCTCTAAGAGTCCAACAGTGAAACATCATCGGGTACCACCTCTACTGTACTTAATTCCAAGCCTCAACTTCTAATATCAATAACTTGTAAAAATTTACATTGTTCAGTGATTCAGGAACAGAACTATTCATTGTTAACAGTCAGTCCAACTGTCACTCAGTAGCCACCCACATCTGTGCTGTCTTGTCATGCCTTTAATACAATCCCTCCTGCTTGTGAGGAGGCCTTCAGAGATAGAGAGCAGGATACTGATGGCTGGGATTTCTTGCTGGACAGAGCTCACTGTTGACACTTTGCCTTTACCTCCAGCCTGAATTGACTATTGTTTAACCTCTTTTTCTTATTTACCCTAAGTGTGTGTGCGTGTCCATGTGTAAAATCCAGATACCTTAGGAGACACCCTTTCTAAGTGCATGCCATCTCCAAATGGAACATTTTCATTAAAATCGCAGGTCAGTGTCAAGGAATCTTCCTCTATTCTTTTTAAAATGCACAAGTGGCTGTTTTTCTCAACATCACTGCACAGGAATCATTTGGCATGGCTTCTTAGTTTCACTCACTCTGGGATAAGCACAGTTACGTCTTAGGCTTGTCCCTCACTAGCACCTCCAACTTGACTGTGCTGTAGACATGGAGGTGAAGCATCCGTCACTTGCTCATTACGAGCCTTGCTGTATGCTGTGACTGCCTCACAACAGTGTCATTGTGAGGACATAAAAACACAAATCCAATACAAAACAGAACATTGGAAAAAGCGCACCCAGCAAAGCTCAGTAAGTGGGAGCTATGGCGATAATACTGACACTGTCTCTAACTGGAGTCAGTCTGAGCCCTTAGTGCTGAGCACAAGGATCAATCAAGTACATTTTGACAGTAACCATTTAAATATAAGAAGTATATTAGCATTTGCAATTGAGTTAAATATATTTTCAGAAATGTAGTCCATACTGTTCACTCACAATTATATGGGTATGTGTCACAAAATTTTTCATTTCATCACTATAGAGCAAATAATTAAAGGGAAGGCAGATATATGGAGAGGGAGAGGCATGAATATATTCCTTTGGTAGAAGTTGAAGTCTTTTATGTCTATAAATAGAATTCAAAGTAGAATCACAAAATCAAGTTTTTAAGTATATGTAAATTCTTTTGAAATTATTATAGGATCCTTTAGGAAGATTGTTTCACAAATGATAAAATACAAGTCCTGCATTTTAGAATTTTCTCTAATGTAAGATGTTATTACTAAGGCCCAGAATAGGCTTTGCAAAAGGATAATCAGTTGTGAATGGCTTGGTCTATGGTTGTTCACCAGAACACTAACGACAGACTGAAGCAACATTTACTCCGCCAACTAAAGCCACGAGTCTGCAAGATAACTGTCAAAAGGCCATAAGGTCCTTAGATAATATATGTAAAGCCTAGAGTGGCTAAAACACCTTGCAATGTGCAATGCTATGACTGTGTCAACAAGATTGGAAACAGGTTAAAGTTTAATGAAGAGATGCCACCCAAAGGATGTGTCAGAGTAGTTGAAGTGAGTTTTATTCCAATGGTTTCCATTATATAGGAAAGGCAACTAGAACAACAAAATCTATTCCTTGTGTAAGAGAAATGCCATTAGAAAACATGTAGGATTTTAAAACCCCCTTATTTTAATGAATAGCCACCTTGCATGAAATTGTAATTATTATTTCTAATTTCATGAAACTAGTTCTAGAGACTAATGAATATAGATGATAAGTAATCTATTTTGTGTTTAGAATTTTTAACAGAAAAATGGGCAGAAGATGACAGATGGATTAAGATTATTCTATTAGTCTGCCTCCATGATCTAGGAGTCTGAGAAAACTCAAATGAATGACAAAGAGTTGGTGACAGTGTTGAGACCAGGTCCAGTGAACAGATGGAAATGGGGATACACTAGGTAGGTACAAGGCCTTGACAGTAACTTTGCAGCCTGTCTCTTCCATCTTAGAATGATTATCAATGGCACTTTCTCGGAACACACCAGCATGCAGGCTAACAGCAAGCACAGGGTCAGCAAACTGCTTTGAAAGGCCTCATAGGTGTATCTCAGACTGCACAGGACATAATCACCATTGTTCATCTATCTGCCCTTGTGTGAGGGGAAAGCAGCCATAGCAGAAACATAAACAAATGGGAGTTGCCATGTTCAGTAAAGCTTATTCACATCAATAGGTGACTTGACAGAGGTGGCACGGGGCTGGAGAGATGGCTTAGCACTGACTACTCTTAGTTAAGAGCACTGACTTCTCTTCCGAAGGTCCTGAGTTCAAATACCAGCAACCACATGGTGACTCACAACCATCCGTCATGAGATCTGACGCCCTCTTCTGGGGTGTCTGAAGACAATTACAGGTACTTACATATAATAAATAAAGAAATCTTAAAAAAAAAAAAAAGACAGAGGTGGCACACTAATATTAGCGTGCTGACATCTGTGCTGGCCAGGACCTGACACAGCTTTCAAGAGGGCTAAAGCACATCAAATCCTAACACAGTCACCAATTACTTTCCTCTCCCTGACACTACTCTACCTCTGTAATGTCTGCTGTAAATTAGGATTGACTCACAAAGTGTTTGGAACTTGTCTAGTAACCTCAGTGTTTTCTAGAGAAGCATTGTCTACATGCATATAAAGTCTACTCCCTTGCCAAACTCATCAGTCTCTGAAAAAGTTCCATCCTATGTTTACAAAGTGTATAGCAGTAGCTTCTGACACCCACGGCTCACAGACCATCTTAGAAAGGGGCCATGGAAATATTGTAAGAGCTAGAGGACCAGGACGGTCTGCAATGAGACTGTTTCCACGAAATGACAGGGAGGACAAATGCATAATTCCACAACAATATGGCTGCCTGAACAAGATCTGAACAATGCAAATACCAGTAGATATGCTGCCAGGGTTGGCAGAAGTCTCATCATACCCCATCCTCAAACAGAGAAGTACTTGCAACTGGTGATTGCGGCAACAAGGAGAATGAGTTTTTTCTAGGAGTTTCTTAGTAGCTTGTCTATTTCTGTGAAGAGACACAATTTATAAATGAAAGCATTTAATTAGGGTTTCCTTACAGTTTCAGGGGGTTAGTAGTCTCTGACCATCTTGGCAATAGGCAGGTAGGTGTGCTGGAGCAGCAGCTGAGGGCTTATGTCTTATCCACAGAGAACAACACTGGACTTGGTGAGAGTTTTTCAAACCTCAAGGCCCACCTCCAGGGATACACCTCCTCCAACAAGACCACACTTTCTAATGCTTTCTAAATAGCCCATCACTGGAAACCAAACATTCAAATATACGAGCCAAGGGGGCCATTGTCATTCAAACCACAAGTGATGAAACTTATAACTAGTTAGCCAAGATCAAGGGGTCAGTTCTGAAATCATATTCACACAAGCAACACTAAGTGGTCGTAGCAGGTTGTACTTACATATTTATGCAATACACAAGTATGTATGTATGTATGTGTGTATGTATTTGTAACCATAATAATCAAAGAATAAGGGCCATTAATTTGAGAATGAATAATAGGGGAGGACAGACGAGCTGGAGGGAGGAAATGATACAATTATAGTTTAATTAAAATTACAGGAAATAAAAACACATTTTATAGAAAACCCGATTTAGAACACAGTATAGCACATTAGCTCCTTCACACTCTTATATGTACCCTTAATTCTTCGTATTTACTCCTTTCTGTTGAGAAGACTAAAAGGTTCCCAAAGCTGGGCTCCCTGGACTGTTGGTTCCTTTGGTCCTCACAACGCCTGCCTTCAACTCCTAGCCATGAACAAAATGTACACTCTATATGAAGCTTGCCAAGGTCAGGCAGTCCACTTCAGGAAATCATCTCTCCACTGTCATATTACAAGATGCTCATGTGGTCATGCTACTGCCAGCATTGGTATATTATTTGACCACTGCCACAATTACACATCAAGCACATCTGTTACCAAAATCCGGTCGGACCCACGCACAGGATGATTACAGAACAGTGGCGTTGCCATCTGCCAGGAAGCCCACCCCTTCCTCAGCTTCAGAACATCAGTCATTCTTCTGAAAAGAGTCAGGATGACTTGTGAAGACAATGACTTTCAGAATGCTACAAAATATCTGCAAACTTTCAAGGAAAGCCATACAGAATTATATGGGTGGTCTTTGACCCTACAGACACCCTAATGGAGTTCCTTCTCACTGTCCCCTTGTAAAGTTAATAACAGGTGACTGATGACTATTGAGAAGGGGTTCAGAATCACACCATCTTTGGGAAACAGCACTCACATGAGCTATTAGCCAATTCCCCCTCATCCTGAATCCACAGATATCTAAACTTTAGGCGTTTGCTGGCCTTACTCTTGTCTCTTGGGAACAGCCTGGAGAAAGTCTAATTTTCCCATGAACAATCACCCAGCAGGTATTTAAGCAATTTGAATAAGTGATTATATATTCTCCTGAATCTTCTCTTTAATGAGCCAAAGCTTCTCTATTGGCTGCATGGCACAGTTTATCTTCCTCAGCTCATATATTAATCACGGTTTCCATAAGTTCATCTGACTTGCATGTCCATTATTTGCAGAGAGGACTCCCACAGATCTGTCTATTTCCATGAAAGGGCTCTTCTCACATATTTATGTTAACAATGGGCCACTCAAGAGTAGTCTCTAAGAAGATTTCTGATCAGAATCTCTCCAAGAGGAAACAGAACAGGCCCCTGCTCTCATGACAGTCCCGGTAACAATGTTTAGTACTAAATAAGAGAGACTGTATAAAGTAGAGAACATGACAGTCCATGTTTTATCAGGATTTTTTAAACAAAGAGGCCATACACTGTACATGAAAGTGGTTTATTATGAAAATGAAGATGCTTTGTCTCTAAAACAAAAATTTTATGTTAGCAGAATCGAACATGGGTGACAACTACCATGGCTTAATATTGGACAAGACACGGTGAGAAGTGGGAGCTGCTGTGGATGTTTTTCTCACTTCTGCTCTGTGCTCTCCTGTACACATGTCTCTTAACACACAAGGAATGTCTTCTGTCTTCCAGGCATGTGAGAACACTCCTTCAGACCCCTAGAACCTCACCCCTTCCCTTTTCTGGTATCTAGTAAAAAGTCTAGTGGAGTCCAGATAAAAGTTCTTATCTTGCCACAGAGCCTCTGGCTAACTTGTTCTATATTCCCAAATAAAACAGTCTTAAAGATCTCAAGGCAACCTGAATACAATACCTTTCCTTCTTTCATTCTCTAAGTTTAACAGTCTGTATTAACATCTTTGAGAAGATAAAATATCAGCATGAACTGCTATCAAAGGTTTTACTGAGCTCATTAGTACGAGAGGGAGGTGGTAAGAAGTTTGTCAGTTCAAAAAGGAATACACAGATTGGTATATATGCATTCATCATGAAGATGAAATTAATGAAGAGATATACAACCAGTCAAGAGGGCAACAACCCATAGCATCAGTCACAATTTGTTCTTCAATGGGTGAAATTCTTTGATATTCTAACAAGTTTTTAACAGTTACTCTTTAATATTGTGAAACAGGGCAAAGACAGGCTGGAAAGCACTCGGGACTCTAAGAAGGGATACTAAGCATCTTCCCCATTTAACTGCAGCTCAGTAGGGTAAGAGACGTGTAGTTAATATTTCCTAGTTGAAGAAGACACAACCTGTGAGGGTGAAACATGAAAGCCACTGTGTATGACCAATACTCTGCTGCAGGTTCCTTATGCCCAAATTAACCAAAGGCTCAGACTTGCCCAAGATTCCTGCTGGAGTCTCCCCTCCACCAGCCACTTCACTTCACTCCTATCAGTCTTTGCTCCCATGTCAGCCTCTCACGTATGCTCACTGGAACGGAGTCCTTGGTCCTCTCTGCTCTTCTAGAACTCAATTCTCCACATATTCAGAAGATGTAAGCCTTCCAGAACTAGGCGTCCAATACAGCCATGTGCTCAGTGGGTTTGGATCTTCTGAACAAAATAAGAAGGCTGCCCCAGAGTACAGCTTCTCACAGTATGTCCTGGAGCCAATGTTGGCTACACTAATACACAGTTGATGTGCTAGATCCTCTGAAGAACAGGGTAGTTTTTAAACTCAAAAGTCTGTGCAGACAGTCAAGCCCTGCAAAAACATTAGCATTATATAGCTGAACATGGGACCTGAGCAGTCGAGCAGAATTCCTCGCTATCTTTTGATGCCAGGGTTGAAGCTGGGCCTTGCACTGCTTGGCAGGCCCCCTACCACTGAGCTACAACTCCAGGCCAGAGTCCCCTTTTATCACATTAATAATCTGTAATGCTGAATTAAATCTAGGATGAAATTCATCCTCCGTCTTTCCTTTTTTATTTTTTTCCCCAGCAGGAGTATATTGAGTTCTGTCCTGAGTAAGGGTGACCCTATTCAGCAATAAGCAAGCACTTTGCTTTCCTCATGAGGCTCCATGGATGCAAGACATGAACCCCTAATGGATCATCCGCTTGTGTTCCTAAAGCTGAGAGCTAGGAGAGCCTAGAGGTTCATAGACATCACCAAGATAGCTCAGGGGTTAAGAGTGCTTCCTGCTATCTCAGGGGACCTGAGTTTGGCTCTTAGCATCCATGTCAGGCTGCTCACATGTGGTGTACGTACACACGTACACACGTACACACGTACACACACACACACACACACACACACACACACACCTCTGCTATCAATAGTACCTATTGCATATCAATTCTATCCAATAATCTCATGTAAACTAGCCCCATGTTTTCAAGAAGCTCCACTGTTTATGAACACCTCTTCTAAGTTCAAAACTCTAACTGGAATCTTACCTGAAACCCACTGGGAAGAAATCCTTGAAGCTTCCATGAGAGCATAAGACGTTACACTGATCTTTTCCATACACCCTGACCTTTATTTATTCTGGTAAACCTCATGAGAAAGTCACACTGCTATTACTTTTTAGCTAACTAGGAAAGCAATAAGACTCCTTCCCCCCAAGAGGTCTAGTCATTGTGAGCAGCAACAACACAAAGCAAGGTGCTTATATTTCGCAAACGGCTCAAGTGGGCTCTGTGGGTTTCTGAACGAGCCCCAGCTGACTGCTCCAAGCGGAGGGCGGATGAGTCTCAAGCTGCTGAAATCAGTGGGGAAACATTTCAGCCTGGCAGAGCTAACAAAACAGCTCTAATCCTTACCTAAAACCAAGAGCAGAGACTTTACAGTCTATTTCCCAGACTGTGAGACACAGCGTTATTTATTTTCACAGGTCATTTCTTTGGCAAAGCACTGCAGCGCGTAGACTACAGCTGAAGCCTGAAAGGCTCCGTAGGTTCAAGTTCAACATCTGAACTTAATTTTGGATGACAGTCCCCTCTCATTTTCATGACAAAGGAAAACAAACATTGTGGGAACATTATTTTCAGAAGTGATGCAGGTCCATATTCCCATATGACACTATGGTGTGCAATAATACAGCAAAAATGACTTCAGTAAGCTTGTGAAAGTCGGTGTCGGCCCCTATGTCACCGTGGAGTGCCATAGACCCAGGCAGGACATGGTCCAGTTGGAAGCATGCTTGGGCACTGAGCCTCATGCAGCGTGGAGGTCCAGGCAGAGGTGTCTCTGGCCTTTGTGGCTCCATATCTTGGTACCAGACTTACTGCTACTTGACCAACTTTCTAGAGGCCATCAAGCAGGCTCTGGCATTCCTTAAGTTGCTCTTGGGGAAACTGGCATGTTTATGATTAACAACATAAAGCTTAACATGCACTAAAAGGAGAGGACCTGTTGAACTGTAACTGGCAGGTGGAATCTTTGAGTGCAGTCCCTTCAGAGATCCAGTACTAGTTCCCCAAATCACTAGGCTCTTGCAGAGGGAGAAGTTTGGGAACTCTTAAATAAAATGACAAAACCTAATTCATGGGGAAGCACAAGACCTTCCTACCTTCCAGAGAAAGGACTCAACAGCAGCAGGTGTGCCTGACCCCTGGGCCAAACAAAAGAAGCACATGGGAAAGAGCTTTCCTTTTCCTTTATCTTCCTAAGGGGCCACTTCCTTGCATTGATGTCGTTCATGCATCTACATCCTGGAGCTGGTGAGTCAGGCAGGCTTTGGGCAGTCTGTCTTGGAATGTGGGGGCCAGGGCATTAAGAGTCTGTAGAGAACCAGGGAGAGAGAGGCCAAGTGAAAAGCATGGAGTATCCTATCTAAATCTGATTAGTGGAGGCTGGGAAAGCTCATAGGTTAGAGATGGTTACTTATGCCAAGTTCCCCCAACACTCATTTCAGATACTACCAGTCAATTTCTTCTCTATTTCTTATTGAGACCATTCATCTTTACTGAATCCTTCTCCAAGTACTTCAGGCTTCTATTTCAATTACTCAGTATTGGCAATCAAGATACACTTCCCCACCCCTTACACTTGACCTTGTTTGTTAGCCATTCACCTACAGTATTAAGTATTAATATAGTATACAGTATTGAGGAATACCAGGAAAGGGTGTGCACTGGTCTGGCATCTCTCATATACTGCATGTGCCTTGGGGGGTTGTCAGGGTGGTAACCAGAACTGACACATACTTGTGGTTTCTCAGATACAAGACACAGTGGTGTCCATTTCTGTAAAGCTATAGCTGTCACTAAGACCATTTATTCATATTTCCCACCGTACATATTCTGGGTTCTACAGGTTACTCTAGCAGTTTGTTCTAATGTCTGGTCAAATTCCATACCTGCAATCTGCAAAAATTTAGAAATGAAAATGAAGTATGCATATGTACTTCAATGTGCATGGGCGAGATGTTCCCCAAATGCCCGGAAGTCACACTTTGAATACTGTTCCTTGATAGCCCTGCCTTTAGGCAGTCTATGGCACAGAGAGAGGAATCCACAGCACAGGCAGGGAGTCCAGCCTCTGCTACTGACACACTGTCCACTCTGATTGGTACCAGTGCTGTCAAGGAACCTGCTTAAGAGTTAATGATCTGGAGTACAAAGATAGCTGTTGTGTAGCAGCTGAGAATAACTGCTCTCTCTTGGGTTCCATGCAAACTCAGCCTTCCAAGTCTCTTCCAGTGGTGGGAGCAGAGGCATGAGCAATCTTTCCTTTGTAGGGCCATGAGGCAACAGGTGCGTGGGAAGGCTAGGCAGCTGCTTCTCTAGCCCACGTCTAGAAGCAGAGGAGAACATCCCAGGAAGCCCACATAACTTTTCCTCAGTGGCATATCCCTTAGTTACTTCGGTTATTGCCTGAATGGTTGCTAAGTGAACAAATCCTCTTCCAGATGGTGCCCTCTACCTATGGGGAAAGTGTGACCCAGAGGAAAGCTGCTACTTGCTGAAGAAATGTATAGATGGGGAAGCACAATGGAGAGACAGAATCCACAAAGGAGCCGGAGCGAGAGCAAAGTATCTATAGACTGTAGAATCAACAACCTCCAAACCTGAGGTCAAGTTGTCAAAGCAAGAAGCTTAGCATTTAGGCATAGGAGACAGACAAGTTAACCTCCTCAATTTCTTTCCCCTTCCTTCCTAAGACAAGGACTCGGGCATCTCAGCCTGGTCCCAGATTCTCTACTTAGCTGAGGATGACCTTGAACTTCTTGACTTGGACTCCTTCTTAGGCAACCTTAACCCATCTTCCCAACCCCTATCTCCATTCCCCTATCCTAGAAAGTCACTATATTGATGTTGAACTTAAGTGAACACACCCTTTCAACATAGTACATAACATGGAGCACCCCAGCCCTGGACTCCGGTATGCATCCACCTTCATAGCTGAGACTATACATGTGTACCATGGCAGTCCTCCTGCTTCTACCCCTCAGCACTGGGATTAGAGGTGTATACCACCACACTTGGTTCATGGGGTGCTAGAGATTGACCCCAGGGCTTTGTGTATGGCAGGTAAGCATTCTACCACCTCTGAGAAACATCCTAGCCCAACCCCTCCATTCTTGAAAATCCAGACGAGTCAAGGAAGAGGAGGAGGAGGAGGAGAAGGAGGAGGAGGAGGGTGGGAAGGAGGAGGAGGAGGAACAGGAGGGTGAGGAGGAGGAGGAGGAACAGGAGGAGGAGAAAGAGGAAAAGAAGAAGGAGAAGGAGGAACAGGAGGATGGGGAAGAGGAGGAGGAGGAAGAGGAGAAAAGGCTTTTGAAACTTTTATAAAGATATGGTCAAGATGAAGATTCCAGCTGTAGTTAGCAGAAGAAAGAGCAGTGTCTGACCAACAGCCATGCTGTGTGTGCACATACAGGCACCAGTGTGTTAGTCACCAAGGAGGGACCCCTGGCCTCAGCAATTTCCTGTGTTTCAAAATGGCATCTGTCAGTCAAGAGCTTGCTAAAGATGGAAACACCTAGGGCACTGGAGGTCTGAAGGGAGGAAGAGAGTAATGACACTGTAGCTTCTGCTATGGCAAAGCAAGAAACATCCCAAGTCAATTATCCACTTTCACATACTTGTAATATTTCATATTTTGTATAGCTTCATGGGTAATTGAATGGGGTGCTTTTTGTTTCCCGAACCTTGGATTTTTGTTTCCAAGGAGTGTTGTCTTTTCTCCTGATTTTAATTGCAATTGGATTGTGGACAGGGGAAAGCAAAGCATTTCAATGACTTCTGCAACAGAAACTTCCCATCAGTGCTGGGCAGACCCTGCAATTCCAGTCCCTTCCCTTCCCTTAGGCAGTTCTGCCTCTCAGGTGGTTGGTGAGTCACACACTCAATGTGGATGTGCAAATTTGTGACTTGAATAGAAAACTATCAGGCTGTTATTAAATTTCCTTTTTTAAAAAATTATTTTGAGAATGCAGATTTATCAGAAGCTAGAAAGCCTGCTCTGGTGATGGGGTTGAGAGTGTAATAATAACTGTGTGTGCAAACGGACAAAACACACTTTCATCATTTCCAGCCAGCACAAAGGCCTGTTCTTGTTAGTATGGACAGAATTCTGCAGAATGGAGAATTGCATTTTAATGTCATGACTCGAATAAAGTCTGTAGCAGAGCAAGGTGCTATAGGTACATCTGGCTTCCACTGACCATGTAAGTTGGTTAGTTACATGTAAATTACTTATACAATCAGTACACACACACACTTACACACTCATACTCACACACATTAATGCACTCTCATACACGCATATATACTCACATACAGTCAGATACATGCACACACTTTGGTCTCAAACCTACCAAGGAGAACTAAGGAGGAGGTGAAAAAAGACCCCGAAGCTTCAGGAAGCACACAATGCCAGGGTTGTCATGACAACAAGCATTATTTGCATTTTAAGTATACACTTTTCCTCCTAATTTTAATAGGTTATGCGCCACCATAGTTATATTCAAATTGGCTAGACTGACCTGCATAGGTCCTTGTTGGATCCTGACAGACTATGCACAGGACAGCTACTCACGCAGGAGCTGGGGCAGAGTCATCATGGTTCTATAGTTCTTAGACTCTGTAGCTCACCAGGTGACTTTCTGGGCTGTTGTGGGGCAGCAGCAAGTCAGCAACTGTCCTAGAGAGCTTTCCTGTGTCTTCATCATGTTGGGGCATGTTCACCAGTGTCAGTAGGACCCCCAATTAATAGCACAGGCAGTGAGGGAGATACAGTTCAGTCTGAGCTTCACACCCATTGCCTTCCCTCTTGCCCAAGGGTGCGTAGCTTCACCACCTGCTGCAACGGCAGAGCCTTGCAGAGAGCTTCCTCAGCTTCTGCACAGCTTATGAACAGTTCCCTATGACAAATGCAAAAGCCTGACAGACAAACCATAACTTCCTATGGGACCTGTTTCTTTCACTGAAAACTGACTGGTTCAAAACTGTTATGTATATTTTTCAAACAAAGTAATTTTGTTTTTAGAATAAAGATAGATATTTCAAGGTAATATAGGGAATAATGAACTAAAGAAAAATTAAGAGACATATGAAAGAAGAAATATATCTAAATAAATCACCCAGACTCTTTCCTAGAAAGCTGTCTATCCACATGTCTGTCTATATACCCCTACAGACTTGTGATCACTGTAAGTCCATGTTTCAAGCTCGCGTCTTAACCTTGACATTATGTGCTGAGAGCTTTCTCATGTCATTTAAATGTCTTAATGCACTGGACTGCTTTCAGAGACACTGCAGAGAACATCCTCACCACTATCTCTCCCTGCTTCTCGGAGTCACTTCCCAGAAGAGGAATGTCCCAGGCTCTGCAGACACATTTATGACCCAAGAACTGTAGGTGTATCTGAGGCCACTCAGGACCTCAGAATTAGGATCTTATTTAAACTCTTTCTTTTCTGTGCCCTACAGTCTGTCAGCGTCCTGTTCTGTGGAGCTTATGACAAGATGACAATTGTTTGGTTTTATTGATGTCTGCTTCTCCCAAACCCATTTACTCTAGGAAATCTTGTGTTTTTGTCTAATCAGCCCTGGAATCTTGCTGATTCTTCCTAGTGCAGACACTGTACTTTAGCTAATTACACACCAACCTGGTCTTCACCAATACATTGCTTCACTGAGTCAAATGCCAGGCCCCCAAGCTTGTCATTTCTTACTGCTTTGCAGCTGGGGAGTCTCTACACAGAACACACAGACACAGGACAGACAGTCCTGAAGCCTGCAGAGTCTGGAGATGCTTCTGGCTGGATCCTACTGTGCCCTCGTGGACTCTTTAAAGATGTGAAAGCAGGGAAGGACAGGCTGGTTATTTCTAACTAGGAGGGCTTTTACCACTTTCTTTAACACTTTCCAGCACAAGTTTCCATCACAGGTTGAAAATTCAATGGCCTGAAAATTAAGTACTTGTTAAGAAGCTCAGAAACTGAGCAAAGGCAGCCAGCTAGCCTGACAGGTTCAATGTTAGGTTGAGGTTATTTTGCTGGTTCCCTTTCACAAATCCTGAGATCTAGTACAGTGGATACTTGAAGAGCCAATGCTCAGTCTACTGCAGTATCCCACTCTCTTCAATACTCCGGTCCAGCACAACAGCCTGTGGTTAAGGCATGATACCAGCTACAGAATAGGAGCTCATCTGACCTCTGTCTTTAGCTGGTTTGTTTGACAGCTGTGTAGGAAAGGGAGGGCTCCTTTTGTCTTTAATTCCATGACCTCAGCATATGTATCCCCTACATCCTATTTCTATACAATCACCCCCTCTCTGCACTTCAAACACTGGCTGCCCTAATTCCAGGAGCTGAAAGGACAGCAATCCTCCTGCCCTCAAGCAATACAGCTTTCATCACCATGGGCTCCTGCTGAAAGGAGAACTCCAAAGAAGCTGGAGTTTGATCTGATCAGCATAAACAGACCAGGCGGGAGTAGGGGTGGTGGTGGTGGGGAAGCACTAGTCAAATTCCCCTCCCTTACATAGCCTGAAAATGTACCCAGGACCAGATTAGCAATATACAGAGATCAAAATGGCTGAACCATGGCCAGGATGGAGAAGATCCCAGACTGATTTAACTATGCCAGGTCAAGCTCAAGTGCAAGCACACACACACACACACACACACACACACACACACACACACAAGTGCACACTCACACACAAATGCACAAAAGCAGTAGGGGAGGAGGGCAGCGGAAATTCACATTTCCCAAAGTGGCTCAAGGAGACACACAGAAGTGCAACAGGAAGACTCAGCTCATGAGATTTGAGGTTTAGATATCAGAAGCAAAGCAGGCAAGATTAGGCATACTTGTGAAAGGCCGATCTCTCCCTCGATAGCTGCAGTCTCTATAGCAAAGAATATCTACAGCCCAGTTGGCTTTGCAGACTCTGGGAAGAGGCAAAAGCACGGCCTAGAGACTCAACACTGGGTAAACGACACTAAGGACAGAAGCTACAGATCATTCCTATGTGTGCAGTCACTGTCACCTTTGCAGAACTACTCCCTACTGTTCCCAGGACTTACAACACTGTGAACAATAAGTAAACACAGCCTGGCCAGATGCCTTTCATGGTCAGATGGTTCATTGTTTTAAAAGCTTCAGTCTAAAATCCAAAGATTGTTAACAGATGCAATTTCTGGCTGGAGACTGGGAAAAACCTCATTCAAACAAAAGGCTGTGTTGTGATTGGAGCTAAAAAGGGAATTACCTCTAAAGATAAGAACCACAAACATTTCCTATTTAAAATACCCCCAACTTCACCGACAGGACCTTTTTTGGACCTTTCATGCAAGTTTAAGAATTTGACAATTGCTGTGTGTGCAAACCAGGATGGAGCAGCCAGTGTAGCAAGTGAGAGATGTGTTTGGATCCCAGCAAGTCCACAACATCCCAACATCAGTCACCCAGGCAAGGTCCCACTTCATTCCTTTTTATCATTTCACCCCAGAAATATTTTCACTGCTTACATTTTGACTTTGGAAATAAGTTGTCAACCAGAGACTCAAATAGATAAGTTTCCTAAATCACACAGTTGGTAGGCAGAGGAACCGTTGCTGGGTTCCAAGCTGCTGCTGGGAGGAGGAGGAGGAGGAGGAGGAGGAGGAGGAGGAGGAGGAGGAGGAGGAGGAGGAGGAGGAGGAAGAAAAGGAGGAGGAGGAGGAAGAAAAGGAGGAGGAGGAGGAGGAGGAGGAGGAGGAGGAGGAGAGAATGCAGCTAGCTGAGATCTGCCTGCCCCGGGGCTGTTCTGGCCTTGTTTGCATCCATGACTTCTGTTCACTTTTGCGCAGAGAGCATGCTCTTTGTGGTCTGTTTCTGTTGCCTGCCACAGGCCCTTGCCCTATGGCTTCACTGTGTGGGTGAATGTCTGTGCTGCCCTGGGTTCTAATCTTGAAAAATGGAGTTCTGAGGGAGCCATAGGTGTAGCTTGCCCTCAGCCTTAGAAATGGATGTGGTTTGGCTTACTGGTGATAAACCTGGACTGAAAACCCTGTGTTCCAAGAGAAATGATCTGTGTTAAGGCAAAGGGTGGCCTGCATGGCGCCTCCGCTGAGTCACGAGTGAGGAGGTGAACAGCACACGCCCTCGGCTTAGGTTTCTGTCAGTCATTTGTTACATGCCTCTTAGTTTATTGAAGTGTCCAAAAGCTCCAGTTTTAGGCCACAGGCACAATATTATTTTAGCAATGGGAGAAATCCTAGTCAAGACATCTGGAGTCAAGAGGCTCGAACAGTGCCTGCCTCACAAGCAGCAAGGCTCGCATTTGGATGCTGAGGCAAGGGGTCCCTAGGCTTGCTGGTCTGACACTTCAGAGGAATCAGCAAGCTCCAGTTTAGAAACAAACTGTCTCTCAGAAAATGAGATGAAGAGTGATTGAGAAAGACACTAGATGTACACACACACACACACACACACACACACACACACACACACCTATAGTTAGTTGATCAAGATGTATAAGCCCATGGGATTATCTATCTCTAAAGAAATTGGTATCCCAACTGAGCTATGCCATTGCTTCTGGAGAGGAACTAGAAGCACATGTTCAAATCTATGCAGGGTAGCCAGGTTTGTGCAAGAAGAGGCCACGCACCACAAAACAGATTCCATAGCCAGTGGCTCCATATTCATATCCATGTTCCCACTAAAGGCCAAGCCCAACACACACACACACACACACACACACACACACACACACACAAACTCGAGACCTGCAGAGGGGTCTTATAAGCCTGGACGTTGATAAATGAACAGCAGCTGTGAGCCTGAGGTTACTACTATTTTCTAGTGGTTGCCTTCTGTAACATAAGGGGCAGGAGTTTCCATGATTAACTTTTACTTGCTGTCAAGGATGTAATAAAATATGAGGAACAAGAGAACTTTCCCCCAGTAAGCTGTTTCCAGTTCTATTTCCTTTTCCATCCTCTGGGACATATACTCAGACCCTGATTTCCAATGTTTCATAATTTAGAAGGGAAAAAAACTCCACACCAGGACTAACCAAACAGAACAGGTCCTCAGTGTTCAGTGCGATGGTTCAGTGGGCAAAAGCACTTGCCCTACAGCCTAACAGTCTGAGTTTGATCCCTGGGTCCCACACGGTGGAAAGAGAGAACTGATGCCTAAACAATGTCCTCATTCGGCCAGCCACATGAGTGCCACGGTGTGCACATCAACACAACGAACAGATGATCAATTAGTAACATAAATAATTGAGGAAAAATGACATAAATGCATCAGAGCAGGATGGACACATCTTATTTTAATTCTAATATCTCTTTCTAGTGAGTGAAACATGCTGCTTGACCTTTGAATGTAAGTTTTGGTAACCATGTCCAACGTGGAAGGGCAGAAGTCAGGTACACTGATGGCCCAGGACCCTGGGCTATGGAAAGATGAGGACCTTAGGATTATAATCTGGGATGACCTGAAGATGATGCTGAGATGTTAGGGCTGGACAGACCTCTTAGCAAAGGCCACCAAAGCGAGCTCAGACGCCACTGAACTGTTTTAACCGCACAGGTGGAAATTTAAGGATGCTTTACATTCTGCTTTACATTCTTCACAGTACCAGTGAAGGAAACTGTTATTAGTCTAGTACAAAGTATGAGAAGGGAGAGCTGCAAGGATCAGTAGTGCACAGTGGCTCACAAGCATCTAATGCCAGCTAGAGTGTTAGGCACTCACTGATTTCTGAGACACGAAGGATTCTCTGTGGCGGGTGGCACACCAGTGACCCAGGTAGAGGTGCTGAGAGACAGCCACATTAATAGATGGAGGCTCCAAACTGCATCCTAATACTGGGTTGCTGTCAGTTGCTGGGTCCCTAGATCAAGAGTGTGTAATCAGACTGTCTGTTGCATGTTAGACAGAGTTGGCTCTCTCTCTTAGGTGGTGGCTGTGACCTAGACATTAAACTCACTTAATTCAAATCCCAGGTGGACAGGGATGGTCTAAGAATCTGGTGCAGCTTTAAAATATGGGAGTCCAGTGCTCTCTGCCCAGGGATGCCCTGTACCATGGATGCAGAGAAGGGTTTTAGTAGTTTCACTGCCCCCAGTGTCATTCCCCCATCTCCTGAGGTGATCAGTACCAGCTTTGAATTGTAAGTGACTACCCAGAATGAAGGTACAGCCGTGTTCCTAACAATGAGCCCTCAAGGGATGCAGAACTCCAGAAGTAAGGGCCAGCAGTGGATCAGCAGGTAAAACACTTGCCAAGTGCAAGCCAGACACCCTGACTTCAATCCCTCAGACCCACGGTGGAAGGAGAGAGTGGACTCCTGACAGCTGTCCAGTGAGTGCCACGGATGTGCTGTGGGGTGTCCACAGCAGGCAGTGTGTTCACGCCACGGATGTGCTGTGGGGTGTCCACAGCAGGCAGTGTGTTCACGCCACGGATGTGCTGTGGGGTGTCCACAGCAGGCAGTGTGTTCACGCCACGGATGTGCTGTGGGGTGTCCACAGCAGGCAGTGTGTTCACGCCACGGATGTGCTGTGGGGTGTCCACAGCAGGCAGTGTGTTCACTTCGCTCATTTCTCACTTCCCACTTTGGAATGGGAAATGGCTGAAGAACACTTCGGACTATGGGGACAGCGAGGACATGCTAGAGGCAGCAAAATGTTAAGTTTTCTACAGTATATAAAGAGAGCTGTGACACTCATCCTCACCACCTGTGCACAGGCTGCGGTGGGAGGAGCAGGGGACAGGCTTCCGCCTCATACAAGCCTATGTTCTTTTAGGTCTCAGTTACACAGTTATGAGTAACAGTGACAGGTGCATGGAGCCTGGGGAGCTGCTCATAAAAACACCGAGAAGGAAGTAGTTCTTCGATGTATGGAGTCCATAACGTGACATGTTCAAACTGGTTTCCCCGTCACAAAGAGCTTTCTGAGTCCGGCTGATGCAATGCAGGAGCAAAAGGAATCAGAAGTGACATTCTTCTGGGTAACTATGATCATGGTGAGTATCTTACCTTTTTCTTGCTACAGTATATCTGCCACTTTTTCTCCGCTGGAAGTGCAAACATGGCTTCCCTGTGTTTGTCTGTGAGGTCAAGTTCATCCTGAGAAGAAAAAAAGAGATCAGTATTACAGAGAGCCAATATTATCCCTATAGAGTACATTGACAGTGTCATCAAGGAGAAAAGCAATTCACCAACACACACTTCGAGGTGTGTTTTATGACTACTACTGTAGCTTGCCATGGCACAGGGCCAGACACCAGCACTGCATGGTGGAGAGAGCACAGCACTATGAGATTTGGGGGAGATGGCTAGGCTGGACCTGAGCTGTTACTAATGCTATGGAGGGTCCACTGAGCGAGCTGCAAAGCTGTTAAGCCACAGGAATTCGGGATTGATCATATTAAAAATGATGGTTTGCTGTTGACAAACTTCCAGACAGGACAGCGATTATCAAAAATGGACTCTTGGGCTGAGCACTGGATGACTTATACACAATAGGAATGAAAATGTACCAGACACTCAATACCAACAATAACACTGGCTGTATATAGAGTTCTTATTAAATGCCAAGATCTTTTCTCTAAGTACTCCATAGTCATAATCCAAAAAGGGATTTGAGGATGGACTGCTGTAATTTAGATTTTGAATGTTCCCCAAGGGTCCATGTACTAGAGATCTGTTCCCCAGGATGACACTATTGGAAACTCAGGGAACCCTTTTGAGGCAGAGACTAGAAGAAGCATGACCTTAGGTCAGTGGGGTATACCCTCAAAGGGGATTGAGGGACTTGTCCATTTCCTCTGTGTCTCCTGGTCATGATGCAAATGGTTTTGCGTCGCCAAGTGTTCTCTTATGATACTGCTGTCTTGATTCAGGTCTACAACACTATGCCAAGGATCATGATATGGAATCTTCCACACTGTGGAGGTAACATAAACCTTTTCTTTTTATAGGCTCATTATCTTAGATGTGTTTTTGTTATAGTGATTAAAAACTGACTAAGGCAGCAACAGAAATCAAAGTCTAGGCTTGGGTAATAGATTTGGTGCATAGGGGAAAACAAAGTCAGTTTAGCTAAAGCATTGAGCTACACAAATCACTGGATGGGAGATAAAGCTATAACCAGTTTGTAGAAGGTTGTAAGTGTCAGGCCAAAAAACATCTTTCTCATTATTATTTTATAAGAATGGGTGTTTTGCCTGCATGTCTGTCTGTGAATCACATGCATACCTGGTGTCTACTGGAACTGGAGTTACAGACAGTTGTAAGCTGCTACATGGGTACTAGGAATTGAACCCAGATCCCCTGAAAGAGCAAGCAGCCAATGCTTTTAACCACTGAGCCATTTCTCCAGACCAGGGAACTTTCTATTTTTAAACAAGATGAGTCAATGGAGTTTTGTGTAAGTGTCTGGTTTCATCACCATAACTCTTAACTAATATTTCCTAAGGATTTTCTGTACAGACATTTCCTATTTAGTTCTCACAATGAACGTAAAGAAGGCCACTCATTATCACATCTCCATATAATAATAATCTTCACTGTAAAAGAGTTAAGGGGAACTGAGGGTGAAGATTAGATTCTTCCTCCGGCCTACACACCTGAACAATGCAGCTAGGTTTATAAGCCCACAGTTGTGCCCCTCCAGGGTCCAGATTCTGAGCTTCTCAGTGCTTAGAAACATTAAGCCTACAGGGGTGGATAGCTTGGGAAGTCAACTTACAGACATTTATAACTAATGAATAGCAGCAAAGAGATAATGAATATGGAGTGCTTAGAGAGAAAGTCGTGGCATCTAGTAACTCCATCCATAGTTAATGTGATTATTGGTCTTGAGTGCCTGGTTCATTTTCGTTCCCACAGGGAAGGTTATCTAGTTGAGAGCTGTAGATGGCTGGGTGTGGATAAAGGATAAAAGCTATAAATTACAGTTCAATAACGTTCTGATCTCTAAATGCAAGTTCTCCCGAATGGCTCGTGTGTGTATCGGCTGTCAGTCATACTTGGGGGCACGCAGGTACAGGTCATTGGCATCCCATCTGACATTTTACACTCCTATGACGACTTAGTCATCAAGTCCCATTATACCCTTCTTGAGAAGATTTTCCCTTTGTTTCATTTGCCATGGAACCACCCAGACTTACTTATGTCCAATAACCCTGCCCAGGGCTTCTGGTACAACCCCTGGCACAACCTCCTTGCCCTTCCAGACCTGTCTACTCAGCACACCTAGTTCTCTTCAATCATTTCTGCTTTCAATCCTGGGTGAGCACCAGAGTCACCAGTGGGGTTCTGACCTCACTGGCCATTAGTGTGTAGGCCATCAGGGGACATGTAGCATGGGCATTTCTGTTAGGTTTCCAAGGTATTGCTGATGCTATGGTCTAAAAACCATGTGTTAGAGCCACTGCCTTGAAGATTAACCCTGTGCTATTTTAAGATCCAGTCCAGAATCTTTATGACTTCCATGATGCCTGAAAAATCAATTACCCATTCTTCAGCTGGACTCTTGAAGGCTTCCATTTGTAAAACTTTCTCTGCCAGGGTAGCTTCTAATTAACTCTTTGCTTTAATCTCATTAACACCTGTCCCTCCAGAGCCTCGACCAGGCCAGCTTCCCGCCTCTGAATCCCACCAAGTCACTGCTTCCTCTAACTCCTCCTATGAACACTGGCAACAACGAATCATTCAGTAATGCCTGGCACAGGGTGGCAACTGCACTGCTGATACTTCTCTCACTTGGACACAAATCAATGCCAGCTAGTTTTAAGAGTGAGATAAACAGTTAAGTTACTAAACCATTAAATATCTCTCTCTCTCTCTCTCTCTCTCTCTCTCTCTCTCTCTCTCTCTCACACACACACACACACACACACACACACACACACACACACCAAAAGAAGCTGGCTAATGAATAGCCAGGGAAGGAAAGAACTGGCACCGAAAATTTCATTATGAGAAAAGATGTTTAAAATGCTGAAATCTGGCACGCAACTCTATATATGGGAAGTAATTATCTTCCTTCCTTTTTAAATTTCCTGTGAGTCACACCTGCTGTGAAAAACAGGGGAAACAAGATGAACATAAATCACTTCCGAGCGATCAGCTCAGTTAATCAAACTGTTCAATAGTACCTAGCTTAGTTTGGGAAAATGCTTTTGATTTGAAGGAACAGCATTCTTAACAACACACATTTACTATATAACAGCATTGTTTTTCCTAAGTATAGGTGTGAAAAAAAATGTGTGAATCCTAAAATGCATAGCTTGGGTGAAATAGTGTGTGATTTTGCTGAGTTGCAGATATGACCTATTTTAAACTGTGAGAACACAAAGGAGCTGGGCCACACAGTCTAATGCCAAAAGAAAATATTCACAGAATAAAAACAAATTGCTGTAGTGTTACCACAGAGAGTTTTGATCTACAATAAGAACCTGGAAAAGGATAAATGTATTCTGACAGTATTAACTAACGACTGTTTAACATTTTCCATGTGTCTGTTAGTAACATTTTATGTAAATTAATTTATTTTAACTCACACAACAAACCCACCAAGTGGGTATCATTACTAACCCATTTTCTAAAACAGTGGGCCATGGAATGATTGAGCACCTTGCCCCTGGCATGAAGAGGCTGAAGTACAAATGGACTGTAGAGTCTGTGCTCTCAGGGTACTGTCTATTCTACCAGCAGGTAGCTGGGGTCACCTCACAGAAACACGCATGAAGAGGCATCCATCAAGTGTCTGCAAGAAGCAAGAGGCATGTTTTATTGGCAGCTGTTGCTGAGGTGTACGCTTTTATTGATTATACATCTTGGGCAAGTGACGTGGCCTCTGACCAATACCTTCATCTAAAGATACAATGTGGATGCAATCCTTTAGTCATCTCAGGAATTCATCCATGGAAGCAAAGATACTTTGTGCTGAGTCTCTACTAAATGTCAGGCACTAAGATAGGTTTTCGGACAATAAGGGTGTCACCTACTCATGAGGACAGAAGAGAAATCAGATGCCAACTGAAGGATAATCACATGCTAAGCTTGTTGTGGGAAAGTTGGTACAGTGAAGGCTTCTCCAGGTAAATGACATGGTCAACAGGAACTAAACAGGTAGAGAGCACCGGAGACAGTAAACAGTCATGGAAACCACTCTCAACTTGGTCTTTATCAAAGATCAGCGGTAGATTCATAGGCAAGCAAGCAAAGATTAAAGCAGATAATTTAAATTCAGGAGTGCAGAAACACAATGTATAGGATATAAAGAGACCCTCACTGGTCCATTAGAAACGTTTCTCTATTCTGGCATTCTATTTAATGATACGTTAAGAATGCATGATTCTGAGGGTTCCATCAGCAATCTCTTCTTACCTAGTCTAGAGCTAGGCAACATGAAGAATGCAAAGATGAATAAGACACACTGGCTTCAGGGTATTTATAACCTCTCTACAAAGATGGATAGGAGGCTTTCCAGTTCTCTTTCTTTGCAGAAGAAAGTACAAACTCTAAGCAGGCCAGGTTCTTCCTGACAGGGTCCCTGTTGACCTGCCTCACCTCTAGCAGTTCTGACCATACTTCCCCAGCCTCTGAAACTCTGCACAGTGTATTCTTTCTCAAGTGTGCTCTTCCCAATGCATCTCAGAACCATTCTAGTCACCCCAGCTTTCCCAAAGCATCAGCTACCCACTTCAAATAGTGGGTCTGTCTGTCCTGGATGGCCAGTTCCTCAGTGCCCTAAAGCATTCTTCACATGACTATGGTCAGGTTATTGGCTTGTCTCCCTCCCATTGTGTACTGGTTCCTAGAGGACAGTAGCCTAGTTTGTTCTATTCATCTTTGCATTTATTGCCAGTATCTAACACATAGAAATGCAGGAGGGAAAATATAAGGTAGGAGGGAAAAAAGGTCAGGATGGGAGCTGGGAGGGAATCAAAGTGGAACCAACTGATTTTACAGATTCAAACCGAGGGTCTGGGAGATGGCTCCCTGGAGACGGCCCTTGCCATGCTGGGATAAAGAACTGGTTTCAATTTCCCAAACACAGATAAGGCAGGACACAGAAGCAAGCATCTGCATTCTCTGTGCTCCTACAGGAGGTAGGAGGTAGAGGCAGCAGAGTCCTCAGAAGCTCACAGTCTAGCTAGCCTGGTGTGGACTGTGGTAAAGAGAAGAAAGACCTCTATCTCAAATAAAGTAGAGGGTGAGGAAGTACTTGAGGCTATCCCCTGAGCACCATACATGCATCATGGTACAGGTGCACATGCATTGTGGTACAGACGCGCATGCATCTGCGCTCACACACATGCATGAACACACATCACACTCACAGAAAAACAAAACTATTCTTGTTGCTTATTTCCTTCCTTCTTCCTGTGGTTTTTAGGCTAACCTGGAACTCATTAAGTTCTCCAGACTGGCCTCAAATTTGTAGCAATCCTCCTGCCTCAGGAGGGATTTTCTGTAGGAGCACAGGTAATACAGATGCTTGCCTCTGTGCCCTGCTTTATATGAGTTCTGGAAATTCAAACCAATTCTTTGTTTTGTTTTGGTTTTGGTTTTTGGTTTTATCGAGACAGGGTTTCTCTGTGTAGCCTTGGCTGTCCTGGAACTCACTCTGTAGACCAGGCTGACCTCAAACTCAGAAATCCGCCTGCCTCTGCCTCCCAAGTGCTGGGATTAAAGGCGTGTGCCACCATCACCTGGCCAATTCTTTATCCCTGCATGGCAATCCCAAATGTTGAGATTACAGCATGAGCCACTATGGTTGGCTTAGAAAAATCTTGAGAATATGTTTTGACGTAGCAAAGGATCAAGATAAGGCATTCCAGTTCCTCCATATTTTCATCAACACTTTGGACCATGACCTTTCAGTGTGAGCAGTCTTTGTGTGAGTCAGAAGCTATCCCATATGGTCTTATTTTGCATTTTCCTAATGACAACTAGTGCTGAATCTAACCTTCCATGCACTGATTGCCTGTTCTTATGCACTTGTTTCATTACTATATCCATTTTGATAATTATTCCAGAAACTGAAAGAGGCAACCACTGAATTGGGATCACTATAGCTTATATTTCAAGTAGTATCTCTTTATATAAGTTTTATATATATCAAATAAGTCTTGTGGAGTCAGAAAAAATCTGTTTTCCTAGGGTGGTGACTGCTGTATAACTATACATCTATTAAAACTAATCAAACTGTTCTATAATGTGTAAATTATACTTCAATGAAGCCTCAGAGGCAGAGATAGCTAGCACACCTGAGATAACCTGGAGATGCACCTCTGTCTGAAGCCTTCACTGAGCTCTGAGAAAGCAAGCAGCCTGTGTGGAGGGAAAGGAAGGCTGTGTGTCCCTTAGAGCAAGCGCCAAGTCTACCACTTTACGCACAACTTTTGTTCAATACCACAAATCACGTCAATGAAATATCATCACCTTTGAACATTTTCAAAAATTTTATTAGTATAGATGGTATTTAGGTCAATCATTCCCCAAGCCCCCTTAATAATTAATTTAATAACTTAATAGTTTAATTAGGTGACACATTAATATTAATAAAAAGCCCTTTGGAATCTTTTTTGTTTCTGTCAGGTTAGGTTTGTGTTATCACTGAGAAAGGATTTCATGAAGTCTGGTCTCACCTCAAACTCACTGTGTATCTAAGGATGGCTTTTAACTTTGGACCTTCTGCCTACATCTCTGAAGTGCTGAGATTACCGTTGAGACCTACCACACAGGAAGTACTGGATGTTGGAGACGGAACCCAGGGCTCTGTGTGTTTGCTAGCTGAGCACTTTACCATCCAAGTCACATCCTTATCACTAGCAGCAACACCATGAGGAGCCCTAGTCCTAGCGTGTTGTGTTTCCCACTAAGATTCACAAGTGTGCTTAGTAGAACGCCAAGACCACCAGGCTGCATGTGCATCTCACCACACTTAGTCTGGACGGCCTCCTCCTCATACAGGCCATAAAAGCTTGCTTCTTCATTTTATTATTTTGAGCTAGATCTTTGAAGTTAACTGACAATGACCTAGTGAGTGACACGATAATGCTTTGTGCTGACTCAGCACCATCCCTCTCCCTAGAAAGCCTGTTTCCTAAAAACTTAAAACTCACAGAAAACCCTTAAAGACTCCTCTCAACAAAGATAGTAATGGTCTCTTCATTTATTTATAGAACATGTATTTTTTCCTACTATCTTGAACAAAGACTTAGTTAAATGAAGAAAAGAGCTGAGGGAAGGCCAGCTGTGGGAACTACAGTTCTAAGCTTAGCCCTAACAAAACATCTTCTTAAGCCTCCACTCTGAAAGAGTGTGGACAAAGAAACCTCACTAGCCCTACACTTACCTTTCAGTGTGACCAAGGAGCTCAAGGGAGAAACCCACATAAATCAGAAAACAATCAGCATACAACACATCAATAAAAGGAAACACATTGATTTGCTAGATAAAGCAAAGGAAGGCATTTTGAAATAATATACAATAAAGGTCTTGAATGAGTAGATTAGTACTTTGTGACAATCTCTGTTTTCCAAGATTTTAAGTGATTGAAATGTAAGATTACATATAAACCTCCAGCCTCCTGGAGGTTCTAGGGTGCAGTAGACCAGTAGTCTATTTCTAATGAGGTCAGCTCACCCGTACACGGACACAGATGTACGTTTAGACAGAGGTTAGGATGGCATTTGTGCAATCCCAGAATAGGGGGTGGAGAATAAGAAAAACAAGGACAGAGAAGCTAAAGCCCTTGGGGTACCCTGCTCATCCATTAGCCATCTTGTATGTTTATTATGTTTGGAGGTTGTTTTTGTTGTGTTTTGTTTTGCTTTATAATGTTCCTTGACAAGCTAACCTTCTATCTGATTTCATGTACACAGTTCATAGAACTCCCAAGCCTATTACTCAAACAAGCCTTTACTTTCCTCCTAAAAATTGCCCATGGCAAACAAATCCAACTCCCAGAGTCTGATCCCACCCGTTTCCTACACACTGGGTGGGTTGTAACCTTCTCTGGATTACCTCAAGGGTATACCAGCATTCACAAAATGCCCTCTCAGGATGGAACCCCCTTTTCCCATAGTACAGCTCTACAACACCAGAAGTCAGACTCTAGAGGGATCACGAACCAGAACACAGGTCAGAGGTACATGATAACTAGAAAAGACCAGATGAGGAATGTGGATACCAAGGTGTGATCCTCTGACAGAAAGTGAATGCATAGAGGAATACTATTAAATTGCACTAACTCATTAAACTTACAAACATCCAGCCCCACCAAGACCTGTGACTGACACACCCAAGAGTCATGGGTTGCTAACACCTCTTAAAACTTAATCACAAGTGACCCTGAAAACACTGTTTTATTTTTTAGGGTAGTAGTTGAAATATGGCAGTTCGATACAATCTTTGAAACTTTGGGGGCATACCATACTTCTGCTCCTACCAGTCAGGAAGGACAGAAAGGAGAAGGTCTACAACAGAAGACTTTCCACCCAGAAAGGACTGGGCATGTTCACAGATTCTGAGGGCTTCAGCCCATAGCACTTCTGCCAACACCCTAAGTCACTACACAGAATACCACAGGATGATTCACCATCTCCTAGGTAATGTTCTGTGTCTGAGAGACATGTTTTCGTACGCTACAGACAAACAAGAGAGAAACCCCACAAGCAAAGGATGACTAACAGAACGTTTAGCATCTTACTACTAATGCTTTACTGACTTTATTTCCTTTCTTTCCCCTTAGGAGCAGACAATACAAATTATATCCTGTTGTCTAGACAAACTCTACAGCTACACCTACAGTTCTTCAGCTTTTGTTCTGTGACTAGAACTCCATTGGGGTAACTTGAAATTTTAATTAATCTGAAGCAGCAGCAGCTTGTTCTAAGTAGCTAAATCATTTCCCCATATACCCATTTTCAGAACTAGACTCCAGTGAAACTTCAGTTGAGCAAGTATTTAATATGGAGCATTTCTAAGTAGTGTTTTCCTACCTGAATGGACTGAGCCAGCCGTAGTGACAGACTGTAAGACACCCCCAGAGGCCTACTGGAGGCTGTGCCAGAGCTCCCTGCAGGTCATTGAGCAGGCCTTGCTCATGCCAGATCTGCTCTTGGAGCTCACACCCCTCCCACACACTCAAGAGACTTGTTTGGCAGCTCATCTGACACATTTCAGCATTAATTGGGTCAAAAGACAATCCAGCAGAGGCTCTTCCCACAGCATAGTTACATACTTACTTCACCAAGTAATACATACTTGAGAAACTTTGTTCATTGTACTGTGTGTGTGTGGTGTGTGTGTGTGTGTGTGTGTGTGTGTGTGTGTTGGGGGTGTTCATGTGGAAATGTGCACGTGTGCTTGCAGGTGTTCATCTCATTGAACCTGGAGCTTATTGACCCAGGCAGATGGGGCAGCCAACCAATCTGGAGTACACCAGTCTGCCCCTCCCCTACTCCAACGCTGGCATTACAAGCCACACTGATGCACTAGGCTAGGCTGGTGCTTGGACATCTGAACTGGTCTTCACACTTATGAGACTGAGCTATCTCCCTAGCCCTTGGTAGACAGATTTAAGAGTAAAATGATTTCTTAAACCTCCTCACCTTTGTTCTTTTAATCTGGTCCCCTTCCTGCAGGGCACTATGGCTTACCCATAGTAACATACAAATGAGAAAGATGAATAGAAAAGATGACAGCAGGTGGGGAGGGGGTACAATCATCAGCCCAAATGTATCATTACCACTCCAAGAAATAGTCACAAAACAAACCCAGCTGCTGGAGTACTCAGCAGACACACACAGACACCACACACACACACACACACACACACACACACACACACACTCCAATACTTAATACGCATTTCACATGCTAAGCTTTAACCACTAGGATCCACTCACACAGCATCCAGGCAACAAGGGTGCACTGTGCATCCTCTCTGACTAGGCACTCCTCCAGGCCCTGGAGATACAGCAGTTAGGACGCTCGCACCATTCTGCTCTCTGAAAGTGCACAGCTGCATCTGCACCCCAGGTCTGACATGAAGCATTAGCCACTAAAGAAACTCAAGTTAACTGGAGAGAGGAGAAAGGACTTTCTGGCTCCTTCTAAATTTGGTGTTGCCCGTCTTTCCAGAAAGCAAGCCTGTGTTTATTGTGTTGGCCTTCAGGCACTGTGCTGAACTTTGTTCCTGACTTTTGCAATGTGCAGAAGTAAGAAGCTGGCAGCTATAGCGTGTTTTTAAGGAATCCATTTAAACTGGATAAGAGAAAAGTATGCAGCTTCTAAAAGGAGAAATAGTTTTTTCAACAAAGAAAATTCCAACTCTTCATCCATGGGCCAGAAAAAGCATAGCTGAAGACAGCTGGCCACTGAGCAGTGCGAGAACCTAGAACTGAGAGCTGAGAATCGAGAGCGGTTGTGCAAGTGGAGGCGCTCTGGACTGGGACATTAGTGGGAGGGTTCTGAGTGCAGTGAGCACATTCACAGAGAATCTAGAACTGAGACGCGCCCTGCTCATGTTGGTCTAGGGTCACGTGTGTGGTGAGGACGACTCTCATGGCATCAGGATAGACTCTCAGGAAGTTGTGTGTTCAGACCAATAGATCTTTTAGCCATTACTAGAGAACATTCTAAAATGAAAGGTGGGGGAATAATTATAATGCTATTTTTTCATCTGTGAAACTGTCAAATAACAAACTTTTAATAAAAAAAAAGTACAAGAAAAAATTATACCTGAAAGCTTACCCAAAGCCTACAGTGACATACAGAGATCAAACCAGGCCCTTGGCCTTTTAGCCTTTAGTGGAGTCAAGTACAGAGTGGCTGGGGTGGGGGTGGGGGGTCAGGTACAGAGTGGCTGGGGGGGTCAGGTACAAAGTAGCTGAGGGGGGTCAGGTACAGAGTGCCTGGTGGGGGGGGGACAGGTACAGAGTGGCTGGGGGGGTCAGGTACAAAGTAGCTGGGGGGGGGTCAGGTACAGAGTGCCTGGTGGGGGGGTCAGGTACAGAGTGGCTGGGGGGGGGTCAGGTACAGAGTGGCTGGGGGGGGGTCAGGTACAGAGTGGCTGGGGGGGTCAGGTACAAAGTAGCTGGGGGGGGGTCAGGTACAGAGTGCCTGGTGGGGGGGTCAGGTACAGAGTGGCTGGGGGGGTCAGGTACAGAGTGGCTGGGGGGGTCAGGTACAAAGTAGCTGAGGGGGGTCAGGTACAGAGTGCCTGGTGGGGGGGGTCAGGTACAGAGTGGCTGGGGGGGTCAGGTACAGAGTGGCTGGGGGGGTCAGGTACAAAGTAGCTGGGGGGGTCAGGTACAGAGTGCCTGGTGGGGGGGTCAGGTACAGAGTGGCTGGGGGGGGTCAGGTACAGAGTGGCTGGGGGGGTCAGGTACAAAGTAGCTGGGGGGGTCAGGTACAGAGTGCCTGGTGGGGGGGGGTCAGGTACAGAGTGGCTGGGGAGGTCAGGTACAGAGTGGTTAGAGGGGGGTTAGGTACAGAGTGCCTGGTGGGGGGGGGGGGTCAGGTACACAGTGTCTACTCAGTACAGAACCGTGGCTATGTAATCTGCACCTAGCAGCCTAAGGTCTAAATGAGGTGGTCATGTCTTCCGATTATAGCCCACAGTAAGCAATTATATACCACTCAAGGTCTCTTTAGATTTCATATTATTAGAACTGATAAGAAGCAAAGGGATCTAAAGCTATTTTCTCACAGCATGATTAATTTATAGATTTACAGTGGTGTTTGTTTGTTTGCTTAGAGACTCTCCCAGTAGCCCAAGGCTGACTACAAACTCCTAGTACAGCCGAAGATGGCCTGCCCCCATTTCCACAGGCCTGGGACAGTGCCACCACTCCAGTCACTGCTTCAATTAAACAAGAAGCTGTTCCTGTTTCTTTCTGTCTTTATGTCCCTCTCATCCCATCTCTTCGATCTAACATTAGGAAGAATCCAGAGACAAAGAACAACTAGACTGACAGCACTGTATCAAACATGAAGTAAAAAAAAAAAAAATCTAAGTTTAATAGCTTATTGTAAAATGTCTTGTAATGATCTTGGTAAGACAAAATACACACAGATTGGACAAGAGTCTTTCCTTCAGCTTTGGTGAATCAGAGAACTACAAAGAAACTTACAAAGACCTTTTGACCACTGAAGGATTTTTTAGCAGTCAGGGTCTAAGCCAGAACAAAGAAATGCATAACATCTGCTGGAATAGAACTCTGCTCCCAGCCTTTCTTTGATTTTAGAAGCAATACAATGTTCTGTAAGAAAACACAGATACAGGTATGTAAAACCACACAGGCCAACATCAGCCTATATTATAAACCATTAGCTAATCTCAGGGCCAGAGCAATTTGTTTATGAAGTTTTGCATTTACAATCAGGATCAGTTTATCTCCTTTAAGCCAACTGCACATTGGCAGGTCACACCACGATGACACATCGCACATTGCATACTTTCATCCATATCTACACTGCTACTTCCTTTTGTGATGTAATGCATATTGTCATACTGGCATAAGCAGTTTTTACCTAGGACATATCAGGTTAATTTACTCAAAAACACAAAGTGTTATTGGAAAATCTACTCAATGTTTTTTGTTTTCTTCTATCAGTCTAAAATTAGGGTTCCCGTTACCCATTTTCTCCCCATCTTTCAATGGAGACAGGTAAATAGTTCTTGTAAAAATCTTTTTATTCTTAGTCATGATTTTAGTTTAGGTCAAAGGCACATTTTAAAAAACAAGGAGTTAAAACATGATGCAACTTCTCATTGATTCTGATGATAACAGAAGATTAAAAAGAGCTTATAATAGCCCCAGTAATAAGAGAAATTATTTCAAAAACCTTAAAAAGGAGGTAATTCTCATGGCTAGCAGGACAGAATAATCTATAGTCTCGAGAACTTTCTAAAAAGTAAAATAAAATAAATACACATAATCACACCCCAGTTTAAACAGAACAACCTATACGGGAGTCTAACGCTAAGCCAGGTCCAGGTGTACAATTCTGCTCGTTACACTGTCGGGAGGCCCCATAAGCCACACAGATGAAGCATCTACTCCTCACTCCCTAGGACTGAGAACCCCACACAGCTGGGCTACAGAACATAAAGAAATCAATCTGGTACTGACTCGGAAGCTTCCACCCTAGTAGTTAACTTTCATGATGCCAGAAAATGCTAAGCAAGCTTCAGAGTCATCAATAGTCTTTCCTCAATATGGAGTCTGAGACAAGAATGACTGATCTGGTAAAGTATGCTCATTGGTGCAATAGTGGCAACAATGCTCCAGGAGTAACCAGTTGCTTTCTGACTGGATGTAAGGCCCACTGCACAGGGCTGAACTCATGCCCAGTACCGTAAACCTGGCCAAAAGCACTTGGTTGGGACAGCATTGAACCTACAGGAGATACTTTACTAAACAGAGGCGCATCAAAGTGTTTTTTAAAGATGTATCACTATGCCATCAGTGTCCCTTTCAATCCTCATCAGAAAAGTTTATTATTGCAGTTGACAGTGATTAATACAGAGACTCACAGAATGAGTAACTGTGGGGTGTTTAATCCTAAATGGGACAATGATACATTCTGTGATGGTTTGTATATGGTTGGCCAATGGACGGCACAATTAGAAGGTATAATCCTGTTGGAGTAGGTGTGTCACTGTGGGTGTGGGTTTTAAGACCCTCATCCTAGCTGCCTCGAAGCAGTATTCTGCTAGCAGCCTTCAGATGAAGATGTAGAACTCTCAGTTCTTCCTGCACCATGCTGTCCGGACTCTGCCATGCTCCCACCTTGATAATAATGGACTAAATCTCTGAACCTGTAAGCCAGCCCCAATTAAATGTTGCCTTGGTCATGGTGTCTGTCCCTAACTAAGACATATTCCCTACCAACATCATTCAGGGAACACAGCAGAGAAGTGGGCACAGATTGCAAGAGAAAGACATTGGGCAGTGTCTTAGTTGGGTTTCTGGTGCCGTGATAAGAACCATGACCAAAATCAGTCTGTGGAAGAATGGGTTTATTTCATCTTACACTTCCAGATAATACTCCAGTGCTAAGGAAAGTCAATGCAGGAACTAAAAGGCAGGAAAGTGGAGGCAATAGCTGAAACAGAAGCCACAGAGGAGTGCTGCTTTCTGGCTTGTTCAGCTTGCTTTCTTAGATACTACAGACCTTGTCCAGGAGTGGCAGCACTCTTGGGATTTGAACCTCCCCCACAGGCCAATCTTGTGAATGCATTTTCTCAAGTTAGATTCTGTCTTCCCAGGTATGTCTAGGACTATGTCAAGTTGACAAACAAGAACCAGCACAAGACAACTATGGCAAAACTGTACTCATGACAGGCCTGCTGCATACATGAACCCACAGCAAGTGTGGTTGCCCACACAAGACCCTAGGCAAGATCAAACCAGTCATAATCCTGGCATAGATGGAGTGGGGGCTCATGAAGACCCCTCTCTAGCTGAGGATCATTGACAACTGAAGGCTGTGGAGATAGGAGTATCTGTGTTCTTCAGAAGAGTAGGTTGACCATGCTCCAGTGGATGGTCCTACACCCATAACACATGGGCAGCAATGATTAAAGTCACTGGGTTAAGAAGACAGGAAGTTCAGAGAAGAATGGAAGACAGTGGGGGCGGGGCAGATAGGAGGAACTGGAGGGAAAATGGAGGGTAGGCATGACCAAAATGCATTGTATATATTGTAAAATAAAGAATGAGTTAAAGGATTTTAAGAGTGTTTCCTGAGATCAGGTACAAAGGCACTTTAGTAGAGACAGGGAGAGACTGAGATATGCACATGCCAAAGAACAGTAGTGTTGGAAGAAAGATGGGGGATTTTATTCCAGAAAAACCTATCATGAAATTTGGGTGAATAAATCCTCTTCTCTTAAAAAAAGCAAAACTAAAAAATGCATGTTTGAGCCTGAGCTGCCCTTTCTTTGCACTGGGTCATATGTAACAGGAAGAGGCCCCTCTTTCAGCAATTGGGTCACATGTGACAGGAAGCGGACCCTCTCTCAGCACTGGGTCAAATGTGACAGGGGTGCACGCTGAGAGGCCTGTTGTCACTGCTCTAGAGCATCATCAAGGACTTGGGATCTAGCACAGACCAGCACTTAGCACACACTCACATCAGAATAATCTATCTGTGGCTGAGTAACACATTGTCTGCTTATCCTCAAAGGAGTCTATTGAAAATATTGTAATGCAAGCTACTTGAGCAAGACAATTTACAGGGCTGTGTTGACTGCTTCCAAGAGAGTCAGATGAGACTATCTAAGTATGGAATGAACACAGCTGCATCTAATTGTAAGGCACTGCTGCTACCACAGATCAGTCATGCTCTTTATTTTGATCTAGGCAAAGAACAAAGAGTAAGAAATGGAGGGGGTAAGGGAGGAGAACAGGCAGGGGTGGAGAACGGGGTGGGTTATGGTCAAATGGCATAAAACACACAGTGCCAACTGATCAGATATGTCAATGAGTGACTCAGTTGTAATAATCCATAGGAGTTAGAAATTCTCAGGAAATCTTACTTTAGACAATATACACATATACTGTAGAATAGAACATACTGAAAAGGAGGTGGAAAAGGATGAATAAAACACAAGTGTTGGCAAAGATGTTGAAAAGTTGATTATATCAGACAAAATGGCTCAGCAGGGTAAAGGCTCTTGTGGAACATACCTGATGTTCTGAGTTCAATTCCCAGCAATCACATAAAGGTGGAAACTGACTTCACAGAGCTGTCTTTAGGACTGCCATAGGTGTAGTATATGTGCTCACATATACACATCACATAACACACTCTCTCACACACACACACTCTAATAAATGAGAGAGAGAGAGAGAGAGAGAGAGAGAGAGAGAGAGTGTGTGTGTGTGTGTATGTGTGTGTGTATCTGGTGTCTCAATTTGGCCACTTTAGAACAGTCTGACAGTTCTCAAAGTTAAAACTTTTTAGGCCTAAGCCCCTCTGCTTGTGTAGGTCTGTACTCATGAAAGCCACAACATATTTACATTCTAAAAGCTCTTCATACATGTTTATAGCAACATTTTTCATAATATTCTTAGCTGGTAAAATATGAAAATAAAATCTAAAATAATCATCAATGTTGAATGGATTCTTAAAATGTGACGTATCTCTATAATGGGATGGTTTGCAACGGTTAGAAATGAAGAATTGGCATCTACACAATGGGTGAATTTAGATATCGCGCCATTACATAAAGGATGGCAGTTACTACGCTCTACATGTTGTGTTTCCATTTGTTCAAACTGTCCAAGAGTTCCAAGACACAGGCAGTTCGGGGGCTTTCAGAATGGATGGCAAGTGGTGGGTATGAGGGTTATTAAGGGCAACCAAAATGCCTAGATTGGTTTTGATGGTGGCTGCAGTTAGGGCCGAATATATCGCGTAGGCGAACACGGTGAACAGGTAAATGTGTTATGGCAAACAATATCCTAAGAAGGAGTGAGTGAAGGGACAGGAGGTGGGCTGTGTAGCTTGGTGGTACAGCACTTGTCCAGCAAATGCAAAGCCCTGGTTTGAGCCCCAGCAGAAGAAAGAATAACAATAAAAAAATGGTGTGGGCCAAATGCCTCCAGTCCTTATTGCCCTGCCTGTGGCAGAGCGACACTGCTAAGGCCCCTTCCTGGCTGTTTCTTTAAAGGGTCACAGGCTCTACCTCCTTCCAGGTTTGCTTCATTAATGAGATGATAAGGCTGCAATATGCTGTTCTGAAAGAAAGCCATTTGTATCACTTTTTAGGAATGTCACGAGTGACTCATCAGACAGGATAAGGGACAACAACCCGCTCAGATAAGACGCCTCCCAGCAGATGCAGAAGGAAATGGGCCAGCAAGTCAGGGCTCACACAGCAAGCAGATTAGATTCTAAGAAAGGGGGAAAACTGGATATTTGCTGAGAGTTTTGTCCTCAGAAAAGACGTAAATTCCCTCCCATTCTGCTGCACTTAGTTGTAGACTATAATGCATGTCCCAGGTGCCTGCCTGCCTGTTTCCTTCCTTCCTTTCTTCCTTTCTTCCTTTCTTCCTTCCTTCCTTTCTTCCTTCACCCCCACTTCCTTCCTCCTTTCTGTACTGGAGATTGAATCTAGGCCCTCTCACATGAGATAATATACAAATCATTCAACTTATTTAAGACAAGGTCTCATTATGTTACCCAGGCTGGCTTTGAACTTAGGAGCCTCCTCCTTCAACCTCCCAAGTAGCTTGGAATTCAGTCTTGTAATACCAGATTCAGCTAGGTGCCAACATTTTATGTTTGGTCTCTGATGTTGTTTTAGTAATCTTCAATCTTTACAGAAACTCTCTCACTGAGATTGTGTGATCCTCATTTTACAGAAAAGGAATCAAGCTCAATTTCAAATAGAACCTGCCTTGAAAGAAACCCCCTAGACTGCAGGCAAAGCAGGCAGCAGTGCTGACCAGAGCCAGGCCCTCTCTGCCATCACTCCCTGCCTGGGCTAAGGCACAGCAGAATCACTGTAACTGCACAGGAGAACCCAGAGGAAAGGCTTCTAGCGGCTTCAGCCCACCTCTCTAGCCTCAGGCCTCCCTGGCAATTGAAAGGATTTGTGGTCTAAGTCCCTGAAGTAAGAGGTAGACAAAAAACCATCATCACTCACCAGGACAGACACAAACCTCAAGATAATTTGTTTTCCAATGGTTTTGGCTTAAGGTTCTGGTTTGGCATTGGTTTTTTAACAACTAGCAGCTGTAGACAATTTTCTCATACACAATAGAGACATCAATAAGCAGAGAGTAGAATTTTCTCCCTCTGAATGCAGAGAAGCAATCTCCAAGATGTACACGGAGCTGCCACTGCGAGCTCCTGGGTAGGTCTTAATTCAGGAGTCTGACAGGACAAGCTGAAGGGTGCACAGATGCAGGACAGGATAAGCAGGGATGCTAGCTCTCCAGGCGCACCACCACCCTCAAGGCCTTCAGCTCCCAGTGGCGCACCTCTCCTCAGACATACACTGTCAGTTGTAAAGCACTTTGAACAGGAAATAAAACTAAGCCATAAATGTACCATGACTGCCCTTCTCCACAGCCATCATGGCATGATTCACAGCCCCTCCCTGGGAGAGGACTATGCATCCTCTGGCCATCTCAGTGACCTCAGCCTTGGCCATGTGACTAGTGGTGCCAACCCCTACAAAGAAAGACACTTTCTTAGCCCATGTTTTCAAACGTGTCCATGTGATCCAGGCTGGCAATGAAAAGTGGGCCCAGTGACACACTACTTGCAGGCTAAGGCGTGGAGATTGCTGCTTCCTTTCAGGGAACAGAACTGCAGATGCCCTGGGAGAGCATGCAGCATTAGCGCAGGGTGAATCTTTGCTATTAGGACAGGAAGGATTCACTGTCACAGCAGAAGCCAGCTTGAGAGGCTGGACAGCTATTAACATGACCTTCTGCCCCTCTTCCCAGCCTTTTGTTCCAGTGACAGGTCACTTGATAAGAGTCTTCCCTGGCCATGTTCCTCATCGCCTGTTGTACAGCCCACAACAAATATACACATGGTCCCTGCGGAGGAGAAACTCTGCTCTTCTGGTGATGCTAGACCCTCCTGATCCATCCCTCGGCTGCAATCAGCAACTGAAGGTCAAGTCTAACTTCCTTTGTATGTGTGCTTTGCTTGTTTTATTTTGTTTGAGATAGGGTTTCATGTATCCCAGGATGGCCTCACACTTGCTGTGGGAACTAGGATGACCTTGAATTTCTGATCCTCCTGAGTTGTCGTGCCCAGTTTATGCAGTGCTGGGGACCTAATCCAGGTGACATGGTTAATCTTCACTGTCAACGCATTAAGATTCAGAGTCATTGTCATGGATTCACAAGTCTGGGCATGGTGGGGCATGGTCTATGAGGGTGTTCTCAGAAAGATTTAACTGAGCGAGCAAGACCCACCCTGAACGCAGGCAGCAGAGTTCCCCGGGCTGGAGTCCTGGAGCAATTCAAGGGAGAAGCGTTCATCTCGGAATGTCTCTGCTTCCTGTCATCAGACACAGGTGACTAACTAGCAGTGCCACACCCCTGCCTTCCTGTCACTGTGGACTGAAAGCCAAAGGCTCTTCCTCCCTTAAGGTGCTCAGTGTCAGGGTGGTCCCAGAGATGGGAAAACTCACACAGGGTATCTGGCATGCTAGGCAGGAGCCTACCAACTGAACTATATCCCTAGCCACATATGTGCATACATGTATGTGTATGAATATGCATATACGTGTGTGTGTGTGTGTGTGTGTGTGTGTGTGCACACACGCGCGCCAGTGCATGTGCTTGAGTGAAGCCCAGGCTGGCCTTGAGTTCACTGTGGGACAGAAGATGACCTTGAATTCCCAGTCTTCCTACCTCATTTCTCAAGGGCTGGGATTGCAAGCATGCCCCATCACAGCTGGTTAGAGCTTTTGATTTGAAGCCTAAAATAAAGTTCTTCATAAAGTAGAGAATGGATAAAATATTCAATATCATAAAGTACAAATATGCAATCATAAGCTATCTCTTTTTATCCTAATCAACTCTGCTCAAAAAATAGGCTCCTTTCTCCCCTCGGGAGGCTAAAATGCAAACCTCAGCTCGCAGGCTCTCTCTCTCTGGCTCATCCTTCCCTTTCTGAAGTCTTATGTGCAAACGCTAGAATAACAGTGCTGGTCCCCTGGCTGTGACACAGTGACACAGCCTGCTCTGCCCTAAGAATCAACAAGAGGCCATACTCTCTAGCTCCTGCCACACAATCATGGTCCAAGAAGAACAAACTCTATTAGGAAATGCTGGCTGTGAGGAGACAGCACTCCTGTGACTTCATGGAGCACCTGTAAGAGTCAGGCACAAGACCCTATCTGCTGTGGTCCATTCTGGCTTCTGTATTGTATCAAACCTGAGAGTGTTTCCCCTACACTTTTCAGAAACCCAGCTCAAAAAAAAAAAAAAAATCACATGACTTCCTATATACAAATAGACAAATTCAGAGTAGTAAACTGAGGCAAGGTCTTGCTGATCTCTGCAGTAGCTCTCTTTATGCCATAATGTCCTCTTGACGTGAAGGTGACTTGATGAACAGGTCCTACGCTGCCCCACCATCTCCTTTGAGGACAGTGGCCTCTACGGTGTGATGGTATCTATAAAAACTTTCCCACAGCTGCTCCTTCGGCAGTCCTATCATTAGTCTAAGTAATGCTACTGTACTTAAGGACTAACGTCTTTCATGGAAGATCAAAGGCAAGCTGGAAAGTATGAGTACTTTTCAAATACCACTAATACTACTAATGCATTGGGAGTGCTGTTGGGGACTCTGGGGCATCCCAGAAGGTGTGAGGCAGCTGAAGAAGTTACTTATACACATAAGTATGAGCCTGAGGAAGGAGGAGGATGAATTAGGAAGAGCAAGTTTGAATGCACTACCTATCACTATTTGAACACCAAATGCTGAAATCCCTCTGCCTATACGAGGCATCAACAAAACCCTTAGATCTCACGTCATACAACCTTTTTGACACACTCTCCCCAGCCCACCCCCTCAAAGCACTTCTTCATAGCTCAGTGAGGATGAGTGCTCAGGGAGCATTGGCAGACCAAGCCAACCCGCCCCTCGCCTCCCCTCTCCTCCCAATTTATCAACCATGCTAGCATGGACATCCGAGACTCACCACAAGTTCACTGAACATGACATCCAGCTCCTCCACAGGGGGCATGGGCAGCGCTGGCTCCATCGTCTGAAGTGCAAAGTTGCTATCATTCCTAAGCCGATATGTGATTTCTGGGTGGTCATTATTTCGGAAACAGCAAAAGATAAATGAAATCCCCCGTCCGCCTCTCTTCCGTGGGGCCATGGTTGAATTCTCTCCTATTTCTTGATATTACTACACTCTGTGAAAAGAAAACATGACATGGTTGAGTATGACAGTTGAAAATTTTGAAAAATCAAACCATTACAAAATAGAGTTCCCTGTGCTTCTGGCAGGAGGAAAGGGGGAGAGGGTGGCATCTAACTGGGCAGAACTCACGTCCTTCCACTCACTGCCGGATGCTTCCTTAGGCCACCTGTGTAATCAGTGCAGCTTCAGCCACTGCACCCCGCCCGCCCATGCTCTGACCTGTCCAGCTGACGGCCATTCTTTGTAGGAAATCCCTTTTCCTCAAGAATAACTGTTTCTAAAGCTTCTCTTTGCCACAGACAGAAACCCCTACAGAAAAACCACAACCAACCAAAATATAGAGCCCAATCCCAATGGATACATCAACGAAACCCTCCCACTGTTTCAGGGACTGTTCCAGAATAGGGGCCAGGAGAATTTTAAGAGCCAGAGGATCGGGAACTTTTGCTGTACGATTGTGTCTCCTAGCAACATCACAAGCTACAGCCACCAAGCTGACCAATACGGCAGCCCAGATGAGAGTTGAACAAGGAAGACACCAATGAACTTACCAACTGGATGGGGGAAAACCCACAGGCCTCGGCCCCACAGAGGGAACCACAGGCAATTGAGGGAGGGGGAGGGGTGGTTTCCCAAAGAAGAGCTTATCTATGGTTGCCCAGTGCAAATGGTCAGTCCTGAAAACATGCACCAGCGTACTCAATAGGTTATATTTAGGAACATATGTGTATGGAAATACATATATACATGCATGCAATAACAATTGGTTTAAAAAAACAGACCATGAACTTGAAGAAGAGCAGAAGGAGTTTATGGGAGGTTTGGAGGGGGAAAAAGGAAGGAAGAATGTTGTAATTATACTACAATCTCAAAAATAAACATCAACCACGAGGGGGTGGAGGGGGTGGGGGGTTGGAGGGGCCGGGAATCAAATGATTGGTTTTTTTCTTTGACCCCTAGGAAATCTCATTATCCTTTTTCAACTTAAAGCTTCATATTTTCTCTTTCACTTATTTACTTATTTGGGGGGGGGAGGGGAAGGCATGTGCATGTCATAGTGCATGTGTGTAGTCTGGGGACAATTTGGGGAAGTCATCTCTGACTTTCTACCATGCAGGTCCACGGCCCTGGACTCAGGTCTTGGTGGCAAGTGCCTTTACCTGCTGAGCTAGCTTTCTTGTCAGCTCTCATGCGTCCTTTATAGTCCTGCTTCAAATTCTCCTTTGCCTCCTGTGGGTTGACTCAGAAGTACTGAATAAATGCTCAGGCATTCACCTATCTGTTCTAGAATGTGTTCAGGTCTAAGTTCTCTCGGCTTGTGTCTTCCTGTTAGATAGTTATCACTATAACTCAAGCACATGACCTGGCGTACTTTGTCTAGTGCCAGAAACAGGAGTCACTCTGTAAATGTTTATAATAATTGAAGTTAATGGCAAATCAAGAACTATAGGATTAGGGCTTTTCAAACAGAAAGGCAAAAGAGTCCACCAGTAATATTAAAATTAATTATAGCATGTTCACACAACATATTATGGTTTGATTAAACAGAACAAGACATCCAAATATATAAAGTTAAAAAAAAAAAAAGCAAATCTCAAATGCTACGTGAGTACACACACTCTACACTACAGGATTACAGGGTGTTTTCAGAAGATATATGAACACATACAAAGACACTAATAGCAGTAGCCTCAAAAGCACAAAGGGTCCAGGATCTCTGCCTTTTGATCTTGTACCCCTTTGAGTTTTTAACCATAAAAGAATTTTTAAGGAGTTGAGTACTTTTTGAATTACAGCCATACTCTGTCTCAGAATTATTTTCAAGAGATACAGTCTAGTGAAAACCAAGTTAAAGAAAGCCCATGCTCCGCATGCTGCAGTCGGGCTGACAGGAACACAGCCCTGGGAGGCAGCTCCGTGTGCTCAGTGCTTCCCCCACAAGCCCAATCCGCATCGGGACTGCCAGCCCATGTAAAAGCAGCAGGGCAAACAGGTCCATAACCCCAACGTGCCCTACCAGGAGGCGGGGAACAGGCAGGAGAAGCTACATGCTCGCCACTGGCTAGCATAGCATACAGCAAGAGACAAGAGACCTGTCTCAAGCACAGTGGATGGTGACAGAGAGTTGTGGACAGGTGACTTGCTGGAGAGCCTATAGAACAATGGTTCTCAACCTTCCTAATACTGTGACCCCTTTAATAAAGTTCCTCATGTTGTGCTGACCCTCCAACCATAAACTTATTTTGTTGCTACTTCATAACTGTAATTTTGCTATTGCTATGAATCAAAATGTAAATATTTGATATGAGGGATATCCGATATATATCCCCAAAGGGGTGGTACAGCTGCTATAGAGAATGCCAAGGCCCTCCTATGGGGCTGGCAGCTGACTTCAGAGATGAAATGACACACCTTGCTGACAATTACTGACTAAACAGTTTGTCCACCCACACAGTTGACAGGCACTTCCTAAAAGATAAGAAAAGGCCCAAAGGGGAGTGGAAAAAAACCTACCTCTATCTATCCTTGATTGATCTTGGGGCTGATAATACAGAATAGGTTCAGAATTGTGTCTCAACCCCAAGGTGGAATTAAAAGCCAAGGGATTACAACTGTGAGAGACACAGGCAGCTTTCTCAGTGAGAGGGGATAAAGTGGCAGGAAGGAGATCCTGGCTGGCTCTGTTGGCTTCAAATCGGGCTTTCCCCTTAGCAATGTCCAGGCCAACATGATGCCTTAACAAGCTCATCTTATCAAACTTCTTGCAATTAAAAACACACTCAAAGCCTCCTCACTCTGTCCCATCTGCCTCTCCACCTTACCAAGGGTCACTGCACTAAAACACACTGGCCTGCCTTGGGACCTTTGCACCAACAATGTCGGGTGTGGCATGTTTAGGTTTACATCACGGCAGAATCCTCCAGAGAAAAGCACCAGCACTTTCTTGAAAAGGTCACCTTGGTGGTTTGTCTACAAAAGATATCTTACATATCCCATGCACTATCCTTCCATCCTGGGGGTAGGGAGGAGGGGAGCTCACAGCAGTCATCACTAGTTGAAATTATCCTTGTTATTTTCCATGAAGGAGGACCATGACAGTAAATACCTAAGTAATAATGAATTTTGTTATTCAAGCTCATTTTAATAGGCGCTACACCAAAAAGTTTAGAAACACTGGGACAGCAAGATGAAAGTTGGGCTCTTCAGTTTGCCCTAAAGAACAGCGATTTATACTGGACTATTGGACTTAACAATACAAAACAAAAACAAAACAAAACAAAACAAACAAAACAAAACAAAACAAAAAAACCCACAGGACAGAGACTAGAAGCAATTGTGTCAGCAATAAAATATAGTTACTTCTGGAGAGATTTTTTTCTTTGCTTTTGTCCTTATGTCTTAAAACTAAAATTGCTTTATCAACATACAGCATCTTACAAATCCGTCTGTAGCTATTGCCACCAATTATTTGGTCTTTCTCATTCATAGTTTGGATAAGTGTTTTTTATGAATAACTAAGGCTTCCACACACGTCCAGGGGTCTGATATGCAGAAGTGTGCGTGCTTTCTCAGCATCTGCAACCCAAGACCTAGGGCCATGAAGGGAGGGAGGGATTGCCTACAGGGCAACCAGGTTGGCTCTGAAATAAAAATAAAAAACTGAGCTGAGGGATCTATTATCTTATTGAACTGGAGCATGCATTTCTTGGTCTAAGGTAAGTATGTATTGTGTTACACAACACGTATGTAGTGCTTTAGTGCCCCATACACAGTGAACACCTAAGGAGTCAGAAATGGGAACTCAGAGCCTGGGAACAGCAGTATATCAAATCTCTAATACAAAGGTGGCATAGCATGCCCTGCCAGACAGCTCCAGGGAAACCACAGGGCTGGCGACCAGGCAGAGGGGACCGTGCATGGTGAGAACAGGGCAGGAGGGTGTTAGGCAGGAACAGCCTGAGGCAGTCTATTACATCCTCAATTTCCCAAGGCAGAGCCCTGGACACTCATTTCCTTGTTCAAAACTTTGCTAATGGCTCCCTCAGTAGTAGTGTAAATTGGCTTCCAGTGCTCCAAACCGGATTGCAGCCCAGTTTCCCCGCATTTTTTATTTTGTTTATAATGCCCTACTTTAGTCACGGCCACTCTTTACGCCCCCAGATAATTTGTACTCCTCTGGTCTCTACCCAGGTTGTCCCTTATTCTTCACGACTTTCGTCAACACCCTCCCACCCTGTTCCAGAGCAATTAGGCAGTGCGACACATCTGCATGCGGCAGGCGGGTGGCAGCTGGAATCTGGCTCAGCATATTTTAAAGCAACTCATTAAAGCCTTAAAACAGGTCCACATTCTGACCTAGTATTTCTGCTTCTGGGAATATATCCTTAAATGTTCAAAGACGCACTCAAAGATGTTTACACACACACACACACACACACACACACACACACACACATCAAACCATCATCTAAACAGCCAATAAATAGGAACACACAATAAGTAATAATGATGGAAATCATCTGCAGTACATTATAATGGCACAAAGATGGTGGGTCACAGCAACCCCTTTGTGAGTAGATACTCAGTGACAGGGTCATAACTGAAGGTTTGCAGCATATCTTTATTTTAAAAAATCCACATGGATGAGCATAAAAAGGATTGAAGAAATTTATCGAAATATGAGCAGCAGTTGACTCTGTAGTAGTATCACCTTGGATTTTTAAGACATAAAACCTCTAGTATGTCCCACATGCTACAATAAAGACACACTATTTTCACCATTAATGAAAAGAAAATTTTAAAAAAATTGATGCAGTTATCTATTGCCTTTAAAAGAGGGACATGAGTGTGGGAAAAATGCCTGTTAAAAATAGTCAAAACAGATGTGTCAGGTCCCAAGTTCCTTCCCCAGCACTTCTAAAAGAACCAAGAAAGGGAAGAAAATAACCAAGGTATGGCGAGCCATACAACTAGCCTGTCAGAACACCTGTGGGGAAGAACATTGTTTTCCCTGAAATCTGTTGCAAATGGCTTTTTTATAATATGCAATACAAATATGTCAACAATCTCTGTGACACTTTTCTCTAGCTTGGCATTTCTCAACCTGTGGGTCGAGACCCTTTGGGGGGGTCCTGCATTTCAGATATTTACGTTATGATTCATAATAGTAGCAAATTACAGATATGAACTAGCAGCGAAAGTAATTTTGGTGCACAATAGGTCAAGGGAGTCAAGATTTATCTCATTAAACCATAACTCTTGGTGTTTGTATTTGGTATGAGTCAAAATGGCAGGAACCACAATCTCCTAGGAAGGTCAGTGTCCAGCAGAGACACTGTAAGAGACTATTAAGGTCAAGGTCTGTGTGGTCAGGTGGGGAGGGGTGGGGGTGGAGTACTAAGACTTCTGGGAAATAAAGGCAAGAAAATGAAGTGAAAGGATAAGGTTATAAGCTAGGAATCCCCCATGCCTGGGCATGTGGGGGGCACTTGAATCCGCAAGGCCAGTGGGGGAGGGTGGGCGCGACACTGCGTGGCGGCCACGTAAGCGGATATGACTTAACTAGTTCTTCCGGCCTCTGTGAGAGGGTGATAGGTTGTCAGAGAGCTCAGGTTCGGATGGTTTGAACTGATTGGCTTAGAAGCTTGTGGTAGGCGGGTTCTGTTATAAGTCTATAAAAGACCAAGGCAAGCCAGCTAGGGCGGGCTTACATCTTTACCTTACTGGGGAGACTGCAACCCCCCAGAGCTCTGGATATTAAAACCCTCTTGCGAAATTGCATCAGGTCTGTCTCTCGTGAGTGTTTGGGGTGCCGGTTTCTGAGGCATGGGGGTACAGAAGTACCCCGGTTTTTCTTTTGGATCTTACAGTAGTAGATTGAAATACACTAGGGACAGCACTGGGATTGTCTTAAGGTTCATGCCCAGGCTTCAAGGTTGAGAAGTTTAGACACTTCTTCCAGGCAGTCTTGCTAAATACCCAACTAGGCCTGTCTGAACCAGCATAGCATTTCAAGGTGCCATGATTGACAGTTACAGTAATTTGGGATACTGATCTTCCCCCCCACCCCCTCTTTAAAGGAGTCAACTCCATGAGGACAAAGACCCAAGGCAGTTAAAAGGAAAATACCACCTATAAATTAATTAGAGTATGAAGGTGTTTCTAATTCTAACATGTGCAATAAGTTAGAGTCTACAACAGGTCAGAACCTGATTGAAATAATTTTAGTATGGAAGACTATTTGGCCTTGACAGGCAATTGATGCTTAGCTTCAGTAAGGTCCAAAGGTCAAAATTTCATGCTAGTTCCTCAGTGGAACCACAACCGATCAAATGCACCTTTAAATTATCCATGATACACAGGGAGAGCTGAGATGTCCAACTGACAGCCAGTTCATCCACATGAAACCACTTCTCGGAGGCACATCCCCAGATACAGATCAAAACAGGAAGGAAAAGCAATCATCCACTTGACCTCTCGGCAGGAGCCACTAGCACAGGCCCCCTCCCCCTCAAGCACTTCACTGACCGCAGGGATTCCAACAGCTTCTGCCAGCTCATCACTCACACCCAGAACCTCTTCCCCTCACTTCTCGCAGATGAAGCTGAGGAAGCAGGAGCCAGGAGCCGATGGAGAAAGCTTGAGGAAGACCTGGTCTGCTGATAAAGCAGAGGTGTTCACACTGAAAAATCTGGCCAGCAGGGAGTGGGCGTAGGATGGACAGACAGAAGTCAGGGAAGTCGCTTGCTCTGTCAGGCTGGATTCCAGTCCCCAGCCTTTCCAACACCAGGGTATAGGCCTGAGGCAGCCACCTTTCACCTCCCAGCAGGATGATTTCAATAGTCTCTTCTCCCTGGCCCTTAGTTTTCAAGCCAGATGATAGTAGACCTTTCCTGTGTATGGCCAAACGGTAAATGCTGTAGTCTCTGTAGAAAATTTGGCCTCTACTACAAGTATTGTGTGCTGCCATTTTGCAACAAAATCAGCTACAGACATATTGTAAACATGGTGAACCCAAGTTCTAATAACATGCCACTCTAGAAAGTGAGATATGAACTTCATGTAAGGGTATAATGCCCAAGGCTGGGGCTGTAAGTCAGGTGAGGCAGTGCAGTCTAACATGGGCAAAACTCAGGGTTCCATTCCAGCACCAAGTAAAATAAGATCTGGTGGTGGACACCTGTGACCCCAGCATTAGGGCCGTACAGGCAGGAAAATCAGAGGGTCCAGGACAACGAACTACAGCATGGTGAGTTCGAGACCAGTCTCGGCTACATGAGACCCTCTCTCCCAAAACAAACAAAAAGTTTTTTAAAACTCTAAAGATGTTTTATCATATCCACAAACAGTATTTTTAAAATGTTTTTGCTACCATCAAATATGTGAAAACCATTCTTAGTTCATGGAACAAAAAAGCAGATAGTACGCCCATACAGGCCCCTGGGCTGCAGGCTACAGTGGCTGTGCTTCGACATTGAAGGCATGCATTTAATCTACTGAGCTGTTCCAAACAGCGCTCAGGGAAGGTCTCACCTCATGAGTGACATTTAGCTGAGACCTAAAGGATAAAGTAGGAGCAAAATGTCAGTAGAAAGGCTTCTAGGCAGGAGGAGTGTGTGCACTGGCCTGGATCAGGGAGGTGACAGGCACATCTGAGTCAGGGAGAAGCCCAGGATGTGAGTAATGGTTGCTGGAGAGGGCAGAGGCCCAAACTCAGCCAGCTCGCACACAGCAATGCCAGCCCCGGCAGACTGGATTTTCCTGCCCTCATCATGGACTTCTCAAATACTGCCTAAGCTTAGGCCAACCACAAGTGGGCACACACTGCTGTCAGACCTTGGTAGGAGTTGCAGCCTGAGCCCATACATGAGGCTAGGCTGTTTTCCTTTTTAAGCGCACACTTGTGAACACACAGGGCAACTTTCAGGGATTAGTTCTCTACTTTTCCCATGAGTTCCAGGGCTTGAACAGTAACAGCAGTGAGCGCCTTTATCTTCTGAGCCATCTCAACAGCCCGTGTTTTCCTTCCTTATCAGACCATTCTCAGGACTCACTCCAATACTACTTTCATGGTACAGGTACACACTCTTGCCATAATACCACACATATATAACAGTCTGGAGTCTGGTTTTCCACTAGATTTGGGGATGCTGAGAGCAGGGACAAATCTTGTTAGGCCCCGCTGGCCAGTATACTTTTAATAAACGCTTGCTGAAGGCAAAGCATGAATGGCCGAATGAGCAGACGGCCAGACCAGATGGGGCTCTTCCCACTCTTTGGATCTGGTTTTACAGCACCAGAACATTTATAACCATTTATAACCAACTGGAGCACTGAGTACTCCTTAGCCACTAGTCAAGGTTTTGATGCTGGCAATAGCTGTGCAGATGGAACTCACCCTCAAGGTGTTTGAAATTTCCCTTGAGCAGAGCAAAAGACTTCTGGGAAAACTGGCTCACCTCTTCTCTGTCAACTCACTCACAACTAAGCTCCACGGAAGTCGACTCACCGCAAAATCTTTTAGGTATTTCCCCAATTCCTTACACTCAGAAAATCCTCTGCTTAAGAAAATATTTTAAATCTGTTATCTTCACTGTGTCCCCTTAACATGCCAGACAGAGATAGAGACATAAACGGAGCACCACTCCAGACAGAGCTAGAGACACAGACAGAGCACCACTACAGACAGAGCTAAAGACATAGATGGAGCACCACTCTGGAAGTTCACAGCCTAGAGGAGATGATAGGACCGGGCAGCTGGCCCTTCTCCTGACTAGAGAGGGCACATGTGGCTGCTGAAACTAGGAACCTATGTGTCACATTTTGGCTCCTTTTTAATGAAATCAGTCTGGAGGAAAGGATGAATTCCACCCTGACAGCTGGGCCCTCAACCAGAACACTTCTCTAATCTCAGCTTCTGGCACTAGGGCAGAGGAAGAAGTCACCTCTGGGACATCCCAATGCAATTCATCTATAGCATTGCAGATGACTGCGGCTATACTCTTCACAAGGAAGCAATTAAAGCTAAAGGCTCTGGAGCAGGTGCACGTTGTTGAGCAAAGGGTAAGAAATGCAATCCATCTGTGGTCTAGCTCAAAGGTAGAGTCATTTCGACTGCCCTTTAACAAAACAAGCAAGACCTCTCAGTACAGCAACGGTCAGAAAGTAAAGCCAGCTTTAGGAAATGGAGAGGAAGATAATTAAGTCTTTTTGTTTCTTAATTGGCAAGAAGCTTCAAGTCTGTAAGAACACCCTTCCTAGCACCTTTCCTTTAATGATGCCAGTGACAACACAGGAGATGTGTAACATTTGCTTTCCACAAAGCAAGACACAATGAGTATCCCATGTAAGGGGGAAATGTGAAAATTCTGATGACAAATAGTTTGCACTGGTTAGTACACTGTTTTAATTGGTTCAATGGGGACCTCTGTTACACATTTTAAAGATGTCTGCCCATACCAAGGGATCCGGTCACTCCCTGGCTATCTTCCCAAGGTTTTCCATAGCAAGAATTGGTGCAAAGGAAACTAGAGCCTGCATAGGCTGGGGCCAGGAAAAGAGCCAGAGGCACGAAGCTTCTGCTAGCCACCCACTAACCTAAAAGCCAACAGAGTTTCTGCATGTCCTTACAAGTTCAGTAGGGAGCCTCACTCCTTCTCTAGCTCTGTTATTTTAACCAAGACAATCTGCTTCACAGTAAATTCTCCAGCTAAAACTCTCAACGCCAAATACAACCATTTCTGTACAAAGGATGATCTCTGAAATTTCTGAGACAAACTGAGTTTAGGTCAAAAGCACAAACAGAGGGCCAAGGGCAAAATCTGTGTCCATAAGACCCTTATGGAGAAGGCTGGGCTCCGTCTGCATCCCAGCTGCCGTACACTTGCTTTCAGAGCCTCCCCCAACATCAGTTTACTTTTCAGGGCCATCCAATGCAGTCTGGGCTGCAACAATACAACTCCAGACCTCTTATCAAGAACATGTGAAAGGGAAGGATAGCTTTGTCTCTGCCTCCAGCCATCCCTCTCCTCTCACACTCCTTTCATTTCCCAAGGACACCAGATGCCAAATGCCACAGAATCATGAGATACAGTTAAAGGTTGCAGAAGCATCTGAAACCCTGCAAGTTGCAACATCCTTTCCACCAGGAAACGGAACGGGCGTTTCTCAGGCCCTGCAGTGGAGAGGCAGCCCAGCCCTTCCCACACGCCTGGTCCCAAAAGGCTGTTCTAATAGGGCATGTCTTGGAGTGGCTCTGGGAAAGTCACTCAGCAGTCTTTGCTCACTCAGCCCAGTGACTACTCTGATGCAAGACAAAAACGAGGAGGGCATCCCACTCTGGGCCCCACCCAGACACCAGGGAAAACAAACTCCTAACAGCCAAACAGCCAAGGACCCCCTTAAAAATAGTACTTCTAAGTCTACTGGTCATCCAGGCAGGCACATGAGCGCAAAACGAAAATCCAAACCTATGCCTCCCTCCCTTACCTCTTTCCTAAATGAGGGAGGGAGGGAAGGGCCCAAGTACACTCTACAAACACCCTCTGACCAGACCAGGACTCAACCAGCAAGTCCATATATTCTTAACTGTGTTTCCAAGTTCCTGCCCCAGATCCTGCCAGAAACCCTGCCCCCTCCCCCACCACCTTTCATGGGGAGAGCAGACAAGGACACCACTAGATTTTCACCCTGAAAAACTGGCAGGTCTAGTGGTATGACTCAATGCGTTAACCTGAGGTTCACAGTATAAATCCCTAAAGCCAACAGAACAGTGTTCTTGGTGAAGGTGTCTGTGCTGCTCACATGACAGAAACCAGCGTCTGGGAGCCAGGACAGCTCAATCATCTGGGAGAGAAGCCAAACCAGAAGTGTCACAGAAGCTCTCTCCCCGCCATGGAGCTGAGGCACTCCCTGGGTAGCAGACCTGCCGCTAGTCTGGGAGCTGAGCTGATAAGCAAACTGCAGGCGAAGGCCAGAGTTCTCCCACTGGGTCCCTGCCTTCACTGCCTCTAGAAGACCCACCTGAAGCCTGTGAAGACACCTTTAATAGTGGAAGTTACAAAAACATCCGCTAAGAATTCCTGGCCAGCTGTGTTACACCAAACCCTCAGCTGTTTAAGAGGCCAAGCCTTACTCCTTAACGAGCTAAAGGATGTAGCGTCCTGATTCATCCCAGAGTTTTCAAGAAGAGCCCGGGGTAAGACCATTCGTCACCAGGGAAGGACACATGTGTTGTGCAAGACACCAGCACACGCTTGTTCCTTCCATGCTCTGGTACGTGGTTGACGAGAGGGCCTCCTGAAAGTCAGTCTTCACAAACGCCAAGTCTGTGACTGGCTCTGATAACAGCCCACAGCAACCATGCTGCAGGAGCCTCAGGTTTAATATTAGCACACACAAGCAGACAAGCAGTAGTGTCAGCCACATAGCATACACCTGCATACAGCGATGGCTGAGAAGGAGACACTGTTAACCTCTTACTACTGGAAACAATTATGGCAAATTCTCAGAGAGAAGTTGAACAGATTACATATTATACATAGTCTCTTGCAATGACTATGTTTTAAAACTTCAGAGTTTACCAGATAAAGATATGCTGAAAGTCCCAGAGATGCCATAAGCCCTGACCCCTTGGAGAGTGACTTCCGTCCGTAGCCCTCACTGCCCTTAAGCCAGAAGCTACTAAGTCTTATCCCTTCTTGATATCCTAACCAGAGTTTATCAAGAACACATAATCTATATTTCCACACAGGCTTTCAGAGAGAAAAATGGTTACCAGCATTGTATAAAACTCAATTCACTGGACTGAAAATAGAAGAAATGTATGAGGCCCTTTTACCTTCATGATTATAAAAAGCAAGTTGGAAAGCTCTCTTCTTTCTGTGACCTGTTTCTCCACAAGTTATTTTAATAAATGCATTGCAGGGGAAGAAACAGGAACAGTGAGTGGGGAAGACTTTGGTTAGACTTAGCCCTTCAAGGGGCCCACTGTCTTCAGAGTATGGGTGACTGAGGTACTGGCAGCCCTGGTTCTGTGACCTGGGTTCAAATCCTAACTCAACCACTTCTTACAGAACATTAGGAAAGGTATTGTATTTCCTAGCTCAGTTTTATCATCCAAAGAAAAGTTGTATGTATTTTTGTATCCTCTATTTCCTAAAAAAAGAAAAGAAGCCGGGCGGTGGTGGCGCACGCCTTTAATCCCAGCCCTTGGGAGGCAGAGGCAGGCGGATTTCTGAGTTCGAGGCCAGCCTGGTCTACAGAATGAGTTCCAGGACAGCCAGGACTACACAGAGAAACCCTGTCTCGAAAAACCAAAAAAAAAAAAAAAAAAAAAAAAAAAAAAAAGAAAAGAAAAGAAAAGAAAAAAGAAAGAAAGAATTGACACATTTTATTATGAAAACATGGTTAGATGAAACCTTAAAAACAAAAATAAGACAAACATTGAGATGGTCAGAGTCTGGAGACCAACATAGGAAAAACAAAAGCTAGAGCACCTTAGGGATGAGCTTCCAGAAAGATTGAATGATGCAGTCACTTCTCATTCGCTCCATAAAGACTAGGCAGAGCTCCATTCCCTTCCGCAGAAAAACTCTCACAGGCATTGGACTACAGGCTGCGCAAGCGCTGTGTGCCACCTCCTTGAAGTGGTTAGCACCCCCAAATACTCAGCAAGTACTGTTGATTTTTAATGGACACAAAAGAATGAGTGAGAGTAAGATTAAATAGTTGGAAGGAGAACTTTCTTGGGTGGGAATCAGCTGAGCAGACGCGTCTCTGCCATCTCAGTTCGCTGCAGCAGAGCACATTCCTGGAATGAAACCGCCTTAATCTCTACAGCACAGTTGTCATCGCTAAAGCAAGAGCTCGGGGGGGTGGGGGGTGGTCAGCCTATCTGCTAACCGTGGGAAAGTCCCTGAGGTTTGGAGGCAGTGTGGGGAAGGGGTTTAAAATCAAGCTTTGCTACGTGTGGTAAAGTCTAACGTCTATCACTCCCACCTACACTTGCATGTGAACCACCAAAGCCACACCCAGTTGAGTCACTACCAGGACTCTGCCATTGGCAATTCAGATCCTATCATTCCACAGTGTCCCCAGTCACTGACCTCATCTATTTACTATTCATTTCCTAAGTCTGAAGGCATCTCCCCTGTCTACAAAAGTATTTGTTGATTGATCACCAAGACAGAAAATCTATTGGAAACCCCCTACCTTCCAGAACCCAGAGTCACCGGAATTCATCTTTTGCCTCAGGAAGATCACTCTGAACACATGTGGAGACAGCCTCCACGTGGGTCAGCAGATGTCAAATGTTTATGGGAAGCTATTAAGGATTTGCCTCTTTCTGGGCTTCAAATTTTGGAGTGAGGAAATGTTTTCCAGCCTCCATCTTCCCAGGACACATTGCTCAGAGGAGTCTGTTTGGGGCAACAAGGTGAATTCAGTTCATGCCAGCCCCACACCTATCCAGCAAGGAGCCACCCAGAAACCACAAGGGAGAAGACACAGTCACAGGACAAAATCAGAACTCCTCCCAAAGAGTCACCCTGCCCTTCATAAAAATTCCTCTTGCAAATTTTATGTAATAAAACTTCAAAAGAGGTTTCAATCTTCTGCAATCTGAAGTACAGCAATGAGGCGATGAAAAGGCTGCTCAGCCCCTCTGCCCGGGCTGGGGAGGGGCAGCTGCACGGGGCACTGTGGCACTCTTCAGCACAGCTACCCACGGCCCACGGCAGACACACACCGACTCTGCTAGCTCCATGTAGAGAAGGCTCCTGTTGTACGCTGGTCTCCGAGGCGTACCTCCACAATGTGTTTTCAAAGGGTTAGCGAACCAGAGCTTGGGCATGCACCCTCCCAACCTTCTTTCCATGTTGAGAATTTCCACAGGCAATTATAGGAAAGAAAAACAAACAAAAAAAAGACTCTCAAAAATAAAATAATACATTAGGGGTCAAGGGAGATAAGCAGAAAGCAAACCCCTTAGCCCCGTGATCGAATAGGCCCCAGGCGGTGTCAGAGAGCCAGGCATGGGCAGCAGTCTACTGTTTTAACGCTCTTACACGTCAGCTTCACCTAAGGATTCTCAAATTTAACCTATAGCTACTCCTAAGAAAGTCAATGCAACCTGACAGAAAGGACACAGGGCTCTTAATTTGTGACAGAGATTCATATACTTGTTCTGGTAAAAATTAGATGCCTATACCATATCAAAAAAAAAAAAAAAATCAGGAGCTCTGGGCCTGGGGTCCAGGAACTGCTCCCAGGAGCTGCTCTCAGGGATTCCATGGTGGCTATCATACAGCTGACCTGAGAGCTAGCATTTGGACACCCTGTGGCTGGGGTTACAAAGAGTATGCTAAGCCATGAGTGCTGATGTGAAAAGAGCTAATATATGCAGACAAAGGACAACAGAGCTGATAGGAGCCATGCAACACCCAATGCATGCAGCACCATTTAATGTTAAACCAAAAAAGAACTACGTTTCTCATAATACTGACAGTTTTTACTATACAACCTTCCAAATGCGCTATGTATGTGGATGCATAGAGACCATTCCAGAACTGCTTCATGTATTCACTGTCACATGGGTGCTTGTACTTCAAGTCCTTGCTTACTAATTGGTGACTATTACTTCCATGTGGGTCTAAGTGTGCTTTGCAGAACCTGGGGAAGAGTTTCAAGTGGATAAGGAGCTCAGAAGAGCATCACATAGCTAGTTGTCAGTGAGCTACTGAAAATGCAGTATTTCTAAGTTTCCCCCAGAACCTCATCAAAGCTTATGTCTATAGCTGAATAATTCCTGAGCCACTCAATTAACCCTTTCATGGCTACGTTTTGTGCATACTTGAAACACATGCCCTTAAAGGCAGATACCGTCACCATCACTATTGTGACTTACAGATAGATCTACCATAGTAGCCCACTTAGGTTTTTCTATGTCAACCTACACATTTAAAACTTTCAGTGCAATGACAAGTGTAACCATGATCAAATATAAGACACATATATGTTTTCAGGACTACACCATCTACAGGAACAATGTAAGAAAGATCCATCCGAGGTTGGCTTCCAGTTCTGCATATCCCAAACAGCAGCTCACAGAACGTCTGGCTTACGAAAGGCACAGCAGTGGAAGTTCTCCAAAAAGCTCCAGGAACAGCTAGGAGAGACTCGGCAAATGCTATAAAGTATCTGGCTTCATTTCAATCATAGCTGTACAGTGATGGGGGAATTCTAAGAATTTCAAGAATATGCCCTAGAAAAGGAGTCTTCAAATGCACCTGCATGGCTGAAATTAGTGATTATTTGTTATGATTCTAAGATGTATCAAACAAATTTACATACAGACATACACACAGAGGAACACAAACATATGTGCATGCACACAACATGTGCGTACACACACCACCACCACCACTAAAAGCATGCTTTAAAGAAAACAAAGCAATACAAACCTCAAAATCTCTACAAAGTACAATAAGATACAGACCCTGAAGCAAGGCAAAGGGCAGAAACCAGCCAGGAGGTCTAGTGAGCATGCCCCATGGGCAGAAGAGCTCCTGTGTGGATAGGTGAACTGGTGAACAAGTATCATCTCTTTCCATTAAACAATAATCACAGAAATAGCCAGCAGTGGCAAGAAGGAGCGTGTTTTCTCAATGGAGATTCCTGTCTGTGCTAAATAAACACTCCTGAAACTGTAGTAGCCAAACAATAAGGGAAGAAGCATCACTACCAGATTTTAGTCATTGTAAGTGGGTCACTACACTTATTTTGGCCTGGACCAAAACCAAAGCAAAATAAAAGCCTTTCTAAAGTCATCAGAAGGGAAGTGCGGAGGCTGCTGACTCTACCCAATGAGTCCTCTCCACCCAACTTTGTAATTTTCTAAATAATTAGGTGTGAACACTAATTGCTTTATTGAGCAACTCAGTAAGACTAGACACTACAGACTGTCTTTCTTGCAAAAGTCGTTCCAAATAAAATAACACACAAACTCTGTTGTAAATCCTGACTCCTATGCCATTCCCAAGCTTGCTGTATTTGAACTAAGGTTAATATTTTACACTCCAGATTTTGAGGGATGTTATTAAATAGCCAAAAGTTAATAGTAAGTTGCTAGATATGGGGACCATCAACGCAGGCATGTTACCTCCACAGAATATACATTGAAAACAATGTCAATATACTATAATTATATAAACATAATTTTCACTTGTCAATTATACATGAAATCTAAAACATGACACATTTTCTGATATGTTCATTGTCTAACTAAAATCAGAAGTCCAAGTTGTATAGTAAATAGCTCATACCAGAATTATAAAACAGATATATTTGTTTGAGAATACAAAGAAGTTTAACATGTGATATGTGATAACATAATAAGTACCCAAGCCCATCAGAAGTGCTCCCGGAGAAGAATGGCAAGGGACCTGAAGAAGGAGAGGTCTTCCCTCAGTCTCTTTAATCCAAATTCCCCATTGATATGAGACTTGGATTCATTTTTCTATCCTCAGTTATCAAATGAAAATGTCAACATATCTCTGAAATGTAACAAGGGTTTATAATATTTGTATGTGCCCTTTTTATTTATTTACTTGTTCTTTGTGTTTATGAGTGATTTGCCTACATTTATGCCTGTGCATCATGAGCTATGCCCAGTGCCCTCTGAGGCCAGATAAAAGGTGTCAGATCCCCTGGAACTGGAGGTACCGCTAACTCTGAGCTGCCACGAGGGTGCTGGGCATCAAAGCCAGGCCCTCCACAAGAACAAGAAGTGCTCTTAAATGCTGAGCCAACCCCAGCCTCTACATAGGCCTTTGAAAAATAAATAATGTTCTACTACAGAGGTATATGTCCTGAACTTTAAATCATAAAGTGTTTATGAAAATAATTTTAAAAGCGATGTATATTGTACTGGCTGGTTTTGTGTGTCAACTTGACACAGGCTGGAGTTATCACAGAGAAAGGAGCTTCAGTTGGGGAAGTACCTTCATGAGATCCAGCTGTGGGGCATTTTCTCAATTAGTGGTCAAGGAGGAAGGGTCCCTTGTGGGTGATACCACCCCTGGGCTGGTAGTCTTGAGTTGTATAAGAGAGCAAACTGAGCAAGTCAGGGGAAGCAAGCCAGTAAGAAACATCCCTTCATGGCCTAAGGTTCCCTCCATGGCCTCCTGCTTCCTGACCTGCTTGAGTCCTGACTTCCTTTAGTGATCAACATATGGCAATGTAAGCTGAATAAACCCTTCCCTCCCCAACTTGCTTCTTGTTCATGATGTTTGTGCAGGAATAGAAACTCTAAGACATATATGTAGTCCCAAACTGGAAGAATTGCTACTGTTAAGGTGTAGCACCCCCATCTACAGTTTAATGATATCTCCGTTTAAATTCCAATAACATTTTTTCTTTGCATAAAAAGAAGAATCTATTCCAACAGGAAAGTGGAATCTCAAATAACTCTGGAGAGAAAAGAACAAAGCTGGGGATCTTACCCTTAATTCTGAGCCAGAGTGCAAAGATTACCAAGGTGTTATAGTACTGACACAAAGACTGACACATAGGCCAGCAGGACACAGCCCCGAACAGGCCCTCACGCATGTGAGCAAGGCATGCTCTACACAGAGAAGCAAAGACCACTCAATGAAAAACAACAGTCTCTTCATCAAATGGCACAGAAAGGCAAGCTATCCACATGCAAAAGGGTAATGTTGTATCGTATACCAGATACAAAAATAAATCAATAAAAATAGACTGGAGACCAAGTCTAAAACTATAAAAATAAAACAAGAATAAAAAGATGAAAGTATAGGTCTTTATGCCATTGGATTTGATTCCTCTTGTTGGACAGACAACAGAAGCAGTCATAGACAAGAGGCACCTTGTGAAACTTGCAGCCTGCTCATATGGGAAGAGGCGGCCTGTGGAACGTGGGAGGAGGCTTAACATCCAAAACTCCTACAACCCAACACCAACAACAGAAATCACTGTAAGATAGACAATGGACCTGAGGAAATACCAGGTGGTGTTAACATGCTCGTAAAGAGAGTAATACTATACACACTACCAAGTTTAGAGCAGTGCATGTCTGCATCCATTCAAAGGCTGCTACTCAGAGACAGGAACAGACCAGCACATGTGAGGGCTAGGATGGACCTCCTCTCTAGCTGGTGGGATAAAACAGCACAATAACAAAATAATAAAAAATATTTAAAAAAATAACAAAAGAAAACAGTAGGAGGGTCTTAAAACTTCTAGTTTTCCAGATGAAGAGGTTTTGGACTGTTTGACAATAATAAGAATATAAACATGGTGATTTAAAAAAAAAAAACAGGCAATTTTCCATCAAGCTTCCTCACCATGCCAGGCAGTTCTATCAGCTTGACTCATCATCTCCACCAGGTGCAGACAGCCCTGCGCCTTTCCCCTGCACCCCTGCTCTTCCCCCTGCGCCCCTGCTGCTCCCCACTGCTCCTTTGCTGAGATTTCCCACTTCACTCAGCTCCGAACCATTAGTCCTTGAACTATAAACAGCCTGCTCAGCTGTGAAACTCAAAGGCAAGCAAGGACTTTCTCCCTCGGAGCAGCAATTCTGAGGTCCTCAGAATAAGGAGACAGGGAGGGGCTAGCACACTTACTAGAAGCCTGTATCAGTGTCATGTTAACTGCACCTACAGAATTCATAGCTGCTTATTTCCACCCCAACTTTACAGTTCGGAACCCCTATGTCAGTGCATTTTTTGCTCCTGAAGTAAAATCTGAATCTTTCTTTTCAGAGCATCCACGTAGGTGGTAGACCCTGGCACATTATAGTCAAGATTAGAAATATGTAATAAGGATTTTTCTGCTTAGGTTTTTATCAGCAGGACTGACTCAGCAGGACTCCACTTAGTAACTGAGAAGACGGGCTTCTTGGATCCTCCTTATAAAGCCATAGAATTGGCAGACACTGCATCCTGTTGTGCAGACATAATGCAAACAGTCATGGGAAACAAAGATGCCCCTTTCGAATGATACTGGCAAACACTGGTAACAATTGTTAAAATAATAAGAAAATTAACATCCAAATAAAAGGCAGGTACAACTTTCAAAGGCCTCAAAATAGCAAAGTGAAGAAACCTGGGCTTTACATTTCAAGGAAGCATTCAGCCCACTTGAAGATATGACAGGAAAAAACCCGCTTACCTCTAAACATAACACCTCTTCCTCCCTGGGCTCCAAGTCTTGTTTTCACCTTGAAATCATCAGCTACCTTACAGGTACTAGTTTCCCTCCCATAAGAATAATCCCCCAGGACAGTCTGCTTGTATCAGGTGTCCCTTTTGGTCCACAGCAAAGCGAGTTTTGATAAATGCTCTCCCTGGATGCTGGCCTTTAGGGTCACTGCTCTTAGAAACATAGAGCTGCCTTACTAGGGAGTGTCTGGTAAAACCCAGTGGAAAATATTCTGATTAACAGCTGTACCTGCTCATACTGGAAAATCAACCAGGATGGATGCCAGCAGACACTGAATCAACATAAACACACACACACACACACACACACACACACACACACACACTCCAAACAAGTTTTGTTCATAGGCACAATTATGGGCAGGCATGATTCATACTCTGCCCACATACACAACAAATTCCCAAAGTGCAATTCAGTATGGGATGATAATTTCTGCACATTTCTCTTCATTCATTCATTCATTCATTCATTCATTCATGGAGCTAATAGGTACTTGCTGCCATGATCAGTCTTGTTCTACATGAGTGAAGGAGGCAGATGTAAGCTTCATCCTTACACACCTTAGTTCACAACCACATCGGACCCTGGGTTTCTCTATTCCATCCCAAGTAGCTCTCAGAGAGCTTGGGGGGGTCAGCCTTTCCCCTCAACTTCAATAAGCAAGAACAAATACTCTATTTAAGTAACAATTCAGTTTGTCAGTAACGTCCAAGTTCCCTACCTGTGAAGCACTGAGGAGTGAGAAGTCCTGTGCTTTTGAGAGAGGAGGTTCAGAGGTGCCTCGGGGATGTAATGTCTGGAATTTCAAACTCCACTTCCACTTCAACTTACAAAGGACTCACTGCTGTGGGACTTGCTCTCTCTCCCCTTACATATGGCCAGAACACTGGGTAAGCATAATGAAGCAACTGGACAGAAGCTGTGCTGACCATGCTGGATGATGGGACACGGCTCAGGGCAGGAAAAAACAAACTAAACGTTGAGGGTTAGAAGCACAGCTATTGCTACCCAAATGCTATGGAGGAGCAGGTAAGCCCCTCCTCCCACAGGACACTGAGTACTCCTCTGTACATAGGCCTGGGACTCACACAGCACCTGACTGGTATGAGTAAGACCATTAACACAGAAGGCATCGCAAGGGTCCCCCAAGGGGGCCTACATCAGGCCACACTAGACAAAGAACCCTGAAAAGGGCCTTTCTTACCCCCAACTAACTCAGCTGCTTGTCAGAACAAGATTCAGCACTCTCCAAGGAGATTCCTTCCTGTACAAAGCAGGTGTCAACATCTACACAAAGTAGTGGAGAACCCTGCAGCAGCCCATCTACAGGTAAATGTACAACCACATCTGTCTCCAAGCTTCCCTGGACACTGACCTTTAGGGTGTGGTGGCACTAGCAGGGTCGGAAGGTCAGAATCAAAGCAGTTCCCAGCCTCCCTAACCAGTAGCGTCTCAGAGTTACTATGAACTCAGAACAGGACAGTTCTTTGAATTCACATAAGTGTATCAAAGAACTTTGGCCACGTCAGCATCCATTTAGCAATTACTTACTAAGTACTTTCAGTATATATTTCAGGCCTATATGTCTGAACCTCAGTTTTTTAATCTGTAAAATAAGAGTATTAGTGCCCTGGCAACAGAATGCCAAGCAGATTAAGCAATGCATGTAAATAATAATATACAGACTTTACTGCTATCATCATGGTTACTAGTCTGCCTCCTGCTGCAAAATGGTGCTGAGATTCTAACAGAGAAAAAGACCAACTTAGTTCATGCTCTCAGAGAATTTACACCTGATATGTGTGAAGAAAAAATGGACACATTACAGACAAATGGTTAAAGCATTGCCTGAGAGATACAGTCTAGCTAGATAAAAAGAGCACTGTCCAGGGACACCTTAGGCCTGCCTCAGCCCGGCTCCTGGAATGCTCTGTGGCCTTGTTTGAGCCTCATTCTGCAGTCAGAGGGTCCACTCCACAAGCACCTACCTCCTGCTTCTACTTGAGCAGCCGAGCAAGAATACAGAGATCAGAGCATTGACTCTCCACATAAAATGATTAATGTTGGGGAGGAGGAGCAGGAGGACAGGAAGTCTGTGATCCCTAGAGGGAAGCTCTGTGCCCAGGGTGCAAGAAAGGTGCACAGAACTGCCAAGTCCAGCCCCACGACACCGAGGTTCCTCTGAACATTTCTGTCCATTGCTGGCAACCTCTATGATAGGCTAAATACCATAACGAGTGGAGAGAGGGAAGCGGCTCCTGCTGGCCCCAGGGTCTGAACACCTCCCACAGAACAAGCCTCTCTCTAGCCCACAATTACTCATGGAGAAGAAAAATGGTAATATACTGCACAAGTTCTTCATGGAAGAAACATGAAGAAATGGGGAAGCAGGTACTTTATTTCACCCATTATGCCTATTAGTATCCACCACAATTGCTAAGCTATCCAACTACAAACACAAAAAACTCACAAAACTGGTTCCAACTGTTGAAGACACATAATTTTAGCCAAGTCTCCAAAACCATTTTTCTTTTTTCCTGAATTTCATTCAAGAGAGGTCCCAGTGGGGACGCGGAGGGTAGGGGAGAGTGAGTCCGGAGAACCTCATAGCAGACATTGTTGAGAAAGAAACTACCAGTCCTCCCAATATCTGGCAAAAGGCATGCCAAAAATTTTGGAAACTTTAGGACAAAAACCCTCTACTAATTTTATTGGAAAAAGCATGTTATATAGCATGCTCAGAAGAAATTTTTCTTTAAGAAAAAATTTCTGTAAGCATATACAAAGTGATATGAATGATTTCAAGATGGCCTTGGGTTCCCTGTAGTACAACACAGACCTGTACGCCAGAATCTCAAGTTAAAAGTATGCAGAATCAAAGGAAGGAGTTCTTCAAGCACATAAGCACACATACACATGGAGAGAGACAGACAGAGAAAGGGACAGAGAGAGACAGAGAGACAGAGAAAGAGACACATAGAGGGAATGACCATCTCCTCACTCATGTAACTCCAACAATGAGCTTAATCAGATGGCCCATGCATCTCAATCCCAGTATAAGACACGTGGCCAACAAGCAAAGACACCCACATTCGCCATCCTCTGGACAGTGACTGGCAGAGATGGTACGGGAACCCAGGAAGACTTGGAGGTCGATAGGTAAGTGGATGCTGCAGATGAGAGTGCTGCTTTTCCCTTGAATCACAATGATGAAGGCCCGTGCACACATGTAATCTACAGTAGGTGCCCTTTCTAACATCAATTAGAAACTATTCCCAAAATGAAGCCAATAAAGATAAAACCAAGCCTCAGAAAGGGGGACGAGGGATGGGTGGGGTGTGCCACTGTTTAATTACCAGCTCTGTGTGATCTCAAGTCAAATGGCTCTTGTTCCCACTATATGGCTCAGTGAACTCCCTCTCCTGGCTCTTCGGGTCAATGTATACAGAATGTCTGCTCCTATAGTGTCTTTAAAAAAGAAAGACACAAAATTCATGCTCCATTTCATTAGACAAGATGGAAACCAGCACTTACTGAGCATCTCCCAAATATTAGAGACTGTGAAGATAGTCAATATTCACCACTTCAACCAATTTATATTCATGTTAAAAGCTTGGTGTGCTGTCTCTTGCTGTGATAAAACACCATGATTGACATCACCTTGGGGGAGGAAAGGGCTTATTCCAGGTTATAGTTATATTCCATCACAAACAAAAGTCAGGGCATGAACTCAACGGGGAACCAGGAGGCAGGAACCGAAGCAGAGTCCAGTGATGAAGGCTGCTTACTGACTTACTTTTGCTCACTTTGCTTTCTTATACTACCCAGGACCAGAGACATGGGTATGGTACCACTACCAGTGGTCTGGGACTTTCCACATCAATCGTGAATGCAAAAACATACCTTGTAGACCTGCCCACGTGCGATCTGATGGAGGCATTTTCTCAACTGAGTTTCCTCTTCCTAGATAACCCTAGCTTCAGTTAGCTGATAGAGAATTTGCCAGGATAGAGGGAGATGTCGGAGACATATAATAAGGACAATCCTGCACTGGGGAAGTAGTGCAGAGGTAGAGAACTGCCTGGTGTATGCGAGGCCTTGGGGTCTGTTCCCCACGACTGGCAGTGGAGGGTAGGGAGCAGTGGTGACAATCCCACCTCCCTCAAGCAGAGGCTTTATTCGTTTCTAAGGATCAACCTCGAAGTCAGCCTAACCGTGGAACCCCTAATCCAGACATGACTGTCTCATTGCAAGGAAGGCTCTAAAGATTTGGTTGGTCACAAATATGCATGGCTAATGTCACACCCCTTTACTCGGTTTCTGGTTGAGAAAACTGCCAGGATGACTTCCCAAGACCCTTAAACCTGTCCATGGCTTACTCACTGAAGCTGAGTAAACAGCAGAAATTTTAGTATATATGGCACTAAAAAGTTAAAGTTATTCAAAACTGAAAATTACCTTTACTGCTAGATAGGGAGTCTTCAGAAATAATACCAACAGCTCTTTCCTAGCCAGCCATAATTTGAAATGTTAGTCATGCACACCTAGCACCGTAAGGGCACAGAGTTTAAAGAAGGTGGGGTATATAACAAAAACAGTGACAGGGAGGGTCAAGTAGGCAGCAAGGCAAAACTTAGGGGCAGGGCCAAGGGCCTGGAATTTCCACTCTCGAAGCTGCAAAGGATGCCACAGGGAGGGCACCGGACTAGGTGAGGGGATAAGCAACTGAGAGGAGAAGGGCCTGACAAGGAAGCCGCGCGCTCTGCTCCCACGAGCCGCATTAGCCTCCGCCCTCTGCCATCTAGAAAACAACTAAGCACAACACAGAAACTATGTGTGACTGGACAGCACACGTCCTGTTTGTCTAACTTGGGTGTGACAGGTGGAACTGAGGCCTTTCTGTGGGTTAACAGACAGCGGTCCTAATTACAGGTTGGAATACTTATTTTATATAACCACAAAAAAACGCCTAGTGTTAAACATGGCACCACGTGATTTCTTAACCATGTAAGTTCAGTCCCTTCTGAGGCTATTTATTTCTTTATATATTTGTTTGTTGAGATAGGGACTCATGTAACCCAGGATGGGGTCACAGGCATGTATCACCATGCCCAATTTATGCAAAGTTGAGGATCTAGACCCAGAACTGTACATCCAGGCACATATTCTACCAGCTATCCCTCCAGACTCCTTAAACACTTGGGTGATGCTTCCAACAATCTTGGGGGAGAGAGGTATAGGTACCAGGTATTGTTTCTATTTCTCCATTATAGGTAAGTCCTTTTAAAATTACACTTAGTAAGGAAGGGGCACACATGCATGCACAGCAGTGGCACTCAGAGGGAGGGGAGGGACGGGCTGGATCTCAACTTCATGTTGCTCCTGGGAATTGAACCCAGGTCAATAAGCTTGGTGACAAGCACCTTGCTGAGCCATCTCTCCAGCTCCTTAAGTAACTGTCTCCAAGCATGTAAGTGGCTCCACAAGACCACTCTCCAAAGTAGCAGAGCAGAGACATGAACTTAAATGGATTTCCCCCAATATTCTATACACCAGCCAGCCCATTCTAGAATGATCTAACAACAGGGAGGAGCTAAGTCTCCTTGATCCAAAGGCTACTATAGAAGAAACATCAAGGCAGAACATGCTTGCAATGGGTGGCTACTACATGCTTGCTACCAGTATACTCCTGTTGTGGGGTAAGGCATTAGATGTATCCGCTGGGGTAAAAATCACTCACATGAAGAAAGCTTAGGTGGTCCTGGGGTAGTTAGAGCTTCACTAAGCTTCAGTCCATCTAACTGTCTCATACGCAGCGGAATGGCTCCAGCTGGAAACAAAGGACTTCAGAGGCCACACTCTGGGCCTCTGGGAGCCTCTCAGAAGCCACATGGAGAAAAGGGAAAGAGAAGGGAAGCTGAGACCCAGACGTGGGGGCTGTCTAGATAGGTAGGTAACAATAAATGAAACCATACTGGACTTCAGTCATTTCAGACTAACATCCTTCCAGACAGAATGAAGAGACACAGCAACAACTCACTTAAAAATTATTAAGTGCGGGAGGCACAGAGGAAAGGGGGCACTTCCAAGGAGAACAATCTCAGAAGGCTTTTGAAAAAAGATGACCTATAATGATGCTTTAGAGGACACTTAGGTCTTAGAAGGGGAACTGGAAGGCTGGAAGGGACAGCTGCCCACTCCTTATGCCAGACAGTCTGAGAACGATTTCTTTGAGGGGCTATGACAGCTATCTAACTCAGGATCTCCAAAATTTCCCGTCATTGGCAAGGTCACAAAAAGCCTCACTAAAAAGCAAAAGGTTTAAAAAAAAAAAAAAAAAGGTTAAAAAAAAAAAAAACCAGATGAAGGACATTTGAGGGGCTCATCTTACTAAGAACAGTGGCATTAACATAAACCCACGAGCCTCCATGTTTGTCTCTAAATGGCCACACATTCGCTGACGAAAAGGTGTTGGTGCTGTTCTTCAAACTCCATGGCATCTCTAAAAGTCATCCTGAAAAAAACCACTAATTCTATAGAAACAAGTTATGAATATACTGCCTGGACGTATGCCAGCAGCTTCAAAAGACGTACAGGCCTTGCTTCGCTTCCCCTCTTTGTTTAAACTCGGCGATCTAGCTCAAGTACAACCACACACTAGAAAAAGGGCTCTTAGGGGTCTCCTGACGTCTAGGTAAAAACCACGAAAGACTAAGCTACTTCCTCCAAGACACACACTAATTTGAAGATGCAGCAATTAAATGAGATTCAAGGAGCATTTCTGAATAGATTCTTAATAACTGTGAGGCCTCACTTAGCAAATGAAATCTCAAATCCTATATATAGCATTGGATACCCATAGGTACATGCCCACACGCCCACATGCCCACACACCCACACACCCACACACCCACACGCCTGCACACAATCATAGTTGGTAAACAAAAAAAACTGAATCCCCGCCCCAAGACCTTTGGCTTCTAATGAGGTTGTTTAGTTTGTTAAATCAAGATGCCTGCAAGTCCAATTCTAACTGTCCAGAAGAACTGACAGTGTTAACTCCAGAGGGAACTACTTGGTACATGACTGAGAATCTGCAATTCTTCAAATGTCTCCAATAGCATGCCAGAGACTTTTCCCACTAACCAGCTGGCTCCTGCTTCAGGGAGTAGTGTGGGAAAGGGTTCTTTGGCTTTAAAGAAAGCTCAGGCCTGTGGCGGGTGGGGTCTTACTCAAGACAGTAAGGCCTGTGTCAATCCTGGTTTTCAACACATTTTGTAAACACAAGTTTTCAATGGCATATTCTTCCTTTAGAGGAAAAAGTCATGCAAACCACTTTATGGTCTCAGATCACTTTGCTACCTAAAGGTACTATTTATGCAAATTATACCAGAGTGGCTTAAATACAATTTTATATTGGCTTAGCTTAGCCAAGGATGGCCAATAAGCTTTTTCGACTTTTGATTCTCCTGGTATTCCTCAACTCTACACCATTAGATGAATGCCTTTTGTTGTCTTCTATGACAGTTGATGCCCCACCACCTGTGGGAAGTCTCTCTTTGGGACTGTGTCTATCAGTTTATACACAATTTATGTTTTGCTTTCTCTCCGTTGCAAACTAGGCAAACAGAGCCTCATGCCAGAGAGCAACTCTTCAAACCCACACCTTTCCCAGAGTCCACAACATGCAGGATGGAGAAACATGAGCTAAGCTGGCAACGCCTCATCGATATTTACCAATAAAGTTTTACTGGATCACAGCCAGGCCAATGTATACACTGAGTAATTGCCATAGAGATATTTTGTCTCTCAGGGCTAATACACAGAAAAGTTTGTCAACTTCGACTGTACATTAAGTACATGAAACCAGGGAGGTTTGGGGAAATTTTAGAAACCATGTATAAAATATTCCATTTGCTTTACAGTCATATACTTAGCATCTTCTGGCACTATTCCAGACACTGGACATCCAACAGTACAGCACGCAGCATGAGCCCCTGTGGAAGGAGAGCATCATGACTCTGCTGCAGTTCAGATGGACAGAGAAAGTTATTTAGAGAGTGACAGGATTCTGAAGGGGTAGACAGTGACTCTCCAGAAGATGCAAAGTCACAAAAACCATGCTTGGAAGATATATCAGAAATGCATGATCATAAGCAGCCAGGCAAAAGTGTACAGAAAGACTGTTAGAGCCAGAGACCCAAGGCTTCGGGGAGAGAAAGCTAGATGTGCCCTAGAAACAAGGGCAGCAAAGGTATTTGAAACCCTCTGGACAGGAAAAGGGAGCATGGTGTGGGATCAAAGACATGGGCAGGAGCCAGACGTGTGGAGATGGCAAACGGCTAGCAGAGCCACAGTCAAAAGAAATGCCCCACTTCCAGACTGCAGCTAGGGTGGGGTGGGCTCACCAAGCGTGAGCAAGGACCCAGGTTTGATCCCCAGCACCACAAGAAAGAAAATTCTCATCTTGCAGTCTCTGCTGATTGAAAATACTACTGGATAGAAAACTACCATTCTGCATTAACTTCTTTCTTTTGACTTGCTTAAAACTACCTGAAATTTCAAAAGCCCAGTAGCTCAAAAGAACCCTGTTAAAGATGGTTTCTGCTAGAGGCAATAACCCACAACCCCCAAATCCCCAAAGGGGGCTTGCTGAGTAAAGTTTCACAGTAGAGGCATAAATTGGCCATTTAAAATCGGATTCTTTTCATGAAGGGAATTTCCCCCTATTAAGTCTAATTAAGGCTATTTTCCCAAGTCTTCAGGGATATTCATTCAATGAAGTAAGGTCCTGTCTCGGCTCCACCAAGCACCAGCTGCATGGATGCACCACCCAAACTCTTTCAAGCAGCTGGCTCAGAGATCTGCCTGGTTTGACTGAAAGGTGGTGTCCCCAAAGGCCTAAGAGATATGTCATGGGGCTCAGTTGACCACATTCAAACTAAATGGGAGTGTTTGGGGGGAGACAGTGTTAACATGCAGGTGACCAACCACCCAGTCTCTTTCAGTAATGTCCTCTTCCTTTTTAGATTTATTGATCTGAAAGGACAATTTCCCATGCTTGGACTCAGGAATAAAGGAAATCAAGATTATCCTGAAGAAGTCCACGCAGGGGTGCTCTCACTGAACTTTGATTCCCAGTGAGCAATCAGTCTGACTTTAGGAAGACTAGGGCTTGGAGGAATTCTGGGGACAAGGCAACCACTGGCCTTCACTAAGATTCCTAATGCATGGGTCTGTACAGCCAGCAGTGCTCTGTGTGTGGTGAGAGCCAGTTAGAAGCAGATTCTAGCCAGCCAAAGAAAAGGCTGCTGAAAAAATACTGAGAAGCTGACCCAGAAGTAGCAGCACAACTCCCCAGTGTTCTTGCCTGGAGAGGGGACATAAAACAGTACTAACTCCCCATGCCTTAGCTAGGGGTTTTATGGCTGCCACAGAACACCAGGATCAAAAGCCACTTGGGAGGGAAGGGTTTCTTTTAGTTTACAGTACCACATCACAGTTCATCGGTGAAGGAAGGCAAGGCAGGAGCCTGGATGCAGCAACTGATGCAGAAACCAGGGCGGTGAGCTTCTTACTGGCTTGCTCCTTATGGCTTACTCAACAACCCAGGACCGCCTGCCTAGGGGTGGCACCGCCCACAGTGACCTCCCACATCAATCATTGGTCAAGAAAACACAATACAGGCTTGCCCATAGAGAAATCTAGTGGGAGCACTTTCCCAATTGAGGTTCCCTCTTCCCAAATAGCTAGTGTCAGTTGACACAAAACAAGCCAACACACTGGGGCTCTGTGGCACCTGACTAAGTGCTCATCACTTCACAGACTTTACCTAATGGAATCCTCATTTAAGTGATGCCTCGCAAATGGTATGCTCATCCTCAAATAGCTGAGGGCTTTAAAAGATGCTTGAATGACACAAACCCACGGACCACTCTACTGAGCCACCTGACTGGCAGTATGATAGCATCTAGTTAGGTACATACAACCACCAGCACTGAGCTCTAACTGCAAGCCTGTAGTGCGGTTTTCCTTACTGACGTGGTTCCCAGTGAGAATCCGAGCTGCCTAAGCCACATACGCTAGCCAAAGCTGCACAGCTATCAGAGGAGAAACCTGAGACTGGGACCTAGACTCTCAACCCTGGACCGCTCTCCTTAAAGATAATAAAGCTATTTAAATTGTGGTCTTATGAACTGTCAAACAGCTGGATATTCAGTTAGCTTAGTATTTTCATTCCCCAACTGCAACAGTTGGGTTCTGTTTCCCACAATCCCTGTCTCTTCTCACTCTTTGTCTGCACCCGTGTCAGAAATTCTTGCCATGTTTTGTAACTGTACCAATATTCTATAAAGAATTAAAATGAAAGTAAACTATTTCTTGGGTATGAGTTTACAGCAAAAACAGGAGGCCTAGTAGAGAGGTGAAGTGTATGCTTGGCAGCATGCAATGACCTGTGTTCAGGCTACACAACTCTTACCCCACCACCATAAAAAAAAAAAACCTGGGAAAATGTAAAATGCTAGTGCTACTTGTTAACTGGTTTGGTTTCATCATTCCCTGGTATATGGATATCTTTAAATAAAATGTTAGACTTCATTAGCGTACAATTATAATTTGTTAAATTTTAAATGAGAAATATGGATGCCACACGGTAGAAGAAAGAAACAATGAAGATCCCCAAAGTAAAAGAAGTCTCCTTCAAGAACCCCACGCCCCAGCCCCACCCCCACCCCACCGCCACCCCCGGCTCAGTTATATCACTCACCACTCACCTTCTAGAACCATGCTAATTAATTTGTCTTAACCTCAGCATCATTTTTCAAAAGATCTGGTCTGCAAAAGAGCCAACAGCTGCTCAACAAGGAAAACTTAATTCAGACACCACGAATGACAGACAGAATGCCCCTCCCCCGTGCCACAGAATAACGCTTCTTAAATGTTATCTCTTTGAAATCTCCATTGAATTTTATTAAATTTGTTTTAAGTGTTGAATTTCTTGAGGTAGAAAGAAACCCAAGCCCAAGCAGACTCCATGTTACACGTGTAACAAACACATCACAGCCTCTAGCAAGCTGATGCTTGGTGACACGGTCTCTAAGCTGAGTGGGTTTTCCCTCCCAGAAGCACTTGTCTGTATGTTACCCCAATCATTCTTGCAGCTGACATAGGCTATCTTTCAGCAGCAGCTGGCCTTCCTAGGGTCACAGAACTCACCTCTCGGCACTTGGGAAGAACCTCTTCCCAACACCTGTTCTCTCATGAAGGGAAGGGGCTATGAAGTGATGGATTTGCCCTGTGGTTGGTTTCATTTATAGCAAAACTGAAATCTATGTGCAGGGTCAAACAGTTCATCAAGGCAGGGCCTCAAATTTAAAAACAAGGACGGTGTCCTGCTTAGGCTGACAGGTATTTTATTTATCTGCCCATATTATTATTCCATTACCTCAAACATTCTACTATTAAAATGGGAGGTGGTGGACAGAAATCTATTTTTCATTCGATTCAATTGCTAATTATAGGTTGAAAACATTCAGGGTAGTTGATGGGAATGGAAGTCACTGCCCAGAGTCACATTTCACCAAAGGGTCTCTCTCTGAGGGCTTGCTCAAAAGAAAATCCAACCCAGAGCATGGGGTTGAGCCTTCTTCGGCTTCATCTCAACCAAGGAGTATGATTAAGTAAGCTTACATGCCTCTACCAAGATTTTAGGACTGAAGACCACACACACATCTCTTTGTAGGTAAACAAATGGAGAAATGTTTCTACTAGATTGACTTTCAAAGGAAGAATGACTCCACCAAGAGCCAGGCTTCAAGCAAATATGGGACTTTTTTTTTTTTTTCATTGTGTTCTTGTCTTTATCCCCTGACCGTCCCTGAAAACAGCAGTATAAAAGGCAGGTTTCAGTCAGGGTTTTATAAACTCTTAAAGACTGCACTATGAAGTTATATGTGTGTTAGGTTACGCAGGAAGGAACTTAAGGTAGAAGAGGGCTTCTTAAACTTTCTCCATTTGTGAGTGCATTTCACTAAATAATGTTTTGCATGACTCAAAGTATAAAGGGACATAAGATAAGTATACAGACCAAACATTTCCTGATGGTAAATTACAAAGAAATTTATTTCAAAGTAATTCTTTGGTACATATAATTTTTACCATTTATGAGAGAAATTTGCATACGAATGAAACAGATCTAATCAACAGGTAATCAACACATCAGCCTGCATGCCTCTAAGTGTAACAGAAAACACACCATTAAAGCATCATCAAGAGAGATTTTAAACACTATACCACAGCCCGCCTGCTGGGGTCAAAACACTCAGAAACACACTGGCAGAGATCTTCATTGGCAGCCTAGTAAATGTTTTGATACAACTGTGAGAGGCCACTGTTAGGGTTGAGCTCCCACAGGTTTCAAGAGCCTAGACCACACCAAAATGGAGTCACTCCAGCTAACTACCACATAATCAAATTAAGCTTTCAGGAAGCAGACAAATCCCCCAAACAGACCAGTTTTTCCAGAAAGCAGGAGTCTGCATGAATCAAGGACATTCCCTCTGCTTTACAAAACAGGAAGTTGGACTGAACTGATGTCAATCAGTCTGTTTCCAATTGTTTTGTCGCCTTACTCCTAAAGCCTCTGTTAGGCTATGACCAATGAGCTCTCATTCTATTGTGTAGAATGGAGATTGCCCAATTTATGAGTGGTTAAGGGGGAAAAGCAATTAGATCTATAACTAAATTTGTTGTGATTTTATATTTTGATACTTCAGTTCTTACTGGCAAATTGGTGCCATAAATATTTGCTATTCAATACTCAAAAAAAAAGGTTACTTTTCTGGTATTGTGAAAGCAAGCTTTTTTTTTTTTTTTTGAGGTAAAGGGGGACAGTCCATTCTGTCAATGGACTGGCACCAGGAACCAGGAGAAACATATTACTGAAACCAGAGGCAAATCCAAACTAAACTAACCTCCTGACCTCCAAACATGCTCGACACAGAGATGTCTAAGACAGCTGGCAGGAGTGTTGCAGGGTTTATTCAGATGACCAGCTGACGTGTGTGACATGTGCTGACTTGCGGGTGACTGAAGTACATACAAGCAGAATAAGGAAAAGACATCAAGCATGGCACACAGATATGAACTTGGCCCCTGAGGGAAAATTTCTTTGTAATGAAACCCAAAATAGGAGTGAATCTAAAAATAGCCCCTCTGCTTCTACAGAGGTATTTTCCTCTCAGCATTCGTTCCAAATGTGTGGGAAGACAAAAAGGCCTGAGTTAAGTGAATTTCCAGATTTCATCAACAACCACGTGATGCTTGGAACCCTCTTCAGCCAATAGTAGAAATACAATTTCCTCTTCCATTTAGGTTTTTTCCTTGTAAGCTTAGTAGACGGACAGTGCATCTGGGCAGGGGTACGGATAGCTAAGTTTCATGAGAAGCTCACATTATCTCCGGTTGAAAATCTCAAAGTCTGACAGGTTTAGGAAGACCATTAGATGCTGGGATTTTTGTCAGTGACAAAACAGTGATTTTTTTTTTCCATGAAGAAAGATGAGTAGAAGCTGATGCAAAGTTGACACAGTACTTAGTACTTTCATACTACACATATAGAAGACTTCAGTATTACTGCTAAGGTTCTTTCTGTTCCTAGTCAATTAAATTTGAAATGGTAAGAAAAGACAACTTGTGGGAAGAAACACAATCCTATCATTCCTTTTGGAAAGGTAACCTATTAATTACTCCATTCTATGTTCTAAGCTACCTCCAGCTACACCCCCGCCCCGCCCCCCCAGTGGCAAATACTTACTCCTCCTTTTCTATAATATTTCAAATCAAATAACTACAATGATACTCTGGAAATAAAAGCAAACAAACAAACAAAACATATCCCAAAGGATCTACAACTCTGAGGGACTTGGGCCGGCTAAGCAGGACAAGGGTCCTCCTGCAGTGAATGACTGTGGAAGTCACTTAGAGCTCCACTTAGACAACTGGCCTCTGGGACAGGGAGGGCCAGTCACACACAGGGCTCTATGAAACCCAATACATTCTGGCTATACATAAGCCCTCTATCTGTCCAGCACTGACATAAATGCAAGCCCCTTTGCTCACCCTTCCCCTCAAGATGAAGTCTAGTGGAAGAGTTTTCAGTTGGAGCAGCTTCGGGTGCTGGGGAAACCCATTCTGAATAAGTGGGAGCTGGGGATCATCCTGGTGAGGCACGGAGGGACTCCAGGCCTACGTGGGAAGCCTTGCACCTCTCTGCAGTCTCCACCAGAAGAGACTAACACTACAAGAATGATAGGTGTCAGAACAAGCTGAACTTGTAAGTCCCACTCCTAGTCCCTGGCCATCCCAAATGAGCCCTCAGGTGCATCACAGACAGAGCCTGCGTTCCCAGAGCCAGGTGTCTAGGTCAAAGTGTGCACAGTGACTGGAAGGCAGCCTGTACAGCAGACGGCCTGTAAGGAGACCTGGAGGGAGCTTCTCTCCTCCCTGAAAGCTTCCTTTCAGAAGGAAAGAACAAAGGTGAGGCTATTAAAGGTACCTCACACCCTTCTTATGCAGGGGCAAACCCTTATGAAAGGACAACAAAAGGTCTGTCACACCTTTTGTACTAAAATCATTTTAATACAGAATCCTTGATCAAATGAAAATCCATTTCTGTAGAGAGGGTCATCCTATGAAATGGTGAAAAATCCCTAAGTAACAAAAGCAGAAGCTGAAGCAGAAACACAAGACAATTACTTCAAAGATATATTAGCTGATTCTGGAGAGATCAACTTTTGCATTGTAGTGCAAAGTTGTGGTTGTCTTACTGTTAATCCTATAGATTTATGCTACATCAATTAAAGTAGGAAAGCTGAAGCCAGGAAGATGGCTCAATCTATCTTATGTCTCACACAGAGATCTACAGAACCCACAGGAAAAAAGTCAGGCATGGAAGGTATACATCTGTAACTCCAGTGCTTGGGGAAAGGGACGAGTAGAGACAGCAGATCTCTTACCAACTGGTGAGCTCCAGGTTCTGTGATGGGGTCTTTCTCACAATACAAGAAAAGCATCTGATGTTGACACATGGCCTCCATGAATAGACACATATACATATACCCACACAAACACATGTACACCACATACAAATGCACATATGGGGGCAAGGGTTACAAAAAGAACCAAAACAAGGATCCTACAAAATAGAAACCGTGTCTCTGTGGCCCCTGGGGTAGGGGTGGGGGCATTTACCATGTACCTATGTAACCAGAGCTGAGCAGGACCAATCCTATGTAGCCTCCCACTATTCTTTAAGATAATATAGGGATGGTAGTTGGTGCCACACCCATTCCCAGGTTCTAAGGAAAGGCCTACAGGATGTACTTTTAGAGTATAACCCAGCTTTATCAATCACTAGCCTTTTGCCACTTGCAAAAGGGAAGGGAGACATCTCACACTGAAGGTAAGCAGGCCAAACCACATGTCTGGTTTCAGAGAACTCAAAGTCCTGCTAAAGCACACTGACAGTCTCCCCAGCACTCTGACTTAACAGCAAATTATCCAGCCTTTTCTAGCCAGGACCACTGCTCTCCTAATCCTACCCAAAATGTCCTAATGTTGAGTATAGATTTAAGATTGGACAACTACACGTTCTCCCTCACACACTAACTCCTCGGTGCCATCCTTGCTTTCAGACTGTGGGCTCTTCATATAGAGAAGCAAACTAAGTCAGCATAGTCGGAGGTAGAGCATGATACCCACCTACAAACTGGGGATCCCAGGGGCCACTCCACCAAAATCACATCACTAAAAACTGTCCTAAAATCCAGGAACAAACTACTTGGCCATTCAACTTGTATTATCAGTTAACTAAACTGTTATTACCAGTTATTATCAGGTAACTAAAACACCTGTACCAGTTTGACTCCTTGCAGTTGGTTACTGGTAGATGTCCCAGTGCTGTGCGAACTGAGTTCCATGGCATACCAATAAGCTGGTTCAGTAAACAGAACAAAATCCATATAATTATGCACAATGACCAATCAATGACTTTATTAAGCTTGCTTATGGAGGAGGGGTTGTAGGAAGAATGGCGGTGGCCACCTCTAGGTAAATGTCACGGGGTGCACAGTTGCAAAGGCATCTCCGATGACTGCCAAGAGACCAAGCATTACTGGTGCAGACAATGCCAGCCAATCGGGAACTGCTGTTTAGAAGAGATGCTTTCTTGGGACAATGGGTGTGGGTGGAGGGTATTAAAGGGGCCTGCAGCAGTGCTCAGATGAGCTTGCTGCAACACTTTCCCCTGCTCCTGAGTGTGTGTCCTTGACTCACGCCACCTCACCTTCAACCCCCTTCAATTCATGCATGAATATGACTTTGCTGTCCCACTCAATGATGGCAATGACTCTCCAGTCCCACGTTAGAAGCTAGGTCACTGAGATGTTGAAGGTCTTTCTTTCCATAAGATATCACACTATTCCACTGCATTGGTGGTATTATGCTGATTGTACATAGTGAGCAAAAAAATGTGATTACTATAGATTTATTGATAGGAGAATGTCATAAGTTATATTCAGGTATATATGCAGGTAGGGTGGGGCAGTGAGTTGTCCAGGACACAGGCAGCGAGAGGTGAGGGGCTACGAATGGGACCATGAAGACTCAAAGGGCAGCCGCATAGCCAGAAGTCCATCATGGAGGCACAGGTTCACCAGTGAAGAAGCTCCTCTCCCTACAACTGTTATTGCCCTGTGTTAGGTAGGAGCCGCGTCAATCTTGTGAGTGTCAGCTGTGCGACTTGTAAGCTTATTCACCTCCTGGGTTTTCTAAGCTACCCCTCCTTCCATGGGTGAATGTTTCAATTCAGAGGAAACCACTATACCTGGGCTTCTTTTATAACAGAGAAATCTGAGAGGACCCTAACATTCACCCAACACCCCAAAATTCAAGGGTCTCAAAATGTTAACCTGGTCCAGCATCAACTCAAATGCCTTAAGTCCAGAGTAGCTTAAATACCATCTAATTCAAGTTGTGGGTGAGACTCCAGGTACACACCAGATTGAGGGAAATCTCCCTCTAGCTGAGCCTATCAAATCAGGTTATATGTCCTAGGCTATGATGCTGGAAAACAGTAAGTGTAGGCCATTAGAGCCCCCTCTATGCAGGGAGACAGTCGGTCAGAAGCAACCCTGCACTGGAAGCACGGCAGAGCAAGGGAGGACTTGCAGCGTGTTACGGTGGTTGGCTACTCACACTATTGTCTACATTCAGTTTTCCTATCTGACTTCTACACACAACAAATCTTGGATAGTGACAAAAAATAATCTCAGCCAAGTGTTGATTACATACAGCTGTAGCCACTGTGGTAAATGTAGTTTCATTGGTTGAGAACATGTTATGTCTTCCAGGACCTTGTATGTGGCTATGGATTAGACAAAGGCCTTTTTCTCCAGACCTGTCTTCCGGGCCCACAAGAGGCAGTTTGCTTCTAGCTTATGGGAGCATGAATATGACTTTGCTGTCCCACTCAATGATGACAATGACTCTCCAGTCCCACGTTAGAAGCTAGGTCACTGAGATGTTGAGGGTCTTTCTTTCCATAAGATATCACACTGTTCCACTGCATTGGTGGTATTATGCTGATTGGACATAGTGAGCAAAAAATGTGATTACTGTAGATTTATTGATAGGAGAATGTCATAAGTTATATTCAACAGGAAGTAGTCTGCATTGCCTCTACGCCAACTGGCTCCCCTAGCTCTTGGGCCTTTAGACTTGGACTAATTCACACCTTTTCTGGTTCCCTGACTTATGTACAGCATAAACTCCCTAATAAATTGCTGACAGTTTCCTATTAGCTCTGTTTGTCTGGAGAACCCAAACTATTCAACAGCCACTAGAGACAATGACAGGTATAACTAATGAGGAAACCGTAAGGCATTATCTAAAATCAAGCAAAAGTTATTTAACACCTTAAGATGTTAACAAAAACCACCACTACCACCACAACAACCACACACACCCTGACCATGTTTGCTGCAGAGTCCACCAGTCAGTCAAGAAGACAGCATGGGACAAGAACCAGGGTCACATAAGCTCCCCACAGGGGAGGCCGAGCACTGGCTTCAGCCCTATGGATCAATTCTTCCAACCTTTGGGAAAAAACACTGGGGGTAGGGGGAACAACCCATACGACCTCACCCACGAGGTTTCTGAAGACAGGCAGGAGATGGAGTGGGGAGAGGGGTGGGAATGCCCCTTCAGCATCACATGTGGACTGTGGAGCAGTGCCAAGTTTGGAGAGGAATTCAGATAGAATTCAGTGTTTGCACCGTCACCATCAAACAGCATGAGAAAGACTGCAGGTATGAATTCCCAGGCCAGAGAGAGAGAGAGAGAGAGAGAGAGAGAGTTTTCACACAGTTCCAACCCTTGAGCATCAAATACCCCAAAGTGTTAATAACATGGCAGCCAAGTGTGGAAAGTTGAGAAAAGGGGAGGTTTGTACCCAAGTCTTTTTACAGATTTATAAATTCACATTTCGTAATAAAGATAGTTAGCAAATATGCAGACTTAAAAATACCTTTAAAGAACTAGAAACCACACATTCATTAAAACCAAAATGAAATCTAACTTCCCAAAAGAACAAGTTTGATGCAAGATGAAGCTCGTGCATGTGTGCCCTTAGAAAGTAAGACAGCAGGATCGCCTCATCTCAGCATCCTTCCATCCTCACAGCACTCATTAACACGGATTAGAAATGACAATTCCGCCGGGCGTGGTGGCGCAGGCCTTTAATCCCAGCACTTGGGAGGCAGAGGCAGGTGGATTTCTGAGTTCGAGGCCAGCCTGGTCTACAGAGTGAGTTCCAGGACAGCCGGAGCTACACAGAGAAACCCTGTCTCGGAAAAAAAAAAAAAAAAAATTAAAAAAAATAAAAAATAAAAAATAAAAAGAAATGACAATTCCAATGGCAAAGATTGGTAGATTAAAAACAAAACACAAGCTATTCAACCCAAACTGGCCCTGTAATCCAGCTAACCCATCTTTACTTGGAAATACCCAGAAGTCAAGGTGCATTTCAAAGTCACTTAAATCCTAGCACCTGAGAGAATGGATTAGGAGTTCAAGGTCATCCTTAGTTAAATAGCGAGTTCCAGGCCAAACTAGCAAAATACAAAAGGCAACAAGCGGAAAATATATCGTACCCCAAATTAATCCTAAATTGACTCCTCAGAGCTGGAACCGTCGGCAGGCGGGCTCTGAATCTTTAACTTGCATTTATTTGAATATACGAGCAGGTCTCAGTAGTGGATGATCCCAGGAGAAAACACAACTAGGACTGCCTAACGAAATGCACAGAGCTGGGGGTGGAAAGGAGCTCAGATGGCAAAGGCACCAGAAAGCTGTGGTGCACAAGCACACACATGCACACACTGTCCATTGCTGTCACAGCAACATCGGCCTTCCAGCACCTGACCTCACACCAGCAGACTTCTGAGCCCCTATGACTTGTATCTTTCTAAAGCTTCTGTTATATTTTATGTGTGCAATGTCCTTCATATGTTCATGCTTTCAAATACCCTGAGTCTAGCTGTTGGTGCTGTGTTTAGAGGCTGAGGAAGCCTGGAGATGCAGGCCCTGGATTAGTACAGCGAGGCACTGTGTTGGGTTTTTTGAGCTACGCCAGCTCTGCTTCCAGTCCTGTCCTCTGAGTCCTGCTCAGCCTCCACCTACCTTTCACATTCCTGTTAACACAGCATGAGCCTCTCCCCCATACTTCCCCCACCAAGATGCCATTAGTATGTGAGTATGCATGTGTGCAGGCATGTGTATGTGTGTGTGTGTGTGTGTGTGTGTGTGTGTGTGTGTGTATGCGCGCGTGCACTCATGTTTCATTTTCTCCTGGGACTATCCACTACTGAGACCTGCTCCTACATTTACAATAACTCCTTCTCTAACCCATCATGTAGTCCAGGCTGACTTTGAACTTACTATGTAGTTAAAGATGATCTTAAATATCTGTTCCTCCCCTGACTCTACCTCTAAATGGGATCATGGGTACACATCTCCACCCTCAGCAATGTTCCCCTTTCTTAAGTTGTTTTTAGGTGTTGTGTTATAACACTGAGAAAATAACAAATCCACCTTCTTCAGAGCTGAGCACACAGTCAGCACTGCCCTTTCGGGGGTCCTGAAAATGCTTTCTCTCTATAGCGCCCAACACAGCAAGCAGCTACCAGACCCTGTGGCTACTGAACGTGTGTAAGGCGGCTAGTGTGCCTGAGAAGCTCAACTGCTAATTAGTTAGACCTTCAACAGCCACGGGAAGGGGGCAGCTTGAATATGGGAGGCACGGGGTGTGTTCTGTGGGAAAGCAACTCTCACACTCCTATCTCACACTCCTATCTGCTCTAATCAGGAGCCCATTAGAGGTGAGAATGTCAAAAAGACACAAAGGAAGATTTTCTGTGATGGAACTGTGTGCAGGGAATTCACTCACGCAATACTCACGCTGGGACAGAGCTGTGTGTAATGCCTGATTCCAGACACCTCTAAATCCTTCTGCTGTCAGAAGTCTGTCACTGTCACCCACAAGAAAATGGTATGGCAGAATAGGCAGCTCCCTCTATGAGTTCACTGTGGCCAGTAACAAAAGGCCCAGCCCCATGAGGACCTGCCAAATTCAGACAATATTTTCTCCCAAGATCATCAGGTAAAATACGATGAAAGTTGGAGAACTATTTTTGAAATATCTGTTCAAAAAAATTGACACAAACCTTTACTTGGGAGTTTGGGAGGGTATTACCCATTTTCAATTAGGCCACAGACAGGTGTAGGGTTGTGTGTGTGTGTGTGTGTGTGTGTGTGTGTGTGTGTGTAAGATTCAATTACTTATTTTTCAATTGAAGTCATTAGGCCAAATGCATCAATTACTATGAAGATCACACAACAGAAAACACATCAGCTGTTAGTCTAATAGTAATTTAACACTTCATATTTGATTTGAAATTGATGGACTAAACTGACAGACATAATAAAGGGGTAATCTATATGAGCTGAATTAGCAGGCAGCTGTCCCACACTAACCCTATAATGGCAGCAAGATATTGATCTGAGAGTGACTACAAAGAAGACTGAGCAAGCGGGCCTGGGGTGTGCTAATGTGGAGACAGGGACACCTGTCTTCTCATGGCCTGAGACATTCTGCAGAGCTCAGGAAGAGCAGTACTGGAGAGAGAGACCTGGGGAGAGAAGGCTGGGAAGGCTCGGGGCTCTTAGGCCCTCCTTGTATATCGAATCCCACCGGTAGAGAGGGCCCAGCTCAAACCAGGTGTGAGAGAAACCAGAAGGGATCTCCCCCCATTAGCAAACTGCAGAAACCAAACAAACCATCTTTCAGAAAGCTTTGCACAGAGGCAAACGGAGGGGGATGCCAGACAGGCTGACTTCCCAGGCCACCCTTCTCAGTTACCCTGTCATTTCAGCAGGCAAAATGACCCATGGCTTCCTGCCAACATGTGTCCAAACCAATCAACTGTGGCCAGAAGACGGTAGGAGTTATCACATCTGTGAATCAGAAACATTTCTCGGTGCTCCCCTCTGGCCTACCCACCTGGTCGGCTGTGCAGGGCACAGGAGCAGGGGGTTGCCTGCTGCTGGGGTACTGAGCATTTCTAACATCTTTGCCCTTGGTGTTTACTACCATGGAGCCACACCTGAGCTCTTGTTATCCTAAGCTCAAACAGGACAGATGAATGGCCCTCGGCCTACAGAGGCTCCTGCCTGCAGAAAAACATGTGCTGCGGCTGGCCTGCTGACAGCCGAGCCAGCTGACCAGCATCCAGACAGTTTCTTTCCCAAACAGCCACTGAACAGAGCTTGATTCAGCTCAAGTTATGGTCTAGGGGAGAACAGCAAGGAGAGGCACCAAGAGAGTGGTCCTAAAGACTGACTCCTAGAGTAAACCAAAGCCATTTTTGTGGAACTTTAATAACTCAGGGGATCCGTATGTGTACTTAAATCCTCCATGTCTAGCTTCAAAAAAAGGCAAATCTTTTCTTTTTCCTCCAGGGAGAAAAAAAGCAGAAAAGCAAAACTGCTCGTAATATTATATGCAAATAGGAAGGTTCTTAGGCTCAGAGCGGAAGGCACCCAGAGTTGCAGCTGAGCCAATCGGCAAAAATCAGACTTTCATTTGCTTCCTTTCCTCTAAAATTATCATCCAGAACCCTGCTCCCTAACCCCAAGGACAAGAAGAGATATTCGAGAAAAGCACAGTGTTTGAGAAAGATCTGAGATGCTCAGAGATCAGCACTCATTGCTGGTGGGAATAAAAAGCAGTACAGCAAACTTTTGAGGACAGTTGGAAGTTCCCCAAATGCCTGACACAGACTCCACGTGATCTCACCCTTCCATACTTAGCTTCTTACCCAAGAAGACCAAAAATATATGTTCACACAAAACTTAAGCAGATGCTGATGGCAGCATTATTCAAAAAACCAATGAGAAGAAATACCCAGGTGTCCACAAATAAGCAAGGTATGGTATGTCCATAAAATGGAATATACCTTTGCAATAAAAAGAACAAAGTACTACCTAGGCATGGTGGCACATGCCTTTACTGCTAACTAGTTTGGTCTATTTCAGTTCCAGACTGGTCAAGTTATAAAATGAGATCCTCTCTCAAATAAACAAACAAACAAATAAACCAACCAACAAACAAAAAGGATGAGGTACTGATGCATGCCAGGCCACGAGTGAGCTTTTGAACAGGAAGATGAAAAGCCTGGTCACAAGAGAGCTCCCTTTACTTAAATTAGCCTGAACTGGCCAATCCATATAGACAGAAGAAAACAGGTCAGCAAGCCTGGGGTAGGTCTGGGGCAAATCTGTTAAACTAGGACAGGAAATGTGGCTGAAGCACTTACCTGAAGGCGTCCGTTAGTTCAGTTGACCACAGTTAATAGACCAGTCACCTTGACTGCCAAGGCAGCCTAGGCCAGCACTGCCTGGCTCTACCAACATTTGAAAGAATCTAAAGAAAAGGTCTTTATTATCATTTCACACTGTACCAAGGGAAGGTAAATTAACCAACAGCCACAGAGAGGCAATCCCCTCACCAGCTGAAGAGCAATTGCCTAACACAGCACTCTTGTCAACCCTCACTAGACATCTGCTTGTATCCTCCTAGACCTTGTACAGAGTCAGTTTCCTGAAGTAAACAACCCAAGGAATCTGAGTGAACATCCCGGGGATGTTTGGCTTTGTGCTAGCATGCCAGGCAGGAAAGGCAGAGCAAAGTAGACTAGGTATGCTGAGGTCCTGAGGCAGGATGATTTCCTGACAGCAGTAGGAAGCTCCTGCAGAGTCCTGAAATCATTCAGGAAAGAAATGAGCAACTGAGCTTAAAGTCCAGACAAGACACAGTATGTCACAGGCCCATTGCAGAAGGCATATCACCTTGGGGAAAGAGGAGCCATTTTTGACATGGTATTAGCTCTTCACTATTAAAAATAAACAAACAAACAAAATAAAAAATGTTAAAGGTAACAGTAAGTTTCACCACTCTCCACTTACCCTAAATAATGAGAGACCAATTTCAAACCAGACAGACATTTACCTTTAACCCTTGCCTTGAGCATAGAAATAGATTTGAGTTCCCTGTCATCCCAAGGCAAACCATTTTTCTTTCCCTGTAAGCACTTGCTGCACTCCCAGCCGGAGCTAGGGGCAGTTTCCATCCTCCTGCAGTCTTAGGGATAGCAGCAGGCAGGTGGAGGGAGACAGAGTGGCTGCAGCTCAGATAACCCTGTCTTCAAGACTGTCTAGAGGGTAACCCCAAAACCCCTCTGAACTACATTCAGTCAGAGATTAGCAGCTGTTTTTGATGCTGTTGCTTTCTCTCTCTCTCTCTCTCTCTCTCTCTCTCTCTCTCTCTCTCTCTCTCTCTCTCTCTCCTTTTTTTTTCCAAGTCTTGCTGTGAAATCCTTTACATACATGGTATTTCATGGAAGCCCCAATATAGATACATTATACTACACAGATAGATGGATGGATGGAGGATGGAAGGAAGGAAGGAAGGAAGGAAGGAAGGAAGGAAGGAAGGAAGGACAGATATCTGAAGACAACAAGCAGCTTTATGCTGTGTGACATCACAGGAAGGAAGGGTCTCCTAGAAGCAACTCCTGGACTGAATCTTGGGACTCTACAGCACATGGAATAAAACACTGACCTCCTCTGTGAAATAGAAAGAAACTTCAGTTACTTTTAATACAACACTCTTTAAAATTGCAACTGAAACCAAGGAAAAATGACCAAGTGGTAGAAAATAATGATTCCTAATCCCAGTCCTAGGGGAGGGTGGAGGGGACAGAACCCTTAAAAGGAGTTCTGTATTCATTCATATATAAACATCTTCTGCACATATGAATGCTTATTTTTCCAAATAAATTTATATGCTGTGATTAGTAAAACTAAAAATGATTAAAGTATTACTGATTTCGTGGTCATGTGAGGATCTGACTCTGCTTTTAATTAAAAAGGAATTATCCAACTCTAAAAGATTGTGAATGGCTGATAAAAAGAAAACAATATTCCTCTTGAATTAAATGGGGTAAGTTGATCTCTTACATTCAAATGACAGCCTTTTTTAACTTTGGAGTTTGCCATTTCTAATGCCAAACCACAGAGGAGACTGAACTACTTGCTGTGGCTCAGAATGTGCTTAGAGAGGGGCTCTGGAGGCCATGGGGAGACTGGGGAGGAAAGACCGTCACGTCTGATAAGTACTGGCTACAGAGGCTTTTATAGGCAGTAGAAAGCAGAGGAAGGGAAATGTCTCTCTTGTATTAATGTCCAACAACCATCTGGGGGGGGGGATGTTAGTGGTGACCCAAGTTCTGACTCCCATGCTCCCTATGCTACAACACCTGAGAGTTCTCTACAGCACGGGCTGTACAAACATAGGTTTTGAAAGGTGTTGGTTTTCCTCATAAGAGCTTTCTGTTAAACTGTTTTGTTGTGTTTTTGAACAAGCCTTCCTTGCGTTTATGCCTTTTAACCAGATGAGTGTGCCAAATGAGTTATGGTTTTATCATTCCTTTATATATTATGTCATTTGCTATTTTTTACGCCTGGATATTTAAAATGTTCCATCAATAGAACAAAGCAAGCTGTATATTTGAGACCATCAGTAAATACAAACCAAATGATAACTATCCATCTCTTTAAAAATGTATGATGTGGTATTCTCAAAATTGTCAAGCTTGTGTCAGTGAGACTGCCCTTTTAAAAACCAAAGCCTATAAAAGTTACAAAATGGGACTCCAGCCATATATTCTACCTTCATTTGTTTTTTGTTTTTTGTTTTTTAAACAGGGTTTCGCTGTGTGTCCCTGACTGTCCTGGACTTCAATCTGTAAAACAGGCCTCAAACTCAGAGATCTTCCTGCCTCTGTCTTCCAAGTGCTGGGATTAAAGGTGTGTGCCACCACCGTCTTGCATTAACTTTTATAATAAGAATTAACTGGAAATATTTGAATCCAAAATTGGCAGAGGAATGTTTTGTATTTCTAACATTGACAAGTTCATAAAATAGTAAGCTTATATTAGAATAAAAAATCACTTCATTGTGCTACCCCATTCTTCCAAACAAGGAAGGCCTGTGGTCAGAGGTCAAGAGAAGTAGGTGGTCTAGCAGGAACCAGTACAGGACCTTAGATTCAGTCTTTACCCATCCCAACCCCCACCCAATTCCACCCCACAAAAAAAAGGAAGAGAGAGAGAGAGAGAGAGAGAGAGAGAGAGAGATTACCAATCTGAATAAGAAGAATATGATTTAATCTACTATTTTACCATGCATAGAAAAGACTTGCAAACATTATTTCATTCCATGTTTGAGTACAGGACGACGTTTGGCATGTCAGGACATAAAAATGCAAGGTGAAGAATTCGGTGTTCCGCCTGACAGTGCTGTTGCTTATTCACAGGATGTGAGGAAATATCTACCTGAAAATCCTGCTGCAGCAGTCAACTTTATAAAGCTATATACATCCCTGAGGTCTGACTGAATCAGCTCAGGGAAGCATCTGTCTCACCTTCCCTAAACCCCATCCCCTTGCTTAGGAAGATGCATTACTGCTTCAGGAGGAACATACAGGCATGACCTGCTCCTTGCATCCTAGTTCTTAATCCCAAGGACACTCCTATAACAACTGTAGTGCCTCTGAGTCAATGCACATACACCTCCCAAACAAAGCCCCATAGTGCTGTGTGTGAGCATGTGTGTGTATGTGTGAACATGTTGTGCATATGAGTATGTAAGCATGTGTGTATGTGAGCATGTGTGTAAGCATGTGCATGTGTGAGTATGTATGTATATGTGTGTGAGCACGTGTGAGTGTATAAGCATGTACGTGTATGTGTGTGAGCATGTATGTGTAAGTAAACATGCTGTGCATGTGTAAGTATATGAGAATGTGTATATGTATATGAGCACGTAGGCATATGTGTGGGTGTGTAAGTATATTGTACATGTGTGAGTGTGTGAGCATGTGTGTGTATGTGTATGTGAGCATATGTGTGCATGTGTGTGAGCATATTGTGCATGTGTGTATGTTTGTGAGAGCATGTGTGTAAGCATATTGTGAATATGTGAATGTGTGAACATGTGTGTATATGTGCGAGCATGTTTGCATGTGTGTATGTAAGCATATGCAAGTGTGAGTGAGCATGTATGTGTATTGTCTGAGCATGTGTACATGTAAGCATGTTGTGCATGTGTGAGTATATGAGCATGTGTGTATGTGTGTGTATGTAAGCATGTTTTGCATGTGTGAGTGTGTGAGCATGTGGGTGTGTGTGTATGCAAGCATGTTGTGCATGTATGAGTGAACATGTGGGCATGTGTGTGTGCAAGCATGTTGTACATGTGTGAGTGTATGAGCATGTGTGTATGTGTGTGTGCAAGCATGTTGTGCATGTGTGAGTATGTGAGCAGGTGTGCATGTGTGTATATAAGTGCATGGGTGAGTGTATGAGCATGTGTATATGTGTGAGCATGTGTGCAAGTGTGTGTATGTAAGCATGTTGTACACGTGTGAGTGTGTGAGTAAACATGTGAGCATGTGTGAGTGTGTGAGCATGTATGTGTACAAGCATGTTGTGCATGTGTGAGTATGTGAGCATGTGGGCATGTGTGTGTAAGCATGCTGTGTGTGAGGATGTGGGCATGTGTGAGCAGGCTTTAATTTTTTAAACAGGGACAAAAAATGGTCATATAATATATTAACAGAATCATAGTACTAAAGAAACAAGTGTGAGCAAACCCACACTTCAGGTAAGAGGAAACCCCTTTCCCCCACAGTATTGACTTATGATATATTGACATAAAGGCCATTAGACTCTGATGGTGCCAGGACCTTGTGACATTTGATGCTGCAAATGCAATATGGCAGATATTCTAGCAACGCATGTGAGTCTCTGCTTTACAACACCATTTCTAAACAAAGTGTACCGGGGATAACATTTCTTTTATCGCATAAACCACTGTAATATAAACTTCTCCCTCTCTCCCCATAATATTTGGATTATTTCATTGTTCTGCCTCCTACTCATCCAGACAAGCCAAGTCCAGTGGAAAAACTGTAGGCCATGCCCCTGCTTGCCGTGTCTTCAGCAGGGCCTTCTGTGGCTATCCTCCACAACAGGACCACTGACAAGAAGCCTCCAGGAAGTGTGTCTTGCTGATAGACTGCCAGAAGCTCGCTGGTACCCTCAGATACTAGAGAAGGAGTGTGTAAGGATGACTACAGAAGCCTGCTGCAGAAGACACACTTTAATCACCCAGGAATAGTTTAGGTTCCTTTATGAGTACCCCGGTCTTTCAGGATTACTTGCTACATTTATGAAAACTTAATATTTAATCTCTCTCATGGTCAGCTATAAAACATTGAGATTTGTCAGACCCCCTGGTACAGGGGTATAATCCCAGATACCTGGAGGCTGAGGCAAGAGGATCACAAGGTCATAGCCTGCCTGGGCAACTTAGCTAGACTCTGTCTCAAAATAGAAAACATAAAATGATTTGAGGCCTAGCTCACTGGAGGACACATACCAGCATGCACACAGCTCTGGGTTCAATTCCCAAAATGACTTTTAAAGCACCTTTTTTTAAATTAAATGGGTAAATAAATAAATGAGTAAATCTGAGAAATGAAAAATATAAATGACTGGGGGAAAGGTTTTATTTAACAATTTGATGTGGAAACTAAAGTACAGTGTGGAAGTACTTGCCGGCCATTCCTACAGACCACTGTGAGCTGCTGCTAACGTGCTCCTAAGGAGCAGCTGTGCTTCCACACGCTGCTGTTACCGACACATAAAACCCTTCTGAAAAACAGCTTAGCAGGACCTTAAAATAGTCAAGCTAACGCCCTTGAACCTTGTGCTCCATTTCTAGGAATCCACTCTGAGAAAATAAACTAAAACTTGAAACGCATTCGTTTTAACAGAGAGACATCATGAAGCCAGGGAGTGTGATACCACTGTCATCTAAGCACAGAGGGGCAAGGACAGGAGGATCTCCTTTAGTTCAAGACCAGCCAGGACTATACAAGGAGACCCTGTCTCAAGAAGCCAAAGACTGCCAGGCACATTTCATAGAGAGGAGATGCCACCTCTAAAGTTTTCTAAATGTGTCAAGAAGATGATGCGTTCCTGATACTTGGAGAAAGGACCCTGAAGAAGGCAGTGACAAAATACAGGATTGTCTCCGAAATTATATATTCTCATTTTTTTGATTTGTTTCATTATGACAGGGACTCCTGTAGTCAAAGACTGGCCACAAACTCACTGCACAGCTAAAGACTGCCTTGGAGCCGCCTGGTCCCTGTCTCTGACCCCATGAGGATTGGAGTATTGGGGCTACCAGTGAATGCCTCCACACTGGGCTTTTTTTTTTTTTTTTTCACTTTTTCTCAGTGAGCCTACATTAATTTTATAACAAAAAGTAAAAGTTTCCCTTTAGATTCAGATTAGCGTTGAAAATTCCCCATGTTTACTAAGAAACTCTTATCAGAGAAGGGGCTACTGTCAGGAAGAGGAAGAAAAAGAGTCACAAGCTGGCAAGAATTACTGGGAATTCTCTCCAGGAGAGTGGGCTGTGCTCTAACAGACCCTCCCAGAGGGTCTCTGACCTTTTTGTTTTAATAAGACCAGTTGTCTCCAAGCATGTTCTTGGGAAGTGGCAGACCTGTTCACCGTCCGTAAACTCAAAATTGATCACCACACAAAGCTGCTATTTGTAACTGCAAATTTCACTTTCATTCTCCCAGTACATCACAGAATTTTCCAGAACATCCAGTGCTTGTGATTAAGTCATCCCTCAGATGATATCATGGAAGGAGTTTCATTATTGATATCTTCAAGTGAATAACTGAATAATTTTAAAGCCTTTCTATTCTGACAAGATATTTATATTCTAACAAGATAATCTAACAAGAATGCAGGCCGTGGCTGATGCTGTGGGTTCCCGCGATCTGTGGCTCACACCTACTACCCACCATTGACAGAAAACAGAATACCACCACATCTTGCTAGCCTAAAACAAGATCAACATTCAAAATCCAAAGGACATTTTCTACCAAATGTATATTGATTTTACACCATCACAGAGGCAAAACCATGCTCGTCAACCATCACTAAGCCAGGACGGCCTGACTTCTTACCACACTCTTCCTTAGAGCAGTTTGATTTAAGCACTTTTTGCAGTTAATAGCATGCATTTTGGTAGCTCTAATCTTTATTCCTATTTTTGAAAAATTATTGAAGTAAAAGTAGAACACATGTCAGTATCTCACTTTACAGATGACTGAGCCGGGCTTACATGCACTGCAAGAAGCTGGGGATCACTTCAGCTCCGGCATCTTCACACCGTGTAAAACATTCTCCTCTCTCTCCCTCCCTCCGCTCCTCCATCCCTCCTCCCCTCAGGCTCTGTGTCTCCCTTAAGCTTGGCCTTACAAGCATTCACACATTAGCAGGCATTCCTGGGAGTGTGCTACAAACTGAGATGTCGCCAAATTAGATTAGTCTAAAAGGTGTTTTTCTTTTGAGTTATTTACTGCATTTTTATAGATTTTTTAAAAAGATTTTAACATTTTCCTTAAGGAGCCTACATTTAAATATTTACAATTACAAATGAAATGTTGCATATATGCACATATATATGTATATATATATATATATATGTTAAGTATATACATGCATAATTTCAACTAGTCTCAGGACAACAAAGGTAGCTTTCCTAAAATGAGTTCCCAGTGTTCTGAGGCAGCAACCCTCCCTGCACTAAGTGCAGGCAGCACTTACCCCGTCAGACCCATCTGTCTGCACGTTGTCTGTACACTCGGGCACTGCAATGGCAGTTACACAGCTGGCTGCCAAGGACAGCACAGGCTAAGAAGTCTGCAGCATGCACTAATGCCCTTTCCTGGGAGCCTTCCAGTCCCTGCTCCAAGCTACTATGCTCCTCAACTCAAGATTATTTTCCTCCTAAATAAAGTTGAAATCACACTGCCTCATTTTCATCCAGTAATTGTCAAATAAAGTGATTCTATTAACATGAATGTTGTATTTTAAAAAATAAAGTATCTGCCTTGTTCCTGAGAACAAAGGGCATGTATGCAGAGCATACACACACACCTGCCAGCAATGCCACAGTTAATTCTCAGTTATAACGTTATGAATCCAACTCTCAAGAGTCAGCTCCACTGCAGACCTCAAGTGTGGACTCTTTCCTGCTGTAAGTCTATTCTCTTATCAAGAAACTAAAGTGGCCGGGCAGTGGTGGTACATGCCTTTAATCCCAGCACTTGGGAAGCAGAGGCAGGCGGATTTCTGAGTTCAAGGCCAGCCTGGTCTACAGAGTAAGTTCCAGGACAGCCAGGGCTATACAGAGAAACCCTGTCTCAAAAAAACAAAAAACAAAAAACAAAAAAAAAAAAAGAGGAGAAGAGGAAGAGGAGGAAGAAGAAGGAAGAGGAGGAGGAGGAGGAGGAAGGGGAGGAGGAAGAGAAGAAAAAAGAAGAAACAGCAACAACAGCAGCAGCTAAAGTAATTCAAACAAACAAACAAACAAAACCCATGTGAGTCAAACAGCTAAGGAAATAGAAATCTCCCTGTCCTCCGCCATCATAGACTGTCTGAAAGCCTCCTAACTGACCCATACACTGTCGCTATAAGCACAACACTGCTCTTTAAAAATAAGTATCTAGGGGGAAATGCTGGCCTGCTTGCTTCTCCCTTCCGTGTGCTCATCCTCTAAATGTCTATTACCCGCAAACCTCTAATGATGCCCCACACTGCTTAGCTAGCAGCTTTCCTGCCCTGTAGTGAGCAGTTGGCTCAAGGCATCAGTTATTTTCATTGTAACCAATTTACAAGAACTAGAGGTAACAGAAACAGACTGAACCATGAGTTCCAGACTTAGAAATCCTGTAGAGTAGCTAATGAAGTTCTCATAGGTGGCAAAGTAAAAAACCGCATGAGACTTAGACAGGAACATACACACACCACCACCACCACCACCACCACCACCACCACCACCACCACCACCACCACCACCACCACCACCACGTGTAAAGCTTGACTGACTCCAGAGTTGAATAAATAAATATTCCAAACAGATAGAAACTTTAAACTGATGAACTGTTTGGCGATTTAATATGCGTTGGCTTAACTTCAGCTGTGATGGTGGATTCTAGCTGGTTTTGGAGATGACTCAGCTGGAAACACACTTGTTGCATGTGGACCTGCGTTTGGATCGCCATACCTACATAAAAGCCAAGTGTGGTGACATACATCTGCCACCCCATCACTGAGAAGCAAAGACAGAATTCTCTGGTCAACCAGTCTAGCCAAAACTGGTGAGTTAAGGATTGACCTGTGTCTAAAACTTAGGTGGAGAGAGACTGAGGAAGATACCAGCCTCCATGTGCATGCCAACTGGGTAAGGGGTAGTCTCTTAAGACATGTACTCTAATAAAACTACAAAACTATTTACAGAAGATATGATTTAATATCCAGAATTAATGTAGAGAGCTATTGACAGTAGAGATGAAAGATAAGCCCTGAGTTGGTATCTAAGCTATGCATACAAGGAAGGTTCACAAACTACTTATACTAATTTTTCTCTTTGGGTATGTGTTGTGAAAAAGAAATTGGCATCTTTTATTGTTGCATTATATTTGAAATATATCTTTATATTTAAACCAAGAGATGCTGCAACGGGAAGGGGTAAGTCTAAGGGAGAGACATCTGAGGAAAGAGAGGGTCTCTGTGCCATGGCTTCCATTCTAGAGGCTTTTAAATTATGTTTCCACTTAATAATCATAGTGTACAGTCACAGCTTCTGAAGGCTGGTTGAAGCCTCCTGCCCTCCCTTTCACAGGACCCACAGGCAGAAGCCGCCATCACGATGCTCCATTACTGTCATAGCAGCACTAAGTTCCACTGTCCAAGGAGGTTGTCCATGATGGGCCTAATCACTTGAGCCCTCTTCCTATCAACTTTTCTCAGGTTATTGTAGAAAGGGAGAGGGAGAGTCATAGAAGTTTGCCCCTGCTGGCACAGAAGACAGCAAACATCTTTCCAGTGAACTGACAACATGAGCCTATATACCATGGGATTCATGGGCCTCTCTACACACACAGACACACACACACACACACACACACACACACACACACACACACACAGAGTCCAGAACTAGCAAGTCCTTGGTCTTTATCACAACAAAATATATTCTTCCAATAACCAGTGAGCTTGAAGATCCTGAGCCCCAGAAGAAAACAGCAACCGTGGTTGACACCTGGATGGTAGCTTGCCAAGACTCCCCCAGAGGACCTAGCAGGGCAAACCCAGGCTCCTGAGTGCTGGGTCAAGCCACTACATGTGTACTGTGTACTGAGTTATTATACAGCAGTGAAACCAGTATGTCTGGAGAGCATCTTCTAGCAAAGTAACACTGCAGTCTCTCCAGAGCTGCCTTTGCAAGTGGATTCTATTTCCACTGATACCGATTAACTTCCCAAACATTCAGCCAATTGATTTATTTTTTTTACTGGTTTTGTGAATTTCACATCATGTATCTCAACTCAACTCATCTCCCTGTCCCTTCCCATCAACCCTTTGCCCTTGCAACCTCCCCAAAACAAGGAAATTTTAAAAAAAATTAATGAGGCTTTCTCAGAGGATTATGAATCCATATTTGAGAACCCTTGAGCTTCATGATGTCTGACAAACGAAATACACCTTATCAACACACATAGCTCTACAGCAAAGAGAATAGGTTTTATAGTGTTAAGTTTCCACAGTGAAAAAATCTTGCAGAATAATCAGAAGGAAGTTTAAAGCAAATGCTAACTAAAGTAAAACATAATGCCAACTTCATCATCGCAGTGGGTATGAAACAGACAGTGACTAGAAGAGATGAACCAGGTCCCACTACAGCAAAGATGTCTTCCTAAGCTGTCAGCTTTCCCTTTTTCTGATGACCTATTGATACTAAGAAATTGCCAAAATTCTTTGTCCATGGTACGCAACTGGTTAAAGGAAGAATCAAGGCACACATAATGACAGCAATGTTAAAATAGGATCTCTGAGACCTCAATATTTTTCTCAGGTTTCCTTACGTGACTGTGTCTAGCTTGTCTTTCAAAGATATCTTCATTGGGATATAATTTGTAATTCATGAAATATCTGCATAGTGTGTAGCTCAGAGGTCTTTGCTGGAGTAATAAGTCATAATTAATACTATTTCCTGGGCATCCCAGCATTCTCCAGAAGAAGCCTCATGTTCTTTTTAACTGCAACTCTTCCTTTCAAGTCCATGTCACGCTAACAATTCTCTTGGAATCTCCTTGGAAAATCTTGGTCCTCCAAGACTCAAAACCAGCATTTGTGGAAGAACTGAAAACATAACAAATACTGAAAAACCTAATTGGAGATTAAAGATATTGTTTCCCATAACCATTGCTGTGGCTATCCTTTGAAAGGACAGACATGTGAGCTAGACAGATGGCTCAGCTGGTGACATGCATTCTATCCCTGGGGCATCCGTGGCAGGAGAGGACCAACTCCTGCAAGTTGTTCTGTGAACTTCACACACACACACACACACACACACACACACACACACACAGAGTAAGTGAATGTAAAAATAAGTAAAAGGAAAGCTGGAAATGTTCCAAATAAGCAAAGCATGAAGACTCCTCGGAAAGGAAACGATGACCCTTCCACTTGGGAAAAGCCCTTCTGCACGAGGTCATCCATTTATTTCAGAAACCAAAGTCTGATATGGTAGAGCAAGACCTCCGTATGACAAAGGGAACCGTAAGCAAAGGGACGAATGTAAGCCAGCAAGCACTCTGAGCTTCTCAGCCAACATCAAACACATTCTCCATGCAGAGAACAGGGTGCTTTCAGGTGTTACTTCCACAGCTCATGGCAGAGCCCATAAATTATTATATGCATCATTCCTAAAAGTTGTTAACCTTTTTTTTTTCAGTCTGTGGCCTTTCTTTTCTGTACATTAGGCCATGAATTCGTATGGAAGGACTCCAACAGCTCAGGCTCCTTCCCATTAGTGCTCACACAGTGTGCTTCTCTGGGTGGCACAGGCTGGCGCTTCAGCTGAACCCAGGTGCCCTTCTCTTTGGCTTCCTGGTTCTTCTGATTGTTCTCCTTCACCTGCTTCAGGACCAGGGAGATGGCTCAGTGGGTTAAAGCCTTTGCCATCAAGCCTGACAGAGTTTGGTCCCTGGGAGTGACCTGGTGCAAGTGGACTCCTATGAGTTGTTCTCTGACCTCACAATGTGTGCCATGGCGCGCACACACACACACACACACACACACATGTGCCACACACAGACACAATCGATGGATCATCAATCAATCAATAACCCCCTCCTGGTTAGTATAACTCTGAGCCAAACATCTTCATGAGGATGCGGTGCTGGAAAGGTGCCAGCCAGCTCGGGAAGGAAACGGCAGCGCCAGATGTGCTCTGCTCTGTGGAGCAGTCAGCTAGGAGGCTCTCAGAGCCTGGGTGAGCTGTGAAATAGCTAAGAGCTTTCTAGATCACTTCTGGGCCTCCTCTAGAACAGAGGCTAGGAAGAGCACTTGTGACTACTCCCCTGCCGGGCTTCAGTCCAAAGACCCTTAGTGTTAAGGACCAGGCAGTGTCTGTTACCCTTTCTTACAAATGATGGGTTAAAGGGTAAATAGAAGCTTCCCAGGGAAACATCTTGGGGAAAAGATCATTTCCAGGTACTTAGAGGTTTTTCAGTTAAATATCATAAAGCTCCACGCTTATTAGAAGCATTGAGTCCAGTGTATCACAAATATGCACTAAGCCACCCACAACAACAACAACAAAAACAAAAAACAAAAAAAAACAAAAAAAAACTTCCTCACACATGAAAATTTCTAAATAAAAAGATTTACAAAGTTCATATGAAATGAATGCAAGCTCTTAAAGTTAACATTTAGACAGACAGACAGACAGACAGCCCACCCAACACACAATACACGAAACTCACACTTCCCAAACCCAAGCTCTTCTGGTCTTCTCACATTTCCTGGGGTGACAGTGACAGTCCTGAGCTGGGGCTCTAGGTGTTGGGAACCAATCTTCTCATGCATCTTCTCAAATCAGCCTGGGAAAGGCTAATGGCTAGCTGGAAGAACAGGCACTGGAGACCCTGAGGGGGTTCAGATGACCTCAAAAGTCCGCCTAGGCCCTGAGAAGGAATTATGGTTGACTTGTTTTTAATTTTGTGTGTGGTTTGTGGATAGCATATGTACTCACTCAAGAGGGTGTGTGCACCTGTACTGTGTGTGTGTGTGTGTGTGTGTGTGTGTGTGTGTGTGTAGCCAGAGGTCAATGCCACATACCCTTCTACACTGCACTCTGCTCATTTTTTTGAGGCCAAGTCTCTCAGTAAATGTGGAGTGCACTCTCGGAGACTCACCACCTCCCTAGCTGGGTCTACAGGCTGACACTGGTGTGTCTTTTTAGGTGGCTGTTAGGTATCGGGTCCTCACGCTTGCCCGACAAGCATGTCATCATCTGAGCCATGTCCCTAAGCGCTGGCTAACCTCTTAATGGAAGCCATGCCTCCTTACACATTATCTTTGCGTTAGCTGACCAAAAAAAGGATCTGGGGTCAGTTAATTAACATTTTCACTTTGAACTCTGAAAGGCAAGTTTGGGTGGTGCCAAAACCCAAGTTTTGGAGTGAAGTTTGAAAGACATTCTTGTCTAAGGAAGAAGGCAGGAGTAGGGGGTGGGGGGAGCAAGCCAGAGCTCTTCTCTGCTGTTCTGGGACATGCTGTCGGTTTTTTAAAGGCTAAAGCTGTTTTTAAAGCATGCTGGCCTTTGACAACAGCAAGAGCTTTGGCTTTCCCATTCCCCAAAGCCTTGTCTTCCTTATCCAGAGATAATGTAACTGACCTACAAACCCAGGCCACAGGCTTCAAAGCTGTTTACTCATTGGCGCTGGTGGGCTTACCCTGGCTAGCACCAGTGTCTCACAGGGTCCCCTGTTGTGACCAAGGACATAGTCTTAAAATGTGGCTGGCTTCCCAGGCTGTGGTCATGGAAGAATGGAGAAATGACCCCAATGGGTCTAATCCACTGACCTTTTCCTTGGCTTTAACCAACTGCCCAAATAAATAAAACCAGCAGGAGCAGCTCCACTTCCCAAAAGAAATCCAATTTATCCCTAAACACGCAAGCCTGCTTCAATGTTTAAAGCCTTTGGACCATCTAAAACCTTCCCGCTCCTTCTCCACAGGGGCAATTTTATCCTCTCAGAAACACTCTCTGGCTTCGTCTGAAGGCTCTGCCGTTGTGTTGCAACAATGGAGGGCACCGTGAGCTTGTATGCATGCATGGACACAGGCTGGGGTGCGCTGAACACTGCACTAGGGGGACCTCTCCCACAGCAGCAGTATCCAGGCCAGTGTTCAACTGTGCTTAGGTTGACAAACAAGGGATCAGAGAAGAAAGGACCATCTGCCTACTGGTTCATAAACCTTTGGTTTCAATTAAGAATTATACCCTGAGCCAGTGAGATGGCTCAGCAGATAAGTGCTACCTGCCACTAAGCCTGACAACCTGAGTTCAGAACTCACGTGATGGAAGAGGACTGACTCACTGAGGAGTACTCTGACCTCCACAGTACACAGCACATCGCAGAACTTGCATTTGCATTCACATTCCCTCCCTCCCTCTCCCTAGTGAGCTTCAGCTGTCCAGTTGACAGAGCGCAGAGTTATAGAGCGAGTTTCATTAGGGGGTTGTCTCAATCAGACTGGCCAGCGAGCATGCCCATGGGGGCATTTTCTTGATTGAAATTGAGGACCAGTCAGATGGTTCTAGGTTAGGTAAGAAAGCTGGCTGAGAGAGAGAGAGAGAGAGAGAGAGAGAGAGAGAGAGAGAACGAGAACCAGTAAGGAGCATTGCTCTAATTCCTCCCTGTCCTTTCTCAAAGGCAGACTATGACATGGTATTTATTATAAGATGAAACAGACCCTTCTTTCCCAAGTTGCTTTGGTTATGGTGTTTAACACAGCAACAGACAGCAAACTAGAACACACACACGCATGCATGCATGCGTGATAAATAATGTAAAGATATTTTTATAGAACTACACATTTAATGTTCCCAGGGCCGGCCAAGGAAGTAAAGTGATAACACTGTGAAGAAACTGGCCATGCACAAGGGCAGGGTGAGATCTGTGGTGCTTGCAGAATAAATGCTCACGCACAACCGGCCATTCAGTGCTTAAGAGCAATGCTGAGCTGGGGGATAGAACTCGGCTGAAGTGCTAACCCAGCATGCTCAAAGCCTTGGGTTTGATCCCAGCACCTCATAAAGCAGGTGTGGTAGTAATCCAGCATTTCTGAGGGGAAGGATGGATGATTAGAAGTTCAAGGGCATATTTGTCTATACAGGCATTTTTAGACCTACTTGGAACACAGGGACTAACCCCATGAAACCACTACTGACTAAAAGAAATCACAGGCAACAGTAGCCTGTCAAGCATGTTGGTGTTACTCTAGCTTAAAGAAATTACCAATTCAAACAGAATGGAATATCACCAAAAGATAAAGCCTAGCTTCATCTCCCATATCCTCAGGAACTTCCTGTGATCCGGTGTTTGGCATTAGACCCAAAGGATAGATAGGGTCTGCCCAGAAATGAATAGGATCTCAGGTCCATGTCTCAGGGCAGAAAGCAGGATAGGAAACTGGACAGGCAAATCCAACAGATGTTATTAAACCTACGTACACAGTGGCTCTTACACACAAATTACTGAGACAGCTAAATAAATTAGGTCATTACTGTTCTAATGATTCTCTACTCTGAACAGTGTGTGGTTTACACCCAGAAGAATTCCATGTGAACACACTGCTGTAAAATGAGGAGAAAGCAGTCCGAGAGGGTGAAAGGAACCGACAAATCACTGGGATCACCAAAATCAGAACACCACACCGTTGGCATTTCTTCCCCTGTGTGTGACTGCAAAACATGAGCAGGTAAAAAAAAATTCCATCTGGAGTGTCAGACTTTCAGAGTCAGATTCCTGCCAAATATAGGTCATATACAGATGTTAACTTTAAACCTACTTGTGATTATTCATTTCCTTTGGCCCGAAAGATCTGTCCCTGAGTATGTGCATGGCGTACTCTCTGCTGGAAGCCCTGGTATGCCTGTCCCTGAGAGTGGGGTGCTCTGTGAAAGCAGCAGATGCCTGAGAATGTGTATACTCTCGGGTAGAGGAATTCCTGGCCCAAGAAGACTGTAAACAAAGACAATCCAGAGGGAAACCAGTGATAAGATAAATGAAATCCAGTAACTCCTGATCCTCCCTCCACCTACTTCCCTCATCTAGTTCCTTTAGAAAAACAACCTGAGCACTAGGGGAGAACTGCAGTGTGAGCTGCGCTCTCAGGCTGGCCCGCTCCTAGTTCTGGGCTCTGGAGGATGCCACATCAGAAGGCCAGTGACGGTGGCTCCCCTGATACTGAAGCAGGTCATGTGAAGACAGCCCCATATTCCTGAGAACGGGGTTAGCAAATTACAACCCAGAGGAAAATGGATAGATGGACAGATTAATGGATGGATGGATATGTATAGATTAGATAGATACATAGATACATGGATAAATAGCTTGATTTCAATTTTTAATCAGCCCTTGACAGAAAAAGCCACAGGGAAAGCAGTTCACAGACCTAGAGTTTATAGTCATGTGTTGCCTACTCACGGAGTCTGAAGCCTCAACTGGGTCACAGAGTTTTTCTAGTTCAATCTAGTCTCTACTCTTGATCTCAAAAATACATACACAAGGCTGGAATGATGGCTCAGCATTAAGAAGACTTGCTGCTCTTGCAGTGGACCTAAGTTTGATTCCCAGCACCCACGGGATGACTCCCAACCATCAGTAACTCCAGGTCCAGGGGATCTGACACCGTCTGGACTCCAGGGGCATCTGCAAACAAGTGGTGTACACAAGCTCATGCGGGCACGCACAGACAAATTACTTAGTATTGACTAAAAATACAGAAGGATAAAAGCAGGCCTGTCCATTTCCCCTTCAAAGAGCACGCTGCCGTCAGCTGCAGTCCCTGGCTTCCACTTCAAGCATCTATTTATTCTCCATCCTTCCTGACTCTCAGCTCACATGACCACCGAGCGCTAAGCACTGGGGGAGCAGGCCGGTACCAACAGACTGCCACATACAAAACCGGATGGGAGAGGAAAGCAGACATGCCAGGGTGAGGTTTTGCCACCATCATCCTGAATTAAGTAAAAGCCATTAATACTGGACTAACACCAGCTGTTAATCCACTGTCTTGTTTTCATAAAGTCTAAAGAGCTGTTCCTGTTCATTCAGGTTACAGTATCTCTGCTTCCACCTTTACCTGCCTTCCAGGGATGGAATTCAAGTCTTCCAGCTCTCAGGCAAGCACTTTTGCCCCCTGAGCCATCTCACTAGTCCAGTCTTTTTAGAAATATTTCTTCCGACAGTTTGTAGTAAGTTCTCAGGGTTCATGCAGGAGGGCCCTTCTTGTTAGAAAGCTGCAGACTCCAGCTTTACTTGTGCCTAACATTTCACTGCTTAGTTTTATCAAACTGCTTCGAGGCAAATATCTACGCACAGGCACATGAAAACAGCCAGGCTAGTCTACTAAATGCCACCAGCTGCTCCTCTCAGGTACAAATCTGCAGGAACTTTATGGGACAACGGGTGTGAGACACAACTTCTATGGACCCAGGGAGTTCAGCAGGGAAGCAACGGCCCAGAAGCAACCCCAAAACAGTTAATACCGCCATTCCACAGGAAAGGAAAAACATAAGACTGCAGCCTCTGGCAAATTGTTAGTGAACTGTCTCTAGTTCTGACCCAATTTTCGCAGGAGGACAACTAACATAATTCCTTGGCAAACCCTTGGCTCTAGCTGGGTCTGAAGAAACTAAACTGTCAGTTCATTTTATAATGTGACACTTTTCATTTGCCCCTGGCAGTGATGGTTGTGTTCTGAATAGCTGTGATGCATTATCTAGTTTCAATCTGCTTTTGTAGTCAAAAGTATGTGTATGTGAATGTATGGGAGTGCATGCATGTACACACACACACACACACACACACACACACACCATGGTGAGCTACAGGTGCATGACTCAAAAATAAGGTGATCTAACCATAATCTAGAACTGTTCTGTATATCTCTAACAACAAATAACTAGACTATAAAAGCCCGTCTCTAAAAAAGGAAAAGTAACCAGATGTTTGAGCAACAAAGCTCACAGCTAAGACCTGCTTTTGGAAGTCTAGACTCAAAGCACCCACGAGACAGGCAATGTTTGCCAATCGCATCACAGGTATTTTCTTCTGAAGTGAAAAGGACAAAGAGCAGTTTAACAGGTGACCTGAACTGTGTGCCTAGCAGGAATAGAAGGAACTTCAACTCCAACCTGGTACAATTTACAGAAGAAATGAACTCTGGTTCTTGCTAAAGGTAAATGACATACTTAAGAAATGTAGCCAGATGGATGGGGACGCAGAGAAAGCTCCCCAAGTCTATGCCTGGCAAAGAGGTATTATGTCTCAGTGCCCTAATGGCAAACAGGCTTGTGTTTGCATCTTCTCTTCCTGGCAATCTCTGCTATTACAGTGCAGCTTGCCCATTATCCCCTAAATTACCAAGTTCATGCTGCAGTCAATTGTCTACATCAAATATTGTCAATGTTGCACAATATTGAGTTCTATGCCAACAGAGGACGTCAGGAAGTTACACCAGCTACACTGGAAATGAAACTCACTTCCCTAGTTTCCCACATTTAATTCACAATGGTAGCTATGGTTTAAGAAGTACAGCTGTTTACTCGGCTCCACATTTGCTACAATATAATGAGTCTTCTCTGTTGAGGCAGGGAGAAGGGAAAGGGTCATTTTAATGCCTAAGGATACTCACTATCAGATTGCATGTCTAACTACTGCTAAAGTTCTTTCTTTCTTTTTTTTTTTTTTTTTCAAAAGAGCTTTCACAGTTTACCTTAAAAGGGAGGGAAACTGGAGCACAAGGCCCCTCTTAGCCTCTTAGCTGTTAAAGTAGGCGTCTGTTGCCCTTTACTAGGTGAGAAGCCCGTACTCAGATGATGGATTCAATCCAGTGAAAAATTATCCTCACAAATAGGGTCTGAAACTGGACAATCTCCAAAAAGATTTCAATACCGGATATAAAAATATTTCCTTTTTTCAGATACTCTGTCTATATGAAATATATGTCTATGAAATAGAGCAAAAAGGAAATTCAAAAGCTTTATCATCAAGTGCTAAATACAGTGTTGAATCGTAGCTCTGTTGGTAGAGTACCTCTGGAGCATGCACAAGTCTATAATCAAAGCACTTGCCAAGACAGAGGCTAGAGAATCAAACCTGTCTTCTACTGTACTGAAGACCAGCCTGGGAAACGTGAGACCCTGCCTCAAAAATTGAAGGTAGGGGGTGAGGTGGTGGGGACAGGACCCTTGTTGTTCAACAAACACAACCCATTCTTACACTAGGAAGCAAACTCCCTTGGAGATGCTCTGTTCTCTGCTCCTGGGACAGCAGGAAGAGTTCCAGAAAATAAAGGTGAGCACCACCCTTCTCTGCTGTGGGCAGAATATAGGTCACTGGGATCAGCTGGCACCTCACCTTTAACTGTCCTCATTTCAGCAGGGATACTAGGGGGGTGGGGACATGGTCTCTACCAGGACCAAGTAACTTCAAAATCGATAACTCCACCTTAGCCTGTTATGCCAACCACCAGACTTACTCACAAGCCACAAGCAAAAAAAAAAAAAAAAAAAAAAAAAAAAAAAAAAGGCAGACGTTGTGAGTATTTAGCTTCAAAATTAACTAGGACACCTTCTTCCATTACTGAGTTAATACCAGAATGAGTGACAGTAATTCACAATCCTTATCCTAAGGGGGGTTGGGGGGGGGTCGGGGAGGGAGCACTTTCAACTGGAGTGCCCTGTAGAGAAAACAAGTTTAGCAACCTCAGTTGGCAAAGTTTTGTTTTGTTTTTTTCCTGAACTATTAGAATATAGACTTAAGACTTAGAAACACAAGAATAGAGGATGTGAGGGAAGACCCCTCCCCAGTGACAAGTTCTGTGGGTCATTTTCTGAACCAGACCCTGAAGCTCTCAGTGTTACCGAGCTCTGTGGAAAGGCTTAGTCCCTCCAATCCAGCTGTAACTTTGAAGTGTTTTCACAGAAGAACCTAAGATCCTCGAGCCAAAGCCATACTCTAAATATTTACAAAATGAAACTGTTTTAGTCTTAACTGGGTTTTGTTTTTAAACACCTTATTTGTTCTGGGAAGCCTATTACTAACACTAGAAGCAACCTTTTAAACAAAGTAGCTCTATGCACAAGCACATTCTCAACACTCAGAACTATCCACCAAGGAGAGAAAGCCAGAATTCAAATTCCACTCAAGGTTGTGACCTACAATGACCCTTCTCTATCATCCTTCTCAAGATGGTTCCAGTTTTCCAGACCCACAGGGTGACCACTGCATACCAACTTTACCAACACCAGACTAGTGTCCTCTCCTAGAGTTGGCCTGGAACAGCAGATCCTGTTTATAGAATCACTCTGCCCAGATGACAGACTGCTGTCTCCCAGCAGCTCCTGTGGCCGCTGGGGGATTGACACAAGCATCTAACTGTCTTTGCCTTTGTCTTTCTCCTTAGCTTCCTGCCATCTGCCTTCTGGGAAAATTATCTGAGCCCAGGAGAGTATTACTAATAAAAGTATCTCATTAAGTGTACTAAGAAATTATAACAAGGAAAAGAATAACCTATGTAGGCAAATGTATTCCAAAAGTAATTATAAAATAAAATATATATCATTTTTATGCTCATGGAAAGAACTGTAGCAAGGTGTAAGTACTGACCAAAAAAAGAGGGGGGGGGACTATTATAACAAATTACTGTCAGGAGAAAGAATACAAACCTTGGATTTCTGATCCTCCTCAATATCCATTTAGCAAATGCTTATTAAAAAGACCTGCTCCAAATTCTGGGAAGGTTGAGAAGACAAAGATCCTGCCTTCAAAGAGCTTAGCACCAAGACTCATAGACAAGTAAGCTAATAGAAGGACATTTTGCTATTATAAACCCCAGAACAAAAATAAACACAGAAATGAGAGTGATAACTTCTGCTGGTGCTGCCTCAGAGTGACGTAACTACCTGCTTAAGACGGTGAGCATTCTCCACCTGGCACAACAACCCGAGTATTACCCTGCACATGAATGCACTTGCATAGACACTCCTATACACACCACCCCCCATTTCTGAGAGATACCACAGTTGGAATAAAATGCCAACAGGAGATGAAAAACAAACATCTTAATGTTCAATTAAGTAACAAACTACATTCATCGAGAATCTGCAAACCACAAAATCTAAACAACTAATTATGACTAAAACATAAAAGTCCATAAAAGCTGGGATAATAGGAGTACCACGTGGATTATAAGTTTTAAAATACTACTATAGCTGTCCTGTCCATTTTGATCTTGGTTTGGGAGCCAGCAACACAAATTGAATGCTAGAATGTCGGAGCTGGGTCTAAGCCCTGTGTTGTTTGGAGGAGGAGTCATTTTCCAAGTCGCAAAACTTTAAACCTAAAGCCAATAGGTAGGAATTCTCTGAACTCCCCCATCTACATTAGCAGTGAGATGACAGGTGCCCCCACAGATAACTGTTAGCCCACAGCAGGACAGCACAGAAAGTGCTGGCACAGGACCTAGGCCTCCTGTTTTCAGCTTTGACTTTCACTTTAAGGATCTTCAGCTGGAGTTTAGATTTCATAAAAATTTTGAGTATGTATGTGTCATTTACAGGTAATGGCACTTGAGGTAATTGCTGACTAGGCCTGGGAAGAGTGACCTTGTTAAGTAAATTGCCTCCAGCACAATTAACTATGATAATGATGGAAAGATACAGTTCACTTGTTGGAGGAAAAACATCTTCCAAATTTAGTTTACCTTAGAACAAAAGCCCCAGACAATTCGTTTTGAGATGATGTATAGGCACGTGGGAGGGGAAAGGGTCCAAAAAATACGGTGTCCAAGCTATGTAGGAAAGAATATGGGGAGCCCCAGAGCTGCCAGGAGGGTGAGGAAGAGGGAGCAGCTGGGCCCAGGGCAAAAATTTGACCACACCCCCGACCACACCCTCCCAGCTGCCCGCAGAGCCACGACGAATTGAAACAGCAGTGCGGGCAGTTAAGATTCCAAAGGCAGAGGTCGCCATGGCAACCGGATTTGTCTTGCAGGCAAACTATGCTTCAATTCACTAGGTCCGGCTCAAATCTCAAGAAACTACCAATTCAATGGGGGCAAAACGGTCACGGGTAGCATTTGCTATGGATGCTCTCCCAACATTGACGGTAGAAGAGAAAGACTGAGAGCAGGAATCTATTTCTGAGCACAGTAAAACATTTTATGGGGAGGGGACAGAACGTCCCAAACCTTAATTGTAAGCAACGTGCAAAAGACCGTAGAAGGGTTTGATGAATGTGAGTAAACGAACAAATGGAGCTGACGCTGAACGGGAAAAGAAAAGCAAGAAGACTTTAGAGTTGTCCGGCTGGGCCGGGTCTCGCCTCGCTCTCCTGCTCTCCTGCTCTCCTCTCCAGTCAGAAGACAAGCCAATCACAAACAGCTGGTTCGGGGCACCAGTTAGATAAACCCGATTATCCAGCCCTCCTGCCCCCACTGCGAACCTTATCATTAGGTTATCCACCACCCCATCACCTCCATGGTTCTAAGGAGAGCGTTTAGCCCACGCCCAGGTGCCCGTTGCAAGGCTCGATTCGGCAGAGCCAAGACTGAGGTGCGTCCCTCGAAGCAGGAGGCAGGGAACCCCGTCCAGTCTCCCAGAGACGCAGCCTCCCCGCGCCGCAGCTAGCCGCCGGCTCGCGGCGGCCTCCTCAATGCTAGGTTTCCTCCTTCTCTCCGCACACAGTAATCTCGGAGACTGCCTGGATTACAGTCACCCCCTCCGTTTCGAGTATGGCTTGACCCGAAGGTGATAGGGATGGCAGGGGAATCGCGGCCACCGCCGTGCCAACGGATCTTACAGAGCCAGCGGCCCAGGAGCGCCGCCCGCTGCCGCAGCTCCCTCAGCCCTGAACCCGGGGAGCCTGCGGCCGGGAAGAGAGACGTACCCGGCCGGCTCCACCGCCACCGAGCGCCTCGGAAAGAAAGAAGGGAGGGACCCCATCCTCGGGGACGCCTTCCTTCAGGCTCGCCTCGCTGCAGCCATTTTCCAAAGCCTAGATTGGCAGCCCGTAGCTGTCTCGGTCCTGTTCCCACCCAGACCCAACCTGAAGGACGAGTTTAATATTTACCTACTGGCCCAGGAGCTCCGGGAAGCAGCAGGAGGGCGCGCTGCGACAGTGCGAGGAACCAGCACGCCCACCCCGCGCCACGGTGCGGTGCCGCTAATGAATGAGTGAGGCGGGCGAGCCGAGGCGTCCCCTCACCTGAGCAGCCGCTGCATGCTGGAAAGGCCGCTCTGCGCTCCCGGTACAATGGGATCCGGTTAAACAGTTCCCTTCACAGCCGCTCGTAGGTTACCAACTCGCAGGTGACATCACCCTCGCCTCCTCTGATAGGATACAAGATGGCCCCCACTGCGCATGGACGCTCTGGCTGGCCTTTGGGATTCTGGAAGTTGTAGTCCGAATCCTACAGGCAGAGCCGAAACAGCCTCTCCATCTTGCGCTCTGGAACTACATTTACCGAGATGCCTCTCTGTCCCTCTGTGCCAGCCCCCTTCCCGCCCCCCAGACCCGCCCCCTCCCCGCCCTCCAGTCTTGCAGAACCACTGGTGGTCACTCAAAAGCCCAGGGGCATACTCTTTGGGCAAGAGGGTGAGGCACCCAGTGACCGTGCCCTTTGACTTGACCTCTGATCCTGCCAGCGGGTAGGCTGCGGAACCAAGAGGCGTCCTGAACTCGCGCACACCAGGCACTTCTATTCGGTTGGGCTCTCCTGCCCCCATCTGGGAAGGGTCTATAAAAGCCTTTCTCTTCCTTCCCGGCTCAAAACCACTAATTCATAGGACTCCAGGGGTTCTGGGTTGAATACCGAGCCAGAATTCCCCACGTCTCCAAGAATCAAACAACGCCAGCCGCGAAAAAAGAGGAATCTCCTTGCGCCACACTTTGGGCTAGTTCACCTTTCTCCTCTCTTTTCTTTTTTCCCTTTTAAACCAAGAGCGACCAAGTGGCCAAGAAGAAAGCTGGGACCAGCTTATTTGGCTAACCTGAGTGAAAACCGGCGGTTGTCACTAATGACAATGCAGTGTAATCGAAGACAGTCACCACAACCCTGCGTCCTTCCGCAAGCCTGCTGCTGTGGAGATAATAGTATCGACTGCCATGCTTTTGTTCATCCTTGAAGGGACTTCCCGCTCTGGTGACTCTCAACTCCTCCGAAGATAACATGCATATCTAAAAGTTTTAGTTAATTGCACATATATAAAATTTAAAAATCAGCAACACTCCCTCCACCCTCGTTCCCCACACATTTCCTTTCAAAAATATAAAAATTTTAAGACCTTAAAGCAAACAGTATCCTACAAGGAGTGCCCCCGATCTTCAGACATCTTTTATGTGTATTCAAGTATTAGCAAAGGGTGTCTAGTGGAATTCTGACCCTTCTGGAAGATTTTGGTTTTAATACATAAAAGGTTTTCGGTGTCATGATCTCATTCAATAACACCAGAGGGGAGAAACTTAAACAGAGGTAACAAATCTCCAGATGTCTTTTTTACAGGAAAAAAAAAAAATACCCGTATTTATTCCTCTCTCAATGGCACTGCTGTGATCAGCTCACATACCCTCTTCCATCAGCAAAATGAAGATTTTGCTTCTCAGGAAACGAAGACTGACAATTAAAATTTCCAACAGCTCTTCACCTAATTGCTGGTGAAATATCACATCACTACTTATTTCCCTTTTCAGCTTCAAACACTAAGGTTCAAGTGAAATATATTCTTGGAACTAGAGGAGTATCTCAGAGGAGAAGGAAAATGCTGTTTTTGTGAAAGAGGAGGTTACTGCTGGATTCTGATCTTTTGACAAGCCTGTTATGTGCAGAGCAGAACTGTTTGTCTCCACAGAAGCAGGAAAGCTTTGTTCCTCTTCTGATCTATTCTATTTCAAATATTATCTTAAGTGGAACCTAGACAACACAAATGTTCCTTTGGCCATCAGAACAAGGGCACAAGCAGTGATGCTCTAGCTAATGGGTAGGCTTAATGTATTGCACAATTGGCTGTGGGAAAATATTCAGAAAGAAACCCGACCTGGCATGATTCCGAAGGCGCCCCCGATCTTATAACTGTGGAAAGCTTTTAGGTAGAAACATAATCAGTGAGCTTGATTTTTACTGAGTCAGTAAATTGAACTCGGAGCCTTTCTATCAGGCAAGGTTTATCCTTATAGATGAAAGCATGTTGTTAAGGCACTCAGAGAAATAATTTTATAGGAGAAATACCCTCTCAGCAAGCTCTATTAGTTCTCTGCAATAAAGAAAAGGAATAAACTCTTGCTCAAAGAAAAAGAATCCATTCTCTATAACAGTATTACAGGGTTTGTCGCCTACCTCCACATATAAAGGACAGCATGTATAATAGACTACAAATAGGGAATTTGTGTGTGTGTGTGTGTGTGTGAGAGAGAGAGAGAGAGAGAGAGAGAGAGAGAGAGAGAGAGAGAGAGCTTTTTATCAACCAACTCTTAATAGAAGACTTGGTGTTTGAAAATGGTTTTCTGTTAAGTAGTGATGAATTTAAACTGATACCTGCACATTGTTGCACTGGTAACCAAGGGAAAGAAGATGGCACTTTGGCATCAGACATGCGATCTGTAAACCTGTAGACCTGAAATCAGTGTAAGCTTAAACACTTTCACAATGTCACAGAGGAACTCATACACACACACACACACACACACACACACACACACACTTTCACACACTCATTGTATATGTCTGTATTCAATTCCTTTATGAAACCTCAGTCTCAGAAACCATGAAAAGCATTCATTCTTTGTAGCCTGGTTTATATTCCAAGTCAGAAAGGCTTTTTTACTTTTATTTTTAAATAACTGATCCTGTCCCGGAATTATCTTCCAAAAGACCCCACCTCACCCAGCAATCATGGACTATGAATTAGAAACACCTGGAACCATTGAGCATAGACCATCTCTGTAGAAAGGGTGGGAGACAAAGGCATTATGGGGGCATGTGGCCGATATTTCAAAATAGCATCGCCTGTCTCTGGTTACAGGTTTTACTTCAGGGAGGAAATAAGACACCAAGAGAGAAAAACGAGCATCTATCACCTTACAGGTGTTGTCTCATAATAGCATGGTACTTCCCAGCAGTTAAGGATGGATGTTGAGCTTGGGCTTGAGCTGTTACTATGTTAGGCCTTCATCTTTTCTTGCATTTGTTACATATTCTATCCGAGCCTCAGTTTCCTTACTTGTGAGAACATGCCACGCTTTTGTGTATTAGATGAGGCAAGTAGAAATGATTTTTTTTTTAACAAAGCAGAGTTGGGAGTTAATAAAGATGGTTTCAGGTCCACTGACTCGTGAGGGTTAAGAGCAGGGAAGGCTCTCAGAAGAAAGCGGAACGGCCCTGAAAGCATGGGTGCGGGCTATGTAAAGAGCAGCAGAAAGTAAGGTTTTCTCAAGTGTACGTTCAAGATCCTCAGTAGAGAAAGTTGCCACAGGCTACTGTTTGTTCTCCACAAACTGATAACCAGGGCCTATTGCTGAAGACAGCACTTACATACCTCATGGAACACAGGGATGTTGGGCTGGCATCTAGCTAGAGTCTTCACACCTGCTGAGTACTGTTCATCCTTCTGGGAGGTACTCAAGGCCAACACCAACACATCTACAAAACCTTCTGTATCCAGTGATGACCTGCCAGTGTGCCCTACCTGCTAGTGCACTGGTGGTATAAAGATTGTAGGATTTGATCTAAGGCCCACTGCATGAGATGGAACCCATACCTGACACTGTGCATGTGGCCATGAACCAGAAAGAAGACAAGCCGTGGACCAAAAGAAAACCAAACTGCTATTCTGCTAAAGGAACAGAGTAATAAAATGACCCCTAATGACATTCTGCTATACCCACAGATCAGTGTGTCACTCCAAGAAGTGTGCAACTACAGTTGATGGCAACTCCAACAGAGACCCATAACTGGGCAATATGCAGAGAGTGAGAGGTCTTGGAACTCTCAGTCCTAAATGGGATGTCCTCACCAAACCTGTCCCCTCAGGGCTCAGGAAACTGGGAGAAAGAGGAGGCAGAAAGATGGTGTGCGCCAGAAAGGGTGGAAGACACCAAGGAGACAGTCAGTGTCTTCCAGGCAAGAGAGGGCTGAAGAACGTAGGAACTCAGAAGCAATGGTAGCACACACAGAGACCTCACAGGTCCAAACAAATCAGCTTCCAGAGCTGAGATGAGGAAGTGGACCTCAGCTCCCATCTCTAACCAAGACTCTAGCCTCAGTTGAAAATGGCTTTCAGGGAAAATAGGTTTTCTCCAACAGAGTCTCACTGGGTATATAAACTAAAGGGCAGAACCCTTGTCCAGCAGTAGATGGAAATGCAAAATAAATTCAATGGTATTTTTTTAGACTTTTTATATCATAACAAATTTGGGTATTTTTTATCTTATTGATCTTCTACATATATATTATGTTTCCAATTTTGTGTTTTTATGGGTTTTGTGTGTGTTTGTGTGTCTGTCTGTCTGTCTGTCGGTCTATGTGCTTCTCATGCTTTTTGTTTGTTTTGTTTGCCAGTTTGTTTGTTTGTTTTGGTTTGTTTTTTTTTTTGTTGTTGTTTTTGGTTTTTTGGTTTTGTTTTTTTTTTTTTTTTTTTTTTTTTTTTTTTGAGATATGGTTTCTCTGTGTAGCCCTGTCTGTCCTGGAACTCACTCTGTAGACCAGGCTGATCTTGAACTCAGAAATCCGCCTGCCTCTGCCTCCCAGAGTGCTGGGATTACAGGTGTGCACCACCACCGCCCGGCGCCAGTTTGTGTTCTAAAGATAGAATTCATGGAGTTGGAATGGCAGAGGTACGGGAGGAGATGAGGTAAGGGAAACCATGATCAGAATATTCTGTATGAAAAAAATTACTTTCAATAAAAAGAGAAGAGAGATACTAGGAAAACACTTCTGAAGCTGAGAACTATAAAATGCTAATTATCTGCAGTTTTTCATGCTGGACCTAGTTTTGCAATAGTTACTATAATCTCATTTAAGTCAATTATTATTCATGACAGTACATGGTTAGGAACTGTAGTACATACACTAGCTAATCCATCAGTAGACCAAAGGAACTTAGAAAAGAGAAGGAGACCTCCAACGTGGAATGGTGCTGTTCCCATTGGCCCATTCTTAGACATGAAACTTCTTTTCCACAGGGCCCAGCCATCCTCAGTCTCCTGAGGAGACTTTACAGCAAGGAGAGGCACTTCTGAGACTGGAGGCAGAAGCAAGAGAGAGGAAAGGAGAACTCAGTCTTCCTCCTCCTCTCCAGAGAACCCCTGGGTGGTGTTTCTGTCAGGAGTGGTGGATTTCCCTCCTCAGCGTTCTGCTTCTTCCACATCATGCTGGTCTGGGCTAACAAACCCTTCTCGCCTGGTTCTTCCAGCCTAGGAATGAAGATGACCCGTGCTGCTGCTAATCCTTGAATCCATTTGAGGCTTCTGAGACATTTGGTCACCAGTGTGGTCAGTTCTCTGTTCTACATTTGTTCTAGTCTTTAAAAGTGCAACAGTTTGAGAATGTTAACAAAATGGTAACTGCTAAGCTCTTGTCTTCATTAAGGTTCCTTCAGAGATGGACAACAGAGACTTTCTGCAGGCAGTTTATGCAAACAAAAGAACTTAGCGATGTTCTTCTGAAGGAACAGAACAGACTAGCTCTAGGGCAGTGTGATGGGGCTTTCCAGACGTCTCTAGCAGCCTGGTCTCTGTGCTGTGTTGTTTTGTTTTTGTTTTTTTCTGTCAAATTCCTGAGTGGAGCTGACTGCCCAGTCCCAGGGCAACTATTCCTAGCTTACTAGGCAAAGCCATGGTTCTTAAGGTGTGGCTCCCTAGAACAAGATCATTGTCTTCATGTCAGAACTCATGATGTACATAAGTGCCCACCCTTAGCCAAGGCAGTCTTCATTTCACAAGTCCCCCAGCTGTCTGACACACATGGTGGCTGTCCAGTACCTCCTCTATGGTCAAGGAAATGGTGTGGTTCAGAGCAACAACTCACGACTATCTCTGTGTGTCTGGGAGCCTTCCCGAAAGGCCCCAGCATTGTGAACCTTACAGTGACTTAATGAGACGTTACCTAAAGCTGGTAAATCCGCCAGGGTCTTTATGGTAAAATGTGGTTCCTCCTGAGGAATAGGAACTTTGTAATGTTCAATTTAGCCTCTGCAAAACTTGGGAAAGCTTCATTTCACTGAGAAATGCTGAAGGATAGATCAAGGGAGATGAAGTCGTATGCAAAGGCAAGATCAGTTATAGTAATACTATCAGGCACAGTAAGAGGGAAGAGGAAATAGCTTTAGCCACCCAAAAATCTGTAGTCCAGTCTCTGGTCAGTCCCAGAACATTTAGGAAGTCAACACCCCCAACTTCTCCCACTCCACCTGCACCCCCACTCTACCTCCCCTGTACTCTCAACCCCCTCCTCCTGTGTCATGAATCTTAGCGCTTCTCTGTCAGCTGCTCCATATCTGGTTGACTCATCTATAAGACCTGCCCTGCCTAAGTCTTGGGCCACTGACCCTCTATGACTTCTTTAAATTAATTAAAATTGAGCCGGGCGTCAAGCCTGTAATCCCAGCACTTGGGAGGCAGAGGCAGGCGGATTTCTGAGTTCGAGGCCAGCCTGGTCTACAGAGTGAGTTCCAGGACAGCCAGAACTACACAGAGAAACCCTGTCTCGGAAAAACAAAAACAAACAAAAAATTAATTAAAATTGACAAAAGGGACTAGAGAGCCGGCTGAGCTGAGCGCTGGCTGCTCTCCCAGAGGAGGAAGGATGCAATCCCCAGCACCCGGGTAGAGGACCATGACAGCTGTAACTCCATTCTCAGGGATCTGATGCTCTCTTCTGGCCACTGGCCACACTGCAGGCGTGAGGTGCACAGACATAAATTCAGGCAAAATACACACATAGAAAATAAACTGAATAAAATGTTAAAACTGTCCTTCAGTAACAATAGCCACACTTTTTTTGTTTTGTTTTGTTTTGTTTTGTTTTGTTGTTTCTCGAGACAGGATTTCTCTGTATAGTCCTGGCTGTCTTGGAACTCATTCTGTAGACCAGGCTGGTCTCGAACTCAGAAATCCCCCTGCCTCTGCCTCCCAAGTGCTGGGATTAAAGGCGTGTGCCACCACCGCCCAGCAATAGCCACACTTTTAAGTTTTCAAAAACCACATGAGGTTAATGGCTACTCTGCTGAACTTTACATGTATTTTCATTATTTCTAAAATGGACAGAACTGCTCTACAACCTTTTACCAATAAGATTTTAATCTTGCCACACTTAAATTCACTTTTTCCTTCATCTTTGTAGGTAGAGAGAAGGTAAGAGAGAGGGGGATGAGGTAAAAAAAAAATACAGCTTGCCACTTTAACCTATACCATATGTAAATCACTGGCCAGTATATCACTAAAAGGACATATAACTCCAAAGGGAAGTGGCCAGTGTTTTTGTGCAGGCAACACACACACACACACACACACACACACACACACAGGGCAGCTCTATGTATACAAAGGTGCTCAAGCTTATTAGGAAACATAAAGACCAAATTGGATGCTGCTAAATACCATCATTCATAGAAATATTCAGGGCAAATTGATGTCATAAAGGAGCAAGCTTTGATGTGCAGCTTGAAAATAATGGGTTGTCTTAAAAACCCTGCTACCCGGAAATGAAAAGTGAAAATTAACAAGTGATATTCATATGAAAACTATGAATGGACTTTCTCGAGTTGGATGCAGGGTATATATCGCATGATTGTATGCGCACAAAACAATACAAAGAAGTAACCGTAGCCTGCTGAGGACTGACTGGGGTGGCACTCTGCACCTCCTGGAGCAGATGCTGGTGGTTTGAGTCCATCAGAACTTACTCTTTTGTATTGTTCCTGTCACGTAGCTCTAAGTTTCAGCAGAAGATGATTGTTCTTGTCCCTGGGAATAAAAATGATATTTTAATAAATATTTAAAATAAAGATTGCCCATGTGCACAGTATTTTATATATTGTGAGATCCATTTTATTGGGGCTTCCTAATTATGACAGAAAATACTGCTGCTTAAGCTTAGATCACCCACAAGCCTACCAACCAGGGAGATATATGTCTCCCCATCCCTTTTATTGAATTTAACATAATTAGCCCTTGATCTTTAGGACATTATCAATAATTTTATTCTGCATCATGTGTCAACTTTTTGTCTTTTTTTTTTTTTAAAGGTAGGGTGTCATGCTCTCAGTATGTCGCCAAAGATGACCTTGAACTCTTGAGTCTTTTGCTTCTGCTTCCCAAATGCAGGGTCACAGACATGTGCCACCACACCAAGCTCTGACTATATCCTCTAAAGTAGAAATACAGAGTAACAGCAAAGTATTTCCATTTAAAAACCCATTGCCCAAATATGCAGATATTTGCTGCATTCCTTATAGACGTTATGGTTGATGTGCCCTGCTACCTTCCATATAGATTTGTAGGTAAGGTAGTTCTCTCTATGGGAGAATTGAATCATGCATCAGAAGCAACATACACCGCGGCAAATTATAATGTAAACGAGTGGCTGAGAGAATAGGGAGGAATGGCTATCCAGGAGAAGGAAACCCCTTGTGTTGCCTGTTTCCTGTAGGCCCTGCTGGGTGCTTTAGTCTGCTGTGGCTGGGACACAAAGCACGATAGAATGTCATTGTCACACACAGTCAGCTCCTGTCTACAAATCAGCCCTCCTGAGGGCTGAGGGAAGGCTGAGGTTTGCCTTTTCTGCTTGCTTTGTTGGTGACCATAACCTCTGTTGGTCTCACCCTACTGTCTTCTCTGCGTGTGTGTCTGTCTCCACTCTAGCTGTATTTGCGTACTTGAGCTTGGCTACCTTTATTTTTCAAGATAAGGCCATTCTTCCTGAGATCTGGGGCAGGATTTAACCTGCAACCCTCCATGAACCGACATCACAATGGTATAATCAACCACACAGACCTTAGAGCCGTTGAGTCTTACCAGGAAGTAAGATGCAACCTAAAATCAGAAAACAGCCACCTAAAAGTTCTCCTAAATAACACAGGCAGAAGACGCACAGTGCCTCCCAGATGGCTTGGAATCTGGAAGCTCACTTTGAAGGGTTTAAAGGTGGAGGTCACCCCTTCAGGTACACAGTACTGCCACCCCAGGTCAGGAGTCCTCGGATGAAGTTCAGCTGAGCTTCCCATGGTGAAAAGTCCCTGGCTGTACATTTTAAACAAACCATTCCAAGTTAGCTTTCAAAACATCCCCTGCCAAGGGGGTCATGCCGTTTTCATTTTCTCTTCTCTTTAAGCATCTCGTCTCAGCGTGGGCTCTTTAACCCTAACATGGGCAGTCTGTGTGAGGCAGAGCTTGGCATGCAAGTTAAAGACGGGCTGAGCTTTCAGAGGAGAGAAGGAATTCTGTTTACTTTTGCTTTGGTTGTTGTAATTCTCTTTGCTGGGAATTATCCTGGCAGATACATCCAGCTTTGTGTAGAAATATTACAGTTGGTAGGATTTGTGTGAGAACCACGTTTCACAGCGAGTTACACTAGCATTTAGGCACTGGATTTGAAGATTAGGAGCGACTTCAGTCCTGTCCTACATGAGAACCCAATGATGGGGGATTTCTCATGGAAAAGCCACACTTTAATACAATATGTCACAGCATATTATCATCGTGAGAGTATTTTCTCTTCACCAACTGTGATTGTAACCTTTTCCTCTGGGATTGCCTGTGTCCTCTCCCTGTGTCTCAAGCTCCTAAAATAATATTTTGGGTTGTCAGGAGACTAGCCACCCAGAGAAAGAGGAAGGAGCGGTATCGGAATGGTTTATTCTGGCTCTGCCTGCCTGCCCGTGACAGGTTTTCTTCTCTGGGATTTATGTTATTGTTTCAGAAAATCACACTCATTTAAATCCAAACATGGTTCAGTCAAGCAAAATACAACCTCATTACCTTTCACACACATGAAACAGAGATTCAGAATCACAGGGTCGCCTCCCTCCTGACTTCTGCGTGTACATTAGCTACATCTGAAGCTGTGCTGCCTTTGCCAAAAAGCCACCAGCACTCGAGCGTCTGGTAGCTTTGAATAAAGTCAACACTAGGGTAGGAATTTCCCAAGAATACCCAGATGGTTCGGAGATGAGCACGGGGTTTTAAAGAAAGTTTGATTGTGTCCTGGATTTGCTAGTGACTGGTTTTCTACAGCTACCAGGAAGCTTTGCAGGAAGCCTTTTTCCAGAACAGATCTCTGCTCGGTGTGCTGGTTAGAGAGCCACCTGCTCAGGGCACCTCAGGGTAACTAGACTGCTGGCTTAATCAGGGCACGGACCTGTGAGGGCTGTTGTCAAGTTTCAGGAGATTTGTGAACCAGTTGCTAAGGAAAATCAAAATTTAAAAAATTAAAACAAATAATCAAATGGTAACTACCAGTAATCTCAGCACCCAAGAAGCAGAGGCAAGAAGGTTGAAAGTTGAAGTCAGTCTGTGCTACATAGTAAGGCCATGTCTTAAGCAGAAACCTTGGAAGGGAAGTGAGATCTCTTTGGTAGAATGTATGAATGGGCCCTGGATTAAATTTCCAGTTTCATAGAAATGATGATTATGATGATGATGGTGGTGGAGGTGGAGGTGGTGGTGGGTAGTGGTGGTGGTGGTGATAGCCAAGGAGAAATCCCAGCTAGTAAAGTGTCTTGTGTTCTAGTTTGCATTGTGTTAACACACTGATAAACAGTGACCAAAAACAAGTTGGGAAGGAAAGGGTTTATTGCCATTTGCAAGTTACAGTTCCTTGCTGACAAACGCTAAGGCAGGAACGCAAGGCAGGAACCTGGAGCAGAACCATGGAGGAGTATTCCTTACTGCTAGGCTCGCTGTCTAGCTTCCTGCCCAGGTATGGCACTGCCCAAGCGGGCCGGGCACCAATCATCAGTCAGGATCGTTCCTCATAGACAAGGCCGTAGGTCAATCTGATCTGGGCAACCTCTTAACTAAGATTCCCTCTTCCCCAGATGACTCTTTCAAGTATCAAGTTGACAATAAAAACTACCCACTATATCTTGTAAGCACAAAGACCTAAGTTCAATCCTTAGAACTTAACATTTAAAACAGAAAATTACATGCTTGTAGCCCAGCCCTAGGGAAGTGGAACCATGCTGATTCCTGGAGCTTGCTAACCAGGCAGTCTAGACTGCTTGGTGAGTTTCAGACTTGAGAGAGACTGTGTAATAATAATAGTAGTAGTAGTAATAGTAATAATAATAATTGTAATTGTGATTATTATTATTATTACTATTATTATTATTAACCAGATTGAAAATTACAGAGAAACAACACCAGACATTGTCCATTGGCCTCCTTACACACATATATACTCATGCACACCTACCTGTGCACACAAGCATACACCTGCATGTATGTGAACAAAGGCACATACACACACACAATAATAATGATGATGATGATTGTTACATGCATCAAAATCAGAAGTAATAAATACTCCAAAGTTGTCACTTGATCATTGTTGCTACACTAAATGTTGTGTATGTTTTTGCAGTCCCTTCTGGATCAGACATGTTGCAGATAGACTGTTGTAGTAGTCTTTTCCCAACTCTACATTCAGACTGTATCTTGGCAGGGAAATCTACAAACGCTACAAGCAAGGGCTTCTCAGATTCAGTGTTAAGCACTGACGACCTCTGTGTCCCAAGTCTTCTAAGGAAGACTATGAGCTTCATCTGACTGCTATGCAGGGATCTGCATTCCTCTCTGGTGACTTCATCTTGCCATTGATGTATAGAAATGGAGATCCCAAGAATGTGTCACTGTGCATGACACGTGGGGACAGAAGGAATGGTGGTCTGAGATTATGTGCCGAGAAGAGCCCAGTTCCTTGTGGGGTTTAAAAGATCAGAATTTTCTCAAAGGAAAAACAAGAACTTGGTGATAAGTTTGTAGAGGCTGGCGATTTCAATCCAGGAAGAGAAGCAGCAAGTGAACCGGGGGCAATGTAGGTGTCAGATTGAATACAGAGAGGTTCCTGGAACAGCTATAATTTACTGAGCTGTGCAGCCACACAGAAGCTTAGAAAAGGGTGCCAAATGCTGTGCTTAGAAATGTTTTCATAGCCGGGTGTTGGTGGCACACACCTTTAATCCCAGCACTTGGGAGGCAGAGGCAGGCAGATTCCTGAGTTCGAGGCCAGCCTGGTCTACAGAGTGAGTTCCAGGACAGCCAGGGCTACACAGAGAAACCCTGTCTCGAAAAACCAAAAAAAAAAAAAAAAAAAAAGAAATGTTTTTCATTAGCATACAAATAGTTTCTAAGATCATGAAGATTTTTATGAAATGAAATGTTTCCACATAAAGGACTGTTGTTTATTCTAGGACTGGCTAATTATCTTGAGTAATAAAACAACTTGACAAGAAGTTTCAGTCAATTAGAGGATGCAGTTCTTTTTTTTTTTTTTTTTTTTTTTGAGACAGGGTTTCTCTATGTAGCCCTGGCTGTCCTGGAACGAACTCTGTAGACCAGGCTGGCCTCGAACTCAGAAATCCGCCTGTCTCTGCCTCCCAAGTGCTGGGACTACAGGCATGCGCCACCACGCCCAACTCGAGGATGCAGTTCTATCATCAATCTACCTGATGATCAACCTATCAACGTATCTATCATCCCTTTTAGCTCCTATTCTAAAATTGATTTTCTCCCCCAAATCTATTTTGTTCCTATTTTGCCTGTTTGTATTAGTTCCCTTCTCTTTTTTTATTTACAAAACAAAACAAACAAAAAGCATCAGTGTTATAAATGGTGGTGACACTTCAAGGCTCAACTGAAAAAGCAAATACATTCCAGAACATTGTTAGCATTGATTTGGTGACCGTGGGAGTCTGGTTGGCAGGTTGTCTTAGTCAGGGTTTTACTGCTGTGAACAGACACCATGACCAAGGCAACTCCTATAAGGATACCATTTAGTTGGGGCTGGCTTACAGGTTTAGAGATTCAGTCCATTATCATCACGACAGGGGAACATGGCAGCATCCAGGCAGGCATGGTGCAGGCAGAGCTGAGAGTTCTACATCTTCATCTGAAGGCTGCCAGTGAAAGACTGACCTCCAGACAGCTAGGATGAGGGTCTTAAAGCCACACTCACAGTGACACACCTACTCCAACAGGGTCACACCTTCTAATAGTGCCACTCCCTGGGCCAAGCATAGTCAAACCATGACACAGGGACAGATCTGTCCTTGAAGGAATGAAAGGGTAACAGGAGGACCTAGCCTAGGTTTGCCCTCACAGGAGACAGAGGTGGTGCCCCTGGGAAACTTCAGTCAGGTGAAGTTGCCTTCATCTCTATCCTGCCTTTCGGCTTATTTTTTCAGGATCTGGTAGCGTCAGCATGGCTGAATGCCAAGGAAGTGGCTACTATTGCTGCACAGGGTTTGCTGTTCCTGACATTCTTAGAGCCCCGAGGTGAGGGAGCTGCGTTCTCCTCACTACGACAAACCCCTGCAGGTCTGTCCACATCCCACCACTACTCTACTCCAACTTTTCACAATTGCTTGCTCCCTCTTCCCTCAAACGACAGCTCAGCCATGAGTTTCCCTAATACAGCTCATCTCAGGTATCGCTGAACAAATTTATATAAATGTTTGAATGGCCTAGGCCTCGTCTTCCAGAACCCGTTGAGTTTTTAGGAATATTGCAAACACAAATTGTCTTTACCTGACAGGGAAACTTTGAACACTTCCCAGACTTCTGTAGCTGTCGGGGCAGGAGACCTTCATATTGATGCCGTCCCTGTGGTATTTCATCCACCCCATCCCTTTCCTCGCTCTTCCACGCAATGTCAGGTTTTGCTACTGATTTTACTTGTTTAATATTGTGTCTATGTCCCTGTGTGTGCATATGCACACATGTGTGCATGAGCATGTGTGTGTGTGTGTGTGTGTGTGTGTGTGTGTGTGTGTGTGTGAGAGAGAGAGAGAGAGAGAGAGAGAGAGAGAGAGAGAGAGAGAGCATGGGAGCGTACAATGGCAGTCAGAGTATCAGTCTGTGGCGCTGGTTCTCTTCCCACCTTACTTTTCTGTGGAGATTGAACACAGGTTGCCCTGCTTGCTACTGCTCCTTATGCAGCTGTACCTGTTGAGCCTTGTTCTTTTTGTTTGTTGGTGTGTGTTAAAGACTTATTAACTCTACCATGCATCAGTGTTTTGCCTACATGTATGTCTGGAGCCCATGGAGGTCAAAATAAGGGTGTTGAATCCCCTAGAACTAGAGTTAATGGTTGTAAACCTCTATGTGTTTGCTGGGAATGGAAACCTAGTCTTCTTCAAGAACAGGTGGCTCTTAAACACTGAGCCTCAATTTGCATGTAATTTACATAGTGTGTGTGTGTTTGTGTGTGTGTGTGTGTGTGTGTGTGTGTGTGTGTGTTTTCTAGATTAGATATTCATGGATCCTCTGCAACAAGTACTCTTAAGTACTCTTGCTACTGCTCCTTAGGCAGCTGTACCTGTTGAGCCTTGTTCTTTTTGTTTGTTGGTGTGTGTTAAAGACTTATTAACTCTACCATGCATCAGTGTTTTGCCTACATGTATGTCTGGGGCCCATGGAGGTCAATAGCCATCTGTCTAGCCCTAAGCCTCATTTAAAAACCAAACAAAACAGGATCCCACCGTGTAGCCTAGGCTGGCCTGGAACGTGCGGATCTGCTCCTGTCTTAGTATCCCAAGTCCCAGGGCTATAGAACTGTGCCTCCTCATCCAGCTGTTAAATTTCGAAGTGCTTTTTTTGTAATGAGATGTGGTGAGATTTTGCCGAGCATTGCAAATGAATTGTTATTTCCCGGAATATTATACTATGGTGTTCAGCTTTTTATTATGTTTCTTTATAGAAATTAAATAAAGCCTACAAAGCACTTGGGGGGAAGTGAAGGGTGTCCCCCAGCGGCATATTTTCAGAGACTTGCTTAATCCTTCGAAATGTGTTTGTGATTTTTTTTCAAATTCCTCCCTTTGACCTACAGAGTTGCTATAACAGGCAAAAGCTGGATTTTAGCTAATCCTTGTTTTGATAATAGCTCACTGGTGCAAGCAACCACACAAGAAATATTTCAAAATTAAATATTATAATCTCATAAGCCTTTTAGGTTTATACTTTAAAATCTCCATATTCCCCACAAAGAGTTCTTGTAGGAGCTGAAAAGCTTCCAGCCACAAAGGATAGCTTAAGACAAATTGGGCACGTACAAACAAAAGCTGGAGGTTGGTGACAAATGCATTCATGTATGCTTGACCACCAAGTAAGAATTCAATTTGTAGTTAAAAGTACAAAGAGTCTTAACAGGTTCTAGTGCTATTTAGTTCAGAACATGTCTTACTGGGCATTACAATCCATATTCAAGAACTGGGGATATAACTCAATTGACAGAGTGCTTGTCTAGTGTGGTAGTTTGAATAGGTTTGGCCCCATAGGTTTTTGTGTATGAATGCTTGGCCCCTAGGAGTAGCACTATTAGGAGGTGTGGCCTTATTGGAGAAGGTGTGGCCTTGTGGAAGGAAGTGTGTCACTGTAGAGGTGGGCTTTGAGGTCTCCTATGCTCAAGCTCCAACCAGTGTGGAAGGAATCCAGTCTCCTCCAAGATGCCTTCCGATCAAGATATAGACCTCTCACCTCCTCCGGCACCAAGTCTGCCTGCCTAAAGTCATGCCTCTTCTTCCTGAGTGCTGGGATGACAGACTTGCATCAGCATACCTGTGTTATGCAGTGCCAGGGATGGAACTCAGCCTTCACACATGCTAGATATCTTAGTTAAGTTTTCTATTGTTGTGGAGAGACACCATGACCAAGGCAACTTTTATAAAGGAAAACATATGGCCGGAGCTGGCTTACACTTTCAGAGGTTCAGTCCATTGCCATCTTGACAGAAAGCATGTCTTCCCTGGCTCCCCCTTCACTCCTCAGTGAATGTGCTTACCGATTAGTGAACATAGTCCATCTACAGACACGACGCTAGTGAGAACACATACACACACTGGTGAGCAGCCACCCAACGTGGCCACCAGAAGGCAGATGGCATTGACAAGAAATGCTCCGGATCACTTCTGAAGGAAGCTAGACCTACTTGCTCCACAGTGGGCAAACAGCCATGCAAATCATAGGATCAGACATATTCCCATCCTTGGGGGACCGAGAGACTAAGAAGATCAAAATAAGAAAAGATCTCTCATTACATCATGGGGAATTTCAACAGACAAATCTCTCAGCCATGTCAGTGAAGGTTACACAGAAATGTATTTTGAAAATGGAAGCTGTCCTGTTTAAAGTAGATTAGAAAGCCGGGCAGTGGTGGCGCACACCTGTAATCCCAGCACTTGGGAGGCAGAGGCAGGTGGATTTCTGAGTTCAAGGCAGCCTGGTCTACAGAGTGAGTTCCAGGACAGCCAGTACTACACAGAGAAACCCTGTCTCGAAAAAAATCCAATAAAATAAAATAAAATAGATTAGAAAGACAATGGCTTTTTGCTTGGCTGGTGGCGCCTACTTATGTTTCATTCACAGAGCATGACTGCCAGATAGAAGTGTAAGATAAGCAGATAGATGCCTGTGTGCTTCAAGTCTTCTGAGTAGCCACATCCAAACCCTTGCAAAGGGAGTGATTGGGAAAGTGGTTGGACAGAGGACACTAGGCTGAGGTTAGGAGCAAGGAGCTCTGGTACACCACAGCAGAGTGCTGACAGACTGCTATGTGCTATGAGTCACAAACGGCCAGAGGAAAGGATGTTCCTTATATAGCTAGGGGCTGGCTCAGAGGGCAAAGTACTTGTCTAGCAAGACTGACAGCCTGGGTTTAATCTCCAGAACCCCCATAGAGGTGGAGGGAGAGAACCAAGTCTACAAAATTGTCCTCTGATGTACCCACCCCATGCATACATCATGAACACAATAAAGGATAAAATAAGGAACGTTTTTTTTTTTTTAAAAAATCAAGGAATAATTTGTATTTGAGGAGATACCACACAGCCTATATATACAGGGACCATTATAGGGTAGCCCATTAACATGTAAAATGTTTATGTGTTTATAAATTAAAGTTTTTCAGAAAGCTAAGGTTGGGGCTAGAGAGATGGCTCAGCAGTTAAGAGTGCCGGCGACTCTGGCGGAGGTTTTACGTTCGGTGCTCAGTACCCGTGTACTCACAACTGTCTGCAACTCCAGTTCCAGGGAGTGGAACATCCTCTTCTAGGTGCCATGGGTACTGGGTATATTCATATTATAGAGACACAGGGAAAACATTCATGGCCATGAAATAGAAATAAGTAAAATCTTAAAAGCTAATATTACAACTTATTTCTATAGCCTCAGTAAATATCTAAAAAAAAAAAATAAGGTCTGTGCTATTATTAAACTGATTTTGTCTTACAATAGATATAATTAAAGTAAGCTAATAATTTAATTTGAAAAGTATATACAGGAGAAATCAACTTTAACATATTTTAATTAACTATACACATATTATTTTAAAATACAGTTTAAGAATTAGTAACTACAGAGAAATCGGGGGGGGGGAATGATTGGGGAATAGCTGGGGGGGGAGAGGAATTATGGGACATATGGTGGGGGGGACTGGGAAAGGGGAAAGCCTTTGGAATGTAAACATAGAATATAGAAAAAAAAGAATTAGTAACTAGATAATTTGTACTTTTTTATACAAAGCCTTCAAAATCAGTACATATTTTACACTTACAACATATCTCAGTCCAGACTAACCTTACTTAAGGGATCAATAAACTATGTGGGGCCAGTGTTACCATGGGGAGCAGGGCTAACCTAGAAGAGTCAACCCAGAGGGAACTCTGTGTCCTACAACTCAAACTTAATGGAGATTCGAGGTATTTCCCTTTCTTGCTCCATTTCTATCTGCCATAGCCAGACACTGGGTGCAGACAGGAAGGGGACAGTTCCTTTACACTTACAAAGGTTTGGGTTTTCCAAGGATTGGTCAGGCAACCCTTGCTATCATCTGAGGAATTTAGGTACCCGAAAGGAGTCCTTTGTCAAAAGCAGGCTTTCTTTGTGATGGATCTGAGGCATTCTTTGCATTCTGGGGAGTTTGATTTATGTTCTGGCAAATGCTCACTGTCCTTTTGGGAGGCCTGGGCCTGGCAGTTTGCGCTGTGTCCTCTGTAGTTTGGATTGAATGGAATTCATTCTCCAGCCCACACCACCTTTCTTATCTGGGGCTACCTGAAATAATGCACCCTGGAAGCATTTCCTTCTGCCTCTGGTCTCCTTTAAAGGGCCCCCGCTCTTCCTTGGGAGTGGACATGAGAACAATGGGTTCCACCTCTCTGGTGTTTGGACTTTTCAAAGTCGACTCACAGGCACCACACACTGCAGTTGGCCTGGATTGGCACTTTAATGAGGAACTGACTGAAAATCTCAGAGATCTAACCAGTCTCTGGCATATTTCAGTATGCAAAAAGATCTATGAGGGTGCCCAGCGCTGGGGCCAGGCCTACTGGGGAGCTCCATTTTCCAAAATTAATGAATTAGCTAATTAATTATATTTTTTCCCAAGAGAGGATCTTGTTATGTACCTCATGCCATCTTGAACATGTGTGTCCTGTTTGTCTGTTTGTTTGTTGTAAAATTAATATTAGAAGCACCTAGGAAGAGGACACCCAGTTGAGCAAATGCCATCTGATTGGCCTGTAAGCAAGCCTGTTAGGCATTTTCTTGATTAATGACTCATGTGGGAGAGGCCAGATCACTGTGAGCGGTGCCAGTGGGCGCCAGGGCAGTTGTCGTGAGCGAGTGATAGTCTTTGTCCCAGCAGTAGAAACTCCAACTGGACACTTTGTGTTCTGTGTAACACAGGTACCCTTAAACTTATGTCTTTCTATCCTAGCTTCCCAAATGCTAGGCTTACAGGTGTTGTGCTGCCATGCCCATAGGAGAAACAGATTTTTCTCCTCCTCCTCCTCCTCCTCCTCCTCCTCCTCCTCCTCCTCCTCCTCCTCCTCCACCTCCTCCTCCTCCTGCCACTTCTGAGCCAGGTGCCCTCATTACAGTTCAGAAACACTGGTGAGGACTGGAACCCAGGTCCCCAGACACTGAGCTCATCGCTTTGGGCCTAGCCTCGCATTTTACCACAAGTTTGGGTTCCTTTTCTTCGGCGCGTGAGAGTGTCTGCCTGGGCAGCATGAAATCCAGAGTGTCTGTCTGTGGGGAAGAAGGGCTTCTGGGCACGCGTTTATAAAACGAGAGCAGTGCAGACGCTAAGTGGAAACCCCGAGACCACAAGAGCAGTGAGCTTTGCTACGGATCTTTCTTTTCTACACCCACTCGAGGTTCGGGGTCTTTGTTTTTGTTTTGTTTGTCGTTGTTCATTAAATTTATTTTTAATTAATCAGGCTTTTTTTTAAAAGATAAGTTAGAAAATACAGATGAGCAGAAAGTTACCCATAAACTGATTGCTCAGAAATCCTCACTTTTTAATGATTCCCTAATATAGCTGCCATTTAAACTTTAATAATTTGAGCATTTAATAACTTTACCGTAAGTTTAAAAAAAGTCCGCCTCTATTTTGGTTTTAAAATTGTGGTGTGTGTGTGTGTGTGTGTGTGTGTGTGTGTGTGTGTGTGTAGGCATGTGCTTGTGGAAGTCAGAGGACAACTTTCCAGACACCCTGCCACCGTCCACCTCGCTGAGGCAAGGGGATCTTGCCGCGCTTGCCGCTGAGCAGTGGATTCCAGGCTAGCCGGCCTGGGAACTTCTGAGTGACTCTCCCATCTCTGCTTCTCGGCTAGCCTTAGGATCAGCGGCACACATACATCCCACTGCCTCTGGCTTTTTAAAAATGCCGTTTCAGAGATTAAACTCTGATCACTAGGTTTTAGAGGCCAGTGCTCCTACCTGCTGTCCTAGTAGGAATCACCTGACACTTTGACACTACCTAAAATCGTCTGGGGGAAAAAAAACTCAGTTAAATAATTGTTTTTATCTTGTTGGCTGCTGGACACGTCTGTGAAGGGTTGGATTAGTTGGTGACCAATGTAGGAAGGCCTGCCATATGGTACAATAGGTGTTCCTGGGCTGAATAAAGAATCTACGAGCCTGAGGCAACTAGGGAGAGAGCTAGCAAGCCCTTGTTCCTAGTTTTTTTTTTTTTTTTTTTTTTTTTTTTAATTTAGGTTCCTAGTTAAGTTCCTGCATCGCTCTGATATGACCTTGAGGTATAAGCCAAATAAACCCTCTCCTCCCCTTAGTTGCTTTATTGCAGCAACAGCCAGGAAACCAGGATGGTGCTGAGCTCCAGCCCTGCCTGTGGAGCCCCAGCCCCGCTGAGCCCCAGCCCCGCGAAGCCCCAGCACCCACCCCCCCAGCCCCAGCCCCGCGAAGCCCCAGCACCACCACCACCCCCAGCCCCAGCCACCCCCAGCCCCAGCTCCGCCGAGCCCCAGCCCCGCTGAGCCCTTGCTTTGCCCCCCTGTTCTATTTTAGTTACAATTTCTCTACGGTACAATTCAATTAATCCCACCCCCACCCCACCCCACCCCATCTTTGAACTTGTAGAGTTTTTCTTTTTTTAGTGGTGCTGAGGAGTTAACACAAGGCCTGGCACATGTCTGGTGCCTCAGGGCCCTGTATCTTGTATTCCCTATTTGTACAACATGTGTGTTAAAACGTCTGGGAACACTTTGTTTTTTTTTTTTACAGAAATCATACTGTTCTTATACCAGTCTGTAGTTTGTTCTTATTCAGTGATGTTTTAGATGTATTTTCATTTAGTTATCTGGAATTCAATTTCTTTCCCGTATATTATGACTTTACCATCTCTTATTTGTCAATTTCTGACTGTGAAAAATTAAGGTTAATTTTTGACTCCCACAATGGATTTCTATATTTCCAGTAATATGCCCTTTTAAAGATTTCTTTTTACTTTTATTTTATTTCTTTATTTTCATTTTATTTTTTTGTCTGAGTACTCTTATCTGCATGAACATCAGCCTCCATTACAGATGGTTGTGAGCCACCATGTGGTTGCTGGGAATTGAACTCAGGACCTCTGGGAGAGCAGTTAGTGCTTTTAACTGCTGAGCCATCTCTCCAGCCCTGCCCCCCTTAAATTTTTTAAATTAATTTATTTTTATTCTTTTTACTTTTTTTTTTTTTAAGGACTACATTGGGGCTGGGCGGTGGTGGCGCACGCCTTTAATCCCAGCACTTGGGAGGCAGAGGCAGGTGGATTTCTGAGTTCAAGTTCAGCCTGGTCTACAAAGTAAGTTCCAGGACAGCCTGAACTACACAGAGAAACCCTGTCTTGAAAAAAAAAAAAAAAGGACTACATTGGGAAAAGAGTTGAATATGGTAATTTAAAAAATAGATGGTATCATATTTATCTTCCAAACTGTGTATTTAGCTTTCAGTCAGTAATATAAATGATATATATCTGATTTCCAGAATTTTGCCAAAGCTTGCTACTGGAAAAATAAAGTTGTTGACTTCTAGATAAAATGCACCATATTATTTTAAATTGCTAGGTTTGTAATTGGGCTAAACAATTTTTATTAACTAAATACATATGTCTGTACAATTTTGTAATTACAATCTTGAAATAGTTTGTTTCTATGTGGCCAAAGGCTACATTTAAAGGTTTCAAAAAATATTTAGAAATTTTCATTCAAGAATTTTGTGACTATTTTTACTTCTATAAAATCATGATAAAAGAATCTATTTTCCGTGTTATCACAAAGCTCTGATTTAATCATTATTACAAGTTGATCTAGGAAGTAAAAAGTAAATACTATATACTATTTGATATTTTTCCTTAATTACTGACAAGATTAGTGTTTTTCTTTTGAATACAGACATACTTTATTTATAGATTATGCTTCATGCTAGCAACATTTTAAAAATATTTTATTTTCATTTTTAACTATGTGTGCATGTGTTTGTCTATGTGGAGATATATATGCGAGTGCATGCCTGTGGAGACCAGAAGAGGGCGCTGCATCTCGTAGAGCTAGAGTTATAGGCTGTTGGAGCTGGCTAGCATGGGTGCTACAAACCTTTGTAAGAACAGTGTGCGCACTTAACTTCTGAGCTATCTCTCCAGGCCCTGCAACATAAGAAATCAACTTATTATTTAGTATGCACGCATGTGTGAGTACATGTATGAATACATACATGACAGTGTGCATCAAAGACTAGAAGACAACCTTCAGGGGTTGGTTCTCTCTGACCACTGTGAGTCCTGGCCTTCCAACTAAGGTTATCTGGCTTAGGCTACAAGAATCTTTACCCTACTGAGCATCTCCCCAAGCTATTTTTTTGTTGTTGTTGTTTTTTGTTTTTTTGGTTTTTCGAGACAGGGTTTCTCTGTGTAGCCCTGGCTGTCCTGGAACTCACTCTGTAGACCAGGCTGGCCTCGAACTCAGAAATCCACCTGCCTCTGCCTCCCAGAGTGCTGGGATTACAGGCGTGCGCCACCACCGCCCAGCTTCCCCAAACTAATTTTAACAAATTTGTTATGTTGAGAAATTCTTTTTTCTACTTACCCATTGTCATATAATATATATTAGATTTATTTTATCTCCACAATATATTATTTATATTATATATCCATTTTATCTCTCTTTTAATTCTGCTAATGTCCGCTAATTCTAATGATGCTAATGTATAATGATGAATTTTATTATATATTATAAGCACATAATTTTGTATTAAGTACTTAAGTATTGACATATTTAGCCTAGTACTTCATTCAGGTTAGGCAAGCCCTATTACTGAACTATAGCACCAGCTACAGTTTTTATTTATTCTTTTGAGGCAGGGGCTCATTAATTCACCCAGACTGACCTTGGACTTGTAGCACAGATAGACCTGAAAGCTACCTCAGCTTCCAAGTAGCTAGGATTAAAAGGCTTACATGCATTTATGCTTTTGTGCTTACATGCCTGGTTTAATAATAACTCATTTTTTCCTTCAAAAGAATATTCATTATGAAAAATGATAAAATACCAATAAATTTAAAGTCTAAAGTAATGCTCATGTAATTTTATCAACTAGAGAGAATTATTTAATGTATATCCTTCCTGCCCCAATTTATGTCTAAGCTTCTATACACACAGAACCTAACTATATTACTTAATGATCTAGTGACCGCATTCTCATGAATCTTAATTATAACATTACACAATAGTGCTGTTAAGGATCCACGATCACTTATTGAATCAGTATCTTAGTTTTACATTCTTTTCCCAATATGATTGCTTTTGCTAGACAGGACAAGCAATATTTCACAGGCAGTCCTTCCTCAAAGGGAGAAAATGTGCTGTCCTCCTCAAGGGTCAGTTCACTCTGTGTGTACCAGTGTTGACAGATGGGATTACCTTGCCTCCGTGCTTCTCTGTAATAAGGCGAGGGTTTGGGGCTGTAGCTTTGGCCCCACTTTACCCAGGTCCTCAGTCCCCAAGGCTGTCAAAGCCTACCCCAGGGTCATAATCAGATCACATGTGCTTCGTGTCTTCCAGTAATCTTTCTGATCCTGTGATTGACAGAACGACCTTCTAACTCCGGGGTACATACGAATTACCAGAAAGGTCTAGTCAAAACACAGCTCGCCTGCTCTAGCCCCGTGATTCAGGTCTTGGTAGCACCGGGCAGCTTGCCTTTCTGACGACTTTCCAGATGCTTCTGGGCCTGGGGACAAGGTTCGGAGGATCAGTGGCTTAGTCTTTCGCCCCACAACCCATCACACTGCAGTCACTTCCCAGCCTAAGTCCTTTTATGGTTTCCTCCTGTCTACAGGACAAAGTCCAGACTTCTTGGCAAGAAAGACACATCTTTTTTTGCTCTGGCCTTGAACTGTTTTTCTCCAGATCCACTCGAGGATTCAGCTGTCTTCTCAGCTCTTTGCTGCAGGATACTGACTTGTTTGCACGTTATCAGTAGGTCCTGTGCCTTCTGGGAAGGGCAGGAGGAGGGCGGTAGGAGAGAAAGACCCTCATAATTTCCCTGGGCTCCTCGACAGATATTTCACAACGGTGCTGTTACTTTACCTAAGTCTATATACAGACTGCGGTTACAGTGTTCACTGAGTTCTGGTCATTTTCTCCTTCATGAGTTCTATCAGGCAATGGATCATAGCTACCTGAGATGTTCCAAGCAGGCTTCACCATCCCTTTTGGGTCCCTGTAACTCAGATCACACCTCTGTGGACAGTGTCTTCATTATATTGTCACTCAAGTCCCCCCTCTTCAGGGGCTCTTCTCTTGCTGCTGAGACTTTGGCTGGCAGAGTATTTGTTTACTTCCCTGTCTCTTTTGCACTGAGCTTCCAGCTCCACCACACGCCTGTCATGTGTCTCTTAAACACCAGGAAGTTCACAGGCCAAGCCCTTTCATCTTTCTTTATGTGAAACTCTTCCCTCCGCGTTTTAAGACACAGATCAAATATCAGTTACTTTGTGAAGCGAGCCCACTTCCCATGCCCCTTGTTTCTGGTACTCCCATACAATAGACTGAGAAATATCACATGTACCTGAAAACGCGTGCGTTTAAAGTGGCTTTCAGTTCCACAGACATCACTGTGATGCATTTGATAAATCCCGTCCCCGTTGGCAGTCTCTGCTGACTCTCCATCCCCATTATCCTGATAGCAACCTCTAGCCTACTTTGATCTCTGGGCTTTGGCTATTGTAGACATTTTACAAAAAAGAGAAAAATATACTACGTGACAATATTGTGACGGGCTTTGTTTATTCAGCATAGTCTTTTCAAGGCCCTTCCATGCTGTGGCAAGTTTCAACACTTTAGATACTCAGCCATGTGTTTATTCGCTTCCAAGTTGACACGCAGTACGGTGGTTTCCACTTTGGGGCTACAGTGAACAACGTTGGTATAAACACTTGTGTACAGCTTTGTCTAGACAGATGTTTTCCTTTATTTTGTGTAAATACCTAGGAGTGGAATTTCTGGGTCAGATAGCAACTCTGTTTCCATGTTTGAGGAGCTGCCCCGGCTCCCCAGAGCTCCCGCACCAGTTTCCCTCACTCCCGACTCCAGCAGTGGACAAAAGCGCCAGTGTTTCCGCATCCTGCCCAATAGTTGTTATTGTCTGTTTCTAAAATTAGAGCGATGCTACTTTGTGTCATGGGGTATTGAATTATGGTTTTCATCCCCAGTTCCTTAATGACCCAGGAAGGTCAAACATCTTTCCATGTGTATCTTGGCTGTTTGTATGTCTTCTCTGGAGAAATGTCTGTCCAAGGGTTCCTTACATAGTCCAGATATCAGTCCCTTGTCAGAGTTACATAATTTGCAAGTCCTTTCCTATAGTCACATGGGTTGTCATTTCACTTTCTTGATGACACCCTTGAAAGCAAAGATGTTTAATTTCAATGACGTCTAACCTATTTTTCCTTTGGTTGCTTGTACTCTTGTTGTAGTAACTAAGAGACCTTGCTTAGTGCAGGCATTCTCCTTCAAGGGTGTCATGACAAACTACTAGAGGAAGGATGACTTAAGCAACATTGAAATATTTCCCCTCAGTTCTGGAGGTCAAGACGTCAGCAGCGTTGGGTTTTGATACGACCCTACTCTGCTCTCACACAACCAAAGTGCATTAACCGGAAAGGGACATGTGTGGGGGCGCTTTCTTACAGACACCGTTCCTTTCAGCTAATGACCCTATCCTATAAGCTCAGTTGATCTTATTTATTTACTTAAAGGGTCTGCTTTAAATTCAGTCAGAGAGGGAATTAAAGCTTTGTGGTGATAAATGTTATCAACTTGATAGCTTCTAGGATCCTGTAGGACAAAAGACTCTGGCACAGGTATGAGGAGTTAGTTATCCAGGGCAGGCTGCTCCTAGCACGCCCCCTGTGGATTATCTTGATCAGGTTCATTGACTCTGGAAGAGTGATACCTTTCCTTAGGCTGAGCCTTCCGGGGAGTTTTAAGGGTAACTTAAAGCAAAGAAGACTTACTTCTGTGCCATCTGAGAGTCTTTCAGTTTGTGCTATTAAGATCTCTGGCCACTTTTCAGCTAATGTGTGGTGGGAGATAGAATTTTGCTTGTAAATATACATTTATTCCATTATCATTTGTTGAAATTACTTTTTTTGTTTGTTTTTGGGACAGAGTCTCAGTATGTGGCCCTGGCTGCCCTGAAAATTGCCATGTAAACCAGGCTGGCCCTCAACTCATAGAAACCCACCTGCCTTATTAATGCAGAGATCAAAGGGATGTAGTTCTGCTTTGAGCAGATGGTGATTCTTGAAGGAACTTGGCGCCTTTGCTGACAAGTGAACACGGAGTCAAGGAGTTCCCAGGACTTTCTGTTTAGTGTTACTGCGGCTCTGACACCACTGACTTCATTCAGCACAATGTAAAAATCTCAGGGCACAGAATCAGATTGAGGAAGGGTTAATGCTCAACACAAACCAGCACTGGACATACACAGGATGTAAATGACTCTTCTTTTCTAATGGTAAAATGCAAATGATCTTCAGGAAAGAACATCATTAACTGTTAACATGAACCAGTTTACCTGATTAAAAGGACCGCTAGGGAAAGAAACAGAGCAGCGGGTTTCATAGGTGAATTGGGAGCGGGAAATGTCTTCTGCACTCCTGTTATCTGTGGAGGACAAGCGTGTAGCATGGCACATGCACGTTCTGGTGATAGATCTTTGGAAATAATTTCCCCAAATGAAAATACAGAAGAAGGAGTTGAGGGAGGAAGATACCCACTTAACAGTTTGATCAGGGGCCAATCCACTCTGGGAATGCAAAAACCAAAGCTATCTGGTTATTTAGTTAAAATAAGACTGTGTACTTAAGAAATACTTGGTTGTCAATCTAATCAAAATTAACATGATTGTTTATTTTATGTGTGGACATGACCAGGGCCATTTGGTGCGGTTCCTTGGGTCAACACTGTCACGAGTGTATCTGGCAGGGTGTGTTTGACTTGATAAAGGAAGTAAAGTCTATGGCCATCTACGCCGCTTGAGTGAAGCAGAGTTCATTCTCTATCTAGTGGGGAGTCAGGGGAGAAGATCTTGTTGATTCTAGCTCCCTGGGAAGCCTGACTAAAACAGAGACAATGACAACATTTAAATCAGGCACAAACCAAGGTAAAAACCTACCTTCTCTAGGTTTGCCCTTCAGGATCATTTTTACAATGCTGTCTTTTGGGCATGGCCATTGCATTCAGGAACTCAAGGAAGTTCTGGTTACCCGCATAAGTGCCAACCAAAAAGATCTGTCAACATTCCAACAGACAGCATGAAGCCGTCAGTGACAACCAAAACAGAAATGGAGGCATAAAGGGGTAAGGGGGGAGTATTGAAAGTGTCTACAGACACAGGGTATAGGGAGTTGGGGGCTACATGTGAACAAAATCTCTCTCTCTCTCTCTCTCTCTCTCTCTCTCTCTCTCTCTCTCCTAAGTTAGGGTTTCTTCATGCAGCACTGGCTGTCCTAGAATCCATTCTGCAGACCAAGCTAGCCTCAAACTCACAGAGATATGCCTGCCTCTGCCTCCTAAGTGCTAGGATTAAAGATGTATGTCACCGCTCAGCTACATTTTTTATATGTATGAAAATTTCAAAAAATACACATTATTTTTAAGATGAATAAATAAATAAATAAACCCAGCCTTCCAGCAAAAGATCATTTCCATATTCCTTACCTCACCATAACCATGTAGTAGTTTCGATAGTTACTTAACTATTTGTAGTACCTTCCTGGTTTCCTCACTAAACCATGGGTTAAATAAACGTTTTCATAGGCTTACTTTATATTTTTATGAGAGTGATGATTCTGTCTTCTTGCAAAGACTTCGTTAATACAAAATCACCAGAAAGACCACCACGCTCTTGGGTCATCTAATATTGTGTATCCGATGCACTGACGCGCTAAGGAGCAGCCCCTTTCCTCTCTAGCCCGATGAGCGGGATTTAGACTTATCTCTGCATTTCCTCCACCTGCTTCTCCATAGCAGCTCATTGCGCTATCTCACTGTCAGTTTTGGGTCTTGGGTGTATTCCTCACCTCTAGGTATTTAAGGAAATAAGAGAGTCTGTCACAGGAATGGGCTATGGTTTTGTCCTATGATTATTTACCTCTTTAGATGTTTTTCTTCTCTCTCTCTCAAATCTTGCAGCTATAATTACAAAATTTAAATTTTAAAAAGTATTTATTATTATTATTATTGTAGTAGTAGTAGTATATGTGTACATGGTGTGTATGTCTGTGTGTGTTTTTGATGTGTGCGTATGCGTGTGTATAGTGTGGGTGTGTGTATGGTATGTGTCACTGTGTATGTGATATGTGTGTGTGTGTGCATGTTTGGTGTGTGTGTGTATAGTGTGGCTGTGTGTATGGTGTACATTTCATGTGTGTCTGATGTGTGTGTGTTTGATGTGTGTGTATTTGTGTATAGTGTGGCTGTAAGTATGGTGTGTGTTTGATGTGTGTCTGATGTGTGTGTGTGTGTGTGTGTGTGTGTGTGTGTGTGTTTGTAGGATTCTGCTTTTGTTTCACAGCACGTCTTCACAGGTCTCAACGACAGTATCAGCAATAATTTTTTGGAATTCTCTTTGCACTATCGTTTTACATCCTGAAAAGCTGTCTTTGTTCCCATTGCTAGCAGAGCACTTCCTCCTTCCGGCTGGGTGCTTTCTTCCAAGGGCAGCAGTCAAATCCGAAGGTGGGTGCTGAGAGTACATTGAGAGCCGTATGTATATTGAAATCTCCTGGGATTTCTTCTCTTTCAATTCTTTCTTAAAATCCTCTCTCTATTTGTCTTGTTCCCAGAATGATTGACTCTTCCTTTCTTTTGCAATTCAACTCAAGGAATCCCTCGTGTTTTGGAGGTGAGTGTTCCCCATTATTTACAAATATCCTTTATTTCCCTAAATAGACTGTAAACAGCTTGAAGGTACGCTTCCTTTGGGGGCCCCTCTCTCCTTTTTGTGCCATGATCATATATATATATATATATATATATATATATATATATATATATATATCAATGCCAGAGAACTCATCCATATGTCTTCTAAAAAAATTAGGTATATTTTTATCCTAAGAATAATGCTAGGTCATTGTTTTTGTGATTCTTTTTCAATATGCAAGGATCAGAAGAAAACATCAGCAACTGATAAAATATTCAGCAGGTATTGATAAGTAAAAGAATAGTCTTCATATTGATAGATCCATACAAAGCAGAGAAATAAATGACATGGAGTCAAGACTGACTATGGGGGAAGAAGGCTTTGCAGGAACCTGCCGCAGTGCTAAGTGCCCACTCTTTACTTTTAGAGTCGTTTCTCGGAAAAATGAACTCCATCGACTTATAGATAAGAAATCAAGGCTCAGAGAGATTGAGCAATTCATCTAAGGCTACACTCTTGGATTTTGAAATTAGGTCTCTCTGGACCCTAATTCTCTTTGTGCTTTGGAGAATCGAGATAGAGTGTTCATCTCTAGAGGAGGTTGGTACCCAGCTTCCCTAACCGCCCCTCCCCCATCCTCGCTCTTGGAGCCAGCTATGTCCTCAGGAGTATGTTCCACTTCCTGGTCCAGCCCTCCGAGTGAGCCACCTGGTGGTGAAACTCTTGCCATGACTTTGTTTCCACCCTGGTAAGTTTCTGAAGTGCTCGGGCATAATAGCTTATGATGCCAGTTTTCTATGTTTTATTTATTTGCTTATTTATTTTGTTTTTGTTTTTGTTTTAGACAAGGTCTAGCTGGCCTGGAGCTGCCATGTGGACCAGGCTAGTTGGGGAATCCTAGAGATTCATCTGCCTCTGCCTCTTTAGTGGGATTAAGGGAACAACCACACCCAGTTTTAACTTTGTTTTTATCAGCACAGTTCTTAGCTTCAGTACAGTGATCAATAAGATATAGCCCCTCTTGCCTATGGCTACATCCAGTGCCGTCCGTTCATCTTAACTTGCACTAAGGAATAACATTGTACTAGGTTACCAACTGACTAAAGTATATTTAAAAGCCATTTCCACAATTGTACCTCTTTAACTTGTTTTTGTTTTCCTGAGCGTATTCCAGCATGGCAGACGAAGGGAGCAGAATGGGACCCCTCGGCCTCTTACCTTGCCTGGGCTTGGGCCTGGCTGTGGAGCTAAACTTGAACTGTCAGCTTCGCGGCCTACGTGTCATAAGCAGTGCTTCAAACCTGCAGGAAAGTTCTTGAACTCGGGTTTTTACCCTAAGCTGTATCTCCACATAGCCAGATGAGAGAGCCCATCCACAGATGGAAAGAAGCTCAGGGGCTCTGGTTCAGCTAATTTTAAAATGTTTTTTTATTCCCCAATCATATGGCTTTTGGTCCAAGTTGTTTTGAAATGGGTTGCAGCTCAGATCTTTGTTAACTAAGTGATATCATACATGTTCCCACATCTGTTTAATGAATTATTACCTGATACATAGCAATTTTCTCAAACTATTAATCATTAAACCTTTCCCTCAGGCATGAATCAGGGTTTTGTTTCGGCACTTCTTAAAAGTATTCTTTTGACAGAGTGGGTTATAAAAGCTCAAATGTATTCATTCCTATTTTGAAATTTGTGGATTTAATCCACCATGAAACATTCTGATTTCATAAAAAAGGAGCTACATTAACGGCAAGGGTTATTAACGTAATACTTCCTCTGGGCACATATGTTAGCCAAAACCACTGAGCGACCTTTTAGAAGAAATGCATTGAGAATGACTAGTTTGTCACGCAGCTGAGGGCTTATGTGTATAAAAGTATCCCAGTCTAGGTGATATGTCCTGTGATGTAATGGCACGTATAGGGTTCCAAGAGGATTGGGGTGGGGTGTGGCCTGCCATCCCCCTTAGTTGGGAGATGAGCTGCTCATTCTCAGTCACAGGAATGCCGGAGAAGTGTGGTACAGCATTTGCAGTGAGTCTCAGATACAATTTAACAGTGCCCCTTAATTATGTTAGAGAAATGTGACTGCCCAAACGCAGTAGGCTGTCACTCACTTAATCTGAAGTAAAGTAGAATACTTAAAGGCTTTGGCCGGAGTTTAATGCTCCTCCCACTCAGCCTGCATCCTCTTTGTCTGCGTAGAAGTCAATACTTGAAAAACGATCAGTTCTCTTTCAGTGTAGATGTGGAAGTCGCGCTCCGTCCCACCCGAGTGACCAGGGTGAGACCTGCCCCGTGCCTGCTGCGGAGGGCACTTCTCACACAGTGTGCACCAGCGGCTGCATCAGGCTGGCCTCTCTGTCTTTACAAGCAGAACGCAGAGTGAGCCGAGTGTCTTGAACCATACTGGACATGGACATCTTGTTTTGTTTCTTAGAGGCAGGTGGCCCTAATGCAGTCTGTCCAGGCGCCCCGTAGATGTTGGTTTGCCCACCTCAGGCTAAGCACTCTTCCCTGAGGCTCTGGGGTGAAATATGCTACAAATGGAAGAAGGAAAATCTTACATGGTGGAACAAAGACACTTGAAAGCTATCAGCCTACGACCTTGATTTTGTGTGTTTGTGTCTTAAATACTGGTTACCATAGCTACCACCATCCACTAAGAATATGGAGGAGTCAGGCAGGGACTTGTAGGGAGATTCTTGTACCGTAGGTTTTTGGTTTTTTGTTTTTGTTTTTTTTAAAGCTTTGTTTGTACTGAATGTCAAGTCAAGGACCACCTACTTTAATTCATGGTTAAACTGAGATTGAAAATACAACCTAATTAGGCACCTGACAGTGATCTTCAGAATGAATCCCAGATTAAGGTTCCTGGTTTTCTGCTGATGGAGAAGTGGACGTAGAGCAGAACAAAACAAAAGGGCAGTTTCAGAAGCACCCTGTCAGCTTGTTACACCGCTACTTACACAGCCTTAGATTTCTCGATTTGAATTAACGATGGATAGCGATCACACCTCTACCCGGCTTAAAGGATTAGATGAACATTTCCCCACATCATCCACTGGGAAAAAAAAAAAAAAGCCACTGCAAAAGCCAAAAGCCGGGCGGTGGTGGCACATGTCTTTAATCCCAGCACTTGGGAGACAGAGTCAGGTGGAGTGAGTTTCAGGACAGCCAGGACTACACAGAAAGACCCTGTCTCAAAAAACAAACGAACAAACAAACAAACAAAAACAACAACAAAAAAAACCAAAAAACAACAACCAAAAAAAAAAAAAAAAGAGGAAAAGAAAAGAAAAAAAAATAGAAAGCCACCATAAACTCCTAGCTTCCCTTTTAATGAATTACACTGCTCTGTGACCAGAAACCATACTGTTGCTTTCATAAAGCCTGCACAGGAAGACTGAATGGTGGAGGCAATTATCCAACCCTCACAGAGAAGCAAAAACCAAAACAGCCACTCTGGCCCTGATGGAAATAATTACCAATTTAGGAGTTTCCACAGAGAATCCTCTCTCCACGATGCATGGAAAAATTTCCAGAACATAATCTAATAATAGCAAAATAAATAGAAATGCTAAATAAATACTCCAACAAACCCATTGCTTATATCACCGGCGGAAACCCAGAGTGCTGACGCTATCTGAGATTTTCTTGTGACCCAGAGCATGTCCAAGCTATGTACCCAATCTTAATGACAACATATTGAAGTGTGGAAAGACATCGTGCGTTTCCACACAAAAGCGTTGCACAGAAAAGATCGTGGCTTGCCCAGGATTCCTTGCACGGAAGTGTGTTGCACGTGGATGGCAGCCGAGGCGTGTGCTCTCACGTGTTCTCTCAACCTGCCTCTCCTCCCATCCTGTCTCTCTGCACACTGCTAGGCTTCTCCTGTATCCCATCAAGCCTACTGTGACGATCAAAAGTTATTTTCCAAATAATTAAATTAAATTTTGTGCAAGCAGTACATATGAATGATCGAAAGATGGAAACTATATTCCAGAAAAAGAAAACAAATCCAATTCTAATTGTATCTTCTGCAATTTTGAAGCAGCCTAGCCATGCAGCCCTGGATGCCTCAGGCAAGGTTGGTCTTGAACTTGGAGCTATCCTCCTGTGCCAGTCTTCCCACCCTGGGGAACACAGTCACATGCCCCCACGTCCACTTTCTGTTTGCATTTTGCTCCTTTACATATTTTTGTTGCCATATTCATAGTGCACATAAAATAAACATTTAACTTCATTTTTCTTAAAAATGAGATTGGCTTATATATAATTTTACACGTTTATGTTTTGCACATATAGATCAATAATATGTAAATGTATTAACAGATGTATTTCCACTGCTTTACTTTTTTAAAAAAATGTTTTTAGATGGAATTTTTTGGAAATAGAATCTTACGATGTAGCGCAGGCTGGTCTTGAGTTTGAGTCGCTCCTGATTGAGTGCTGAACTTCCGAATGTTCACGGACACGCCTGGCTACAATGCCATTTTTAATGACTAAATTGTGCTCTACCATATAGAGCACCAATATTTAGCTAATTCTCTCTCTCTCTCTCTCTCTCTGCATGTGTGGGTGAGAGAGAGATGTGGTATGTGTGTATTTATGTGTGATGTAGGGTATATTTGTGTGTATATGTATGTATGATGTGGTATGTGTACATGTGTATGCGTGATGTGGTGTGTGTGTACATGTGTCTATGTGAGATGTGGTGTATATGGGTGTGTATGTGTGTATGCGTGATGTGGTATGTGTGTTTGTATGTGTATGTGATGTGGTGTGTATGTGTCTGTATAATGCGGTATGTGTACATGTGTCTATGTGAGATGTGGTGTATATGTGTGTGTGTGTATGTGATGTGGTATGTGTGTATGTGTGTGTGTGATGTGGTGTGTATTTGTGTGCGCGGCACACACAGCATGAAGAGGCTAAAGGTTGTTTTCAGGTGTCTTTCTCATTCACTTCTCTAACTTAGTTTTGAGACAGCGTCTCTCAGTGAGCTGAGCTCTCCTATTCAGCAAGGCCGGACGACCAAGGAGCCCCAGGGAGTCTCCTGACTCCACCTCCCCAGCAGCGCTGGGCTTATTGGCAGCCACAGCTGGCTTTTTAAGTGGGTGCTGGGGATCTGAATTAAGTCTTCATGTCTGCATACCAAGCGGCTGACTGACTGACCTCAGTCCAGGTTAGCTAGTTCTTTATGAGTTAAACATTCATTTTTGTCTGTACTTTTCTATATAGTAGAAACATTGAAAAATATTTTTATTACCAAATATTTACATAATTCTCAAATACAAATACACTATTATTGGTTGACTAATATGTGATGATGTTCTAAGCCCACCAAACGACCAAGCATCAGTGTCACACTCCTCTGAAGCCTCTTCTTGCTCCAGCCTATGGTACTCCGGGGAGAGCTGCTATGAGCTTGCACGTGGCAGTCATGCCAGCCTCTGCAGTCTTCAGCTGTTAGGAATTTAGCATCCTTCAAAGACAGGAGAAGAGACGGTTGAACGTTCTGGTTGGATAAAATAGGTTTCATTAATGGAAAACTCCAGCCCTATTCCTGTGGTAAATACTCAACAAAAGCATTCTCCAGGCACCAAAGTGATAGAAAAATACTTACAAAAAGGTGAATTGTGGGGGAATAAAGTGGGGGAATAGTCAGACTGTCTTCCAAGAATCCACATGGAGAAGGAACCCCTTCCCAGGAGAGACTGCTGTCCAGCTCTGAAATCGAATTGTTCCTGGGGACACTTTGGGTCCTTCTGAGAACGGCAAATCTCCTTGATCTATCTGCCTGCGGTGTTTTGGAGGTGTTTACAGTAACCCTAGACCTGCCTTTCAGGAAAAGAATAAGTGGTAATCTGAGCTCAGAGAGCGTTCTGTGCTGGTCTTTTTAAACAGTGAGTGGAAGGGTGCCCACCCCACCCCACCCCCACCCCAGACACACACATACCTCCAGGGCCTTGCTCCGGGAAGGGGAGGAGGACTGGAGTTGTATCCAGTTGCTTTCTAAAGGGCGCAGACACTGCAGTGAGCAGTCTCCTGCTGTTCGCTCCTTTCTTCTTCCCACCCTCAGGGAAGGCTCATTAGTACCCAATTTTACAGAAGAGGAAGCCTGAAACTCAGAAAGTGAGAAAACTTGGCTGCAGATTATATACTTAGCTAGTGACAGACTGGATTTGAATATAATTTTGTCAAACTTCAAATCCCATATGTTTTCTTCTAGACTTACACATTAAAAAGAAAGAAAGGAAGGAAGGAAGGAAGGAAGGAAGGAAGGAAGGAAGGAAGGAAGGAATTAAGGAAGGAAGGAAGGAAGGAAGGAAGGAAGGAAGGAAGGAAGAGAAAAAAATCCTTCTCTGTGACTGTGTTACCCAGCTCTGTGTATATGTTCTGAAGCTTATGGTCCCTCACTGCTACCAGAGGATATTGGTTGCATCTCAGTGTCCATTATCCTTTGACTAGGAATGCTATTGTGAGCACTGTCTTGTCCAGTCTTAAAATGGTATTTCACAGATCCTTTGTTTCCACCTACAAGCTACGTGCTCTGTGGAATGTCTGGAAGATGTCCTTGCTCAAGAAACAGGCTGCTTTCTACTGTCTCACTCTCTGTTCCCAAAATTTGGATCAAGGTCGGGTGTCAGGGGCACGTATACCATCAGTCCTGAGGTGAAGAGTGATGTTTACTCAGAGTGGAAGAGCAAAATCAAAGCAATATGGCCCTGGAGCAGAACTACCCACACAGCTCAGGGTATTCACCACTCCTAGGTCAGAACTGGGAAAGGACTATTTCCATCTCCACTGAGGCTCTGTGTTCTATCCCACTGTTAACCATCGCTATCACCACTGTGAAGGTGTTGCTGTAGGCTGGTAGCATGGCTAGCTATAGGCAAGTACCCCTCATCAGCTTAGCTTTCCGTACTACTCCTCATACAGCTTTGGGGTCAGCACAGTTTTCTAAAGCCTGTGGGTCGCAACCCCCATTGGGGTTACATATCAGATATCCTGCATATCAGATACTTACATTATGATCCATAACAGTAGCAAAGTTTCAGGAGCAGTAGCAACAGAAGTAACAAGATGTGAAGACCTGTATCAAAAGTTCACAGCATTAGGAAGGCTGAGAGCCACTGCTCTAGAGTAGCTGTGGGCTGTCGTCCTCGGCCTACCCTTTTAGTCCCTAGAAAGGCTTGTGTGCTGACTTACTCGTCTGCAGGATAAGATTATTATTCTTTCATATCAAGTTTTTCATATCAAGTCTGTCAGTTGATAGGTAAGTTCTTCTGACAAATGTCATGCTGGAGGGAGGGGTGCCATACATTGCCCTGCCTTACAGTAGTCGGGACGAACACTCCAAAGCCTCCCTTGCTGAGTGTAATTTGTACACTGATCACTGTCCCGAGGGCTGTCTCTGAACTGAGTGTGGCCTGAAGCGGACCTGAGCCAGTTTCACGACTCTAGCTCTTGGCGTTTGCCTGAACCAATGCCAAGGTCCTTTGTTCCTAGTTCTTTTCTATAGGTTCTAGCACATTTAAAAAAAGATTTTGCCGGGCGTGGTGGCGCACGCCTGTAATCCCAGCACTTGGGAGGCAGAGGCAGGAGGATTTCTGAGTTCGAGGCCAGCCTGGTCTACAGAGTTCCAGGACAGCCAGGGCTAAACAGAGAAACCCTGTCTCGAAACAAAACAAAACAAAACAAAACAAAACAAAACAAAACAAAACAAAACAAAACAAAACAAAAAAGATTTTAACCCAGTGTGAATAGTCACTTGGAGAGAAAGAAACTGAATGGACGTTGTTGGATATTCCTGCCACTCAAGTGTGACTCTTCTCCCTGGTGTGACTCTTCTCAGAAGCAAGAAGAGAAGGAGGGAAGGGGTGGGCTGAGGCCCCTGAGCTTAGCTGGGGATCCCCTCCCCTGGGAGCTGCAATGCCTCTCAGAGCTGCCTGGTTCCTGGGCCCCCCTGTCTCAGGATGCCCTTCCCTTGAGACACTTTTTAAGATGTGGACTCCCTGTGTAAACTTTGTCTATTTTGTAAACTTTGTACACCCTCGAGGCAGGAAAGTCCCCCCCTACCCCGTCCCCCCCCCCCAAGAAGCTTTAGCAGCCAGGCTCCTCCCACAGACCTCCCTAACTGTCAAAATGGTGTTTCCAGCCTCTGTAACTGTCACGAAGATCACCTCCAGCCCCTCAACAGCACCCTCCCCAGATTATGTTAATTTTAGGTAAAAAGTCTGAACAAAAGCTACCAATCCCTGAATAGGAAAATCAACCAGTCTCTGAACTTCCCACAGAAACCCAACAATCCCTGAACTCCCCCTAAGCTCAGGACTTTAAATCCCACCAATCCTCACCCTGTGAATCTCCACCCTAGAAAGCTCCACCCCTACCCCAGGAACCCCTATATAAGCACTGTGCTTTGTCCAGTCCCCTGTTGTCTGCTCTCTCCAAGAAGCACTGGTCGCCACTACTGGACTGGTCCCTCCACACCCTGGACCCACCAGTAAATCTCTTTCATGAGATTTGCTGCCTGGTGTGACTCTTCTCAGAAGCAAGAAGAGAAGGAGGGAAGGGGTGGGCTGAGGCTCCTGAGCTCAGCTGGGGATCCCCTCCCCTGGGAGCTGCAATGCCTCTCAGAGCTGTGTGGTTCCTGGGCTCCCCTGTCTCAGGATGCCCTTCTCTTGGGACACTGTCCCACCTCAGTCCCTGGACACCTTCCCATCCAAGCAGAAAGGTCATCAGACATCAGAGGAAGAACATGAAACTTGAAGTCTGCAATGGCAGCAGCAACACGCTTTTAGCCTAGAAACATTCACTTTGATCTTGAAATTGAGCGACATCCTGTTTGTCTCCCGAAAGTCCCGCAGTCTGTACAGTAAGGATAAATATTAGCAGCATTCTGTGAGCACAGGTGCATGTGAGTGTGTGTGCGTGAGAGAGAGAGAGAGAGAGAGAGAGAGAGAGAGAGAGAGAGAGAGAGAGACTGGTACGTGCCCACGTGTGTACAGGTGCTCCAGCTTGTGCATGCCCAGAGGCCAGAGGAAGACACCAGGTACCCTGATCTATGATTCTCCCCTTTATTCCCTTTTCTCTTCCCAGAGTCTGGAGTTAGGCTGGCAGCCAGTCAGTCCTATGACCCTCCCGTGTCTGTCTCCTGCCCTCAACCCACATTCGCTCTGAGGTTATAGGCATGTGCGAAGCCAAGCGAAGCCTTTCATGTGGGTGCTTAGATCTGAACTCTGGTCTTCATGCTCGTGTGGCAAGCACTAACCTACCTTTCCAGGGGCTGCTTCTGGATTGACTGTTATCAAGGACCGAGACACATCCATGAGGCTAGCCTTTGATTCTCATGAACTTTTTTTTTTGTTTGTTTGTTTTTGTTTGTTTTTTGTTGTTGTTTTAAAGGAATCCTTTGTGTATAGTCCATATAGTTCATACAGGTGGAAGCATGTGTGTGTGTGTGTGTGTGTGTGTGTATGTGTGTGTGTGTGTGTGTGCATGTGGAGGTCAGAAGTTGACATTGGGTTTCTTTCTCAATCATGTTCCACTTTTATTTACTGAGACAAGGTCTCCCTCTGAAGCCAGAACTAACCAGCTTGTCCTGGTCCCTCTGTCCCTTGCACTGGGATTGAAGGCAGCCCGATACAGATGCCCAACCTTTTTCTGGGGATGCAATGGATCTAAATTCCAGTTCTCGCATGTTGCTTTATTCATGGAGTAATTTTCCCCACCCCCCAGGAAACCTTTGAAGGAAATAGTTTAATTTACGTATACTTGGAATGTATAGAAAACTGTGGTTATTTATATTGCTTAGGACTCTCAAGCTACCTGTAACATTTAAAAACAGAAATTCGTGTAAGTGTAAGCGAAGATGATGACGTTTAAAGATCAAAGCTTTCACACCTTCCGCTAGGGTTTCAGAGAGCACTTTCATGGTGGAGATGAAAGACTGGCTCTCCCCAGGGCCCACGTATTAACCCGTCCAAGCACTCTGTTTACATTTGGAAGGCTGAGGGGAAAGAGCCAGAGAACCGCCGGATTGGAATATACTGCAAACACCGAGAAGAGGAAAGGCATCTTCTGGAGAATGAGATGCACTGATGCACTGGAAGCTTAGCGACCGGTGTAGCACTGGAGGGAGGAAGAGCGCAGCGGGGTGAACGGGCATACGGCTCTGTCCTGATAAATGGCTCTCCGTGCGCACTTGAGAGAGGCCACTTACTGCTGGAGTGGCTTCTCCTAAGTGCAGCCCATGCTTGCCGGCTCGTTCTAGCCCTCCCACGTCATTCACTCACCAGAGCTAAGCAGACGCCAGAGGCATATTCTTGGATTCCTTGGACTCAGAACCATTATGGAAATATACTTCTATTCTGCATTGATTACCTAGTCTTGGGTATTTTGTAATAGCAACAACAATGACCCCAACAAAACATGATGAAGACACTCCCATCGATCCATCATGTTGAAGGAGCCCTGGAGAGGACCCCTGAAGACCTTATTCATATCCTCTCTGTGTATCTCTGTCTGTGGCAAGCACAAGAGAACTTGCCGTGTAGTTGAGGATGATGAGCTCAGTATAGACAGTGTTGCATAGAGAGCAGGTGAGAGGGCAGCAATCAAGATCCCTCTTCCCTCTCCTCCTCCTCCTCCTTTTCCTCTTCTTTCTCTTCTTCTTCCCTTCTTCCTCCTCCTCTTCCTCCTTTTCCTCCTGTAAACTTTCTGTTACAACAAAATACCTTCCCCTTGGCATCACCTAACTGACTGCAGGTCTGGGAGATTAGCATCCATGGGATACATGCCTAGCCATCAGAAGGCCTGAGCTCAACCCCTAGTCCATACCGCCCCTCCCCCAATGGAAAACAAGCTACCTGTCACAATGCAGAAAGTAAAGAGAGATTAATAAATAAGGCAGTACTATTGAGCCAACAGAGTGACCCTGAGTGTCCAGACCTGACCACAATGCCGAGCAGGTCCCTAGACCCACGCTACTGTGAACCAGACAAGCCAAGAATTGGACCCCCACAGCCAGCATGTAGGGTCCTATAGGTGCGGGGTCTTATATATGGGACTGGTGTGGGTCACAGGCTGGTAAGTGATTCTAGCCTGGGTGTCCTACATCAATGGCAAGTTTAGGAATGATGATTAAATAGCCAACATTCCATTGGTCTCTGTGGTGTCCCACCGCAGGCTGCTCAGGAACATCCCAGGTCTGTAGAATGGACACTGAGGAAGCCTCTATGTTGACAGACACTTGATATACCTTGATACCTGCAGCATTAAAGAACGTTTTCATTTCAAACAAACAAATGAACAGGCTAATTAATAAGACAGAGTAAATGTTGGTTCCATGCAGTCTCATGAATGTGTGTGTTTTTTATGTAAACATGTGTACATGGGTGTAAATATGTGCATGCATGTATGTGTGTATATGTGAATATGCATACTTGTGTCTATGTGTGTATGTATGTGTTGTGCACACATGTGCATATGTGTGTGAATATGTGTGTAATTGTGTATATGTGTTCATGTGTGTGAATATGTGTACATGTGTGTGTTCATGTGTTGGGGACAGAACAACTTTACTAAGCACATGCTTCACTACTGAGCTCCTTCTCCAGTTCAGACTGGTTGTCTTGTTCGTTGTCATTAGAAATAGCTGGTTAAGGAAATTGAACAGAACTATCTTTTCTGTGAATGGTACCATAATGGTAGCCCATCTTTATAAAGTGGCAAACAAAATAAATGAAAGCATCCCAATTTGAAATTTTCAGTCACTATTTCAAAGGACCAAGTCTTTTATTTGGGCTCACAATTCTTTTTTTTTTTTTTTTTTTTTTTTTTGAGACAGGGTTTCTCTGTGTAGCCCTGGCTGTCCTGGAACTAGCTCTGTAGACCAGGCTGGCCTCGAACTCAGAAATCCGCCTGCCTCTGCCTCCCAAGTGACTTTAGTTCTTCCGTTACTCTATGTGTTGTGAGCTTAGTCATCCGTCAGCCCACACATTCTCTTGGAGTTTCCCACCTTTGGCTGCTACACTTAGGGATTTACTTATAAATAGCTGGCAGACATCTGTGCTTAGGAAACACTCTGTTACCCTAACATACTACATTATTTACAAGTAAAGTTCTGATACAGGTTCTAGTATAATTGAGAACAAACAATTTGCAAAACACATCTCCATATTTCTGTGGATGCTGTTCCTCTACCCTGGTCAAAAATATATCAACATCATTAAATATTTATGTGGTCCCTGCAGGTGTTGCTTCTGGACAGGGCCCTATGCCTGCTCTCTTGTGATCAAACAGAGTTGAAAGTTCCTTCCCCTAGTGATAGGTATCAAAGTTCATTTGGGAAATTGAGTTCTAAAATCGTGTCTTTACATACTTATATTTGTTGATAACCTATATGGCAAGTGGTCTATGCATGACACTTTGAGAAATACTCTAATCTCATGGGTTGAAAAATAGGTAAAAAGTGATACTAGGAATGACCACCTCAATGGGAATGGCACGTCCTTGGGACACGGTGCACACCGTGTTGTGAGAACAAACCTAGAGAGCTGGAGGAAGGACCTGATGAGCTCATTTCCTAGGCTGAGGGTAGTTATGCAGAGTAGGAGGAGGAACCCGGAGTGATCTAGAGTTCTAGGCACAACCTCTGTACGCCAGACAGCCATCCCACCAGGGGCATCAGGCAGATGGAGGCTGAGCTTGAATTCTTGGATTCCTGGTTCTCAGAATATGGCCATACATGGAAGCATGATTCATGCAGAGGTTGAAATGAAGTCATTATCGCGAGTTCAGTCCAACCAGTGTCTTATAAAAGGGCATTTGAATGTAGAAACACAACCTTACAGAGGAAAAGATTCTGTGAGGATGCACAGGCACGGAGATGGCATTGGGACTGTAACAATGGCCTCAATAGGCCAATGCTGTGGAGCATCACAGATTGCTAGAATATTCCAAAAGCAGGTGAAACTCTTGTGGCACAAGTATGAAGATTAAAGTCTGGATCCCTGGACCCCACTGAATGCTAGGCAACTGTAGTAAGTCCACCTTACCTCAGTATCTCCTGTGGAGTATATTTCAGGAAAGCATTTGACATCAATACCTGACCTCTACACACATGTGCACACATGTATAAACACACACACACACACACACACACACACACACACAACAGAAATTCAGAAGCTAAAGGGAGCAAGAAAGAGTTCTGTTCTCAGGCTGTTGCAGGAGGCACAGTCCAGTGGACACGTCTGTTTCAAGCTTTAGTCTGTGCGGCTGTGAACTCCTTACTGTGCATCCTGTTGACAGCTGCTTGTCACTGCAGCTCTTTGGATTGCTACAGCTCACATTCTTTCTCCATTCTCACTGCCACTATGAGGGCTTCAGCCCCAGACCTTCTCCTGTAGCTTACAGATGAAATCTTCCTCCCCTGCTTTACTTCCCTCTCTGCATTCCCAACCTTGTCCCAGAGCTGTCTGTCTTTCCAGGCACCCAGGCATTGCGATCCGATCAGCTCATTGGCCCTCCTCAAACTTCTTGATTTCACTTCCATTTCTCTTAGGCCAGAATCCTAATCCCAGATCATGGCTATGGTCCTTTCTCATCTGGTCCTGACTGTGTCTCCAGCATCATCTCTACTGACTCATCTCCCATGTCTCTTGGTCTTCAGTCCTCACATTTGGCCCTCCAAGACTAACATTAAGCAGTTGGACCATGGCATGCATTCTTTCCCTTTGACAGCTGAGATACTGAGTGACCTCATTCCGGGTTGTTTCCCCTATCTACTCTTTGCCTGTTTCCCATCATGCCTTAAGTCTCTGTGTCCTCTAGACCATCTATGAACCATAGGACTCAAAAAACTGATTCAGTCATTTGGCTCAAGTTCAAAGGTCTGGGATCCAAGGAAAACACTTGTATAACTGCAGTTGAAAGTTAAAGGCCTGAGAACAGGGGAGTGGGAAGGGAGCTCTGCTGGTCTAAGTCCTGGAGTCCTTGGGCCAAGAGTTAAGAGCTCTGATGTTCTTGTGTAGGAAGTGATAAATGTCTCAGTTCTATTAAAAAATTCACCATTGTTCTGTTTGCTGGATCTGGGTAGGATCTCAAAGGATTGATGATGCCCACCCACGCTGTTGAGGTTGGATCATTATGCAGTCTCCTGATTCAAATGCTGATCTCATCTAAAGATGTCCTAATAGATATATGCAGAAACATATTTTATCAGTTACCTAGATACCTTTTAATTCAATCATGTTGAGACAAAATTAACCATCTTAGGACTCATCATAATAGATGCCATAGTTTTGTGTGGATTTAATGTCCTTCTTGACTCCACAGTGCTATTTTGTGTCACTATCAGAGCACCAGTAGTACTGGACAATCACTGACAGCTTGCTTGTTGGTGCTAAACATATGTAAATTCCAAGAGGATGGAGATCAGACCAGCAGTGGCTCCAGAATTCCTGTAAGAAGTTACTTTATAAAATAAAGTTGAGAATTTATTTGGGATTATAGAGATCGCAGGTCAAAACTTTCCCATACTATTCTTGGTCTTACCTTTGAGAGGAATTATGTCACCACTGTATCTGGTCTACAGAATGTACTGAAAACGTTGACTGAGGGAGTGACTAAGTGACTAAGTAAATGAACATGTGAGAAGTTCTACCATCAGCCCATGCCCAAGATCAAAAGGACTGACTTTCAAGTGGAACTGAAGCTTCTTAAAGTCTTCTCTCCTAATACCAGGCTTGGTTCCTTGTTAATAGCCCCATCCATTGGAAGTAGAAAGACTTGAAGACTAGGAGCCACACTTGGCTCCAGCATGAGAAAGGACACCTAAGTACTCATCTTCCTTTGGGGTCAGTCCTTCCTGCTGCTCACGGAGAGGAGAACACCGCTGTCACTCTCCACCCTCTGTCAGCTGCTGCTCTCTTTCCCAGAGCACTCTTTCTCCAGGATGGAAGCTGTGGAGGAAGGGTTTTATTGATCTCTAAAGATGCTGTACAAGCATCACCTGCTTTCAAGTGTTTTATGAGTGGATTGGCCTCCAGCATGACCATTTAGTATCCCAGGAAATGATGTATATTTAGTTAATAGTAACAGATGGATTTAAAAGGGACATTAAATTGGGAAGGTATTAGAAGGGAGAAGAAAAGGAACTGAATGGTGCTCAGTGAGAGAAAAGTTGGAGGAAGAATTTCTGTTGATTTACCAAGAAGTCTAGGACTTAGTTATTACTGTACAATCCTGATAGTTGCATTGCTAGAGACTGATGGAAATAAAAAACTAAAGAGGTTTTGACATTAATAAGACATGGAAATGGGTGAAGATTTTCAAAGGCTCATTTGACCAAATATCGTCCAAAGGGACAATAGAGGACACAGACATCATATGCACACAAATTTACCCTCCTTGCTCTAGGTCATTGATAGATATCAAAGCATCTTCAGGAGACTTTTGATCCCACTGTATATTCCTTAAGAAACCAAAACTTTGCTTCTTTAGTTTGGGGAGTCTTGTGGAACAAATGGGGGACAGGGTGAAGAAACTGGAAGGGACTCCACAGGAAGATGAACAGAGTCAACTAACCTGGACCCTTGGGGGGCTCCCAGAGACTGAACCACCATCCAAAGACCATACACAGGCTGGACCTGGCCCCCCTGAACATACATAGCAGATGTGCTACTTGGTCTTCATGCAGGTCCTCCAAACAACCAAAGCAGGGTCTTACCCTGACTTTGTTGTCTGCCTGTAGATCCTGTTTCCCTTACTAGGCTCCCTTGTCTGGCCTCAGTGGGAGAGGATGTACCTAGTCCTACAGTGACCTGAGGTGCTAAGTTCGATTGGTACTCATGGAGGGACCTCTCCCTTTTCAGAGGTGAAGGGGAGGGGGCAGGGACTGTGTGAGGTGGGGACTAGGAGGAGGGGGGCTTCGACTGGGATGAATGAATAAATAAATTGATGAGAAAAAGAATATTCTTTCTTTTTATGAGATGGAGGATATTATCTTTAGAATGAAAAATAAGCAATTGAATACTATGTTCCCAAGACCTCCCTGGGAACTGACATCCTACTTGGCAGAAGGAGATATGTACCTGGGTAACTGCCATCATGGTTGGCAAGTCAAGACACAAATGTTAAAAAAAAATACAAAAAACAAAAACAAAACAGAAAAAAACAAAACTCTCATCCTGGTAGACAAGTTAGGACATGAATATTAGACAAGGCAAGTCCCCTGCCACAGCTGAATACCCCAACTAATGAGAACAGGATAAATGTACAACAAAGACATGCTCCTAAAGAAATCCCTGTCCCTAAGTCCTGATTGGTGAAATAACTTGGTGGAGATGTTTGTGGGGTCTGGGCTTAAAAACCTTGTGGAATTTTAGGGTCATGGTTCCATTCCTGAATCTGGACCCTGGCTCTGGTCAAACAGTCTTGGGGTGTATGCTCAATGAACTATCCCTATCTGACTGAGATTGGTGTTTGTTTGGGTTGTGAGTGGATTCCCGGACCCCAACAATAATGAGAAATTATCTAGATCAGGTTGCCCTGAGTGAATAGGAGACTGTCTTAATTAATAATTAATATTGACGTAGGAAGACTAGCTCATTGTGGGTAGCACTATTCCCGAGGCTGGGAGTTAAACAGTAGAATAGAGGGGAAACCTAACTGCAAGAAAGAAAGCGAATAAGCCTGCATGCATCTAATGTCTCCGTCCATCAGCAGTTCTCATTCACAATCTAATATGCTAAAACAAGCTAGAGACGGGCTGGAGCTCAGCCATAGTGCCTGCCCACCACGCACAAGGTCCCAAGTTCAGTCCCTGGCACCACAAGAGGAAAAGAGAATTAGTGATGAAAGGGAAAAAAGAAAGCAAAATTACTTGAGAAACCAGAGAAATTCTCAGTCAGTACTGACCAAAGTGCAGTTTGATATAATTGTTCTTGAAAACTAGTAAGGAATGTTCACTAATACCCACCGTGTTTTTTGTTTTTTGTTTTTTTTTTTTTTTACTTTTTTTTTTTTTACTTTTTTTTTTATTTTCTATATTCTTTGTTTACATTCCAAAGGCTTTCCCCTTTCCCAGGTACCCCCCACCATATGTCCCATAATTCCTCTCCCCCCCCCATGCTATTCCCCACTCTTCCCCCCCCCCCACGATTTCTCTGTTCTGGGTCTACAATACTGGATCCAATCTTTACAGGCCCAGGGTCCTCTCCTTTTTTTCTTCTTGAGAGTCATTTGACTTGCTAATTGTGCCTTGAGTATTTAGGGCTTCTGGGCTCATTAATATCCACTTATCAGTGATTGCATTTCGTGTGTATTCTTTTGTGATTGGGTTAGCTCACTTAGGATGATAGTTTCCAGATCTAACCATTTACCTACAAATTGCATGAATTCATTATTTTTAATTGCTGAGTAGTACTCCATTGTATAAATATACCACATTTTCTGTATCCATTCTCCTTTGAGGGATATCTGGGCTCCTTCCAATTTCTGGCTATTATAAACAAGGCTGCTATAAACATAGTGGAGCATGTGTCTTTGTTGTATGCAGGGGAATCCTCTGGGTATATGCCCAGGAGTGGTATGCCAGAGTCCTCTGGGAGTGGCATGCCCAATTTTCTGAGGAACCGCCACACTGATTTCCAGAGTGGTTTTACCATTTTGCAATCCCACCAACAGTGGAGGAGTGTTCCTCTTTCTCCACATCCTCGCCAGCACTTGTTGTCTCTCGAGTTTTTAATCTTAGCCATTCTGACTGGAGTGAGGTGGAATCTCAGGGTTGTTTTGATTTGCATTTCCCTGATGACTAATGATGTTGAACATCTCTTAAGGTGTTTCTCGGCCATCCGAATTTCTTCTGGTGAAAATTCTTTGTTTAGCTCTGTACCCCATTTTTTGATAGGGTTATTTGGTTCTTTGGGGTCTAACTTCTTGAGTTCTTTGTATATATTGGATATTAGCCCTCTGTCGGATGTGGGGTCCGTGTTTTTTTTCTTTCATTTAATAAATACTCCTACTTTATCTTACTTCAATGATATAACTGATCAAATATAAATATTTATGTTTGCACATATGTGTCTAACTTTATTAAAATACAAAGATACATTTTCGGGGCAGGGTCTCACTATGTCGGTCAGGCGGGCTTCAAGCTATCCATCCTCCTGTCTCAGATCCCTGAATGGTGTGATTGTAGGCATGAGCTAACACACCTGGCTCTAACGCTGTTTCACATGGCTTGTTTTGTAATGGCAAGAGCTGGATAAGAACCTAAGTATTTCGGCAGATGGGCTGATTAAATAAATAATATCATTACCGCTCAACGGAATAACAAAGAAAAACAAAGATCTTCAAGTCTCCTGTTTATTAGGTCTGCTGTTCTCTCATGAATGAACAGCAGTGGCACCCGAATACATGTGCAGTATGATTGCAATTTCCCAGTTGTTTTCTTGAATGTGCTTTTTCATAGTGTTTAACACACATGTACACATAACACCCCCGAAAGGAAATAAACCAAATTTCAAAATATACTTTTTATACTTATGAGACTTATGAGTGAGTTTCCTTTGTCTTAATTTTTCTGCAGTTTTTTTTTTTTTTCTCCACGCTGAAACGTAGACTAGTAAAAGAAGATAATTGCTTCTTGGAAATGTACCCTGTTACCTCTGGGTGGTCTTGTCCATCCGCTGGTCTCCAGCTAAGGCTGAGCGGAGTTCTTTATTACATGATGTTATTCCCACCTAGCTGGCACAAAGCACTTTACAAGCGATTTCCCTCTCTGATTTCTGTTGAAACTGTGCAGGGGAAGGAGCCACATGAGAAGCAGGGCAAAAGCAGGCTGCATGCTGCTGGCAGGACCTGCGAGGAAATTCTCCTCTGCTGTTAAAGCCTCAAACTGCACCGCCCGCACCACAGTCTTCCTATTGTTCAAGCCCATTGGCCCTCACGTGCCTTCTCAGCAATTGGGAATTGGTATACCAGCAATTGGTATTTGTATAATTGGAATGTGAATGACAAGTTGGTTTCTCTTGTTGTCCCAGATGCTGCTGCTGAAGCCTTCTCTAAGACCTCCAAAGGAAACGTCTGCCCAACCGTAAAGAGCCCCCTGCTTTCTCAGACTGTGGTCCACGGGCAGCTGGGCTCAGCTTACGTGGCCACTCCCTTTGCAGTCAATGTTAACTTCATTAGCCTGTTGGTGTTGATCCATGACACGTTTTATTATCTATTTTTGGATTATGTACTTTTGTGGTAACTAGATACTGCTAGTTGGAGATATTTAAAGATTTATTGCTGTCTTAGTAGTCGCTCCAAATAAAAATGATAAAACAAGGACCTCCTTAAAAAAAAAAAATCCAGACAACACAATTCTATCACTGGGGAATGCTGGTTGGTACAGAGACAGCCTATCTGTGTTTTAAGAAAGAATTAGGGCTGGAGGCAGCCAAATTTGTTCACTCCTTGTCTGATTTAATCTCTGACTTGCTCATAATTCAAGTCGCCCTTGGCACTTTCTCAGAGACCCACCATCTCACTTTTGAACAGAACAATATATGCCTTCCACTGAAAACACATGACTGGGTCAGCGGTCAAGGGAAGCTAGTTCAAAGGAAGGCAGACAGATACTTTGGAAGCAGAATCAGTTTCTTCAAGGAATCAAATGGCAAGATGTCACTGAACGTTACTTTGATGAAAGAAAATGCAATTTATATTGTATAAAACTAGTTTTTGAGGTTGTACAATAACTCATGCATGCTTGGTTATAGTAATCAAACATTAAGTGCTCCAAAGCCTTTTTAGGCATTTAACAAAAAAAGTAGTGTTATTCAATAGATGGGTGCATTTGATGTGAGTTTAAGTTACATATATTTAAACTTGTGAGGCATACAAATAAGGTTTTTATTTTAAAAGCCTTACATGAATGTTTTAATGGTAGAAATTAAAGACTGCATTTGGTGACATGGATTCCACATAAGATTAAATTAGAATGATTCTACAGGAGGAACATGCAGATCTCTGACAGGTTTATTGAAAAAGACTTATGTAAATGAGCACGTCATTTCTGGTGTTGATCATCTGACTCTGTCAGGTGCAATTTTGGGGGTTCTAGGAGCCAAACGTGCTGGCTAAAGTTTCTTTGCTGATAAAATTTTATTTAATGCATAACATTTGAGTTAAGATTGGCCTTCAACACCGGGCATGGTGGCACACGCCTTTAATCCCAGCACTTGGGAGGCAGAGGCAGGCAGATTTCTGAGTTCGAGGCCAGCCTGGTCTATAGAGTGAGTTCCAGGACAGCCAGGGCTACACAGAGAAACCCTGTCTCGAAAAACCAAAAAAAAAAAAAAAAAAAAAAAAAAAAAAGAAAGAAAAAAAGGCCTTCAACATGGTTTCAAAACTGCTGATCAAGCCCTGTGGGTCGCTGACAATGCTCTTGCCTGGCACACGGTGGCTCACTCCCCTGGTGAATGAGAATATGTCCCCTTCGTCATTAGGTTTAGTTCTCAACGGTGGGAGTCTTAAAATAATGTAGGAACGGGTTTATCAAGGGCTCTGAACTTACGTGGCATTCTTCTGTTTTACCAAAGTGATCTGGGGATATTAAAGCTCCGTCAGTCACTTATTATCTGCAAGCGTCTTATTTTACAACTTCGAGTTTAAATAACCACTCGAGATGAAGCGATACCAACATTTTGAATCCAGGTAAGTGGGTAGCTCAGGATTTTTAAGATTTTGTCTCTTAGCATATGTCTTTTCTTTGTTTGTTTCGTTTCAAGACATAGTCGCTAGCCCATGCTGGGGTGGAACTTGCTACACGCTTAGGTGAACCTTCTGACTCCCTAGCCTGCACCTTCAGGGTGAAGAATCGATAGCGCCTGTGCCACCTTGCCTCGTCTATGCCATGTTGGGGAACCAAACCCAAGGCTTGGCGCATGCTCGGCAAACGCTACTGACTGAGCCACTTTTCCAGCCTGCGTACATCTTTTAATAGACACGATTAGACGCTGACAACCTTTTTCCATTATGAAAGCTACTTACTCTCAATCCCAGAGGGCTGAATAACACAAGAGCCACCATATACACTCCAAAGTGACATTGATTCTAAAACGATTTTGACTTCCATTCTTGATATTCTTGCTAATAGCTTTTTAATGGCTAAGCGCTAAGAGCTAGGTTAGAACCTCCCTTGCTTGGCTACCCGGTATGTTTTCCTGCTCGAAACCCTCCCTTTCCGTCCTGGGTTAGGCTCTCTCCAAGCCCCTCCCATCACTAGCAGAGGACTGCTTTGATTGGCTGTTCCTTTTCTACCCATGCCTTACCTGCTGGTGATCCACAGGCTCCGGCTATTGGTCATTTTCTCTCCTAACTCTACAAACCGTCTCCTTTTACTATAACCTCAATATGGTAATTACTCTCATAATTCTCTTTAGCTCTACACTTCCACCTAATGGATTGCAGGTACCAAACCAGATTTATTAAGTTCTGCCCTTGGCTTTTCCATCTCCCCGGAGTCCTTCTCCCATCAGTGGTGTCACTCAGGCTGCAGACTAGATGACACAAGTTCAACCAGTTAGTCATCGCCACCCCACCCCCACCCAGCCCTGACTAGCCACATTCTCTATTATAATATGAACATGTATGCTAGATTTGTTTCTTCTTCTGTCTCCACTACCAGAACATCAGGAGGAGTGTAAAGTAGTATTCGAGGGTATCTAGTTTATCAACTCACTGATCTTGCCAGTCTTTGTGGTGTTGGATGCAGGCGGCAAAGGGAACTGTGGTAGGCTTGGCTTTGCGAAAGTCTTAGCTATCTGGCAGGTGGATCTAAGGTTACATTTTGACACAATACTGTTTGTGCTCTTCAGAGTTCCTGCTTGAGAATCCTGCAATCGAGTTAAAGACAGAAGCTTCAGAATGTTTGACGTTTACTGATTTGTTTTGGGCTGCATTCATATCTATCCTAGGATGCGTGCAACCTGTGGGCCACACACTAGATATGCCAGCCAGGGTTCCCTTTTGAAGCCACGCCCAGCAAGCAGCGTTCTTTAGCAAATAGCATGGGACTGCGGGGAAGGCTCCGGTCCTGGCTCTGTGCTGATGTGTGTGGTCTGGTGCAAAGCCTGACTTCTCTCCAACATGCTAGCTCAGTCTCCCTGAGGTGGGGGATGTGACCCTGCCCCACCCCTCCTCCCTGCCCCAGACTGTTTCTGTAACACATTCTGGAAAGTTCCTCCCCTCCTCCCCCCTGCCTCCTCTTCATTCCTTCCTTCCTCTCTCTTTTTCTCCTCCCTTTTCCCTCTCTTTCCTTTTTGTCCCTTTTCCTTTTGATCCTTAAAAATATACTTTTATTTGTTTTATTTTATGTGTATAAGCATTGTGTGTCTTTCTGTATACAGGTGTAACATGTGGGTAAAGTGCCAAACTGAGCCCAGAAGAGGGCTTCTGATGCCCTGGGACTGGAGGTTGCAGCCATGTTCACCACCCTGTGGGATGCTGGGAACCCAATCCAGGCTGTCTGCCGGAGCAGCATGCGGTCCTAACTGCTGAGCCATCCCAACAGGCCCTCATCTCAGTCTCTTGACACAGCACGAGCAGGTTAGGCACCCCGTCTGCTGTATAGGTGTCTGGTTAGTCTGGAGTTGAGCTTTTAGCTAACACACTGCCCAACCAAATGTACTTCATAGAGAAATAAAAAACCCACCAATTTTCAAATAAGTGAAATGAGTAGAGAGCACCCATCCTTCTGGTTGTATGAACGCCTACCCCGCCTTTCTGATGACAGTGCATATGAACTTCAGGACGTGTACTGTGCTCAGAGATTTTTATACTTTCATTTGTAGCTTTCAAAAAGCCTTCCTAATTTTCTCGGCGAACTCTATGTACTTTTTAAGTCGTGAGTTCTTCCTTACTCTGTTGCCGAGCAGATTTCTTGTAGATAGCTCTCCGTCATTAATCATCTTGAGGAACCCGGGCCTGAGGCCTCCAGCGCTTGGTCTATCACCTGAACGCAATTCTCAAAGGGCATCACTGGTTCAGCCCTGTGCCACCTTGACATCTCCTTTGATCCCCAGAATTGATGTCTCCCTGCATAGATGCTCAATGATCCCTTTTTTTTTTCCCTGTTGGAAGAGGGTTGATTAACGTCTTTGTAGACCAATTGTGCTTCTTTTTAAGTAATAATTTTTATTTATGGGATATTGTGAGGCACAGTCCTTTAATGAATCAAACTTTGAAGGCAAAAAACAACACAGAGCAAGGAGAAATCTTTAGAGAGTGTCTGGTCCATCCCACGGCCACCAAGCAGACATGACAGCCTTTTCTCTTTGAGCGAACTGGATGATTGATCTGTCTTCACCACACCAGAGCAGCAAATAGTTTCATGCAAGAAAGGCTCAACAGAAGTATAAGATAAGATAGACTTCAGTCAGAGAGAAGGCCATATACTTTCTGTCAAAGGAAATGGAGGCTAGGCCGAGGTGTGCCGATAGCACGGGGTCTGGACAAGGCTCCCCAGGGTGGGCTGGAATGCCAGCTACTCACGGTCCTGTCAGAATGAAGTGGCTGTGAGAAATGGGCTCCAGGCTTCCCCACTGCAGACGCTGGTCTGTGTTCAGGCAGGAATGATTAGGACTCCGTTTTCCATCATGTACATTGTTATTCAGGAAAACCCACAATGATTATTGATCATGAGGTAACAGCTTCAAAAGCAACAGGTGTTGTGTGAAGAAAGTCAGTTTGGCTTCATGTGAAAAAGCAGGCTGTTCTAGGAGCAAGGGTGCTGAAAGCCACCAAAATGCAGGCAGAGGGAAGCAAATCCATCAGTCATCGGGAACACCAAGGGAATCCGGCTGTTTAGTAAAGGGCTCGGTGGTGTCAAGTTCGTTCTGTCTGACCGGGTCTCTGGTCGCTGAGACCGAGGGCTTTTATGCCCATCTTGCAACATTTGTCAATTGTCTGAGTCTGTGTTTTGTAGTTAATTTATTTCATATTTCATTAGACCTGAAAGAAAGCATAGAGCTCATCTGGACTTTTAGTGACAATTAGTATGCCTTTAGCAGCCAGGCACTGGTGTGTGTGTGAGAGAGAGACAGAGACAGAGAGAGACAGACAGACAGAGATAGAGACAGAGACAGGGAAGAGGCAGAGACGGGGTAGAGGGCAGACAGCAGTGCACACACAGTGTGCATGTCTAAACATTCCCAGGGCCAGATCAGACTCATTAGCCACCGCTTTCCTCTCACTAGATTTTAACTGCCTCATTTTATAGAAGGTGAAACCGAGTCTATTCATACGAGTGATATTCAAACCGGGAATAAAGTTTTCCTTCCATCTTGGAAGCATCGTTTTACTCTAAGAAGAACTTTAAAAAAAAAAGTTTACAGGACAGTGGCAACTTCTTATTCAGCTTTGTCTCGTTTTTAGTGTCACTGTCTCATAGGTCAGATGGCAAGAGACAGGTGTGGGGTAAAAGAAGGATGGCTCTCAGCAGCTCCAGCTGTGGATGAGGACCAGCCCTTCCCGTCACAACCTCACCTTTTAACACCGGAAGTGGCCTCTTTTCTTTACTCCGCACCCACTAGGGATGGTGAAGGGGGTACTTTAAAGTCCCGTGGGTGGGGAACACTAAGTGATGTAGTTGGTCTTCGAAGATGTTCATATTTAGTGTCAAAGAAACGGCAAGTGTTGCCGGCCATTGTTCAGAGGAACACTGAAATTATACCCCTCCCCTAAACACACGTTGTGTTTGTCTGAGCCTGCTGTCAGCACCTCTCCACACAGGACGAGGTAGTTGACCTCAGACCTTTTCAGTATCGATCTCTGTAGCTCCAGATCTGTGAAGGCAGTGTTTTCACTCTCTGAATTGCCCTACGTTTTCACTGCCCAGCACTCCAACCCCCTGCTTGGCTAACTTCTGGTCGCATCTAGTGGTTGCTAGGGAGGCTGCGCACCCCTGCTGAGCTCCCTCTGAAGCTTGTGGTGGAGGCAAGCATCAGGCATGTGCAGACAGGCTCTGGGAGGCAGTCCTCCAGCCTGTGGGGATGCTTCTGAAGCGAGTACTCTCCATGTGACTCTGATGGAGCTCCTGTTTACGGAACCGATGCTCAGATCAGAACCGCATGTCTGCCTCTGACTGAGGCCGCTCAGAAGTGCTGCGGAGCTGTACACGGGAGGCTGCCGCCATCTTTAAAGTTTTGTGGTCCCCGACCTCAGCGGGGTGTGGGACGTTGCACAGGTGCCCACCAAGGTTCTTCATTGACTGACACTGCCTGTGCTTTCAGAATTACTTCAAATTCTTCATGCTTTCTGGTTTCCCTTCCCTCAGTTTTATCAGATGAGCTTGCCTCCTCCTCGGGAACATCACGGCTTTATTTACAGAAAACAACAACAACAACAACAACAACAACAACAAAAATTCTCCATAATTTTCAGCACAGCCAGTAAACCTCCTTGTGGGATGTCCGTTCTTCCTGCTACATCCAGTGAAGGCGGCGTGACCCCTGTTGAACATACTCCTTCTCTGTGCTCGTTGGCTCCCACCTCTCCTCCAGATCCAGGGATGCTCACTTTGCATTTTCATAGATCGATATATTTTTTATTATTACTGTGAATCGGGCCCATTTTACACCACTGGTTGTTGTTGCTGCTGCTGCTGTTGCTGGTGTGTGTGTGTGTGTGTGTGTGTGTGTATGTGTCAGAGAGAGAGAGAGAGAGAGGGAGAGAGAGAGAAAGAGAGATCAACATGGAGTGCCCTCCTCAGTCTTTCTCCATCTTACGTTTGGAGACAGGACCTCTCACTGAACCTGGGACTTGCCAGCGAGTCCCACAGATCTTACCTCCTGCACACTGAGATCATAGGCATTCTATGTGGGTACTGGGGATTTGAACTCAGATTTTCAGGCTTGTGTGGCCAGCCCTTTACAGATCAAGCCACCTCCCCAGCCTCTTGTTCTCTCCTTCTTAAGTGACTTTTCCCTATTCTATCTTCATTTGTGTCTGTGAGATCCTCACAGTCTACCCAGTTTGATTTTGCAGTGTTTTTGGGGGGTTTGGTTTTTTGTTTGTTTTACACTTCACCCCATCTTGTACCACGATGCTTCCGGGAGCTCTGCCCCTCCCTTTTATGCTACTCATTCATTTTATTCTTCATACTGTTAGCAATGAATCATCATCTACATATAACTATAACTGTAACGTGTAACTATTACAAACTCTCAAGTGTGCCCCCCCCCCCCCCGCACGCGCAGTCTTGCTCTATAGTCTAGTCCCTGCCGGCGTTGAACCTGTGGTCTTCCTGTCTTGGCCTCCTCAGTACTGGGATGACAGACGTTGTGCCTCTACGCAGGCAAAACTTTATTTTTAAAACACTTCTTTGGAGTTTGGCTGTTAATAATAAATCAACCATTTGGCTCGGGGTTTCTCAGTGTCAATACTATGCACTATTCACATTTGGGGTTAGACGGTTCTTTGTGGTGAGTGATGCCCTGGACAGCAGCATCCTCGGCCTCTACCCACAGGATGTCAACAGCTCTCATCTCCTAGCTGTGCCAACTGGGAAATGACTGAAGAGGTTCATTTTTTCCCGGTCGAGAACCCGCTGCTGCGTTTAGCCTAAGCGGTCTCCCTAGGAGCGCTGTGTCTCGTTGTGGCCTCCCCCTTCTCTCTTGCTCTCCCCTTCTCCCACCTCTGTCTGTACTCGGGACGCGCGGCTGGGACTGTGGGGATTCTATGTGTAATCTTGGCATCGGCGAGAAACCTCTGGCGTGCAAATACTTTGCCGCTGGCCTGGCTCGTACAGCCTGTGACTTGCCGCCTGGTCCTCCAACAGGCTTACCACAGGCCTCAACTGGAGATGCAGTTCCGGCTGAGTTTCTGGAACTCAGCGGCATTTCCTCTCTTGCCCTGACACTGGCTGTCCCCTCCACAAGTTCACTGTGGGGACAACTGGTCTCTTCGCAAGGGCACTTCAGCACTTTACATGCTTATTTAAACCTTTGGCCGTTTGGAGGCTCCATAGGTGTGATATCCGATTGCGGATCCTGTTCCCAAGCACTGGCCTGGACCCCCTTTTGTGGAGTCCACTTCCGGCTAGCATGAGAGGCACCCCTTTATCGTGGCACCCATCTCTGGCTAGCATGAGCTCACTTCCGGCTGGTATGAGGGACCGTGGAAGATCCTCTTTTCTCATCCCCGCAGACAGAAGCTCTCTGATGTCCTGTCCTCTCACATTGCCCTTAGAGTTCTCGTCAGACTTCTCTTTCTCAGAGTTTTGGACCGAGAGGGAGAAATGTGTCTCACAGGGGCTGCAACACTTCTCTACCCCCCTTAGATCTCATAGCTCTTTCTCGCTCCTGCCCTCGAGTCTTGTGTCTTATTTTTGGTGGTAGATGGGGGAGAGCGGAGCCCTTCAGCATCCAGAACCAACGGCCGCCCTCCCGCCACGCCATCACATGTGCAAGAACCCATTTTGAAGCTCAGTACAGGTTTCTCAGTTTTGCTTTTAGAACATTCTTTAGTTCTAACTGGGACTTTTTTTTTTTTAAGTTTCCCCTTTACAGAGGCAATGCGGCCCCGTCTTAACATTCAGCATAAATGATAGAATGACTGGGAAATAAAAAAGAAATTACCAAGAGGGAAAGATATAAAATATAAAATGTCTGGTGGTTGAACTCTCAGGCTGCTTTTTTGCCAAAGTCTTACAAAGCTCATCAAATATTCATCTCTCAGACCTTAATGTCTTTGGAGGCAGAGACTAATGCTCTGGCGTCGCCGGCCTCCAATGGCAGTTGGGAACACAAGGGCCACAAATCGCTTAGCACTCTCCCTCTCCTCCACACTCGGGAGTGGGGCTTGCCATCAGGAGTCAGGGCTGAGAGGCACCACTGGCAGGGAGCTTGCTGTCTGTGTGGACATAGCCAATAAAAATTGGGAGTGCGAAGTACATGGCTGTGTGTTTTAAGGGTTATTGGCACCGCCTGACTGTTTCACTGCCAGTAAGGATCACTCCCCCCAACCCCACCCCAATTCTATTCCGCTTCGTGCTGGACGGACTCAAATAGGAAGCCGACACGATGTCTACCAAAAATCATTTTAATCTCCAAGTTCCATAAAACAATATATGACACTCATATAACTCAGGTTCCTGGAACGAAGCTTGTTACAACCAAAGCACTTCCAATTTTATTTTTAGAAACGGGTTCATGGCGGTTTAGTAGGATTAGGCTGACTTCCTTTCTGTCTCGGTTGGGGGGGGGTGTTGTTCTAAATCTCAGCCAGAAAGAATAATTTGTTTCTAATCTGCTTTTTTTTTTTTTTTTGCTTTGAAGAGACAATGGACTCCATTAAGAAAACAGTTGCCATTTTGTTTCCCTTGAGAAGCTACAGCCTGCAAAACCTCTCCTTGAAAAACATAGAACTAATGTGATGACATAGATTTTATATTACAATGAGCCAATCTGACAGGGAGTCACGGCTCTGAAGACTCACAGTGACATAGACGGATGGCAGAGCTGGCTTTGGGGCTTCTTCCGGGTCCTGCCTGCTGTGCTTGCTGACCTAGAAGCAGCCTTTGGAGACAACTTACAGTCCAGCTTGTACCTGCACCACAAAACTACTGCCCACAAACAACAACAACAACAAAAAATACACGCTGTCTATTTCAGGGAGAAAATGGGACATAGTAAGTGGTACATATCGATGTGTTGAGTTTATTCTGGTTAAAAGAGATAACATGTCTTAAAGGATTAATTCTTTTCTGATAGTATGTGTGGCTTAGTATGCACGCAGATGTGTGGAGGCCAGATCAAGGTCACTTTGGGGTGTTGTTCTACGGGAGTCATTTATTTGCCTTGTCTTCTGAGACACTTTTTCACTGGAAAAATATGGCTCTCTGATTTGTAAGGCTGTCTGATTAGGCTAGGCTGGCCGGCCAGCAAACTCCAGGATCCTTTGGTCTCCATGTTCTCAGAGCTTAAGCACAGGTTGAAGATCCGGTACCCTGCGTCGCTGTGGTGAAGGGCTCAAGCTCAGGGCTCCCTGATCCTCAGCCAGCACTTACCAGCCGAGGCTCGCCTCAGCCCCGCAGTCAATTTTCAAAAGGGAAAGTGGTCGCTAATGACAGATTTCAAGGCCCCACTAGAAAAATATAAAAAAAAAAACCCCAAAATATATTTACACGGGAGGTATTTTAAAAACTAATTCTTGAAAGACAGGCCAAACAGTGGCTATCATATTCGCTCTAAATGTGGAGATCGGATACCAAGCAAATCTTTGGTAAACCCCTCACAATCTGGAATCAGCTCAGGATAAAACAGAAAGGAAAATTTAGAAAAAGCCACAAAGCTGAGAGACGTGGGCTGACGGATGACAGGCCCCGCGGTGTAAGGGCAGACCCCAGGCTGCCTGGGCTGGCCGAGGGACCCTCCGCCCGGGTGCTGAGCCGCCAGCCCTCGGCATTCTCACTGCGGACTTCTTTGCAAAGTGTCGTTGTCTTTAGGCTTGCGTTTATTTCCTCCAGCTTTTTGATTTGAACATTTCCAGCCCTATAGAAATGTCAAAAGAGCAAATCATTTGAAAGAAGGTTGTGGAGAGTCAACTCTTTTGCCCTAAAATACATCAGAGTGTAACTCCCAAGTGAAAAGCTGTCTTCCCGCAGTTCCATCAGGACACCAGGAATTTCACAAAGGTGTGTCATGATTGTTTCATTATACAGAACACACATTTCCCAAAGGGTTCCCTATAGGTTCCCATGTCCTCCAATCCATGTCCACCAGGAGCCATGCAGCAGCTGTGGGTGTTACTCAGGGTAGAGTACCTGGTATGCTTACGTCTGGGTTTGATATAACATTTGTAAAGAAAAGCAAATTATACACTGGCCAAGGCATTGGGATGTTGTGTGTGTGCTGCTATTGCCAATATTAGAGAAACTAAGCAAAGCGATGGTTAGTTTGAGGTCAGTCTGGACTATACGACAAAACAGATTGCTTAGGCTAGTTGTGTGACCCAAACAGCCCAAACAACAGATCTCACAAAAAACTAAGCATATACAACAACGACTGTATTTGACTGACCTATATCTTTTGTTCTTTAATCTAGAACAAGGGTGAGCTAACATTTATTGTAAAGGGCCAGGAATAAATACAAATATTTACATATACAACAACATAACAGTAATATCAATATTTTAGGCTTGTGATGCTATGTCTCAGCTACCCAAGTGTGTTACAGCACCTCAGCCAAAGCTGTATACAACGTAGAAATGAATACATGTGATTGTGCTTCAATACATTTATAAAAATTTCCAATACCATAAATTATTATTTTTCTTTTGTGTTTTGTTTATTAGATTGTGGCAGGGCTTCCTGCAGTACAGGGACTCACTGTGCAGCCAAGGGCGACCTTGAACTTCTGATCCTCCTGTTCTACCTTCTCGGTGCTGTGATCATGGGCATGAGTCCCAGGCCGAATTTAGTGCTTCTGGGGACCTAATCAAGAGACTCATGCCAAGCAAGTGTCATACCAGCTGAACTACATCCCCATCTCTCTTTGAAGTTCTTTTTCTTTTCTTCCTTCCTTTCTTCCTTCCTTCCTTCCTTCCTTTCTTTCTTTCTTTCTTTCTTTCTTTTGTTCTTTCTTTCTTTCTTTTGTTCTTCCTTCCTTTCTTTCTTTCTTTCTTTCTTTCTTTCTTTCTTTTTTTCTTTCTTTCTTTTTCTTTTTCTTTTTTTTCCGAGACAGGGTTTCTCTGTGTAGCCTTGGCTGTCCTGGAACTCACTCTGTAGAGCAGGCTGGCCTCGAACTCAGAAATCCGCCTGCCTCTGCCTCCCAAGTCCTGGGATTAAAGGTGTGCACCACCACCACTCGGCTGAAGTTCTTTTTCAATGACTTAAAAGTATACAAACTATTTGTTGCTCATAAGTTGTAAAAACAACAACAACAACAACAACAACAAACAAACAAAACCAAAAACAAACCAGTAGGTGGCAGGGCTTGGCCCTTCACTTGCTGGTCCCGTATACAGAAAATCACCCTGCCTTTTAAGCTGAGGTGTATGAAAATGTGTACAATTTTAAATGGACACGCATATATCACAAGAAACAATTGTGACTTTGTTTTATGAAAACCACCAGCCATTTGTGTTAGTACGCTGAGCCAAGGACAGTCAGCAGCACGTCTAAGTGTGTGGATAGAGTGTGCTTCCAAAAGTGGGTTTTGCTCAGCCGGGCCATGGTGACAGACGCCTTTAATCCCAGTGGTTGGGGGGCAAAGGCAGGCAGATCTGTGAGTTCAAGGCCAACCTGGTCCAGAAAGCAAGTCCCAGGCCAGCCAGGGACACAGAAAAACCATGTCTGGGAAACAAAAAAAACCAACAGCAACAAAAAGGGTTTTGCCTCATGTGTATATGTGTGCATGTGTGCGAGCAAGTGTGTGTGGTGTGCAAGCAAATGTGTGGTGTGTGTGTGTGTGTGTGTGTGTGTGTGTGTGTGTGTGCTGGGACAGAACTGAAGCATGACACATTTTAGGCAAGCCCTCCATTACTAAACTACAGCCTCAGCTGTTTGAAGTTGTTCTATTATCAGAGTCCTTACACAGCAGATATATGCATATTTGGATATCTGTCGTGACAGTGACCCTGCCTGTCAGGCCAGCGTACTGAGTCTCTGTGACAGAACTATGTCAGAGGATGTGAAGGCTCCTGTAGATTCCATGAGCCATGTCACCTCTTCTTATCAAATTCTCTGCCCCCTTGGGGCAGGGCCTCGGCCTCGATTTTACGAGAACAGACACAGAAAGGTGGGAGTCAGCAGGGTCCAGAATCTGCCCACCTGGGCTAACGAAGTTGGCTCTTATTAGCAAATCTCCTGGGAGTCTTCCAATATCCTTAGGTGTCCCCTGGCCCCAAGGGAAGGGCCTGATGTCTCTCCTTTAGTACATTTTATTTACCCTGGCTACATCACCATTTGGCTTTGTTAAAACAGAAACTGGAATGGCTTCTTTATACTCGAGAATAGTGCTGTGTGACTCATGCGACTTCCTCCGGAAACACAAGTGGGTTGTCTCACTAGTTCCTGCCAGAAGGCTCCAGCTTTCCGATGTACCCCAGGCACCTTTAGTATGCTTACAGTAGTCTAGATAGGATCTCGAACAAGAAGTGGGGAGTGATTGTTTGGACCCAGAGCGGAGCACGTCCCCGCTTCTCTGAAGACAGCAGATGTGTCAGCCATCTCGGAGGCTCATTTGGGACAGAGGTCTTAGTTTGGGAAGATGTACAGTCAAATAAATGATGGCTGGCTGCTGAGACTCAGCCCGCCTGGGCACAGCCACTCATGGTCGTATGGGGGAACCTTTTATTAGAAATGCACTCCCATGGTGGTATCTACTGCAAATGTCTAATGTCTCTCAATGAACCTCACATGTAGGTTTTAAATAACGATTCCTCTCTCCGTTCAATCCGGAGAAGCCCGTGTCAGCACCGAGGAACTGAACACATTTAGGGGTGACACTGTTTCTGGGGTTCTCAGATCCTTATTATTGTCCTACTGCTCAAACCAAATGCCGCGCTAATTTCTACAATGCCCATTTTATTAGTTAAATAAATTAACCTGTGGCAGCAATATCATGAATAGACAAAACACATCTGTAATGAACATACATCATATTAAGTTTATGTTGCACTTTATTTGTAATAATATCTCCCCTCTCTGAACCGTTTTAGTCCACTAAAGACATTAAACAATTCACTTTTCAAATTTATGGAAAAAAAGATGGTTGGAATCCTGGTAATTTATTCTTTTGAAGTTTTTTTTTGTTTGTTTGTTTGGTTTTTTTTGTTTTTGTTTTTGGAATGCAGTTTGAAGAAAGCAAGAATTTTCTTTTCGTTTGCAAGAGGGCAAAGCTGTTGGTAGTTCAGTCCCTTCCCTTCGCTGGCCTTCATGTCTAGCTCATGTTTCCATGCCCAAAGCATCATAAATAACCAATGAAGTCAAAGCCTGTCTAAACACTAGGAGTCAATTTCCATAAACGCTCGTGTTAAAAATGCATGACTGGCATGCAGTTTTAATTTTAGCCACAGTGCAGTTTCTGTCTGTGGCCAGTTTTCTTGGCATGCCTTGTCTTAGCCTTTTAAAGCCCACTAAAGATGAAAGGCAGCCATCTGTGGAGCAGTGCAGGTGGCGTCAGCTGCTACCTCGGAGATGTGTTTCTCCTGTACCAGCACCAAGCCCTGTGCCCTCAGGAATGAGTAAGGGGATCTCAAACTGGGATCCCGGAGAAGAGCAAGCAGTAGGTGTGAACCGACCACCGCCCTCTGACCTGTAAACACAGTAAAATGACAGGAAGCTAAGCATCCTCGCCTCCCAACCCCGCCAACGCCAACGCCGCTGCCCCCGCACACCATGTTGCGGTTTCCACAAGGGATAAAACAGTGGTGGGGTCCTCCATGACTCCCCGGAGTCAGAGAATACATACGTGGTGCTCACTCAGTGACTTGGGCTTAATCAACTAAACAAGAGCCTCTGCTTAGCAGAGAAAAAGGCTTAGAACAGTCACTGACTGTCATTACTGCTGCCGGTGTCTAGGAAAGCTGAGGATGGTAGAGAATAATTTCTGTTTTCTCATAATGCATTAGTAAGTTCTTTTTTTGTTTTGTTTTGTTTTGTTTTGTTTTGTTTTGTTTTGTTTTTTTCGAGACAGGGTTTCTCTGTGTAGCCCTGGCTGTCCTGGAACTCACTCTGTAGACCAGGCTGGCCTCGAACGCAGAAATCCGCCTGCCTCTGCCTCTCAAGTGCTGGGATTAAAGGCGTGCACCACCACCGCCCGGCTGCATTAGTAAGTTCTATGTACATTATTAGTTATTACTAGTGAGTTAGAATGTTGGTTTTATGCATACAGTTCTTGTCGTGTGTGCCCAAAATGTCTTAAGGTCCCAGGGCCTTGGCTTTCCTGTGTAGAATTTCCAGCAGGAAATTATGCCTGGTTGGCTTGATTGTTGACTCATGGTGTCTTTTAAACGAAAACCAATATTCTTGCCAGTGTTTGTATTTTAAGGATTATTACGGGAGAAATGCTCAACAGAGCCGGGGTACATTCTTCATTAGAAAAGGTGTCTATGAGGGAAGAGTAGAAAATGTCAAAAACAATAAATTCTCCTAGTTTTTACTCTCAGCTTCCAGTGCCAGGCAACCTTCGAGACGTTTGGAAGCACAACACCGCCCCCTTCTGGTAGAGTCTTGCCATCGTTTCTCTCTGCCAGTTGATGGGACTCTTGCAGCCATAATCTGTGTTTCTGTGTTTCTGTTGATTTGTAGCCTTGAAAACTTTAAATAAAGTCGAGACAATGTCTTAGTAAATTTGGATCAAGATAAAAAAGTAATTAAGCAGAGGGCTCTTAACTGGTTCTGTTGTTGGATGTGCTTTTGGTATCAGCGATCGTACCTGAGGCATTCTGTGCTGCTGTTTTTCAAATCTATTCCTTACCTGCTACACAAGACTCTGTTTCTTGCATCCCAGGCAGGCCTGGAACATACTGTTCAGCTGAGGATGAGCTTGAACTTCTGATTCTCCTGCTCCCTCCTCCCAAGTCTGGTTCTCCTCTTCTCTTCTCTTCTCTTCTCTTCTCTTCTCTTCTCTTCTCTTCTCTTCTCTTCTCTTCTCTTCTCTTCTCTTCTCTTCTCTTCTCAAAGCTGGGGATCAAGCTCGCAGCTATGTGTCCACCAGGCAAGCTCTACAACTGAGAGGCGCCTCCAGTCCACTTTACTAGAGCATTCCAAAGTATGTTTAACATGACCTCTGTCCTTGGAGGTGGTGAGGATTCTTGCCGCTAAGATTGCTGAGCTGCCCGCAGGCAGGGTTTGTCCCTCACTGCTCCACACTGACCACAGTCAGCCTGCTACGTCTCCTGGTCAAGTGAGTCAGAGGGAAGATTTCCTTTTCTGTCCAGTAGAGGGCAGGAGGGCCACGCAGAGGAAGGTGGTCCTAGCCCTGCTGTTGTGAAAGACCAGGAGCCCACAGAGATGGTGAACTGCAGTGAGAGTTTTGGTTTCTTAAAAAACCCAGTTCTTTCATGTGAACATGTTTTTGCTTTAATTCCCAAGTGTGGGGAATGGGGCGGCTTCAGGTTGTCCACAGCTGTTAATTATGATTGTCTCTTGGTGTCCTTGGGGTGGGTGGGTGATTTTTGCCAGCTGCATAGTTTAATTTTGGGGACTCTGCAGAGGGTATAAACAAGAGACCCCCAAGAGGACTTGTGGTGGCTGCTGCTCTTCCTGCTGCTGCCCCTGCTGCTGCGGCTGGGTCCTGCTGCTGGGTCTTCTGTAACTCGTTTTCTGGTTTCCTGGACTGCCGGATAGTCTGATGACTTCCCCCGAGGAACCCAACAATCCAAATTGGCAGGAAATAGCCCATAGAGGTCTACACCACACCCCTTTCCCTTCAAACCTTTTTTCTCTTCTATCTTAGTGTTGGGGTTGAAAGGAATAAGGACGAAATAAGGGTCGGAAGGGAGGTAGAGATATAAGAACCCAATGAAATAAGACAAATATGCCAACAGTGAATCCTCTGTTTGAGAAAAGGCCCAAGAATCTTGGCACCCTACAGGATGTCCAGCCAAAATGGGGCATCATTGGCTACTTCAGTCAGCTCTGCTGCATCTGGCTGTAGCTGTAAAGGGCTGCCCTCTCCTATAAGCAAAAGTACCTCCTGCAGTAAACCAGTTCAACCGGATTTGTCTACCAAAGCTTCATCTACCAAAGCTTCATCCACAAGCACGGGCCAGAGACTGGTAAGAGAGGAAGAGGCTGTCGGCCTAGGTGAGGGAGAAAGCAGCTCTGGAAGGGGGCTCTCCCCACTAAAAGACCGCCAAGCCCTTCAAGCAGGGGCGTTCTGCCTCTACCTTAGTGGAAAACAAGAAGGCTTAGCTAGGGGTCACATGATGGGGGTTTCCTGCTGAGTCATCAGGAGGAAGAACAGGTTGGGCGCAGCTGGTCCACGGGAGGAAATGTGTCCCCATTGCCTTCACACAGGTTAACCCAGAAGTCAACGATGTTCTGGCTAAGCTGCTGGAAGCTCCGAGGAGCAACTACTACAGACACCATGGGAACTGCAGACGTCCATGAGACAAGGTCTTGGGTTCAAAGCCGGCTGCCATTGCCGACCTGGAAAAGGCAGAGGCCACCAAACTGGGTTAACGGTGCACCGGATCCGTTTCATCTGCACGAATAAAATCCTGTTCTTTGGTAGGAAAAAAGACAGAGAATATTCTCTCCTAAGGGCTGGGTATGGTGGAAAAACAAGGGAGAGTATGACTGGGGGGGAAATCACAGGTAAGTTGTACAGCTATGGAGAACATGGCCAAGAGAGCTGATTCTAAAGCTGCCTAAGTAATAAATAGGTAAATGGAAATTTTGCTCTTGTGTAATTCCTGTCCATTGGGGTTAAGTGTTTCTAAGTGACTGGTTGACTGGAAATGCACCCGGAGCCAACCATTTTTAACTCAGCAAGTTCTGCCATAGAGATGTAGGTATACAGTCAGTCTTAAGAAAAAATAGTTACTGGAGGGCTGGTAGGGTGGCTCAGCAGGTAAAGGCACTTGCCGTCAAGTCAGATGACATGAACTCAATCCTCAATACATACATGGTAGAAATTAAGAACAGACTTCTGCAAGTTGTTATCTGATCATGGTGTGTGCATATTTGTACACACGTACACAGACACACACACTAAATATAGTTAAAAAGAAATAGCAATGGAAATGAACAGAAAAAATATATGTCTTTATATTTTATTTCTGAAGTACCCTGCTGGTACTAGACCGGAAGTAAATTTCCACTTGCCATCCCACCACACTTGATCCCAAACTCCATGACCAGAAAGGGAAGTGCTTGTCCACATACAGAGATGTGGGAGACACTGAAATAAGCAAGTAAGATGATTATATTTTCAAAGTCAAGCTGTGGCCAGGATTATCTATTCATAAGAATATGTGCCTTAGTCATTGCTAGGCTAATTTATAATTCTGTAGCTATTAATGTTAGTATGCAGAAAATTGATAGCAGTGTGAACAAGTTTATGGACATCACCCCAGGACCACCCAGGCATCCTCTCCTCTTTGGCTACAAAAAAAGCACCGCTTTTTCTCCCGTTTGCCCACTCATTGCAGAATTCCTTGTCTAGAGCTGTTCCTGCTGGCTGGCTTCTGCTGTGCTCTGTCTGTTGAGATGGAGCCTTAGTTTCAAAATCACTGAAGCGAATGTAACCTCTTTAATGATATTTCACATTTAGCGGCTAGGATTGACTCTGACTCTGTAAAATTACATTTTAGAATTAACTCTCTCTCTCTCTCTCTCTCTCTCTCTCTGTGTGTGTGTGTGTGTGAGAGAGAGAGAGAGAGAGAGAGAGAGAGAGAGAGAGAGAGCACTAGCTCATGGGTACCATGGCTGCACGCGGGTCAGAGGAGATCAGGGAACAGCTTGCCCTCCTGCTGTGTGGGACGTGAGACTGAACTCATGTCACCAGGCTTGATGTCCAGCTCCTCTCCCATGGAGTCATCTCTTAGGCCCCAGGTAGACTCGTATTTGAGGATGTTGTTTTATCTCTTCCCTCGCTTGAGAATTTAATAGAAGTTTAACATATACTTGTGAATCATGACTATTTTTTTTCCTCTCAAAGACCCTTTAGTGATATCAGAAATAAGCCAAGGAAGTCCTCTAAGAGCCTTGCTCTATTGGTGTTTTGGGAGGAGGCGGCACCAGAAGCAAGCCAATGTTTAGAACCCCGGCCCTCTCAAAAGTGAAGAAAGCAAATGAGACAGAGGATTGTGTGTCTCCCGTGTGGCTTCCTCTTGCCTGGCTCAATGCTCACCTTCTGGTCCAGCCTCTCCTCAAGCAGAAGGGCTCTTCTGCTGGGAGGGCCTTCGGAGCCAGCCCATCGCCCCGACCTGTCCCTGAGTCTGCAGTGTTGTGTGAGCATCAGCAGAGTAGGTCGGCTCTGCCTCACGTTCCGGTTTTCCCCTGATTAGGTGTGGGCTCTTACAATGCTGTTGGGCGTTTCTGTCTACTTTTCCACAAAGAAGAGGTGCCATGAAGACGGCATGGACTAATGCATCTCACACCTGGAGTATAACAAGTGCTTCTCCAATCTCCCCTGAGGGAAAATCAACACTCTCAACGCCCTGTGCCCCTGCTGAACTGTGGCTCTGCATTAAGTCTTTGGTAGTGATATAAAGCCATAGTCAACAGAGACACATGATCCTGCTTAGGGCTTTAAAGCTTGAGAGGGTGGGTGGACTGGACTGGGTAATTTCCTCAGTGAGTATACCAGACCATAACTCTTTAATGACTTGACTTGGGGGAAATCTCAAAGGGTTGCCGGGTGGAACTCTAAGAAGGCATTTTGCATTTAACCTAATGCTGTTGAGTAAGAATAAACTCTGGGAAGCATGCTGGTGAACTGAATTGGAGGGCGGCTTCCCAGTTGCCTCAAAGTGTGCTCTGTGGGGAGGGCCAATTGTCCAGTAAGGAATGTCTTCGATCCTCTGATGGGTTCTGTGTCCCAGGGGCTGTCTTTACTTCTCTACTCTTCTAACAAGCACTTCACTCACCAGCAGATGCTATGACAGAAGCAGGTGTCTTCTTAACATCACAGAATCCCAACCATCCGTCACAGTACCTCATAGAGGAAACAATATAAACGATATCCATTCGCTCCTTTCTCGAAAGTAAGAATGTCTGTTCACCTAGAAGAACTAACTCTGCAATTTGCACTTCAGGCACAGAAGAATGTATTGTAACTACAGTGAACGAATGGACCAAAGGTCATTGTATGTAAGTATGATGGCTCACACCTGCGATTCTAGCACAAGGAAAGCTGAAACAGGAGGGCTATCATGAGCTTGAGGCCAATCTGGGCTAAACAGTGAAGTCCTGTCTCAAAAAAACCAAAATCAAATAAAAAGCAAATCAAAACAAGGGAGAAAAAAAAACCATCAGCAGTTATAGCTAGTTTTTGATGACTGTACATTTTTACTGATTTTGCTGTGTTGTTGATGTTTTGACTTCAAATGTCCAGCAGAGGGCATGAAAGGAATTGGTTTAGTTAGGTGTACTATGGACTGCAAGTGGGGTGTGCAAAGAAAATGCGAAAGGGGATGTGTGAATTCTGCACATTACAGTCCTCAGACAGGAAACACTTGCAACTTATTGCAATTTTTGCTGCTTCTTTTATTTCTAGCCTTTGTTTAAAACATTCAGCTCATTTCTCTTTAAGTCTAAATGCAAAACGCACACACACAACAGCATGAAGCAAAATCAGTGAGACTGATTGGTTACTTTTTCTGTTGCTGTGCTAAAATGCCACAGACAAGGCAATTCATGAAAGACTGTTTATTTGGATTTATGGATCCAGAGGGATAAGAGTCCGTGATGGCGGGAAAGTATGGCAGCCAGCAGAAGACACGGGCAGAAACCCAGGACTCACAGCTTAAGTTGCAAGCACAAGCAGGAAAAAGAGAGAGCACATGGAAATGGCTCATCTTTAAACTCTCCAAGGTCTGCCTGCAGTAATGTACTTCCTCCAAAAAGGCAGCACCTTCTAAGTCTTCCTAATAATAACACCAACTAGAAACTGTCTTAGGATTTTATTCCTGTGAAGAGACACTATGACCATGGCAACTCTTTTTGTTTTTCCTCCTCCTCCTCTTCCTTCTCCTCCTCCTCCTCCTCCCCTCCCTCCTCCCCCTCCTCCTTTCCCCCTCCTCCTCCTCTTCTAATTATTTATTTATTTTTGTGTATATGAGTACACGGTAGCTGTCTTCAGATACACCAGAAGAGGGCATCAGATTCCATTGCAAATGATTGTAATCATCTACCATGTGGTTGCTGGGAATTGAACTTAGGACCTCTGGAAGATCAGTCAGTGTTCTTAACCACTGTGCCATCTCTCCAGCCCCACTATGGCACTCTTATACAGGAAATAATTTAATTGGTGTTGGCTTACAGTTCAGAGGTTTAGTCCATTCTTATAGCATGGCAGTATGTAGGCAGGCACGGTGCAGGAGAAGTAGCTGAGAGTTCTTTATCCAGATCTGCAGGCAGAAGACAAAGAGTGAGACACTGGGCTTGGCTTGCCTCAGCCCCACAGTTACACACTTCCTCCAACAAGGCCATACCTACTCGAGCAAGAAATGCCATAGAAATGCCATTCCCAAGAGCTTATGGGGACCATTTTCATTCAAACCACTATTGAAAAATTCAAATGTCATTCAAACTACCACAAGGACAAACCTGAAGCACATAACATTGTACCCACAATCAAGCAAGCCTCCTTCTGAGGGAAATCTTCAGACCACTGCAACTCCCTCAGCAAAACATCACCATCCACTGGGCTTCCAATCACAGGCTTAGGGGATAGGATGAGATGATTTCAGCGGTTAAAAATAAAGATTTGAAAAGTGTGTGTGTGTGTGTGTGTGTGTGTGTGTGTGTTTGTATTGTGTGTGCATGCCTGCAATTTCTATTCATATATCTATGTAGATATGCACATATATGTGTTTATGTACATGTCTCTTTTCTTCTTTTTTGGTGTGATCTTGAGGCACACATACCTTATCAGCACAATATTTAACAAATGTCTACTGTAGCATGTAGTTTTTATTGACCTCCTTTAAGCTCCAGGTGGTCTGTATTACAAGCCCCACCCAGGTTCCCTTGGATCTGTGTATGAAACACACACACACACACACACACACACACACACACATTAATATAATTTTCAACCTGCCTTATGGCTCAATTTCTGGGTACTTCTAATGTCAAACCTGAGGAAACAGCCTATGGACTCTCCTCCTGAGATCTCACATGGCTGGTCACCTTTTCTCCCTCTGAAGCACGGTGAAAATCCTCCTCCCTCCTCTGCTTCTGCCAGCTTGCCTGCTGGGACCCAGAAGTCCTGCCTATTCTACCTAGCTCACTAGCTGCTAGCATCTTTGTTGATGATCAAGAACCAATTGGGGAGCAGGACCCTAAGGTCCACCCCCTACAGTCTACAAAGTGCTACTTTCTATATTAAGCACTTGAAACATAATTTTCATCTTATAATCATACTACAAAGACTGCCATAAAGGCGACTGAGCACTTGGGAACATTTCTTCATGGTTTTCTCACATTTCCATGTGTTTAAGGAGCAAAGCATCAATTGCCTGTTCACATGTCCACATTCAAAAGCATGTTCACATAGCAGTTTGGCTTGGAAAGATGGAGAACATGTTTGCTTCTGGAGTAAAGGCAGCATGCATACTATCCATCATAGTAAGAGTCAGGGTCTGTGAGTAGAGAGTTTCTCTTCTAAAATGTAAATGGCTGTCCCATTCAACTTGGGAGCACAAGGAATTCATGTCACTGTGCCACACTCCTGTTGCTTACTACATGACTGATAATGCGAACCTTTAGTCTCTTGACAGGAATCTTACGCTTCTTATTAGCACCCATGACACTGTGACAAAGCCACCTGTTTAGATATCAAGAAGGAAAAATGTCGGGTTCATCACAGTTCTTGAAACTATGTAAAATAACTTTCAGTACTGATCTGGATTCCCCTGACTCAGTTCAAGTGCAATGATGAATGAAGAGGTTAATCAACTTGGGCTGGAGTCAAGCTGTGTCTGGACCCTTGAGCCACCCTTCCATCCCTCTGCTCATTTCATCAGATGGTGACACTTGGCCAAACGTAAAGAAAACTCAAAGCGAACATGATTTTTATCAGGATGGTTAGACAATTGACCATGCTAAGAGAATGTTTCCAATTGGAACATTAGAACTTTAGCAAAAACTATCCGCGGGCTGATTTATTTATTTACATTTCTCCTGAAAAGAATGATGGGCTTCTCTTCCTTGGTGACATTTTCATAGAAAATGCAAGTTCATTGGTTGCATTAAAGACTTGTGATAGATGGTAAAATAAGAACTACATCACCAACCAGCAACCCTTGGGAAGGCTATGTGTGCCAAGCTGAGGGCACAGGGCTGTGTGTTCCAAGCTGGTGTATTACCCAGAATCCTTCCTCGAGTTGGTGTCTAAGGTGATGGGATCACAGATGGACAGTGCGAGGGAGGCTAACTCATGTTTAAAATAGACAGAGCCGAAGCTGTAAAATGATAAGATAAATATGAGAAAATAATTCCTCTCAGATGCCACTTCCTGATAATGTAGCTTGTTGGATGTATTTGGCCAGTGGAAGAGGTTAAAGTGAGGGACTGTCAGCATCTGAATAGCACTAGGCAATCACTGAGAGTTAGCAGACCAAGACAGCAGGGGTTGAAATAGCTTCTCAGAAGCAGAGAACATTTGATTTAAAGTACTGTCAGGGGTTTCACTTTGTTTTGAACAGTTCTCTTATTTAAGTCTCAGTCAATAAAATCCACACACATGGGTCTTTTTGGTAAAGCATGTGTGTTCCACTAAACATCTTTTGGACAAAGAGAATCCTTCTGCAGGACACTTTAGTCCATTGGAACTAGTTCAAGAAGCACTTATCCAGTCCAGTCTGAGAGGATCAGGTGGTTGCAAAGGTGACTCTGCTATGAAATGGTTTCCAAATAGGGTAAGGAGATAGAACATATAAATGAATAATGATAGCAGAGTGTGATGTGGGAAGGACATTTATGAGCTGCAGAAGCCCCAGGGAGCATCATCGCTGTGATCTCACTGTAGACAGAACACTGTACCTTGTTTTCTTTATGTCCTGAGACAATGGTAGTCCCTTGTTTGATTTATTCTTTCCATATGATCAAATGACTCAGTATTCCATCTTTAAGACAGAGATGGTCTTTTTTTTTTTTTTCCGTTTTACTCCATGGAGGAAACAATGTAAATGCCACAGGAAGTTTTTGCCTCATTGAGATATCTTTCATATTGGTATCAAAAATCAAATAGTCTATGCAGATAATGTCATGGCTGCTGATCAATGGATTTTTTTAGAAGGCGGTTTGTTTATTGATTTTGTCACAGGTATACTGGGGACTGGCTTACTTTCTGACAGGAGGTTTGGCTTGAGTCTAACAGATGAGTCAGTGTAGACTTGGTGACCATGAAGGTCCTGAAACATCTTTAAACCCTAACAGCTTGTTCTGTGTGTACCTGTGATCCCCAGGACCAGGGCAAATTTGGGCTCCATGGAAGCATAGAAGTTGCTGGTTCTTCTTGGCATCATAATCTTTATGAGCTCATCTTCTGAGTCTTTGTGACTGTGCTGAGCAGTTTCATAAGTGACTAGAATGACTAATCCCTTGCTTTACGAGGGGGAACGTAAAATGTTCTGCTCTGAACGTAATTTGCTCTGAGCAAAATGTCCATATACTTACACTTTGTTTCTTCAAACTTCTCCAGCATTTTCTTAGGGCTCTCAAATATAGCAAGAACCTTATTCATTTGTCTTACCCAGTTCCTAAAAAGTGATCGTCCTGGCTAACATTTTGTCAACTTTGACACAAGTCAGAGTTATCTGGGAAGAACCTCAGTTGAGAAAAATGGCCCATCACATTGCCTTTGGGCAACCATATAAGGGCTTATCTTGATAGAGGATTGATGTGGTAGAGTCTAGCCCACTGTGGGTGGTCATCCTGGGTGATAAAAAAAAGCAGGCTGAGCAAGCCATGGGGAGCAAGTCAGCAAGAAGCACCCCTCCATGGCCTCTGCTTCAGCTCTTGCCTCCAGGTTCCTGGCCTCTTTGAGTTCCTGCACACAGATGTTTCCAGGTTGTTACAGGAGCATCAAGGGAGTTGAACTCTGGTCTCATGAGTGGGCAGCAAACTCCTACCCGCTGAGCCATCTTCCCAGGCTTCTAATTGATTTATGTTTGTCTGTAGACTTCCCACCACCAGTTATGGAAGAGACTGTCCTTTCCCTATACGTATGTTCTTATCAAAAATGAGTTGACCCTATACATGCATGAATTGATCCTAGATTCTATTCTGTTTAATTTAGGTATAAACATCTATCATACTGTTTATATTCCTTCAGCTTTTGTGAGAAATTTTGGAAAATTTTGAGACTAGGAAGTAAGAGACTTCCAACTTTGTGTGGCGAGTCTGCATCCTTTGTGAGTACATAAGAACTTTAAGATAGGATGGAGATAGAGCTCAAAAGAAGATTGCTTATTTATCACAAGGAAGGTCCTGAGTTTGATCTCCAACAATACACACCATACCACACACACACACACACACACACACACACACACACACACACCTAATGCCACTGGAATTTTGACAGGGATTGCACTAAATATGTAAATAAAGTTCAATGTTATTGATGTCTCAAACCTTTTAGGTCTTCTAGTTCACAAATGAAGGTTTTCTGTTTGAGTCCTTAAGTACTTTCAGCAATATTTTGCATTTTCTACTATATAGCCCGCCTCTGTTATTTCAGTATTTTAAAAATGCTAAAAATATGAAGATTATTTAGTACATAACTTTTCACAATTAGCCTTTTAAATAATTATAATTCTTTTGAGAACAGTCGTATTATTCACCAGAGGGTTTTTATTTATTTATTTTAAATTTTATTTCTAAGTTGCATTTCGTGGAATGAACTAGTCCCATCTCATCCCAGTGAAAGTGTCTGGGTATACCTTTGCATACCTTTATTCCACAAGCGATTTTTTTAAATTGTCAAATAAACCTTTAAAAAACAAAAACAAATGTTTCCTCCCAAAGTTGGTTTTGGATATGCTGTTTATCACATATCACATGCAATAGAAACCCTAACTTGGACAATTAGTTTTCCAAGATTTCTCTGTGTCCTTCCAAGTACCCCATACTAATTGCTGAATAAATACTGTTGTGTGTGAGGCTAGCACAGTATCAGGTCATCAAAGGATCTGTTCATACTCTAACATGCACCATTTTATGCATGGAGTGTCAGAAGCAAACCTTCCTTTGGGCAAAATCCTTAGGAAAGGTCTTGCTGAGAATAAAGGAATTTGAATGTTCCTGTTCAGATGAATGAAAGAATGCCCTAACGAAGGGCCAAGATGTAGAGCTTAGCCAAGTTGAAATGTATTCTCTCACAGTTTGGGAAGCTAGTAACCCAAATTGGGGTGCCGTCTGCATTAGCTCTTGCTAAAGGCTGGGAGGAGACTCTGTCCTATGCTTTCCTTGTGGCCTCTGTGATTTCAGGCAGTAGTCCTTGGCACCGTAACTTGTGCAAGGGTGCCTCCAATCTCTACCTTGATGTTAATTCGATATTCTCCTGTGTCTCTTTATCTCTCTGCCTCTGTCTGTCTATGTGCTTCTCTCTCTCTCTCTCTCTCTCTCTCTCTCCTCTCTCTCTCTCTCTCTCTTTCTCTCTCTCTCTCTCTCTCACACACACATGGAAAGAGAGAGAGAGAGAGAGAGAGAGAGTTGGCAGGTAAGACCCTGTAATAGGTGGGCAGAGACGGAAGACCATTTTGCACAGGGCACTAAGCTTAAGATAGCGTTCACCTCATCTCCAAAGTGAACCTTAAATTGAAACCAGGCGACAGGTGTGACCTTAGTTAGAAATACAAACCTTTCAGAGCTGGGATTGAAACCAAGGTCTCAGGGTCCAAATCTAAGCTTTCTCCCACCTTTAAGCTGGATAGCTTCCAGGTATACACAATCTGGAGCTGTCCTGCTGGATTGCTACCTGGATGTGTGAACGATCTGGCGACTTCAACTGTATTTCACACTCTCTGTTCATGCTCCTACCCCTCCCACTTAGAGTAGAAACACGACACTTCTCTGCCTCCATTTGCTGCCAACTCCGAAAACAGCTGCTCTGGGTTTGCTATGACTGAGGATGGCAGGAGCTCTCACAGAGACAGCTCCGCATGGTCTCCTTGCTGGAAACTCCTGCTCATCTCACATTTCCCATGGATGCTGCATCTGTGTGTCCTCAAAGCTTGGTTTCCAGCTATTGCTAATGTGCAACTTGCCCTCTGGTCCCTGAAGTCTGTTTTAGGCAAGGACTACGGCAATTTTCTCACCTTGAAGACTCGTTCCCTCTGAAACCACACTAGTCTCCAAATGACCAGGCTGTATCAATTCTCTAGTTTTTGCCAGTTCTGCCTAAAATCTATTTTATTTAAGTACTTGTTTTGCAAAATGCCACCAATGACAACAGGTAATGTCAGGGGAAGCTCCTGAACCACTCAAGATACGTTTGTTTTGCGTCTCACATACTTAGTTTAGGGGACATGGAGTGTTCAGAGTAACTGTTGAGTCTATCGCCTTAAACAGCCATCATTTCTTTTTGCTGAATTTAAAATTCTCTTTTTAAGCTATTTTTCTACCTCATATTCCTGGCAGAGCTCTGGGAGATTTGGATTAAGGTGGAGTTATATGGAGGTTGGTGAATTAGCATCAGTATAGGAATTAGCACTGGTCGGTCCCTGTTGACAGAATCTGGGTGGGAAAAGGAAGAGACAAAGAGACTCCTGGATTTCTGCAGGGTTTATTCATTGAGCCAGGAATCTCTACAGGAGAAACAGATTACATAGCATATGGAGACTTAGTGGGAGGCATAGGTAATGGTGGATGTTTTGGGTAAGACTGAGCTATATCCACCAATGTGGGAGAAAATGTCAGGTGAGCAGTTAAATACTTGACTGTTAACATATAAATGGTTTCTAGGGCCACGAGGATGATAATTTGGAAGAATGGAATGAGAAGAGAACGAGAAAAGACAAGGTTGATCTACATTAAACTCAAGTATTAGAGCCCAGATGGGTAAGTCAGCAGCAAGGCTTTTGGTTATATACAATTAGGGAAACCAAGACTTACCCAAACATCAGAAGGCAGTGTAATAGGGACTGGGGGACAGTTCGATTGGTACAGCATCTGCCTTGCAAACATGAGGATTCAACCCTCAGAACTAATTTTTTAAAAAGCCAGGCACATACTGAAAATCTCAGTTCTAGTAAACTTCTAGGACTTAATAGCCAGGCAGGATAGCTTACTTGGTTGGCTCCAGGACAGTGAAAGACCCTGTGTCAAATAAAGATGCCTGAGGACTGACACTTTATGTAATGGGATAGCCCATTGGAAATGTAGGCTCAGAGTTGATCAGATTCAGCAGTTGAACAATGCCATTAATTTCTTCCTTTCTTTCCACTTATGGCCACTGCTTTTATGTGGTGTCAGTGTCCTATGGGATGAACGAAGCGCTGAGGTGGCTGTCTTTATTATCCATGACACATAGAGGGGAAAAAAAGAAAGTGCTTATTATTTTCTCAAAAAAATTTCCTTTTTCTTTAAAGATTTCAAGAAAAGCTTTTCATTTTGCTGGATAAAATTGAGCCAACATACCCCAAATTTGGTATCCTTGGAATGAGGTTATACTCATTGACATGCATTAAGAAAGGAGTCTTGTTCCTCATTGTTCCTTGGTTGGGGCAATGAATCCTGAGGCTCCAGAATCTGAACAATACTAGTTCCATGTATCAAAATAAGATAGCCTGATTTGGGGAGAAACAATAATAATGCCTACCAGAACCAAGAAGAAAAATGGAGAGGCTGGGGCTCAAGAAGAAATGAAGAGAGTTTCCTCTATCATCTTCATGCTCAGAAGGGAGCTGTGGTTGATTGGGTAGTTCCTGCTGGACCAGCCAGTAGGTTTGGTGGTTCCAAGGGTGCACAGTGGGAGCAGAGAGAAGAGAGAGGGAGAGGAAGAAGAGAGAGGGAGGGAGGGAGGGAGGGAGGGAGAGAGAGAGAGAGAGAGAGAGAGAGAGAGAGAGAGATGTTTTTGAGAAACAGGGAAGGCAGAAACATAGTCTGCAGTGGAGAAAGCATTTACTTGCATGTGTATATGCTTGCCCTGAACATAGAAATGGACACCTTTAATTCCTGTTGAAATAATCTACTACAGAGAGGTAGTTCTATATGAGTGGAAGAACAGCATACTTATGCATATATCACAGTATGTGGTATGTTGCTGGACCAGCGTCTTGGCAAACTGCCCCACAGAGCCTACAATGACAGGAGGCTCCATGGTTGTAACAAAGATTATTAGAGACTGGAGACTTCGGTAAAGCACTAGTTTTCCTGTCTGTACAACTTTCCTTAATAAGGGTCAATATCCTATGAATATGTAAAATGATTGTAAGTAGAAGTGATTCTCAGCCGCTCACGCTAAAGTCTCAGGAAAGGACAAAGAGTGAGCACTCTTTGGGAAACACCTCAGAAGGGTAGCTGAAGTGAAGAGCCCTGGGATCATGGCTTCATGCTCAGCCACGAGGAGGAGGGCAATGGAAAGAAAGCAGTCAATGTGCAGAAGCCTCCAAGTGCTTGAAAATGGAGGCCATGGCAACAGTGATTGAGGAAGCAGGAAGGAGAGGGGATAGGAAGAAACACAAGTCTCTAAATTAGTGGAATTTAAAAAAATCTTCCCTCCCTCCATGTGTGTGTGTGTGTGTGTGTGTGTGTGTGTGTGTGTGTGTGAGAGAGAGAGAGAGAGAGAGAGAGAGAGAGAGAGAGAGGTTAGGAGGGAGGAGAAGAGAGAATAAAGATGTGTGAGTGTGTGAGGACCGGTGCACACAGGCAACAACTCAAGTGTGAGGGTCAAAAGCCAACCTCCTGGGTTAGTTCTTGTTGTCCCCATTGTTTGAGACACAGTGTCCTGCTCATCCTCTCTCTACAGCTAGCTAGCTGGTGGGCAGCTTCTGGGGACTTTCCTGTCTTGCTTCCCATTTTGTGTAGGACACTGGGATGCTAGTACATGCAGCTTTATGTGGATTGGGAATCCGAATTTAGATCCTCACACTTACCCAGCAAGCACCTTACCTACTGAGCATCTCTGCAGCTTAAAGGTGCAAGTCTCAACAGTAGAGACCTCTCCGCTCTTGACACCATGCTGTGTGAGACTTTTGCAGTAACTGGTTCCAGTGAGGTGATGACAAAGGTCTATGGGAGATGAGGAAACTTTGAACTCTGAGACCTGGTTGTTACTGGGACCTTTCTGGATAATGAAGTCTCTCAAGATGAAGATGGGTGGGCGCAGATAAAGAGATGCTAAGGACATAGCTAAGGATGGCACTGAATCACAGTTTCCGGGACATCACTGGACTAAGACTTTGGAGGTAAGTCATGGCTTGGTCACTGTGTCTAACTCTGGGCAAGATGCCAATTGCCTCCAAGGTTTGGCTTGCTCCGAGGGAATTCCTTAGAAGGAATTATTTGGTTTAGCTCCTTTCTAGGTATGAAGATGCCCCTCTCCCACCATCTGGTTATAGTAATCTGTTGCAGCCCGAGTTAGTCACACTTCTCCCTCCAATTCTTGGCAGGCTGTCAACCGCAAATAGGAACACGAAACCAAAATAACAGCTTTACGACTGAAGGAGCTGGACTTGAGGCTGCGGGCTTGGAGCGGAGCTGGAAAGCACCGTCGGCCCTTGTGGGAGCCCTTGTGCTCGGAGCTGCGCTGGCCAGTCTCATCTTAGCAAAGTAGGTGGATGAGCAGTGGCAAGCCTTTACCCAGGGCAAGCCTTTACCCAGAAGGCTGACAGGTAGAGAGGAGGAGGAGGAGGAGGAGGAGGAGGAGGAGGAGGAGGAGGAGGAGAGAGAGAGAGAGAGAGAGAGAGAACACATGATATTCATTGTTGACACATTGAACTCTCCCCAAGATAAGCCAGGTCCCATTGCTGGTATTGACCACTCTCCCTCTCTGGAACAATGAACAAAAGCAGGGAAAACAAAGGGTTTCTTCCCAGCATCATGTATGTAATGGAATAGTTGCTTTATTCTGGGGCAGGGACTTGGGGGAAAAGAAGAAAATCTCTCCCCCGCCCTTTATGACACACAAGCTGACAACCGAAAGGATACAGTTTCTTATATTTCTGCAGTTGCACATATGTGTAAGTCACATGCAGAGTTAACGTGGAGAAAAAGTTCTCTCCACGGTGACAGGATTCCAAGAGCGTTTCCCCAGGCTTTGCCAAATGTTCCATTTGTAACTTGGATTCAACTCAGAATCGTAGGGTTTCTAGGCAACACAAGCAGAGACAGGAAACAGCCTCCGAGTCATTACTAAAATAAGTTAAAACAAACAGATTTCTTGTCTCCCTTGCTCTACCCAGTTCAGCTGAGGTGTGGATCTCATTGCAAGTGGCCCACTTCTGCTGATGTGAACAGCTGCTGCAATCGTGATAAAAGCCAGAGGTCGCGAGGAAACCACAACCCTGAGCCGTGCAGTCCCAGCTTTCCGGGTCCTTATTCTTTCCCAGGCCACTGTGTCAGCGGACATGTTGCTACTCCCCCTTCTGAGACTGTATTTACTGGACTGCCCTGGAAAGCAGCTAGCCCAGTGGAACCCAGGACCTAGAACACTGACCGTTTTGAATACTAGGGAATCCTGTCTAGACCCTTCAGGGTCGGAAGACTCTGGCAGGCCTTCAAGGCGACACACGGGTTAGCGTTTAGGTTTTATTTCCATTTAGACATCTTCTTCGCTGGGGTTTTTCTATAAGTCCACCATCAGATGTTAAGTTGGTAGGAGTTAGTGGGAGGCTAAAACAGAAGGGGAGTTTCTATTTAAATTATTTGTTTAGGAGACTCTGCATCTGCAGTGTTAAAATCATAGTGTGAATGAGTTGCCGTGAGTCACACAGTCCATGGAGTATCTAGCTGATAGCAGGCGTCCCACAAGAAAGGGGCAAGGTGACGTGTGTGTCACATGGAGAGGAAGTAAGGATGTCACAGAAGAGGAAAGGGACATTAGGAATGGCCATCACAAGGAAGAGAGTGCCATGGGGGAACCGTGGTCCGTCAACCTGATGGCAATGACCGCAGGAGCTGGTCAAGGAGGCAGGGGACTTTAGTGGTCCCCTCTGCCGTGTCCCCGTTCCTTTGTAATGATGTTCTGATGCTTCCTGACCCTCAAAATAACGCCATGCATCCAGGCCTGCCGATGTCAGAGTTCAACAGGTCTGGCCTGAAGAGGTAGCCTTCCACCCCAAACTCAAGCACCCTCCTAAACATTAAACAATACTTTCTACATACACATGCGTACTGGAAACCACAAGAGCAAACAACATGATGACCTCAGTTTAAATCCTAGTGTGGTTACCACTGTCTGGAAGGCCAAGCAGGCAGTGGCTATGCTAACAGACGGTGCTGATTGGTTTCAGGATCAGCACATGACTAATTCTCGTTTACTAAAGCGTGTGGGTGCCGCCTTTCTATCCTGTCTCTAATTTGGGTAAGTTGTTCTTTTTTATTTCACTCTGCGAAGGATCACCACACAGAGAGACCAGAACTGTGGATCTGGGAAACACTATGACCTGGAGCTCAAGCAAGCAGAACTTCCTTGTAAAGAGGCCAACTTTCCCACAGCTTTAAGAAAGTACAAAACATTCACAAGTGGATGTAGAGATTCAGAAAATATTTCAGGGGCAAGTCAGAAAGCCCCTTGCTGTGAGCTAGTGGGTAAGTGCCAGATGACTTCTAAGTGCTGGAGATGGGGACACAGATCTTCCACCTACACTCTTCTGAGAGCATTTTTGGGCTTTGCTGGTAGGTGAGAGATTAGTCCGCTGTGCTATTAAATGCAATCCAGAGACAGCTAATTAGTAAATTGCAAGTCAGGAAAGCAGTTCATGACAATGACATCATTTAATAAAGCATCCCTTAGCCAACCCAGCGAGGGCACTACGCTCTCTTCTCTGAGCACTCCAGCTAATCGCAGTTTTACTCTACAAATCAGACATGGCTTCCCTTTCTTCCATGTATCACTGTTAAAGTCCGTGTAGAATTTATTCATTTGCAGGACAGAGCAAAGTTTCATGAGACTAAACGGCCGGCTGCAGAGAGGAAAACAGTGGGGTGGAATTTCTGTGGGACTTAAATCTCGGAGTTATTTTATTTTGATTCTCAAATAGGGAAACCATCACGTTATTTAGGCCACTCAGGCAGGAAATCAAATCTCACTCTTCAGTTCCGCTGATGTTTTCTTCAATTGAATTACGTGGTCCCATGTCCAGCCCCTCCCACATCGGCCCTGTTGTAACATTGATTAGCAGAACACCAGTGAGAAGAGCTGGGCTGCGATCCAGCCACTTCAGCTGGGTTCTGGGGTCCCCAGAGAACGCAGAAGATTGGGGTTCAAACCCAGCGTTTTTGGTTACTTTGAATTTTGCTTTTTGCCACTTTTGATATCAGTTATGTTTTTTTTTTTTTAACGATCTAGAAAAGCAGAAAGAAGCCCTATAATCATCAGCAAAAAACGATAAAAGCTTAACTTACTGAAGTATTTCTTGAGGCTTTCTCCACAATTTTTCCCATCTTTCTGGTTTTGATATTATCTTATAACCAACAGACATCCGCCACCTCAGGGGTCTTTGTGGTAGAGAAAATGTAAACAACAGATGTTTGTCTTATATTCCCCACAGTTCAAGCCCTAAAGATGATGTCATGAGCCCAGAGAGAGCAATGAAGCTGAAGGTGAACATAAGCATCAGAGATCCCTAGATCGAGAACAGGGCGGATGGCCAGGGGGCCGTGCCGATTCTCACAATGCAGACGTCGGACACAAGGGCCTTGCATCTTGGTGAGTTAAGAAGCCAAAGAAGTGAGCCAAGGAAGAGTGAAGAAAGATTTACTGTGTACATCAGGCAGAGGAGCAGAGGAATTGTTTCCAAAGCAAAGCTCTTTCCAGACACAGAAAAAGAGTGAAAAGTTTATTTGGGGAGCCTATTCAGATCTGGAGATGAAGGCACTCTGGTCTGGGCCACTTTCTGGAGCATGCTCATACCGAGGTCATAATTTAAGAAGGAATGATGGTCATGAAGCACGTGTTTAAAAGCTTCAAATGAGTTGGTCATGATGGCATATTCTGCTATCCCAGCACTTGGGTAGTAGAACCAATAGTATCAGAAGTTTAAGGTCATATTTGACTATGTAGAGAGTTTGAGGCAAGTTGGTCTATGTGAGACTACATTTCAAAGAAAAGGATGGAGGGAGGAGGGGATGCAGGGAACAGCATCTAATTTATGTTCTTTAATGGATAGTCACATCTAGTCCATGTTCTTTAATGGGAGTTACATCTAGTCCATGTACTTTAATGACTGGGAAGCTACTGTATCCATCTAACCATAAGGAGGAGAAGGAATTGAGTTACTTTAAGAAGAGTCACAGGATAGTTAAGTTAGTGCAGGGATATTTGTACAGGAGTTGGAGCACAAAGGACTGCCTCTGTCTAGAGGGGACAGATGTAGCTCATAGGCAAATGGAGGTTTATAAAGGTACAGGGGAAAATCCTGTATTAGGATAAGGTGCCTAATTTTGATTGGGCATGTTAATTAGGTGAGCCAAAAAGGGCTTTTGATTGCTAGACTTCAATACTTTGATAGCTGGACCTTGGCAGTCAGTCTCAGAAGGCAAAATTTGACCTTGGGGGCTGGCTTCAGGAATGTTATCTAATGGTTTTTAGCAAGGCAGATGTATTGGAGAGAAGGGCAAGGCCTGCCAGAACCATGTTTGCCTGTTCAGGCCAGGTAGAGCCTCTTTAACCAGAGAAATAAACATCCTGAACCAGGAACTGATAGTTCAGAATAGTGAAAACTGCTGTAAGGTGTAGATGATGAAAATTCAACTGTCTCACCATTTAATAATGGGGGGACGGGAGAGGGAGAGTAAGGAAAAAAAAGGGTGGGTGGTCTTTTCCCAAATTACTGGCATTTTCATTTTCCCCCACAATACTGAAAGCCAAATATATCCCCGGAGAGCACAGCCTTGCATCTAGAGGGAGCAGTAAAGACAGAACAATGAAAGTGGTGGTTTTGGAGAAAGCAATTCTGCAGCATTTGGCCTGAGCATCACGAGGCGCAGATCATTACTGAGCCATTCTTCCTGCTGCTCATGAGTGTTCTGTGAGCCAGGGATCCCAACCATGGAATTAGGAACCATCTTTTTTGTTTTTCTTATCAGGGAGTGTAGTAAGGAAAGAGATCTTTACAATCATTAATATGGTAAAGAGATAATTGTAGATCTCGGTTAGAGAAAGGACCAGATGTTAGTCGCGGTTGTAAGGGGGCCTGGCTGGGCATGTGTGTGAGAGACTCTATCTTGCCAGCACTACTCTTGGCAAGAGAGGCTTTAGAGAAGCAAATTGGGGATTTCGAAGCTTTGCTTGCAAGTCAGCATGAGGTAGTTTTGTCTAAAATAAGGGGGAGGGCACTGTAGTACAAGAAGGTACTCCTCTTTCATGTCTGTCTTTCATGTTTGTGTACCCACCAAGAGTACACAAACACGGATAGAGTTGGTCTTCTGTTAAAACAAATCAGCTGCCCGAGGCAATGCCAAGGGGATTTTTGTCCTAACTTGGGCTGCTGAGTGAGGACAAACATTTAGTCATAAACCAGATGGAAGAGCCTCTCCACCTCAGAGCAGTGACAAGAAAAATCATTTTATGTCAATTAAATCCAATTTCCTTTGACAGATATTGTCTTGTGGCCACATTTAGGTGGCTTGAACCTTCTCTGGTGATGTTCAGGTTAAGACACGTTAGATGGGACCCCCCCCTCAGCCTTCCTTTTTCTTTCTTAGGAATCAAACATAGGACCTTACACTCATGAGTGCTAGGCAAGTACTCTACAATAGTCACACCCACAGCTGCGCCCCTCATATTTTAGCATTTGTTAGTTTGTTTAGGTATCATGCCATGCATGTAGAGATCAGAGGAGAAGTTGGAGTCTTTTCTTGAATCATGTAGTTTCAGGAGTTCAAACTCTCAGGTCGTGAGGCTTGGCAGAAAGCACTCTTACCTCTGAGCATTCTCAGTGTCCCTCTTTCTTAGCTTTATAGAGCACTGTCCATTTTCTCTCAAGAGGTGACTGATTATGTGAGATGAAGGGGGAGATTTCTCAGAGTTTACTTGTATGGGTTATGTCTATAGCCTTGAAACTTTTATCCATTTGGAACGGGCCATGGTGAATTGCTCTTTAAAGGGGATCAATGACAGGAGTGAAGAAGTAGACACAGCAGAACCCAGGACATGCTATGTGTGCTGGACCCAGGACATGCTGTGTGTGCACTGGACCCAGGACATGCTGTGTGCGCACTGGACCCAGGACATGCTGTGTGTGCACTGGACCCAGGACATGCTGTGTGCGCTGGACCCAGGACATGCTGTGTGGGCACTGGACCCAGGACATGCTGTGTGCACTGGACCCAGGACATGCTGTGTGTGCACTGGACCCAGGACATGCTGTGTGTGCACTGGACCCAGGACATGCTGTGTGTGCACTGGACCCAGGACATGCTGTGTGTGCTAGACCCAGGATATGCTGTGTGTGCTGGACCCAGGACATGCTGTGTGGGCACTGGACCCAGGACATGCTGTGTGTGCACTGGACCCAGGACATGCTGTGTGGGCACTGGACCCAGGACATGCTGTGTGTGCTGGACCCAGGACATGCTGTGTGGGCACTGGACCCAGGACATGCTGTGTGCGCACTGGACCCAGGACATGCTGTGTGCGCTGGACCCAGGACATGCTGTGTGTGCACTGGACCCAGGACATGCTGTGTGTGCACTGGACCCAGGACATCCTGTGTGTGCACTGGACCCAGGACATGCTGTGTGTGCTGGACCCAGGACATGCTGTGTGTGCACTGGACCCAGGACATGCTGTGTGCGCACTGGACCCAGGACATGCTGTGTGTGCTGGACCCAGGACATGCTGTGTGCACTGGACCCAGGACATGCTGTGTGTGCTGGACCCAGGGCATGCTGTGTGTGCACTGGACCCAGGACATGCTGTGTGTGCTGGACCCAGGGCATGCTGTGTGTGCATTGGACCCAGGACATGCTGTGTGTGCACTGGACCCAGGACATGCTGTGTGTGCTGGACCCAGGACATGCTGTGTGTGCTGGACCCAGGATATGCTGTGTGTGCTGGACCCAGGACATGCTGTGTGGGCACTGGACCCAGGACATGCTGTGTGTGCACTGGACCCAGGACATGCTGTGTGGGCACTGGACCCAGGACATGCTGTGTGTGCTGGACCCAGGACATGCTGTGTGGGCACTGGACCCAGGACATGCTGTGTGTGCACTGGACCCAGGACATGCTGTGTGTGCACTGGACCCAGGACATCCTGTGTGTGCACTGGACCCAGGACATGCTGTGTGTGCACTGGACCCAGGACATCCTGTGTGTGCACTGGACCCAGGACATGCTGTGTGTGCTGGACCCAGGACATGCTGTGTGTGCACTGGACCCAGGACATGCTGTGTGCGCACTGGACCCAGGACATGCTGTGTGTGCTGGACCCAGGACATGCTGTGTGCACTGGACCCAGGACATGCTGTGTGTGCTGGACCCAGGGCATGCTGTGTGTGCATTGGACCCAGGACATGCTGTGTGTGCACTGGACCCAGGACATGCTGTGTGCGCTGGACCCAGGACAGGCTGTGTGCACTGGACCCAGGACATGCTGTGTGCACTGGACCCAGGACATACTGTGTGTGCTGGACCCAGGACATGCTGTGTGTGCACTGGACCTAGGACATGCTGTGTGTGCTGGAGTGTGACCTCCCTGCCTTTCCATCATGACCCTGGTTTCTTGGGAGATCTTATCACTCTTTGCTTTCTGCGAGGGGAAGGATGATTTCATTATTCTGTGGATTCTCCCAAGATGCTGCTCCTGTTTCAGTCAAAACCATCACGTACATTCACTGTGCTAATGACAGAGGACCATTTTCCAAAAATAGAGCTAGACAGCAATCAAACTCAGAGAAGAACAGATGACAGTAACCAAAAGTACTTGAGTCACAGAGCACACAGAGAAATTAATGCTGGCAGCAGCACTCCCAGACATAAACTACAAAACACATTTCATCTGCTGGGGGGAAAAGAAAACTTTGTAGAAGTCTTTGTTACAATATAACTTCAGGTCTCAGTCATTTTAGGATTGCCAATGTCCCGCAAATAAAGTTTAGTCCAGAAAATTCTGGGTAAAAGCAGAACTTATGGTTTCCAAACACCTTCTGAACCATTTCTGTCTTTACAAATGTCTGCCCAATGCAGATCCACAACAGCAAAGGACACAGATGGTATAGTAACTGCATGAGCAAACGGCTGAGGTTCTAAGGAACTACGATGACTTTGGTGTGTGTCTTTCTGACATTTCTCTCACACAGACCTTCCAGACCCAAACGGTACCTTCATGTGTATTTTCACCTGCTTACCAACACTGTCGAAACAGTCCATGCTCAATTAAGAAAGCACTTTTTACTTAGCAAGCCTCTAGTCAATACCGGATTGCAATCCTTCCTCTTATCAAATGGATTGTCTCCCTCCCCCCTTTTAAGAAACTTTGCTTTAGAGAGTGCTTTAGAGATTGTAAACAAACCTAGATTAGGCCCTTAGCGGTTTCATTCCTTGTAGGGAACAAGAAGTCTGCTAAAAGAGCTAAAAAGCATGCCTCAGACAAAAGAGCAAATGGAGTTGATCACCATAAACTAGTTGGCAAGCTGTGACTTCAAGAATTTGCATAGTAAGATTGCCTGTGTTCTATTCTCCAGTGCCAAGGCAGGATAGCAAGACAGGAACGTAAAGGGGGCACAGGCAAGAAGAGGATGCCCTCACCCCGGAATTTGGTGGAAGCCTTTGGTAGCTGAGAGTCAAGAGTTTTAGCAGGACTAGCAATAGAGCGTGGGGTGGGGGAGGGTGGTTACCTACACACAGACAATACTCCTTCGACATGAAGATGTTTTAGATAAGAATGTGAAAATGGAAAGGAACCATGGTCTTTCTCCCTTTCCAGCCTTAAACCTACAATTTTCTAAGGACCCCAAAAGATATCCTATGCACAGGGAAATGCCTTGGGCTGTTACCTTCTCCGGTTGTGATCTTCCACAAGGCTCTCCTGGAGCCACAGTCACGTCTGTCAGAAAAGATGGAAAAGGGACAAATACATTTCTTAGTGATCCTTTGAGGTGAAATTTGAGAGTCACTAAAATCGCCTCGCACCTCAGCCCTAGCTAAGACACTGTATGAAGCACGACCCATGTGAGGGCGTATTTTATTCTTTCCCTGAAAACCTCTCTTTCTATTCACTCCTGTCCTTAAATCTATACAAAAGTCTCTTTTCAAACCTCTGCCCCTGCTTCTTATTCATTCATTCTGGAATTTCTTTCTCCAGTAAAGTCAACCTTACTTAAGTGGAGATCCCTAAAGGATCAAAGAGTGCTTCAGGCTGTGTATGGGGGTGCTGGGCTGTGCCTTCTGCTCCACCACTGGTACTACCACTACTGACTCTTGACTTAAACACCCTTTGTTCCGTAGGTAGGATGCAGTAGGACTAAACTTCACTGTTGGGCCTAAAGCTCGGCTCTGCTCACTGCCATTGTGCCTGGGAAACCAACCTTCCATCTTCCCAGTTCCCCAGCAAACAGTCAGAAGTGTGCCAAGTGTATTTCCCATCCATTACTTGCAGCAACAGAGAAGGTAGTGTTCAGAGACATTCAGGAAGAAAAATGGCCAAATGAGGGTGAGCCTCTCGAGAATTCCAGAGCCTTGTGGATCAAAGGCCAGAGAAACTTGACTTACCCGTAGAATCCTCATTCATTGCTGGAGCTAATCCTGCCAGAATCTAGCAAGCAGTACCTCTGTCGAGAGCAGGTTCTGTTGTTTCCTCTGTGCAATGTCCTCCTCCCCACATTTCTGTGGGGAAATCAAACAAGCTACATTGGTGGCTTTCAACCTGTGGGTCGAGACTCCTCACAGGGGTTGTATATCAGATATCCTGCATATCAGATAATTATATTAAGATTTATAACAGCAGCAAAATTACAGTATTGAAGTAGTAATTAAAATGATTTTCATGGTGGAAGGGCAGGTAACAACAATGTGGAACTGTATTAAAGGGTCAGGGTGTTAGGAAGGTTGAGAACCACTTCTCTTTATGCACTGAAAAGGTTTTGGGGTTGGGTGAAATGTCCTATAAATACCTGCTATTTAACTACATCATTTCTGTTTAGTTTTTAACTGGATGACATGTCTAGTGGCGAGAGTAGGGTATTGAACTCTCCCACTATCAGTGTGTGAGGGTCAATATGTGATTTTAACTGTAGTATTGTTTTGTGGTTTTTATGAGCTTGGGTACTTTTATGTTTGGAATTTTTTTTTTTAGATGAGTATGTAGTGTATGTCACTATCTCTTCTGAGTAGTTTTTTTTTAAATTAGGTATTTGCTTTATTTACATTTCAAATGGTATCCCCTTTCTGAGTTACCCCCTCCCAAACCCCCTATTCCATCCCCCCTCCCCCTGCTCAATCCCTCCGCTCCCCATTTCCTGACTTGCATTTCCCTATTCTGGGGAATTGAGCCTTCACAGGACCAATAGCCTCTCCTCTCATTGACGTCTGAAAGGGTCCTTTCTCTAGCTGCTCCATTGGAGACCCTATGCTGATTCTATTGGTTGGCTGTGAGCCATGGGTATTTTGATCCACTCTCTAATAAGGATGACACTTTGGTCTTCCTTCTTTTTGAGCTTCATGTGGTCTGTGAATTGTATCTTGGGTATTCTGAGCTTTTGGACTAATATCCACTTATCAGCGAGTGCATACCATCTGTGTTCTTTTGTGATTGGGTTACCCCACTCAGGATGATATTTTCTAGCTCCATCCATTTGCCTAAAAATTTCATGAATTCATTGTTTTTAATAGTTGAGTAGTACTCCATTGTGTAAATGTACTACATTTTCTGTATCCATTCCTCTGTTGAGGGACATCTGGATTCTTCCCCACTTCTGGCTATTATAAATAAGGCTGCTATGAACATAGTGGAGCATGTGTCCTTACTACATGTTGTAGCATCTTCTGGGTATATGCTCAGTAGTGGTATAGATGGGTATAATCGCCAAATTGATTTCCAGAGTCATTTTACCAACTTGCAATCCCACCAGAAATGGAGGAGTGTTCCTCTTTCTCCACATCCTCTCCAGCATTTGCTGTCCCCTGAGTTTTTAATCTTGTCCATTCTGACTGGTGTGAGGTAGAATCTCAGGGTTGTTTTGATATGCATTTCTCTGATGATTAAGGATGTTAAACATTTCTTTAGGTGCTTCTCAGCCATCCAGTATTCCTCAGTTGAGAATTCTTTGTTTAGTTCTGTACCCTATTTTTAAATAGAATCATTTATAATAGCCAGAAGTTGGAAGGAGCCCAGATGTCCCTCAAAGGAAGAATGGATACAGAAAATGTGGTATATTTATACAATGGAATACTACTCAGCAATTAAAAATAATAATTCATGCAATTTGCAGGCAAATGGTTGGATCTGGAAAATATCATCCTAAGTGAGTTAACCCAATCACAAAAGAATACACATAAAATGCAATCACTGATAAGTGGATATTAATGAGCCCAAAAGCTCTGAATACTCAAGACACAATTAGAAAATCAAAAGATTCCCAAGAAGAAGGAAGGAAAGGACCCTGGTCCTGAAAAGACTGGATCCAGATTTGTGGGAGAATATCAGAACAGAGAAATTTGGGGGGGGGTGATTGGGGAATGGGTGGAGGGAAGAGGACTTATGAGGCATATGGTGAGGGGGGAACTGGGAAAGGGGAAAGCCTTTGGAATGTAAACAAAGAATATAGAAAATAAAGAAAAAAATAGGGTCATTGGTTATCTCAAGTCTAACTTCTTGAGTTCTTTGTATATATTGGATATTAGCCCTCTATTGGATGTAGGATTGGTAAAAATCTTTTCCCAATATGTTGGTTGCTGTTTTGTCCTATTGACAGTGTCCTTTGCCTTACAGAAGCTTTGCAATTTTATGAGGTCCCATTTGTCTATTCTTGATCTTAGAGCATAAGCTAGTGGTGTTCTATTCAGGAAATTTTCCCTGTGCCATGTGCTTGAGGTTCTTCCCCACTTTCTCTTCTATTAGTTTCAGTGTATATGGTTTTATGTGGAGGTTCTTGATCAACTTGGACTTGAGCTTTGTACAAGGAGTTAAGAATGGATCAATTTGTATCCTTCTACATGTTGACTGCCAGTTAACCCAGCACCATTTGTTGAAAATGCTGTCTTTTTTCCACTGGATGGTTTTGGCTTCTTTGTCAAAGATCAAGTCAAAGTATCACTATTTGCAGATGATATGATAGTATACTTAAGTGATCCCAAAAATTCCACCATAGAACTCCTAAACCTGATAAACAACTTCAGCAAAGTGGCTGGATATAAAATTAACTCAAACAAATCAGTAGCCTTCCTATACTCAAAGGTTAAAGAGGTTGAGAAAGAAATTAGGGAAATGACACCCTTTACAATAGTCACAAATAATATAAAATACCTCGGTGTGACTCTAACTAAACAAGTGAAAGATCTGTATGACAAGAGCTTCAAGTCTCTGAAGAAAGAAATTGAAGAAGATCTCAGAAGATGGAAAGATCTCCTATGCTCATGGATTGGAAGGATTAATATAGTAAAAATGGCCATCTTGCTGAAAGCAATCTATAGATTCAATGCAATCCCTATCAAAATTCCAAATCAATGTTTCATAGAGCTAGAAAGAGCAATCTGAAAATTCATCTGGAATAATAAAAAACCCAGGATATCGAAAACTATTCTCCACAACAAAACATCTCCCGAGGGAATCACCATCCCTGACCTCAAGCGCTACTACAGAGCAATAGTGATAAAATCTGTATGGTATTGGTACAGAGACAGGCAGGAAGATCAATGGAATAGAATTGAAGACCCAGAAATGAACCCACACACCTACAGTCACTTTATATTTGACAAAGGAACATCCAGTGGAAAAAGACAGCACTTTTAACAAATGGCGCTGGCTCAACTGAAGGTCAGCATGCAGAAGAATGCAGAAAGGAAAGTCAAACTCTCCTGAGTCCAGGTCCAGTGTGGTCACTGAGGGTCCCAGGTAGAAAGTAACATTTACATATTTTTTCTCGTGAGTGATGCTGGCTTAATTAATATGATTATGTAGTGTTTCTTGGGAAACCCTGTTCAGTCTTTCTGCATACAGGTCTTTGAAGTCCCAGCCAGAGTTCCCTGAAACCTCCAGGTTAGCCTTTCAAAAGCTAGCATGAAATTATTTCTCTCTTTCTTTGATACTGGTTTCTTCCAAAACGTAAAAGTGTAAAGTGAATATTGGGGAACAAGAGGGTGTTCGAACCTTTTGTTGTTTTAAGACAATATAGCTTTGGATCAGTGGACTCAGCAGCTCCTGTTGCTCTTCAGTTCCTGGATACATTTCTAGCAGCTCTGAGAATAAGGAGAGATGGCAGCCTTTAAATACTTTGATGTAACCAGAAACACTTCCCATCCAGTAAAAGCACCCGAGGCAAGTGTCGGGAGCCATTTGCTCACTTCTCTGAAGGAGAGAGAAGGGGCGGGACGGGAGGGGGTCAGGGTCTGCTGGCAGATTTCCTGGCCTGCTGATGTAAGGAATGATAAAAGGAGATACACTTGAGGCTCAAGGGGAGGGGCTAAAGGTTCTATTGACCTTGATGGAAGGACCAGGGAGGCCTCAGGATAAGAGTAGCTGTCCTGTATATATCTCAGCAATTGATTCTGCTTGCTTGTGGCTTTGCTCCCCACAGTACTGTGAGGTATAAAAAGTATGAAAAATAAACTCCGGGCTTCTTCAGTATTTACTGTCAATCCTCCCAAATCTATCTCTTGTCTCTTCATCTTCTTTCTGACGTTCCTATCTTTAATCCCCGCACCCATCTGAGGGACTTATACTAGTGGGCTCCAGCATAGGTGGTGCCCAATGTGGGGCTCTAAGAGTTAGGGATCAAGTGAAGGACATTGTGTGGGTGGGTGGGTGGGGGTGCTGAGCACTCAGAAAAACAAAAAGGAGCTAGGAAAAAGAGAGCTTGGTGCAGTAAGTATTTCTCAACAGGAAAAGACATAGGAAAACACAGATAAAGGAGCTCAGAAAAAGTAAAAATGGCAAGTAAAAATAGTTGTGTGCTTTTCCATGCAAATGCTCAAGAGAATGCTTCGCTCTCAAGGGGCCAAAGCAGGGCAACTGTAATGACATAAGTTTCTAGATTTAGTAGAGGAAGTTTGTCCATATTTTTCTGAGGAAGCTACAATATATTTAGTGACCTGGAAGAAGGTTGGGGAAAGTCTTCAAAGCTATTATGATGTGCGTGTACCAGGTAAAGTGCCTGTGGTCTTTGGACCTTTTAGAGATAGTTTAGATCCTAGACATGAGAGGGAGAAGTGGGCTTCAGGGAAACACCTCCAGACCGGGGACATTTCAATGAAAGAGACAGTGGTCATGGTAGAGATACACCCCGGTGGAGGCCAGTCACCACTGGGGTTGGTTCCTCACTGGCCCCACCCGGGAGCCCTGACTCCCCAGAGTCCCCCCACAGCACCACAAACTGGAGTGCTCGGACACAAGGAAGAAGCCCCAGAATGCTAAGGTTTGTGTGATGCCATCTGCTTAGATTGTGTATGTAGTCCAGCCTTCCACATTTTGTGGCCCATCCCTATGTTATAAAGTATAATTTGATAGGCTCACAACTGTTCATGCTACATCAACAGATACAGGTTATATCTTGTTAAAAATGCTAATAAACATGAAAAATGTAATGCATCTCAGTGTAAGCCTAAGTCACTGAACAGCAAAAGATATTAATGGAGGGTCGGGATGAGAAATCCCAGGCCTAGAAGGTATAGTTATTTATTTTCAGATGTTTGGAACAAATAGGTGATCCCACGAGTCACTGGGCATTGGGCATGCCAGAAACACTATGTTGTCTTTCAGGATAACTTATCTAGACCTAAATTTAGTCTGCCACAAATGCGCAAATATGAGTACCTGAGCATTCTTTTGAGGTTTTGCTCATGACAAGGGGACTGAGCAGAGTTAACACACAGAGAACAGAGAAGGGGTACTGTCAAGCTCATAGAAAGTGTTTTCTGAAAAGAACGTGCTGAAATGGATGCAGGTTCTGTAAGACCCGGAAGAAAAATGGGGGTATCCCAGCACCCCATGCCTCGGAAACCGGCACCCCAATCACTCACGAGAAACAGTCTTGATGCAAATTGCAAGAGGGATTTTAATTTCCAGAGCTCTGGGGCCACGGCCCTCTCCCACGCAGGGTAGAGAACAGTGAACCCTGGGGGCCGATACACGACTGCTTTTATAGATTTTTCAGCAAAACCTGCCTATGCAAGCCACTCCATAGCTTCTAAGCCAATCAATTCAAACCATCCAAACCCAAGCTCTCTGAGAACAAATCAGCCTCCTACAGAGGTCGGATGGGACCTGGTTAAGTCATTTCCACTTATGTGACTGCCACGCACAGGGTCACCCACCCTCCCCCACTGGCAGTAGGTGTTGGGGACCTAAGAGCCCCCAGGCAGGAGCTCCGCAGACCCCGTGGTGATTCTGCCAGCCCCCAGCCACGCTTGTCCTTGCCATAGCTGCTCTGCAGAGGCAAGACGGGAAAAGGCGCCAAGGATACTCCCAGAGGTTCATGGCCAGACCCTGGAGGCGGGTCTGATATGTGCACACTTCCAGGCCAACAAAGAGTGGACTGAACCTCTGCTCCTTTGGGGTCACCCAAGACTAGGCACAGGGGATTTTTAGCCTGCAACCTTACGCTTTCAGTTCGTGCTAACTGATCATGTGTTAGCATCATCACTGGTTTCAGCTACAGAAATGAAACAGAGAGAGAAGCTTTCAGGCTTCTACAATGACCAATCACTCACTACGAGTACTTCAGGGAACATCTGAGCTCCGTGACCTTTGTTCTCAGTGATCCAGATTTTTATTTTGTATAAACATGTGGTTTTTAAGATTAGAGGGTCTCCACAAAGATCCAAAGACCATGGGGCTTGAGAGTAGGGATGAGTGAAGTGTTGGGGAAGAATCTGAATGAAGGCAACTAAAAAAACAGATGTATATATTTTTATATATGTGAGAACACTCTTACTCTCTTCTAAAACACCAGAAGAGGGCATTGGACCCCATTACAGATAATTGTGGGCCACCATGTGGTTGCTAGGAATTGAACTTAGAACCTCTGGAAGAATAGTCAGTGCTCTTAACCACTGAGACCTTTCTCCAGAACCCCTAAGGGTTATGGCCTAAGGGAATCTCCATGTTACTAAACACATGGGAGCCTGGCAGTTTCAGAGTTAGATAATGAGAATTTACATAAAGACAACTTTGTGAGAGTCAACCTGACCTGAGCAGAATATTCTGTTTCATTAGATTTGTCTTTGAACACAATCAGCATTACTTTTGTCTGGATGAATCTTGTCCAACCTTTTCCTTTTACATTATTCTAAGCTGGGAAGTCTATTGAAGGTTATCTAACTAGGAAGAGAAAAATGTTCATTTTGAAGGGAAACATAGCTAAGCCTATGGAAACCTGTCCCGAAGACCACACCAAGTAAGAATGGAGCAAGGACGGTGGTGTGATGAGTATGTATTCAACATGATGGTGGTGTGATGAGTATGTATTCAACATGACGGTGGTGTGATGAGTATGTATTCAACATGAGTACATATTCTGAATCTCACGATGTAGCTCAGGCTGCCTTTGAACTCATGATCCTTCTGCTTTGGTCTCCTGAGTACTAGAATTAGGAACAGATACAAACATAACAAGCTGTTTTCATTTTATTTTTATAATTAAACACTATAAATTTCCCTTTTAATTGTCTAGTGGTAAAAATAAGGACATTAAACAGTTGTCCTATCCAGCATTGGAGAAAGTTAAAGCAAGCCAGGTGGGCGCTATTTCACATAGCATGCTTGCTGTAGATGGCCATCTAGTTTATTTCTGGCCCTTGTTTTCACATATAATTCTAGTCACATTTATCTGATTGCACCTAGAATAATTGCCTTAAAATGAAATTGTTGAGTATCAGTCTACATAAAACTTTAAGGCTTCAACACAGAGCATTTAAGGTGATCTTAAGAAAGAAAGAAAGAAAGAAAGAAAGAAAGAAAGAAAGAAAGAAAGAAAGGAAGGAAGGAAGGAAGGAAGGAAGGAAGGAAGGAAGGAAGAAAGGAAGGAAAGAAAATAAGAAGGAAGGAAAGGAAGGAAGGAAGGAAGAAAGAAAGGAAGGAAGGAAGGAAGAAAGAAAGAAAGGCAGGAAGGAAGAAAGGAAGGAAAGAAAATAAGAAGGAAGGAAAGGAAGGAAGGAAGGAAGGAAGAAAGAAAGAAAGGAAGAAAGGAAGGAAGGAAGAAAGAAAGAAAGAAAGAAAGAAAGAAAGAGAAAGAGAGAAAGAAAGAAAGAGAAAAAGAGCAACTAGCATGGCCTCCGGCAGCAAGCAGGAGACCTGTTTCCCCTGTGTAGGCCCACCTACACAGCCTGGGAATCTCTGGTACTGGGTGAGAAACTCAACTTTTCTAAGTTAGGCCTGGTCATATTACCCCCAAATCAAGCTCAGGTACCTCCTGCACCCGGCCCATGTTTGTTTCCAAAAAGTATGCATAGGAGCACAGCCTATATGGCCTCCTGTACCCTGCTTCCTCTGTGTAAGCTCACTCACACACACTGCATGGGACCCAAGATCCAGGCATTGGTCATGGGCCTCCGGCACCAGGTTCACCTACAGAGCCCATGAATGTTGTCTAGGAGTGCAGGCTGCACAGTCTCCTGCAGCAATCAGAAGACTCTGGCTTTCCTTGATTAGGCCTATCTATGCTGCTCCAGAACTTCCTGTACCACCTCACAGGAAAATGAGAGTCTCAACATTACTAAGTCACAGTCCTCTCCTGAACACTGCCACCATGAAAGAAGAAAGATGACTTGAAGATAGAAAGAACTCGACCAACAAACTACTCTAGATAGACAAGTCCTAGTGCAGAAACATAAACTACATGACAACCCATAAACAAAGAGTTGAATTAAATAAATAAACCAATCCAGGATAAGAAAATAGAATTCAACAAAGAGGTAGAGATTGCTGAAGAAGACCAAAATAAATGATGCTGGAAATTAAAAACTCAATGAACCTACTAGAAACCTCAGGGGAAGTGTCATTGCCAATATGAACCATGTAGAAAACAGAATCAAGGCTAGAAAACAAGGTAAAGGAATTGGTTCCCTCTAGAAAGGTCAAAAACCAAAAATAACAAGAATAGAACATAGGAAAACTCTGGGACACCGTGAAAAACCCTAACCTTCAGACTATGGGCATAGAAAGAGAAGAAAAATAGCATCCTGAAGACATATAGAATATTGTCAATAAAATCATAGAAGATAATTTCCCAAACCTTGAGATAAATGCCCTTCCAAGTACAAGAGCCATACAGAACCCCAAACAGACAGGACCAGAACAAGAAGTTCCCATGGCATATTATAGTTAAATATTAAAAATACAGAATAAAAATATTCAAAGAGGGGAAAGATCAAGTAACATAACAAGGGTAGAACCATCAGAATAACACCTGGTTATCTGATAGAATCTTTTAAAACCAGAAGGGTCTGTAAAGGTATGTTCCAAATTCTAAAGGACTACAGTTGTCACCCCCAGAAAAGCTACCTATTAAAATCAAAGGAGAAATAAAAACTTTTCATGATAAAAAAGATTTAAGGGATGTGTGACCTCTAAGCAACCTCTACAGAAGATACTGGAAGGATTACGGAGGTCTAAAGAGAATAATAAACACACCCAAGCGGTTACATGAAATAAACAATTCCAGAACAATCAAATCCTAATAAAAAGAGATCTATTATTTTTATTGCTTTCAAGGAATACACCTCACAATCAATGTTAATGCCTTAGCTTGGGTTTCTCTTGCTGTGAAGAGACATCATAACCAAGGCAACTCTTATAAAGGAAAACACTTAACTGGGACTGGTTTTCGGTTCAGAGGTTCAGTTCATTATCATCATGATAGGTGTATGGTGGCATTCAAGTAGATATGGTGCTAGAGAAGGAGCTGTGTTCTACATCTTGATTCACAGGCAGCAGAAGAAAGCTGCATACTAGGTCTAGCTTGAGCATAGGAGACCTCAATGTCTACCTGCACAGTGGCACATCTCCTCCACCAAGGCCACACCTCCTAGCAATACCACTCCCTATGAGCCAAGCATTCAATCATATGAGTGTATGGGGGCCATTCCTATTCAAAACACCATGGACCTTAGGGGAAAGGGGTGGGGAAAAAACATTTGAAGCAAATGAAATGAAAAAACAAGTAGGCATAGTTATTCTAATAGCTAAAGAAGAATATACTTCAGATGAAAACTAGTCAGAAGATATAAGAATGGGACACTTCACACTTGTTAAAGTAAAACTCAGTCAAGAGCATATTAAATTCCAAAGATATGCACAGAGGTGCATATGTTCACAAAAGAAATACTATTAGACCTAAGATCACAGATTAAGCCCAATTTACTGACAGTGGTGATTTCAACACTCAACTCTGACCAATAAACATCTGGACAAAACTAAATAAAGAAATATTGGAGTTAAATGACATTATAAGTTAAATATACTCAATAGATAGTTACAGAACATTCCACCCAAATACCAAAACATACACATTTTCTCAATAGCCCATTGAAGTTTTTCCAAAATCAACCACATACTCAGACACAAAAAGTCTCAAATATATAGAAAAACTAAATTAACATTCTGTATTCTATCAGATCACAATAGAATAAAGCTAGATATCAGAACTTCCCCCAAAAGGAAAGAAAAGAAAAAAGAAAGAAAAGAACCTTGAGAAGCATGGAGTCTGATTCACGTTGGCCATCAGCTCCTGAGCAGGAAGTCTACTTTGGAGTGTGGCTGATATCCCCATTGTCACTCCATTAAAGAAAACTAATCTTCCCTCCCCCAGCAGCTATTATTACAAATAGTGTCTTGACTAGGGGTGAGACTGGGCCTATTTCCCTTCCCCAGTGCAAGAATGTTGGCCTGGCTTAAGCTTGTGCTGATCTTATGTGCTCTGTCACAGTGAGGTTATATATGCATCTTCCCTGAGAAACTGGGAGACAGCAAGGAATAGGATAAGTACACTGCACTATCAAAGAATACATTTTAAAAATTAAAAATACAGAAAGTACAACTTGTGGAGCTAAACAGACTACTGAAGGAAAGTTGTGTCAAGCCAAAAAAAAAAAAAAAAAAAGTCAAGAAGGAAATTTAAAATCTTCTAGAGGCCATTTGTACCAGGGAGCCAGGCAGCTCCACAGGCCTTCTTTGCACAGTCTACCAGGAGAGAGTGATCTCCCATCAGTGCTTTCACTTCTGAGCCTGGAGGTGAGATGTTCTCTCTGGCGGGGAACAGCTAGGAGCACACAGGGCAAACAATCAGTGGAGCAGCTGGGACAGAGGTCTTTAGGCTGCCATTTGCACCAGGGAGTCAGGTGACTCCACAGCCTTCTGTGCACAGACCCTGCTAAAAGAGAGTTGGTCTCCCAAGAGCACAGACATAGATAGGCCCAGGAGGGACAAGCTCCAGCCAGAGACAGCAAGACCACCAAACACCAGAGATAACCAAATGGCAAAAGGCAAGCATAAGAACTCTACCAACAGAAACCAAGGCTACTTGGCAGCATCAGAACCAGTTCTCCCACCACAGCAAGTCCAGGATACCCCAACACACTGGAAAAGCAAGAGTTGGATTTAAAAATCGCATCTCATGATGCTGATAGAGGACTTCAAGAAGGTCATAAATAACTCCCTTATAGAAATACAGAACATTGGTCAACAGGTAAAAGCCCTTAAAAAGGAAACACAAAAATCCCTTGAAAAAATACAGGAGAACATGGATCAACAGGTAGAAGCCCTTAAAGAAGAAACACAAAAATCCCTTAAATAATTACAGGAAAACACAATCAAGTGAAAGAACTGAACAAAACCATCCAGGATCAAAAAGTGGAAGTAGAAACAATAAAGAAATCACAAAGGGAGATAACTCAGGAGATAGAAAACCTTGGAAAGAAATCAGGAGCCACAGATGCACGCATCAACAACAGAATACAAGAGATAGAAGAAAGAACCTCAGGTGCTGATGATACCATAGAAAACATTGACCCAATAGTCAAAGAAAATGCAAAATGCAAAAAAGTTTATAACCCAAAACATCCAGGAAATCCAGGACACAATGAGATGACCAAACCTAAGGATTATAGGTATAGAAGAGAGCAAAGATTTACAACTTAAAGGTCCAGTAAATATCTTCAACAAAATTATAGAAGAAAACTTCCCTAACCTAAAGAAAGAGATGGCCATGAACATACAAGAAGCCTACAGAACTCCAAACAGACTGGACTAGAACAGAAACTCCTCCCAGCACATAATAATCAAGTTGCACTAAACAAAGAAAGAATATTAAAAGCAGTAAGGAAAAAATGGCAAGTAACTTACAAAGGCAGACCTATCAGAATCACACCAGATTCTCACTAAGACAATTAAAGCTAGAAGATCATGGGGCCGATCTCACAGAGACCCTAAGAGAACACAAATGCCAGTCCAGGCTACTATACCCAGCAAAACTCTCAATCACCATAGATAGAGAAACCAAGATATTCAATGATAAAACCAAATTTACACAATATCTGTCCACAAATCTAGCCCTACAAAGGATAATAGATGGAAAATGCCAACACAAGGAGGGAAACTACACTAGAAAAAACAAGAAAGTAATCTTCCAACAAACCCAAAAGAAGATAACTGCACAAACATAAAAATAACATCAAAAATAACAGAAAGCAGCAATCACTATTCCTTAATATCTCTTAACATCAATGGACTCAATTCCCCAATAAAAAGACATAGACTAAAGAAATATTTTTCATGTAAATTTTTAAAATATCAGAAAATGTTTGTAATTCCTTTTAATTAATTTAGTCATTTTTATGTCTACCATTTTATCTGCATTATTTATGATGATAATCTTCAATTTTAACATGTTTCTATATATTTCTTCTATTTTAGCAGAAATATTTTCCATGTAAATCTCTAATTTTATTACAAAATGTTTTTAATTGTACCTTCAATTAATTTAGAAAGGTTTTTTATGTCTACCATTTTATCTGTATAATTTTCCATGAAATAGTCAATTTTAATGTGTTTTTCTACATTTTTCTACAATTTTATCAGAAATATTTTCCACATAAATCTTCAATTCTATCAAAAAAGAAATGTCTCTTTCTTTTTCAAAAAATAAAATAAAATAAAATAAAATAAAATAAAATAAAATCTTCTAGAATGGAATTAAAATGAAAGCACAGTATCCCAAAATCTATATCTATGGGACATGATGAAGACAGTCCCAAGAGGAAAGTTTATAGTTCTGTGTCTACATTTGAGAGAGAGAGAGAGAGAGAGAGAGAGAGAGAGAGAGAGAGAGAGCTTACTAATGCTCCTGAAGCTTTGGGAAAAGAAGAACAAACAACCTAAAACAGAATCAAAATCAGGGCAGAAGTTGATGAAACATAAAATAAAGGATTAATAAAAAGAGTTGGTAATTTGTAAAGATTAACAAAACTGCCAAACTTTCAGTCAAATTAACCAAAAGAAAGAGAGAAAAGACCCATTTAATAAAATTAAAGATGAAAGAGAGACATCACAACAGACACTAAGGAAGTACAGAGGAAATACTTTAGAAATCTACATTCCACTAACTGAAAAAATTTAAATAAATAGAATTTCTTAATACATATGACCTACCAAAACTGAGTCAAGATGAAATAAATAATTTAAACAGAACCACACCATCCAATGGATCGTTCTTATTGGATTAACACAGATATGAAAGTTCTCAATAAAGCATTTTCAATTTGACTTTGAGAATACTTCAAGGGACTGGCTGGAAAGATAGCTCAGTGGTTACACAACCTTCTGCTTTTACAGAGGACCAGGACTTGGTTCCCAACATCACATTGGGTAGCTGATACCTGCCTAATCTCCAGTTCCAGGGAACCCCATTTGTACCTCTCCCCCTATTTTTAAACCTCATCTGGCACTTGAACATGGAGCACATACTCAAGCCCACACACATACATATAAAAAACAAATACTTTTTAACATGAACACAGCAAAAAAATCTATCTACCATAATCAAGTTGGTTTCATCCCAGAGATGCATGTATAGCTCAATATATAAAAATCAATACATCTAATCCATCTTATAAACAGACTTGAAGACAGGTGGTAATCTCATTAGATACAGAAGATACCTTTGAAAAATTCAACAGCCCCTCAGAATAAAAAAGTCCCGGAAAATCTAAGACATAGGGCCATATCTCAACATAACAAAGGCAATATGCAGCAATTCAACAACCAGCATCATGCTAAGTGCAGAAAATCCCAAGTGTTTCCACTAAAGTACAAGACAAGGATGTTCACTCTCTCCTGTTCAATATAGTGCCTAAAGTCTTAGCTATAGCAATAAGATGAAAGAAGAGAAAGTGGGAACAAATAAGAAAGAAAAAAGTCAAGATACAAATGTATCTTTGTAGATTATATATGACTCCTTACTTAAAAGACTCCATCAGAAATCTTCCACATCTAGTAAACACACTTTGCAAAGCAACAGGATATTAAATTTCCTCACAGAAATCAGTAGCTTTCCTGTATACCAATGACAAATATATCAAGAAAGAAATCAGGGAAACAATCCCATTCACAATAACATAAAACAAAAGAAAAGAAAAGAAAAGAAAAGAAAACAAAACAAAACAAAAACCTTGGAGTAACTCTAACCAAGGAAGCGAAAAGCTTGTAAAAAAGTTATGACAACTGAAGAAATAAATTGAGGAAGATAAGTACACAATGGATTGGTTGGATTAATATTGTGAAATGGCCACCCTACCAAAAGCAGTCTGCAGATGCAATGCGATCCCTACCCAAATCCCATAGATCTGGAAAAATAACCTCACAGTTCACGGAAGCACAAAAGACACATTCCATCCAGAACCATCCTAAAAAGATAGAAACACTGCTGAAGGTATCACCATCCCAGATTTAAAGCTAGTCACATAGCTATAGTAATTAAAACATGATGGTACTGGCATTAAAAAATATGACTTGATCAATGGAATAAAACTAAGAACCCAGATTATAAATCCACACTTCTATAGCCCTCTGATTTTTGACAGATGCACATTGGAGAAAGGACAGAATCTTCAGTAAATGATGCTGGTGAAACTGGATGAAGACATGGAATAAAAGCCAAACTAGATTCTTATCTTTTTCCCTGCACAAAACTCAAGTCCAAATGAATCAAAGACCTCAATTTAAGACCTAATGCCCTGGAGATGTTAGAGGAGAAAGTCGGGAAACTTACTGATAGGCACAGGAAAAGACTTTGAAAAAAAGACAATGTCAGATAACAATTGACAAATTGGACCCTATAAAATGTGAAGCTTTGCACAACCAAATACACCACCATTAGAATGGACATATGGACTATAGAATATGGAAAAACTTTTACTTAACTTTGGCAGAGATTTATTATAAAGAATATACAAAGAACTCAAAAATTAAACACCAAAAAACCTGATAACCCAATTAAAATTTGAGGCATGAAACTAAACAGAGAGCTTTCAAAAGAAATACAAAAGGCAGACCAATACTGTTTTCATGTGTGTGTGTATATATATATACATACATACATACATACATACATATATATATACACATACATATATATACATACATACATATATATATACACATACATATATATACATACATACATACACACAGAGAGATATACATTATATATATATAGTCTTTGATGATGAAATGTTATATGGAAATGTGGGCAAAATAAATTTATTCTCCCCAAGTTGCTTTTGATCATGGTATTTTATCACAGCCTTAATAACTCTAAGACAGGCACATATATACAAATGGAATAATATTTAGCTATAAAGAGAAATGAATTTATTTAAAATTACCAGGTAAATGGATGGAACTAAAAATAATCATGCAGACTGAAGTAACTCAGAGCCAGTAAGACAAATGTTGCCCAGTAAAACACGGTATGAATGCTAGTCTTGAGTCTTTAGATGTGTATTTAACTCGGAGTACCATGTTAGAAATTAATATGGGGCCATGAAAGTGAAGGGGAACGGAACACAGGTGGTATGGGAGGAGGGAGGAGAATAGTGGAACAGGAAGGGTTAAGTGGGGTGGGGGATGGGAGATCCAGATAATGAAGAGAGTATGAGGAGGGATTACTAATACTAAAGACCTTTGGAAAAACTATATGGAAACCTATTATTGTACAAGTTTTCTAAAACACATACAAACATACATAAAAATAATTTAAATGGTATTATCCAGTAATAGGGAATGAGCAATACCTTTCCTGGATACCATAGAATATTAAATAAAATCCCCCAGTGCAAGGTATAGGTTATCTTTTTTAAGATGTTGGTTAGTGGGGCCCCATAGACCCCCCAAAACAGTGTAAGCAACGAACATAGTTCTTGGTTAGTCTAGATGGCAAGACCCTGTGGCTGGAGAAGACACCACACACTTGAGTCAGGACGGAGAGGAATCAGGCATGTATCAGCTTGGACGTTTCCTTCTTAGTGGCTGTCTCTCATTGTGCTGGAAGACATGGTACCGAGGGAGAAGGTGATCACAGTGTTGCTCAGCTGTGATCCCTGTAAACTGTGGTAGCAGCCGGCCTGGCAGGGCAGACCTGTTCACACACGGGTGGCCGAAAAGGAGTGACCAGTCACTTTCTCATTATAGTTAAAGCCCATCTCACAAGATGGAATTCATGCCTGATTCAGCCAAAAATTTGTGGCTGGCTAAGTCATAGGATCTAGAGGGGAACTTAATACTGTGTTCCTGCTAAGTGGACTTAGTTCTAAGCTGGCCCCAAGTTGTTATCTGTATACACATAGATTGGTGCATCTCTCAACTTCATCCAAAAAGCTTGTTTTTTTACCATAGATGGTGATTAACACAGAACCCACAACTGGTCAGTGTGTAGAATAAGAGACTGTGTAGTCCTTGCCTATAAATAGGACATCTGTATTATATTATATTCCCTTCCCACAAAGGCTAGGAATCATTGTGAAAGAGGGGGTGGAGAGACCAAGAGAGCCACAGGTCGTGGATATGGCCACTGAAGCAGTGTTCTCCAGATACAGCAGTGCTATAACATCCACGAACTCACAAACCTGCACAGGATCAAGCAAGCCGGAATGCCAGCACGGGTGGGGGAGGGGCTTACAAAGTCCCATCCTAGCTGGGGAGCTATTGGCCATGTGGCTCCTGAGAGTTACCCATAGTCCAGGAGATGGTCCTGTACCTGATCGCATACAGACAGCACTAAGTTTTCACAGTGTGTGTGTGTGTGTGTGTGTGTGTGTGTGTGTGTGTGTGTTTTAAAAGCAAAGAGAACATGAAATTGGGAGGGGAAAGTGGATGCAGGAGGAGGACAGGGAAGAAATTGGAGGAAAGGGAATGGCTGGTGGATTTGCTTCAAGTGCATTATACACGTGTATGGAATTCTCAAACAATTAAAAAAAAACCTTACATACATCTTGTCTTAAAATGAAACCAAAATTGCTCAAATGTAAAAGCAAAACAGCTCCAATATAACTTTATTAATAAAAATCATATGGGATAGTAACAAGCATTATGACCTTGGCATATATCCTTCTTTTCCCTTTTCTGTTCCAAATTCATCCTCACAGGTTGGAATTCTCTTAGACTCTGGGTAATCTGAACACAGGAAGTCATACAATGAGAAGAACTGTCAGACTCACTCAAGATGTCCTGGACTTTGCATTTAATAATACAACTGGATGGGAATTCAGGAGAGTATTCTATAGGAAAAAGAAAGGAATTATTGCATATTGCTTGCTAAGTCAAGGGCTAGTTAAGTGATTATGGGGCAGTCCGTAAAAGATAGCATTAACTTTCTCCAATATCAATTCTATTTTTAACTTATTCATTTGCTTTATTTTGTATTTATTTATTCTTCTCTCATACAATACAGCCCAACCATAGCCTCACCTCTCCCCTCCCCCCTCATCTATCTCCCGTTCCTCCCAGATCCACTGTTCCTCTATTTCCCTTCAGAAAAGAAGGGCCCCCCAGTGATATCAACTGACCTTGGCATAACAATATGCAATAAGGCAAGGCATATTCTCTCATATCAAGGCTGGATGGGGCCATCCAGTAGGAGGAAATAAATCCCACAAGCCGGCAAAAGAGCGAGACACAGCCCCACTCCCATTGTTAGGAGTCCAACAAAAATCTCAAGCTAAAGAACCACAACACGCATGCAGAGAGCTTAGTGCAGACCCATGCAGGCCCCGCGGTTACTGCTTCAGTCTCTGTGAGCCTCTATGAACCCTGATTCTGTGCGCCATGTTCTCCTGGTGTCCTACAATCCTTCCTCCACCCACAACTATACGGAGTTCCCTGAGCTCTGCCTAATATTTGGTTGGAACTGATGATGATTGAACCAGGCATCCATTCTATGAGTACAGCAGAATATTAGTAGGAATCACTTCATTGATTTTTGGGGGGTGGGAGGGTGGGGGTGGGGTGTCAGTTGTGTTTGGTGCTATCCTGGGTTTCTGTGCTTCCTGACTCTGGCCCGCTAGGCAGTGTCAGGCATGGGCTCCCTCTTGTGGTATGATCCTCTGGCTAGATCAGAAATCAGCCATCCCAGCAAGCTCTGAGCTCCAGTGCATCTTGCAGTCAGGGTAGCTTATGAGTCATACATAGATGTTTTTGTGGCTGGGTTGTCCCAGTCCCATCACTGGGAGCCTAGCCTGGTTACAGAAGACGGCAGAGGTTCAGGACCCATATCTGCCATTACTAGGAGTCCTTGCTAGGGTCAACTTCATACGATCCAGGAAGTTTCCGCGGCACTAGGTTTCCATAGCATCCCTCTTCTTAAAGTGATTTGACGTTTTACCACATCTTGAAGAAAAGTGAGCCTTCTGTGTCAGATGTGGTTCTGAGACCACGTCCTGGCCGCGGGGGCATTGCTGTGTGCGACTTTAACGGGCCACTTTTACTTCCTTTTATTCTTTTACCTTTATTTTTCATTTTTTGAAATTAAAATATGATTACATTTTTTATTGAAAAGGGAAGTAAAACACTTTATGATAAAATTAAAGCTTTACATGGAAAATATTTCAGATAAAATAGAAGAGATACATAGAAAAACACGTTAAAATTGACAATTTTCATGGAAAATTGAAGAGTAAAGTGTTAGACATGTAAAACATTGCTAAATTAATTGAAATATGAAATAGAAACATTTTATGATAGAATTGAAGATTTATATGGAAAAAATTTCTGATAAAATTGTAGAGAAATTTTAGGTTTTAAAATTTTGAAACATGTTTTGAAACATGAATTGAAGATTATCATGGAAAATTGTATATGGATGTAATAATGGTAGGCATAAAAGTATTCCTAAGTTGATTGAAGGTGGAATTATAAACATTTTTTGATAAACTTGAAGATTTACATTTATATTTCTGATAAAATTGAAGGAATATATGGAAAAACATATTAAAATTAAAGATTATCATGGAAATTACACAGATAAAGTGATAGGCATAAAGATAACTCTAAGTTGATTGAAGGTGGAATTATAAACATTTTCAGATAAAATTGAAGGTTTACATGGAAAATATTTCTGGTAAAATTCAAGAAATATATAGAAAAATATGTTAAATCGACTATTTCATGGAAAATTTTACATATAAAATGGTAGATATAAAAACTCTTTCTAAATTAATTGAAGGTGGAATTAGAAACATTTGTGATAAAAAATATTTACATTGAAAACATTTCTGAAGGCCGGGCGGTGGTGGCGCATGCCTTTAATCCCAGTACTTGGGAGGCAGAGGCAGGCAGATTTCTGAGTTCGAGGCCAACCTGGTCTACAGAGTGAGTTCCAGGAGAGCCAGGGCTACACAGAGAAACCCTGTCTCGAAAAACCAAAAAAAAAAAAAAAAAAAAAAGAGGAAATATATAGAAAGACATATTAAAATTGAAGATTATCATGAAAAATAATGCAGATAAAATGGTAGACAGAAAAAACATTACTAAATTAATTAAAAGGGGAATTACAAACATTTTCTGATAAAATTGAAGATTTACATGAGAAATATTTCTGTTAGTCTATGTCTTTTTATTGGGGAGTAGAGTCCATTGTTGTTAAGAGATATTAAAGAACAGTGAGTGTTGCTTCCTGTTATTTTTGATGTTATTTATATGTTTGTGTGGGAATCTTCTTTTGGGTTTGTTGGAAGAAGATTACTTTCTTTCTTTTTCTAGGGTGTAGTTTCCCTCCTTGTGTTGGCATTTTCCATCAATTATCCTTTGTAGGGCTAGATTTGTGGACAGATATTGTATAAATTTGGTTTTATCATGGAATATCATGGTTTCTCCATCTATGATGAATGAGAGTTTTGCTGGGAATAGTAGCCTGGGCTGGCATTTGTGTTCTCTTAGGGTCTGTATGAGGTCTGCCCAGGATCTTCTAGCTTTCATCATCTCTGGTGAGAAGTCTGGTATAATTCTGATAGGTCTGCCTTTATAAGTTTCTTGCCCTTTTCCCCTTACTGCTTCTAATATTCTTTCTTTGTTTAGAGAATTTGGTGTTTTGATTATTATGTGCCGGGAGGAGTTTCTGTTCTGGTCCAGTCTGTTTGGAGTTCTGAAGGCTTCTTGTATGTTCAAGAGCATCTCTTTCTCTAGGTTAGGAAAGTTTTCTTCTATAATTTTGTTGAAGATATTCACTGGTCCTTTAAGTTGAAAATCTTCGCTCTCTTCTATACCTATAATCCTTAGGTTTGGTCTTCTCATTGTGTCCTGGAGTTCCTGGATGTTTTGAGTTACCAGCTTTATGCATTTTGCATTTTCTTTGACTGTTGAGTCAATGTTTTCTATGGTATCCTCAGCACCTGAGGTTCTTTCTTCTATCTCTTGTATTCTGTTGTTGATGCTTGCATCTATGACTTCTGAATTCCTTCCAAGGTTTTCTAGCTCCAGAGATGTCTCACTTTGTGATTTCTTCGTTGTTTCTACTTCCGCTTTTAGATCCTGGATGGTTTGTTCAGTTCCTTCACTTGATTGTGTTTTCCTGTAATTCTTTAAGGGACTTTTGTATTTCTTCTTTAAGGGCTTCTGCCTGTTGACCCATGATCTCCTGTATTTCCTTCAAGGGATTTTTGTGTTTCCTTTTTAAGGGTTTTTAGCTGTTGACCCATGTTCTCCTGTATTTCTTTAAGGGAGTTATTTAAGTCTTTCTTGAAGCCCTCTATCAGCATCATGAGATGTGATTTTAAATCCAACTCTTGCTTTTCCAGTGTGTTGGGGTATCCGGGACTTGCTGTGATGGGAGAACTGGTTTCTGATGTTGCCATGTGGCCTTGGTTTCTGTTGGTAGGGTTCTTGTGCTTGCCTTTCATCACCTGGTTATCTCTGGTGCTAGTTGGTATTGTTGTCTCTGGCTGGGGTTTGTTTGTTCTGTGGGCCTGTAAGCCTGTGTCCTTACTCCTCTGAGCTCAGAAGTGAAAGCACTGTTGGGAGATCACTTTTTCCTGGCGGGCTGTGCACAGAAGGCTGTGGAGTCTCCGGGTTCCCTGGTGCCCATGATTATATTCTTTTCCTCCTTCTTGTCCCTCCCTCCAACCTATCTCATGTACCCTTTCTCTCTCCATCTCTCTCACACTTATAAACTTTATTTCTTTAATTATATATATATATATATATATATATATATAATATTTATTTTGTAGAAAAAATATTTGTGCACGTGATTTCAGATCTGACCATTTGGTATTGGGTTACCAGTTGGAGGAAGACCGTTACCCATTTCTCAGGCTTCCTCAGTTGCCTGTAGTTGAGGTTCCATGAGATTTCTCTACACTTTACAATTTTTAGATGCATGTATTCTTCCTGCATCACTGTGTACCATGTGCAAGTCTATGCCCTTGTGGAACAGAAGAGGGTATCGGATCCTTAGAGTCAGACTTACACATGGTTGTGAGACTCCTGAGGTGGGTGCTAGGACCTCTAGAGAAGCAGCATGTGCTCTTACCCGCTGAGCCTTTTCCTGAGTCCCTAGACTTGTCTTTCAAGTGTAAGAAGTGTGCCTGGCGCCACATTTTCCTGTCTGAGGGTTCAAATGAGGGTGAGATGCTGAGTTGCTATGAACCATGGGAATGAACAAAGCATTTGAGAGATGGTGCAAAACCAAGATTGGTGCCCGAGGCCTTTTAAGCCTTAAGAATCGAGTCTCCTAAACCATTGCCTACAGCTTACTCCAGCCTGACATACAAAAGCAAATGCCGTCTCTCCCCAACCATTCAAAGCACTGTTATTATGGACAGCTGGAAATAAACACCAGTTCACATGTGTACGATTGTATCTCAGTGAGGCTTGGCATGCCAGGAGCCTACAGATGCAGAGGAATTGAATTTATTTTCCTCTAAATTTATTATGAGAAACAATTGTATTATTTTAAACAGTTTATTATTGTGTATTAAGTAGATTATTCCCAAACAGAGAAATGTTATATGTATTTATATGGATTTCAAGAAAACCCTCTATACATGTTCTTTCAAACGGGAGTTTGACAAAGAAAAGTTTGTTTCCACCCTGTTATAAAAGCCAGGATGCTCAAGCACTTTAACTGATTGCTTGCAACGTTATTTTTTCCAAACAGAAACATCTCATTTTCAAAATGCAGAGACTGTCAAATGCCATTTAAGAGCCCACATGGTTTACATCAAATCTACACATTTGGAGTCCTAAGCTGAGAGTTCTTTTAGCGTGCTCAAGAATAAGTTTGAAAATCAAGCAGCATGCATGCACAAATGCTAAATATAAGTTCTTAGAAACAAGAGCACATTAAAAAGCATGAAGCTCTCCCCATTTAAATTCCAAATTTTAAAATCAACCTTTTCTGTCTTGTTTTCTACAAACAGACGCAGTGCCAGTTGCAGGCGTGACACAGCTGTTTGGCATCAGGCTGGGCCAGTTTCACTCTTTTCCTTAAGAACTTTGGCTGATCTCGCAGGCTCCCCTGGAGTCCCACAGCGTCTCAGCTGAGATCCTTAAACAAAGGGCTTTGTTGCTTTTGTGAGAAAGCCACTGAATTCTGCTTAAACTGTTGCCGCCAATCTCAGGATCTCACCACAGAAATGAACGATCAGAAGTATCATTGGCTCAACAGTGTTCATTTTTAAGGATCTATACCCTTGTAGGCACAGCGTGTACACTGAGGTATGAAAGGGTGTGTTCTGGAATCCCTCACCTCCACATTTCCAAAGGGGTAGAAAAATGGCTGGACCGAGATTCAGACTAGAGGCTGGCTTGCCTGGGGATCATGTGGAGAGAGGAAGGTCATCAGTCAACAAGGAAGAAGGTCATCAAAATGAGGTTATGTGTCAAGGACTATCCCCACCCCACTCCGGGAGATCAAATTCCCACTTCAAGCAGCATGTCAAGCCTCTGGATCTGCCCATGAAGCGGAGCCGGCACTGCTAAACAGGGACTGGGATCTCAGGAACTCAGACATTATGCATTATTTATTATGCAAATATGACCCCAGTTCCTAGCCAGGATCATACAGAAGTGTTTGTATCTCATTTCATATGGTAAGATGGATTCAGACTACATTTCATCTTAGCCATCACATTGATCTTTTCTTTCTTTGAAACCACACCTAGCAGATCTGGCCTAAGACCTGGGTTAGACAATGGGCAGGTGGTCTTCTAACCTGAAGGTATCTTTAAAAGCCTCTTATCTTGGCAATGAGTGTTCTGCCTTGCTTTCATTCTGTCAGAGGTCATCAATGAAGGTCAAGACCAGTGTATACTTAACTAGAGCAGGTGATTGCAATGGGAACACAGTCACATGCTCTTCTCTTTTACATAGCTACATTGCTTTCCAAGTCATATACATAGACTGGACAACCAATCGATACTTAGTTGATTAACACATAAGCTGCCCTTGTCTGAGAGCTTGTTTGGAGGTTCTAGTGGGGGAGTGAAGCTATTTATTTACCCTTGACCAAAGACTGGTCCCCCCTCTATTCAGCTTTGGGAGTCAGACGCATACAGTGGTAAGGAAGGAAGGGACAACCACCTAGCTGGTCAGTCAGATCAACCGAATCGATCCTGGCAATCAATGGTGTCACATCCAGATCACCTTCATATCCTGTTCTCTAGATCCATTTGGAAAACAATGAGCTTGTTCCAGCTCCAAAGCTAAGAGTGTCGTCAGAGAGCACCTGCCCTATGTGAGAGCTGGTCTTGTGCCAATTTGACACAGGTAGAATTAGCTAAAACCAGGGAACCTCGATTGGGAAAATGTCCCCATAAGATTAATCTGTAAGTTTCTTTCTTCCTTCCTTCCTTCCTTCCTTTCTTTCTTTCTTTCTTTCTTTCTTTCTTTCTTTTTTTTTCTTTTTTTCCTTCATTCCTTCTTTCATTTCTTCCGTTCGTTCTTATTTCATAATACTTTTATTGATTATTTGAAAAATTCACATCATGACCCCCCAAGTATATTTAATTCCCAGTCCTCCCAGGTCTGTACCTCTCACCCTTGTGACAACCAAACCCCAAAGAAGGAGGAGGAAGAGGAAGAGGAGGAAGAAGAGGAGGAAGAGGAAGAGAAGAAGGAGGAGGAGGAGGAGGAGGAGGAGGAGGAGAAGGAGAAGAAGAAGAAGAAGAAGAAGAAGAAGAAGAAGAAGAAGAAGAAGAAGAAGAAGAAGAAGAAGAAGAAACACCCAACAATCACAAAAAAACAGGTTCAATTTGTGTTGCCCATCTACTCACTGGAGCATGGTCAAACTCCCAGTGGCCAGCCCCTAAACAAAAACTGAGTCCTTCTCCACCTGCACCCCTACCAGAAGTCATCAATTGTGGAGTAGTACACTTCAGCATCCTTACCACAAATGTGAAGATTCTCTTTGTATGTGGGGGTTGGGGGTATGGTATAGGTGTTGTCAGAGAAGCCCTCTCTGTCCCTCTTTCTCAACTGTGAGTCTGCCGTCATCAATACCATGGCAAAAGTAACTTCCTTGCTCTTTACAGTGAGTGGGAGCATGGATCACGGACTTATCCATGGTTTCTGGCAACAGCACTGACCATGGACTTCCACTTGGCCTCTTACATCAGCACATGCCATGGACCTTAGCATGGTCTCTGGAGGCAGTACAGACTCTAGACATCAACATGGTCCTCTGCTGCTGTATAAGTCATGGACTCTGTCATAGCCCTCAGCAGCAGCACAGACCACTTACGTCTACTGGTTCAGGCAGCAGCACAGACCTTGGACATCTGCATAGACTTAGGTGGGATGGTAACACAGGCTGCAGACAGCAACAAGGATTTTCTTAATTAGTGATTAATGGGGAGGGTCCAGCCCATTGTGGGTGGTGCCATCCCTGGGCTGGTGGTCCTGGGTTCTATAGGAAAGCAGGCTGAGCAAGCCATGGGGAACAAGTTAGTAAGTAAGCAGCATCCCTGCATGGCCTCTTTATCAGCTTTTCCCTACAGGTTACTATCTGCCAGTCTGCTTACTGGGCTATCAGTGGAGATCTGTGGACCAAAGAATTGCAGCTCTCCAATGGGGAGCTGGAACAAAGTGGCCTGCCCAGGCTCTTCCTCAGCCACAACTGCCCTGGAGTTGGTGGCAGGCAGCAGTGGGATGCAGTGGGCATCTAGAAGTCAAGGCTAGGAAGCGGCTGTGGCGGGCTCCAACAGCTTCCAGTAACAAAAGCTTGTGGAGAGAATACTCTTCCCTTAGCGTGTTACAAGTCAATAAACAGGCACTCTCAGATGGTCTTTGGTGAAATAACTTCTGAACTTTATTCCTTGTGCATAGAATCTTATAAACATCTTGGGGTGGGTTGGGGTCTAAAGGCAGAAGCTTTCTATTGGCTTGGTCTGAGATGTTAGGCATGCCTCATCTGCATGTGGAAGGACTTCAGGTGTTGTCTATGAATGATTGTCACAGGCTTCTCTCCATGGGGTGTCCTGGTCACAGGTTCCAGGACAGGAACCTGGCTGGGGTAGATTTAAACGCCTATTGTTCTCAATCATGAGAATTGCTGGGGTTTATGAATCCACTCGCTCTTACTAGGTTTTCTCTTTGGTCCACTGCCCCACAGCGCCTGCTTTTCTTTTTCATAAAGGAGAGGTGTCATCAGATTAACTGTCTCCTATGTTGAGCATTTGCACATCTTGTTCTACCAGCCCTGACTCATTGACAGAAGCCACATTCCTCCCCCAGCCAAACGCAATCCCTCCCTGCTCAGCAGTCAGTAAGTCCAGGGCCCTTCAGTTTTGCAGAACAATTCCTGCTAAGGAGGTTCTCTGCCATTGAAGGGACTCAAAGCTGTCTGCAGTGGAGCCCATTGCCTGGTCAAGCTTATCCTGGAAGTCACTGGCCAGATGTTGGGTTTGGGCGAGGGCTGCTCCAGTGGTTCCTGTTGCACCCAGTGAGACAGCAAGGCCTAGGCCAATGAGCAGAGGGATGACAATCTCTCTCTTCTTTCAGCTTCCTCCTGTCTTTAAGGTGAGTTTATCATGGAGATAAACCTGGGGAACAATTATCATGGGGGTTCAGGGGCCTTGGGAAGGGGGGTTAATTCAGGAACCTTTGCACCAGAGGAGGGCAGGAGGGTTAACACATATTGATTTGGTGATGATGATGTCACAGGCACATGTAAGATGGAGTTTCGATGAGGGTTCTACAAGGCAAAGGAGGGGTGGGGGGATGGGTTGAAGAGAGGAATGTCTTGTACTTTCCATGTGGGTAAAGGTCCATGGAGTTCATGACGGAAAATGTTAATGGGGACAGCTACTAGTATCAGGGAGCAAGAAGCACAGAAAAAAACATTGGGGGGAGTTGGGGTAGGTGGTTAAGGGAAGGAGGTCAGCTGCATATTGGATGTATTGTAGCTAGGAGAGGGTAGCTTGGAGCTCCTTCTGAGATTGGTTTCCTGTTAAAGAATATTAACATGGGTGAAGACTGATGTGGATGTGGGGACAAGCTCATGGGAGGCAAGTAGGTCAGCTATGGGGGATTCGGCATAGCTGTTAGGGTGGAGGTTACCCCATGACTCCTGTTCACGAGCGTTCATCCCAGGGATTGCTGATGGGAAGCTGAAAGTGAGCTTTAAGGTTGGCGAGCACGGTGCACCGCGGCTGATGGACTCAGTGCTGCAGCTCCAGTATCTGCAGACTCCATATGTGGAGACCTGGAGACATTCCGCTGTGTTTCAGTAAGCAAAACAGAGGAAAGGGCTGGGGGTAGTGGAGGTGGAATCTGGGTGTAGGGGGATCGTGATCCTGGCCCAACACCTGTCCAGATTTCCCTCAATGTTGAACAATATAGAAGTGTGAGCTGAAATAAACTGCTTCCTCAATGGCAAGGGCACCACATTCATAAAAGAAACTTTATTAAAGCTCAAAGCACACATTACACCCCACACAATAATAGTGGGAGACTTCAACACCCCACTCTCAGCAGCGGACAGGTTATGATAACACAAACTAAACAGAGGCACAGTGAAACTAACTGCAGTTATGGACCAAATGGGTTTAACAGATATCTATAGAACATTTCATCCTAAAACAAAAGAATATACCTTCTTCTCAGAACCTCATGGTACGTCCTCCAAAACTGACCATATAATCGGCCACAAAACAGGCCTCAACATATACAAGAAGATTGAAATAATCCCATACATCCTATCAGATCACCTCGGACTAAGGCAACAAAAACAACAGAAAGCCCACATACACATGGAAGCTGAACAAGGCTCTATTCAATAACTTGGTCAAGGAAGAAATAAAGAAATAAAATACTTTTTAGAATTTAATGGAAATGAAGGCACAACATACCCAAACTTATGGGACACAATGAAGGCAGTGCTAAGAGGAAAACTCTTAGCTCTGATTGCCTCAAAAAAACAAAAACAAAAACAAAAACAAAAACAAAACAAAACAAAACAAAACAAAAAAAACCTGGAGAGAGCATACACTAGCAGCTTGACAGCACACCTGAAAGCTCTAGAACAAAAGAAGCAAATACACCCAAGAGGAGTAGATGGCAGGGAGCAATCAAACTCAGGGCTGAAATCAACCAAGTAGAAACAAAGAGAACCATACAAAGAATCAACAGAACCAGGAGCTGGTTCTTTTAGAAAATCAACAAGATAGATAAAGCTTTAGCCAGACTAATCAGAGGGCACAGAGACAGTATCCAAATTAACAAAATCAGAAATGGAAAGGGAGACATAACAGCAGAAACTGAGGAAATTTTAAAAATCATCAGATCCTACTACAAAAGCCTATATTCAATAAAACTGGAAAATCTGGATGAAATGGACAATTTTGTAGACAATTGTCCAACTTTTTATACTCTTAGGTTAAGAATAGAATATTTAGATTGAAGTAATTTTAACGTTATCATTTTCTTCAGAAAAATCAGTATTGCTTATCTCTTATTAAGGAGAACATTCACAGAATATTATACTTTAAATGCAGTTTGATAAGCATTTAATTTGCTTCCCTGAATCACCCTACAGTTACGTTTAAGAAAACTGAGCACCTAAGGTTTCTAGGTGAAAGGTTTTTGTTGGGCTCAAGTCTTCTAATCACAGCCTCTGTGATCTTTTATCTCACAGCACACTTGACACTGGTAAGAGCGAGAAATTACTTAAAGCCACAGATTATAGAAAGTTCCTCCAGTATATAAGATTAGAAGGAGCTGTTTGAAAACTATTAGCACATAGTGGGGCTATGTGAGGCAGAGATGACAAGGATGAGCAGACCACTCCTGACAACCCGGTTGTCCCAGGAAGAGATTATGCAGAGGCAAGACCAGGCACACGCCTCTTTTCCCACCACTGGGACGTGGGTCTTTAGTGAGTCTTGTGGACCAGGTTGCATTTGCTAATGACCTTTCCAGTGGAAGCTGACGACTGAGATAGGACACTTCTGTAGACTCATCCTCACTAGGCTTGAGAGTGATATTACAAGACTATCTGCTGTCTGTAGATATCAACTCTTGTCAACGCTATTTCAGAAACAAGATCTTGAGGAGACTGTCTTTCAAAGTATTCGCAGGGTCACAGTTGTATGTGTTATCACAGACTTTAGAAATATGCACTGTCATGTCTAAACAAATTCCCCGCACAGGATCCTGTTAGTGAACTAGATAACATAAAAGCCCAAGAAAACCATGTCCAACACATAGAATGTTTAGGATTTGCCACCACCCCACAAAGTCAAACAAAAACTTGTTAACACAGACATGAAAACATCCACATAAATTTCGCATTATTCTAAAAGTTTCTTATAAGTTTAAAAATATATACTAAATATCAATTCTCCATTTCTTCCAAATTCTCTTCACCAAGTCTTGATCTTTCTTCACGTGCATTTGTTGGTAGTTGGTTGGAATACTTGGTCATAAGTCTCTGTTTTCAAAATTCTGGAGCTATAGCAAAGCACATATAACTTATATTTGAAGCAATTTTCAAATAAAAATACACAATAATTTAGACTTTCTAAGCTAAAGCTTTTTTCTTACTAAGGTTGCTTAAACATCAGCTATTATAACACATGAAATTTAGAAACTGCTGAAAATCCTGTAGCCCAGCATAATCATAACAGGCACATTATTATATAAGCACTATCATTTGAGGAAATATTTATGTAATACTTTATGTATTGGTCATTTTGGCAAAATATCTGACTGATAGACTTTGGTCAATGCTTCAGGAAGATTTTCAGCTCATTGTTGCAGGGAAGGCAGGGTAGTGACTCAGGCTGTGGCAGCAGGCCTGTGTGGTAGGCATGCTCATGTTACAGTAAACTAGGAAGCAGAAAACGTTAGGTTAGAACCAGGAGTGAGTACAACCCTTCTCTGTTGTACAGTAGATACAACCTGTAGCTACCGTCCAGACCACAACTCCTAATAGTTCCACAGTCTTTAAAACAGTATTGCAGGCTGAGAACGGAGTGTACAAAGCATATTCAACCATGATGCCCTCTTAAACAGCTACAGCCTATATGAAAAACCCTTGACATAATGTCTGTCTTCTATGAGGTACTATAGAGAAAAGCCAAGACCAGGTTACTTCTAATATTGGTTTAGCAATGTATCCATCTCCATTCCCATAGCCTATACAGCTGCATTCTCTGTGGACAAATAGTCTTCTATCCCTTTTTCTGTTGTAGAATTAGCTTCTCCTATGATATTAAAGTGGACATGCATTAAGTTGCAGCACACATGCACACATGCAATAGTTAAATAAATTATAAATGAATAGTAAATAAATGAATGCTGAGCAAGTACATTACATTGTGAAAACATGGATTGTACCATTAAAAGCATTTGGTTAATAAATAATTAAAAGCAACTGGTTAATAAACTATAGTTAGAAAGGAAACACGCCTTTAGAAAGGAAACATGCATGTTTTCTCTTGTAACTGGAGGTATCAGAATGTCTCTGGGCTGAAGACAATTGGCTCACAAATTGGTATCCTGAACTTGCCGCTGCATCGTCTTAGACAGACAGCGGGACTTACAAAACAGAACATTCTAGCTTCAGATACAGTGGAGACAAGACAGACGGGCACACTTCAAATATGAGATGCAACCAAATGCTTGAAGAGCCAGAAATGAAGTAACGGGTCAGCCACAGGGCTTCACAAAGAGGTGCTTCAGCTGAAAACACCAGGAAGTAACTGTCAGAGGGGAGAAGGAGCCACCACACAAGCTGTGAGTGGAGGGTTTGTATAAAGGGTGACTGTCACTTTAGTGGACAACATCCCCATGCTCTCAGGAGACTATTAACTCCTCCCTCCCTCTCTTCCTCCCTCCCTCCCTTCTTCCCTCCTTCCCTTCCTCTCTTCCTGCACTTCTTTTCTTTTCTCCTGCCTTGAGCCTTTTCTTTAATTTATTTTTAGAAATAAGTTAAGATTATATGTTTCTATTCTTCTTGGTAGTTGGGCTTCTTGTCTTCGGTCTGTTCCTAGCAGAGATCTTCATCTTCAGAGGGGTTGTATCTTATTTGTCAGTTTAAACACCATTGGGTTTGCTGACCATGTGGCAGATAAGGCTGTTCATAGAAGAAACTTAGCACCCAAAGCCACAGAAGCAACAGTATTTTATTTCATTAAAACTGTTACTATACACGTATGCATATATGCATTTAACTAGTGTGTGAAGACATGTGCACACATGTGCTGCTATTGTGTGTGTGAAGACATATGTGCCTGTGCATACACGTGCTGCTGGCATGTGCATGCCGAAGTCAAAGGACAACTTTTTCCTTTTACCATGTGGGTCCTAGGAACTGAACTTAGGTCATCAGGCTTGGTGGCTAGGGCCTTTATCAAGGATCATCTCACTAGCCCAATCTCTTAAATACAAATATAACTATAAATACTGTAGTAATTTATTGACGTAGGATGGAAGCTGAAAATATTTTGAAAATCTCAATCAGACTCTAACTTATGAAAAATCTGAATTAATAATAAATCAAAAGTATAATCTTTCTTTTCATTAAAGATGGTATTCATTTTAGAAGTACGCCCTACTAATTTTCAGTTGACTTTAATAGGTGGCAGTGACTGGAGTCTAAATGTGGACCTTTTTGTGGGTTTATGCAGATGCATTTAATGTGTAATGGGAGAGAGATCAGAAGGAAAAGTCACCCATCATACTTACATGTGACTTCATTTGGGCGTTTTCATGTAAGTTCTAGAAATTACTCCCTGATTGCTGTCCTCCCCTCAACAGCCTGCTGTACCTTTGGTCTTGCTTGGGATACACTTCTGTTTAGTTGCTTCCAAAAGTTAAAAAAAAAAAAAAAGAAAACAACTAAAAGAATGATGATTTTCCAAATGTTCTATCTGTAAGGAAATTTCACCCAGGAAATTTTTTCACAGTTTAGTGACATACCCAGAGTGGTCTTGGTGGGGACAGAGTGACATGGGGACAGGGCCCCAGTGTAACCCTCCACGAGTGTTGATGGGCATGCATCATAAATACATAATGTATGTATTTTCTGGAACCTGTCCTAACTGTGGAGGACTCTTCCGCTGTTAACACTAATGACTCCAGGATGATCAGAAACAGCCAGAGCCCAGGAGTCAAGGGTATGGCTGTGTCTCAGCAAAACAGTAAACATTGGGACCTTCAGGACAGCCCTTAAGGCTGTGGGAAAGAGTCCTAAATACATTCGTTCAAAAATATATAATTTCTCAACTATGTAGAAATAAGGATGCAATATGAATTATATGAGGGGCTTTGTGAATCTAAAGGAACAAAAGCAGCTGTGCTGTGAGCCAACTTGTTAGAAAATTACTAAGGAAGGAGATAAAGAGATTTAGGGAGTGGTGATCTCAGGGGATCCCACCCAGCTATGTGTTTGTTTATGCTTACAAAGGTAGATGGGTTCCTGAGTTCAGAGTCAGCCTAAGACAGAGCGATTTAGGCCCAGGTGGTGGATGGTAATTTCAGGGTGGGATTCCATCCAACTAACTTATCTGTGCTCAACGAGGCAGGCAGAGCTCTGAATTTTTTTTGCAAAGTTAAAAGAACTTATATATTTGTGATCTCAAGAATCAAAGGGGTGGGGTCATGGGATGCTGATTCATACGATAACCAAAAGGAAACCTGAAGTAAATGACTGAATTGATACATAAATAATAAAAACTTGGGTTGGTGAGATAGCTCAGGGTATAAGAACACAGACTGCTCTTCCGAAGGTCCTGAGTTCAAATCCCAGCAACCACATGGTGGCTCACAACCAACCATAATGAGATCTGATGCCCTCTTCTGGTGTGTCTGAAGATAGCTACATGTATTTGCATGTAATAATAAATCTTTAAAAAAATAACAATAACAACAACTGAGCTTTGGCTTGCATGATATGAGCTAGCAGAAAGTGAAAGCAGTTCTTTTCATAGTATTTTCTCTAGGGAGAGCTGCACTGTCTGGAGGTGTCTGAGAACAAAAACAACTTAATAATTTTTTTTCTAAAAGGATTTCTAACTTGGTCAGGAGATTCAGTAATTATTCATAGCAGCTTTTTGGACTTTGGTCAGAAAACCCATGAGTTATCCAGATAACTTTGACAATTTTTACTAGCAGGGAGAGCTGTCTTAACCAGAGAGGTTTTAGAATAGAAAAAAAAGCTATCTAGAGCAGAGCAGAACACACACACACACACACACACACACACACACACACGCGCGCGCGCGCGCGCGCGCGCGCGTGTGTGTATGTGTGTGTGTGTGTGTGTGAGAGAGAGAGAGAGAGAGAGAGAGAGAGAGAGAGAGAGAGAGAGAAGAGAGAACACAGGCTGGAAAGCCATCTCAGCAGAACCTAAGCCATCAGCTTGGACCCATGATTTGAATTCTAGTCCTTCTTTTCACCGCTCCCAGACACCCCTTCTCTCAGAACCCCTCTCCATGCTGAGGCTGGTCCTTGGCAGTTTGGCTTATTCTACATAAATTATCAAATAGTGACTTAAGCTCATTTTATTTTATTTTACTAATATGGAACACATTGATGCAAAGGAAACACCCCTACATTAGCTTGCCATAGAATCACAGTCATAGCTGCTCTGAAGCTTTGTAATTTTACTTTGTTTTGAAATGCAATAAATAATTAAAAACACAAAATCTCAAACATCCTCATCAAACCTTTCATTTTTTTTTGCAAAACCCCCCATGTTGTTATATTTGATGTACTATTTTTAAATAATTTATGTGATTCCATAAAGAAACAGTCTCTAGAGTCCACTGTGGGTGATAAATGGCTGGGGGAGCACATGGAGGTGGGCTGCTTGCCTCCCCCAGTGCCTTCCTCCCTGGGTCTGCAGTGGTAATTGCTACATCCATCTCACATACTGCACAGTCACATGGTTCATTCTCCTGAGCTAGTTGCCCAATTTCTGTTACTAACAGAGGCATGTGAGTTTTCAGGACTCCCTCATGGTTTCATGACTTCCTGCTTATACTGTAAGAGCCCAAACCTCAGTCAGTGGTACTTCGAAATGCCCCCAGTGAGACACTGAAACACAGATCGATGCAAAAGTAAGAGGTCTATTTTTTGGCACGTTGGGGTCAACCTTCAATTAGTCCCTCAAGGCGAGTGACTAGAAGGTGACCGCAAATGGCTATTACAGCAGTTTTTATACTTTTTAGGGGCACAGGTTACATTGGCAAGGTTACAGTTCAAACTTAGTGGCTAAGCACATTGACCTTTAAATCTATTGGCTAGCAAGCATGACATGCATTTGAACTTTACCTGGGACTTTCCAGAAGGTCAGGTGACTATCAGTCAGTACATTCTGAGAATTTTTTACTCAAGAATGTTCCTGGGGGTGTAGAATGAAACTTGGCCTAGCCTTGATCCCAGGCAGGAAAGGGAAGGAAGCTGTAAGGAGAGTGTTGGACTGGAAAAAGTCCTTAGGGTCCCTCAGTACTTGATTCTGTCAGCTTTAATCACTGTCACACATGTGCTATGCATTAAAGACACTGAAGTGTAATTCTGCTCTGCTTATCATTGATTATAATATTTCTGGCCATCCTTTTACTTAAAGACATGCTATTGGGCAGTATTTGAGCTCCCGAGCTTAAGCAATCTTCCTGCCTTTACCTCAGCATCTGGGAATATGAATATAGGCAAGTGACAAGGTACTTGGTCCCCACCCCTGCTCTTTTCTTTTGAGGCTGAGTCTCACTATGTAGCCCTGGATGGTTGAAGCTTGTTGTTAAACCAAGCTGTCCTCAAACTCAGAGATCTGTCCGCCTCTGCTGGGATTAAAGACATGCATTTTTATGCCAAGCTATGTTCTTTTCAACAAACTGAACAATAATTTGCTGGATTTGCTTTAGGTATCATTTCCCACTTAAGGTAGAATTGTCATGGCTATGACAAACACCTGTGAGAGATCATTCCAAAAGGGAAAGGTTGTTTTCCATGGTTGATTGGCTCTGTTGCTTTTAGGCCTGTGGCAAGGCAGAGTCACTATGAAAGGGCCATGGTAAGGAAAGCTGTTCACAGCAGGGCAAGCAGGAGACAGCGAGGAAGGTAAGACAAGGCTCAGATGAGATACACCTCCCTCATGAGTGCCTTTCTTCAACTGTCACCTCTAATTACTACCTCTAATTGAGGCTTGGTCTGTTGCTACGTATTATAATGCTAAATACTGGCCCTGGTTGCCTCAGATGCAACCCATCAGAGACTAGAGAATCCTCACTACACCAAGTGATGCTTTCTTGACCTTGCACTTTAATCTAAAACTATTAATTGAATAAAGATCCAGACAACACTTGGTTCAGTACAAGATAGGTAGGGCTTTGTTTCTGGGCTTAGGGTCTGAGAAGGACAACGAGGGGAGGAAAAGAAGGTGGAGAGAGAAGACACCATGGGGTAAGTGAGTCATGAAAACATAGCCGTGAGAGCTGGCCAATTAGAGTTTAGAGTGGCCCAGATGGGACATGGCAAGTTATAACTCAGGGTTATTGATAAGGAAATAGACATAGTAGTGTAGACAGGGTAGCTATTTGCCCAACTCTAGCGCTGTAAAGGCTTATTATAAATATGAAGGTTGTGTTATCTTTTATTGAGGAACTGAATGATCAAAGGTGGGGCAGAAACCCTCACCAAGATTAAAAAATTAAAAAAAATTACCACAACGAGTTACTACAACATCTACTAGTTACCAAGGCCATTATGACTCTGTCAAGCCTAGGTCCCAGGACCCGAGTCCTTCTCAGTGACTGGCTCTGCCAGCTGAGGACAAAGGCAAGCGTCACATGGTCTTAATGCTAATACCAGTTGCGGCTCAACCTTTTACTCCTTATAAACAGAAGCTCGTGGTTCAAAATTGTATTTCCTTTTAAATATTTATTTTTACTTATGTTCATGAGTACATGTATCCAGGTGCCGGTGGGGGTCAGAAGTCAGCGTCAGGTGCCCCAGAGGTAGAACTGCAGGTGGATGTGAGCCACCCAAATGCAGATGCTGGGAAATGAACTTTGGTCGTCCAGAAGAGCAGCAAGCCAGCACCTTTGAACACTGAGCCATTTTGTTGTATTTATTTATCATTTAAAGAAGTCTTTCTCAGCTAAATTAAATATTTTAATATTTTCTTATCCATATACTTAACTAATTGAGAGCACAGGCTGTATGGCTGTTCCAAACATGAAAGACATAGTCAGAGCCTCAAAGCTGTTAATTACAGTTTCAAATACCAGGTGCAGATTATTGAATGCCTAGTGAGTGGTGTTAAAAAGATCCAGTGGTAGTTGTTAAAATGTAGTAAGGAAGATATCATTTGAGGCCATGCAGAAAGTGCAATGGGAGTTACAGTGGGGGAGAGAGTGGAGTTGACTGCCCAACTGAACGGCCAAGGAGAATGTAGAACTAAGGAGGCCATGTGGGTATCAGTGAGTGGAAAATTACTAACAAGGAGTCTGGCTGAATCTCACCTAAAAGGAAGAAATGCCAAAACAACCAGGTTGTGGTGGAGGATTAAGAACTCACCCAGGGAAGACACCCAGGAAAGTATGTCTGGCTAGACACTTCACAGAATTTTTTTTTTTTTTTACTAAAACTAAACTTTTTGAGGAAATGCAGAGACATAAAGAAAAATGTCCAAAGCCTGACTAAAGTCTTCTTCAGCGCCGTATTGTAAATATTTTGAATAACAAAAACTCACTGATATTTGTACTTGTACTGGCTGGTTTTGTGTGTCAACTTGACACAGGCTGGAGTTATCACAAAGAAAGGAGCTTCAGTTGGGGAAATGCTTCCATGAGATCCATCTGTAAGGCATTTTCTCATTTAGTGATCAAGCGGGAAAGGGCCCATTGTGGGTGGTGCCATCCCTAGGCTGGTAGTCTTGAATTCTATAAGAGAGCAGGCTGAGTAAGCCAGGGGAAGCAAGCCAGTAACATCCCTCCATGGCCTCTGCATCAGCTCCTGCTTCCTGGCTTGCTTGAGTTCCAGCCCTGACTCTGGTGATCAATAGCAATGTGGAAGTGTAAGCTGAACAAACCCTTTCCTCCCAACTTGCTTCTTGGTCATGATTTGTGCAGGAATAAAGCCCTGACTAAGATAGTACTTTATACACACATTTAGTTAAATCTGCATAATCACTGCAATATTGCCATTGTATAAACACAAAATAAAAATTATAATTTTCTCAAGTCACATGGCTCTTTTTGTCCTTCCTTCCTTCCTTCCTTCCTTCCTTCCTTCCTTCCTTCCTTCCTTCTTTCCTTTTTTCCTTCCTTCCTTCTTTTTTTTGGGGGGGTGGATTTGGTTTTTTTCGAGACAGGGTTTCTCTGTGTAGCACTGGCTGTCCTGGAACTCACTCTGTAGACCAGGCTGGCCTTGAACTCAGAAATCCGCCTGCCTCTGCCTCTGCCTCCCCCAGAGTGCTGGGATTACAGGCGTGTGACACCACTGCCAGGCTCCTTCCTTCCTTCTTTGGCAGAGAATCATGTAGCCCTGGCTGGCTTCCAACTTGCTTTGATGCCAAAGATAGTCTTCAACACCTTATCCTCCATGTACCATGCTACTGAAGATCAAACCCAGTGCTCTATGCATGCTGGGCCTTAAATCTCGCAGCAGGAATTTGTAGGAGGATTTGAGCATCGGGTTAGTTGGCCTGGAAGGTTTTCAGAATCTTGCCACTCTCCTCTTTCACCATCCTGCAGGCTTTGGAGAAGTGAAGCTGCAAACAGAATCGTTTCAGAAGTGGCACCTCTGCCCCCGACCTTTGACCTTGCATTCTACATTCTCCTGTTTTGACTTCCAAGTCCTCAGTAGATGTCAATCTCTTTCTTTGTGTCCTCCTTAAGATGTAAAGCAAATATGATTTCCTGACTCATTACCTGTCTAAGAGCATGGGTTTAAAATGCACAAATTTGTTAATTTATAAAAATCTCCTGTCTTTTAAAAGATTATGATTTTCATAGTAGATATGATTTTAAACTTTTCCAACGTATTGATATTTGCTCTGAGTCCTAATATATGGCTAGTCTATAGAGTGCTCCATATGGGCTTCTTCTGCTGATGGAATGTTCTAGTCTGTTAGGACTATTTGGTCAACATGTGATTCAAGTCTTCTTTATTGGTTGATTTGACTGGCTTAACTGTCCACCATCAAAAGAGGGACCCCAGAGCGCCTTGCTGTTTCTGGCAGTGTTTTCTCCCTTCACGCTCCTACTCTTTTATTGCACCCTCAGGCAATACTCCAGCATTGAGTGTATTCATAGCTGTTCCCTCCTCCTGAGAGCTGGCCCCTTTAACATTGACTAATGGTCTTTGTCTTTATGACAGCTCTTCACTCCGAGACTATTTTATTAGACACAAACACAGCCACCTGATCTCTTTTGATCAACTTTAGCCTGAAATATCTTTTGTTTCCTTCAGCCCCTGGAAGGGGCTTACCTTACCTTTAACAAGAAGACCTTTGAATGTGGGCATCTCAGGTTAAACTGGAAACTGTATGGAGCATGGCTGGCTTGCGGTGGGGGTGCTGAGTTCTTCACTACAACCGCCTTCTGACAATTCACTGGCTGGGTCCCATGACCAGTTGGGGGAAGGATGGCTTCCCCTAATGAGGCTGCCAGTCAAAGCCTATGGTTGCCTATGGTCAGGGCTGAGAGATCACACACAACATTTTGGCCTGGAGCTGGACAGCTCAGCTCAGTCCTTCTACCTTACAATCTTAGGGGTTCCATTGTTTTCTCCCTCCCCTGTGTGTCTTCATCTGTTTCAGGCCCTGTCCTTAGACAGTCAGGTCTGTGTCGCCTGAGGGTGAGACACCATAGAGCTTTATAGATCTATGAAGGGCTCATTCTTCTTGGGCATCCATTTATTGTGCCTTCTTTGTCCCTTACAAACCTCAATAGTGTTGTAAAGAAGTACAGTTTGTATGTTTTCCCTTTTATCTTTGGTACTGCTGCAGGAGCAAAGGACTTTCATGTCCTGAAGAAGGAGTAAGCATCACACAGGCTCATCAGAATGAGCTCTGATGTCCCCTCCGGCTCCTGTCTGTACTGTTCTTCCTGCTCTGAGCCCCAGCATGTGGCGCTTCGTGGGCTCTCACCTCTGCTTCAGTTTTGGGGTGCTGAATGGGAATCACTGGCAGCAGATTGGGTGGAGGGGAAAAAGGAATTTCATAGTGCTTGATTCTTCCGCTTCACCTGTGCTGGGTCACCGAGAGCCAGCTGTATTGTTTTATAGGAGGGTCTGCCAGTGGTCATCTCTGACGGTGACAACTACAGCCACAACTACACCTGTTACAACCACAACTACAACAACAGCAACCGCAAGTACAACCAGACTACAAACATGACTACTGCCACTTCAACCGCACCACAGCTCTTAACTACAACTGCTTTCTCTGGGAGTAAGAATCTACTCTCCCCTGAATGCCCTTTATCCCTAAAGAGGTAGTTACTCTCTTGTTTTTCAGCATTGGGATACTTCCAACTCTTTAAATAGTTTCTTTCTACGAGTCTGTAAATAGTTCCTCTTACTAAATGCACCCCTATTATCTTAGTGGAAGGCACCCCCCCCATTGTGCACTTTTTGTCTGTTTATCACTTCCAGATTGTATGTATTCAGGATTCTTATCCTCCTAATGCCACTGATGTGGAAACTGAAGGTAAATAACTTGTCTATATTTATGCAGTTAAGGCAGGGTTGTAGTTAACAGTTTGGTATACTTAACATAAGAAATGTGTTACTTAGCCAGGCTCTAACTGCACTGTGGAAGGCGTATTTAAGTGGTTGTGTGAAAGCATCCAGATTTTGGAATGACCCCAGCATTTTGTAAAGAACAAAATATAAGACTAATAGGCTGTGTGTGTGTGTGTGTGTGTGTGTGTGTGTGTGTGTGTAAGGCTGGGCTATATGTGTGAGGAATTACAATTACAATCACAGCAGGTAAGAGTGATGAAGGTTTTCAGCTCCATGCTTTCTAGCCCATCTCCCACAATATACCTGCTCCTCATGTGAATAATAGTGATGTTGACATCAGATTACATTGCCCAGGACAAAATACACAAAAGGCTTAGAAGTGTCTTTACCTGGTTCCCAGCAAACACCTGTCATGGAAAATCTCCATGTCAACTGGGCTGGGTGTAGAGTCACCCAGGAAACCCACTGCTGCATGCGTCTGTGATGTGTTCCCAGAGAGGCTTATTGAAGAAAGGAAGAGTAATCCCAATCATTGGCGGCAGCAGCAGCCCAGGAACTCTCTCACCTTAGACTGAGTGAATACAAAGGAAAGGAGGAGAAAGCCGCGGAGCCCAGCATTCCCTTTCTGCAACCTGGTCTACCCGGGTGTAAGGAGTCCTAAGATACATTCTCGCCATGATGAATGAACTCATTTAAAATAAATCCTTCTCTTAAAGTTGCCTTTGTAGGACTTGAGCACACTGGTGAGAAAATGAACACGTGGAGAACTGTATTATAATGAAAGGCAGGCAGCTTTAGTCTTAAGAGCTCCTCTGTTCTATCCCAAGTTAGAAGACAGATTGTGTCTCTGGCTCTTCTTTATCATCAACAGGTTGAGTTGATGTTCTAGTTTGCTTCTCTGTTGTGGTGACAAAAACCATGCCCAAAACCAACTTAGGAGGAAAGTGTTCATTTCAGGATACAAGTAGCAGCCTACCACCAAAGGAATCCTAGGCAAAAGCTCAACTCCAGAGTCTGGAACCAGGAACTTAAAAGCAAAGATCACAGCAGAATGCTGTTTACTGACTTGCTCCTCAAGGCAATTCAAGTTGCTATTGTATACAAGCCAGGACCATTTTCCCAGGTATAATCCCACCCGTTGTGGGCTAGGCCTCCCACATCAGCTAACAATGAAGGAAAGCCCACAGACATGCCCACAGCCACAGCAGACAGAAGCAAGCCTTCAATTGAGGTTCCTTCTTCCAAGGTTACTTTGTGTCAAGTTGATGGGAACTACCCAGCTCAGTTGAAGACTGTGTAACAGAAGAAAACAAGGAGACATGAAATACAAGCAATGCCTGTAATATTTGCGGGTGTTTTGTGTCTTTTTGTTTAACATGAGACTAGAAACAAAAGAAGAGAGCATTGTGCCTGATGATGTTCTCTGGTCGAAATTCAATTTTGATTGAAAAATCCATACATTTTTCCTCTTTTGAAACCTTAATTGTGACAACCTTAATTTAATGAAAGCCATCTTTTCACTCTTGCTGTAGAAATCATGCCCTTGTGATTGAGAACAGCCAGTCACAGGAGACATTTACAGGGCCTTTCATCACGGAGAGACAGTGAAGCCAGCTCTCTCTTTAGCCACATCTGGGAGCCACCAGGGCCAAACTGCTCTGGGTGAGGTCCATCATCAATCGGGCACTTTTCAGAAGCCAGCTCGCTTCTTCTTGACTGTCTTCTTTGGCCAACCCTTTACCTGTTATGGTTATTTGATTTAAAGAAGCTATGTCGATCTTTTAGAGCAGCGGTTCTCACCCTGAGGGTGGAGACCCCTCTAAGGGTCGAACAACCCTTTCACAAGGTTTGCCTAAGACCGTCAGAAGACACAGATATTTCCATTATGATTCACAACAGTAGCACAGTTAGTTATGAAGTAGCAACAGTCACAAGCTTATGGCTAAGGGGCATTACAACATGAGGAACTGTATTAACAAGCCACAGCGTTAAGAAGGGTGAGAACCACTGGCTTAGAGACGCTGCTGCCTTAAAAGACCGAAGGAGAGCTGAGAGAAAAAAAAAAAATGCTTGAAACAGAAGCTAACACTTTCTTAGGCAGATGTTCTTAGAGTAGTTGTGGTATTACAGGCCTGTCCATCTTGGGCTTTTAAAGGGCTTTGGAACCCTAAAGCCCTTCTATCTTTGGAGGCCCTTAGCTTATTAAAATATTTTAATGTGGGCTCAGTGTTAATTAATTAATTAATATTAATTATTACCAATAGGATTGCTCAGTGGGTAGAGTGTGGCTGTGTTAAGTGTGAGGTCTGTTTGGATCTCCAGGATTCATGTAAAACCAAGATGTAATGGTTGAACCTGTAACCCCATTGATGGCGGAGCCGAGGAAAGGCTTTCCCTAGATCACTGGCCACCTAGCCTTGCTGAAACGGCTAGTCTCAAACTCAGTGAAAGATCTTGTCTCAAAATAAAGTGGGAAATGACAGAGGAAGACATCTGACATTAACCTGTGGCTCTGCATGTCCATGTACTTGCGTGTTCATGTGCACACATACATAGACCGCATACACAAATTAAAAATACAGTTCAATGGCAAAGGATAGCTATGGTGATTGAAATGTAACATGGGCATTCAGCAAATCAATACTTTTTAATGAAGCAAAGCACTGTATAGCTATGCTATTGGAGAGTCTTTCAATAGTCACAAAAATCATTTAGTCACAAAACCAATGGGGCTGAGATACCAGCTAAAAAGCTGGAAACTGTTCGTCTTAGCTAGGGTTCCTATTGCCGCAACAAAACACCATGACCAAAGAGCAAGTTGGGGAGGAAAGGGCTTATTTGGCTTACGTTTCCATGTTGCTGTTCACCACTGAAGAGGCCAGGGCAGGAACCTGGCTACAGGAGCTGATGGAAAGGCGCTGCTTATGGCTTGCTCCCCACAGCTTGCCCAGCTTGCTTTCTTTAGAAGCCAAGACCTCCAGACCACAGATGGCACCACCCATAATACACTGGGTGCCCTCCCCCCATCGATCACTTAGGAAAAATGTCCCACAGGCTTGTTTACAGCCAGATCTTACTGAGGCATTTTCTCGATTGAAGTTCCCTCCTTTCAGATAACTCTAGTTTGCGTGTTGAGTTGACATAAGATTAGCCAGCCCACTCTAGGATGCTGGTCTTTGTCTTTTGATATTATCAGTATATTCTGAGTGGAGCCCTACACTGGAAACCTTTCACAAATGTAGGCTGCGGACAAACAGTTTTTCAGGCCTCTGTTAAGTTAGAAGATAGGGTTGGGCGTGACTCACTTGGTTCACTGAGACAGTTAAAACACAGACCATAGACTCAGTGAGAGGGTATTTCCAATTCAGTCCTGCCTCTATCACCAGGTTATCTTCCAATTGCCATTATATATATACACACACATATATATATGTATATGTACACATATATATACATATATATACACACTACACATATATACATATATGTATATATGGTGTGTATACGTATATGTATATATGTATAGTGTGTATATGTATATATAACCATTATATATTATATATAAATGTAGATATCTTCAGTGTTTATAGAGGAAGATATATGGATCTTTGGTACTAGTGGAGATTAGCAATAGTGCTCAAACATCACAAGAATCTCCACTGACAGTGCCCCCCCCCACACACAATCCTTTCTGGGAACTTCTATAATAGTGAGAAATGGACCCATCTCTGAGAACCCTAGATCTGAAAACTTAGGGTCATACAGACTTGGGTTCAAGTTCCACTACCCCAAAACTAGTTAAGCAACATGATGATACATAGTTAATTGTTCTGGGCCTTCTTCTTGGCTGTACTGGTAATAGAAATATTCCCTCTCTCCTATACTGAGGGGTCAGTGAATGGACACAAGGCACACATTTGTGTGCTGTCTGGCATCTACTAGACACGGTCAACATTTTCTCTATTCTCTTGTTCCTACTCAAATTTACAGCAGCAGAGAGCTAAGAGGAAATTATATGTCTTTTTGATATATTTAAGTGTTACAGTTATTTTATTTTTCATCACTCTGGCAGGCTCTGAAACGTGCCACCGCCTTTGTGCAGTGCTCAGATCTGACCTCTAGATGGCAGTATGAACTCAGCTGATGGAGGAGGCAGTTACTTTGAAACAACAGAAAGGGGCAAGGCTTCTTGCTTTCATGTTAAATCACACTGTAAAAGACAATGCCCGTTCTTTGATTTTAAAAGATATTAGGCATATTTCTGTCTTTCATTCTGGAATATGTTGTACTATAAACTTAGTATGAAAAATATGAAAACACATGACTCTGAATTTCTGAGTCTGAACATGTTGGCTACCTCTCCCATGGATGGAAAACAAAATGTGCTAAATTTAACAATTGTTCTTGAACTAAAAATATTACATATGTTATTAGAATTTCTACTGTGTTGATCCTCAGAAATCATTCAGGAGCATGAGACTCCATGTCTGCCGTTACTTCCATATCATACCTGTGAGGTATTTATTTAGATTCGGCTCCATTAGAAATGCTTCCATGTCTGTCAAAACCATGAAGAGTGAATTATTTTAAAAGGTGGTATCGGTGTTTCTATAGAAACGGCATGAAGGATTTTGCTATTGGAGGTACTGGTATTCATTCTATAAATATTTAGTCAGCACCTAGCATTCAATAAGCAAAATAGTGTGCTGGATGATAATAAGAACTACAGATCAAAAGGATGAGGAGAAGAAAGGGGAGACATTAAAATACAGATTTAATATGTCAGAAGAGGTACTGAGTAAGGATGGGAAATAGGACACACATGGAGGAGCAGTGGCGTGTGCTAGCCCACAGCACTCCAGGCTGACCCACGGAGGCAAAACTGCAGGAGCATCAAGACAGCTAGCTATTGGACAAGGGCTTTCTTATTCCCTCCCAGCCTATAAGGGTCTTTTTCACCTCCTAACAGCATCTTTTAAGATTTGAAAGCCAGGCAGTGGTGGCTCACGCCTTTAATCCCAGCACTTGGGAGGCAGAGGCAGACAGATTTCTGAGTTCGAGGCCAGCCTGGTCTACAGAGGACTTCTAGGACAGCCAGGACTACACAGAGAAACCCTGTCTCGAAAAACAAAAAACAAAAAACAAAAAACAAACAAACAAAAAGATTTGAAAGATAACTTTAATTTCTAATGAAGTATCATTTTTCCCCCATGGGTTACTCTTGGGTGGTGGACATATGAGGATCATGTACATGTGTGAAAAACGTGGACCATTGTACACATTGACACATCATTGCTGCCCAGGGTCTGTGCTAATGTCCCCACTGTTCCAGTGCCAGCCTAGTGTCTGTGTTGGGCCGGTGAGCACTCCAGTTACCTCTTGGAAGTGTTACAGCATTGCGTTCGGCGAGATCTGGTACTTAATGGAAGTGTTACAGTGTTGCATTTTTGGTTGTGATCTGGTACTTATGGAAGTGTTACTGTGTTGCGTTTTCCGTCTGGGTCTAGTACCCATTTTGAATTACTTTCTTGATTTCTGTGTAGGTTCTTTGTTGTTGTTTGATTTGTGAGTGTCTACTGCTGCAGTATTCGACTTGTCCTTGCTATAACTCTGAGGGTCTGTTTCTGAGTTCTCGGTTCTTCCCCTTGATCTCTCTCTCTATTCTTTTTTCAGTTGTGTTGCTCACAACAGCTTTGCAGTAAGTCTTGGAATGTCAGGTATTATTATTAGCAGTAGTATTAGTATTATTTAGTAGTAGAGGTATTACGATGATGATGATTGATAGTTTTTCTGGAACTTTTTCCCATAAGGACTGTAGAATAAACCTGTTAATGTCTGCAAAATAGCTTAGTGGGATTTTTGACTAGGATTGCATTGAATCTATAAGTCTTCTTATGGTCCCAGAGTTACAATTATTTGTAACTTTACAATGGTGCAAACATGATACACATTCAGTAAAACAATATACATTGATTCCTGTTCTTTCCTAGGCTAGAAATAGGAGTTATAGTGCTTGTTCGTGAACCTAAAAGCAGCAGTCACAGTTCCCAGCTAGCTGTCTGGGTAGCCATCCTACACCTCACCGGGTATGTACTATATGTATGTATGCAAACTAGGATGTTTTGGTTAAGTGTTTTAAATTGCTAAATGCATTTCAGTTTATGATCAACTTAATTTATGAATCAAGGAACATCTGTAGTTGAAAGAATCCCCCCTTTCTGTTCCCTGTCTTGAATATAACCCAGACTCTTATATAACTTAAGCAAGCAAACTATCTATCTCTGAGCTACATACATTCCAGCCCTTGGCTGTCTTTAGACAGTCTCACTATGTTCCTAAGGCTGGGCTTGAACCTATGATCCCCCTGCATGGTGTGTTTATAGGTGTCAGCCACCATTTCTGGCATACGAATGACAACTTCTCAATACTAACTCTTTGTACCACCTGCACACAGATGTCTTGCACCAGAGTCTCTTTTTTGTTATACAGACCTTGTACTAATTGTGTTAGAGTTAACAACTCAGTATTTCAGTTACGTGTGCCCCTGTGTCCTATTATATAATACAATCAATGTTATATTGAAGTTCAGCTTCTGCTTTGAGTGAAAGATTTTCTACCACCAAGATTTTCATTCTTGTCTCTCAAAAGCTAACGGGGAGCAGAGGACTTCCCTGTGTACAGTTAACCATGAGCCACTGGCCATGACTCACTGATAGGGAGGAGAGATGGCAGCAGGATTGTTAATAAGCCACAGGCACAGCTGAAGCAAACCAAACGGTGCTCCATGGTCCCGTAAGGTTCAGGTCGACACATTTTAAAGGTGAGCGAGGCCAAAGAGGCCACAGGGTCCCAACCACTCACCCCCCACCCCCCGCTGAGATCCTCATTAAAATGAGATGTGTTTGCTTAAGGTGGTCCAGTGTTAGAGGCATAAAACATCCATGCCACACCTTCTAGTGTCCTTGGCACCTGATACATATGACCTCTGACTTGGCTCCAGTTTCTGACTCTCTTCTGTTCTGCATACGTGCACCTGTATTAATTCCATGTTATAATAGTAAAACCATAGTCACTGTTATCATCTATCTCTGGGATTACATCTACACTAGGAAAAACATTGTTTTTCAGAAACTTAGGTTCAAGAAGCTTTCATATGCTAAGTATGCGGTGTTTTACTTAAAATTCTAGAACAATATGAGGATGGGCGGAGCAGAAGTGGAGATAAAAGAAGTAAGTGATAACTATTTCTGCGCAGTGGCAGGTGGGAGGGGTCTTACACTGTGTTGAAGTCTTTTCTCTGACATTTCCATATCATTTTTTTTTCCTAAGAAGAGAAGGAGAAGCTCTTTAAAAAAACAACAGGATCTGGATGGAAACAGCTCAGCCTATAAGGCGCTTGCCTCACAGACATGTAGACTTGAGTTTGATCCCCAGATTTTGCTTTAAAAAGAAGGTACTGTCACAAACTTGTCATCAGAGCACCGGAAAGTGGGACAGGAGGATTGTGAGGCTCACTGGCCAGCTGGTCTAGGCTAATTGATGTGTGTCATGAGAGAGTACTTCTCAAAGGAAGTGGAGAGTCTTTCTGAGGATGACATTCAAGGGAGTACTAGACTCCACACATCATGTTTGCATATGCACAGGAACATACAGAGAGAGAGAGAGAGAGAGAGAGAGAGAGAGAGAGAGAGAAGAAAGAAGGAAGGAAGGAAGGAAGGAAGGAAGGAAGGAAGGAAGGAAGGAAGAAAATGACGGCGCCCGCACCACCACAGTACCAAATATCGGGCTCAGGCCTGGGGAATTGACAGAAAACACAGACACAGGTCATTCTGTAAGGAGAATGCCAAAGCCTTACTGAGGGACCAGCAATATATCCTAGAGTCTGGGTGATGAACAACAGGATAAAACAGACAGCCATAGGTCAGGCACCTGGGAGGTCCATACCACACTGGGCGGGAATGCAGGAATCAAGCTAAGCCGCAGGATGTTCTGCTCTCAGGAAACCTGTGCAAACAGCTCAGCTGGGGGTGTTGAGCTAAACTCACCGGTTCCCAACAGAAAGGAAGAAAGAAAGAAACTTTCAAAACAACGACTGTTAACGTTTGCTGTGCATAGAGCCTCCCTCACCATCTTGCAGAGATACATCTGGGGAAAACGCAGGAATGTTAGGGCAGCTTCAAGCATAGTTTAAGATGAAGACAAAGAGAAAGCTGGTGTGACAAACACCGCTTTGAGTGTAGCCTTGACTTAAAGACTTGCAAGGCAAAATCCCCCAAGGCTGGGCAGTAATGTCAGCAGCACTGCATGATCAGAGCTGACTGCTATAGCTACACACTGGGTGCTGGGCTCTGTATCACATGTGACACCACACTGAGTCTTCATCAGCAGGACTGCATGATCAGAGCTGACTGCTACTGTTTACACATGGATGCTGGGCTGTGCATCACATGTGACATCACACTGAGTCTCCCTGAAGCGCTGCCATTACTCTTATTTTATAAGTGAACAGTGACCGACAGGGGCCAAATAGCTCGCCCAACCTCTCCCTCTCTAAAGGACGAAGTCATAGTTAGGGCTAATACAATCATCCTCAACAGAGTCTGAGTTCATTGACATTGTGTTTGTCTTGAAGACAAAAAAAAAAAAAAAAAAAAAAAAAAAAAAAGAGTAATTTTGAATAAGTAGTGAACTGGGAATGCCTATGAAAATTTCATATATGAACCTGGGTCAAGATACAGCCAAGCATCCAATTTTGATTCTGAGAATCTGGGTGTTGTACACTGTGAGGAAAGAGAAGGAGCAGGCTAAGCCCAGAGAAAGCCTGTGGTGTAAAACCTTAGAGAGACATATGCTGAGTCATCCAATAATCAAGACCACCACCCCCCCAGGAGTCAAAACAAAGTCACTGTGAATAAAATAAAATGCCGAAACCTAAATACAGAATCGGTAACTGGGTTGTCCTTTGTCACTCTCTGAGTCTAGAGCAAAAGTAAAAATCAGTAAAGCTGCCCTCACCTTTATCTAAAACATTGATCCTTTGTTCATTATGGATGTTTGAAGCTGTTTTTTGAAAAACAGTCTCTCTCTCTCTCTCTCTCTCTCTCTCTCTCTTTGTGTGTGTGTGTGTGTGTGTGTGTGTGTGTGTATACATTTATGTCTTAAGTGCAGGTGTGCATATGTCAAGCTATTTGTGTAGAAATCCAATGACAACTCTTGGAATTGGTTTCTGTCCTGGAACCTTGTAGGATTTGGGGATCAAACTCAAGTTGTCAGCCTTGTACAAAAATGCCTTTCCACTGGTGCATCTCACCAGCCCTAGTTTTTATTTTTAAACAAGATATTATATATCTTTCTTTATTCCTGAAGATTTTAGTGCCCCCCACCCCATATTTTGTGCCAAGAGACAGAACAGAAGTCCCAGGCATGACAAGAGCTTATGACTGCGGGAGGTGCATAGGCTCCAGGAGGGTTTCTCCCTGTCGTCCTCAAAATTATTCAGAATACCAGGTTATGTGTGATTCAAAACAAAGACACCCAAAACCCAGTCACTGGGCATGCAATTGCAAATACTTATCAAGGACACAGCCAGCTGGTGGTCTGGGCACAGCAGGGAGTCCCTTCTGGGACAGCTGTGGTTTGTACTGATGCGTTCACTTGGATTAATTCAGTACCCGTGCTGCTGCCATGAATCTGAAAAACAGCGCTCCATCTCCCCCTCTGTAAACATCTCTCACTTGAGAACCTTGATGAAATACTGATAGGGAAGAACTCTGGTCTATGCCAGAGGCGAGGCCTCAGGAGCTCTTGCCTGCTGCCAGCGGCTGTGGCAGTTGCAGCGGCTGCTCCTATGGCAATCACATTAGGAAGCAAGATTCACTTGGGAGGCTGGTTAAATATCTGGATTCCTGGGGATGAACTGTCAGCAATTTTGATGTTGTAGTCTAGTACAGCTTTTAAAAATGTGCGTTTTAATTTGCATTGTTCTGCATGTTGACCTCCTGGAGGACATGGGCACAGGGGAAAAGTTCCTGAACAGAACACCAATAGCTTATGCTCTAAGATCAAGAATTGACAAATGGGACCTCATAAAATTACAAAGTTTCTGTAAGGCAAAAGACACTGTCAGAAGGACAAAACAGCAACTAACAAAGTAGGAAAAGATCTTCACCAACTCCACACCCGACAGAGGGCTAATATCCAGTATATACAAAGAACTCAAGAAGTTAGACCGCAAAGAACCAAATAACCCTATCAAAAAATGGGGTACAGAGCTAAACAAAGAATTTTCACCAGAAGAAATTCGGATGGCCGAGAAACACCTTAAGAGATGTTCAACATCATTAGTCATCAGAGAAATGCAAATCAAAACAACCCTGAGATTCCACCTCACACCAGTCAGAATGGCTAAGATTAAAAACTCAAGAGACAACAAGTGCTGGCGAGGATGTGGAGAAAGAGGAACACTCCTCCACTGTTGGTGGGATTGCAAAATGGTAAAACCGCTCTGGAAATCAGTTTGGCGGTTCTTCAGAAAATTGGGCATGTCACTTCCAGAGGACCCTGGCATACCACTCCTGGGCATATACCCAGAGGATTCCCCTGCATACAATAAAGACACATGCTCCACTATGTTTATAGCAGCCTTGTTTATAATAGCCAGAAATTGGAAGGAGCCCAAATATCCCTCAAAGGAGGAATGGATACAGAAAATGTGGTATATTTATACAATGGAATACTACTCAGCAATTAAAAATAATGAATTCATGCAATTTGTAGGTAAATGGTTAGATCTGGAAAATATCATCCTAAGTGAGTTAACCCAATCACAAAAGAATACACATGAAATGCAATCACTGATAAGTGGATATTAATGAGCCCAGAAGCCCTAAATACTCAAGGCACAATTAGCAAGTCAAATGATTCCCAAGAAGAAGAAAGGAGAGGACCCTGGGCCTGTAAAGATTGGATCCAGTTTTGTAGACCCAGAACAGAGAAATCGTGGGGGGGGATGATTGGGGAATAGTTGGGGGGGAGAGGAATTATGGGACGTATGGTGGGGGGAACTGGGAAAGGGGAAAACCTTTGGAATGTAAACATAGAATACAGAAAATAAAAATTAAAAAAAAATGTGTGTTTTATAAAACATGCCCCAGGCAAATGATTGCAGGTACCTCCTGGGTCACAGTTGACAACCTCTGTACTACCACTCTGGACATCTCTTGAACTGTGTCTGTCCTGCTAAACAGAAGATGCACTTGACACTCTGTGAGCATCCTTCTGTCTCCAGATCTTGTGTTCATTTTTAGAACCTCTAAGGACCTTTGCTCAAAGTGAAGACAAGAGAGAAGGAAAAGAGTAAAAAGAGATGGAGGGAAAGGACCACTTACCACCTCCAGGGGCGCTGTTCCCATCTCACACATTTATTGATTCTCTAGGCAACATCTTTGTCACTTAGGAATTCACATGCGCTGGGAATTTGCTGATAAAGCTTAGTTTGGGTTTTCAAACAATTAATGATTTTTTTTCTCCTGGTGATTGTTGTAGAACGGTTTCTACAAAGCTGATAAAATTAGAGAGACATGGAAATGTTAATAGGATCAGGGATGAAATCGTTTTTGTAGCATGTGACATGAAAGTTAACATATAAGAGCTAAACAAAGGCACTCCTTAAGAATAAAAAGACATAGTGAAGCATTTGTCCTTATTGCATGCTGGGGAATCCTCTGGGTATATGCCTAGCAGTGGTAGAGCAGGGTCCTCCGCAAGTTTCATGACCAGTTTTCTGAGGAAACGCCAGACTGATTTCCAGAGTGGTTGTACCAGCTTGCAATCCCACCAGCAGTGGAGGAGTGTTCCTCTTTCTCCACATCCTTGCCAATACCTGCTGTCTCCTGAGTTTTTAATCTTAGCCATTCTGACTGGTGTGAGGTGGAATCTCAGGGTTGTTTTGATTTGTATTTCCCTAATGACTAATGATGTTGAACATCTCTTAAGGTGCTCCTTAGCCATTCTTCTCAGAAATTCTTCAGGTGAAAATTCTTTGTTTAGCTCTGTACCCCATTTTTAATAGGTTTATTTGGCTCTCTGGAGTCTAACTTCTTGAGTTCTTTGTATATATTGGATATAAACCCTCTGTCAGATGTAGCATTGGTGAAGATCTTTTCCCAATTTGTTGGTTGCCATTTTGTCCGATTGACAGTGTCCTTTGCCTTACAGAAACTTTGTAATTTTATGAGGTCCCATTTGTCAATTCTTGATCTTAGAGCATAAGCTATTGGTGTTCTGTTCAGGAACTTTCCCCCTGTGCCTATGTCCTCCAGGGTCTTCCCCAGTTTCTTTTCTATTAGTTTCAATGTGTCTGGTTTTATGTGGAGGTCCTTGATCCACTTGGAGTTGAGCTTAGTACAAGGAGATAAGAATGGATCAATTCTCATTCTTCTGCATGCTGATCTCCAGTTGAACCAGCACCATTTGTTGAAAAGGCTATCCTTTTTCCACTGGATGGTTTTAGCTCCTTTGTTGAAGAGCAAGTGACCATAGGTATATGGGTTCGTTTCTGGGTCTTCAATTCTATTCCATTGATCTACCTGCCTGTCACTGTACCAATACCATGCAGTTTTTAACACTATTTCTCTGTAGTACTGCTTGAGGTCCAGGATACTGATTCCCCCAGAAGTTCTTTTACTGTTGAGAATAGTTTTAGCTATCCTGGGTTTTTTGTTATTCTAGATGAATTTGAGGATTGCTCTTTCTAACTTTATAAAGAACTGAATTGGAATTTTGATGGGGATTGCATTGAATTTGTATATTGCTTTTGGCAAGATGGCCATTTTTACTATATTAATCCTGCCAATCCATGAGCATGGAAGATTTTTCCATTTTCTGAGGTCTTCTTCAGTTTCCTTCTTCAGAGACCTGAAGTTCTTGTCATATAGATCTTTCACTTGTTTGGTTAGAGTCATACCAAGATACTTTATATTGTTTGTGACTATTATGAAGGGTGTCATTTCCCTAATTTCTATCTCAGCCTGCTTATCCTTTGAGTATAGGAAGGCTACTGATTTGCTTGAGTTGATTTTATAACCAGCATGTTCATAGCAGGCTTATTTATAATAGCCAGAAACTGGAAAGAACTCAGATGTCCCTTAATGGAGAAATGGATAAAGAAAATGTGGCATATTTACACAATGGAATACTACTCAGCAATTAAAAACAATGTATTCATGAAATTCTTAGGCAAATGGTTGGAACTGGAAAATATCATCCTAAGTGAGGTAACCCAATCACAAAAGAACACACATGGAATGCAATCACTGATAAGTGGATATTAGCCCAGAAGCTCTGAATACCCAAGACACAATTAGCATATCAAATTATTCCCAAGAAGAAAGAAGGAGAGGACCCTGGTCCTGGAAAGGCTTGATGCAGCATTGTAGGGGATTATCAGGACAGAGAAGTGGAAGGGGTTTGATCGGGGAATGGGCAGAGGGAAGAGGGCTTATGGGACTTATGGGGAGGGGGGAACCTGGAAAGGGGAAATCATTTGGAATGTAAACAAAAAATTTAGAAAAGAAAAAAAAAAGAAAAAAGAAAAAGACTACCTTTCTCACATGACAGAGTCAGCAGTCCAGGCCAGGAGAAGTTTGCAGATCTCAAACCCCAAGCAGAAGACAGAGCACACACTGGGAATGATGGCAGTCTCCTGAAAATTCAAAGTCCACACCCAGTGGCACACCTCCTCCAATGAGATCACACAGCCTGATCCTTCTCAAACAGTTCTACCAACTGGGGATAACCACCACAACTGTGCAGTCATCCTCTTGGCTAAGCTAGGAGTAAGAACAAGAGGAGACAGAAACACACAGGTACCATATCTGGACTATTAGGAACTGGATGGATAAACAAGTATTTACTATCTTCATACCATACCCAAAGTGCATGAATATTAGCTTTATTTATGACCAGTAGAAAATGGGGCATGGGGTAGGTGATTACAATGGATAACTCAGCAATTTCCTTTAAGCATCCTTGTTGGGAATTATTGCCTAATGTCTAGGGAAGATGAGTTAAGTTCTATTGCCTGAATCCTCTATGTCAGTGTTTTCCGTTATATATTTGTATGTATAGTAGAGGAAAGTACAAAATCCTCATTCAAAAAACTCAAAGTAGTGGCTATAGTGACCTGCTTAATGCAAATGGTCACCCTATGACGCAGAACTTCTTCAGGAAACAGAAAGTTTGATTTATTATTTATTTGAAAGAATGAAATGGGACTAGTTCTGTACATCCTTAGCAAGCTTAGCAGTATGGAAGACTTCATAGAGGTGACAGGTACCACCGTGAGCAGAACTGAAGAGTCAGGTTCGAAACATACTTGGAACAATTAATCCAGAATATAGAGAATAAATGAAATATGAAACTAAAACAATACGTATAAGTGACTGAGTAGTTACATTAAAGAAGTAAAACTCTTCTGTTTTCATCCTGAAAACAAAAAATAAAAAACAAAAAACAAATCCTTGGCTGAATAATATCTGTTAAAGTCTGCATCTGTTTCTAAGAAAATACTCCATGAGATAGAAAGGGAAGAACATCATTTTGCTGAATTGAGAATACCTTTTGAAAAAATATATAGCTAGATATATTTCTATGTCAGGAGAAAATAAAATAGGCTCTGATTACCACTTACACACTATGTAGAAGGAACTGATATAACAAAGTAATGAGGAGATTTGATCAAGTAGGTAACAGCCTCTGAGACCTCTGTTGTGGGATGAAAAGACATACATAAAACCTAATGCACAGGCTGGAGAGCTGGCTCAGGGGCTACAAGACTGTACTGCTTTCAAAGAGCTCAGCCCCCAGCACCCATTTTGGTGACTCACGGATCTGTAACTCCAGATCCGTGGGATCCACTGCCTTGTTTTGGACTCTGGGAGGGCTGATACATCTACCCCCAGACACACATATATACTTATAATTTAAAAGGCAGCCAGGCAGTGGTGGCGCACGCCTTTAATCCCAGCACTTGGGAGTCAGAGAGTTTGAGGCCAGCCTGGTCTACAGAGTCCAGGACTGCCAGGGCTACACAGAGAAACCCTGTCTCGAAACAAAACAAAACAAAAGTAATATAAAAAAATCTTTAAATCCAAATTAATTTTCCTCATACCAAAGGTGATTTCAGACATGGCATAAGGAGCAGACTGATTTCATGGATTCATTCACCTCTGTTCCAATGCTCAATTTCATAAATTAGATCAGTGAAGAAGAGGCCAATGGCAGATGGGAAATTTTGCTACGTTGGTTGTCCTGGCTGGTTTTCTGTCAACTTGACACAAGCTGGAGTTATCACAGAGAAAGGAACTTCAGATGAAGAAGTGTCTCTATGAGATCCAGCTGTAAGGCATTTTCTCTATTAGTGATCAAGGGGGGAATCTGAAGCTTTCCTTTAAAATTGGATAAACTCTTTTTGCATAGTTTGTATTTTGGCATGCTTGGTTCTGCTATGTTCCTTAAGTTCCTTGAGTTTTATTCTGAGACAATTAATATGCATGCAATGATGTCTGTTTGCATGTGACGCTTGTTTTTAACCTCCTTTTGGTCTAGAATTAAACTTTTTGGTAGGACTAAGTCTGTTGCCCTTCTTAGTGACAAACCATTTGTCTTCCCTCCTGAATTTAACTCTTTATGGGATGAGGAAAGATGATTTGTTCATGATTTTGAAGTATTTCTAGAAGTTATTTAGTGAATCTTCTGTTTAACAAAAAGGAAAAGACTGTGTAGCTTGCCCAAGGTCCCTGTACTGTCTGATTTTGTGTGTCAACTTGACACAGGCTGGAGTTATCACAGAGAAGGGAGCTTCAGTTGGGGAAGTGCCTCCATGAGATCCAGCTGTGGGGCATTTTCTCAATTAGTGATCAAGGGGGGAGGGCCCCTTGTGGGTGGCGCCATCCCTGGGCTGGTAGTCTTGAGTTCTATAAGAAAGCAAGCTGGGCAAGCCAGGGGAAGCAAGCCAGTAAGAAACATCCCTCCATGGCTTCTGCATCAGCTCCTGCTTGCTGACCTGCTTGGGTTCCAGTCCTGACTTCCTTTGGTGATCAACAGCAGTGTGGAAGTGTAAGCTGAATAAACCCTTTCCTCCCCAACTTGCTTCTCGGTTATGATGCGTGTGCAGGAATAGAAACCCTGACTACCACATTGGGAACGCAGCAAGTGAGTGGATGAGCGATGCCTGAAGGGACAGTGAGGGGAACTCAGCTGTGTGTACCGTGCAGTCCTGGAGTCAGCCTCAGAGACAAGACTTGGACACCACAGTGAGAGACACACACTAGAGGCAGCGCTAAGATGCCAGGCAACAGTAGCTGGATTATATGCAGAGCTTGTATAACCCCATGCCTTCTCTAGCCCAAAACCAGAACCACTATATCTGTCTCCAGAGGAACACAGAGCTCTAGAAGTAAAACTGCCCATAATCTGCCAGTAGAAGCTTTCACAATGCCTCATTTCCTTTTGGCTACCTGACAGCCAAATTGACAAGCTTCTGAGAACTTTCCTATGGTTCCTCCTAAATATTACAGTATTTTTGAGGTTAGTCTCTGATGGTCCATTTTAATTTTCACCTTGACACTGTCTAGAATCATCCAGGAAGAGAGTCTCAGTGAGGGATTGTCTGGATTAGCTTGGTGCTCTCGTCAATGTTCTATTGCTATGAAGAGGCACCATGGCCATAGGAACTCTTATAGAAGAAAGCACTGACTTGGGGCTCGCTTACAGTTTCAAAGGTGTTCATTACAATAGTGGCAGGAAGCATGGGGTACGCAGGCAGACATGGTGCTGGAGAAGGAGCTGAGAGTTCTACATCCGGATCCGCAGGCAGCAGGAAAAGACACTGAGAGAGCACTGGACAAGGCTTGCACATTAGAAAGCCTAAAGCTCAACCCCACTTCCTCCAGCAAGGTCACACCTACTACCACAAAGTCACACTTACTACCACAAAGCCACGCCTCCTAATCCCTGTCAAGTAGCACCACCCTCTAAGGACCAAGCAGTCAAATACATAAGCCTATGGGTTCAAACTACTCCAGCTGACCTGTAAGAAATTTTCTTAGTCGGGTTAATTAAGGTGGAAAGATGCACCCTGAGTCTAGGCTTGCTTTCTGACAGCACAGATGCCTGAGCTGACCAATTGTTGCTGTGATAATAGTAACAGCTCTGCAATTTAATATGTTCAATGCCAAACAATATTACATTTCTAAACTTTTTGAGTTCTGGATGCTATGGCTGCCATACGTTTAAAAAATATTCATTGTTAAGTCTAGTTTGTAAAATAAACATAATACCTAAAAAAGTAATACCTAATTTCCTTTTAAGACTGTGGTTCTCAGCTGACCCTTTAATACAGTTTCTAATGTGGTGGTGCCCCCACCATAAAATTATTTCATTGCTATTTCATAACAGTAATTTTGCTACGGGTTATGAAGCAAAATATAAATATCTGATATTTCTGATGTTGTTAGGCAACCCCTGTGAAAGGGTCATTTGACCCCCAAAGGGGCCTCAGTCCACAGGTTGAGAGCTACTGTTTTAGGATTTCATGTCTACCATTCAGATAGCTGGTCCTGGAACTAGTGACAGTTCTCTATGTGTTGACTGTGGTCTGCCAGTTAGTATGTCTCCTGGCATAGGGAAATGAAAACCCAGATTTACATATGATTCACTCAACTGACTGGAAATTCATGGAACAAATTAAATCAGTGACCAGAACTTTAAAAATTAAGGTAACAAGCACAGAATATTTACTGATACAAACACATACTTCTTGAGAAGGAGGTAGACAATAGTTGTACCTTTGTGGGCAGCTGTAGGAGAAGGCAGCTGGGACAATACTGAAGGGGACAGTCTCTACCGGAAGGTTCTCAGCATGCCGGAAGGCCACCTTTGCAGGGAGTCTCCGCAGTGAAAGTCTGCCATGGGAAAACCATGAAGCAGGAAGGGTCTGAGGCCTGGGTAACCCAGGCTCACAGAGTCGTCCATTTGCTCTTGGGCAGGGGCTGGGCCCAGCATTTTCATTTGTGTTCTTGCGAATGTTTTCCTGTGTGCTTTTAGTGGAAGCTACTATAGTTTACTTGTTCCCTTAAGCAGCACGGTATGGTCAAAGTTCTTATATGTTTACTTTATGTATTGCTACTCTGACTTTATTTTATTTTTCTGATTACGTCTATTCATCCTATGTTATTAGACCATTAACATACTTAAAAGTTCCCTTTCTTCTCTGGAGTCCCCTTCTTGGGATAATGCCCAGAATTCTTATCAAAGCAAAGGACTAACCATGAAACTGACTCTCAGAGGTGGCTTCTCAAACCGATGCATCTTACCTGCCTCTCACCGCTAGTTCTCTGTATGTGCGCAAAGATATCCTCAGGGAAGCTCTGTAGCCTCTGCTGAAGCATTTCTCCCCAGAAGACTACATATCAGAAACATTCAGGCTGACGTCCGCCTCATTCACAGTCACAGGCCTCGTGCAGATTCCGGCTGAGGTCTGAGCATCTTTACGGACACGGAGGAAGACGCCACATTTTCACATCTACACACTCGGACTCTGAGGCCATCTTTGTCAAATCTAACTCTATAGCCCGTCCTATTCATGTAGTCACCTCATTTTCTCAGGATGATGGCATCGGGACAAGCACTCTGCCTAGTGTACATGGTGAGAAAAAAGCAAAGGAGGGGGCACTCTGCATGGTAGTCATGTGTACACATGAAGAGTCTAATAAACATGCAACAGAGAGCCTTGAACTCAAATAAAAATTAGAGCGGCCTCGTTCACCTCGCTGTGAGAAAAAGCAGATGGTTCACTGAGAACAAAATTATGGCCAACATAAACAATTGAACATTGGTTGGGGCAGAAAGATCACTGTATGTCTTTTAAAAAAACATATAGCATAGCCAATAAAATGATACTATTGAAAGCAGCAGCAATAAAGAAATCATAGAGATCCGTTTGAACACCACACACTGCCCAAAGCAGTGTAGAAAGAACCAAGATTCTTTAAAGGGACAAAAGGAAAGTACAAAGTCCCTGAGCAGCTAAATGGAAATGTGATGGAACTTTGTGCTTCACGGGGACCAAAAAATAGAAATGCCTATCTCACAATTTTCCAATGCAACTAGCTGTTTCTCTTTATTTTCCAATGGGACAAGGTTTCCTGGTCCCATTGCTTTTGAAAAGTAAAGTACTATGGGTAGAGGTCTCATGTCATTTTCTAAAAGTCCACTTCATTTGGAAATAAGACAACGTTCAGCTACATGGAAAAGCCAAGACCAGATCTTTCCTTGTGTAGCTGGAGGAGACATGATCAAAGAGTGAAGGTCTATGAGTCAGTATCTGTAGATGAAGGCTGGGCCATATGGGATTATATCCAAAAAAGAAGGGGATGAAATAATTACGTGCCCACAGCCGTGAGAATAATAGCATTTGTTCATCGAAACCTTACCCTAGTGATGACTGCCTCAGTTCTGGGTGCACGGCAAAACTCACCTAAATCTCTTTCAGAGCAAACTAAGCTAAATACAGATGAGATATGAGTACACGGCAACTCTTGGTGAAGTACATGTGACACCTTCCACAGAGATAGGTTCTAGGTTGGCTAAGAAAACCAAGTTGATGATGACAATGGTCTGGGGAGGTCCAGCAGGTGAAAGCCTCTAGCCACACAGAATGCACAACGGCTAGAAAGGCACGCTCACTCCAGCCTTCTGGGTGGAAGACATGTTTTGCATTCCTTCCCTTGAAGGAACATGTGCATGTAACACTCCAGGCTCCCCTAGTACATGCCTTTGAGCAAACCTACAGGGCACATGAGAGGCCTAGACTGGTAGAGCCTAGGCATGGTATAAAGATATAAGAATCAAGGTGATTTCCCCTCCACCATTAGGACAGACATATTTAGTTATCCATCTTTTCTTAATTCATTTTAGTAAGTTCAGGAGGCTTTAGCAAACTACCCTAGACTAAACCTCTTATGAAGAGGAAGTACAAGGTCAAGCCACTAACAGATTTGGTATCTGCTGAGCCATTCATAAATGGCTGCTTCTAACCACACTTTCATATTGCTTTACTGTAGTCTCTTCCATAGAGTGTTAATCCTGTTAAAAGGGCAGAACAGAGCCCTCAGGAGCTGCTTATGCCAACAAGTTCTATCTTTAAATGTGATCACTTTGGTGGCCAGGGGTCAACACATCAATTTGAGGAGGCAACATGCTGTCACTCAGAACAATGTGACATTCGGTCATATGCCATTATCATGTCACCAGCTAGCCGTCAGTGAAATCATTCTTATGGGGGCATTGGATAGATGCCAAAACTCATTCCTTATTGTTGGTTATTTAAAGGATTGTCAATATTTCCAGTTTAAAACTATAACACATACCATCACACAAATTTTTATAGCTAGGTTTATCATTGAGACTCGTTGACATAAGTAAATATTGCCTTTTCTTGTTGAAATTTTATCAGACATTTATTTAAAGAGTTAACACAGATTTTTATAGTAACACACAATTAGAATTCTACACCTTGGTTGTTTTGCTGTGTTGTGCTGTTTTGTGAATTCTGGGATATTTAGCAGTAGTCTTAACATCTACCTAGTATAACTACTTTAACTCCCTAATAAAGAAAACTGTAGAATATTTTAGAGCATTCTTTGTCCTTCTGGGGAGGGAGTGCTATACAGTTTCTGGAGCTTTAATGAGAAAATTTAGTACAGAGAGGGCACAGTTCTTTATGCTCTAACACCTTCCTTGAAAAAAGATATGCTGGTACTAGACACTTCTGAAAACTCAGAAATTTGTGATTATTTATAGGTTTGAGGTTGCCAAAGCAGATCGTTCCTTGTTATATACTCAAGGGGCTGTCAGAGATACGTGTGCATCCATGTTTATTGCTGTTCTAGTCTATTCAGAATAGCTAGGAAATAGAATCAGCGTAGATGCCCATGAACAGATAAAAAGAATGTGTGTGAGGATATACACAATGGAATTTTACTCAGCTGTAAAGAAAAACAAATTATGAAAATTTTAGGAAAATGGATGAATCTGGAATTATATTAAGTGAGGAAACCCAGACCCAGGAAAACAAATACTATGTATTCTCTCACATATACAGATGGATCCTTGATTATGTTGTTTTGTCTCTTTCCCCCATCTCTGGATCTGGGGACTGAACCAAGGGCCTGGTGCTTGGTGGGCAATCAGTCTACCACTGAGCTAAGCTCCCAACTCCAGACCCTAGCTTACAGTGTGCATACGTGTATGAATGTGTGTATTTGTGTGTATGGGTTAGAGTGTAAGCATGGGTCATGAAACTAGAAAGGGAGCCATAGAGAGACAAGGGAGTGCTGAGGATGAAGGAGAAGAGGGCCGGGGTCACTGGTAGGATGACCAGATAAGAGTCATGAGGGGAGAAGGGCGTAAGAGTTGGGCACGAATGATGGAGAACAGGAAAAGTAGATCAACGAACACAAATGGTGTTTGAAAACAGCACAATGAAACACACTAACAATGTAATACACTAAATAAAAAGTCTTTAAAAACAAACAGGGATGTATCTGGGCCCTCAATCCCACCACTACTCCATATTCTCCAAGGCCAAATATATAAACAGACAGTGGCTAGATCATCTACATCAAAAGAAACTAACTTTCAATCTCTGCAGCAATCAGCTTGAAAGCCAGACTGCAGGCCTTCAACTGTCTCCCCAGGACAGCCAGCACTACCTGTAACAGTCACCTCTCTACCCTCTGCCAAGCTTCTAACTCAGGACAACCAGAGCAAGACAACTCTCCAAAAGTAAACACATAGCGTCCGCTTAGCCTGCCCTCATCTCTGGGAGGCCAAAGCCCTTCTCCAGCATGCATGAAGCTCCCTGTTTCCTCACTGCCCAGCATTTCCTCTTCCCTTGCTGGCCTCCGCATCTTTGCTTAGTGGTTAGCGACTTCCTGGCTATGCAGCAAGCCCTGACAGAACAGTCTCTGTATGTTCGCCTTAGATCTGTCTTTGTTTATTTCAACTCTTCTTACTGGCTGGGCAAGAAGTTTACTTTATTAGTGGAAACCAACAAGAATGTATCATCTGGTATTCAGGTTTTAGATACAGATATTTGGGGGATTGTTTGGGAAAGATGGCTGCCTAGTACCTGGATAGGTCTGGTTCTGTTGGAAAGCTACGGCCCCTCCAGGGAGTGAAATTAGGGAGACTCTCACGGACAGGCAGATCGCACAGTCCCTGCTGTTTGGTATCTAGGCAACCTGAAATTAATTCCCAGGGTTTCTGTTATACAAATTTACATAAAGCACTAAACCTGATGTATTTTTGTCAGAGCGGAGGAGTAGAGGGCAGAACAGGTTTCTATATCTCCTTCAAGAGCATGACCCCAATGACCTACTAGCACCACCTCTCAGAGGTCTACCAACTCCCCGTATTGCTGATGACCAAGTATGCCTTGTTTGGTATTGTATTGCTGAGACATGCATGCCTTTGGGGCATGTCAAATGCTAGTGCTGAACACACTATTGAGTACCTATCATACATCACTATTTCTGACAGAGAACCTACGTCCCTGGTAATGAAATGTGTCAATGGGCAGATTCTTATAGGAGATGACTATATTCTCTATATCCTTTAACCTGAAGCATCTGGTTTATAATAGCTAATGAACAGTCAAATAATGACAACAGCAACACACACTTTGCAAATTCAGGATGTTGTCCTACTAAGGTAGCATGTGCTGCAACTCAAAACCCAACACTGCACTTTCTATCAAAGTCTAGACTAGACCTTAAGGTTAGGGTTAGGGTTAGGGTTAGGGTTAGGGTTAGGGTTAGGGTTAGGGTTAGGGTTAGGGTTAGGGTTAGGGCTAGGGCTAGGGCTAGGGCTAGGGCTAGGGCTAGGGGTAGGGGTAGGGGTAGGGCTAAGGTTAGGGTTAGGGCTAGGGTTAGGGTTAGGGCTAGGGCTAGGGCTAGGGCTAGGGCTAGGGCTAGGGCTAGGGCTAGGGCTAGGGGTAGGGGTAGGGCTAAGGTTAGGGTTAGGGTTAGGGTTAGGGTTAGGGTTCAACCTATGGAATGGTGATGGCCTTTCTCAAGACTAAGGGGAAGGATCTAGTCATGAAGTATTTTATAATCCATAGCCGGAGTGTGTCCACTAGAGGACACAAGAATGGCTCCTGTCAACTGGAAAGGAAGACATTCAGTTATGTGACCCACATTCCATCAGGGTAAAAGGCAGAAATGGGGATCATGCTGCAGTTTTATGTGATAGCTCATGACTTGCCAAAGAACTGTTATTAGGGATTCATGGAAGGGCTATGCTAGTGTTTGTAGAGTCCCTATAGTGCCCAGTAGTGACCCTGGGACATAATGCTCTAGATGGCTCTGCTCTTATCTATTGTGTCCAATGTGCCTACTTCTCTCAGTCTTTTCACCCCTTCCTCTCCTTTCCCCTTCGCAGACCCCTGATATCAGTGGACCAACGCAGACATTTCTCTATGCATGTGTCAGGTTTTCTTTCAAAGAGCTAACCAAGTTGCACATTCGTTTTCTCCTCTGGAGTCCTCTCATATCTTGTTGAGTTCCACAGCATGTAAGTGTTATGAGGCTAATGAGTTCCTACATGGTTAGTTCTGTACTCCTATGACTTGATCAAGTACCCTCAACCTCCAAGCATAGGCCAATGAATTTGTATAATTCTTTGTTATAGGGTGTTTTTTCATCCTAGTTAGACCCAGAGTGTTTCCTGGCATTCCCACCTGCCCAAGATTTTAACTCTAGTGATTGGCCGGGCAGTTTGAAGAGGAGGTAAGAGTTCCATCTGAGTAGAGCACCTATGCCTTGTCAGGGAGGAAGACATTTCTGCAGCATTCTAGCAAAGTGTGTAGCTCAGGCACATGTTCTTCCTGGGGAAAGGTGAGCTGCTTCACCAGCCTGAGAAGTGCAGTGGTGGAGAGACAGTCTAAATCCTTAGGAGTGTGCATCTAGATACCTTAGTTCACGCTCTAGGATGCTCTCTCAGTCACCGGCCTTCGCTGAGTCCTCAAGGTCCCTGTAGCTTTGTATTCCTGAGAGCTAAGTTTTCTGCCCCTTGCTCAGCTATTCTTAGACATGGGGGTTCTTTGGCTCATATTTATCCAAGTCACACACAAATATCGCTTTGTCTCTCTGACTGTATGAATTTTGGCATCTATACCCATAGTTGTCTATAAGTAGATATTGAGACAATTCATACTTAGAATCTTTTAATAGATCACACTGAACAATGCCAAAGGTTAACTTTCCTCATTATTCCAGAAGGACGCTGCTACCAACAAATCCTTTGGTCATTTTTGAGTTAATGTGTTTTTGATACCAATAAAAAAATACTGAAAAAGAAATCAGGAAAATAGTCCTACTTACAAAAGCTTCATGAAAAGCTAGGAATAAACCTAATCAGGGAAATGGAAGTCACTGACAATGAGTATTAGAACACTGAAAGCTTAAGACATTAGAAAACACAAGGATTGCTCGTGCTAATGGATCAGCAGAATTGATAATGTGAAAATTATCAAAAGTGACCAACAAGTTCAAGGCAATCGCCATTCAAATTCCAATAATATTCTTCACAAAATATTAGAAAAAAACTCTTTCTAAAATTCGTATAGAAGCAGAAAGGACTTTGAATAGTCAAAGCAATCCTGAACAAAACGAATAATAGTGGAATTATCAACATACCATAGTAATAAAAGCCAGCATGGCTCCAGCATGAAATAGCCAAGTAGACCAAAAGAAGAGAAGACAAACACCTACATGACCACAGCCACCTGATATTTGGCCAAAAATATTCTTGAGAGAAAACCAGCCTAATTGGTATGAAATGCTGCATAACTATATAGTCCCTTGAAGAAGAGTAATGTATAACCTATTTTTTTGTACAACCCTATTGCTTGGACAAAAATCAATTCAAGGTTGACCAAAGACCCTAATGTATGAACATGAATTAGAAAAATGAAAGGGAAATTCTCCAAGGTATGGGCATAGGCAAGGGCTTTTGGAATTGGATTCCAATAACTCTGGAAATAAAGCCTAGAACTGACAAATCGGATAGGCAGAATTCAAAGCTTCTGCACAGCAAAGGAAACCATTGAGTGAAAAGACATCCTACTGAGTGGTAGAAAGTCTTTGCTACTTTACACACAACAGAAAATTAATATCTAGAATATATAAAGAACTCAAAAAACTAAATACCAAAAAAAAGAAAGGAAAAAACAAAGCAGAAACCAGTCCAAAAAAAAAAAAAAAGGCTAATAAGGAGAGAAAGGTCTGCATTTAAGAGCACTTACTGCTCTCTCAGAGAGCTGCAGTTTGGTTCTCAGCCTCTACAGAGGGAACCACAATCATCCATAACTCCTGTTCCAAGGGCTATAGTGCCCACTTCTGGCCTCCATAGGCACAGATATGCAAGTAGAATAGTACATCCATGCACATAAAATAAAATGATATCGTTTTTTGTCCACTTATTTTAAAGATAAAAATAAATGGACACACCATGAGAACATAGAGCCTACAGAATCAACTGACCAAGACTTATAGGAACTTGAAAAATCAGGGAACCTGTAGGTGTCTGACCTAGGTCCTCTACATATGTGTTATGGCTGAATAGTTACTTGGTGTTCTTGTGGAAACCCTAACAATGAGAGAGCTGGGACTTTCACTGACTGTGTGTGTGTGTGTGTGTGTGTGTGTGTGTGTGTGTGTACTCGTAGCACCTGTTGTCCCCTACTGGGTTGTCTTGTCCAGCCTTGATAGGATGGAATGTGCCTGGTCTTATTGTAGTTTGTTAGGTCTTGTTTGACTGATTTCCCCAGGAGGCCTGCTCTTTTCTGAGGAGAGGCAAGGGTGGAGGAGCTATCTGGAGGAGAGGGGAGAGGGAAAAGAGAAGCTGTAGGAGGGGAGGGAGGGAAAACTTCTGTTAGGATGTAATGAGAGATAAATAAATAAATAAAAAATAGAATGAGCTAATAAAATAGACAGTTCTCAAAAGATAAAGTACACATTGCCATTAAATGTACAAAAATTGTTCAATATTCTTAGCCATCAGGGAAATGCACATTTAAACTTTGCTGAAATTCCATACTATTCCAGAAAGGATAGGTATCATTAAGACAGCATAAGGTGAGAATAAGGAAGGGGAGGAGCCTTATACACTTCCAGCAGGGTGGCAAATTAGCTCAACCACTATGCTAATTAGTATGGAGATTCCCCAAACTCTAAAACAAGAACTGTCATGTGACCCAGCTATACCACTCACAGGCATACACTGGAAAGACTCCAAGTCATCATACCACAGAGATAGCTGAATATCCATGTTTATTCACAATAGACAAATTATATAATTGGCCAATCTGTCAGTCGACAAAGACATGGGTAAGGGAATACATAGGCATATGCATACACACAGTGGAGTTTTATTTAACTGTGAAGAACAATGAAGTTATATTGATGGCTGGAAAATGAATATAGCTGGAGATCATCACATTAAGGAAAATCACCCAGGTTCAGAAAGACAATTATCATATGCTTTCTCTCATTCTTCGATACTAGATTTGATACAGATGTATAAAATCATAAAATAATATCCATCTATACAGATAGATAAATATGCATAAAACATGAAGACAGAAACAAGACTGTCTGGGGGAAGGACACAGATTAGTAGGTGGCAGAAAAGCAGACAAGGGAATAGTCTCAGGGCACAGACATGCCAAAATATATAACATCATTAAAAGAAAATGCCTTTATGTAACACACCATATACATAAATACATTTTTAATAATAAAACTGACAACTATACATACCTTTTGTTTCATAGACCTAAAAATGCATAAATGTTTAGGAAACATTAGATGATTAACCCCAGTATGTACAAGAAATAGATAGCAATGAAAACAATCCCAGAGATTTATGTAAATTTATGTCTAGCTTTACTGAAGTGCACAATAGGGTTAAAAAATAGAACACAGCTTTCAAAATGTGGTATGCATATGCTGGTATGAATCCAGATAGGGGCCAGCCCAGTATGTGGAAGGTTGAAAGAGCAAAGCTGAGATTTGCATTAAATGCATTTTCAAATGCTAATGCAAAATGGAAAGCAATGCTTTCCAATCAAATGGAACCCACATAAGAGGCTTATGGAGAAGCAACTGATCAGCTTCCTCTTCCTCTAGTCTAATTGGAGACATTCAGAGGGGCCTGTGAAAACCCTCTACAAGTGTGATTGACAAGGTCTTCCATGTGTTGTTTCTTAGGGCCTTGCCTATCTGTCTTTCTCTTTGGCAGCTTTTATTCCAGCTGTTAGGAAGTCGGCTCCCACGTTAGATAGAAGGGCAGCTCAGGCATGGCTGTGGGATCCAAATTGATAACTACAGCCAAGGGAATTAAATGCTGATTGTTTTTCACAGGACTTGAAACTAAAGATAGGAAGTAAATAGCATAAAGTAATTAGATGATGACTTTTATATATACCATTTCCTTTCCATTCACTAACACCTAGAAACACATCTCCATCAACCGTTAGAATCAGATTCTACAATCCAGAATTGAATCACATTTAGAATGATATGATATGGGAAAATATCTTTTAAATGAAAATGCTAAGATTATCTTCATGTGTTTAAGAACATCTGTAGGAGCCGGGCATGCTGGCACACGCCTGTAATCCCAGCACTTGGGAGGCAGAGGCAGGCAGATTTCTGAGTTCGAGGCCAGCCTGGTCTACAGAGTGAGTTCCAGGACAACCAGGACCATACAGAGAAACCCTGTCTCGAAAAACCAAAAAAAAAGAAAAAAAAAATCTGTAGGTTGAACAATTCCCTTGCTCTCTGAAAATTATTTTGAAAACCATGTATCTATCCTGTATTTTTTTTTTCTTTCAGTGCCGGGCGTTGAACCCAGGGCCTTTCATCAATGACATAATTTATTTGTTATCCTGACTACCAAGAAGTCCTGAAAACAAAGAAAGGAAACACATATGATACAAAACGGCTTAAAGTCAAACTCATGTTTTAACAAAAAGATAGACTGTCTCAATGTGCCATTTAACTACATCTCTGAATTTTTAGAACAGTATCATTTCAATGTTTTCAACATTAAAATTCTTGGAAGAAGGAAAAACAAAACCCTTTGCAATCCAATCACCCCATCCAACTACTGCGACTTCCTCAGTTCCCTTTGAGTCTTGTCATTTATGTTTTTCTAATTGCCACTGTGTGCGTGAGGATGCATAACTGAAGTGTTGACCTTGAAGTAGAAAAGGAGTGCCCAGAAATAACTAACATATCAACCACATTGGAGTGCTGGCTCTGAATAAAATTTATCTGTGCTGTGCTTATCAGAGTATGGAACACAGGGAAAATGCCAGTTATCAGATATGAAATTGTTTAATGGTCATCCGCAGACCCACCTGAAGGAAGAGGGTTGTGCCTGACTGTGGAAGGTCCTGAGAAGAAGCAGGGTGGAACAGAAAGGAAGCTACTACAGTTAAAAGCAGTTTGTGCACGTGGAGGACTGAGGGAAAGTCCCAGGCTCCCGGAAGGTACATGTCCAGAAAAGGCCAGAGAAGGCTTCCCATGACCAGATGCTGCATGATGGTTTTATACATCAGCAGTGCTAAATTTAAAATTGTCTAAAATTCTTTTAAAGGCAGTCTGTGTGCACAGTCTTGGGTGTAGAATCTGCATGCTTTGTATATGTCTTGAAAGTATGCTCAACGCCTGCTAGTTGCAGTTAATATATTTGTGCAGCCATACAAGGTCTCCAACTGTTGCTGTGTTTTGAGACCCTCTGAGGCAGAGATGCTCCACCCACTGCTGGGAACCGTCACCTATGGAGAAAGGCTCTTCTCTGGGAGGAATCTCCACTCTATTTCTCCTCCTGCGTAGTCACCCCAGCTCTCATTGGGGTTTTCCTGCTGGGAGGAGCTACTCTAAAGACAACCAGTAAGGGGGCAAATAAAGCTTCTGCCAGCACAGCATGGGGGAGCACCTCCCACTAGACCAGCCCTGGGATTCTTGCACTTACTACTGGGAACTGGGTGCAATGGATCATGGGTTCCTTCTGAGGTAGCAAGAGTAGGAAAAAATAGAATAGAATAGAATAGAATAGAATAGAATAGAATAGAATAGAATAGAATAGAATAGAATAGAATAGAATAGAATGGAAGATTTGATAGGCAGATAACTCCAAATAAAATTTCTTTTAAAAATGTACTTGTATTTTATATATCTGTGTGTGTTCTACCACAGTCCCCACAGAGATCTCTCTTATCTTTACCTCTGGGTAGAACACACAACTACATCTCCTGGAGGAAGATAATGCTATCTGGGACAGATATAGTTTTTGAAAAATGATTTCCAGCACCAACTAACAATTACTGGGCATGTTGAGTGACAAAAATCATCTAGTCAAGAAATCATAAGAAGTTAAAAACAACATACAAATAATCCCCAGATGTTGCAGATATTGACACAAATCCAAACAATTGTGACTATTGTATTTTTAAATGTAAGATAGTGTGGGTAACTGGATGAATAGATGGAAAATATTTCACCAGGGAATTAGAATTTGCCAAAAGTAAAATGATATAGACATCTTAGAGCTAAAAGGTACAACTGGCCATACATTGTGAAAATGAAGTAAGTAGTCAGAAGCCGGGTTTAACTTCATTTTTAAGGATTCCAAGTGAAATCTGAGGATAGAAATGAAAAGTGTAGACGAGCGCATTAGAAACACGAGAAATCCAACCAGGAAGTCTAATGTCCTCCTCACTAGTCCCTGGGCCTCTAGACGTGGAGCGGAGAGAGTGAGGAGGAGGAAGCATCGGAACAGAGGGTAGCCGGTGATGGCTCAGTGCAGTTCAGGGGTTCTCAGCCTCCGGTCGTGACCCATAACAGATACCCTGCATATCAAATATTTTCATTATGATTAATAGCAGTAGCAAAATTAGTTGTGAAGTAGCAACAAATAATCCTATGACTGGGGGTCACCAGAACCCGAGGGACTGTAGTAAAGGACTGGAGCTCTAGGAAGGCGGAGAACCACTGGTGTAGCTGGAAGAATTCAGCCCAAGAACCTCTCATCTTCAAGAAGAGTAACAAAGTAAGCTGTGTCAGCATAGATGGGAGGAAGGCTGCGTAAAAGATGAAATAAGGAGAAAAGCAGATAGAAGGGGGAATATTCTTCTTTCAAAAGATCAACAGTAGCAGAGACAGTTGACTTGTGATTAGAAGTGACAGAAGCCAGGGGCAATGGGGTCCTGTCTTTAAACTGCTGAAAGAAAACAACGCCCAATTTAGAAACCTGTGCCACAAGTGGTTTATGGACTTTCTCTCTCTCACTGTCTCTCTCTTTCTCTCTCTCTCTCTCCCCCTCCCTCTGTCCTTCCCTCTGTGTGTGTGTGTGTGTGTGTGTGTGTGTGTGTGTGCGCGCGCGCATGTGTGTGTGAAAGAGAGACAGAGAGCAGAGACAGAGAGATATGCAGGGTATCAAACAAGGATCTTGTGTATGTTAGGCAATCACTACCATTGAGCTACATACACAAACATCGTAGCTCTTAAAAGTGATTTCTTAGTTTACAGGAAGGAACTTCTGAGAGACCTAGACCCCTAAGTCAAGCAACTGTGGGGTCCTTGGTCTCTCGGTCTGAGACAGCCTTTGTCACAGTGCCTCCACTGTGCTGTGTAAGCCAACCTAATAAGACGCCCTTTGACATACGTTCATCCTATTGGGTCTGTTTCTATAAACAAGGCTGACTGATACTGTCAACAAGTGTATTTAGAATGATTAATTTAATAATGTTTCGGATTGATGGACCACATATGACGATTATAAGAGAGACGAGAACTTCCTTCTGCAGCACGGCATCACTGATACACAAGGCGTTGCTTGTGGCAATGCCTGTGCAAACAAAACCATTGACTTAGTAATCTCATCAAAGTCTATCTCCTATTATTATACACTCTATAGAGCTGTTGATAATGGCAATAGGCAACTAACAGTGTTGTGGAATATGTATTTCCATAACTATCATTATCATTTTAGAACATACTTCTACTTACATATGCTTACTGTAGAGTGAGATGAATATGCCAGCATCAGCTTTATGGTCCCATGGCTCCAACACTTCTTCTTCACTTGTTTATTTGTGTATGGGGGCTGGGCATGCCATAGCACACACGTGGGAGTGAGAGGACAATTTGTGAGAGGTGGATTCTCTTTCCATCTTGTGGATTCTAGGGATCAAGCTCAGATCCTCAGGCTCGGTAGCAAATGTGTTTCTAAGTCCGTGGTTCTCACCCCTCCTAATAATTTTCACCCTTTAATACAGTTCCTCGTGTCACGGTGACCAACCCCATACATTTAACTTAGTCGCTACTTCATAAATGTAATTTTGCTGCTGTTATGAATCATAATGTAAATACTTTGGGGATATGTGTTTGCCAAAGAGGCCGTGACTCACAGGGTGAGAACCTCTGCTCGAGGTCATCTGATGAGCCGTGTTTTGTTCATTTCTTAGTGGCAGCAAGGCAGCCTCCGGGGACTGACTATATCATCTAGGTTTGTGTACATGTCTCCCATGATGCTCACATTCCAGAGAAATCAACTAAGAACATGCCTCGTAGCATAATCCCTGCTTTTAAACACCCTATGACGGTAGCTTAAGAAGAATTATACATTATCTTAAGGTTTGACTAGTGATTGTCGTCGTAGGACAGAGAAGTATACCGTGGGGATGTGACTACATAGAAAACACACTAAAAGAGATTTTCACCTTTATCTTATCTTTCAAAGAAATCTGTTAACATTTCTATGGATCCTTTACATCTTGTTTCAATCTATTTCAAGATCAGCACATGCTGTACAGCCTCCAAAAGCAATAGTTCTCACGCTGAGAATATGTAATACATTCTTCCACCCGAGTCCTGTTTTCTGAGGACAAAGAAACAAAGGCAACGGTGCACACACAGAAGTGTCCCAGTTGCAATAAAAAAAAAAAACACTCCAAAGATAATCTGTTTTCTAAAATACGTTTGGAAAAGAAACACAATGTTAGTGGTTATAGCATAAGCTAGGGACATTTAAACAAATCCTTGTTTGCCCACATAGCAGAGGTTTTTCTCTGTTCCTTCACCGCTCAAAGATGGAAACCACCAAATGGATTCTCCTTAGGATAATCTTTTCCCTGGGAATATGTCCAGACTTCATCGCTTTGTCATCCCACGGTGGCATTTCCTTCGCTTCTTGTTCTTTTCTAGTTATTTAGCCTGCCAGGGTCCTGTAGCAGACATTGTCATCTACAAAGTACAAACCTGAGAGCTGCCACAGAAAGTCCCACACTATGTAAAGTTGCTTCACAATTTTATGTTCGGTTACATTTGTAGGTGTACTGGAGCACACACGACGTGTGAACTATGGGTTGGACACACCTGAGGGTAGCAGACCCTAGCCACCTACCCTTTCTCCTGAGTCAGTCCTATCGAGGGTCTTAACATATTTGCACCTATATTAGCAAAATGCCATTAAAAGATATTCTGAGCAACAGAAGCTTGTTTCTCACAGGATAAGAAGTCAAAGACCAAGCTAGAGATAGATTCAGTGTCTAGTAAATGCCTGCTTACTAGTAAGCAGTGCCTTCCTGTATGACCTTTTTACATTTTTATTTTTTATAATTTTTTAGATCATAATTTAATTATATTCTCCCCTGCCCTTTCCTTCCCATAAACAAATATATATATATGTTTATATGTTTATACATGTATATTCCTAAATACAACCTGTTCAGTCCATACAATGTTATGTGTATGTATGTTCACAGGGCTGACACCCAGTTAGTGTGTTCTTCCCTAGGGAGACCACCTCTCCCCCTCCCAGCTTACCTCGCTTACTGTGGCTTTTTGTGTAGAGTCGAGGCCTCACAGGCTTTACCCATCTGGTTTGTACTTCTGCTGAGGTCATCCTCGCTCAGCTCCTGTCAGGCAGGCATGTTGCTGGGACTTAATGAGTGGAGCCTTTGACACTTGTAGGAGATAATCTCACGGCAAACTCCCGGATCCTCTGGCTCCTACAACCTTTCCTCCCAACTTCCTCAATGTTCCCTGAGCCTTGGGTGGGGGAGTGTTTTGTAGATGTATCCACTGGGCCTCAGCTCCGCAACAATACATTTTGATTGGTGGTGGTTTTCTGTTGTGGTCTCTTGTCTGATACAAAGGCAAGCTTTCTTGCTGAGGGGTGAAACACACAGCTATCTGTGAGTATGAAGACAAATGCTTAGGCTGTCATTAAGAACAATTAGTGGATATAGATTCTTCCCCAATAACCATGACGTCACTAGCAGTGAGTAGTTAGCTAGGGTTTTAGTACAAGGCATGACTTCACCCTTATCCAATTAGAGAGCTGTCAGTTACTGTCAAGGTGCGCATGCCATCACGACACCCTCAGTGGCAGTGTGCCATGCTGGGCATTGATGTGGCCATGGGCATCACAGCTGGCTAGGACTGGTGCTTATCTTCCTCCTTGGGAGACTTTTGTGGCGCCTTTTGGCTAGTCCCCAAAAGGTTCAACTTAAGGGTCTCTGGGACATGTCTCTGAAGTATACAGTGTCTTCTGGAGAGTAATCAAGAGCAACAGCATAGACTGTGTGTCATGGAGTGTCTTGGACAGCCCTGGACAGCAACTCAAAAGGATTCTCCTGCATGGCATGGGGTTTTTGTTAGGCAATCTTTGGCTCTTAGAAAGGACTACCATCAACCCAGATAAGTTCATCAAAACATAAACGTATATTTACACATGGAATTACATTTATTAAAGAGGTTTTTTGTTTGTTTGCTTGTTTGTTTTCTTTCTTTTTTTTTTCTCTCGAGACAGGGTTTCTCTGTATAGCCCTGGCTGTCCTGTAACTCACTCTGTAGACCAGACTGGCCTCGAACTCAGAAATCCACCTGCCTCTGCCTCCCAAGTGCTGGGATTACAGGCGTGCACCACCACTGCCTGGCCAAAGAGTTTTTGTTTGTTTGTTTGTTTGTTTTGTTTGTTTGTTTGTTTGTTTGTTTTTTTTTTTTTTTTTTGGTTTTTCGAGACAGGGTTTCTCTGTGTGGCCCTGGCTGTCCTGGAACTCACTCTGTAGACCAGGCTGGCCTCAAACTCAGAAATCCGCCTGCCTCTGCCTCCCAAGTGCTGGGATTACAGGCATGTGCCACCACCGCCCGGCTTAAAGAGTTTTTAAAATGTAAATAATTAATAGTATAATTCCTTAAGGCCCTTTCAAACATTCTTCCTCTTATATTTCCTACTTCCCTCCATCCCCCTCTCTTTAAGGGCCCTTTCCCATTTCCCTGATTAGATGCTGCACCTTGCTATTCCCCTCTCAATTCCCCCTCCAACCCCGCCCCCGCCCATCCTAGCAGCGGTCCCATTTTACTTTGCTGATTTCTGTACTTCCAACAGCCTATGTAGCCACACCTCAGGATTCGGAGCTGGGAGCCTCCAGAAAGAGAACATATGAATGACATTTGTCTTTCCCGGTCCGGGTACCTCACTCGATATGATCTTTTTTACTTTCCATCAATTTACTTTCAAAGTTCATGATTTCATTTCCTTATAGCTAAATAAAATTCCATATTGGGTATGTGCCACATTTTCACCATCCTCTCATTGGCTGCAGGAAATGCCGGTGGTTTCCATTTCCTAGCTATTGTGAATAGAGCAGCAACAAACATGGCAGAGCCAGTACCTACGGGGTGGGGCCCTGAGTCTTTGGGCATACACCAAGGAGTGGCATGGCTGGGCATTAGGATAAACGATAGATTTATTCTTAGCTTTACTGAGTATTCTCCACATGGATTTCCATAGCGGCTGAAACAGTTTGCAATCCCTCCAATAATGACTGAGGGTTCCCTCCCCCACCGTCTCTCCCTCCCCCTCCCCCACTCTCTCCCCCATCCCCTCCAGCACTTGTTTCTGGTTGTTCTATTGATCTTGGCCATCCTCAATGGAGTAGGATGAAATCACAAAGTTGTTTTAATTTGCATTTCTTTAATAACTAGGAATGATAAATATTTCTTAGCCATATTTTTCCTTCTTTTGATAACTCTATTCAGGTCCCAGACTCATTTTATTTTTTTATTTTTTTATTTTGAATGGATCATTTGTTTTTTTGACTCTTGGCTTGTTTGTTTTTGAGTCTTTGTATGTTCTGGATATTAATCTTCTGTCAGCTGTGGAGCTGGTAATGATCCTCTCCCATTCTGTGGCTCCCCCTTCACCTAGCTGACTGTTTCTCTAGCTGTGCAGATACTTTTTAATTTTTTTTTAAAATGAAGTCCCATTTGTCAACTGTTGGCCTTAATTCTTGGCAAACGTAATTCCTGATAATTCTGTGCAGGAAGCCCTTCCCTGCACCCGTCCACCCAGGCACTCATTGCCTGTGCTCTCTTCAAGCAGTCTCAGTGTGTGTGGGGGTTCACGGTTAGCCCTTTGGTCTGTGTGGAGTTAGGTTTCTCTGAAGGTGATAGGTTCAGGTCTAGTTCCATTCTTCTGCTAGTGAACACTGTGTTGAAGATACGTTCTTTCCTTCAGTTCATGTTTTTGATGTCCTTGTCAAATATTAGATGGCTGAAATTGTGTCTGCTCATGTTTGAGTCTTTGATCTTGTTCCTTTGTTCTAGGTGCCTACTTTTGTGCCAGGGACACATGGTCTTTATAACTATGCAGCAAACCTTAACATCTGTAATGTAATCCCTCCAGGGTTGTTTTGCTCAGGATTGTTTTGGCTATCCTGGATCTTTTGTGGCTCCCTATGAAGTTTAGGATTTTTTTCTTCTACTTATGTGAAGAATGAGAAGGAGATTTTGATTGGGATTGAACTGTTTGCTTACAGACAATTCCGCTAGGCTCCTCCCAACAGCTACCTAGCAATAACTTTGCCTCATCACCGGCCCCATTACTACCTAAGCCATTGCCAGGTGCAGGTAGCCTGGCAGTGTGTGAGAGGACTGCTTGCTATACCAGCTGCTCCCATCCTTCTCTCATCCCCCACCTCCCATTCTCTTTCTCCCTCCCTCCCTCCCTTCTGCCCTCCCTCCCTCCCTGCCTCCTTCCCTCCCTTCTGCCCTCCCTCACGTCCTTCCTCTTTCCTCTCCCCCTCCCCTCCCCACGAGTTCCCAGCTGGCCTCTCTTCCTCTCTTTCTTTTTTGTCCTTTTCTGTCCCCACTTCTCTGCCCTCATAGTTCTGCTCCTGTCTGTCTGTCCCTACCCCTTCTCCAGGCCCCCCTCCCCTCCCTTTCCTAAATAAACTCCCCTTAGACCAGGTCTGTCTCATGGTGTGATTTCTCAGGGGACAGCTTGGCATTGGCCTGTCAGGTACCCCTTATCCCCACCACTGTCGACCCCGTAACACTGAATCTATAAACGATTCTGGGTAGAATAGTCTTTTTCACAATGTTAAATCTACTAGTCCATGAGCATGGGATGTCTTTCCACTTCCCAGTGTAGTATCTCTTCCTTCAGAGCCTTGGAGTTTTCATTATAGAGGTCCTTCACTTCCTTGGTTAGGTTTATTCCTAGAAATTTAATTTCTTTGAGGCCATTGTGAATGGAGTGTGTACACAATCTCCTTCTCTGTATGTTTGTTGGTGATGTATAGAACAACTGTTGACTTATGCAAGTTGATTCTGTATCCTGACACATTGCTGAATTTATCATTTCTAGGAGTTAGAAATTTTCTAGAGAATCATTATCAGCTACACATCTGACAGAAGATTAATATCCAGAAATGATCCCATATCATTCTGATAGAATTTTGATCTCCAACATATAGTATCATACCATTTGTAAACAGGGATAGTTTGACTCCTTATTTTGCTTTAATTTCCTTCTCTTGCCTTATTACTCTAGCTAGAACTTCAAGCATAACGTTGGTGAGAAGTGGGTGTGGTAGACATACCTGTCCATCCCTGGCCCCTTGGCACTGCTTCAAGCTTTTCTCTATTCAGGATGATGTTGGCTGAGGGCATCTTGTATGTAGGTGTTCCCTCCAGCCATGCATGCTCTAGGGCCTTTATCTTGAAAGTGTGTAGAATTTTGCCAAGGGCTTTTTCTGCATTTATTGAGATGATAATCAATTTTACACTTTAAGTCCATGTATGTAGTTTATTATATTTATTGACTTACATGTGTTGGCAAATCCCTGTAACTCAGGGATAAAGCCAAATTAGTCATGGTAGATAATCTTTTTAATGTTCATCTATATTCTGTTTGCAAGTATTTTATTGAGTATTTTTGAGTCTATGTACATCAGAGATATTGTTGGCCTGCTTTCTTTTCTTTTTCTTTTAATTTTCTTTTCTTTCTATTTTTTCTTTCTAATTTGTTTTTGTTGTTGTGTTTTTATATGGCTTGTATATTAGAGTAATCCTGGCTTTGTATAAGTTTGGAGTGTTTCTTTGTTTCTTTTCTTTTTCTTTCTCTCTCCTTCCCTCCCTCCCTCCCTCCCTCCCTTCCTTTCTTCCTTTCTTTTTTGAATAGTTTAAGAAAGACAGACTGTAAATCTTTGAATGTCTGGTATAATTCTTCTGTGAATCCATCTGGCCATAAACTTTTCTTTTTAAAGCTGAAAAGTTTTTTATTATTATTTCAATCTCATATGCTACAGACCTGTTTAGGTTGTTGACTTCTTCTTGGTTTAATTTTGATGGTTGGGATGACTGTAGAAATTCATAGGTTTTCTAGCTTACAGGAGTACAGGTTTGAAAATATTTCCTTATAATATCCTGGGCTTCTTTGGTGTCTGTTATAATGTTTCCCTGTTCATTTCTGACTGTTAACTTGGATCCTCTCTTTAAGGTCTGTCAATCTTGTTTATTTTATCAAAGAATCAGCTCTGAGATTTGCTGATTCTTTGTGTTCATTTCTATTTTGTTGACTTCTACTTTGTGTTTTAGAGTTTTAGTGTCTTTTCCTTTTTTCTTTCTTTCTTTTTAATCATCATCTGGGCTTGGATTGGTTTATTTCTCGTTTTTCCAACCTGTTCAGTTACATCCTTAAGACATTTTGTTGTGCTCTTTCTGATTTTTAATGTAGGCATATGTGCTATGAATTTCCCCCACAGCTTCTAGTGGGTCCCAAAGGCTTTGTTGAGCTGTGTTTTCATTTTCATTTAGTTGCAGATTTTATTTTATTTTTACTTCTTTCTTGATTTCTTCTTTGATCCATTCATCATTTGGTAATGAGCTCTTTAATCTCCATGAATTTTATTGCATTGTGGTAAGACAGGATGCAAGTAGAGATTTCAATTTTTTTTTGTAAAGATTTGTTTAGAGTCCTAGGATATAGTCTTTTTTTTTTAAAGCTTTCTTGTGCTGAGTAGAATGTGTTTTCTTTGGTGTTTTGGTGGTATATTCTGTAAAGTACAGTTGATGTATATTATCAGCTAATTCTGATGTTTCTCCCATTCTTTTTGGTGCTCTATATGCTACTTGTATATATGTGGGTATATTTCCCCTAGTTTGAGGAAGTTTTCTTCTATGACTTTAGTTTTTTTTTTTTTTAAGATTTATTTATTTTATGTATGAGTACACTGTTGCTTTTTTCAGACATACCAGAGAGGGTATAAGATTCCATTACAGATGGTTGTGAGCCACCATGTAGTTGCTGGGAATTGAACTCAGGACCGCTAGAAGAACAGTCAGTGCTTTTAACCACTGAGCCATCTCTCTAGACCCTTCTATGATCTTGTTAAAGTTCTAGTCCATGTTAGGTCATTGATTTGATGCCTGTAATCCAGTAATCCAGGCCCTCTCCCCCATAATTCTCTCTCTCTCTCTCTCTCTCTCTCTCTCTCTCTCTCTCTCTCTCTCTCTCTCTCTGTGTGTGTGTGTGTGTGTGTGTGTGTGTGTGTGTGTGTGTGAAGTTTACTTGTTCCTTGTTTATTTGGTCTATATATTCTATCTTATGTTTGAGACCCAATTAATGAGTTAAGAGTTACCCTGAACACAGGTTTCTTTGTATAAGCGAGTTTGGGAGCTGGGCTAGCTCCTTTTATGACAACTTACATAACCTAGAATCATCTGAAAGAAGGAGACCTCAACTGAGAAAATGTTTCCATAACATGAGCCTGTAGGTAAGCCTCTAGAACACTTTCTTAATTACTCATTGATTGGGGAAAGCTTGCCCCATGTGGGCGGTACCATCCTGGGCTAGTGGTTCTGGGTTCTATAAGAAAGCAGGCTAAACAAGCCATGATGTGAGTTAGCAAGCAACACTGCTTTGTGCCTTCCACATTAGCTCTCATCGCCAGGTTCCTGCCAGGTTTCAGCTCTGCCCTGGCTTCCTTCAGTGGATTGTGACTTGGGATAAGTAAGCCAAAAAACCCTTTCCTCCACAAACTGATTTTGGTCATGGTGTTTCACCACAGTAATAATAACCCTAACCAAGGCATGGGCGCATCCTCTGTATCTTTCCATGAGATTCCCTATGCTGTTTGGGGACCTTGCCAGCACAAAGGTTATCATGCCATTGACTCACAGCCATGAGCTAAATGTTTGTTGTTTTTTAAATTCACCTACTATTAGCAACAGAAAAACAGACCAATCTGTACACTACGAAGTATACATCATTAAATAGTCATATGCATGATTTTATACTAGAGTTTACAATGGTGTAAAGAAACCATTCAAACAATATACATTTTTCCCAAGACAAATTGAACACTGTAGTTGGCTGAGACCAATGCTTTTATCTTTAAGTATTTCAAAAATTTAAAATTAGTTTTAAGCTCTCAATGCCTTCCTCTTTCCAGTTTTGAAATATTATGGTAAGTTGGATTTTCAATATTTAATGTTTTGTAAATAAATAAACTGGTTAACTGGGCTGGTTATCTATAGCCCAGGTAGTGACTACAACTGAGGGTGGGTCAGCAAACAAAATGTGTACATCAAAATGGGTACTCTGTAATTGGGAAATGAGACTCATTCATTTAAAAACCATATAAGAGCAATATAAAATTCACCAACTGTCAAATGTGGAAGAGAATGCAGATTCCCTTGCTCTCACAATAGCTTTAAGAATTTGAAAGGTGTCTACAAAGAACAAATGATTAGATGTTTTGTGCACTATAGATAGCTTTTCCTGGGAATATTACCTGATGGATTGCTTTAAGTTACAGATACAGTTCTGGTGCAAAGGTTGTAAGAGGTTTATTTAAATTGTTAACATAAATATAATAATATTATGACTAATTCACAAATAGCTATCAATTATGAAAGCAGTAAAGTGCAATGAAATCAATCTACTAAAATTAACTAGCTAATTCTTTAAAATACTATTTTAGAAAAGTGTAAGCATGGGCTATATGTTATAAAAATCCTGTGTGCATGTAGATTTATACACATAGGGAGACTCTGAAAAGGTACATTATGAACTTGATGCAAGCTTCATGAATAACTAGAATATATTAATAGAGAATCACATCCACATAACTCAACTTGCTGTGCCTTCTGAAGTGCCCACTGTATTGACTCTTACAGAACAAGTCTTGCCTGCCCTAAGGCCAGCATGGTTTGTTGTTCCTGTTTGCTTTGCTTTTTTGTGGTACTGGGGTTGAACTGAGTGAGGGCCTTGTACACGCTAGGGAAGTGATTTACCTCTGAGCTTCACCCTCAGGGATTTGAAGTGATTCTTTTGAATGCAGTTAGTAATCTAGGGATAGCAAGAAGTTGCTGGCCATGCATAAGTTCACAAATACTGAGACTTGATTCTTTTTTTAAAAATGGCATTTTCATTTGCCATAAAAGGAATGGAGGGCAGAGCTGGTGGCCTTTTAACAAGAATCAGAACAGTAGTGGCTGACTGGACCAGTTATCACTATACACCTCAACACCAGGTATGACAGTTGGAAGGAGAGAAGACAGTGCCATTGCTAGTGGCTTGATGAAATAGCTACAGATATATTAGAACATAGGCTTTTAATATTCTACATTATGAAAGGCATGAAAAAGGAGGCTTAAGAACCCACAGTTTCTTACAGAAATGTTGCGGCTTTCCTCAAGAGCGGGGCATCACCAAAGCCCTTTGAAGTTCTCAGCGGTGAGCAGCGCAGCTCTGCTGACTCTGGGCGAGATACTCTTTTTATTCTGATTCACTGTGTTACAGATGTTGGTATCTTGTTGTCCTTTAACTTTGGACTACCCTAATAGCAAATTCCCAGTTCCTTCTAGTGAGACTTCTTATTGAGTTGTCTTGTGTGTGTGTGTGTGTGTGTGTGTGTGTGTGTGTGTGTCTAATTAAGTTTTGAAAAGTTGTTAACTATTCCATATGAAAATATTCTTATCAGTAATATATCTGTGTGAGTTAGTCTACTCATCTATTTTAGTTATTTCTTTGAATAGAAGAAACATCCAAACACTTCATCTTAGTGTTTCTCAAACCTTAGTGGGCATCTCAGCCACCTCTGGGGTCAAGTCCTTGGAATGGGAACACACATTTGCATTCCTGACAGGTCTGTGGAAATTTGGTGGCTGTTTTCCTTGAGACCATTTTGGAGATCTATTGGTCTAGATCTGGGTTTGTCAACCTTGATGCTTCCTCGACATTTGGGGGCTGATAATTCCTTGTTTCCAGGGGCTGTGGTACACCGTAAGACATTCAGCAGCATCTTGACTTCTCCCTATTACAGACCAGAGCCCCTTCCTTATGAGTTGTGACAATTAAACAAGCTGTAGACATTGCCAAATATTTGCTTAGAGGTAAAACCTTGATAATGTTCCCTTGAGAACCACTGAATTATACTCATGTCTCTTAACTTCCTACCCTCTGGAATCAGATGAGAAATGTTAAAAAATGCTAGAGACTTCCATCTTTAAATATTCAAATATAATATCCCTGGAATGGGGTCTAGGAATCAAGACTCCCAAACTTAAACCTTAGATCATGTGTGATCGTTGAGAAGTCTAGTTCTACAATCTGGAAAAGCATAGAAGACGTGGAAGAATTGTAGACTTCCAGAAGAACATGGAGAAATGACAAACAACCAGGGTCCTTGTATTCTGAAAGGCTCAGGCCCAATGTACATTGATTCCATCAACTCTGTGGGATTCTTCCTGTTCTTAGCTGTTCCCCATAAGCACTTTGAAGGACTCCACTTCTTTACGTTCAATTGTAAAAGATCAAAAAACTTGAAGAGTATTACTCAACTTATCAATATATCCTTAATGACTTTAATAAAGTCATAATTCTTTTAAAAAGGATAATATTGCTAGTAAAAATAAAGTCTTTTTAAGTTCTTAGTAGACTACCCATGATACAACTTGATATGGACAAGAATCAGATCCTTGGTTAACCCTAGTACTGCCACCAATTGTCTTGGGGACAGTTTTAGTCAGGGTTTCTATTCCTGCACAAACATCATGACCAAGAAGCAAGTTGGGGTAGAAAGAGTTTATTGAGCTTACATTTCCACATTGATGTTCATCACCAAAGGAGGTCAGGACTGGAACTCAAGCAGGTCAGAAGAAGGAGCTGATACAGAGGCCATGGAGGGATGTTTCTTACTGGCTTGCTTCCCCTGGCTTGCTCAGCCTGCGCTCGAATACCAGCCCAGGGATGGCACCACCCATAAGTGCCCCCCCCCCCCCGCTCCATGTTGATCACTAATTGAGAAAATGCCCCACAGCTGGATCTCATGGAGGCATTCCCCAACTAAAGCTCCTTTCTCTGTGATAACTCCAGCCTGTGTCAAGTTAACGGCAACCCATCTGGCTGGCTTCATCAGCAGTGTACCCCGGAAGCAGCAGGTACCAAGGAGCAGCGCTTTTAAATATGCCAGGCTAGAATTGCATAACAGAAACATCCTTCCAGAAATGCGAAATAAGAGAGTTCATTACCACTGGAGTTTTGTGGCTTTGGGGTTCTTCATTTGCTATGTGTTTTTGGTTTCACTCCTTGCTATTGTTTATGTTTTAAATGTCTGCCAAAGGTCATGCACTGAATGCTTGGCCATGGGCCTGTGGTTCTATTGCAAAGTGATGGCCGTTTTAACATGTAAGGTCAAGGGCTGGGGCTGTGGCTCAATAGAAGAATGCTTGCCCACCATGCAAGGGCCCTGGGCTTGGTCCCCAGTAACGCAGGAAGGGAGGGGGGAGGGAGAGACAGAGGAGGGAGGGGGGACAGAGGGAGGGAGGGATCAAAGGAGGGACCAAGAGAGCGCAGAATGTTAGGGGATGCTGCCCCTCCTGCCCCTCCTCTCACTCTGCTTCCTAGCAACCACACCGTGAGCATCTTGCTTTCATCAAAAGTCCCTACTGTGATATTCTTGTCAGAGCCACAAGGCCCAACAACTGTGGACTGAAACCTTTGAAAAGATGCCCTCTTTCTCCTCTTAAGCCTTATAGTATTCGTTTTGTCACAACAAAGGAAACATAACACAATTCTTTCCATTTTGAATATGTCAACAGCATAAAAATGTAATTGTTTCAGTACGCAAGATTCCCATGTCGAAAACAACTTTTGTTACTTCACTCCTATAATTTAGCAAAATTAACTCGAACTGTACCGTGTGGATCAGTGTAGGCACTTGTCTGCACGTGCATAAGGCACTCAGCATGACTAGTCTAGGGAAATGCGTAGGGAAATCGCATTTGAGACAGTGAGATTGGTAACTGTCTCAGCTAGGGTTTTACTGCTGTGAACAGACACCATGACCAAGGCAAGTCTTATAAAGGACAACATTTAATTGGGACTGGCTTATAGGTTCAGAGGTTCAGTCCATTACCATCAAGGCAGGAGCATGGCAGAGTCCAGGCAGGCATGCTGCAGGAGGAGCACTTTCTAATTTTGTCACTCCCTGGGCTGAGCATATACAGACCATAACAGTTACAGTGGAAAAAGACAGCCAAGAGTCCCATAGAAATGTGGAACACTGGGAACTCTGGCATATTGGTGACAGAAATGTCAATTTTTACCACCATCATTGTCTAGATGGATATGTTTCCACCTATCAATTCATGCCCACACATTTGTCTAGAAGAAATGAAAAACGTTTTCAGAGACCTAAAAATATTGAGAAAGCTTCATGTGGAAGAGCCCAGATGCAGTTTCATGTACACGTGAGCACCTGGAATACACCACAGACAGCACTGAAAATGAGTGAGGAAATAGCCTAGTAGAGACTATTCTGGAAAACTTAGCTTCCTTTATAGTAGTAATATGCAATTAGGAACTGTTTCCTATTTTATACACTCAGAGTCACACATACACACTCACAAACACTCATACACACACACTCATACACAAACTCTCACAACCCACATGTACACTCATACACACACTCGCACATACTTATACACACACATACACACACACATTCACACATACTCATACATATGCACAAAGTCATACACTCATACACACACACACACACATACATACTCACACACACATACACACACACACACTCAAGCATGTGTGTAGGCATGGGCACACATTCCGGATGGACCAGTGATTTAAGCACACGAACATCAAAGCTCTCAGAAGAGCTGAGTAAATGTCATGTGTCAGCATTTAAACTGAAGCCCCAGCTGCGAGAGCATGGAGAGAGGGCGGCATGATACCTGTGAAAGCCATCCCATTTGCAGGGCCCCCTTTTGAACGCCCTCAGAACAGTATAGAAGAACGTTGCTAGATTATTTCAGTCGAGAGTGATCTTAGTCATACTCTGTACTGGGCCGCGCTCTGATTTGCCTCTCCCTCCTTGTTGTCTGCCACCTTCTCCGTTCTTCCCTGTTTAGGCGATCTCCATGCTCCAGTCTTCCAGATCTGACCCACAGTTAGAATGAACTATTTTGGAGTCTCATGGAACGTCACTGACTGGCTTTGCCGTGGCCACTGTTTCTGCTGTATTTCAAAGTTTCTCTCCAAGGCTTGAAATATCATTGCCCCAGCAGGAGGTAAATATAAGAGCAGGCAGCAGGGTGCATTTCTAAACTTTGGGGATTTTTCTATTTTTCAGAGACAACTATCAGGGTCAGAGAATACAGATCATTTTCGTTACAGATTCCAGATGTAACAAAACAGAATCCCCACATGTCATGCAGACTGTTAATCTTGAGACACCTATACAAAAGAAAATGAGTCCCAAGCAGTGTGAGAAGCAGAGAAACAATCTTGCTTTACTCATGAGCATGCATTCTTTATTTATGGGAAATGATGGATTGTACTTTGGGGGAGATAGGGAAGTCATGGAGGGTCAAAATTGGTCAAGTAAGCCCTTTACTCAGCCTCCTTAGAGGAAGCTTGTTCCAGAGTCACACGAGCTTGTGTGCAGCAAATATTGGCACACCCAAATGTTTTGCTTCACTGACAAGATACTGGTCCATCAGTCAAACCTCCAGTAACTAATTGTACAAATACCCAGATTTCACTTCTTTGTCTATAAACTGTACACACTAATGGGTACTTAATGGAATTCTGAGAAAGATGAAATGTGTGGAATACACTTAAATGAGACCCAGAAAATAGGAAACACCCAGCATGCCTCAGCTAGCAGCTAGGGGAGCCCAGTATAATACTGACAGCGTGATCAGAGAATGAGGGGCACCTACTCCACCCTCTAGAATCTGCCCTGGGCCCTACAGAGCAAGGGGCAGAAGGTGATGACACAGCCAGATTCTAAGCCTGGGACCAGGCGAGCCACCTGCCTCAGGCTACTCTGTGACAAGACTTGGAGGCCAGGCGTCCTAACTGTGAAACATCAGAGCTGGTGTTTATCAAACCTGCCCACAGCCTCCTCCCCTCTCCAGAAGAGAGAACATCGCAGAAGCACTTGAGGGAACTCCCCTCCCTGGTGGGGTTTTCAAAATGAAAGCTCATGGTCTCGTGTTTCCTATGTGGAATTCAAAATTCCAAGAAAAGTTTGTAAGAACCAGCATATTTGTTTTTGTTTTTGCTTGTTAAGAGACATCCAACAGCATGTACTTTCTTCTCAACATTCATAGGGAAAAGGTTGGCATATTCAAATATTCTCCAGATTCTTTCCAGGTTGTTTTTGTTTTGAGATTATAACATAATTACCCACTTCCCTTTCCTTTCCTCCCTCCAGACTCTCCCATAAGCCTCTTCTTGGCATCTTTCAAATTTATGGCCTATGTTTTCATTGTTTTTGTACAAATATAAATATATATGCATATGCATATACATATATATTCATAACTTGTTCAGTCTGTATAATGTTACTCATATGTATGTTTTTCAGGCTGACCATTTGGTATTTGATAACCAGTTGTTGATCTCTTCCCTTGGGGAGAGATTTCTCCCACTCCTGACATTTCTTAGTTGCCTGGAGTTCTCTGTGTTGAACTGAGGCCCTGTGGGCTTTTCCATCCACTTTGGTGTGTCCATCAGTGTCCTCCTTGTTCAGCGCATGCTTGGGTAATCATGTTGGTGAGACTTTATGTACGTAGCTTCTGACATTACCAGGGTACACAATCTCACAGCAAAATACTTGTCTCTGGCGCTTACCTTTCCTCCCTGCCTTCTGCAATGTTCCCTGAACTCACGTACAAGGGCATTTGGGGGACGAGATCAAATATGTATTATTAGTTGTAATTTTCTGTAATGATCTGTCTTAAGCAAAAAAAAAAGTTTCATTGATGAGGGATGAAGACTCTATTTATCTGTGTGTATAAAGACAAATGATCAGCTTGTTGCTAGGGATTATGCTGGTTTAGTAAAGTGTAACAGGCCTCCAGACCTTAGCACAACTGGTGCCATGATGGAGGTCCCACTCAGGCCGTGGAACCCAGCATGTAGGCAGCAACCCCTGCCAAACAAGAACAGAGACCTAATCCATCACAGTCCATAGTTCCAGGAAAGTCCCTGGACATACTAATGATGTTTGTTGGACTCTGTAGTTCAGCTCCTGGCTGACTGTTCTTGCTAACTGAGGTGTGCCAACCCAGCTGTGGGTTTTGTGCCTAAAAGCTCAGCCTGTGAAAGACTCAGGATGGCACTCAGATCCTGAACAACCAGTATCATCACTGACCCGCTAATAAAGACTGTATATTGGCTTGAACACATGACTGAGTAGTCTTCTTTGGTGAATACCCCTCAGAGACCAGATCTTGGGTTCAGACTCCATCTAACAGAACCTGACCTAAAGCTGAACTCAAGTTAACTAACAAGCCAGAACCTAGCACCAGTTTCTAGGTTACTCCCCAACAAGCCGCGCCTGGCACTAGTTTCCAAGTTACAAGCCTGCCCCTGGGACTCCACTTCCTAACAACCACCCATCAGGAGGAAAGCAGAAGTTAAGTTTGTGGTTTGGCTCCCAGCACCAGGAAATTATGTCAAAGGGCAACAAAATTCCATAACAGCCTTCCAATCGGATGTGTGCCAGGCTAGAACCCCTCACTTGCTTCTCATTTCCTATAAAACCTTGTCCCGCTGAGAGCTCAGGCTTCACCCTCCTGCTCTGCTGCATCAAGGTGTGGCCCACGCTCGAACTCGAAATATAGAGACCCTAGTGTGTTTGCACCGGAGTCCTTGGTGGTGTTTTGGAGCTTGGGAAGGAGGCACAACACCCCACAACAAAAGTAATGAATTTTAGGTGCTCCTCTAATATCTATGACTTTACTGGCACTGCCTATTAGTGCCATCTGGCATCACTGGCATTGCTAGATGAGGCATGGTTTCACTCTTGTTGAGCAGGTCTTAAGTCCAACTGGACAGCTCTTGGTTACCACCAAGGTATGTGTGTAGCGGTGCACCCTTGGGGCTATCATTGCCATGTTGGTCATTGATGTGGTGCACAGGCATCGTGACAGAATGCTTGGTTGCTTCCCTCCCTTGGGAGCTTGCATGGCACCATGAAGACTAGTCCTTAGGGTGGAGGCAGTCAAGAAACATCATATCTCAACACTCTTGTGTTTTAAGCAACCAAAATGTATTCATAACCAATTACATAAATAAATAATTTAGCCACAGTTAATATACCTTTCTGGTAGAAATACATTGTATCACATGTAAAACATTCAAAATGATCAGAACAGTATGACCTGAGGCTTTTAATTCTACTGGAATTATAGAATGTCTTTATCTTCCAAATCTGTTTAAAAATATATACTGGGATCGAGAAAACAAGATTCCTGAATGAAGTCTCCATAATCTTTCTTAGCCTTCCTGGCTACTATAAAGCACCAAGAAACAACTGAAAGCTACCAGGAACCACTAGGAAAGTGTTGAAAACGTGCATATTAAGGGACTGTGTTTTAGAAGATGGCCTTCACCGACTTACTGGCTAAGACCATACTGGGGTGGCTTTAAACTTTTCATCAATATGCTTACAGATGGAGATTCAGTCTTTGGTACTTACTCTACAAGCCAAGATCACTCTCCGTTATTCCTGTCACCAAAGACCAGGACCCTATGCAAGTGATGCTATTTCAATATGATCCCCTGACAGGCTTCAGATTATGTCAGAGGATAGCTGCCTGGGATTTGGCTATCTTCAGCCTGTTCAAGTGGCCCAGTCTCCATACCGTAGTCCCAGGGACACCCAGGGTTGCTTGTTCTACACATACCGTGACTCAAAATCTTTTTGGGAACCAAATCTTTCCAAACTGCCTTATTCTTGCTGCAAATTCTTTCAGGTCAACCTGCTTCTATCTTGGTTTACTTTTCCGATGGTGACCTTGCCCCACTCCCGTGGTCAGCTCATCTTGTCTTACACCGTATTTCCCCTACATTCTCCATCCCCTAAACGACACCAGCACTTGGCACACTTGCGGCGGTTTCTTGGATCCTCTGCCATCGCTGATTCAATTAGCCATTCATCTATTCTAAGACTACAATCCCCTGGAGACGGTATGGGACAGTATTAGATTCTTCACAATCTTTTACCCCCAACCAGACATCTCTCAGTGCTTAAAACCACCAAGCAAAGCTTCTTGTATGCAAATGAACAAGTTTCATAAAATTTGAATTGTTGACAAGTTTTACATGTTTTTTTTTTTCCCTCTGTAAATTTAAAATCCTTGGGGGTGGTATGAAAAATTCCAAACCATGACCTAGTCTGTATAGAATTTGTAGCTTCTTTTTGTGTGCACTGGGTCTCAAACACAGGCTCTCGGGCATGCAAACCATGCCCTCCACCAACTGAGCTTCGTCCCAGTGCATGACTGGGTCTCTGAACCGAGGAATTCTTATCTATCCATCACTCTCATTGTTATCACATTTTTTTTAAATTTAACTTCTTTTCCAAAACAAAATAATTTCCCAATAAACAGTTTTCATGACTAATAGCAATCCTCTTCATTCAGGAAGACTCTTCTTGGCAGGTTTTGTAGTTATTCTCCCACAGCAGTTACTAAAATAGAAGAAAAAATGACAAATGTTTGTTGAGTGAATTTTTAAAAATGTGATAAGGAACAAGTTTGGAGCCTGAGTCCTGGTGAGATGTTCCTGGAAATTAGTTTGTGAGACACATGACCGGATCATTTTCTCTTAGGTGTGAAGGGAGTACATGGGCTTCTTGGCTGGCTAATTTAGTTTACCTTTTCCTGCTGAGAGATAGGAATTACACAGCTGTTTTGAAAGAGATACAGCCCTTCCATGCTCAGGGATATAGAGCTATCCCAAGTTCCAGGTTCCTAGGAACATGAATGGTCTAACCTTAGACCAATCCCTGTGACTATGCCATGCTATGTAAAAGGAGGCTGTAGTGCCCTTACATACAAAGAATTGCCCTAGTGTGTCAAGTCATATCAGCAGAGAGTGGCAATTTTAGACCTGGCAGTTACCCCAAAGGTGCTGCTGGGCCACACCCCATGGTAACAGGAGTCAGCTTGTCTCTGATAGAAGCATGGAGATGCTGTGTCTACTAAGGAATCCGCCTGCTTCTGCCTCCCAAGTGCTGGGATTACAGGCGTGCGCCACCACGCCCGGTAAGGGTGGCTGTTTTAATGTAGGAGGAAATGCTGCCTGTCTGATGGCAGCCGAGCAAAGGCCTGAAGGGCTGTGGAGGGCAGCATGGACGTACAGGGAGACATTCTCCAGGCAGTGGGTGGCGCGAGTACAAGGGTCTTAGCGCTCAGGTATTTTCAATTTGTTTAGTCTGCGTATAGCAAGGAGGCGGCTGCTGCAGGCAGAACGAACAGAGAAGAATGGATATGCTTAGACGTAAGGGGCCGCTGCAGAGGGGAGACAGTGGATGCTGAGATACACGTACAACATACATTATGTATACGTTGTATAGTTATCTCTGGAGGAAATAGTCCGAGAAGCAAAGCTGCGAGGGACAGCCGCAGCCTGTCTCCAGGCAGCTGAGGAGGGAGAGCTGCAAATACACTCCCCTCACAGCCTCACCCCAAGCATGCTCTTCAATTACTAAGTCTGATTAAATAAAGGCATGAATATTCATACAACTGCTGTGGCTAGGCCCACGCACCGGAGTATTTAATACTTCACTGTTCAGAATAATGAACTGTTTTTAAAGATGAAATATCTGCGCAAAGAAATACAGAGGGCACGATAAAAAAATATTTACATGCTGACTGGGAAATGGGTCTAAATCAAGGATCCAAGACCCTGGAGTGTGAAGTTTGTATTTTGCATATAATTGAATGGATATGCTGATTTATTATGCGTCCATCTCAAGCGAGTTGGTGGCATATTACCAAACAACAACAGAAACTAACTTTTGTAATTATGGACTTATAAAACTTTTGGAGCACTCAAATACTAAATGAATAAATAGTAATTTTAAATCACTACATTGGTCTATATTTACCATGAAAAGTATGCAATATATTTTTAAACTTTGTTATATTTGATTGATTGATTGATTGATTGATGATTGGTATTGACTTTGTGTGTAGGAGTACACATTTCATGGTATATGTGTGGAGATCAGAGGAAGTTTTGTAGGAGTTGGTCCTCTGCTTTAAATGTGTAGGATTTGATGCTTGAAGTTAGGTCATCAGGCTTAGCAACAAGCACCTGTAGAGTCATCTTGCCAGTCCTATAATATATATTTAAGATCGGTTAAAAAGAGATTGACAATACAGGTATGAGGTGATTCCATTTTTATAAAATATTCTAGATAGTAAATTTTATGAAAGAAGAATTTATTGTATTATCTCCAGTGCTAATAATAGCCCACATATCTGCCTGTTGTATAGATAGCTATTGGGTATTGAAAATGAATAAAACCATAGAACTGCACACAAAGGCACATTGTTAGAGGTGCCTGCCTTGGTAAGTTAAGAGGCTTGTGCATGTGTTTGTTCCTGTCAGATTTTAAAGTCAAAATCTCATGTAACAAAACATTACTTTCATTTAATATCTACTGAAGGGACATAAGTTTCAAGGATGGACATTGAGAAGATTACCACCATCAGGAACAATGGAAGTTCATCATTAGCAGCCAAGGGCCAGGCAGAGCAGAGGGTACACTTTGCACTGGAGACTCAGAAAAAGGGGAACATTGGAGCTGAGGACACAGGGAGAGGGGACACTGGAGCTGAGAACTCAGAGAGAAAGAGAGGACACTGGAGCTGAGAACTCAGAGAGAGAGAGAGGACACTGGAGCTGAGAACTCAGAGAGAGGGGACACTGTAGCTGAGAACTCAGACAGAGAGAGAGAGAGAGAGAGAGAGAGAGAGAGAGAGAGGACACTGGAGCTGAGAACTCAGAGAGAGAGGACACTGGAGCTGAGGATACAGGCAGAGGGGATATGTTCAGCCTTTGAGTCTTCACAGAGTAGAATGACAGCTTCCTCAGTGGCTTATAAGTCTCAGCGACTGAACAAATTAAAGCTGGTAATAATTTAAAGTTTTAAATCTTGAGAGCCTTCCAGGGTGCTGTTGGACCCTAGAGGAATGCAGAGAGATGACGACTACCATCGTCTGATAACTGGCATGTTCTGTCAGCCCTGGTCTTTAGACGCTGTGTTTGCAAACTGGACAGTGGCCTTGGTTCCTCAGATATGAGTGTGATTTGCACATGCTTTAATCATTACGAATTCTCTATTGAAAAATGATGTCTTTATTGAAATAGCAGACCAAATGTAGACTCATGGGCCCGTCTGAGCAAGAGTGAGGCAGAGCCTGCATTTCCACCGAGGCTAGGACTGAACAGCTGGGCCACACGAAAGTTAATTAATATTTTTTTCCTCTAGATGGCTAAGAGAATTAAGGATCTAGAGTAACCCGTCTTCAACAGGCTAGAGAGACAGCTTTTCTTAAATTTCAAAGTTACATAAGAAGTTGAGAAGATGCTTGCTGGCCTCTTTAACTCCAACAACCCCTAAGCCAAAAATGAAGGTCTATGAAACTTAAGCTTCTTCCCAGGAAGCTTTTACCAATATTTCATCCTGTGTTTAAGTATGCACATTTAATTGAATTTATCATATGACTATATTTGTTCATTTTATTCTATTTAAACTTAATTCTTTTTATTCATCTTTACCTGATACATAAATCTATAAATGTATTCTTTGTGCATGCATTTGCTGGTATCGACTTAGTAATTATTTTATCTCAACTTTCATTGCCTTATTTACCTATTTGGTAACATTCACCCTTTATCTTTATTATCTAATTTTAAAAGGTTATTTTGTACAGCGTCATCTTTTAAATAGGTTCCCTTAGATGATTTCATCTTATAAAAATATGATCCCAGACTCTGAACAGTAGGAGTGTTGTCTCCGACTCTTCTGTCTGCTCTTGGGACCCTTTCCTCCTCCGGGGTGGTCCCGCCCTGCTCGATGTGAGGGTCTGCGTCTGGTCTTACTGTATCTCATTATGCTGTGTTCGGTGGATACCCCCAGGAGGACTGCTCTTTTCTGAAGTGGATCTATGGAAGAGGAGATGTGGACCGAGTTAGGAGAGGTGGGGGGATGGGAAGGCACTGAGAAGAGAAAAGAACTGTAGCCAGGATGTATTGGGAAAATTAATTAATTAATTAATTAATTTTTAAAATGTGATCCCAGCCTCCCAGTTTATTAATGTAAAACATGATGACATTCCTTCTAAACATCCAGGGCCACTCAAAGGTCTCAGGGATATTTTGTCTTTTCTCACCCAGGAAGTGGGTCCCCGGCCCTCACCTTGCTTGCTCCTCCACTCATCAGGGATGTGCCGTGTCAGATCTAACCGATTCTCCCAATTTAAAAATTTACTACTGGGTATTTTGTTATTCACAGATTAAAACACCCTTTCTGGGATATGTTGCCACTATGGGATGGTTCGTGGCTGCAGGCTCATCCCCAGTACAGTTTTAGTGAGGAACTAGGAAGTCTCGTCAATATCAACATTCCTCAGGAGTTTGCTCCATCCTTCATCCTTACAGTCAGTATAAGAATATCTTCAGCCGCCTGCGTACCCACACCTCTTTCCTGAAGTTCCTCCCCTTCGATTCACCTCCCACTAGGCAGACAGAAGACCGAGGGAAAGAAAAGAAAACATTTTTGGTGTCCTACACAGAAACGCCTCTGGCCAGGCTCAGATTTCCTACTTGATTCTTTGAACCAATAAGTCAAATATAAACATTATTTTTTATTAAAGTGCACAAGAAGTTAAGGAATATGCCACCAGGTTTTGAAAGGCACTGTCACTGGAGGCTGACGCAGGCTCTCCTGCCCTTCTGTGGCGCCTCAGGATCCTAACAAGCCAGGCAACCTTTTTGTCCAGCTGTGGGGCTCACCCTTTGCCTCCGGCTTCCTGGTCGTCAAGTCAGAACCCCAGTGACCCACTCAGACACCAGGCTCTGGTTAGACCTCACGGCACTGTCATCCCGAGCTTGTGGCCCTCCAGCACACCATAGTGTGAATGAACACTCTCTTTCTCTCGGGAGCACATCTGAGAAAATGGGAGGTCATTTTAAAGATGACCTCCCAGGCCTTGAAGTGGGTCTCTTTGAGCCTAGCCCACAGGTGCACCCCAACATTCCCAACTTTGTATTTGAATGCTGGAGATTCAAAGTCAGGTCCCCATGCTTGTACAGTAAACCCCTCACTGACTGAGCCACCTCCCTATGGGCCTGGAAGTGTGATCCTTTATGTATGTATGTATGTATGTATGTATGTATGTATGTATGTGTGTATGTTTATAATTCAGGTTAGTCATGCCTTTACATTTAACAACATTTTTCCAGCGAGAAACTTTTACATACCAGTCTTAGCTAATTAACTCATAAAAGCACCAACATTGTAATTTTACAGAAATGAAATGTATTAAGTGGATACTATGTTTATTTCTAGGAGTGGAAGCAGAGTTTCTTTATATTTACTACAATATCTCCTGCCAGATCAGTATTCTGAAAAAAATTGTTTTATTTTTGAAACCAAGTATTGTATTTGCACCAGTATTTTGTATTGAAACTGCCAGGAATTTGCTTTTTGTGGGAACTGGGGAGTTATTCATTTTTCACACAGGGTAGCCATGTAGACTCACACTTAGACTCTCAGACCAAAGAGCTGTTTCTATTTAAGACAATCACCAGGTGATGAAATTGACCCCAGCACCTACATCAAGCAGCTTAGAGTGGCCTGTGACTCCGGCTCCAGGACCTCCAGTGACTCTGGCCTCCAACTCTCTGCACTCATGTGCACTCACACCCTCAACATATACATAATTTAAAAGATAAAACTAACTCTTTGAATTCTTGTTTCAAACTTACATTTGAGATCTTCCTGTTTGCCTTATAGGTGCTAGGGTTACAGGCATCCACCCCCACCTGGTCGGGGGCTTGAGTTCACAGCTCTACGGATGCTAGACAAGTATTCTACCAAATGGCTACCCCGCCCAGGTCACACTCAGCCGTTTCCACGGGATCATGCTTCCTCGAATGATCTTTGCAGCCTCACAGTACTGTCTTTATCAATTATGGTGTAAAGTATTAATGGACTCTGTAAGGGCAGCTGTGTCCCCAGACTCTGGAGGGGGTAAACTGGAGGGCAGCTGTGTCCCCAGACTCTGGAGGGTGTAAATTGGAGGGCAGTTGTGTCCCCAGACTCTGGAGGGGGTAAACTGGGACAGAAGCTAAACAAGTGACCACTGAACTTCAGCCTCTGCAGTGGGTTACTCAAATGAGAACTTCAATTCCAGATAGGCAGTGCCCTGTAGCGTGTGCTTGCCTTGGTAGGCGAAACAGAATGGGAGTCCTAAGGCCTCTTCTTGTGAAACCAAGAGGAGCCTTTGTTTCTCTGGAGACTAACCTGCTTGCCACTGGCTACTACAACTCAGCTAGAGGCTTGTATTGGGGTCTGCATGGCGAGATGGAAGATCCTAAGTATGCAAGACACAGAACGTTTCTAGAAAGTTCCTCTGTTACCCACTCTCAGGCCTTCTGTCCTCCATAGACTGGTTCCTCTCACTGTCAGCTAATAGTTCCATCATTATTGTCCTAGTTTGCATTTAGAAACACTATTGTGATATTGACACGGACCTATTTTATCAATGTAGCTTTTCTTCAGGATCCTTGGGGACAGACTGGGGAGTTTCTGCAAAAGCTAAGGTGAAGAACATTCAAGGAAGACACCCAAGGCTGACTGCTGGTCTTCATGCACACTTGTGTTCATGTGCTCCCCCAAAACATAGAAACACACACACACACACACACACACACACACACATACACACACATATGCATGCACACACAGGCCTCAAAGTTTTATACTGCAGTATATTAAGTTGCATTATTTGAGCTAGTTTCTGCATTAGTAACAGAAGCCAAGATTCTGAAAATGTAAAATCTAGTAGAAATCTCATTATTTAAATATATTCACTACCAATAATTTAATGTCAGAAAATAATATCTGTCACATTGATGCTATTAAGCTATGTTATTGAATTTATGTATTGGTTCAATTAAAATCACCACTGAATAAAATTTGAAAATATAATTTGCTTCTGGATTCAGATTTATTTGTATTAATATAGGATAATACTCATTTAAATAAATGGTAGGTCCTTCAGAGGAGGCCTTATCTATTATTCCAATTTGAGAAATGTTGATCCAGATTAGCATTGATTCATCACGAAGAATCATTCTGCTACTTAATTAACCAACTCTCAAGTTTCTCTACAAAGTGAATCATGACAAGTTCTGTAATTACCTCAATGAAATCGATGTATTTCTGTGCCTGTGCCATTTCCATGGTCTGTTTGCTCAACGATGTTTTAAAACAACTGAGAAGGATGGATGAGGGTTCACTTAATCCAACTAGGACTTGACAAAAGCCACCTTTGTTCCATCTGAACCACTCTGAGGCCTATTTCTGGCCACAGAGAATGTAGACATCAAAGGCAGTCAAGGAGCTTTGGTACTGTAGGCCACACTTTGGGTCGATGAGGACTTACCATGCTTTAAACCAAAAAGGAGCTGTGAAGGACAGAGATGGCCTTAAATCCCCAGGCTTGAGCCTTACTGTAGGCCCATACTTGGATCCCTGCGGCTCTCTGGATGATGACCATGTGAAACTTCACCGTAGATTTTGGCGTCCTTAGAAGCTCTCCATGCTCCAGCCGCCTACAGCTGCACAGTTGAGCTGCACAGTTGAGCGGTGCAGCTGATCTTAATTCTGCCCGGCACAGGGAAGTCTGCACTTCCCTGTGGCTGCTTGTAGCACTGCAAATAGGAGAATCCCTTATACTCTTATCTCTAGTGCCTTTGGGGCGTGAGCCAAGAGCCCCATTTTTATTTTTCTTTATTTTATTTATTTTTTTGTTTCTCCTTAAATCTAGTCTGTTACCTGACAGACTTTCAAAGAAATACACACACATTAAACAAATGAATAAGAAGCTGTAATGTGTCCTGATTTGTAAATCAGAGCACTGGAAGCAGCTTTGCCTGGGTATAGAGCACAAATGATTTATTAAAAAAAAAAGTGTTTAGTTCACTTACACAGTCCCCAGATCCCACAGCTTGTTTGCATCAGGCTTGGGAGGGAGGCTGTCCTCACATGTTTGCAAGTCCAGAGTTGGAGCAAATGCCTCTGAGCAGGGACTTTGAGACTCCTCTGAAGAGAAAGAGCCTGCTGTTCAAACAGCAAGCACAGACGTCCGCTTTACCTCCAGACTAAGAGGGAATCTTCCCTTTAGAAGTCCAGGGTGGACAAGAGATGAGATTTAAAATGTGATTTCTAAGAAGTCATTTATGGTTATAACACTGCCCACACTTCAGATCCTGCTTCAGTAGAAATAGCCCTGAAATCTCATCCAAGCAAAATATAGCCATCTTGTCTTTGCCTTTGTCTGGCAAAAATGTATCCATAATAGCCCTCATTTTAATTTTCATTTTGTGTAAATTTCCCAGGGAGGAGAATCTGTGCTTATAAAGTAGCTGTCACACTTTTGTTACAAATTCAGGTTACCTGCTAGTAAATCAGGTCTTTCGCACACCTCTAAAAGCGTTTCCATGGGGCTGGAGAGAAGGTTTCAATGACAAAGAGATTTGCTGTTCTTCCAGAGGACCTGAGTTGGAATCCCAACATCTACAACTTGGAGGACTCACAACTGGAGCCTACACCTCCACTGCTAGGGATCCAATGCCCTCGCTTGAGCTCCTCGGGTAATTGTACACACTATACTATACACACGTGGCATAGACTCCCACACACCCACACCCACACACATACACATAAGAAAGTTTAAAAAGGAAGTATTTTTTAAAAAAGAGTATTTATTGTTACTAAATGCTGCACCATAATAGAGAATATTTGAATATAGAATTATAAATATAATGATTCATAACACTTGGCTACAACCTCATCTGAAAATAAGAAGTGATGTCATCATGCATCATTGTGGCAGGCTGTGTGTGTGTGTGTGTGTGTGTGTGTGTGTGTGTGTGTGTGTGTGTATTAAGGCCACATCAGAACTCTTGCTCACATATGTGCCTCCTCAAGTTTTCAAATCAGTTTCCCTCCCCTTTGACATTGAATTAATCGCCACAACTATTTGCCTAAATGAATAAACAAACTGTGATGGAAACATGCCTTCAAAGCCATGATTCTTGCTCTTGGGACATTCACTGGAGAGCCAAGGATACTGCTGAAAGCTTGTGGTATATGGAGAGACTGTGCAGGTGCACAGTGTCAACCTAGTAAATATGCTTATCAACAGTTATATGTGTGCATGTGTGCTTGAGTGTGAGTGTGTGTGTGTGTGTGTGTGTGTGTGTGTGTCTTTGTGTGTGTAGATGACACTTAAAGTTCACCATCTTGGCAAATTTTAAATCCAAATGCTCCCTAGTTTATGACAGCTCAATTTAGAATTTTTGAATTTTAAAATGGTGTGAAAGTGATACGCATCCAGTAGACTGAGTGCTTTTAATTTAGATAGTGGGAGGGTATTAATACAAGTTTTCATATTTGATTTATATTCCATTAACTGTTCAAGGTCTTTCATGCTCTATCATACAACATATTTGTGTTAGATGATTTTGTGCAACTGTAGGACAATTCAACTGTCATGGATATGTCCTTGGCTATCTAGGTTAAGTTATCAGGGTTCATATACTAGATGTGCTGTAATCATTTTCAACTTACGTTGAGTTTCTTGGGTGCAATCTCATTGTGAGATAGCGAGCCTCAGCATACACTACAGTCTTGATCACCATAGCCACGGCACTGGATATTAAGATCTCCAGAGCGCATCCCTCCTGAAACCCTATGCCTTTGGAGCCACAACTTTTCATTCCTACACAATCCACTCATTACATTCCAACCACCATTCTGTGCTCTACTTCTGTAAGATCAGCTTGTTTAGATTCCACACGGGAGTTAGATCATGCAGCCTTTGCAGCCGTAGAAATAGTTCATATTCCTAGCAGTGGCATAAGAGTCCTACTTTCCCATCACCTTTGGAATACTTACCATGTAGGACTGTGAAAGGTACCTTGGTCCCCAGTTGAGCTAAGGCTTGAAGCCTTGGAAACCCTGAAGGGACAGTAGGTGTTTCACCCATTCCCAGGCACCAGGCCCCTGTCACTAGCCACAGCCCTGCTAGATTTGTGGCCATCAGTCACATGAGGGCAATGCCCCAAGCACCTCTACTTGTAGAGGATGTGACCTGTGATCACATAAACTCAAGAGAGACCTCCGTTTTAATGAGGTCCCTAAAGGCCTGGAGCCAATAAGCTTTCCTTTCCAGACATTTCTCCCTGCAAAAGGTGTTTAACCTCAGGCTCACCCTGAGAAGTGTGGTATGGTTTTACTCATACTTTCCCCTATGACAATAAATGCCTTAAAACCATGGACCGCCTCTTTTCTTCAGGATCCACCATGGGGAGCCATGGAGAAGGCCTTCACCTGTAGAGCTGCTGTCTAATCTCCCATAGAAGGCCTCTCTGTGCTCCTAGCTATGACCGCCACCAAGCCCAAGCTCAAGACAGCCACCTGTCAAGCAAGAACTCATCACCTCCGGACCAGCTGGATCCCCCCTTTACCTCCTGGTCCCTGACTGGAGGGCCCCCACCCTGTCCTCATCTTTTCCACAGCTTCCAGTGGCACCTGGATGTCGAAGAGCCTGAAAACCAGACGGCTCTGGCCTCGTCACAGGCTCGGGGACTTTCTAACTAGCTCTGGCCTCGTCACAGGCTCGGGGACCCTCTAACTAGCTCCGGCTGTCCCTTGCTGCAGACTGCACTTCCCCACCCCAGGAGCAGTGTCCTGGGGCTGCCCTATGGCCCAACACCCACCCAGTGAGGGTGTGGGGTAAGCATGGCCAATTTCCCTTGTCCTGCATTGCCAAGTGGCTGATCCCTGTGGTGGGGAAGACGAGGGACCCAACAACCCTACATTACCATTCAGCTTATTATTATTATTATTATTATTATTCTAATAAGTGTGAGTTAACACATTGTTTTGAGCTTGCCTTTCCTCAATGACAAGTGATCTTAAACCCTCCATTGGTCTTGTCTTCTTTAGAGAAAGGTCTATTCAGATCCTTTGCTTAAAATCAGGCTGTCACTTTGTTCTTTGGTGTCCTTATGTGCTCCTTTTGGATTAATAGTTTACAAAAAGCCTTTCCTATTCAGCAGGTTTTCATTCACTCTATGTAAGTTGGCCTTAGAGGGACATTCTCATCATGCATTAAGATCTAGTTTAAGTTTTCATAAGTTCCCACCCATGCTGATAGGCTTTTGTTGATGTGACTGTCTTTAAGTCATTTCTGTTCCTTGTCATTAATGTTTAACTACACTCAGATAAGAAATCCCAATAAAACTCACTGATTCACCAAACAAAAATAAAACCAGCAAACAAAACACCCAAAAGACCATAAGTTGGATGTAGTTTTACTACTTTTTCAAGAAGCCATTGCCAAGGCCAATGTCAAGAACATTTTCACAGAATCTCCTAGTTGTTATATAGCTTCCAGTCTTACAGTTAAGTCAGGTTGTAAAGTTATTTTGAATTGTTTTTATATATGGTGTGTCAAGGCTCACCTTAATTCTCCCGAGTTTATTCAAGTGGGTATCCAGTTTACCAACACCAGAGAGACTGTGTTCTGTACTTTACACTCTTAGAACCCTTTAGAAAACCAGTTCAGCAGAAGCATGTGACGCTGTCTGCTGTGGATTCCTGATCTACATGCTTGCCTATACCCTGATACCTTGCTGTTTTGATCAGTAAAGGACTGTGATATATTTTGAAATCAGGAAGCTTCCAGCTTGTTCTTTCTCAAGATTGTGCTTGCTATTCAGGGTCTTCATGGTTCCATATGAATTTATTTCTGTTTTAAAAACATTTGGGAAAAAGTAGGCTCTTTACAAATTTGGTATAATTTACCTGTGAGGAGATTTGAGTTGCTCATTTCCTATCATGTTTTTAATTGCTAAGTTTCTATTTCTTCTTGATTCTGTTTTGGCAAACTGTTAATTTCTATGGGTTTATTAATTTCTTTTGAATGCCCAATTTGATGCCCTATAATGAATTACGCATCATGTTCCTCATGATTCTTTTTTATCTGGGACATCCATTATAAAGTCTCCTCTTGAGTTTCTGGTTTGGTTTATTTGAACTTTTCTCCCCTTTTCCTAGTTAATCTGGCAAAAGATTTGTTGCTCTTTATTTTACAAAACAACATCTTTTAGTTTTACTGACCTTTTCTATTCCTTTATGTCCTACCCTTTATTATTTCCTTCCTCCTTCTTACTGGGGGTTCGTTTACTCTTCTTTCTGTAGGCCTTTAGGGTGTAAATTTAGATTGCTTCTTGTGGACATAATCTATTCTGGGGAAAGACTCACGTGCACGGGGCAAGAATGTGTATTTTCTCATTGGAATAAAAGCCTTGTCTGTGTCTCTTGGGACCACTTGGTTTATAAAGTTCCGTTCCGCTTTCTTATTTGCTGTCTGAATGTTCTGTTTACTCTAGAGTGTGGGTACGGAACAGCTCTGCAATATTTCACTGCTGCCCACTTTTCCCTTTATAACTATCAACTCGATTTATACAGTAGTGGGACCTGTGGGATCATATATATTTATGATTGTTATAAATGATGGTCGAATTTGCCTTTTAAAGCATTGACTAATAACTCTCTGTCTCTTGTGATTGTTTTTGACTGAACGTTTACTTCGGTGAGTGTACAGCTGCCCTTGCTCTCTCTGAGTTTTAATTTACACGGAATACTCTTCTCTATTTGTTCATGTCCTCAAATCTAAGGTAGGTCTCACATGGAGAATAGTATACTTAGGGCAGCCAGTGTGTATCGTTTGATTGAAGGATTACTCCACTGACAGAGTGATGTTGGCAGGTTAGGACCTGGTCTTGTGCTTTTGCTATTTTCTAACTGTTTTATAATTATTCTTTTCCTTCTTGGTCTACCCTTTTCTGTTGTTTGATGAGTGTGTGTGTGTGTGTGTGCGTGCGTGTGTGTGTGTGTGTGTGTGTGTGTGTGTATTTTTCCTTCAGTATGTCAGCTGTATGTTTTGCCCCACAGTTTTCATGAATTCCACTTCAGATATCTTATTATAGTCATCTGTTTTAAGCTGATAACAACTTCAATTACTCTACCATTAACTCCATCTACCAGATACACCTTGTATTAGTCTGGGTTCTCTAGAGTCACAGATCGTATAGGCAGTCTCTATGTAGTTAGGGAATTTGTCGATGACTTACAGTCTGTAGTCCAACTCCCCAACAGTAGTCAGCAGCAGCTGTGGATGGAAGTCCAAGGATCTTGCAGTTGCTCAGTCCCACGAAGCAAGCCGGCAAGGAAGAATGAGTCTTCCTTCTTTCAATGTCCTTATATATGTCTCCAGTAGAAGGTGTAGCCCAGATTAAAGGTGTGTGTATCCATGCCTTTAATCCCAGATGATCTTGAACTAGAATCCATAGCCATAATCTGGGATTAAAGGTGTATGTCTCCACACCTTTAATCCCAGATGATCTTGAACTGGAATCCATGCTTCAAGATCTCCATGCTAAGTCCAGGTCAGAAACTTATATCACTGAGCCTCCAGATTAGGATCATAGGTGAGCCTTCCAATTCTAGATTGTAGTTCATTCCACATATAGTCAAGTTGACAACCAGGAATAGCCACTACACACCTTATGTAATTGATGTCAGAGTTTATTTTCTTCTGCATGGTTTCTCTTAACTTCTGAAGTTATAGTTATTTTTTAAACAATTTTTTTTCAAATTTGCACACATGTGTTAGAGGTTATTTGTGTGTCACCAGTATAGTAATGAAATGTTCTGTTTACTATTCGCAGTGAGCTTTCTGGTTTTGTGCCATTATTTAGCATCTTCTCATGCCAGCTTGAAGAACTCTCCTCGACACTTCTTATGAGTGGTGATTATGTGCTTCTGCTTTCATTAGCCTGGAGAGATACTCTCTCCATCATCCTAAAGGACAGTTTTGCTGTTGATCTGTAGTTGCATCACATAAGGGATTGTTGGGACCAGAATTCTAAGGCAGTCAGAGATGCCTCCAGGCCCATGATGAAGCAAGACTGAATCTGAGTAGTAGGGAAGGGTTAAGGTCTGCTATGGTGTCGTTTGAGTTGATGGGCTTATTTCTGGAAAATGGACAGGCTTACAGAATCCCATAATCCCCAAGAAGGCAGGTCTGCCCTGGATGGCACCGGAAAGACTGAAGCCAGATTCCAGGTGGCTTGGGATATGAAGTCTGGTTTAAGGTCATTGAGCCTGTCACAAGGAGAAAAAAGAAGCAGAATTCTTTTGGTAGATGAGCAGTGGCTAAGGAGGTTAGACCACAGAGGAACAGGCTTGCTTTGACCCATGGCTAGGACCATGGTGCGAAGCCCTCTGGAGGTACAGGCCTGCATTCTCAGAGAGGTTTGTCTGGGCTTTGGTTTGTCCTAGAGTTTTGCAACTGTCTAAAGCTCACTAAGAAGACGTTCCTCTGTGGACAACCAAACTGCTGCTGCCTAGAGGAAGCATGGAATGGTAGGGGACACAGGACCGCTGATTTTGTCATTTTCCTGGTATCACTCTAAGGCTGAGTCTTAAATTGTAGATTTTCTTTTTCTTGTTTTGCTTGACCAAACATATCTTTTGCAAAATTCCTTATTATGTAAGTCATATATGCTTATTGGAAGGAAGTTAACAATACAGTCAAAAATAGAATTACCTAAATTATAGTATACAGAAATAAGCTTTATTAAACACTTTAGTAAATGGCTTCCAAGAGTTTTCTGCATCTATATATGTATACAATCCTTTTAAAGGAAAACAATGACACAATCATACTCTGTTGTATTTTCTCGCTTTACTGAACATTTAGAATAACTTAAACTAGAGAGCTCCTAAAGTAGGGCTGGAAATGAGATGAAATAGTTTTGCCTCTATTTATTCATGTGAGTGTGCACACAGGAGCACTTGCACAAATGTGCATGCTGCTGTGTGCAGGTGGAAGTCGGAAGACAATCTGGAGGAGTTGGTTCTCTCCTTTCACTATGTGGGACCCAAGGGTTGACCGCAGCTCATCAGGCTTAGTGGCAAGCACCTTTAATGACTGAGCCACCTTACCAGCCCAAACACTTCCATATATTATATTTTTGTTTAGGAGAAATGCAATGGAGCAGGGGTTCTCAATCTGTGGGTCATTTGACCCCAAATCACCTTTTCATGGGGTCACATATCAGATATTAGCATTATGACTCATAACAGTAGAAAAATGACAGTTATGAAGTAGCGATGAAATAATTTTATGACTGGGAGTCACCGCAATATGAGAAACTGTATTAGAGGGTCACAGCTTTAGGAAGATTGAGAGCCAGTGCATTACAGTATTGCTGAGAGGGCACTAGACTAAATTTTGCATATGTGTTTGTGAAGACGCATGTGTGTAGGTGAGTATCTATTTGAATACATCTGCATGTAGAGGCCAGATGTCAAATTCAGATGTCATTCCTCAGAACTGTTTCACTTTGTTGTTGTTTTAAATATAAAGGCCATTATATTTTATTTTTTATTGTCTTTTGTATAGCGTCTTTATTAAAGTACTTTTCATTCTTTTTTATAATTTTTATTTTTATTTTATTATATTCAACACAATATATATTTGATACCAATCATAAAAATGATGAACATGTTATTAAATGAGCATAAAAAGATAGTCTTTTTGTTTGTTTGTTTTGTTTTAAGTAGAGCTTAAAATGTTGGCTCTTACTGTGGTACAAACCCAGAATAAGAACAATTTTTAGACATTGGAGTTCATTGTAATAAGACTGTACTTCAATGTCTCTCACATCCCCAAAGGATTTTACCTCCATAGTAGCTAAGCTAAGAGCTGATAGTTCTGCTGAACCAAGGAATGATTTGTAGGCACATTATTTGGATACAGATTTCCTGCTATGGTCAAAGCTATTTGACTTGAGTGATTGTCATCATTCTCAGCCCACAGGGACCAGGTTACATTCGTTTAAGAAATGGTGTGTGTATTAAGATGGTCTATCCATGAAGTCATTCATCTACTGTTTCAGTGAAAAATGGTTCTGCTTGGAGGGTGACACAGACATTAGGTGGGGGTAAGATTCTGGTTCATTGGCTGTGATGATTTTGAAAAGCATTCATCTCAGAAAACTTATAAGGTCATCTTCTTCAAAATTGATAAAATAATTATAAATATCAAGCAAAAAAATTGAGTCTCACTCTTAGTTGTTCTCTTACAAGCTACTTCTCAAATTAATTGTCTATGTTTCTTCTGGCTGTATAAATACTTTTTAAATATGTAAGCTGTTCTGAAAACCATAGTATAGTGTAAAAACATCAAATAAACAATCCTACTTATAGAGAGGCTGAAATAGGAAAGGCATGATTTTAAGACCATTATGTGGTACACAGCAAGATACTGTACAAACAAGCAGAAAGTATATATGGACATCTCTCCAATTACCAAATTAGAGAGAGCATTGGGTGACAGCCAACAAATTTCTTTCTTTCTTTCTGAGACAGGGTTTCTCTGTATATCCCTGGCTGTCTGGGAACTCACTCTGTAGACCAGACTGGCTTCAAACTCAGAAATCTGCCTGCCTCTGCCTCCCAAGTGCTGGGATTAAAGGTGTGCACTACTATTGCCTGGCTTTTTTTTTTTTTTAAGATTTATTTATTTATTATATGTAAGTACACTGTAGCTGTTTTCAGACTCCCCAGAAGAGGGCATCCGATCGCACTACAGGTGGTTGTGTGCCACCATGTGGTTGCTGGGATTTGAACTCAGAACCTTCAGAAGAGCAGTCAGTGCTCTTAACCGCTGAGCCATCTCTCCAGCCCAGCCAAAAAATTTCTAATTCCTCATATTTTTGAATTTCAATTGGCTAGGATATGTTGGTAATATTAATTTTCATATTAAGAGATATTAAGGAAAAGTGATTGTTACTTCCTGTTATTTTTGTTGTTAGAAGTGGAATTATGTTTGTGTTGGTTTGTTGAAAGATTACTTTCTTGCTTTTTCTAGGGTGTAGTTTCCTTTCTTGCCTTGTTTTTTTCCATATATTATCCTTTGTAGGGCTGGATTTGTGGAAAGATATTGTGTATATTTGGTTTTGTCATGGAATATCTTGTTTTCTCCGTCTATGGTAATTGAGAGTTTTGCTGGGTATAGTAGTCTGGGCTGGCATTTGTGTTCTCTTAGAGTCTGTATAACATTCCCCCAGGATTTTGTCTCTGGTGAAAAGTCTAGTGTAATTCTTTCCTTTTTTCTTTCTTTCTTTCTTTCTCTTTCTTTCTTTCTTTCTTTCTTTCTTTCTTTCTTTCTTTCTTTCTTTCTTTCTTTCTTTTACCTTTAGACAGGCTTTCTTTGTATAGCCCTGCCTGACCTGAAACTCAACTCTGTAGACCAGGCTGGCCTCGAACTCAGAAATCCGCCTACCTCTGTCTCCCAAGTGCTGAGATTAAAGGCGTGCACCACCACTGCCCAGCCGTCTAGTATAATTCTGATAGGTCTGCCTTTATATGTTACTTGGCTTTTTTCCCTTACTGCTTTTAATATTCTTTCTCTATTTAGTGCATTTGTTGTTTTGATTATTATGTGATGGGAGGAATTTCTTTTTTGGTTCAGTCTATTTGGAGTTCTGTAGGCTTCTTGTATATTTATGGGCATCTCTTTCTTTAGGTTAGGGAAGTTTTCTTCTATAATTTTGTTGAAGATATTTACTGGCCCTTTAAGTTGAAAATCTTCACTCTCTTCTATACCTATAATCCTTAAGTTTGGTCTTCTCATTCATCCCTAAAGAAGTCTAACTGTCCCTCCCCTTGCAGACATTAACTGTCTGTAATTCATCAGTAGGTGGGGCTTGTGAAAACCTCTTTCCATGTTGGCATATGGACTGTTGAGTCTTTTGCAGGTTTTGATCAGGAGATCATACTGTTGAGAGTCCATAGGTGTAACACTCCTGTCATGTTCAAAAGACACTAACTCACAGTAGTCCCCCATCTTCTGACTCTTCCCACTTTATCTTCCATGATGTTCCCTGACCCTTAGGTGTAAGAGTTATGTTATAGAAATCCTTTTCGGAGCTGGGCATTTCACTCTCTTCTCTGACTAGCTGCCATTCTCTGTAACTCAAATGTCCATTCAAAAAAAAAAAAAACTTCTTTGATGAGGGCTTAAAGTTACATTTATTTAAATATTTATTAATTTAACAGAGTTGTAGTAATATACTACCCTCTAGGGTCCATGACATCTCTAATGATGGAGTTTTTACTAGGTTTATAGCACCAGATAGCTGTTGGTTGCCCCCAAGATGTTAGCACCACTATTGCACCATGGTCATATCTTGCCTCGAAGAAAGGGTATGTGTCTTCATTAGGGTATCTTTGCTGTGATAAAACACCATAATCAAATACAGTTTGGGAAGGAAATGTTTTTTTGTTTGTTTGTTTGTTTGTTTGTTTGTTATGTTTCATGGCAACAGTTCATCACTGAGGAATATCAGGGCAGAACTCAAGCAAGGCAGCATCCTGGAGGCAGGAACTGAGTGAAGCAGAAGCAATGGAGAAATGCTACTTACTGGCTTGACACTGCTGGCTGGGCCCTGCTGGCTTGTTTGTTTTCTTATGCATCCCAGGATCATCTGTCCATTGGTGGCACTACCTACCGTAATCTGGGCCCCCACCATACCAATCATTCATCAAATAATATCCTATAGACTTGCCCACAGTCCAATTCTATGAAGGTATTTTCTCAGTTAAGATTCCTTCTACCAAGACAGCCATACCTTGTGTCAAGTTGACATAAAAAGTAGCCAGCACAGAGTGTGATATAAATGTCTCATTTGGAGCTGAACATTCCACAGTATCTTATTCTCTGCATGCTGACCAACTGTGGGTCTCTGTGTTAATCATCACATACTGCAAAAAGAAGCATCTCTGACGAAGGCTAAGACATGCATTGATTTATGGATATAAGGGTCATAGCTTAAGGGACAATTTATTACTATGTCCACTTAGCAGTACCAGGTTCTCCTCTAAGGCCTAGGATCTAGCCAGCCATGAGCTTTGGAGCAGTTAACAGAAGAGTGAATTTTAAATACAACCAGAAAATAATTGGTTACTTCTCTAATATTTGTGCCACTGTTATACCAGTAATAATATCTTAAAGAGTCCGTTCTTAACATAGATCATTGATTTATAGCTGGATAAGAGTATTGACAACTTTTCTCCCTTGGGGTGTACATAGAATCTTCCTACATTATGAAAGCTATCCAATAGGAATGAAGCTTCCAAGTTGGTACCAGTTTGATACCTCTATGTCCTGTAACTCAAGTATGTATTGGTTTCAGCAACAGAATCTTTTTTTTTTCTTTTTTTTTTTTTTTACATTTTTTTTTATTTTATTTTCTATATTCTATGTTTACATTCCAAAGGCTTTCCCCTTTCCCAGTTCCCACCCACCATAGTTCCCATAGTTCCTCTCCTCCCCCATCTGTTCCCCAATAATTCCCCCTCCCCCCTCGGTTTCTTTACTAAACTGGATGCAATCTTTACATGCCCAGGGTCCTCTCCTTTCTTCTTCTTGGGAATCATTTGACTTGCTATTTGTGTCTTGAGTATTTAGGGCTTCTGGGCTCATTAATATCCACTTATCAGTGATTGCATTTCATGTGCATTCTTTTGTGATTGGGTTAATTCACTCAGGATGATATTTTCCAGGTCTAACCATTTACCTACAAATTGCATGAATTCATTATTTTTAATTGCTGAGTAGTATTCCATTGTATAAATATACCACATTTTCTGTATCCATTCCTCCTTTGAGGGATATTTGGGCTCCTTCCAATTTCTGGCTATTATAAACAAGGCTGCTATAAACATAGTGGAGCATGTGTCCTTATTGCATGCAGGGGAATCCTCTGGGTATATGCCCAGGAGTGGTATGCCAGGGTCCTCTGGAAGTGACATGCCCAATTTTCTGAGGAACCGCCAAACTGATTTCCAGAGCGGTTTTACCATTTTGCAATCCCACCAACAGTGGAGGAGTGTTCCTCTTTCTCCACATCCTCGCCAGCACTTGTTGTCTCTTGAGTTTTTAATCTTAGCCATTCTGACTGGTGTGAGGTAGAATCTCAGGGTTGTTTTCATTTGCATTTCCCTGATGACTAATAATGTTGAACATCTTTTAAGGTGTTTCTCGGCCATCCGAATTTCTTCTGGTGAAAATTCTTTGTTTAGCTCTGTGCCCCATTTTTTGATAGGGTTATTTGTTTCTTTGCGGTCTAACTTCTTGAGTTCTTTGTATATATTGGATATTAGCCCTCTGTCGGATGTGGAGTTGGTGAAGATCTTTTCCCACTTTGTTGGTTGCCGTTTTGTCCTTCTGACAGTGTCCTTTGCTTTGCAGAAACTTTGTAATTTTATGAGGTCCCATTTGTCGATTCTTGATCTTAGAGCATAAGCTATTGGTGTTCTGTTCAGGAACTTTTCCCCTGTGCCCAAGTCCTCCAGGGTCTTCCCAAGTTTCTTTTCTAATAGTTTCAGTGTGTCTGGTTTTATGTGGAGGTCCTTGATCCACTTGGAGTTGATCTTAGTGCAAAGAGATAAGATTGGATCAATTCGGATTCTTCTGCATGTTGACTTCCAGTTGAACCAGCACCATTTGTTAAAAAGGCTATCTTTATTCCACCGGATGGTTGTGGCTCCTTTATCAAAGATCAAGTGACCATAAATCTGTGGGTTAACCTCTGGGTCTTCAATCCTGTTCCATTGATCTGCTTGCCTGTTGCTATACCAATACCATGCAGTTTTTAACACAATTGCTCTGTAGTACTGCTTGAGGTCAGGGATATTGATTCCCCCAGAAGTCCTTTTATTGTTGAGAATAGTTTTAGCTATCCTGGGTTTTTTGTTGCTCCAGATGAATTTGAGAATTGCTCTTTCTAGATCTATGAAGAATTGAGTTGGGATTTTGATGGGGATCGCATTGAATCTGTATATTGCTTTTGGCAAGATGGCCATTTTTACTATATTGATCCTGCCAATCCAGGAGCAAGAAATATTTTTCCATCTTCTGAGGTCTTCTTCGATTTCTTTCTTCAAGGACTTGAAGTTCCTGTTGTACAGATCTTTCGCTTGTTTGGTTAGAGTTACGCCAAGATATTTTATGTTGTTTGTGGCTATTGTGAAGGGTGTTATTTCCCTAATTTCTTTCTCTGCCTGCTTGTCCTTTGAGTACAAGAAGGCCACTGACTTGCTTGAGTTAATTTTATAACCTGCCACTTTGCTGAAGTTGTTTATCAGCTGTAGAAGTTCTCTGGTGGAGTTTTTTGGGTCGCTTAGGTAAACTATCATATCGTCTGCAAATAATGATAGTTTCACTTCTTCCTTTCCAATTTGTATCCCTTTGACTTCCTTATGTTGTCTAATTGCTCTTGCTAGAACTTCAAGTACTATATTGAAAAGATATGGAGAGAGAGGGCAGCCTTGTCTAGTCCCTGATTTTAGTGGGAATGCTTCAAGTTTCTCTCCATTTATTTTGATGTTGGCTACTGGTTTGCTGTAGATTGCTTTTACTATGTTTAGGTATGGGCCTTGAATTCCTGCTCTTTCCAAGACTTTTAGCATGAAGGGATGCTGAATTTTGTCGAATGCTTTTTCAGCATCTAATGAGATGACCATGTGGTTTTTTTTCTTTCAGTTTGTTTATGTAGTGGATTACATTGATGGATTTCCGTATATTGAACCATCCCTGCATCCCTGGGATGAAGCCTACTTGATCATGGTGGATGATCGTTTTGATGTGCTCTTGGATTCGGTTAGCAAGAATTTTATTTAGTATTTTTGCATCTATATTCATAAGAGAAATTGGCCTGTAGTTCTCTTTCTTTGTTGGATCTTTTTGTGGTTTAGGTATTAGCGTAATTGTGGCTTCGAAGAATGAGTTGGGCAGTGTCCCTTCTGTCTCTATTTTGTGGAATAGTTTGGAGAGTATTGGTGTTAAGTCTTCTTTGAAGGTCTGGTAGAATTCTGCACTAAAACCATCTGGTCCCGTACTTTTTTTGGTTGGGAGGCTTTCTATAACCCCTTCTATTTCTTTAGGGGTTATGGGACTATTTAGCTGATCTACTTGATGCTGATTTAATTTTGGTATTTGATATCTGTCTAGGAAATCGTCCATTTCCTCCAGATTCTCCAGTTGTTTTGAGTATAGACCTTTGTAGTAGGATCTGATGATGTTTTGAATTTCCTCAGTTTCTGTTGTTATGTCTCCCTTTTCATTTCTAATTTTGTTAATTTGTATACTGTCTCTGTGTCCTTTGGTTAGTCTGGCTAAGGGTTTATCTATCTTGTTGATTTTCTCAAAGAACCAGCTCCTGGTCTTGTTGATTCTTTGTATGGTTCTCTTTGTTTCTATTTGATTGATTTCAGCCCTGAGTTTGATGATTTCTTGTCTTCTACTCCTCCTGGGTGAATTAACTTGTTTTTCTTCCAGGGCTTTAAGGTGTGCCATTAAGCTGCTAGTATTTGCTCTCTCCAGTTTCTTTTTGGATGCACTTAGAGCTATGAGTTTTCCTCTTAGCACTGCTTTCATTGTGTCCCATAGATTTGGGTAGGTTGTACCTTCATTTTCATTGAATTCTAAAAAGTCTTTGATTTCTTTTTTTATTTCTTCCTTGACCAAGGTGTCATTGAGTAGAGTATTGTTCAGTTTCCATGTGTATGTGGGCTTTCTGTTGTTTTTGTTGTTATTGAAGACCACTCTTACTCCATGGTGATCTGATAGAAGGCATGGGATTAGCTCGATCTTCTTGTATTTGTTGACATCTGTCTTGTGACCAATTATATGGTCTATTTTGGAGAAGGTCCCATGTGGAGCTGAGAAAAAGGTATATTCTTTAGCTTTAGGATGAAATGTCCTATATATATCTGTTAAATCCAATTGGTCCAGAGTTTCAATTAGTTTCACTGTGTCCCTGTTTAGTTTCTGCTTTCCTGATCGGTCCATTGAGGAGAGTGGAGTGTTGAAGTCACCCACAATTATTGTGTTAGGTGTAATGAGTGCTTTAAGCTTTAGTAAGGTTTCTTTTACAAATGAGGCTGCCCTTGCATTTGGAGCATAGATGTTCAGTATTGAGAGCTCTTCTTGGTGGATTTTCCCTTTGGCCAGCAAGAAGTGACCTTCTGAGTCTCTTTTGATGATTTTAGGTTGGAAGTCAATTTTATCTGATATTAGAATGGCTACTCCAGCTTGTTTCCTGAGACCATTTGCTTGTAAAATTGTCTTCCAGCCTTTTACTCTAAGGCAGTGTTTGTCTTTGACACTGAGATGTGTTTCCTGTATGCAGCAAAATGTAGGGTCCTGTTTCCGTATCCAGTCTGTTAATCTATGTCTTTTTATTGGGGAATTGAGTCCATTGATGTTAAGAGATATTAAGGAATAGTAATTATTTCCTCCAGACATTTTTGAAATTATATTTATTTATTTTATTTATTTTTTATATTCGATAGGTTACCTTCTTTTGGGTTTGATGAGAGGAGGTTTCTATCTTGCTTCTTCCCGGGTGTAGTTTCCGTCCTTGTCTTGGTGTTTTCCCCCTATTATCCTTTGTAGGGCTGGATTTGTGGAAAGATATCGTGCAAATTTGGTTTTGTCATGGAATACCTTGATGTCTCCATCTATGGTGATTGAGAGCTTTGCTGGGTAAAGTAGTTTTGGCTGAAGTTTGTGTTCTCTTAGAGTTTGCATGATATCTGCCCAGGATCTTCTAGCTTTCATGGTCTCAGGTGAGAAGTCTGGTGTTATTCTGATAGGTCTTCCTTTATAAGTTACTTGGCCTTTTTCTCTTGCTGCCTTTAATATTCTTTCTTTGTTTAGTACATTTGGAGTTTTGATTATTATGTGACGGGATGTATTTCTGTTCTGATCCAGTCTGTTTGGGGTTCTGTATGCTTCTTGTATATTCATGGGCATCTCTCTCTTTAGGTTGGGGAAGTTTTCTTCCATAATTTTGTAGAAGATATTTGCTGGCCCTTTAACTTGTACATCTTCATTCTCGTCTATACCTATAATCCTTAGGTTTGGTCTTCTCATTGTGTCCTGGATTTCCTGGATGTTTTGGGTTACAGCCTTTTTGCATTTAGTATTTTCTTTGACTGTTGAATCAATGGTTCCTATGGTATCCTCTGCTTCTGATATTCTGTCTTCTATCTCTTGTATTCTATTGTTGATATTTGCATCTATGGCTCCTGATTTCTTCCCAAGGTTTTCTATCTCCAATGTTGTCTCCCTCTGCGATTTCTTAGTTGTTTCTACTTCTGTTTTTAGTGCCTGGATGGATGTGCTCAGATCTTTCGCTTGCTTGATTGTGTTTTCATGTATTTCTTTAATAGATTTTTGTGTTTCCTCTTTCATAGCTTCTACTTGTTGGCCCACGTTCTTCTGTATTTCTTTAAGTGATTTTTGTCTTTCCTCCTTATTGTCTTCTTCTTTTTGATCCATCTTCTCCTGCATTTCTTGAAGTGATTTTTGTATTTGCCTTGTAAAGGCTTCTAACTTTTGATCCATTTTCTCTTCTATTTCTTTACGAGATTTTTCTATGTGTTCAGCTACCAGCATCCTGACCAGTGATTTTATATCCAAGTCTTGTTTTTCTGGTGTCTTGGGGTATCCAGGGCTTCCTGTTGTTGGCGAACTGGGTTCAGATGCTGTCATGTTGTCTTGATTTCTGTTAGTGACATTCCTTCGTTTACCTTTTGCCATCTGGTTATTTCTGGTGTTAGTTGACCTTGTTGTCACTGGCTGGTGTTTGAATCTCCTATGAGGCTGGGCTTACCTGTTGTTTCTCTACTGGTGGTTATGCGTGATTGCTGCTCAACGGGATCACGAGCTGGCTGCCACCCGCTGACTTTGTGCACGGCCTGAGGTCTCCGGGAAGTGTGGGGGAGTGCAGCAGAGCCTCAGCAGGTGCTGCTGGGCCTGCCTAGTAGCAAGAGCCTAGCAGATCCCCCCACGTGGTAGCCCCTGATGGAATCTGTCTACCTGTTCCTTTCCAGCTGTGTTCTGGTTGCAGTATGGAGGCCTGCCGCTATCGCTGGTCCGGGCTCCTGGGGAGCTGGGTGGTTCCGGCTGCCTCGGTGCACGGCCTAAGCTCGCAGGGACGTGCTGCAGAGCCTAGGCGCCTGGGCCCGCCTGTGGGCGAGAGCTTAGCAGCTCTCCCTGCTCTAGCCCCAGACGGAGTCTCTATCTGCACCTTTCCAGCTGTGTCCTGGTTGCAATATGGAGGCCTGCCGCTATAGCTGGTCCTCACTCTTCTTAATAAACAAGAATTGTTGCTTATCCTGGTTCCGTGGGCAGGGTCTGAGCACCTGGCAAGCTGGCTAGGTCTGGCTGACCTGCTACCGGCTGGATGGGAAGCTGCAGACAAGATGGCGCTGCCTGCAGGGGGTTCGGGGGTCTGGCCTGCGAGCTCAGAGCTCAGGCACGGCCGCTGTATTCCAAACCGCTAGGCTGTGCGCAGTTCCTGCCCCAGACCTGAGTCCCCGGAGGTCTTAAACTCAGGCTGTCTCTGGTACCTGGTTCCGCGGGCAGGGTCTCAGCACCTGGCAGGTTGGCTAGGTATGGCTGACCTGCTACCGGCTGGATGGGAAGCTGCAGACAAGATGGCGCTGCCTGCAGGGGGTTCGGGGGTCTGGCCTGCGAGCTCAGAGCTCAGGCACGGCCGCTGTACTCCAAACCGCTAGGCTGTGCGCAGTTCCTGCCCCAGACCTGGGTCCCCGGAGGTCTTAAACTCGGGCTGTCTCTGGTACCTGGTTCCGCCGGCAGGGTCTCAGCACCTGGCAGGCTGGCTAGGTATGGCTGACCTGCTACCGGCTGGATGGGGAGCTGCAGACAAGATCAGCAACAGAATCTTATCATCACGTTCTGAAGAGTAATCAAAAGTAATAGCTTGTAATGTTAGGTGGGTGTCTTAGTTCGGGTTTTACTGCTGTGAAAAGACACCATGACCAAGGCAGCTCTCATAAGGACAACATTTAATTGGAGGTGACTTACAGGTTCAGAGATTCAGCCCATTATCATCAAAGCAGGAGTATGGCAGTACCCAGGACAGCATGGTACAAGTGGAGCTGAGAGTTCAACATCTTGTTCCGAAAGCAAACAGGAGAAGACTGGCTTCCAGGCAGTCAGGTTGAGGGTATTAAAGCTCACGCCCTCAGTGACACACTTCCTCCACAAAGCCACACCTCCTGATAGTGCTACCCCCTGGGCCAAACATATACAAACCACCACAGGGGGAATCTATGGGACTCCACTAACCAACAACTAAAAAGAGATATGCCACCCCAGGCACTAGGCTTTTTACCTGATAACCTAGTTCCTGGGAAAGACAGTGGCCCAACTCCTATAGAGCTACTCCATTTAAACTCCTTTTATATGTGTATATAATTTGGGGAGCTTCTACAAGAATAGGTTTCCATTTGGCTTTTTCAAAAGTCCTAATGTTAGGGATCCTTGCTTACCCCACCTTCCCGCCCTTCCCCATTTCACTCTTCTCGTTCCAGTATTCCCTTTCATATCTCCTGCATCCTATCCCCCTCCCCCACCCACTGTGGTTCCTTATGAGTTTCTGTTGTAGTAAATATTTAATCTTGGTTCACGGGTTTCTACCTCGCTTTTTATCATTCAGTTCTGAGATAAAAGACACACAGCCTCTATATTTATCATAAGCCTTTATAACAGCAGAGCTGGGCAGATATCTACCCTCTAAGCTATTAGAATTTACTTCCCCATCAATAACCCTGAGTTATAACTTTCTATATCCCACTGGTCAGCTCTTAACTCCAATTGGCCAGCCCTCATGGCCATGTTTTCATGATTCCTACCCCATGTAGTCTTGTCCTCTCTCCATCTTCTCTCTCTCCTCCCTCACGGTCTCCTCCCTCCAACCCCAAGCCTGGGACCCAAAAACTCCACCTATCTCTCATTTGCTCAGCTATAGACTGTGAGCATAGTTATACAACAATCAGGGATTGTTTGGGGGCCAAGGCTACACAGCATCACTTGGGTTTATGTGCAGATTCTCCCGTCCCTGGAGGCAAAAGACCAAACCTCAACAAGATTCCTTTTTTGTGTGCAAGAAAGCGTATAAAGTAAGATGTTTCCCTTTGGCTTTTTAAAACATTCTTAGCGTTATTTATCCCTCCTGACCTTATTTGTTAAACAGAGTCTCTCATTGGCCTGGAGTGAGCCCGTGGGATCTGGCTTTGTCCATCTCTCTAGCACTAGGGTTCTAAGTGGGTGCCACCATATCTCACTTTTTAAAACCTGCGCGTTCTAGAGCTGGAGCTCAGCGCCTGTTGCGTGTTCAGCATCCTGAACCAAGGGAGTCCCAGTACTAAACTTGTCATTCCCCCCAGTACTGCCAGAGAAATGGGCATGCTTAAAATCAAATCCAGTAATGGCAGCCCGGCTTGGGAAAGCACACTGACTTTAGACGCACACTGCTCTTTTTTCCCCCCTCTGAGCTTTCCTTTGCCTTAGAGAGATAAGATCGCTTAGTTAACTCTTCTGTATCTTTTTTGTTGTTGTTGTTGTTTAGGACTTTTCAACTTTCCTGTACATTTATAGTTAGCTTGGATATGAAGAGTTAATGCACATTAGCTGTGACTCTGAGACCTCGGCTGTGCACGCTGCGCTGCCCCCACCGGCAGCCGTCCCCAGTGGCAGCCTCTGCACCCTAGCTTCAGCTGATTGTGGCAATCTGGGTTTCATTATTAAAGAAAGATAAGATGACCGGCTGAGCTGCCTCCCACTATCTAGGGAAGACAGAAGCCCTGAGTATTTGGAAAATATGAGCACAAAAATATTTAGGGATTTGAGGAGTGAAGGTTATTTGCTGTCCGGGAGAGAAAGGCCAGAAGATTATCACCCAAGCAATTTTGATGTTGGGTTTTATCTCCCTGCAATGGGCCTTCCGTGATGGACAGAGTCTGCTGCCATTTCCACAAGGCTCTGCCACTGCCCCTATCTCCGGCATCTCTCATTTATTTTCTGCTTCATGATTAGTTGCTAATAGTGGAACCTAGGTGTCAACATGGCTTTAGCTGATGTTGTCCAGATCTGCCAGCGAAAGTCCTTCTATGGCCATGCTGAGATATAAAGGAGGGAAAGTCGTGTCAAGAAAAGGGGTTTTCAGTGAAGGAATGCCCCCAACACAGAACTCCTAGGCTAGTGTTCAACTGTGAATTTCAACTTGTTCTTTTGTGCTCCCCGCTCCCTTCCCCTGGCCCCAGCTCATATAGGTTAGACAAGCTTTGTGTCACAGAGCTATAGACCCTCTCCCTGCCCTCCCTCTTTTTGAGACTGGTTATTGCTGCGTAGCTATGCTGGCTTTGAACTTGTGAAGTCATCCAGATTGTTCGAACTTCTTCATCCTCTTCATCACGACACTGAGCTTTTCATTGGCATAGTCTTGCCGATTTGTGATACTTATCTGTTCACATATCTGCTGATCCTGTGTGTATTCTTTTGAAAAGAAAAAATCTATTCTGGTCTCTTTCTCCTTAAAACTCCAGGTTATTCTCACCATTGAGCTCTGTGTGGTTCTTATATCTTTTTAATATTAACCCCTTTTCAGATTTTGAGTGGCAAATCTTCTCTTTCATTCCATGAATTGCCTTTACTCTGTTCCTTGTTTCCCTGACTACACAAAGGTTTTCTTAATTTGATGTAACTCTTCTTGAGTGCAGTTTTGCTTTTATTGCCTGTCCTCTTAGGCTGTGTGTGTGTGTGTGTGTGTGTGTGTGTGTGTGTGTGAATGTGAGGAGGGCAAATGTGTGATGTGTGTATCAGGGTGGTGATGTACATGTCAGATCAGACACCCTTAACCTTGATACAGGTGGTGCTTTTGTTGTTGTTTATTACTACATATACCAGGGTAGCTGACTCTTGGTCTAATGGAGTCTGTCCTGTCCCTGCCTCTCATCTTGTTGGAATTATAGGTGTGTGCTACCGTGGCCAACTTCACGTTGCAGAGATCCAAACTCAGGTCCTCAGGCTGTGCCATACATACTTTCTGTGCTGAGCCATCTTCCTAGCTCTTGGGCTTTTGATAACTGCCCAGGTCAATGTCGAAGAGCTTGTGACCTTCATATTTTCTTCTAAGAGCTTCACCATTTTGGGGTCTTATCTTTAAGCCTTTACTTGATTTTGAGTTGATTTTATATGATATGATGTGTAGATCTTCTTCATGGGAATGTCTAGGTATTTTTTTAAAAAACACCATTTTAAAAGAGATCGTCCGTTCTCCGTGGTGTGTCCACCAAGGCGGGTTTCTTTCTGTCCCATTTGTCCCCATGTGTGCTTTCATGCCAGCTCATGCTGTGTTGAAATCAGGTGGAGAACGCTTTTGCCTTCGCTCCCAGCTGCTGAGACTGCTTCGGCTACAAGGGATCTTTTGTGTTGCTGTATAAATTTAAGTGTTTTTGTCCTGTTTCTGAGACAAATGTCACCAACGTTTTGAGAAGAACTGCATAGCATCTACAGATCGCTTTGGGCAGTGTGGGTATTTTAACAATATTAATTCTTCCGATACATGAACACAGGCTCTCTTGCCAGCACATGTTTCCTCTCCCATTTCTTTCACCAATGTGTTATAGTTCTCAGTGTCCAGATCTTTTACCTGGACAGCTAAATCTATTCCCAAGTAATTCATTCTTTTATTACTGCTGTTGCCTTTGATATTATGAAAGAGGTTGTTTATACCATTTTCTTCAATAATTCCTTATTAGTAAGTAGAAATGCTGCCTGTTTTATGTTAATTTTGCAATGACAACTTTCCTGAACGCATTAATTATAATAAGTATGTGATAGCTCTTTATGGCTTTTCTCTATACTATTGTATCATTTGCAAACAGGGACAATTTAAAGTCTTCCTTTCTACTATTGAATTAAGATTTTTTTTTTTTTTTTTTTTGCAGATGTTTTTTCACCTAGTTTTATAGGAGTTTGGATGCTAAGCCAGAGTGTGGGTCTGAGCTGGAAGCTGCGGAGGGTAACCCGCACAGGAGGGTAACCCGCACAGGAGGGTAACCCGCACAGGAGGGTAACCCGCACAGGAGGGTAACCCGCACAGGAGGGTAACCCGCACAGGAGGGTAACCCGCACAGGAGGGTAACCCGCACAGGAGGGTAACCGGCCCAGGAGGGTAACCGGCCCAGGAGGGTAACCCGCACAGGAGGGTAACCCGCACAGGAGGGTAACCCGCACAGGAGGGTAACCCACACAGGAGGGTAATCTGCACAGGAGGGTAACCTGCACAGGAGGGTAACCCGCACAGGCATGGATCTTAGCCTGAGTTTCCAGGAGCTAGGCAGATATTTGGGGGAAGGTTTGATGCTTGCATCTGCCGGGATGGGCCTGAAGTCTGGTGCTATGGGAGCTAGCCTGGTATGAGTCTGGTCTTTGGTTTGAATCTGCAGATGCTGGTCTGAGCCCTAACTCTCTAGAACTGGGCCTGGTGTCTCAGTGTGTGACACTGCTGTTGTCTGCATCAGGTCTGGACTTTCGGTCCACTGGAGAAAGGCTGAAACAGCCAACTCCTGCCTTCTGGAGTGTGGATTTTTCAGGAAGCATCCCAGAAAATAGATCTAGCTACACAGACCGGCCAGGAGCCTGGCAAGATTGTCATCTATATTTGTAAGCACCGGTCCAATGTCTGAGACCAGTGGTCTATACCACGAGTGCAGGAACAGGTGCAAAGCTTGAAGCTTCCTGGTTTGAGCTCATTCAAAACCAGGAGCAGACCTGTCTCCTGGGGCTGGGGGGGGGGGCTGCCCTGTATTGAGGAATACTTTTAATAGCCAGTTGGTTCATATTTCTCAAATTCGATTTCTAAAACGACAAGGTTCTATTTTCAACTACTAAATGAATCAGCTCCTGAGAGGTGGGTCATCCCATGCAGGTAAATGCAGGCCCCACAAGGCAGGCCTCAGCAGATCCTCCCGCTGAGGAACTGTCCTCAGGCAGCCCGCAGAAGCTGAGCTTCCCAGGCTAGAGTTTCCTGGAGCAACCGAAGATGCAGCACGGAATGTGGAAGCTCACAGTTGAGGCTCTCCTGCCGCTGTCCCTCACTTAATACTCGGACCACCTAAATGGAAGAGAAACGTTTCCAGCAGCCAGCAGCACAGTTGAAAATACAGAGCCAGAATCGACCGGGCCAAAATATAGTTGCTATTTATATTATCCGCTTCCTCGTGGTGTTACATGTGCATAAATAAAAGCCCTGAAGAAAGGGACAGAACGCCAGAGTGAACATCTGGAAAACATACTCCGAGTCTGCAGTCCCTTCGCCTTCCAGCTACACCCCAGTCCATTGCACCAGCCAAGCAACCACTTCCCCCTTCCCACCGTGCCGGACAGCACATCCCCGAGGGTCATTATCATCTCCACAACATGGAGCGAGAGTGTAGGAAGAGACACGGTTGAGCCGAGCCAAGGGAAGCCGATCCGTTTGCGGGTGGGAGGAGGGGACCCTGAGTGTGTATTTTAATGACTCTGAGAATAAAAGCCTCTTCTTTCTCCTCTTATTTTATTTTTTTAAGCTTCTGGCCATCCAGGAAGGCTCAGAAATGCTTTTGTAATTACGGTTACATCCCATCATTTCTTGGTACTCTCGAGTATACAGAAAATGACAAAATAATGTTCTACTGTGACAACCTGAGATGGGAAAAGCTTCTGTTCACAGGCCCTCTGTGGAATGCCTGTGACTGCAATCGCAGACGCAGCAGGGCCAGCCCGAAGACGCGCTGCTGCTCCCCCAGCTCAAAGAAACGCTTGCCGGAATCTACCTGGACACGCCAGGAGAGCCGTCTGCTATCCACACGGAGCTCAAATGGCACTAAGCAGCCAGGAACCACCTAGATTCACAGTAATTAGAGGCATTTTCAAGGGTTTGAAAGATGGTTCTAACCCTTTTTGTCTGCCTAGATTCACTGGAATCGGGAAATAAGCAGCGGCAGGGGAATAGACTGAAGTGTTTGGTGGACATCTCCTTAGACATAGATGAGTCGGGATGGGTCTCGAAAGGGACGTGCATCTGTGTTGAAAGATCAACTTGTGGACTTTCGATGGTTAGAATTAACTCGGGGAGTAAGATGCCGTCATCACAGAGCATGCCCCCGTGAACAAAAGCCACTCCAAAAAACCCCAAACCATCAGGTGAGGAGGCACACGGAACCCATCTGTTTGAGGTGTACCACCATTGTGCCACTAGGTAAGGCCTGCATTTTTAAAAAAGAAAAATTATGCTTTTGTGTTTCGCTCCCGAGTCCCACTTCCATTCTCTACTTTGTAGTCACCTTCTGCAACATGCTTGGCACTTGTCTTTAAAAACCACACCGTGCTTAGGAACCCTGCGCAGATGTCAATTTACGCAGCATTGTGGTGTGAATCCCATTATTGGGAGAACATTCTACTTTTGAGCCCTGATCTTATTCTGTGTGTACCAAATGCGGAGCCTCTAATGGCTGCGTTACAGTCCGCTGCGCTTGTCTGCCATTTTCTCTCGCTCCTCAGTATGGGCATCAGTCCGACCTCAGTGAATGATGTTACCGTCCACACAGCACCAGGTAGAGCCCTCTCATCTCTGTGGTAACTTCTGGAACAAGTGTGACTCAAGGTCTAGGCAGTCTTTCAAGTAACGCCTTAAGCTTTTTCGATGGAACTATTGTTATTTTATCAGAAAATGTTTGTAATTCCCCTTTTAATTAATTTAGTAATTTCTTTTATGTCTACCATTTTATTTGCATTATTTTTCATGATAATCTTCAATTTTAATATGTCTTTCTATAAACTTTCTCTATTTTATCAGAAATGTTTTCACTGTAAATCTTTGATTTTTATCACAAATGTTTCTAATTCCACCTTCAATTAATTTAGAGTTTTTAAATCAACCATTTTTTATGTAAAATTTTCCATGAAATAGTCAATTTTAACATGTTTGTCTATTTCTTGAATTTTACCAGAAATATTTTCCATGTAAATCTTCAATGTTATCTGAAAATGTTTATAATTCCACCTTCAATCAACTTAGCTATCTTTATGCCTATCATTTTATCTATATAATTTCCATGATAATCTTTAATTTTGACATGTTTTTCTATATATTTCTACAATTTTATCAGAAATATTTTCCATGCCGGGCATGGTGGTGCATGCCTATAATCCCAGCCCTTGGGAGGCAGAGGCAGTCGGATTTCTGAGTTCGAGGCCAGCCTGGTCTACAGAGTGAGTTCCAGGACAGCCAGGACTACACAGAGAAACCCTGTCTCGAAAAACCAAAAAAAAAAAAAAAAAAAAAAAAAAAAGAAAGAAATATTTTCCATGTAAATCTTCAAGTTTATCAGAAAATGTTTATAATTCCACTTTTAATCAACTTAGGAATACTTTTATGCCTACCATTATTATATCTATATAAATTTTTCCATGATAATCTTCAATCCTAACATGTTTTTTCTACATTTTCTACAATTTTATCAGAAATATTTTCTTTCTTTCTTTTTGTTGTTGTTGTTGTTGTTTGTTTGTTTTTCAAGACAAGGTTTCTCTGTGTAGCCTTGGCTATCCTGGAGCTCACTCTGTAGACCAGGCTGGCCTCGAACTCAGAAATCTGCCTGCCTCTGCCTCCCAAGCGCTGGGATTAAAGGTGTGTGCCACTACCCCTGGCCAGAAATATTTTCCACGTAAATCTTCAATTCTATCATAAAATGTTTCTATCCCACATTTCAATTAATTTAGCAATGTTTTACACGTCTACCACTTTACTCCTTAATTTTCCATGAAAATTGTCAATTTTAACGTGTTTATCTGAAATATTTTCCATGTAAATCTTTAATTTCATCGTAAAGTGTTTTTACTTCCCTTTAAAAAATAAAATAATAAAAAAGAAAGTGAAACAATCTACATAAAACTTGATTAGCAAATGGAAAAGAGAGTTACCCGCAACCTGCATGGCCAGACTGTGAGGCACTGCACATGTAGAATTGGACTTGGGCAGAAAGAACATTGAGGGATGCCCCTACCTTGCTGCTGTTCTATCCATGTGTTTCTGAAGTCTAACTTTAGGCCTATGGAGGCTGGAGGCTGGAGCTGAATTAAGGGAAGAGGAAGAGGATGGATCACGGCAGGGAGGATCTGCAGCTGGAGACTTTGCCCCTTCAATACCAAAACCTGAAAGAGACATCTTCCCAGGGCAAAGGAAATGATAGGATTGACAAGCTGGGATTTCATTCATATAAACCTAACTCAGGATCTGGGCCATGCTTCCTATGCTTGATTTTTTTTCCATGCTGTTCTTCAATAAGAGATTAAAATTTCATATTTTAATATGAGCAAAGTGTGAGCATTAGATCCCTCCATAGAAATCAGGTATAGGCAGGAAGCAGGACAGGCACGAAGAGCAAAGGCGAAACAGTTAGTTTCTTCTCTCAAAGCAGGTACAAAGTGGGGACCTATTCCTTATTATGGTGAGATCAAAAGAAACACTGGTCTCTGTTCTAAGAGCCCTGAATCTCCGGAGTGCCTTTTGTGCTATGAAGAGGCTAGCTCTGAGACTCCGATAACCCCAGGATGGAGCTGGGATCAGAAACATCAAATCATGATCAGAGTCTTTGGCCCTACTCCCCAAATCCCACAACAGGCAAGAGGCTAGACATGGGATCAATCACCCACAGCCAAGGGTGTTGGAGATTGTGTGCCTCCACAAGAGCTCCTTGGCGCAATTCACAGAATGTGAGCTCACAGGCGTGATCGATCGTGGCTCCCTTGTTGAGAGCATAGGACCTCGGTGTCCCCATCCCACCCCACCCCCAAATCCCGCCCCACGTATTTTGCCTTTTGCTTCTCTGTCGAGAGAGTTCCTCTCTGAGGTTTGTGAATCATTCCAGCAGTTGTTAGTCAAAAAGAAGAGGTCATGGGAACCCCTGGATCCCAGCAGTCTGGTTCACAAGTGGAAAGCGAGCACTCTGAGGGGTGTCTAAAAGTGAGAGCACTGCATGGACAGAGCCATGCAGAGTCACACACAGAGGGCTGGAAATTATCAACTCCCAGGACACCCAGTTGGTGTCCAGAGAATGGCAGAACTGGTTGTCAGTGGGGTGAAAGTCAGCGCATTAGGAAGTGATCTTTGAGCAAAACCAGCTCATACTCCTGTGTTTAGCAGCACCTCCTGGGACAAAACGCCAGCTGTCCCTTGCTTCACCCACTCTTATCTCCAGGAAATACTGTCTTTGTTTCGTCTTTCCCAGCCACGAGCCAGCCTCTAGAGTAATGTGGCCTGCAACTTCGCGGTGTCAGGATCTCAACGCTTCCAAATAAAGCTCCCCTTGGACCTCTCCCAGCAAACGCTCTTTGGGAACTGAAAACGTTTCCATGGAAATGAATAAAGTGTGAAGATAAATTATTACATTTACAGTTTTGTTTCGTGTAAACAATGCATAGCCATAATCATATATAGACTCAAAAAACACCTATAGACACGTAGGTTTTTAAGGTAGCATTTAACATTTTAAATTAGAGTAAAATATACACAAAATAAATTTACTATTTTGGACGTTTTTAAGTGTACAGTTTAGTGGCCTTAAGTGCATTGTGCACTTAAGTATTGTTCTGGGCTGGAGAGATGGAGAGACGGAGAGACAGGGGGACAGACGTGGAGACATGGAGAGAGATGGAGATGCGACCCAGGAGAAAAGAGCCAGGCGTTTGTTTTCATTCTCAGCTTGGAACTCTTGACAACCCGGCATTCTCATTTTGGAAGGGGGTTGTTTTTTTTTTTTTTTTTTAAGATTTATTTATTCTTTTATTTATATGAGTACACTGGAGCTGTCTTCATACACACCAGAGGGCATTGGATCTCATTATACAACTATAATGGTTGTGAACCACCATGTGGTTGCTGGAAATTGAACTCAGAACCTCTGGAAGAGCCGTCAGTGCTCTTACCCACTGAGCCATCTCTCCAGCCCCAGGAAGGGCATTGTTTTGAGTATCTCATTTATTCCTTGACAACATCACAGCTGCATGTAACATATTTGGGTCACTTCCCCCCACCCCCAGCCCTCCCTTTCTCCTTTATCTCCCTCTGGCAGCCCCCGCATCCCCTCCTCCTTCCCTAGTCCCCTACCTGACTTCTGGCTCCTCTACCTTCTTAAAGTCACAGACATGATCATGCCTGCAGGATGATCTGCTGGAGCACGTTTAACTTACCAGTAGTTGTACCAGTTGCACCGCTGAAGAAAATTGCCCCCCCTCCCCCAGCAGCTACTCGATGCCTAGAAACTAACCAGGCACGGTGTTCCCGATAGTCTTGCCATTGAATTCCATTTAGATAAAATCCTGGAAAATGTTACTCATGAAGCACCGAATAGTCAATTCCTACAATGTTTCAGGCACTGAAGTAAAAAGATAATAGACTTAAATGGCTTACAGGGGATAGAATAGACAGACAGACAGACAGACAGACAGATAGATGGATAAATAAAGCAGATGATAATAGACATGGGAAATTAATATGCTGAACTGTTAACAACTGTGAAATCTAGGTAAATGGCAAGAAGTTCTTTGTGTAATATTTATACCTTTTCTGTAAGTACAAAACTAATTTCAAGATTCTACAAAAGAACAAGACAATAAAGGAGCCAATGAAGTGGCTCTGTGAGTGAAATCACTTACTGTGCAGATGACTGACCCCCCATAATCCTCTGACCTCCACATGTGTACCCTGGTATGCCCATTAGCCTCTACCATGCACACACACATGCACACAAACAAAATGGTAATAAAATTTTAAGCTCATAAAAAGGATTAAAAGCAGATTATAAATTATCACAGATCCCTGAGAGAGTCATGTTATGAAAATGTCTTCCAACCTAATATTTTAAGAAGTAATCCCCCCACACACACACACACTTTAATAGACGGGTAAAGGGAATAGCGTTCTACAGTCAGGTAAATTTGGAAAACTGATACTACATACTTTTCTTACAGTCCTGAGTGCATTTAAGCATGCTCAAGGATCCGATGAATCTGAGAAGCACCAAGCAGGCAGATGAAGCTGAGTTGCTGGAAGGAATCCCAACGTGTTGGACCAGGCCACGCTTTCTTCTCCCAGTAACAACTCTTAACATAGAGACTTGGGATGGGACACTGAGATAAGGAACACTATCTCAGTCTGTGCATTGAAACTCCCTGGAAAAGAGCAAGCAGCTCGCAATGCGTGCGCCACTGAGTTTGCAGATATTGTTCTCAGAGATCTTCAGATAGCCTTTGTGTGAGTGCAGACATATGGCCGTTTTGTAATTAGAAACTCCTAGTTTCTTAATGTGGTCTTTATTGACTCTCATGCTGAGATAAATAGTTTGTATTTATGCAACTGCTTGGGACTAATTGCTGAGTTTTTAGGGTGACCTTATGCTAAGCTCTAGTGAGTTCAATTAAGTGAACCACGTAGAATAAAACAATGGATCAACTCAGCTGTCTATTGTAAATCGGTAGACCTTGAGGGACCTGCTATAAAGGAGTTTATTGGCTTTTTTCCAAACTTGAAAGATCATCTAGTAATCTCTCTCAGCGGCCCTATAACTATCTCAAATTTCTCCAAGAGCAGAAGATGACGTCATACACAACATCAGATGTTTCTTAGCGTTAATTGGGAAATTTTTGCTACATTAACTTTCATTGTGTTTTTTTTTCTTTTCTTTTCTTTTTTTCTTTTTGTAAAACATTGCATCTGGATACTCTGAAAAATTTTACAAAGTAGTCAAAAACATTTTTTCTTCCAATAGCTGAGTGTGATTTCTTTAATCCCAACACTCAGGATGAAGGAAGAGGGTGCAGCTCTATAAGCCAGCCTGGTCTACACACTGAGGTCCGGGCCAGCCTGGTCTCCATAGTTGAGTTTCAAGAGAGCTAGAATTACAAAGTGAGATTCCCCACCTCACCCTGTCACCACCTTCTCTCTCTCTCTCTCTCTCTCTCTCTCTCTCTCTCATATATACATATATATGTACATATACTAAAAATGTTGAAAAGGGTATCTTATTTTTTAACAAGCTCTTATAGGAAACAGAGCAAGGGGAGTTTGACTTTTAAACAGCTTCAATGCATTTAAGATTTAAAAGTGCTTAGGTGTTTCTGACTCCTAAGGTATTTTGCTTCCTTTTGAGTGTACATTCAGGGCAAACAACAGCAGCTAAAAAAAGTGGGGCTGGTAACCCAGTTTAATGAGTGTAACAAATGGGACCCCAGCCCTTTGCATTTTCTAGTAGTTATGAAATGAAAGTTTGCTCAACAAAATTGGGTCGCTGTGTAATTCAAAGTGTCAATTCAAAGACTACAATGATTCTTTTAAAAAGTAGTTTTAAGAATTCAGCATATAAATATTAGATAGCGTGATGACATTTTAAAATGAAATCTGTTTTAGTATATTGTTCTTCTCCATAATCTCTCTCGTTTAAAATTTGTTGTTGCTGCTGTTGTTGTTGTGTATTTGTGTGTGTGATGTGTTCTGTATAGCCTCATGCATACCGTGTGGAAGCCAAAGGACAACTTTGTGGTGTCAGTTCTCCCTTCTAGACCTTCCATGAGTTCTGGGAAATCAATTCAGGTCATCCGGTTTCACCAGCTGACTCAGCCCCTGAGCCACCTCCATAGTAGAGAAGACTCTTAAAGAGCAGGCTGACAGTGCAGAAATTCTAATTTACATCACTGACTGCCTTGCTTAAGGACAAATGCACTGGCTACTCCCCTGGAGTGCTCCAAGTACACAGCAGAGATACTTACAAGCCTGTTTAAAGCCGCACTTCTTACTACAGACAAGTGATGGAATCTGCCTTGAAGCAGTAAGTAAATGGATACATTGTTACATAGATCAGTGAGTAAATGGATACATTGTTACAGGTGCCACAATTTCCTCCTGTGGGTGTATGCTATTAGCATATGTATAAAATACTTCCCTGGAGCACAGTCTGAACTGGATATCACACCTTGACAGTGGGTAAGCCAGTCCCAGTCTTACTGCCTCTTCCCACTACCCTCAGAAGCAGTTCTGTCTGTTTAGGCAGTTGACACACAGAGATTTATGGAAGAAAGATCGTATCGTAAGGGAGCATGAGGAAGCACAGAGAAACTGCAGACTTCAATGCAGACAGACCTGATGCTTGGCAGGAAAGATGAAACAAAGAACTAGGAATGCTAGGAAGGCTATGCCAAGCTCTCATACCCACACTGTGCATGGTCATTGGCTGAGAGCAGCCAGCAAAGCAGGGTCTGAGTATAAATACCACTGTGGCTGAGGAGAGGCAGCAAGATAGTCCCTATGATGTGGCCACAGTGTGGATCCATCATCGCCTTTGTGGTTCAATGTGTCTCTGTGTTCTGACAACCCCTAGGATTCAGGCTTTGCCTCCAAGTATCTTTTGATTTGAATTTCTACTCCTGTCTATTTAAGTTCTATATCATCTTTAATGATTTTATCACAGCCTCCAGTGGCTACCTGAGCACCCCCCCCCCCTGAATGTCTATACTTGCTAAGGTCTGAACCCACATGGCCCTGGGAAATTTAGATGTTGAACCCAACTTCTAAATGTGATGGCATTTGGAGGTAGATTCTTTGGGTCACCAGAGCAGAGCCCTCACTAATTAGATCTGTGCCCATCCTGTCAACAGCCCCAGAAAGCCCCTTTATTCCTTCTATCACGTGAGCATACAACCAGAACACATTTTCTGTGAACCAGGAAGCCAGCTTTCACCAAACAGCCAGTGGAACTGGAGCCTGGATCTTTGCCTTCTCAGCCTTTGGAAATGTGCAAAACATATTCATGAGCTATCCAGTTCATGGCATTTTATTACAGTAGCCCCAGCGGACTAGGACAACATTCAAATTGGAAGAAAATCCTCCACTCCTTCCACAAAGTACTATCAGTGTGTTGCTGTAATCGTAAGACGAGGATAGTGGAGATGAGCAGAGACAAACAGATGTCATTAGAGATGATCATGATTAAAGGCCATGGTCTCTTCTCTACCACCTGACGTGTCTGTCTGGGTCACCTGCAAACCCCCTTACCTACTAACCCTTAGGAACTTCCTCTCACCCCCTTTGTATGTCATTCTCAATTCTCAAAATCATCTTCTGCTGGTCCCTAGGAAGGAAAGACATACCCTTCTTTTGGGATCCCTATGTTTAGTTATAATGTTTTTCTGTCTTTCATCTCCAATGCTTTCTAAGATGAAAATCCGGCATCTAATTTTGAATAACCAGAGATAAGTTCATTCAACTGTCTGTATCACATGCTGCGTTCAGATTTCTGCTACTTTCTTGACTCTTGGTTTGGGACAGTTCAGATTTTACTTACAAAAATTATTAAAACTCCCATCACAGAAACAAGAAAACAGGTAGACATGAGGCCTGACCCTCTCTACACAGCCTTTTCGACTCCACTGGTGTTTTCATCATTGAAAAGTAAAGGGTGTAAATAATCAGACGGACATTAAAAAGCCGCACGTCAGTCTGTGAACAGAGGTAGCCATGTAGCCAGCATGCAAAAAGGAAAATGTCCTAGGGAACATAATTCTTTGATGTGTAGACTCTTTTATAATTTTTTTTTCTTTATCTGTCCCAAAGTTTAAAAAAACAACCCTCGAGAGCCCAGTTCAAAGCACAATCAATCTTTCATGGGCGAGACAATAAATGGAAGCAATTTGAAGCAAAGGGCCCTTTGATTAAACAGATCACTATTTGACTTCTCAGCAAATACTCAGCATCAAAATAAAAGCCGAGATCTTTTCAGGTTCCCATGGATATGGCGTATTTTGGTAGAGTTAAAACAGTGCAAGCGCTGTGCATCCTGTCGCTTAAATATTTCAAAAAAGGCTTTTGGAATATTGTGAAAAAGTCCTAGCTTCGCTTGTGAGCCCCAGCATGGAGACCTGAAAGCAAGCGAGAGTAGATGTTCCCTAGCCTTCGCTTCCACCTTCCAGCCTCTCCTTGGGCCTGACGCTGGATTCGGAAGGTGCCCCTGCCTGCTTCTTCGGCAGTCTCTTCTGCTGGGTGGAAGTCTGCGCTGCAAAGTACAGACAAGCAGAAAAGGAGCTGAGCCTTGTTTCCATCACAGCTGCCTCTTTAAACATCTGCATTCTGAGCTGGGTGGTAGTGGAGGGGGTGGGGTTGGAGTTGGAGGTGGAGGGGGTGGGGTTGGAGGTGCTGATGGTGATGGTGCATGCCTTTAATCCTCGCACTCAAGAGGCAGAAGCAGGAGGATCTCTGTGAGTTTGAGGCCAACCTGGTCTACAGAGAAAATTCCAGGACAGCCAGGACTGGGCTACACAGAAAAACCTGTCTCCAACAACAAACATACAACAAACAGAGTCTGCATTTTGTCCTCTTTGCACAGGGTTGGAACAATGTGTTCTCTTCAGTGGGTTGGAGATCACTTGACTCACACACACAGAACATAAAAGTAAAAATCAACAACTCCGCTGCACGCCAGCTGAATTCTAAGTGTATATAACTGAGGGGTGGGGGTGGGGGGGAGACTGTCACTGTGATGTGTTTCTCATGCTTTTGGAAAAGTAGAAAGATTTTCTATATGATTGAAATTATCAAATCAATATTACAGATTAGCAGTATTACTAGGTCACTTATTTTTAGAAAGCTTTCACATCTATGATCAAATGTGCAGAGACTAGGAAGCACCTCTTGCCAATTTCCCATTGCATGATCAAAATCTTTCCCCACCGCCAGCCACACATAGTCAGCTGTGTCCCTTACTGACCTTTCGAGGCTTTCTATAGCCATTTACATTCATCTGTATCTGAACCACATTGGACAATAAGTACACAAGACCCACGGCCATCCAGAACCTCAAAATGTGACTCAATTAGCCACAGGGATCTTTGAAGAGACAGTTAAAATCAGCATCCTGAATCAAATCATCCTTGCGAAAGACGTATTCTAAAGCAAAGTTGTGTGTGCAGCCTTAGAAAAAAGGATGGGCAAGGTATGGAGGGAAGGCATGTGAGGACGGGCCCAGAGGGGAGCGACACATCTGTAATCCAGGGGATGTCTAAGACTGTCCAGGGCGGCAAGAAGTCATCAGCAAGGTGTGAGCAACCGTGAGTCTACAGAGAATCGACCTGACAGCACCTCGACTTAAACTTCTGGCCTCCAGAACTACAAAAGAATAAGTTCCTGCTGTTTAAAGTGAGTGAGTGTCTGGCAAAATGTTATGATAGTCCTGGGAAACTGACCTGGTCAAAGATAATAGTTGTGGGTTTTCTCATTTGTTTGTTTAACTGTTATATGTATAAGTTATAAATGTCCTTTGTATAAAAGTATACATGTGTGTGTGTGTATATATGATATATATGCATGTATATGTGCTATAATTGATTATTGTTACTTTGGAAAATTTCTGTGTGAACCAGTACTTCTCAATGGAGGCTGTACTACCTCCTATGAAAATGATGTAGAAAGATGGTTTGGACTTTAAATGATTGGAAGATATGGGCATCATTTAGCGGGAAACATACCCTGAAGACCAGTCCAGACTTCTGTGTGACTTTTGTCTATGTAGGAAAACAGGTTTATAATTACTTTGAGCCAAAACCTGATTTTCTTATAAATAAGTAAGTAAATTTAAGTAGTTTTGACTACAATTCCTGAAATATTGAGAAATGCCATTCATGTTAAGAAAGGCAATTTTGGGGCTGGAGAGATGATTCAGCAGCAAAGAGCACTGGCTGCTCTTCCAGAGGACCAGCAGCCACATGGCGGCTCACAACCATCTGTAATGGGATCTGACGCCCTCTTCTGGCATACAGGTGTGCATGCAGATAGAGGCCTCAATAAATAAATAAATAAATAAATAAATAAATAAATAAATAAAATTTTAAACAGGCAACTTTGTATTTGCTTTTTGTGAATGTGTGTGTTTAGATGCATGGTGCACGTGTTGTATGTCTGTGTGTGTGTGTGTGTGTGTGTGTGTGTGTGTGTATGTGTGTGAGATCAAAGTACAACTTCGAGTGTTGTTCTTCAGATGTTTCTTTTTGAGAAAGAATCTCATACTAACCTAGAATTCCCCTGGTAGTCTAGTTTGACTGGCCAGGCAGCCCAGGGACCCTTCTGATTCTGTCTTTTGATGGGATTGTAGGTGTCTGCTGCTGTGCCTCACTTTTTGAAGTGCGTCCTGGGAATCACACGGAGACCCTCATGTTGGCAAAGCAAGTGAGTTGTTGCTCACACCCTACATTTTCTATCATTTGGGCTCATGACAACACCACCAGGCTTGCCAGGCTGTGTTTGTAGATATTGCCTTAGACAGTTTTTTTTTCTAACATCATTATGCATATGCAGTTATATAACTAGAAAAAGTATAATTTGGGATTCTGCAGAGATATAAAACCAATAGAAATAGGACTTGGGTCATGCCATTATGGCTCCCGAGTTTCCAGATCTACAGGATAAGATGAGCTACGGTCATAAGACAGTGGACTGTAGGCTCAGCCCAAAGGCTGGCAAGCCTCAACAGGAGGAAGAGCCAAAGCGTCAGATCAGATCTGAAGGCAGACGATAAAACAAAAGTAACTATGTCCCAGTTTAAAGAAAGTCAAGTGGGAAGAGGCCTTCCCTGAGAGAATTCCTTCTTGGCCCATAAAAGGTCAACATTTTCTCTTCTTAACCCTTGCACTGAATGCCACACACTTTGGGGAAGGCAATCTGAGTTGGCCCAAGCTATTGATTCAAATGTTGATCCTACCCAGAAATACCCCTGGAATACACACCGAGTCAGAGTTGACCAAGGTCTCTGTACTCTCTAGCTCAGTCACATTGATACAGAAAATAACCATCAGAGATAGTAACTTATGAATTTATTTTATTTTAATTGAACATATAAAAAGAGAATGTTATATTACCTAAGAAGCAATAATTTTTTTAATTTGAATATTTATAAATCATGTTACAACAATAAAGGGGGTATTACAAAATCTCGTCATAAAGGGTGTCACGCCTGGTTGAGGGGAACTGTTCTATTGAGGGGAACAGCTCCTCCACATACAGATATAGAATGATACACTTAACTCATTAATACTCTGGTTATTTCTTTTCTGTTTTTCTTATCACTAAAAGTGGCATGGAGAATATCCTTGTGCATATCTTTGCCTATTTTTCAATTTTTAAGAATATAATTGACTCTGTAAACAGAATCCCTCAGAAAAGCATGGTTCTTTCAAAGCTAAGAGACCTGGGCTCTCGAGGAGCCTCAGCCTGTAAAGGTTTCCAAGCCTGCTTCCCTAAGTTCAGTGCCCAAACCCCATATGGTGGAAGTAAAACTGACACACTAATTAATTAGTTAATTAAGTTAGTTTTAAAACTTGAATTTATTTACTTATTTTGCTTTGTATCGTGAATGTACTGTTTTCATGATCTTTTCTTCTGTCGGTGATATTCTTTAATTTTGCTTTGCCTGCTTTCTTGCTGATGCTTTCGGCCATGGTATCTGCTATTTGCCTTGTTGAGTTTTTCATTCCTAACAGTTACCCTTTATTTTTAAGATATAAATTTCCTCGCTGAATTCTCAGCCACGTTCCTGGGTCCTTCATCCCTCAGACCCTAAATGGATGCATTCCTCTACCTTTTTGTCTCCTTTTTGAAGTCATTGACAATTCTTATGAGTAGACTTTTGAGTTCCTTACCAAATATTTTAACTCATTCCGAACCTTTGAGTTTGGAAATCGTGTGCTTCTGCTCCTTTGGATGCATTTTCTTACCTTCCTTCTTCACGTTACTCCTGTTTCTGTGTTTTGATTTGCGTATCTCATAGAATGGCGTCTTTTCTATTTTCACTTGGGAATCTTCTTAGTGAGTAACCTTCACTTAAGGACTCACTGCCTACTGCTGCCAAAAATGTAGAAGACAAATCATTGTGACATCAAACTAAACAAGATATTTAGATACACTTAAAATTGGTGGAAGCAACTCCTACATTGCCAGTAACTACAAAAAGAGAAACTGCATAAGTAATGCAGGGTGTGTATCCAGGCCAGCACTCTGCCCGCCATGATAAAGCTGTTGCCGCTTAAACAGCTATCTCCCTTGTACAACAGTAGCCTCTGCTGACCACATTTGAAGCCTGTGGACTGAGCAGGTTCCCTTGTGCTTTCTAGTTCATATGCTCTTAAATGGTGAGCTGCCTAGTTTTATATTATCTTGACCCAAGCCAGAGTCATCTCAATGGAGGGAACCTCGACTGAGAAATTACACATATAAGATCAAGCTGTAGGCAAGCCTGTAGGGCATTTTCTTATTTAGTGATTTATAGCATAGGGCACGGTCCATTTTGAGTTGGGACATCCCTGGGCTGGTGGTCCCTCTGTTCTATAAGAAAGCAGGCTGAGCAAGTCATGAGGAGCAAGCCAGGAGGCATGCAACTAGGTAATTAAGAAATCAAGTGTGATGGTTTGTATATGCTCGTCCCAGGGAGTGGCACTAATAGAGGGTGTGGCTTTGTTGGAGGAAGTGTGTCACTGTGGGGATGGGATGGAGATCTTCGTCCTAGATGCCTGAGCATGCCCAGTCTTTTCCTGGCTTCCTTTGGATAAAGATGTAGAACCCTTACCTTCTCCTGCACCATGCCTGCCTGGATGCTACCATGCTTCTGCCTTGATGACAAAGGATTGAACCTCTGAACCTGTAAGCCAGCCCCAAGTAAATGTTGTCATTTATAAGACTTGCCTTGATCATGGTGTCTGTTCACAGCAGTGAAACTCTAACTAAGACACAAGGCCTCAGCTACAAGCTCAGCCAGCAAGCCCATTGAAGAAATTGGAATTTCTATCCATAAGACAAGCCCAGAGTTCTTGGAAGCATCAACTCCAGTTTAAGGATTTGGTGAAGCAGTAACTCCTTCTGTGTGACCAACTGACATTTGAACGCCTTGATTGTCTGCCCTTTAAGGCTGTAACTAGGTGCCCTCTTGAGAAAGTCTATTATTTAATGAATGAGCTACTCAGGGGCTTCTGATAGAGCACTCTCAAGCCAGAGAGTATGGGACAACCTCTCATGGAAAGATCGTCACAGTGGGGAGTTATGGTGAGGGGAGGAGCCTGATACAAACACACTGAGAAATCCAGGTGTCAGAAAGCCCTTCTTGAGAAGAGAATGGTGGAGCGGTTGCTAGCCACACACTTGATAGCTAACAGAATACTCCCCCACCTGAAGCTCACCACAGATACCGTCAGCCCTGAACCAGAAGTAGCGCGTGGTCCGCACTCTCTACTCACAAGCTAGCGTGTGTGACTCCATGCTGGTGGCTTGAGATTCTGGTAGCTCTGGCACAGTGTGTGACCTCTGCAGCCTCATTCCTTCCAAAGGAATCCCAGTCTCCACCTCAGTGCCCAGGTTGCTGCTCCACTCCCCAGTCCACTTAGAAGACATTCTTTAATACACTAGCCATCCTCATGAAACACCATGACAGAGGCAACTTGGGGAGAGAAGGATTTATTTGGCATTCACCTCCTGAGTCACAGACCATCATGTCCTTAGTTTCTACTGCCTAAGTTGTGCCATTAAAGAAACAACTAATAGTGATGGTAACAATTCAAGGTCAGATCTGAGCAGTAAGGATCTCTATTCATAATTATCCTATCAAATACTGAGTGCAAGTGAATGTGTATGTATGTGTGTGTATGTGTGTGTATGTGTGTATGTATGTGTGTGTATGCGTGTATGTGTGTGTGTGTGTGTGTGTGTGTGTGGTGTTCTGGGAATTTGAAGGAAGTGCTTTATTTAGATGGCAACTTAGGAGACAGTTAAAATTACTTGTATTATTCAATTAAGAAAAAAAAATAAGGAAGAGAATAGAGAAGAGGACGTGTGGCCTCAGCTTCCACTGTCAGTGATGCTTAAACATGTCTGGCTTTCTGAGCTGCTTATATCTGGTCTCCATGTCCAAAGAAGAGTGGAGTCATTAGGAAAACAGTCACGGCGACAGAACCTCAGAGACACAAGGTTAATATGCAGAGACAGCCATATTAATAAAGATCATAGGAAGCATTATGATGTCACATTTATTTATTACACAGCTTCAAAGCCCAGCCGCCTAAGTTGCTATCCATGGGACCTGGAGCGAGTTGTTTCCTGTCTGTGGCCTTGCTTTTTCTCCATCAGATAAGCTACCACTGTTCATCTCAGAGAATTTCCATCCCCCCCCACACCTTAATTTAAAAGGGACAAGAAAATAGAAATAAACGGGCCACTTAAAAGGAGTGCACTCTTTCCCTCCCCCGACTTCTCCTGACACAATCATCTGAGAGATGAGAATGCAGACCGTGTCATTCCGCTTACAACAGAAAATGGAGGAAGCTGGAAGGCGTAATGGCTCCGCAAAGCCTCCTGCCCCAGCCCCACAGCGTCCTGAGGGCTGAGGCGTCCTAAAGCAGAACGGCTGCGGAAGGCCTGCCTCACGAAGGATATGCTCTCGGCCCACAGGGCTATCGCATGAAAGACTGTTACACACACATGTGACTCTTTTTACCTTTCACTTTTTGGGCAGAGTGAGGGATATGCACACTCTGTTAACATGTGGGTAAATCATACAAGCTGTAGGTCAATTCTATTTATTTAGGGAGATGTAAGTGTGCCCAGAAAACTTCCAATGGGTTAAGTCCTCTCACATAAATCTGGACAGCTTCCTTGGCGGTTGAACCTCATCCCGTCTCACACTTTTCCTTGATAAATGAATGCCTTGTTTTAGAACTGGCCTGATACTTCTGATTTTACTGGGAGGTATCGTGTGAAGCCCAGTGGCTATGAATTCCTGCCTTGTGGCTGAGGGTGCGCAGAGTCAGCACTGCGCATGCGCTTCAGGACTCGCTCCAGCCACCCGAGTCCCAGGCATGTTGGATGTCCTCGAGGAAGCCTCTTTGAAATTCTAGTTTTTACAGCAAACTTTTCAGAGCAACATGGTGCATGTGAGTATGCAGACCTTTACCACACTCTTTGTATCACAGATACAAAAGCCGTATTGAACATTTTCCTCTGAAAAAAAAAGAATACTGGATAATAATAGAAAGTATTCTTTTGCATTTTTACCAAAACCTCAGAGTCCAGTAGACTGAGACTGACAGCCAAGAAATAGAGAGCCAGTTACCACACATATAGTTTTCCTGGCACAAATGCATCTGCTTTGCTCCCTGGGCCTTGAGGCACAGGAACAAAAGAACTCAAGAACTCCCTGCACCCTTTGCCGCAGCCGCCCACACTCCTGCCCGGAGCGGGGACCCCAGATGGACGTTTCCAAGAGTTTTGCTAAACAGAGAAAGGGGGTGCCGGGGAATCTTTTTCCTCCTCTCCTCCTCCTCTTCCTTCTCCTCCAGCTCAACATCACGCACGTAGTAGATTTTTCTTGACTTTCAAAAATCTTTAACTATTGTAAATTGTTCAGCCAGCAAAGGTCTAATTATACGCGGCCTCCAAATGTTCACATTAAGCGAGTTGATTTGTTTCCAAGGTAATCTTGAAGCAACTGTTCAGTGCATTTATTGTTTGAGAAGTATTTAAATGTGCTTGATTTTCCTCCCATCTGTCTACTTATAACCGTCAGGGCCCAACAAAGAACCCAGTCTATTTTAAAAGGGAGGGAAATCAATGCAGGAAATTAGTTACACAGGTGATGGAGTACTGGATGCCAAGGAGGGGAGAGCTCTGTAGCCTGTGAATTCACAGCGGGGAGAGAGGAGAGCGGCAACCGGGTGGCTCGGTGTGGGGCTGCCCCATGGCGGCTGGCCCAGCTGCAGTCACTGTGCTGAGCTTAGAAAGATGCAGCCAAGTGCCGGAGGAGTCACCAGAAACTGGACTGTACCCCATGTGCTCGGCTTTCCCCTGCCCCAGCCTTCGCGGCCTCTCCTGGCATGTCACGCTCCCCTCCCCCCACCCCGAAGGTAAAAGCCAGCCGATGTGGGAGTCTAGGAATCACACCAAGGTTGCAGTCCTTAACCATTCTCATACTTATCAGGGCTCAAGAAGAATACACAGTACATGAACTCCGGCCCGGCTGATATTAGGGAAGATTTGGTTCTGAAGAACCGAGTGTGAAAGAAAGTGCCACCTCATCGCTGTCTGCTGGCCCAAGCCCACCCACCCGTGAGAGCATCAGTCTCTACAGAGCCAACAGACAAGGAATGATACCCAGCAAGACCCACTGCCCGGTCACGATTCTCCTGACGTCATATCTATATTTTCACCACCCCTCCCCCCCCTTGGGAACTCCCACGAAGTATTTTTCTGATCCAGGACTGACGGAAGGTACACACATTCAGCACATCCTTGCCAGGACTTTGAAGAACAGGAAGAAGATGCAATGAAGGTATCTATCAATAAATGGGGGGTGATTAGTGTCTCTTGTCCTTTTGGGGAAATGAAAAAAAAAGAGTAAAACCACCTTTCTCTTTCTCCCTTCTCTCTGCTTAATTTTCCTTCCTTCTTATATTTTTTTGTTGTGAGCCTAGCCTTTAATGGCTGAGCCGTCTCTCCAGCCCTTTATTTCCCCTTTAAAGAGCCCAGACACACCACAGAAAAAAAATATTTGTGCTGCTTCAGGGTGGAGACTGAGGGTAGTTTGGTCGAACACAGCTGGGAAGTATCTGCAAGGAGTGGGCCTGGATTGTTGTTGTAAAGAAGGCAAAATAGCAACCTCCTTATCACCACAACAGTTCTCCCTGGGGTCCATTTGTGTGCAACCCAGGACGCTTCCCAGCTGTTTGGCAGTACTGAGCCGTCCTGGCCCATTCGAGCCGCAGACCATGGTGGGAACTGTCCCGGCTAAGTGCACATTTCTTTCACATGCAGCAGAGGGGTTCAGCCACTCTGGGCCAATGCAGTGGAGATGAGATGCCGTGCATCTTGTGGCCAGAGACAGGAAACAATTGTCTGCGGTCGTGTCAGTACCACATGCCCCAGACTTGCTAGCTCTGTGCTGTCTGCTGTCTTCCGGAGTCTTCCAGCCGCCTTGTGGACTTGCTCGTTTTCCCCATTTCTCCCGCCCCAAGGCTCCGAGGTTGGGCTCTCCGTACAGAGTCACACCTCTCAAATCCAGGTTTATCTTCCCCCTAGCCCCGAAGCTTGCAACTACACTGTGCTGTCTCTGGAGGACGAGAGGACCACTGTGCTCACAATTCTAATGAGCCTTCAGACTGGTCACTGACTTCCTCCCCATGTATTATGAAGATTGCTTGATCTAATACAGGAAAACAAATATCTGAGCTCTTGACATCTTTCAAGTCTTTACAACTGACGCATGTGATATCTACGGGTATTCTAGAAGATTCTTCTGTTTCTTGAATAACTCCAACCATCGTCTCTTAGAGAACAGAGGCGCCATTTCTACAGCTATTCTTCCCAACTAGCCTAGCCAGTGAATCCCCAGTTACAATTAGAGAAACTGTCTCAAGATGTAAGGTGGACAGCTCCTGAGGAGCAATACCAGAGACTGACCTCTGACCTCTACATTCACACACACACACACACACACACACACACACACACACGCTGTGCACTAATGTGCACTTGCATATATCATACATGCACCCTACACACATGTACACCCACAAATAAAAGAAAAATAAAGTCGTATTTATTGGGTTCAAAGTGGCAAAGAAAGCCAAAGGAGGAAGGAAAGGACCCGCGAACTAATGCCTAGACCACCACAGCTTGTGTTGAAAACAGCAGAGGATTCTTTTCTCACATTATTCATGAGTCGGAAAGTCAGACCACACAGAACTGAATAGCATGAGGAAAGTTCCTCACATTTCACTCCCTCCTTCGCCCACTGCTCTGGTCATAGTTTCTAGTGCTTCCTTCTGGAGAAAACAAAGTATCCAGAGAGTAAGTATCCATCATTCCTATGGTAGGCTGGTTGATTTTCACTCACTAGTATACTTTGGCAGGTGCACACAAATCTCCTTTTCTACTTTTAAAAAAAATCTTTTAAAGATGTTTGTTATTATTATCATTATCGTGTGTGTGTGTGTGTGTGTGTGTGTGTGTGTGTGTGTGATAGGGTGGGGAGTATGTCACGCATGCATGTGTGGATCTCCGGGGACAACTCTGTGTAGTCAGCTCTTTCCTTCCAGGTCAAATGGGTCTGAGGACTGAACTTAGGTCAGCGGCTCGGGGGGCTAGCGAGCCCTCACCACCTGGCTCGGCTCCCTGGCTCCTCCTTTACTCATCTGTCGAGGCCACAATAATAGATTGACTCACTGAAACCCTCTGCTCTTCCTCGTTGGCTGCTTTTCCTGCTGTAGTCAGTGTTGCGGGGGCATCTCTGAGCCACTTCACAATGGAGTCCTATGTAGAGCAGGATGCTACGGGCACTGGTGCTTCCTTTGCAATTGCCCTGGCCCTCTGTTGTTGTTTTTTGTTTTGTTTTGCTTTGCTTTCCTCACTTCCAGTTACTCAGATCTTTAAACCTCGCATTCTTGGCAGGCCTCTTTTCTGTTTTCAGTCTGCCCAAGCCCCTGGATGAATGAGTGTCCTTTGGACTTCCTGGCCTGGCCTGAATGTCTGCACACTCCCCGGGTCTCTGCCCTTCGGCCCCCAAACACTTGACTGTGATTGAGAAGCACTGTTTCTGGACACTTCCAAGTGCCATGTCAAAAGAATGAAGATTTGAGATAACTACTTCCCAGAGAGAGACTTTAGGTGGCCTTTCAAAGAGAGAATGAATTTTAAAAGGTCGGACAAAGTCCTCTGGGAGGACCAAATGACTTCTCCAGACACTGCAATGCGAGATTCTGAATAAGACAGGTGTTCTCTTACATGTTGACTAGTCTAGTAAGACTCCCCTGAGTGTCCCATTAGTACCAGGAGGAGGGTTTAATGGGAATTAAATTGCAATGAATATTCACAAACCAGACAAACTCTGCGAGAGTTCTGAGGGCCCACAGGGTGGAGTGATGTAATGACCCAGAGGCCCAGGGGCACTGGTGAAAAATAGAGTGGGTCTCCTGGGACACTTCAGAAGATGCGTTAAAGACTTCGTGAAGAATAATGTCTCACATTGATGAATGAAGAGCAGTAGAGCAAAACAGCCCTGTCCTGATTCGGGCTGCTGTTGCCAGGGGATAATTGATGAAGCACAATCCAACCCAGAGCTGTCCACCACCCCTGGATGAGAGAGTGGAAATGCTACTGTTTCTGCAGCAACACAATGCTATCAAGTCAGCTAGTTATTCTTTCGTCTGAAAGTATAATGAGACAAACCATTTACGTTCTTACAGGCACAGCCCCTACTTGTTGGGGACCCTGCTGCCGAGTAAGAGCTGTCATGGCTAGGTGGACTGTTTTGATGTAAATGGAGTGCTAGGTTGGAAAAGACCATTCTGTAGATGTCCATGTAACCCCAGCATATGTGAATCGTTACTTTTCTTGAAAAGTCTTTTGCGAATCGTTACTTTTCTTGAAAAGTCTTTTGTGAATCGTTACTTTTCTCACACAGTCTGTGGGATTAAGGCTCAGGCTTTGGTTTGGAGCTTTTGGATGGACCCAGGGTAACCACAAGTGTCTTTCTAAGTGAGCGTGGGGTCCGGGAGCCGGGGTGAGAGATGGAAGTGACGATCAGAGCAGGGGCTGTGTGACGAAGGGGCAACGAGCCAAGGAAGGCAGATGGTTTCTGGAAGCTAAAAATAAAACGCAAGGAAGTGGGTCGTACCCTGGAGAGGATCCCTGCTTGAGGCATGGAGGCTTCCCATGTCACCTGAGCTGGGACAGTCCTGTGCCCCAGCCTGATCTCTTCAGTCCATGCTGAACCATCTCCACACACTCCTTTCTCATCCCTCCAGACAGACCTAGGGGCAGGAGCTGCTTCCATCAACTTCTGTCTCTGTGACGACATACGATCTGGTTTGCCTTTGGTTCCTTATTATCTAATAGGACCTAGTATTAAGGGCTTGCTGCTATTATTATTATGGAAGTGTCTGTAGTTGCTGGCTCCTGACAGGGTTGTGACTGACACAGTACTCATAGCTATGCCCTAGCCCCACTGGTGACTGCAGATGACTTTAACATGAGCATCAGTATCTAGCTTCCTAATCCATTTGGCCCCAAACACATTCCACCTGCACCTCATAACCTCATAGGCTTTAGATTTTTGGTCCCCATGTGGCCCTGGTTTTCCTCTTTACCTTGTTGCTTACTTCTGCACTGTAGACACACGAGGTGCTTAGGTTTGAGTTCTACTCCATTCATAAGATACAACCTCCCACATCCTTGCTTTGGAACGCTGCTGCACTGCTCTCCTGAGTCTGGGCGCACATTACACATCTTTCTGGGTGGAGATAATGGACGTCCTTTAAAACTCCACACCCAAGTTGAATCCCTTAGCCAAGCTCTTCTTGTGCCTTCCTAAGTTGGGGAATGTTTTACTTTTGTAAGTAAAAAGGCTGGAAGTCCCTGAAGCAGCTCCAGTGTCTCCTCCTGATGGCTGTAAAGGGAATTCTGTGAAGAAGGCGGGGTACTTACATAAGAAAATTAATTTGTTTGTGAGTTTGGGGAAGCTCAAATAATTGTGGGCTTGACTACACACTGACAGGGTAATTTCCAGGCAATACATCATCTTCAAACTTTGAGGGTTGTTTCGCATGGCCACGATTTGGGTTCTGTGCTCTTTCGAAGGCTATATTTTAACTTTGTGTAGCTTTTATTATTGGAAGCAACGAAATAACCCAGTGGTTTTCAATCTTCCTAATGCTGTGACCCTTTAATACAGTTCCTCATGTTAGGGTGACCCCCGGCCATGAAATTATTCTGTTGCTACTTCATAATTGTAATGTTGCTACTGATATGAATCATAAGGTAAATATCTGATATGCAGGATATCTGACATGTGACCTCTGTGAAAGGGTCAATTGACATCCCCCCCCCAACAGGGTCGAGAACCATTGCAAAAACTTTATAGACTGTATCATTACCTCAGCGGTGTCCCTTTTGCTGTGACTTTTTCTCTTCTCAGGCAATTGCTTAGTACTGCAGGTGTTACCTGTCACCATAAATCTCATAATCATTCAGTCATGCTGTGTATTACTGTTGGGTTATCTTGTACAAGACAGTAACATCCTAGTCCCTCTAGACATTAGAAATCTTGTTTTCCTGAAAAATACTTCTTAGAAACGTGGGTTTACACCCTTAGGCACAGACAAGAAGTGAGACTGGGGAACTGATCATTATTTAAAATTACCTTAGCTTAAAAAAATTGTGTGAGGGGGGTTGTGGTTTTTAAAAAATCCTATCTGTTATAACAGGAAGGGCCTCATTGGATACACACATATTGAAACATCTAGAAAGGCTTGGGACTGACAATTATCACACCGATTGCACACAGTGGCCACTGTAGCTTGTTTGTGGCTTTCCATTCTCCTCAGGAACGCTGCCTTGCACACTCAATGGGGTTGTATCTTGTAGACCAAAAGACAAAACACATTATCAGATTAACAGAAATTTCCACATGGTTACCTAAGAGGGCAACGTGGAAATGATATTTATAGGACTGTCCAGGAGACTGTGACATAGCTGCTACCCCACACAAGATTGGCAAAACATTCCAGGCAAACTCATTCAGTGGCTTTGAGAAAACTTTGTCCTACTGTAGACACACAGGAGGACTGCAAACTCTATAAAGGACCAGAGCCAATATTTTAAGCTTTGTGAGCCAAAGTCTTTGTTATAGATGCTCAGCTCAACTGTATAGAACAAGCAGCCTGTGCTAACATGTTTTCTATGAAAAGCAAAAGACCATTTTGACCCATAGGTCATAGCTTGTAGATCCTTGTTCTAGGATGTCCAAGAATACTCTATAGAAACAAAAGCGCCTTCCCAGTCCCAACATATTCTGTTTCCCAACATTCCTTGTAATACTGTATATATGTCAAACCTACCAAGACATATAAAATGTTGTGTCCTTCCTTGTAACATCTGAAATTAAGACAATGACCTGTGTTTAGAGAGAAAAGTGTCGTGGCATTTGTCATTTCTTATTTCTTAGGGTTGTCTATCAAGTCAATACATCGTAAGTGACAAAGTCATTTGGGGGCAAATTCTCAGTTCTAACTTAACCCCTTACAAAAGCTAAAGTGCCAGTATTCTAAGCCACTGCAAGCCAAATAGTTCAGTAACAGGTAAAGGCTAAGGCTTCCTGGTACTAGGGACTCAGTCAGCCAATACAAGCAGACATGACTGTCAGTACTGTGGTCAGGAGGTAGTGGGTGGTTTGCAGAGGGGAAATAGGGGGTGTGGAATGTCTGGGTGAACAATAAGATTCTTTCTATACCCTTGAGACAAACGTTCTAGTTCAGGGTCGAGGTTAATAGAGTTCGAAAAGATGATTCTTCCAAGAGTCTAATGACCCTGCTTTTACGGGAAGTTACATGTTGGGTTCTCTTTTTTGTTTTGTCTTGGATTCCACCTCTCTCTCTCTCTCTCTCTCTCTCTCTCTCTCTCTCTCTCTCTCTCTCTCTCTCTCTCTCTCTCTCTCTCGTGTTTGTGTGTGTGTATGTGTGTGTTTTTACAATGCATATGTACATATGGTCTCTGTCTCTTTTTCTCTGTGTGTGTCTTTTTTGTCTTTGTCTTTGTCTCTCTGTCTCTGTCTCTCTGTCTCTCTGTCTCTTTGGTAAGCCATAAAGTTTTAGAATACTTTGTGCTTAAAATAATTGTGCTTGAGATCCCCAGTGTTTGGAGAACACTTTAATAGCTATTGTCCTTCAGCATTCACCCACATGCACCGCATTTATAGATGATGACATCACTGTGGACTGGCAGAGTAAGATGCCCAGGCTCAGGGCCATGATTTAACAGTGGGCTGCCTAGATAGGCCCACACTATTGATCATCACATTACACTGTTTCTAATTTAGGTTTCACTTATTTATTGTTGGTAAGAATCAATAATTTCCAATCACAGATTCCAAGAATGAGTTTTGAATATAGAAGACACTAAGTCTTAACTCTGATGTTTTAAAGACAATATAAAATTTACCCACCGAGGGTACTAAATCTTACATTAGGTCCTGGATACTAGTCTGTCAAACAAAGGGTGGAAATTTGGGGCTACACATACTTATTTGAAATGTTTTATCCTGGACCAGAAAATAAGAATCAAAGGGGAAATGCAGAAAGCAGATGAATTTAAGTTTAGTTCATTTCACTTAGTACTTAAGTGAATTAATTTGTTTCAAAGAAGGTTTAGGCAGAATATCTCAGCGGCAGAGCACTAATAAAAAGTTACGTAGACAATGATGGATTATATAAGATACATTCATTATATTTAAGAAAGCAACACGGTCAGACACGAATGATGACAATTTACAGGAGAGATGAGTCTGGATTATCTGGTTAAAGCTGCTTCCCTTTTGTCTTTACTTGGGTATTTCTGGATGTGTCATGGCTCCATCCGCTGCATGATTAGAGCTGGTGATTGGCAACACTAATGATGGACACGTCATTATAATGAAGCCAAGGGCAGTTGGTCGGCCACGTTGGACCCAGCTGGCTTGAGTGGTCCTGTGTCTTTATTGTTTGATCGACACATAACAAGCACAGCTATGCGATTGTCTCAGCCTCTGGCCACCATGCAATTTATCTCTCCCATCCCCATGTCTATGCAATCTACCTCATTCTGATTATGAAACCAAGCTAATCTTTTGCACAGGGCTTCATCTTCTTCCTTCCATCTTACAAGCCCTGACCTTGCAAATGTAATCAGCTCTGCCACCAGTCACCTAATTCTTTGTGATGCTTTTCATCTTGAACAAATACACCTTTCCTCTTCCTTTGTGTTATTTTTTTTTTCTCAGAATTTGGCATTTCTGCATATAGTCAGGCTTAGGTCTGGCATCACAGCTTTCCTGCTTTGGCCTCTGTGTCTCTGCCCTGTAGGTTGGTTAGTGGTCTCCTTTCCTCTTCCTTGCTTGCATTCCCCCTCACCGCTGAGTGTTACAAAGCCAGGGAGCCAGAAGTAGGAGAACATCTTAAGGAAAATGGCTTCTCAGCGAGCCTTTGTTATTTGGGTGCTTATCTTCCTACCTCCCCACCCCCACTCCCCCACCCACCCCCCACCCCCCCCAAAGTGTCAAATGAAGGAAGTCTGAGGGAATCAGCTCACTCAATGGCTTCGGCCCCTGCTTCCCCTCATCTTAAATGAGATCATTTTTGCCTCTGAGGTTTTGCCTCCAAAAAACTATCCAGAATTCAGTAACTTTTGAAATATTGGGCATATCCCAGGACCCAAAGCCTAGAGGAGTTAAACTGTCTCCAGGCCATTAGACCACCCACCTGCAGGCCAGGCCAGGCCTGTCCAAACCCCACAGATGCAGAAGCTGCCTCTCGCTGTCTTTCTACACGGTTGCCCAGGAGACTTTGTGCCTCTTTAGATCGACTGGGCCAGACAAGAATTTCACCTCTGGCCCTGCAGCTCCTGCAGGTGGAAGGGAAAGGAAAATTAAGACACAAATTCCACTGATAATGAATAAATGTGGGACCCTGGAGAGAAATCTATCTAAAACCAAGGAAGGGAATCTGAGGCTTTTGCATGCTTGTGTTTTTATTGCAGTGCCCCCCTCCCCACCCCCCGAAAACATTCTCCTCAGCAGTAGCAAGAACAGAGGTAAAATAAGAAGGAGTCATGCATGGCCGAAATTAGCTTCAGATCTCATGTATGGATCATGCAAGAAAGGCACTCACATCTTTTTCCATTTAAATTCACTTTTATAATGAAAAAGTAATCATCCCCTACTTTATTCACTAATTGACTTTTGGATGTTTTCAAAAGAACAGTTGTGGAAAAAAGATTGATTCTCTTAATGGCCTTTAAAAGAGCAAAGGTTATGAGAAATGGGTTGCATGATTCTAAAAGGCACCCCCAAAGACTGTCGTCTTTGTGCAGGGCTCTCTCCTTATGGATATGCTGGTCATTGCTCCTGTTAATCCTGTAGAGATGCCACACCACATGGTTTATAGACCTCGGGGACTGCTTCAATGAAATAGATCAAGCGCTTTATAAAAAATGCATGTTGTTCTTACAGTTCTGAAATCTGGACATCCAAGGTCATGTTGCCAGCAGATTTCAGGGATTGTGGAAAACCCCCTTCCTGGTTTGTCTGAGCCTTTTCTTGCTGGCTCTGAACATGGCAGAGGAGGGCAGGAAGCTTCGACAGGTTACCAGAGCACTGACACCACTTGTGAGGTTTCTCTCCTCATGCCCTAGTCATCGCTCTAAGGTTCTATCTTCCAATAACATCATGTTGACAGTTTTGACATATGAATTTGACTTTTGACATATGAATTTGGACCCGGAGACAGATAGATCCATCCTCTGGTTCATGGCAAATGGGGTTTTGCAGCTATAACCAAGATCATCAATGATCTGACTTTAAAATAAAGATTGCTGGGTGGTCCAGTCCAATTACACATTTCTATTTGAGGATTATTTTCTCTGGCTGGGGACAGAGAGGAAGTCAGGCCGATTCCAGGCATCAGAAGGACTTGGCTCTTCCCTGCTGGTGTGCAGACGGAGGAGGAATGGGAATGGGCTCTAGAATGTGAGAATCCCCTCGGTTTAGAGCCGACTGTGAACTGGCTTGGCCAGCAATCCCAGTGAGCTCGGAAGCAGATTTTCCCCGCAGACATAAGGTGTGAGTTCAGCCCAGTTCATGTATTGACTTTTTCCTTAGCAGAATAACTAGCCAAGCCTACAAGGACTTCTGTCCTGAAAAGTTTTGAGCTAGTATCAGGTGTTCTTTTTAGGTCATTAAGTTTGATTTTTTTTTTCCCTGTAGCAGTAAAAAAAACTACTATAGCAAAGGGCGAGGAGACCAAAGGCATGCAGAGTAATACATGTAGCTCTGCAGCGAACTCCATCCTTGCCACTGGAGCGGACTCCTAAGGGCGGGGACATATTCAAGCAAATGTACAAGTCCTCTGTAGGTTGATCATACGTTATTTAGAGTCATATCCTATCGCTGACTTTGAGTCAGATCTACTCCTGTGTTCCAAGTATACTTGCACAGGGAGACTGGGAGATGGGACCTGTCTCTGGTCAGGCTGGCTCCACTCAGTAGCAGCACACAGGCCCGTTTGTCTCTTCATTTCTCCACAGCTGCATTTCAAGGCACGAGGGATCTGAGATGGCACTGTCTTAGATCCTTATTCTTGCCACGGCATTAGCCAACCCCAGCTGGTACCACAAGTGTCACAAAGCATGTTGCCCAGACACCTAGCAGTAAATGGTCCCATTGAGGCTGAAGACAGAGTCCAAAGAATAGAGCAGCTTAGTAGGGGACAACAGGTACTACCAGGGATGCTTAAATCCATGATCCAGTGTCCAGAGACGCTGCAGGAGTTCAAATCAACAGCTCAAACCAGGAGTATTGGATGGTCTTATGTCAACTTGCTAGAACCTAGAAATCTGCTCGGAAGAAGCCTCACCTGAGGACATGCCTCCATAAGAATGAGCTGTAGGCAAGCCTGTAGGGCATTACCTTAATTGGTGATTGATGTGGGAGGGCCCAGCCCACTATGGTATCATCCTGGGGCTGGGTGGTATCATCTCTGGGATGATGGTCCTGGGTTCTACAAGAAAACAGGCTGAGCAAGCCATGGGGACCAAGCTGGTAAGCAGTGTCCCTCATGGCCTCTGCACCAACTCCTGCCTTCAGGTTCCTGTCTTGTTTGAGTCCCTATCTAGATTCCCTTTAATGACAAACCTTGATGTGGAAGCATCTGCCAAATAAATCCTCTCCTTCCCCAGCTTGCTTTTTTGATCACCGTGTTTCATCACAGCACTAGAAATCCTAACATGGGAGCTAGAAGGGATTGGCCCAACTATATTTTGATAGACAATCACACTGAATTGAGTCATTTTAAAAGACCAGTACCATCAGCCCCAACTCCTCTGTCCTGCCATGCTCTGTAAGCCTGTCTTCTTAGACAGCAGATTTATCTTTTCTCTTCTTGTGCTGACCATCTCTACCGCAATTATGGTGTCGCTTTCTCCCTAGTTCTTAAAAAGTCTCTCAGCTGCCCCTGACACCAGTTTCTACTGTATTTCTTGTTTATTCTGAGTTAGTCTTAGTAGAAGACAGTACCTTACATGGGGTGTTTTACAACAACGAGGATTCCTTGTTTGCACTTCTTAGAGGTCAGGAGTTAAAGGTGCCAGTGTGGTGCTCATCAGAGCCTTCCTACAGAGTACAGACTGCCAATTCCTCATTTTGTTCTCACATGATAGATCCTGAGCTATAAATAGCTCATCAGCCTTTCTTTTAAGGGCACAAATTCCAGTCACCACAGCTCCGCCCTCATGGCTCAATTGCCTCCCGTGGGGTCTTACACAACAGAGATTCCTGCTGAGGTCGTGCTAACGCTCAGTCCACACTACCTTCTCTTTTTGAGATGGTTCCATCTTCACTCATCCTTCAAATTTGTGTTCTCTAATGGCTTACCGTTTGGCTGGATTCTTAACGCTAACCACCCACCTGGGGCTATTTCTTGCACTTGTATTGTTTGGATTGATCACTGGGCATATCAATGACTTGTAAAACTTTCTTCCCAGTCCAGGCATACTCAGGGAGTCCTAAATATGTGACTATATTCTAAATATTCTAAATAAACATGACTGTGCCCTGAGCACTGTAATTTAGATATTCAATAGGTACCTCGCATTTCACAAACCTATGCAAGTCTCATTCTTTTATTCTGGTCTCTTCTCTAGTTTAACAATAACATGATGTACCAAATATTAGGCATTAAAAACTAAGCCCACAGATACTGGATTCTCATTCTCACCCTCTGAGCCCCAACTTACTTAGGTTAATAATCAATAGTTAACAGTTAATGAGGAGCCATCAACCAATTAGTCCTTGCCTTTAGGCAAAAGAAATACAGCCAGAAAGGGGAAGGTTGGTGCCAGGGGTGTGGGTGAACAGTTTCCTTCATCTTAGCTTTATGCCGACAGGGACAGAGCTCTCCCTGAGCTCCAAGCAAGGCAGAGCCTGTCATTGACAGGCTAATCCTCTTCAAAGAATTCTCTCAAATTAACTATTGAAGCTTGTGATTCTGAGTTGTAAACACTTAGTCTTCTGAGAATCCAAAGCCAAATCCTGATGCTTTTCTTACAGGAACAGCCAAGTCCCCAGCAGTTTCAACTTCCTAACAAGGTGCCAAGATTTCCTGGAACAAATGACCCCCAGACAGCTCCTTTCCCATTTCCCCCTACCTCTGCTGGTTTCAATCTTTCACACAAGCCAGAAATATAATTTACACACACCTCTTGTTACTATTCTATTTAATTATAATATAATCCTACACATGCAAACATGAAAACAGCAATCATGTCTTATTCCAACTCCTAATTGCATGTAGCAATCATGTGCTCTTGCTAAATTATTTCCATCAAGCATACATCGAGCCATTATTTACAGCATGCCAAGAGACCCACCTGCACTTCGGTATCCCCGCCCCCAGCCGCAAAGCTAAGCCGAGTTGTTGTGCTTGCTCTAGACGGTGGAGTGGAACTTTCCCTGTAAGCGCTCGCACACACATGCACGCACGAGTGTGTGTGTGTGTGTGTGTGTGTGTGTGTGTCTGTGTCTGTGTCTGTGTTTATCTGTGTGTATGTGTGTTATTCTGATTCAAACATATTTACTTCTGTTCCTCACAGGCAGAGCCCTTACAGATCCCCCTTTCTTTAGTGGCACCATAAGCTAATCTTCACACAGCTTTACGATTCTCTATGAAATGTTCTCCACCGGTTCATGTACTGAACATTTGGTCCCTGGGCAGAGGCAGTATTTTGGGAGATAGTAGGATCTTTGATGAGACCTAGATGGATACAATGGCTCACTGAGGGAAAACCCTTGAAGGTTATACCTGGCCCCAGGCCCATGGCTTGCTCTCTGTTCCTGCCGGTCATGAAGTATAAAGAAGCTCCTGACCCACACACTCCCCTTACCATGATGTTCTGTTTAATTGGTGGGGCCAAGAGCATGGGCTGGATGATCTGAAACCAGGAGCCAAAATAAACCATTCCTCTTTTAAGTTCTTTAAGGCTAATATTAAATAACAAAGGCTGTTTTTCTCACACCCCCGAGAGCTCTTCTTCTATTGTTGGATGTCAAAGCCAAAGGCATTCTCTGCCTTTCACCTCATGACTTGCATAACAGCCCTCTGGGGCCCTGTGGGTGTCAGGCTTAAAATAAGGCTTATTGTCAGCTTCTGCTGATCTTGAAGCTCACAACCAGCCCAGCCTCCAGAGCAGGGGAACTAACTCCCTCTTCCTCTCCACCCCCTCCCCATCCCTAACTAAAATATAGCATCAAACGACACTCAATTTCTTGTACTTCAGCAATAAAAGGCAGAATCAGAGAGAGTGTGAGATCCCTTTGCCTTTGTCCATTCTAAACACAGTTCCCCACACTAGGAATAATGTGTTTCTATCTGCTTCTTTCCCACATTACATTTAATGATAATCAGCTTAGAAATGAGTTGTAACACACACACACACACACACACACACACACACACACAAACTAAAAAAGAAATTATGATGCATAAGATAGTGGATTAATATGCAGTAAGATCACCAAAGTTTGAACTTTGTTTCTGCTGTCTAAAGTTGTGTGCTGTGTTTATTCCAAAATAGGCCTCAAGCCACTGACGAAAGGGGCCATCTTGTCAGACCCTTTCTTCCTTTTCCTTCTTTCCAAGGATGTTATCAATCATGCTCTCCCAAGGCTCGTGGGCTAGTTACAAGGTAAAAGGGGTCTCCGTGGCTAAGGCTGGATTACCTTACCCTTCCTGCCCTGCCGGAAGCAGGAATGAACCCCCAGGAGGATACAGCCTTGCAACCCCAGAGAACGCTGAGCCCATGAAAACAACCAGCAGGATTTGACCATTTCAAAAAAGAAAACCCCCGCAGCAGCATTCCAGGAGCGCTGAGACAGGCGCGGCACTGTGCGACCGAGCAAGACCACTCCTGCAGGACCACTTTGTGGAATTAAGAGAAACAGCGTTTAAGCAGCGACTGTGTCTGAATGAGAACAGCTGGGACTTTCTTTTCTTTCTTCCTAGAGCTGAGCTCTCCGCTTCCTCATCTTAAATGCAAAGGTTGAAGATAAATCAAGTCAGACAAAATGGAATCTCTTTTCCAAATGTCTTGGTGTGGCCCGCAGCCAATCTGCCTGGGCTGGGTGGTGGCTCCCACCCGCCGATGGGCGGGGTTGGTCGGTCTGTGTTTTCACAAGTTTTGCGTGTTAGTCATGTTAGTTGGAAAAGGCTTTGAAGTTCAGTGGGAGGAAGAAATGGTCAAGAGCTTGGGGCTGAAATTTTAGTTCTGTTCAGCAGCTATGGAGGGACGTGGGACCTTTCCGAACATCGTTTTTTTCCGACTGGTGAAGTCAGAATAGTTATTATGCTTCTGAAAGCTGCCTTCTTCCGATGGCTCAGGTCCTGGCATTCTCTCTGAAGTGTCTCTCTCCAACCACAGTTCCACTCTGACAAATGGTTGATTTCCAACTCCTTCTCCAGCCCTAGTGTTTATTGACTGCGCCCTTCAGTTAGTGTGTAGGGATTATGGAAGTAAGAACCTTCTATTTCCTTATTCATGAGCACACATTCACGTTCTATATGTCCAGTGTCTACTGGTTTTTCAAAGAAGAAGAGAGCCAGTAGGAAATACAATGGATCAGCAGAGGGCTGGGCTCCACTGGATAGATAACATATTAACAACAGCCAAGGACAATCGAAGGAACATGACCTGCCTGATACCTAACGCTGGCTGCTTCGAAAAATGAGACTGCTAAGGGTTGCTGGTTTGATTCAATTGTCCGCAGGACGGCATGGCCAGAGCAACACGAGGATACAATCAGAAGATTGGGAGAGAAGAGCACAAAACTCTCAAGACTTCTGATGTTACTGTGGGGAAAATGGGGAGTCTGGATGTTCTGGAGGTACAAGAGGTACTTCCCATTAATGAAGTCACCTGTGGGTGATCTGTGGACAACAGACAAAAAGTTTAGTGAGAGCAGCGCGGTCTGAGGAGACTGGAACAGTAATCATACAATCAAGAAAGGTGTTCTGAGTGGGGTGGGCAGCGGGGTCTGTGGGAGCAGATTTTGAGTTTGAGGGAGATGAGCTACCAAGTCTCCTGGTAGGCTTGGTGTTCACCGGGGCAGAGAAAGAGATGCATGAGGATGTCTTCCAGCTGAGCCACTGGAGAGCCTTAGAAATCATAGCAGAAATATTAAATACATTAGATTAGCTGACTCAGAAAGATGTCCAGGGGAAGACAGACAAGCTGCAAACTCTGTTTGGCCAGTTTTGCCAAATGTATATTTCAACATTGTAGTTTTAGTGCCTGGCAGACTTAGTCTTAAACATTTGCCTCATCTGAATGTTATGAGACTCCAGAAAAAATAATAGGAATGATTTCCCCACACACACACACTAGAAATTCCTCTTCACATAAAGAACTACAAACAACGTTTTTGGATGAGTGTCTTATAAGCAGAAAACTTTTGAATGGACAATAGATTGTGAAAGGATAAATCCAAGTAAAATCAAAAATCTTACTTCTGACAGAAACAAACCCCAGATGTTTTCTTTTTTCCAAGCAATAAGACTCTAGGGAAAACTAAACGTAAATACATTGTAACTATTTTCCCAAGGATACCTACTCAAGTTGTCAAGTGCCCTTTCTCAGTGACTTTTCATAGTTTCAGAAGGACTACCTTTTCAAATGCTAAGTCTTAAACAATTCCGGCTTCTTGTGAGCTCTTGAACAGTTTGCCTCATATCTGTAAATTCAATTGGCCTTATTTTGCATTTAATCATATGGTTCTGGCTTACAACTGTTTGCATTTTAAATCTAATCTGACATTTTAATTTTTGAAGCTGTTTGATGAAGCTTATTGGGGAAACTAAATATTAGAGTGGGACCTAAGATGCAGGAAAATTCTCTGGAATTTTGAAACAAACACATAATAGACCATCACATATTATATTCCCCTACTGATTACTCAAATACTTGACAGTAGATGTGGGGGTTCAGTCTTCAAAGCTGTTTTATAGAGACAGACATTTTCTTGACCGTCAGGTAAAATAAGAAGGTATTATGGTTTGAATTAGATTTGTGTGTTAGATTTGTGTGAGGAATACTTGGTCCTCACTCAGGTGGTAGTGCTATTTTGAGAGAAACTTTAAGAGGGAAGGTTTACAACTACAACCCCTTGAATCATAATTATGGCCTGCCTGCAAGATGCCCTAGTGCAACAGTGGCACAGAGCTCATGGGAGTAACCAACCAATGTTTGATTTGACTTAGGGCTCACTCCATGAGATGTATCCCATCCCCACCTCAGGTGGCCAAGAACCTGAGACCAGGAGAGAAACAAATATTACTGCTCTCCTAAAGAAACAGCGAAACAAAATTACTCCTGGCAACACACTCCTATACTCATAGCTCTTCCTTGCTTGGCTATCATCAGAGGCGCTTCCTCCTGCCATTCTTGTTTTTTTTGTTTTTTTTTGTTGTTGTTGTTTTTTGTTTTTCAAGACAGGGTTTCTCTGTGTAGTCCTAGCTGTCCTGGGACTCACTCTGTAGACCAGGCTGGCCTCGAACTCAGAAATCCGCCTGCCTCTGCCTCCCAAGTGCTGGGATTACAGGCATGCGCCACCACGCCCGGCCCTCCTGCCATTCTTGAGAACAAATATAGAGACCCCCAGCCAGACAAGGGGCAAATAGTGAGAGGCCTGGGGACACTCAATTCTAAATGGGATCTCTCCATCACATTCCTGTCTCTGTGACTCAGGGGATCCTTCTGGAAGAGGAGCCAGAGCTGATAGGATACACCAAGGAAAATGAGCTTCTAAACAGCAGGACTGACCCCCATATGAATTCCCAAAGACGGTGGCAGCACGCACCAAGCCTGCACAGGTCTGTGCCAGATGGGGCCCCAGCACTGAGAGGAGTGGACACACGTCCCCATCCCTAACCCAGAGTCTTCGATTGATAACCACCGTGAATGAAAACGTAGTTTTCCCCAACAGAGTCTCTCTGGGGATACAAACCACTCTTAAGGATAGGTGCCGTGCCCAGCCGTAGACAGCCAACGCAAAGCAAACTCAGCAGCATCTTTGGAATTTTTTTTGTCTCGTATTTTTTGTCAGGGAATTTATTTCTAACCTTGCAGGTCCTTTGCATAAAAATGATAGCTTTTGAATTTGTTTTTTGTGGGGTATCTGTGTGTGTGCACTGGGGTCTCTGAGTCTGGCTAAGTTTCTTGTGCTCTTTCTTTGGCTCTTGTTCTTCTGTTTGTGTATTTGGTTTGTCCCGTTCCAGTTTGTTTATTTTATCTTATTTTATTATTATTCTTTAGATGCTTGTTCTAAGGAGAGACAGAGAGGGTGTGTATTTAGATGTGGAGGGTGTGGGGCATCGCAGAGGAGAAGAAACTATAATCAGAATATATTGTATTAAAAATCTATTGTCAATAAAAGAAAGGGGAAAAAGAGAAAAGAGTTGCTTGGAGGCGTAGGTCACTGGAAACAAGATCTGGAGATTCCTGTTTGTCCCTGCTTCTTGTCTACCAGCGGTGACCTCTGCCACAGGTCCCTGCCACCATGGTCTGCCTCAAAATAGGCCCAGAATCAAGGACCAGAGTCCTTTGGCTTCATCCCTCTGAAACCATGAGCTAAGATAAATCCTTTGTCTTTAACTCTTTATGGTAGGTATTCTGTCACTGTGGTGAAAAAACATAAGTAATCCAATCAGGAAAGCGGTGGCTGGAGAGATGGGCAGGTGGATGGGCAAGATGAATGGAGAGGACGGTGGGAAGGAGAACCGTTAGGTAAATGCCATGGGAAAGCAAGGGCGTTGGGATGGCTCGGTAAATGCCATGGGAAAGCAAGGTGGTTGGGATGGCTCGGTAAACTGTCAGAGGAACTCAATGGCAGACTGCTAATCCCTGTGATAATACACTGGCAGGGCTGATGTCCTCATGGGAAAACAAATTTTGATGCTCGTTCATATAATGTGCATTGATTAATTTGAAACAGACCATACATGTACACTTGAGAGCTAATTTGTAAAATATCTAAAGGAAATCACAGAGGAAAGGATCTTTACCTAGCCTTAGCCAAGAATTCTTATACAGAACATGAAAACATGAATCAGGAAAGGAGGAAGTTGATATATTAAAATGTTACCAAATTTAAAAAATGTTTTCTATTTGGAAAAAAATGCTAAGGAAGGGAAAAGGCACATCAAAAGCTGCAAGGAAAACACTTGGGAAAGATGCGTCTGAAATAGGCCGTGGGGTAGAAGAAAGAAATCTTACAGTTCAAGAGTGCTGAAAGTGAGGGGAGGATGGGAATTACACTCCAGCCAAGAAGGTGCAAAACTGAAAAATAAGCATAGAAGAAGCCACCACCAGGCACCGGGCACCGGGTACCAGGCACCAGGGAAATACAAGTTAAAGGTGAGATGGAAGTCTATCCCATATCCAACAGAGTGGCTCAGGCATAACAAACACAATGAACAACAGCATCTACTTTCTGTCCATGAAGAAATAATGGGACCATATTTGCCCATCCTGCCAAGAGCCACCAGAGAATGAGCAAGTTGTGTGAAATTATAATTTTTCAGAAACTGGACACAATTGATGCAGAATTGAGATCCTGGAGAAATGCGCAGGACAGCATGAGGTGAATGATCACAGCTTCTGGTATTCAGTACCCACGTGAGTGCCCACATGGAGCCTGAGAATCCTTCAACTTGGAGAGGCAAGAACTGGAATGTCAGAAGGTCAAAGGGGCTAGAATTTGTGGCTTAAGATATTTACAGTGACCTCATAGAGAAGCACAATTTAAGAAAGTGGCAGAGGAAAAAAAAAAAAGAAAGTGGCAGAGGGACCCACTTGACATGTATGATGGATGGAAGGATGGACTTTTTCAATGAGAGGAACTTAATGTGACTTTAGAAAAGGAATAGTGGTATAGATGTATCCAAAAGCAATATTAGACTTCTCACACCAGGCAGGAAATGGTTAATGTTTCACTGCCAAAAAGAGAAAGGCCTTCTGGATTATGGACATAGAAAAGAAACTTCAGAAGCTTCAGTAATGAAACAGTAGCAGTACTGTAAGATGAAAGATCACTGTAAGATGCTGTGAACCCAGTAAAAATTTTTAAAGTACACTTCAACAATGCATGTATGCCGACTAGTCATGTTATACACCCAGCTGTCAACTTGACAACCTAGTATCACCTGGGAAGAGAATCTTAGTAACAAATTATCTGCATGAGGTTGGCCTGTGGGCATGGCTATGGGAAGATGATGGAAGAAGTTGATGGAAGAAGACCAGGTCCACCATTCCCTAGGCAAGAGTCCTAAACAGCATAAAGGAGGAAGAAGCTATCTGAGAGGATGTAAGCAAGGACCCATGCATTTTGTTCTTTCTCTGCTTTTCCCCGTGGATGTGATGCTTTAAGTTCCAACCTTGACTTCTCTGCAATAACAGTCTGTGACCTGGAATGATTGCTTTCTGTCAGGGTACTTGTTATAGCAACAAACATGAACCTAAGACAGCATCCCAGTTACTTCAAGTAATGTTAATACATACCAGAAAAAAGAATCTAATACTACTTAAAGAAAAGTTAGAAAAAAAAAATGAAACAAAGAAACCCTAAAATTCTAAAACTCACAATCTATACCAGCTAGTCTAAAATTACCAAGCATGCCAACAATTGGAAAGATGCTATTGATTTTAAAGAAAATCCAGTCAATGAAACTGGCTGCGTAAATGATAAAAATGCTGGCGCTGCTAAGGAATAGGCTTAAAAACCATCTTAAGGTTAGGGAGATGGCTCGATGGGTAAGGCACTTGCTAGGCAGGGTGAAGACCAGAACGCTGATCTCCAGAACCCACACAAAAGCTGCGGGGCCGGTGGGGGGGAGCAATGGGGCTCTCTGCCACCCTCAGCATGGGCAATGAGGCTCACCTGCCACCTTTAACACACAAGTTGCTTTCGACCATTGTGCTTTATCACAGCAATACAAACCCTAACAAAGACAAGGTCCCAGAAATAGAACTCAGGTCATCAAGTATCAATTACCCTTTGAGCCATCTCACCAGCCCCCAAAAGATAAACTTTAAATATAACTACATAGCTAAACACCAGGGAGAATAGAAGAAATAAAACAAAAATTGCTAATGTGAAGGTTAGTAAGGCAGCCGTGTCCATAAACCCTTCTATGAACAGCAGACCTCATCACAGCACACGCTTGCAGCTGCGGGATGCTCATTCAGAGTGGTTACTGTTAGTGTGAGTCACAGGCTGTGTTGGACAGTTTGTGTCCACTTCCCACCGGCCTTTGTATAGACGATTTTTTGTTTAGATTTTATAGAGGAGGAAATTGAGGCTTACAGAGGACAACTGACTTGTCCCAAATCACATAGCTTGTTAGTAACTGACTCACCAAAGGAACCTAAACGCATTCTAGTATTTTTAAAGGAAGGTGTTGTTTTTTTTTTTTTTAAATTATAGCTTGAAAATCTTGAAGGAAAAAAAAAACCTCACAGAATCTCTGCTGTGGTTGCCATGGAAACCTGAAAAGAGATTACATACACATCAGTTTTACAACTCCATCTTTTAATAGGTGCAGAATATAACCACAGGCTGCTGATTCCTGGTGGAAATCTCCCAGAAAAAAATCTATCTAATCAAAAAAATCTCATCATCTTCCCTAATACAAAAATCCCAATTCACAGACTAAGCAGAACTCTCCCAGAAAGAGTGTATGGCAGTTCCTTTTCTTCTGACACCCTCTCTACTAGGACATGAACCAAGACAAGAAAAATTAAAGTGATATTGAAAGGAAAGACACTAAGATGCAATGCAGTTGATACCTACATCAGGAGCTGACTAAGAGGCTGGGCAAAAGGAGTTTGTGAACATCAGCTTAAGGAAGTGATGCTATTACTGAGGAAAATAGAGAATGGCCCCTGGCAATCAAGACAGTCTACCTCAGCTGGGATCTTTGTGGTGCTGAGGTACAGCCATTGTCAATGTCAACTGTCACAGTGAGATGTAATTCTGAAATCCAACTAAGGTTATGAGTCTGTTGACAAAGGTGAACATCTTTGCTTGTCTAATGTTAGACTCAAGAATAACTCTTTGAAAGCAGGTTTGAAAAGTTATAAATAAAACAACAATACTAAGGAAAGTAAAACAAGATATGCCGGGCTTTTTTTTTTTTTTTTAAAAAAAAAAAGACTTTTGACTTTGATTCAGTTAGTCGGAACAATTAGGTTGGTTTATTGATTAAGATAGGGCTTGATTGAAGATGATAGAAATCTCAATGTAAAAACATCTTAAACAACATAGAACTTTCTCGTGGAAAAGTCTACATAGTCCTTTGGCAGGTCTACCTTCATGAGAGCCTCCACTCTCGGCATGGGGCTTTCAACTGTAGGGATCACTCTCGGCATGGGGCTTTCAACTGTAGGGATCACTCTCGGCATGGGGCTTTCAACTGTAAGGATGACCTCTGCATACTGTGTGGAAGCATCACCTGTCAGTAAAAAGCGGTTGGCCTATTAGTAAAAGGCAGGAAGTAGATATATATATATATCTAAGAGTAATGTCAGAAGATAAGAGAAAGAAATAAAGAACAACACTTAACCTATGGAAGGACTGATCTGAAGTTCCATATTCTCTTTTCTACATGCATCCCCTTGCTATGGTCTATGTGGGGTACTCTATCTTTGTGCCCTTATCAAGAAAGACCTCTTGACAAGAAGATGCTCTCTAGAAATAACCAGAGATGCTGTTCTTGAGATGGGCATGGTTGACTCGTTCATTTGTTCATAGATTTACCCAAGGCATATCTGTGAAGGGCTACTTGTGGGTACATTGTGTGGGGGTACATGTATAAATATAGCCAGAGCTTAATATCAGACTAGCCACTCAGAAGCTAACCATTTGTTGTTGTTGTTTTGAGACAGGATCTCTCATTGGCCTAAAGCTTGAAGAGTAGTCTAGTCTAGACTGGCTCATCAGTGACTCCCAGGGCTCTGGTTTCCCAGTACTGAGATCCCAAGCACAAGGCACTATGTGTGTAGCTTTTTAAAGTGTAGGTTCTGGGATAAAATTCAGATCATACTAGAGCAGCCAGTGCTTTGCCACCTGAGCCATTTCTTCAGCCCCTCATGCTGTAATCACTAATCATGTGGTAGACACCAGGCTTTATGTCATTCACTCATTCATTCATTTATTCATTCAGTGCATTGTGTTGCTGTATGAGTTTATATAGACCACAAGTTCACAGGTGCCCATAGATGCCAGAAATCCGCATTGGATCCCTGAAGCTAGAATTGAGTGTTGCCTGGGATATACATGCTGGGAACTGAACCTGGATTCTCTGTGAGAGAAGTAAGCACTCTTAATCCTTGAGCTATGTCTTCAATACAGATCAGCATTTCTGGTAGATTCTGGAAACAGTGAAAGCCAACAGCAAGACCCAAGACAGCAAACCATGTCAGCACAATGTGGAAAAAAAAATGTATCTAAGTTTCTCAGTTGAAAGGAAAGCCTTCAAGGACTCTATGGTAGAGAAATGAACATGTCACCTAGATCCTTAAAAAGCAGGACTTGGATAAGAGTCCACATAACCTTGGGGGGAACAGGAGAAAGTAGTAGCTGAGGAGTGTAATCAAATAGAGGAGGAGGCATTCCAGACAGAAGGATGGGCAAAGGCAAATATAACGAAATATGGGCAAGTACGGTGCTGGGAACCCTTGGCAGCTCCATGAGGAGATCAGAGGTGTAGGAGGAGATCCAGAGGGGAATGACAGTAGGTGAGCCATGGATACAGGCCGAGTCCCCACAATAAAGGGCAGTACACACGGGCTGGAAACCTTGCCCATCCTTCTCACAGTGGGGGCCCAGGAGGAGCCTAGGAATGGAGACCTGGAGAGTGTGTGTTTTTAAATATTGATCCGGAGGGCATGTGGAAATGTGCGGGGCAGACAGAAGGCACCCCTGAAGCAGGGAAACTGTTCATTTGCAAGTGCTGTCTGAGCTCCAGCTCCGCAGGCCCTCTGTGATGCGGTAAAGACACCAAATGCAGTGAACTTGCAGACACAGGAGCACTCAAGGAGCCGCAGGAAAGAGACGCACAAGCAGGTGCTTGCTGTGTTCCACACGGCGTGAGAAGGGAAGGAGGGTGGGCATGGCGGGCACTGGCTTAGCTCTCCCGGAATGGGATCCAGACATCTGCAGAGGGAAGTAAACATTGGTTAGTGAAGGTCAAAACCAGCTTCTGACAGGGTCAAGAGCTGCAAACGGCATTCCTACAAACGAAGCGAAACATGATAAAACCTTGTGTATCTGAGGCTCAAAGCACAAGGGTAGATAGTATAAAATTTATCCCTGAGGAGGACAGAAAGATCTGGGGAAATCACATGATCAGATTTGGTTAGATGCAATCGCCTAGGTCTGAAGAGTTTGAGAGGGTGCATTAGAGGGTAGAAAGCAAGTTAGCAAGCTGTGGGTGTCGGCTTGTTCCTTTCTCACCCACCACATACTCTTGTCCACTCTCTTTCCATCCAGGGATGGCTCGCTGTTGTGCGTTCAACGTCTGCCTGTGTTCAGGCTTCCAGTTGGATTCAAACTAGGAAACTGGGTGGGAAGAGTGATGTAAAGCAAATGCTAAATGCTTAGTAAACAAATTTCTTACCTAGCTTCCACTTCTCTGCCTGTGGTGTTACCCCAGCCTTGTTCATCACACTCACATTGGGCGGTCTTAGCATTACAGGACTCCTGTGCTTCTTCCATCTTAGTGGTACAGGACTTCTGTGCTGCTTCCATCTTAGTGGTACAGGACTCCTGTGCTGCTTCCGTCTTAGCGGTACAGGACTCCTGTGCTGCTTCCGTCTTAGCGGTACAGGACTCCTGTGCTGCTTCCATCTTAGCGGTACAGGACTCCTGTGCTGCTTCCATCTTAGCGGTACAGGAGTCCTGTGCTGCTTCCTTCTACAAGCTGTTCCCTTCCTGCCCTGTCCTGGATCTCTCAGAACCGCTGCATGCACCTCCTGTCTGGGAACCGAAACTGCAAGAGAAACCGGCAAGCTACAGGGCATTGTGCTAGCCCTTGTCGGTTCCCTACACCATGCTCTTCAATAATTGACCCTTTATTAAATTCCCAAGTCCCCCCATACCATGCCAAACCGTTTGCTGCCAGGATCCTGACTAATATAATTACTAAACACTACCCTCGCTTAAATCTCATTTCTTTACACTTTGAACCTGTAAAGGTATAAGCCACAAATCTTCCTGAAAGAAGGACTAAGTCTCAGATGGTTCCTAACACTCACAGCTCTTGTTCAGCTTTTCAAAACAGCAAACTCAGATGAAATCAGAATTTGAAGAGGAAAAAAATGGCAAAAATTCTTGCTACTAACAAGTTTACAACTTGGCTGTGGGGAGATAAGCTTGTAAATACACCACTAATAGAAAAGACCCACTGGACTGATCTTTGGCCTGCCTCCTAAGATTGGAATGTAAGCAAATAGTTCAGACTCGATAAAACCCACTGTTTCTAATGCCGGATTCCACAAGGAGGGCATGCGGTAGTGCCTTGAATCTCACAATCATTTCTGATGCAGCTAGGGTAGATCATAGTCCAGGCGTGGCTTCCTGGGATCCATCTTTGTTTTCAGAGAATGGGTATATGGGATGAGAAGACACCTCTGCAAGCATCACCGCAGACACATGCAGTTCCAGGACAGTTGTTCTTTATCTGCACAATTTCTTAAGGCGGATCATGACATATCAAGAAACGGTAACTGACAGACATTCCTACCAAACTGGGTGCTATTTTTGTAGAGAAGGAATATTCACATATTTGTATTTCTTTTAGCCAAATCGTGCATTTCTTAGTCCCAGGATACTTCTGAGTGTGGAAGGGGGATTTTCTACACCTGCCACACAGCTGGGTCTGAGGACTGCCTGCATGCTCCCAGCATGCTCTGGGATTAGTTTCCATACCAACCAGTGTAAGAGTGCTTCTACCCCATCAGGGAAAGGCACTAATAGAATAGGCATATGTGAGGGAGAGCAAGAGACAGACTGAATGGCTGTAGTCAGTTATTATAGAGCAGCCTATTCTCTATCTTTCGCTCTGTGACAAGAGAATGGGAGACGGAGTGCAGACTGCTGTTTGCTAAGAGCTCGGGGCTCATTCACATACCTTATCACATTATCTCACTGGTATCCTTCGAAAAGAAAAGAAGTTCGCACTTTGCAGACTGGGAAACAAAGGTACAGGGTGAGAGAGTGGTAGGCTATGTACAGGGTGAGGAGCTGCTAACACCAGAATAGGATTCCAGGGGCCTGCCTCTAAAATCTGCATTTCCTGACACTTTCGCTTTAACTCTTACCTTCATGTTTCTATTAACTGAAACATGGTGGAGAAAGTTACAAAAAAGGGGGAAAAGCCCCAAAAAAACAAGTAACACGAAAGCAAGCATATATGTTGAACTTGAGTTTAAAACAACAACAACAACAAAAAAATCTCACCTATTTTTTTCCTAAGTGAAAAAAGTAATTTCAGCTTTAGAATAATGGATATTTAGTCCACTGGCGTGAGACATTATTTGTGACTCAAGGAAATAATAATGTGGTACCCAGCAAGCCATGATTGACAGGCAGAGGGCAGGAAGCACAGGCAGGTGTGTCCTGATGAAAACGGACTAAAATGCCAGCTTGTTTTCTAACCTGTCTGGAAGAGTCTGCCTTTGGCCTCAGCCTCTGTGGACAGAGAAAACTATGAACTGACCTCAATGAGGGACAAAAATGTGTCTCAGGAAACAGAGACCAAGGGCATGTTAAGCACTGCCAAAAGGCTGATGCTGCAGTTCCAGAGATCATGAAATTTTTCTCATTACATCACTCCATGTGAGAAGGAAAAAAAAAAAAGACACCCTGGACAATGAATGCAGAAATGCCAGAGTCACTTTATGTCCTTGATAGCCTTCCAAAGTTAATCCAATTATTTCAAGTCAACAGCCAGTGACATACTAGTGTCAGGTGCTTTCTGAACCCAGAGAGCCTGGTGCACAGAATCCTCTTCTGAACTTGTGCCTTGGAATTTTGTTGATTTGCCCCTGTTACTCACCATGATGTCCTATGTTCAGAATCTTCTTTGCAGAATAGAATATTGGCTCAGGCCTGAGGAAATTGTTGGCCCTTCTCCAGAGGACCACCCTGTGGTTGGTAACTCCTGTTTGTCTGGGTAACACAGGCAATATACCTAATATGTAATGTAGGCAACACCTAATATGTAATTAGGCAATGTAATATACATAATACATTTCCAATCCTGCCCATGCCAAGGAAAGACAGATTTGAAGCCAGGCTTAAGAGGACCAGCTGGTAGCTTGTGGTGACATTAGTCTGCTAATAGCACTTTTCCTGCTGGCGGCAGGCAAGGGCCTTCTCATGACTTCCAAAGCTCCTGTCTATATGAGTGCTTAATGCCAACATTGTAGGAGTATTGTGAGGAGACATTAGCAAATACCCATTCACCTTGATACAGCATGGATGAAACATACAAAAATAAAGTATTCTATACAAGTGAATGAACCCATGAGTTTGCAATAGGAATGTGAGTCAAGGGCTATGTACAGGACCACGGGTTACTCAAAGGTTGCTGTATCACTAAGAAGCTAACCTCAGCATAGGTAAGCACTCATTAAAGCTGAATCCCTGAGAGCTTCTTGCACAATTTATAAGTAGCTTAGACAGCAAGAGTCCCCTCTCTGATTGCTACTGATCACACAGCCTTAGAGGGGACCTTATGAATCTTATCACTTCTGGGAGCTTCCGAAACCTTGTAAGTTTCATTTACTTCCTGGGCCTTGTTTGTTACCCTTATTACCTGAGCCTTATGAGCTCTTCTCTTCCCTTCAGGAAGGAATGTTTCCATTTAGAGGGAAGAGCTGTAAAACAGGATTGAGTGTGATACTCCTTATATAGCTTTAGTCTTATACTCATGACTTCATTGTATTCTAATGTTCTCTCAGAGTCCGTCTCTGTGTGGGACAAAGCTACTTGTCATGCAAGCCTCTTCCTTCACATCCAGAGAGAGTGCACACGGGGGGGGGGGAGGGGAGGGAGAAACGAAGCTGGCCACACTGGGGCTTCAGCAGGGTTTCATAAGACGCCCGCAATTAAACAGCTTCTAAACATACATGGTAAGGGTCTTTCTGGATAGAGTGGATAAATAATTGGAAATTAATTAATTGGATAATTAATTGGAAACAGTGAACTTTGGGAGCAACAATGAGTATATTACAAAAACAAATTGGAAAGCTCACTTAAATGTAATGAAGCCTGAATTTAAACTAATCTTCCTCAGCTTATTAGAATCATGTGTCAGCTACCCCTTACCAAACTCAGAATGCTATTTCATGAAATAAAACAATTAGGTGACAGAAGCGACTTAAAACATTAGTAGTAAATCTCTACCTTGTGCAAGCCTCAGGCTGATCTACGCCATTTTACAAGGTGTGAAAGCAGATTCTATATGAGACTTCAAAGAACAAGCAATGCATTTAAAGGATTCTGAATGCACTTGCAAAAAAAAAAAAAAAAAGATCCGTGTTTCCTTGCTGCTTTTGGCACATTGCTAGGAGCACGGGTAATCTTTTTATTATGCCCCTGCCTCATACAGTCTTTAACAGGCGGCTCTCCATTTATCTGGCATAAACACAGGTCCTCCCCTTGAGCTGAAATGATAAACTAGCTGTTACAAAGAGCTGGCTTACCAGAAGAGTGTTCCGACATAGCTAACACAGTGATTTTTCTGTGGCTTAACATATTTTCAAGAGCAATTCAGCTGCATGCTCATCTCTAACATAAAATTCCTTTTACCAGCTATAAGAAAATAAATAATGAAATTGCTTCTGTGGAAGTCCTCATACAAAACTCACAGGGGGTTATCCCTCTTCCCAGCATGCTTTATGAGGTTGTCCCAGCCTGGCCGCACTAAATCCCAAAATGTATGTTTCTGTGAGCACAACTGCTGATATTGGACGAGTCCCAAGAGTGTTCAAGACAAGAATGTATCAAAGCATCATGATGATCGACCAATTTTCCCTGGCAGAGCACCCAGATACATGAAGCTCCCCTCCCCCTGTGTCCCTGCAAAGTCCAAACTGCTGTTTCCAGACAATCCTGTAACCCAGTCAGACATTCTCAACCTGTGGGCCATAACCCCTTCGGTATGGAACAACCCTTGCACAGGAGTCACAGGTCAGATATCCTGCATCTCAGACAGTTATATTGCAATTAATAACAGTAGCAAACTTACATTTATGAAGTAGCAGCAGAAATAATTTTATGGTTGGGGACCACCACAACATAAGGAACTTTGGTAAAGGGTTACAGCATTAGGAAGGTTGAGAACCGCTGTCCTAGAAGCAGCCCCTCCCCCCCACACACACACACAGGCCACCCTCTTGATATAAATCAACAACTGCATTTTGAGCAATCTAAGTAAAGGAACATGCAGGAGGTCAAAAGGGCAGAAATGGTGTTAGAGCACAGAATCCCAGGATGGCGACCTATGAAGGACCAGGAAGCGGAATACCTCCACTGCTGTAGTGGGACTTTCTCAGACCTGCCAGTACTATATATAATGATATAGAAGCTTTTTAATATGTTAAGCTTAGGCCTTTTTAGTTAGGGCAGTCTCCCAGCCACCCTACACTTATCCTAATTAGTTCTGGTACTACTTGTTGCCATGTGGCTAGCTCTGTTCCACTCTGGTCCATCCATTCACCGCTGTGTCCACTGGCAAAATCTCTCACAGCGTATTTCTTCTACCAGCATATCTCTCTCTCTCTCTCTCTCTCTCTCTCTCTCTCTCTCTCCCTCTCCCTCTCCCTCTCCCTCTCCCTCTCCCTCTCCCTCTCCCTCTCCCTCTCCCTCTTCCCTCCCTCTCCCTCTTCCTCTCCTTCTTCCTCTACCTCCCTCTCTTGCCCCCTCTCTCTCCAGTTCCATCTTCTACTTCCTGACTAGGTATTAGACATTAGCTCTTTATTACAGGCAATCAGATACAATTCTAAATTACCTCCAGGCTAGTGAGAAGGAATGAATATTTACAAAAAAATGAGACTAGTGATGGGCCACAGAAATAATAATACCAAGGTCCTGCCAGCATTTGGCTCTCTGTGAGAACAGAATTAACAATGGGATATACAAAGACACACCTCACACAATGTAACCCCAACACACTACCCTATTGCTCTACTCAGAATCAGGTCTGAAGAGAGAAGGCAAAAGATAAACAAGAAGGCCTCAGAGGACCCCGTCACCTTAGCAGATTCCTGTGTGGCCTTTGCTACCTGTATTGGACCCAAGTCTAGTTGAGGACAGGTTCCCACATGCTACTATCTGTATAAATCTCTACTATGATGGCTAAAAGTAAAGACGATGAAAACTATATCTATAGTAAGTTGTGAAGAAGTATATAATATAAAATATAAAAATACTTAAATTGTAATATCAAAACCATAAGGCACAGGGCATATGATCAGTGGAGCAGCTGGGACAGGATCCTTCCAGTTGCCATCTGTACCCGGGAGTCAAGTGGCTCCACAGCCATCTGCATCCAGATCCTGCCAGAAGAGAGTTGGTCTCCCAGGCATGCTGACACAGGCTTACAAGCCCACAGGAGGGACAAGCCCCAACAAGAGAGAGCAAGACCAACTAACACCAGAGATAACCAGGTGGTGAAAGGCAAGCACAAGAACCCTACTACAGAAACCAAGGCTACTTGGCAACATCAGAACCCAGTTCTCCCACCACAGCAAGTCTCAGGATACCCCAACACACCGGAAAAGCAAGAGTTGGATTTAAAATCACATCTCATGATGCTTATAAAGGGCTTCAAGAAGGACTTAAATAACTCCCTTAAAGAAATACAGGAGAATACAGGTAAACAGCTAGAAGCCCTTAAAGAATTACAGTGAACTACAACCAAACAGGTGAAGGAATTGCACAAAAACCATCCAGGATCAGGAGACAATACTGGAGATAGAAAACCAAGGAAAGAGATCAGGAGTCATAGATGCAAGCATCACCAATAGAATACAAGAGATAGAAGAGAAAATCTCAGGTGCAGAAGATACCATAGAAAACATTGACACAAGAGTCAAAGAAAATGGAAAACGCAAAAAGCTCCTAACCCAAAACATCCAGGAAATCCAGGACACAATGAGAAGACCAAACCTAAAGATAATAGGGATAGAAGAAAGCAAAGACTCCCAACTTAAATGGCTAGGAAATATCTTCAACAAAATAGAAGAAAACTTCCCTAACCTAAAGAAAGAGATACCTATGGACATGCAAGAAGCCTACCGAACTCCAAATAGATTGGACCAGAAAAGAAATTCCTCCTGTCACATAATAATCAAAACCCAAAATGCACAAAACAAAGAAAGAATATTAAAAGCACTAAGGGAAAAGATCAAGTAACATATAAAGGCAGACCTATCAGAATTGTACCAAACTTCTCACCAGAAACTATGAAAGCTGGGCAGATGTCATACAGACCCTAAGAAAACACAAATGCCAACCCAGGCTGCTATACCAGAAAAACTCTCAATCACCATAGATGGAGAAACCAAGATATTCCAGGAGAAAGCCAAATTTATACAATATCTTTCTACAAATTCAGCTCTTCGAAGGATAATAAATGGAAAACTCCAATACAAGGAGGGAAACTACACCCTAGAAAAAGGAAAAAAAGTAATCTTCCATTAACAAACCAATAAGAAGACAGCCACATAAACATAACTCAACCTTTAACAACAATAATACCAGCAAGCAATAATCACTTTTCCTTAATATCTCTTAATAACAATGGACTCGATTCCCCAATAAAAAGACATGGAATAACAGACTGGATACATAAACAGGACTCAACATTTTGCTGCATATAAGAAACCCACTTCAGTGACAAAGACAGGCAATACCTCAAAGTAAAAGGCTGGAAAACAATTTTCCAAGCAAATGGTCCCAAGAAACAAGCTGGATTAGCTGTTATAATTTCAAATAAAGGCTGGGCATGATGGTGCACACCTGTAATCCCAGCACTTGGGAGGCAGAGGCAGGCGGATTTCTGAGTTCGAGGATAGCTTGGTCTTCAGAGTGAGTTCCAGGACAGCCAGGACTACACAGAGAAACCCTGTCTTGAAAAACCAATAATAATAATAATAATAATAATAATAATAATAATATCAAATAAAATCAACTTTCGAGTTAAAATTATCAAAAAGGATAAGGAAGGGTATGTCAGACTCATCAAAGAAAAACTATACCAAGAACTCTCAATCCTGAATATCTCTGCTCCAAATGCAAGGGGCACTGAACTGACATTCATAAAAGAAACTTTACTAAAGCTCAAAACACACATTGTACCTCATACAATAATAGTGAGACTTCAACACCCCACTCTCAGCAATCGACAGATCATGGAAACAGAAACTAAACAGAGACACAGTGAAACTAACAGAAGCTAAGAACCAAATAGATTTAACAGATATCTATAGAACATTTTATCCTAAAACAAATATACCTTCTTCTCAGCAGCTCATGGAACCTTCTCCAAAATTGGCCATATAATCCAGGCACAAAACAGGACTCAACAGATACAAAAAGATTGAAATAATCCCATGAATCCTATCAGATCGTCACAGTCTGAGGCTGATCTTTAATAACATCAAAAATAGGAAGCCCACATATACGTGGAAGCTGAACAACACTCTACTCAATGATAACTTGGTCAAGGAAGAAATAAAGAAAGAGATTAAAGACTTTTTAGAATTTAATGAAAATGAAGCCACAACATACCCAAACCTATGGGACACAATGAAAGCAATCCTAAGAGGAAAATTCATAGCTCTTAGTGCCTCCAAAAAGAAACTGGAAAGAGCTTACACTAGCAGCTTGACAGCATATCTGAAAACTCTAGAACAAAAAGAAGCCAATACACCCAAGAGGAGTAGATGGCAGGAAATAATCAAACTCCAGGCTGAAATGAAATAAATAGAAATAAAAAGAACTATTCAAAGCATCAACCAAACCAGGAGCTGGTTCTTTGAGAAAATCAACAAGATAAATAAACCCTTAGCCAGACTAACCAGGGGGCACAGAGAGAGTATCCAAATTAACAAAATCAGAAATGAAAAAGGAGACATAACAACAGAAACTGAGGAAATCCAAAAAGTCATCACTACTACAAAAGCCTTTATTCAACAAAACTGGAAAATCTGGATGAAATGGACAATTTTCTAGAGTGATACCAGGTACCAAAGTTAAATCAGGATTAGATAAACAATCTAAACAGCCCATAACCCCTAAAAAAATAGAAGCAGTGATCAATAGTCTTCCAACCAAGAAAAGCCCAGGACCAGATGGGTTTAATGTAGAGTTCTGTCAGACCTTCAAAGAAGACCTAATACCAATAGGCTCCAAACTATTCCAAAAAATAGAAACAGAGCACTACCCAATTCCTTCTACAAAGCCACAATTACTCTGATACCTAAACCACACAAAGACCCTACAAAGGAGAACTTGAGACCAATTTCCCTTATGAATATCGATGCAAAAATACTCAATAAAATTCTTGCCAACTGAATCCAAGAACACATCAAAATGATCAAACAGGCTTCATCCCAGGGATGCAGGGATGGTTCAATATAAGGAAATCCATCAACACAATCCACTACATAAACAAACTCAAAGGAAAAAAAACCCACATGATCATTTCATTAGATGCTAAAAAAGAATTAGCAAAATCCAACACCCCTTCATGATAAAAGTCTTGGAAAGATCAGGAATTCAAGACCCATACCTAAACATAGTAAAAGCAATATACAGCAAACCAGTAGCCAACATAAAACTAAGTGGAGAGAAACTTGAAGCAATCCCACTGAAACCAGGGACTATATAAGGCTGTCCACTCTCTCTATGGCTATTCAATATAGTACTCTAAGACCTAGCTAGAGCAATTAGACAACAAAAGGAGGTCAAAGGGATATAAATTGGAAAGGAAGACATCAAAATATCATTATTTGCAGATGATATGATAGTAGACTTAAAAGATCCCAAAAATTCCACAAGAGAACTTCTAATCCTGATAAACAACTTCAGCAAAGTGGCTGGATATAAAATTAACTCACACAAATCAGTGGCCTTCCTCTATCAAAGGATGAACAGGCTGAAAGAAATTATAGAAACAACTCCCTGCACAATAGTTCCAAATAATATAAAATACCTTGGTGTGACTCTAACTAAACAAGTGAAAGATCTGTATGAAAAGAATGTCAAGTCTCTGAAGAAGATCTCAGAAGATGGAAAGATCTCCCATGTTCATGGATTGGCAGGATTAATATAGTAAAAATGGCCATCTTGCCAAAAGCAATCTACAGATTCAATGCAATCCCCATCAAAATTCCAGCTCAATTCTTCATAGAGGTAGAAAGAGCAATTTTCAAATTCATCTGGAATAACAAAAAACCTGGAATATTGAAAACTATTCTCAACAATAAAAGAACTTCTGGTGGAATCACCATCCCTGACCTCAAACTGTACTGCAGAGAAATTGTGATGAAAACTGTATGGTATTGGTACAGTGACAGGTAAGCAGATCAATGGAAGAGAACTGAAGACCCAGAAATGAACCCACATACCCATAGTCACTTGATCTTTGATAAAGGAGCTAAAAACCATCTGGTGGAAAAAAGACAGCATTTTCAACAAATGGTGCTGGTTCAACCGGCGGTTAGCATGTAGAAGAATGTAAATTGATGCTTTCTTATCCCCTTGTACAAAGTTAATGTCCAAGCGGATCAAGGACCTCCACATAAAACCAGATACACTGAAACTGATAGAAAAGAAAGTGGGGAAGACCCTTGACCACAGGGGTACAGGAAAAATTTCCCAAGCAGAAGACCAATAGCTTACACTCTAAGATCAAGAATTGACAAATGGGACCTCATAAAATTGCAAAGCTTCTGTAAAGCAAAGGGCACTGTCAATAGGACAAAATGCAGCCAACAAATTGGAAAAAGATCTTTTTCCAACCCTACATCTGATAGAGGACTAATATCCAATATATACAAAGAACTCAGGAAGTTAGAATCCAGAGAACCAAATAACCCTATTAAAAAAATGGGGTACAGAGCTTAACAAAGAATTTTCAACTGAGGAATTCTGAATGGCTGAGAAGCACCTAAAGAAATGTTCAACATCCTTAGTCACAGGGAAATGCAAATCAAAACAACCTTGAGATTCCACCTTACACCAGTCAGAATGGCTAAGATCAAAAACTCAGGTAATTGCAAATGCTGGAGAGGATGTGGAGAAAGAGGAACACTTCTCCATTGCTGGTGGGATTTCAAGCTGGTAAAACCACTCTGGAAACTAGTTTGGTGGTACATCAGAAAAATTGGACATAGTATTAGCAGAGAACCCAGCTATACCACTCCTGGGCATATACCCAGAGGATGCTCCAACATGTAATAAGGACACATGCTCCACTATGTTTATAGCAGCCTTATTTATAATAGCCAGAAGCTGGAAAGAACTCAGATGTCTCTCAGCAGAGGAGTAGATACAGAAAATGTGATACATTTATACAATCGAGTACTACTCAGCTATTTAAAAACAATGAATTCATGAAATTATTCGGCAAATGGATGTAACTAAAAAATATCATCTTAGTGAGGTAACCCTATCATAAAAGAACACACATGTTACGTACTCACTGATAAGTGGATATTATTCCAGAAGCTTGTAATACCCAAGATATAATTCATAGACCACATGAAGCTTAAGAAGGAACAACAAAGTGTGGATACTTTGGTCCTTTTTAGATAGGGTATAAAATACCCATGGGAAGAAATACAGAGACAAAATGTGGAGCAGAGACTGAATGTAAGACCATCCAGAAACTGCCCCCCCCCACCAGGGGATCCATCCCATATAAAGTTACCAAACGCAGACAATGTTGTGGATGCCAGCAAGTACTTGCTGACAGGAGCCTGATATAGCAGTTTCCAGAGAGGCCCTGCCAGTGCCTGACAAATATAGAGGGGGATGCTCTCAGCCAACCATTGAACTGAGCACAGGGTCCTCAACAGAGGAGTTAGAGAAAGGACCCAAGGAGTTGAAGGATTTACAGCCCAATAGAAAGAACAACAAAACAATATGAACCAGTCAGTGCTCCCAGAGCTCCCAGGGACTTAACCACCAACCAAAGAGTACACATGGAGGTACCCATGGCTCATCCATATGGGTAGCAGAGGATGGCTTGGTCCGACACCAATGAGAGGAGAGGCCCTTGGACCTGTGAAGGCTCATTGCCCCAGTGTAAGGGTGATTGCATTTGAAATGTAAATAAAATATCTAGTAAAAAAAAAAAAACAAACGTAAGTGGGGCATAAATGTATAAACTTGTATACAATAGATACTATGCAGTTAAAAAAGTAGATTGTGAGTATAGAGATGGCTTTTGTAAGTGTCATAGTAACCATAACACAAAATACAGCAGGAATGCAAACTGTAGAGAGAGGGGATTCATAGTTTAACACTGCAGAGAGTGATCACACCACAAACAAAGGGGAGGAAAAGAACGAGGAAGGTATAAAAGCAACAGAAAGCAAGCAAGAATTGGCACGTAAATTGGTACCTATTAAAATAACCTTAGATTAAACTTTCTCATTAAAAGACTGAAGCTGGGTGGTGGTGGCGCACGCCTGTAATCCCAGCACTCTGGGAGGCAGAGGCAGGCAGATTTCTGAGTTCGAGGCCAGCATGGTCTACAGAGTGAGTTCCAGGACAGCCAGGGCTACACAGAGAAACCCTGTCTCGAAAAAACCAAATCAAAACAAAAACAACAACAAAAAAAAAACAAAAAACAAAAAACAAAAAAACCCACAAAACTTAAAAAAGACTGAAATGGCCTAAAAGGTGTAAAAATGCAATCCAAAAATAACAATAAGAGATCACTTAAAGTTTAAGAACACACACACACACACACACACACACACACACACACACGATAGTGGGGGGTGCTGAAAAGGAGGTGCTGAATAAGGGTCTCAAGAAGATGGAAGAGCTGGCTAGGTGTGTTCACATAGCACTGAGGCACATGAAGGCATGAGAAAATTAACAAGCACAAAGTAGACACAAGGACAGTTGCTGTGGGGAACCTTCAACAATGGACCTATAACCACACAGAATGCTAAGAAGGAAATTCTGGGCTTGAATGGCATTGTTAACCAAAGGGCTGATGAATGAATGGAAGTTTCCATCAACAGCTGAATATGTACTTCTGCCCAAAGTTCATGGGATTTTTTTCTAGGGTAGAAAAAAAATATAAAATTCGTTAGCTCACACAAATCTTTTCAAATTTAAGAAGATTGAAAAATATCTAATATTATTTCCAATTTCAAGGATATGGATCTAGGAATACAAAACAAGTACACTTTTATAAAACTGGTTTATGAAAATAAAATTGCATGCTTCTGAACAACCAATGGGTCAAAGAAGAATTCAAGTAACAAATATAAAAGTACTTGAAACAAAAGATTATATAAACACAGCTTACCAAAACAAGTGGTTGTTATAAAAGTGGAGGAAGAGGAGAGCTTCTAACATTAAATACCTCAGAGAGGAAGTCATTTACCAGATAAATGAGCCTACCACCATGCCTCAAGTAGAAAAGAGGATAAATCAAATTCCACATTAGCATAAAATCTTTTTAAAAACATAAATTAAACAGAGAACAGAAAAATAAAAAAACACTAAGTATTGATAATATAAACTAACAAACTCTCAGAGAGATTCTAAAAAAAATAGTAAAAGACTTGAATGAAATAAAAATTAAAAATCAAGAAGTTACAATAGACATATAGGAAATAAGAAGGGAGCATGCCAATGTATTTACTAGACTAGACGAAATGGAAAAATTCCTAGAAGAAAATATATCTTACCAAGATTGAATCAGAAATAATAAGCCTGAGAGAAACAATAATAGATCATATACCAAACAATTAATTTAAAAGCCTTCTTCAAAGAAAAACATCTGGAGCAGAAGGCTTCAGTGGCTGAACATTAAAAAAGAATTCATGTATTATATCTTAACTTTTTCCAAAAAAAGAGCTATAGAAAATTCTTTCGGAAACATTTTTTTTTTTGGAAACCTGATACCTATGCCAGACAAAAATAGCTCAAGAAAAGAAAAACACAGCCTATCTCTCTGGTAAATATCAATGCAAATAACAGAATATTCACAATTTATCCCAGCAACACATCAAAAAAGATTGACTGTTGCGACCGAGTAGAATTTATAATGGCCTACAAAACTTACCTAACACATGCCAGTAAGTCAGTGTGATTCGTCACTCCAGCAGAGCAAAAGAGGCAACGAGAGAGAATGAGAACCATCAACTGAGAGAGAAAATCATTTAACAAAGTCCAACACCCTTTCTCAACGAAACCTCTAACTTCTTAAGATATGGAAAGAAAATTACTCAACATAAGAAGACTTTATGAAAATTCTACAGCTCACATCGTAGCCAATGAAGAGAAACTGAATGCTTTTCCATTACAATCCAGTACGAGACCAGCATCCCAACTCTTAGCATTTCACCCAGAATTGTTTTAGAAATAGTAACAAGGGCAATCAGGGAAGGCACATAAATGGGAAAACCAAAATGGAAGAAGGAAAATCATATTTATTTGCAAGTGACATAATCACATATGTGAAAATCAAAGATTCTATAAACACACAAACTTTTTAGAACTAATAAATGAATATTCTGTTAGGTTGCAGGATACAAAATGAACAGCATTTGTACTAAAATAATAACCTAACTAAAATAGAATTAAGAAGAATAGCATTCATAGTGATAAAATGCTTAGGAACGAATTAACTAAGGAAGTATTTACCTGAGAAAGTTGAAGATCTGTTATACTAATATCTATAAAACATTCAAGACACAAGTAAATGGCACAACATTCCATGCTTTGGAGCAGAATTTTTATATTGTTAACATCACCATACTGACCAAGGATATATGCAGTTTTCAGTGAAATCTCTGCCAAAGTAACAATAGCTTTTGTTACATAAACAGGTAAAAATTCTAAAATACAACTAAAGCCATAAGGGCCCTAAATAGACAAGCAGTTCTAAGAAAAAAACAAAAAACAAAATAGGAGGTATCACATTCTTTGATTTGAAGCTATATTATGAAGCTGCAGTTACTAGAATATCATGGCTTTGTATAAAGATAGCCACACAGATCCATGAAGCCAACGAAGAGGTCACAAGGGAATCCAGACATAGACACCAAGAAGACACAGCAAGGAAATACAATTGCTTCAATTAATGATACAAAAGGGTGAAAGCTGAACCTTATTGGATGACATGCATACAAACCAATTCAATGCAGATCATATGAAGGAAAGACCCTAAATCTGCGTCAGATACTGTAAAACCCCAGAACAGGATGTGGGGAAAGTCTCCTGGACTTCCCACGATTTTTGGATATCCAAACAATAGCCAAAATAAACTGGATGTTGATCTAGAAGTTCTTCATAGGGAAGAAAGCAATCAGCAAGATGAAGCAAGAGCCTCTGGGTTGGGAAAAGAAGAGCCTACCATGTAAGATTGACTTTAAAAAAAAAAAACTATTCGACTTGATAATGATAAACAAAGCTTCCACTTTTAAAATGAGATGATTGAATAGATGTTCATTCAAAGAAGATATGAAAATTCCCAAAGATATATGAAAAATATGTATCATTAATCATTAAAGAAATGCAAGCTAAATCCACTATGGAATACTACCTCGGAGCTGTTGGGATTACTATTATCACAAGGTTAAAGGAAAACATATGTTTGAGAGAAACTGGAAAAAGGGGGCTTTTGCCCATTGCTAGATTTGTGCAGCCATAATAAACAATATGGGAGGGTTGCTAAAGAAATGAAAAATGTATCACCACATATCCTAGCAACATCTCTCTTGCCTATTAGCCCAACCCAAAGTGAATAGCAACATTGTTTATACCAACGGAGATATTAAAACACTGACAGAGAAATGGATAAGGAAAATGCGGTACATACACAATGACATCTTATACAGTCTTAAAAAGCAAAACAAGACAACAACAAGCATAAGACCCTGCCTTTTCCCACAACATGGACAAGCCCAGAGGATGTTGCATTAAGTGAAATAAGCCACACTCAGCAAGAAAAATACTGTGTGATCTCACTTACTGAAGAATGTCAGCTCTTGTATCATTTTTATTTTCTAAATTTCCTGTAATAAGCATCCATTCATTTTATGATTGCACTTTTAAAATTCTGTGTGCTTTGGTTCCTCACATATTTACTTTTATGGATTTACATATATCTGAAATGTTAATTTAGCTCTAAAGAATGATCCTAATAGCTGCAATTTTAGCTAGGAGAGGTACTTGGGTAGTGAGTCTTACTCTTCTTCAAGGATCACCACACATCACAGCTGGTGGTAGGGAAACGCCCAAGTTGCCTGGGGAAGAGATCAACCCAACAGCTAATCACTATCAGCACCAGAGACCAGTTCAATCTGCTAAGAAAACAATTATTCATCTCTTCAAAATCCACTGTCTATGGCTGTGCAATCAACCCACGTTCGCAGTGAAGGTGGAGAAATCAAGCACCTGTGGGGAACCTCAAGCTGGCCTTTCTCATGGATGGCTTGATCTCGGAGAGGACACAGCAGGACAGCCACTGTCACTCCAAGCCATCTGTTTGTTCATCAAATAGCTGGTCTGGCTGTGCGTGACAGCAGTTGGAGCGCACCGCCCTGGGCTTTCGTGGTTCATTCCTGGAGGTGTATTCTTGCAACCCTGCAAAACCAGAGTATTGTTAATTGCTATTCTTTCAAATTCATAAGAAGAACATGTTATTCCAGGGTACCTTGCCAACAATAATTAGTCACTTTGCATATCCCTCTGAAAAGGAGGGTCAGCATTCCTTCCATCATTCTTTGAAACACAGAAGAATATTATGAAAGCTGATGTAACAGTCAAGGGCCAAAACAAAAATTCAACATATTTTCTGGCTTAACAGACATGTCAGAGAATAACAGAATTCTCATGTTGGAAAGAAAAAGATATACTATTTGAGAGGAAGATAAATAAAATGATTGTGACTTTCATCTTAACTACAAACTACTGTACAGTCTTCTAGTTAAGCAATAATCATTTTACTGCTTTGGTCAAAATTGGCTCTTGTAAATTAAAAAGCAAAAACTAGCAGATTCAAGAAGAAAAAACTTCTAACCCCAGAATTACTACTGAGAAAATCAACTACAAAGTTCACATCTCATGACTTGCTATCTTTTTAATAGGGAGCTAAGAATATCTCCCCCCAAACCTAGCAAAAACATGATTGGTAAATCTGTTTAATACCTCTCGGTACACTAAGTACAGATCATATAACTGGCCTGTTTTAGGAAACTCACCAACACCATTATGTGTACAAGTAGCTGATTCCTTTGTATAGTTTTCCACAGAATCCATTGCTTAGCGAGTATCACAATTTGTGGATACATTATATGTTAAGGGGGTATATCCAGGTGGAAAGTACTTTGATTAAATCTATAATAAACATCTTTGCACAATCCTTTTTATAGATGTATGTATACCATTTCTCTTGAGTAAAAGCCAAGGAATAAAACTGTTGTGTCATAGTCATGAAATGCTATGACCCATTTGCATGAGTTGAGTGCATACACTCATACATGCTAACAGTGATGATAAGCAACTTTCTAATGTTAATTTTCTAACTCGTATCTTCTGTTAAATGTCGGGTTAAGTCTTTTTTATTGGTCCTACTGGGTAAAGAATTACCCCTCTATTATTCATCTGTGGAAGATTTAACATACCATATAGAAACTTTTCATCCAGTACTTCTATTAAAGATATTTCTTAATATTTGGTTCTGGATTATCTGTTCTTTTTATTAACAGTCCCTTTGAGATGTAGAATTTAAAATTTTTGATGAGATCACTCCAGCTTTTTTATGGCTCACCTGGAAGTTCTATAATTTTAGATTTTACATTTTGGTCTATTATTCTCTACATATCACATTGCTAATATGATAGAGAATTTCAGAGTTTATTTTTTAATTTGGATATCCAATCATTCCAGCACTGTTTATCATAAAGGTACTCTGTTGGGGGAGACAATGTGCCTATTGACATAATAATGGCACACTGTTAGAGAAGTAACCAATCACTTCTTGGTTCTATTTAAGCCCATCCCACAAAACAAAACTCTTGTCTGGTTCCATTAACTAGGCCAAAACCCCTAGAGGAGAACATAATACTATTATTCTGCTAAATGAACCCAGTAATAAACTGACCCTTCACTTGTTATCTTTATACCAATATATTTGTACATCCCTCAAACCTTAATAGATAATTTTCTTTTTACAGTATATGGTGATTAACATAGAGAACCACAACTAATCAAGGATAAGATAAGTGTAGGATAAGCAGAGGATAAGAGACTGACAATAGGACATTTAAATTTTACTCTGTACTCTCAAGGTCTAAGGATCACCACAGAAGAGGGGACTGAAAAACTGTAATAGCCAGAGGTGGAGGACATCTGCAGCAAAATAGTATTTGGTAGACATGACAGCATCGCTGCACACAGAACTCACAGCAGCTATGATTGCAGTGTGTGCACAGGAGCAAGCCAGCCAAAATCTCATAAGGCCGCACCCTAGCTGAGAGCCATTGGCAATTCATGGCTGCCAGAGGAGGGAGAGACTGCTGTCTGGTCGGTGGCCCCTGAGAAGCTACGTATGCTCCAGCAGATGATCCTCCACTCATGCACACACAGGGCATAAATGTATGTGGACTCAATGGGTTAAAAAATATATCACATGAAACTGGGAAGGAAAAAGGGTAGGGAAGTAAGGCAGGGATTGGAGAGGAGAGACGTGTAAGTTTAATAAAAATATATAAATGCATGAAATTATCAAACAAACAAAGGACAGCCAAAACAGTAGGGAAAAGGGACTATCCATTTCCTCAGTGAATTAACTTGATACCTTTATCAAAATTTAGCTGTTAGCCAGTATCTCTCTAAACTTTATTTTGTCTCATTGATCTAGTTCATGCCATTGTGCCAACATAACATCTTGCTAGCTTAGTTATTAATTTGAAAGCAAATAGCATAAGCTTTCTAACTAATTCCTTCTTGAACAAGTCTTTACATTGCCACATAAATACAACTAGCTTTTCATTTGCTTATAAAGATTTCCTGAAGGAATTCTACAGTATTCTACGTTATTGCATCTTAATTTTGTAGTATTTTATTTAGCCTTCTTCCCTCCTCTCTCTGTCTCTGTCTCTCTCTGTGTGTGTCTCTCTCTTTCCCTCTCCCCCCTGTGTGTGTGTGTGTGTGTGTGTGTATGTGTGTGTGTGTGTGTATGTGTGTGTGTGTGTTTCTCTGTCAATGTCTCTGCTCCTATCATTTTAGAAACTCTTCACCTGCTTGTTGGTACACAGATTATCTCTTTTTGTTGTTGTTGTTGTTGTTGTTGTTGTTGTTGTTTTTGTTTTTTGAGACAGGGTTTCTCTGTGTAGCCCTGGCTGTCCTGGAACTCACTCTGTAGACCAGGCTGGCCTCAAGAAATCTGCCTGCCCCTGCCTCCCAAGTGCTGGGATTAAAGGCGTGCGCCACCACCGCCCAGCTAGGATTATCTCTTAACAGGCTCTTTAATACATTTGTCATAGTTATTTTAAAGGACTCTTCTGTTTCAACATCTAAATTGAACATATACATGAACTCCTTTTCATGGAAGAATTTTCTTTTAGCTGTGTGCCATATTGTCTAGATTTTTATATGGTTCATAATTTTAAACATGTACAATATGTGATATCAAAATTAACACTAGAAAATAAAACAGGCGTCTTATAGAGTATGTGTGGACATACTTGCTTACATGTGTATGGGTTTTTTATGTATGCTTATATACACACATAAGGATTTATCTATATGTATATTCAAATATCAACAAGAGTTGTTATCCCTCAACAGTCTCCTAGAACTAAATTCAAACTACTCCAGACTGTGGTCTTGAGCCTGTAAAAACATGAGACTTCAAAATTGCCAGCTATCATCCTTGTTTTTCCTAAGCCATCCACAGATACAAATTAGCACAATTCCCATGCAAAATAGCCACTTGTTCAGAGAGACTGCCTTTGAATTTGTCATTGCTGCATGTAGTAGCTGGGAACATTGTCAAAAGCTCAGCGATGCTCCCCTGTCCTTTCCTAACAGATTTCTCTCTCATCTCTCCCATAATCAGTGGCTGGGAAAAGTGACTTGTTTTTCTCGGTGCTATGGAGAGAGCGTGGTGTCAGTTCAGCATCTCCAGACCGTGCTCACAGCTCTTGCGGTGGTCATCTACTGTGTATGATGCACTTCCTGCCCCGGGCATAGCTATTTAAGGCAGTAAACACTTGTTATTCTGCAGATTCTAAGGGTCATGAGTGAGCACGGTTCAACCATGTGATTCTGGCTCAGGATGGCTCCCGATGCAGCTGCTGTGTGAGTAGAGGCTACAGCAATCAGCCGTCTAAAAGCCTGAGCCCAGCTGTGGACGTAACAAGGGGCTTCTGCTCCTTGCTGGCTATTGGCCAAAGGTCTCAATTCCTCATGCCATGGTCTTCTTCAGAGAGACGGTCACAGTGTGCCAACCTGATGTGCTCCACAGAGCAAATGCATCCAGAGAGGAAGGCTGCAAGAGCGTGCCAAAGGGAAGCAATGTTATCTTTTGTAACCTACTCTGGAAAACATCAACGCTTGGCTTTTGACCCATCCCAGCACAGTATGGAAGAGAACTCAAGACAGGCTTTGTATCTGCCATATTTTGCGGTGTTCATGCACCAGTCCCAGTACACAATGGGAGGAAACTCAAAGCCAAAAATATTAAGTGGCTGAGACCCCTGGGGGCCATCTTGGCTATTGGCTACACAGATTTTAAATAACATGATTTGTTTGCTTATCAGCTATTCTCCCTCGTTTCAGTGTTAAGCAGGTCTTTTACACTCTCTTGCACTTTGACCAACCCATCACAGGATGGTATCCAAGCAACTATAGTGAGTGTATAGAGCAACCCCTGCTAAACTTTCAAATTTTGTTTAAATTTATACTCAACCCTTGATCCTTTGTTCATGGCTACATCAGCCATAAGACTGTGGATCTGTCATGTTGAAACCATTAGAAGTTTCCTTGTACATTTTTCCTGGATTAGATTTCTAAGCGGAACATACTAACACGATTCTAATAGTACAAGCCACTTGGAAAGCTAGAAAGGCAACAAAGTGTAGCGCTTCAGATACAGTTCCTGAGCTAGAAGTAGTGGTACATACCTCTAACCCCAGCGCTTGGGAGGCAGAGGCAGGTGGATTTCTATGAGTTTGAGGCCAGCCTTGGTCTACAGAATGAGTTCCAGGACAACCAGAGCTATATAGTGAGATCCTGTCTCAAAACGAAACGAAAAGACTCAGGCCCTAGCGACAAAGCATCCCATTTGCAAATCCAAGTCTGGCACGTGTCTCCACTGAGCCCATTGGGCCACAGTGATCAGCTGACCACCACTCCTGGACCAGCCCCTCTCCGCCTCTTCCTGTTCAAGGAAACCCTTTAAATTGTTTGCAGGTTGTGCTTAAAAGGTTTTCATTTTCAAAGAATGTAAGCAGCAAGGGAAAGCAGAGAGTGCATATATTGCTGATTTTAAGATTAATTTCGAGAACATGTTGCTTAAAGGGATTGGAGAAGAGGTGTGGCCGCTTGAGTGCTGACATAATCTGCATAAATCCCTGGGGTCAGTTCTCCCACTAGGCATAATAGTGCATGCCTGTATGGCCAAGACTCAGAAGATAGAGACAAGAGGATCAGAAGCTCAGGGTCATCCTTAACTACATAATAAGTTCCAGGACAGCCTGGACTACATGAGTTTCTAGCTTTTGTTTTGTTGTTGTTTTGTTTGTTTAAGTATATCAGGTAATAGAGCAAGGCAATTTGAAGCTAGTTGTAGACTTCAAAGATTTAGCTCCAGGTTTCCCCTTGTCTGTGCCCCACCCCCAGAAGTCAGCACGTTCGTGACCTGAATTGAAGTCACAGTTTTCATGTGTTTCATGTGTTTCTCGAGTTCGTACTGCGGTCCCAGGAGAGGCAGGGTGGCTGGAGTGTAATCAGAGGCATCTATTTGTCACCAGCTGCAGTGACTCTCTGCGTAAGTCTGGAACAAGGTCATTACTCTCAGCCTGTCACACACCAGCTCACAGCAGGCCTGGCAGGAGCCTCATTAGTATGCCACACATTCCATCAGCTAAATTTGCTATTTCATTTAGAATGCCTCTGATTGCATTTTTTATATATATATTCCCAAGCTCCTCAGAGAAACGGATGCCAGGATTAGTGAGCTGACAGGCAGCCGAGCACACGTTGATGCATTTGCCATTAAACTATGGGGGAAAGTTATTAAAAACACTTGCCTATCAACTATGAATTTGGTTAGAATCATTTAAGCTATAGAAGTACTTTTAAACAAAAGAATAGGAGATCAATCAGTCAATCAAAGAAGATTGGTGGAGAAGATCACATAAATAAGTTGGAATTTACTAGAAATGATTTGTTTTGCTCTATCATTATGCCCATATAAAAGCAAATGAATGCAGATATTTTAAAGCTATAAAAACCATTCAGTGGATCATGGGCATCGACTCCTACTGCTGCCCAGGAAGCATTACACGTTTTTTGTGAACCTGCTACTTTTGTTTAAACTTAATATGTACCTTTAAAATATAATTAATGTTTATGTTAATCATGTTCTTCTCTACATTTCTTCAGACGTGACAGACCAGATGACATTGGTCTTACTACCTCACAAAAGAAGCAAGTGATGAGCCCTCTTTTATGGGCTGTGAGAGAGATGTACAATTTAGGCTTCTACCAACCAAGCTACTAAAACATGGAAATTTATGATTTTTGCCCCCTAGAAAAACCTCATTAAGCTCCTTGAAGAAATGCAAACCTCCTGAGCAGTAATCAAAGCATTGGAAGCCTCCAGAGCGTTAACAGAGCTCACTTCATCAGACAATTCCACTGGGGACAGAGTCGCCCGGGGACATGCTCCTTACTGAATTCATTATTGAAACTCCACTGTGGAGTCACCAGGCTAACACTCCCCCATGCTAGAATGTTCCTTAAGAAGCTTTCCTGAGAACACACTGACCTTTTGTTATTGCCAAATTCCCAGGAATCATCACCACGAGCGGCATCTGGAAGTACCCCACACTAGGCGGATCCGTGGACAGAACAGTCCAGACATAGCCCGTGGGAGCCCCATCACCAAGGACAGAATTCTGTACAATATAAACCTTCCTGTGAGTCGCCGCGATTTCGAACTGCAGCCCCTGCGGTCATCACACAGCACCCATGCCTTTCTCTATTTAGTTTTGCTTCTTTGTTTTTTTGTTGTTTTTTTGTTTTTGTCTTATTTTGGGAAGGGGGAGCAGGGTTTCTTTGTGTAGTCCTGGCTATCCTGGCCTTCTCTATTTCTACTAAAAGAAATTTCCCTGCGTATGAGTCTGAATGAAATTACATTTAACCCATGAGATGAGGAAGGTGCCCTTTGTGGAGAATGAGCAAGAAGTATTTTGGCTTTCAGGACACATTGTAGGGCCATGTCATAATTATTACTTTTAATTATATATGTGTGTGTGCGTTTGTGTGAGTGGATACCATGTGTATGCTGGAGTCAACCAAGACCAAAAGAGGGCGTCAGAACCCCTGCAACTGGAGTCACACAGTTATGAGCCTCTGGTGTGAGGGCTGGGTACCAAAGGCTCTGCAAGATCAAGGAGTGCTTTTAACCACTGAGCTATCTCTCCAGACCCTCTCCACACATCCCACCCCACCCCCATCTTAATGTCTCACAGCTGCTGTGACAAAGTACCAGTGGAATAAGCCCGCACAAGGGTTGTATGTCATCATCTTGGAGATGACATGTCTTCAATCACGATGCTGCCAGGGCCGTGCTGCCTCTGAAATCTGAGGTGGGCTATCCCTCCTTTTCTAGCGTCTGCCATTTGTCAGCCATCCGAGGCATTCCTTAACGTGAGGCTGCATCACCCCAGCTTCTGCCTCTGTGGTCCCACGGCCCTCTTGTCTCTTGTCTTCCTTTTCTTCGGAGGCCATCAGTCATACTGATTAGCACCCAACCTAATGTCCTTGTTTTAACTGGATAACATCTGCTAAGACCCGATTACAAAGGAAGGTCACATTCACAGGTTGCAGGACCAGGACATCAATCTGTCTTTTGGGAGATACTGTTTAACCTAAAATAGACCAGTTTAGCTGGAGGAGTCGGCAATACTACAGGCAGATGACACGAGATGCAAACCAAGAGAGACGTGGCTGAGAAGGACAGAGGGGACCTTGTTAGGGAAAGAGGATGGGCCACAAGTGGATTCATCAAGCTAAGACAACCGGTAAAATGAAGTCAATACGTATCAGATACAGTCATGGGAAAGGCACGGTTGAGGCTAAAGAAAGCGGTGTCTGTACTGTGGTGAGGGCTGTGACCACATCGGAGTAGGTAGCAGCAAGTGTAAGCTGGTTTCTCCAGACACCTAGCTGTGTAGAGCTGGGGCGAACAAGAGCTATTAGACAACTAAGTGGTGTTTTCTGCAGGCACTGGTGCTCAGAGTCTGAAAGCACTTAACGCTCAAAGATGCTCCTTCACAGTGAGTGGTTATTTACTCAAGCATATATCGACCATGATGAGAACACTGAAAACTGCCTCAATTTTTCAACAGGCATTCCCTGCCCTGCCTATCATGGGAAGGGCAAGATGAGTGCAGAGGTGACTTAAGACAAGATGGGCTTGCTGAACATGTGCAGTCATGTGTGTGTGTGTGTGTGTGTGTGTGTGTGTATACATAACTGTATACTTTTACCTGTATCTGTATATACATGCATATGTAGACATATATAATATGTATACTTATTATGTATCACTTAATAACCAGGATATGTTCTAGAATGGCTTGTGTGTGATAATGTGTGTGCATGAGTATGGTACATACACATGTATATGCTCAGAGACCTAAAGCATGTGTCATGCGACCTGCTCTGTCAATTTCTACCTATTCCCTTGAGACAGGGTCTCTTAGCTGAACCTGGAGCTGGGCTGGCAGCTGCCAAGTCGGGGTGATCCTCTTATGTGTACCCCTCAGCACAGTACCAATGCATATGACCACATTCCAAACCCTTGAATGGATGCTGGGGATCTGAACGCAGGTCCTCATGCTTTGGGGGCACGCCCTCTTATCTCTGCCCTGAGAATGATCTTCTCATCACATAAACAACCGTGTGTACTAATGATGTATTGTTTGATAATGAACTTTTTAACAAAGAGCCCATTTAAACTCATAAGGACAATACAGTATGGTACATAGAGCAGGATCGTAGTTGTTCATTATCAAGCGCTGTGCGTTGTTCATAGTGTGCAGAACGCCTATGTAATTACAGCACAGTAGGTCATCCAGCATCGCAGAAATCATTCCACTAAGTCATTGTTCTACCACACCAGGACGTAATAGGAATTTTTCAGCTCTGTTATCACTTAAGAGATAACCTTCATATGTGTGGTCTTCTGTTAACCAAAACATCATTACGAGATGCATAACTAAATTTACTCAAAAAGTTTCTTTTTAATAAATTGGGCCACATGATGGCAGGGGGTGGCAAGTCTAACACATTAAGGTAACCTGGAAACTTAGGCAGAAGTTGAGTCATAGTCTCGAGGCAGAAGAAGGTTTTCTTTGGGAAATTTAGCTTTTATACTTAGGGCTTCCTGCTGATTGTATGGGTCTCCACACATATGACTGGAGGTAATCCATACTCAAAATCAATGGATTATAGATGTCAATCACATCTATGGTGTCTCCAAGTCACCACTTAGATTAATGTTTGAGTAAATATTGGCTGGGATCAGTAGCCGGCCAAGTCAGTGTATAAAAATGACAACTATGTTACTTTCCTCCAAACAACCACAAGAGGCCACAGGTTCGGAGGAGTGTCAGTTCCTGGAGCAGCCATCATGAACGTATTACACGTGCAGGCATGTGCTTGGGCGTTCATGAGATAACTGTTTTCCTAAGAAGTATCGTAAGGAGTTAAACCACAAACAAAATTCTGTAACACGAGTAACTCAGAGAGTAACAAACACTTGTACTCTTTCAAATTGTAAAATCTGAACAATAATATATACACTGCTTCTTCGTGTATAAAGACAAGATTGTATTTATTATATCCAGAGTGCAAAGAGAGCAGGTCCCAGCCTGTGGCCATCCGTTCATTGTCTGGTAGGAACACTACCTGCTCCTGTCTGGAGAGGTCATTAACTTCCTACCCTCCTGGAGTAGAGTCTTCTATATTTGGAACCGCCTTTCTCGGCACGCAGTAGAACACTTCAGCTATCAAAGGATCACAGCATCTCGTCTCTCTGTGAGTATATGTGCAGGCAGATGACAGTGAAGGATGAAGGGCCATTCACTGAGAAAAAGACAGCCGACAAAAAAACTGAGACTGCAGAAGACGGGGGCTTTAAAACCGCAGTGGGAGTTTTTCGATATTGCTATCACAGAAACCCCACCAAGAGAAAATTATGCAAACCAAGCAGGAATATTTTTCCATAAATGCACACTGGGCATTTGGGAATGTCACCAGTTCAGGGACACTGAAGAATGTTAATAGCTTTAAGGTCCCAGACCGTGTCTCAAAAAGACTATGGAAGTCTGTGGGTCCCGCATACACAAGTGGAACCTCCCCAGACCCAGGCATTAAATGGGGCTCACGATCCTTTCCCTAACCACATTCCTTTCCCTTACTCATGATTTTATTCTCCCAAGAAAGCCTTTTTTAAAAAACTGAAATGGCATGCCAGCAGAAAGGGAACGCTACCGTTGAACATCCAGTGCTATCTTTCATAATTCGTCCTTTCAAGGAGGAAAAATGGCTCTCTTTCCTATAAAATGCTGTTGGATTCGTTCAGAGGCTAAAACAATACAAACAGCATTTAACATGAATGATAGAGAAAGAAATTCTGGGGGTCTCCTTTTCTGGCTTCCCTTTGCCGTCTCCAGCCCAAGGATATGATTAAAAGATGTCAGTCAATTACATTTCAATTTTTCTGCCAGCTGCACTCATTATAACATTTTAGGCACGTTCTGGGAAGAATAGCTTACTGAGTAAATGTAAAATTTGTCATTAGACATTGAGAAGTACCCAGCAGCACATTTCATTCTGTTCTCTGGGATCGTTTATTTTGGCATGTTCAGCTTTTGATACGTGCACCGTGCCAGGGTCTTTCCGTGTATCTCATAAAATATAGTAATCTTCTTACAGCGGTTTCAATAATTTTATTACTAGGGAAAAAAGGGAATTATAAAGGAGATTAGTTTTTACATAAATATTTTATAATATCTATTTTCCATTTCTTGCCCTGACACTTTATTACCATGGACTCTTATTAATTCCATGCTTGATATAAATTAAATGCGAGATTTTGATGTGTGTGGTTGCCAGGGCCTTGAGGGCATTAGAGTCTCTTCTCTAACATTACAATTGCTTAACTTCTCCCAGGATTAATTTGTCTAACCACAGTGCCTGAGCTACCCAAGAAAGGGGTGATTTAGAACTGGAGTGGCTGGCTTCAGATGTGATAACACATAACCTCTCGGTGGTGCACTTTGTGGGAATTCAAAGGCACAGTTCACCCGGAGACATTTTCTAAAAGGATTGTGAAATTGAATACAGCCAAGCGCCTCGCTCTTCAGAAGGCCAATGCAGTTGTCCAGGGACTTCATTACTTGCTGGTAACTCTGTGCGAGGTCGGGGGTGAGAGAAGGTAGGGACACCGCTGGTCCCACTTGTTGGCAACTCGCACAGAGGGTAGCCATGGCAGTTGGAAGCAGATCTGCCTTCCTCCAGGATCTGAGCAGGCACTCTCTCCCCACCCCACCCCCATCCTAATTATCATCACAAGGTTGATGGGACTGACTGCTGTCACTTTCCCAAGCCCTCCCCACCCCCAAGTTAAAGATAAATACAGTTTAAAATGCTTAAACGAACAGGATGCAATTAAGAACCCGGACAATGACAGAGGACTTGGGGGAAGGAGATAACACAAGAGCCAGGGGAGCAGCTCTCAAAATGACTTACAAAGCAGAAGAATGTGACCAGAGTGTCTTAAGTAATTTATAATCCTCCTGCTAGAGAAAACAATTATCTTCGATACCCCCACACCCCAACTCCCAGTTAAACACAAGATAGAGATGCATAAGCTACATGCACATTTACACACACACACACACACACACACACACGCACATTTTCCACTCATTCGAGGTGCCCTTCATGGTCAGCTGAAGCCCTTGGTCACTGATTCTGTTAAGTGTCCTTCTGGGATGCAGGCTGAAGGAGTAATCTTCTGGGACGTTACAAGGCGTGCTCCAGAAGGAAAATAACAGAGGGCAGGCAGCACTGCGGCTCTGACACTGCCAACTTGACATGACGTGTATTATGGCCACTCGAGCTTTATTTTGTGAAACAAAGAGATACACCAAACCTGCTAATCAGGACGGTGGGAAGGAAGGTATCATTTTCCCCACAAGACGCAACCCTGGCAGGGACACAGGAGATACTTTTGGAAAGTAAGAGAATTTAAGAGTAAAACAGAAAACCATACTAAACTCTTTTTTTTTTTTTGCCTATAAAATTTCTATAAAATGAAAACTGTAGCAATTGTGAATGAAACAGAAAAGTTGAAATTGGTACTTAGCGTGTTACATGTTCTTCAGACACTAAAACTCCACTCAGAGAAATATTACATGCACAAAGGTCACGGCCTGGGTGCTCATGTCACAGTGCAGTTAGGCATGGCCTGCCTGTAGTGTGACATACAAATGACTAACTTCTCCCTAGAACGTTCCCCGTGGACGCCATGGTACTCAGAGCCGCCTCAGTCAGCTGTGGCCACGTTTGGCCTTTGCATGGATCGAGCGCGTTATTACAAATCAGACCCACTTGTTTTCCCTAGCTCAGGACATTGACCGACTTACAACCTGGCTTCAGCAAGATCATAAAGACTAACAGCGAGATCTTACAACAGAGAGATTCAAACAATTTGGAACATAAGAACATTGCTTTTCAAAGATATTTTTCATTAACATTGAAACACAAATTCAAGAAAACAACTTTGATGTGCCCTCCCGATTTTTATATGAATGCTCCTTAGGGAGCTAGGGGGTACTTTGTGTAAACACAATTGAACCACTTATGAAGTTAGAATCGTGGGCTTTTATAATCAAATCTATCTGTCTGACTGTCTGTCTGTCTGTCTATCTACCTATCTCTATTTATGTCTATATGGGTGAGAAAGGGCCTCATGTAGCCCAGGATGGCCTCTAACTGGCTGAACATGACCTTGAACTTGTGATCCTCCTTCCATTACCTCCCAGGTGGTGAGGTGACCAGCCTGCATGACCACATCCTATTTAAGGCCTGTGTGACCACACCCAGTTTATGTGATGTTAGGGATAAAACTCAAGGCTATGTGTGTGCAGATCGAGCACACTACCAACTGATCTATGTCTCAGATCCTCAAATATATTTTTTAGAAAAAGCCTGCTTGAGGCAGTCATGGGTACCAGTGGACACATGATGATGCTCGGCCTAGCGAGGATTGGTGAGGACTCTAAGAACAGATACGGAATGGATGAAGTACAGACAACAGAAATGAAATGTTTTAATACACACAGTAGCCTGCTCTAGGCAAGCCGGAGATAAAGGAAAAGAAAAGAGTAGAAAATTAGCCTGTCAGGAAGCATTAGATACACAACGTGAGCTGGAAAAGAAAGAGCCTGCATATGTGTGTCAGGATTTTCCCTCAGGTAGCCTGCTCTCTCCATACCTCAGCCTCTCAGACTTCTCTGCGCACCGCCAAGCCGTACAGCAGAGAAACCCTCCCCAGCCAGGACTGGCCAGAGGAATACAAAGGCAATCAACAGAGCAGACAGAGTCAGTCGAGGATATTTCTGATACTGAGGAAAAGCGCAGCTGCAGCAGACAGCTAGCTGGCTGGCTGGCCCACGAGCCTCAGACCCCTGGCCATCGGCAGAAAAGCCCATGAGAAAGACCCTCTCCACTGGTTGAACCGTGTCATTAGAATTCAGGCAAAGCATTGAGTGGTTGGTTGTTCGTCGAGAAGTGAATGAGAGTTCACTCAGAAGAGGAAGGCTCCCTTAGACCAGCCATTTACAAGCTGAGAAGCATGACCCACTGCGGGGAGGGGTGTCAAATGACCCTTCACAAGAGTCACGAATCAGTCATCCTGCATTCAGATACTTACGTTGTGATTCAAAACTGTAGAGAAAGAGAATTATGAAGTAGCAACAAAACTGAGGTCCCAGCATTAGAAAGGCTGAGAACCCCTGCCTTAGCCCATGATCACTCCAGTCATCAGCTACTGCCTAGATTCTGATGATGGTAAAGAGCAGAAGCAGGGGCCGGCTGGAGAGATGGCTCAGTGGTTTAGAGCACCGACTGCTCTTCCAGAGGTCCTGAGTTCAAATCCCAGCAACCACATGGTGGCTCACCGATTCAATGCCCTCTTCGGGTGTGTCTGAAGGCAGCTACAGTGTACTCGTATGCATAAAATAAGTAAATACATCTTTAAAAACAAGAGCAGAGGCAGGTCAGACATGTGGGCCTGTCACTGACCTTCCCTCTGTCCCTCCAAGATAAGATGCTGTCCATGTCATGGTGAGGTGGCCAACTATTCGCCTAGAAAAGCTCAGAAAGTCCTAAACTTTTGAAGCAGAGAAAAACAAAGAGCCCCTTGTTAGAAACATTTCGATTAAATGCTGCTCGATGGGTTTTATCTCCTATATTTTGACTCCTGGCTTCTCTGAGGTTTCCTGAGATGTAAATTAGAGGTAAAAATGTGAATTCTTGGCTCCCGAGGCTCGTTAAGGGGAGCATTGAAGGGAACTGTGGGTAAGCTGCTGGTTTCCCATCTCACAGAGGGCGATTCATCTCCACACAAGGGCACACTGTGACGGGGAGTTAATCAGATTCAGCCAGAGTTTAAAGGAAGGGTTGCCATTTGCAACAGTGACCAGGGAGCTGAGACCCTGGAGGATACTGAGGCAGCATCAGAAAGCATGCCCCCTACCGGTTCAGTCCAAAAGGTCACATGACATTAACCTCTACTAAGAACACTGTTCAATCTCATCGTTGAAAGGCAAGTGGGGTTATGCCACCTTGCATGCGTTTAAATATTATTGTAGTGACATTGTTTTCTTGGGGTGCTATGGCCATTCCTTCTTTTATTCGGTGACCTAAAAGACTATCTTCTTTGTTAATAAAAACAACAAAGCAAAATCAAAACAAACAAACAAAACCTCCCAGAGATCACAAGACACTTTCACATATCATCCAGGTCCCATATTACATCCCTAGAAGCCCGAAACAGCACATTTATTACTGTCTGTGGTGGCCCACAGATCCTGTAATCTTGTGAACTCGATACTTGACACCTTTAGAAAAAGAGCGAAAAAGTTATTATCCCTTCTCCCTCCCGCCAAAAAAAAAGGTGATTTCAGAGAAAGAATGTGCTGCCAAAACCCGGAGCGGTTGTCAGCTGAGGTGTGGCATGCCTAGTTGTCACGGATCCCAGCCTGGGATGTTACCTGCCAGGCCAAGTCCCGTCCTCCAGCATGGAAGCTTCCTGTCTGTCATATGCTACTGTGGTAGCTCTAACCGTCATGGATATCAAAGCTGAAAGATCTTCAAGGAAGCAAAAGTACATCCTAAAAAAGAGACATTAGTAGAAAAATAGAAGTGAATCTATTACATTGTAGTAATGTGGACATTTTGATGAAATTACACAGCTGCCACTGCAGTGTGCAAACATACAAGAAATTACATGGCTGTATTTGTTGGAAACTTTTCCAATCAAGTTATATTTTAAAAACACAAGGGGAACTCACCATTTCATGGAGGAAGCCATTGTGTATTGTGTAAAAGTATATCCCTTTTGGAGATGTGAATGATCACACTCCCTCATTTAGACACATTGATTGCTGTCTGTGGTGGCCCATGGAAGCCTGTGATCTTGCGAATGCAGTGTTTGGCGCCCTTTATATTCTCAGATTCAATATATTTATGTTGCACAGACCATGCATGAATTATTGGGAAAATAATATTTCACCGCGGGTCCCTTTTGACAGATGTGTGAAGAGCGCGATGTATCAGTGAAAGGCTGTCATTTGCACTGTGGCCATTGGGATGGGAGAGGCAATAGATACCAACGTGGTCTGCTTCTCCTCCTTCTCAAACTCTCATGAACGTATTTTTAAACCATGTCTGTGTGTTCCTATAGCCTTAAATTGTTAAGCATGTGTTGGGGGGGGGCTCTTACGCAGTTATCTTTTTCACAGATTATCTAATTGGTAGCAGCTGCTAATCAACGGTATTGTGAATCCTGCCGGGTAGCATTCATCCTAAAGGTCTGGGAGAACTGTTTGGGTTTTGTGTGTGTGTGTGTGTGTGTGTGTGTGTGTGTGTGTGTGTGTTTAAGGGAAGCCATATGTGTTAGGAAGCACAGGATAGAGTAAATTTCTATTAATTTATCTCAAGTTCATGTAAGTTGACCTGAAATATCTGACTTGAATGTTTCTGTTGATCCAACTTCCTGGGACACCGTTGAGAGGAGAAGAACGTCTCCCATGTTCACTCCCTGGTCATGGACCCCCGCTTCAGTATCCTGGGGCTTGCATCCATGTTCCGTCTTTGATTCTTTAAGTGACCCTGCAGTGTGCGGGTCTGCTTAGCACTGCGCTTGGTGCGGGCATCTTCATCAGTGATGTGTGGCTCTGGCCTCAACGCTCCCATCCATCCAGACAGGCATCGTTCCCCAGGAACGGCGATATCTGGTGCTGACGCTTCAGACCCGAGACCTGCCAACTCCTGTGCTCTCTAAGCTCTGAACCCTGAGGCTTTGGGCTCAAGGCTGAAATTATACCCAATCTCAAGCTCAGCCCACTGTTTGCATGCAAGTCGCACCTTCTACCCAGAAACTGTCAGGATGACCACTCATGTCTGTAGCAGGCAGCTACCACAGGGCCAGCCTTCTGTCCCCTTAATCTGCTCATTGTCACAATACCCTTTACTTTCTTGTCCCAAAACTGATCATCTACACACCTTCTCAGGAACTCCACCTCCAAACTCCATTGTCATATTTTCCCCTACAACTTCACCCTCTCCTCACAGTTGGGCTCCCTCCTTTTCTTCTATTGAGAGCTGTCTCTCCCTGAGGACACCTGCTCCTGCAGTCCTCACAAGCAGAAGTTCTCTTTTCTCTCATACACTAACCACCTGACTCAAGGCAGATTGCATTTCCAAAGGTGGGCACAGCAGTGTTCCCAACCCACACAGTCCCCCACAGTTCCCTTGCCTCCCAGAAGGGAACTCTCCCCTCAGCAAATGTACCTGTACCTGCTTCCCTTCTTCTGGCCAGGAAGAGTCTTTCTTGACTGAGGAGTGTTCTCTGTCGCGCCTCTTCATGGCTGCAGACAGTGATTTTAGTTTCCTCTTCCCACTGGCTTCCCATTCCTCAGCCTATGCAAGACGGCTTCTGTCCCATTGCTGCGCCCAAATAGCATTTGATGAGGTCCACATGGATGTCTGTAGGGCGTTTTTCATGCATCCTCGCTCCTTAATGACAGTAGGAAAGGCACCAACCAACCGTACTAATTACTTCTCTCATTGCTGCGACCAACAGCTGAGAGAAAATAAGGTAGGAAGGAAGTGTTTATTTCAGCTCGCCATTTGAGGGTACTATCATGCTCAGAAAAACACTGTGGTGGGAACAGTGGTGGTAGCTGGCCATGTGTGTCCAAAGTGAGAGGCAGAGAGGAGTGCTCGTGCCCAGTTAGCTCATCTTTTCCCACCTTTTAGTCTAAACACCAGCCCATGGGATGAGGCTGCCCACAGTCAGTCAGAATGAGTCTTCCTTCCCATCTCTCTCTGTAAGCACCTTTGCATGTGTGTGTCTGTGTGTGCGCGCACGCACGTGCACAGACACACAGATACACACACACACACACACACACACACACACACACCAGTGGTCTAATCTAGGTGATTCAAATCTAGTCAAGGCATAAAGGAAATAATTGTCACAGGCATGAGAGACATGGTTCTGAGGAGTCATGTATGGGAACTCATTTTGGTTGTTAACTTGACTGGATCAGTGGATGCTTAGAGAACAGCAGAGCACCCTTCTAGGTGTATGTGAGGATGTTTCCAGAGGAGGCTGGCATAGTCAGTGGTGAAGACCTACCCTGAGAATGAGTGACGTCATCTGAGAGGCTGAGTGCCCTAGAAACTCTCTCAGCTGAATACTGGATCCTTGGAGCATGTCCATTTTATCTCCCTCAGTCACCTACAAAGCACAGACTCCAGGTCATTCTTCTGAATGAAAACTTGCAATAAAACTGCCGCCACCTCTCTCCCCAACCCCACCCTGGGGGTTTTCAGCTATCTGCCTTGGCTGGCCTAAAGCTGGTGCTCTTTCTCTCTCTTCTCTCCTGTCTCTTCTCTCTCCTCTGTCCTCTCTCCTCCCTCCTCTCTCCTCTTTCTTCTCTCTTCTTTTCTCTCTTTTCTCTTTTCTCCTCTCTCCTCTGTCCTTTCTGTCCTCTGTTCTCTCTCCTCTCTCTCCCTCCCCCCCCCCTCTCATTCTGAAATTTCTGGCTTCCTAACTGCAAACTGACAACTGAGCACAGCCTGCAGTCAGCCATCGTAGGATTATCCAGCCTCGGAGAGCATAAGTCAGTCTAATAAAACCTCTCTGAAAGTTATACACACTTGGCTAGTTCTGTTTCTCTAGAGAGCCCAGATTAATAGAGTATATTCATAAGATAAGAAGAAAACAGATTAAATAATATGCAACGCAAAGGAGGCAGGAATCCCACGTAAACTGCGAGTTCACTTGCTGCGCCGAACTCACTCCACCGGGCTTCGGAATTTCAAGGCTGGTGGTGACCTAAGGATAAGAAGAGTGGGGCAATCGTGTGGGGTCCCCTAACAAGTGGAGCAGGGGCTGTCTCAGTCTCTGTTTCCTGCCCTTGGATCTCCTTTCCCCCACCTGGACTTCCTGGTTGGGCCTCAGTGGGAGAGGAGATACCTAGTCCTGCTGGGACTAGATGACCCAAGGTAGGGGGTCCCCAGGGGTCTCCCCTTCCTTAAGGAGAAGGGAAGGGGGTAATGGGGGAGGGGTTTGTAGGGGGATGGGGAGGAGAGAAGGGAGGGGCTGTGATTGGGCTGTAAAGTGAATAAAAAAAATAAATAAGATGCTGAAAAAAGAATAGCAGAGCAAAACTGATTCCTGGGATGAGGAGGGAGGGGGGCGTGTTTTCCAGAAAGGAACTTATGAAGGGAATGGATGAGCTCAGGGAGAGGCTAGGAAAGGGCTCACAATGGGCTCTTTCAGAAAGAAGAGATTAAAAACCCGGGCCTAGAGTCAAACACAGCTCAATTTGAACTCCGGTTCTACCACTTAAAAAGCCACAGGAGCTTGGAGGGATCCCTCTTTCCTATTTTCAATTTTGTTAACTGCTGTCATAATGGCTGCTTTGCGGGATTGTTGTGAGGGCTAAACTAGGTGCCAGCGAGGCGCGTGGCGCGTGGCTCATGCTCTGTAGTTGAGGGGCAGCATTTGTCATGGAGGGGTGGTGAGAAATTAAGTCTATTTTGATGCTGTGAGGAAGAAACTAAAGGAAGTGATTGAAGAGAAATACATATTCACACACATATCAGAAAAAAATGGTAAGTCCTCACTAATTAATCACAACTAATTAAATAATCTTAATTAACCAGTGATGTGGAGAGGCCAGACATTCACTAAAAGGGATGGGCTGTATGCTCTGATGCTAAGTGCTGAAGCTTGGTTGTCATTCTATTTGACTCCGATGGGGGACAGAGGGGGATCTGTGAGAGGTAGAGCTTGTGAGGGAAAAGCTAGGTCACTGGGGACACTCCCTAGAGGAAATGGTTGGGACACCAGTTCATCTGCCCCTCAGCTCTCACAAGAGAGCTTGACTTCTTGACTGCCACCAAGAAGTGGAGAGAGAGAGAGAGGGAGAGAGAGAGAGAGAGAGAGAGAGAGAGAGAGAGAGAGAGAGAGAGAGACCATGCACACAGGTATACCCAAATATGCGAAGGGTCTAACCCCCTGTAGTTGTAGTTATGGGGTGCTGTAAGATATCCTATCTTCCCTGTGGTTGCTTGGAGTCCGACCCAAGCCACCAAATAAATCGTCTCTGGACTCACAAAACAACGAATCACCTCAGCTCTGCCAAACTGCCACCACGATGTCCTGCCAAAAAAGCAACCAGGGAACTAAGAAAGCGTTCCTCTCCTTGAGGTGGCCACCTTACATATCTGGCTGCAGTAACTAGACGCTGATTGACACTGAGTTAACGCTAACAGTCTTTTTTAATCAGAGGCATTCAAAGAACGAGCTGGTGACAGAATGTGTGCTGAGACAAGGTAAGGACCTGGGTAGTGTGGACTGATTGCTACAAGACAACCGTGTGGGCAGAGATGAGCTGAAGATGAGCGTCACCAAGGCCCTCACTGAGACGGAGAAGTCGGAGTGAGCAACCGCCTTGCCCGCCTGACTCTTGGGAGCCTGGGTGGACCCATCCTCTGCGCAGTCCTGTCACCAAACTGCAAGCAGGCTTCCAGTGGAAGCTGTCATCACTCTTGTTTGCCACTGGGCCTGATTTGTAGGGCATAGATACTCACTGAATATCTGTCAAAAGAACGAATCAACCAGTGGATATGCAAGACGATATCACAAAAGTTCTGTGACACATGTGTGGTTGAGCAAAGCAAAAGAATAATCAGGATGTTCGAGAAAGAAGGGAGCGCGTAAAGACAAGTCTGGAGGCTATACAAGAGTCAGGCTAGATTGGAACTGAAGGGAAGCCACAAAACATCTGTCCTGCTGTCAGAGTGGTGAGTCATTGTTTTGTGAGTTCAGAGATGATTTGGTGGCTTGGGATGGACTCCAAGCAATCTCAGGGAAGGTGGGATATCTTAGAGCATCCCATAACTACAGCTACAGGGGGTTAGACCCTTCTCACGGTGTGTACAACTGCGAGCATGGTCTGTCTCTCTCTCTCTCTCTCTCTCTCTCTCTCTCTCTCTCTCTCTCTCTCTGTCTCTCTCTGTCTCTGTCTCTCTCTGTCTGTCTCTGTCTCTGTCTCTGTCTCTCTCTCTCTCTCACACACACACACACACACACACACACACATTAAAAAGAACTTTTTATTTGATTCCTTGTGAGTTTCACATCACCCACCCCAGTCCTGCTCATCTCCCCGTCCCCTCAGATCCACCCTTCACTCTTTGCAACCTCCCCTCAAATAACACACACACATACAACAACAACAACAACATGGAAAACATCTCGTCCTGGAAGCTGTAATATGCTACAGCATTTCCCACAGTATACTCCTCTGCCCACACTTCATTTGTAAATGTTCTTTGTACTGAGTCATTGGTCTGGCTTGAGATCTCTGGTCTCTGTGACACCAACAGTGTTGGATCCCCATAGGACTCTTCCCAGTTATCCTGGTGTTGCCCTGTGTCACGGCGATCCTGCAGTTTTCAAACAGCAGGACTGGCCCTTTTGTGTGTCCCAGTCACTTGCAGATGATACACATTTTGGGGTGGGTCAATTCGGAGTCCCGGGTGGCAGCTGAGCTGATCCAGGCTCCGGCACTCCATTGTCCACACCACCAGGGCAAGCTCTCCAGCGCTGCTCCAGCTATGCTGTGATCAGCAGGAGGCAGGGTCAGCTCTCCTGTTCTCCTGCCTTTGGGACCACTCCGCAGCACCCAGATCTCCGGAACCAGTCCGCTGTGCTGCCCAGTCAAGATGCTGAGGCCGCTCTCCCAAATGCTACAGTCTGCAAGGGACTAGGCCAGCTCTCGGGCTCTCACACCCCTGGGGCTGGCTCGCTGGAGCCTTTACCATCAGAGCCAGCTCCATTGTGTTGCCCAGGAGAGGCTCAGGGCCCACTCCCTGGAGTGCTACAGCCAGTGAGGGGGGCAGGGCCAGCTCTTTCATGCTCATGACCCCAGGACCAGCTGACCTGGCTACCACAGGTTGCAAGGAGGAGGGTATCACCCCGACACCCACACCATCTGATGCCACACCAGACGCAGGCCCAGCTCTCCCATGCTTTCATCCTTGGCACCAGCTCACCTGCACCCCTCTGCACCCCTCCACAAGAGCCAGCGCTGCTGTGCTGCCCGGGCAAGGTGCAGGGCCTGCTCTCCCAAGCTGATGAGGGGCAGGGCTAACTCTCCGGAGCTCATGGCCCTGGGGGACATCTCAGGCTGAGATCTCACCAGGGCCCCAGGTGGCGGGGCTGGCCACTCACACCAGGCTACTCCTCTCCACCCAGTTCCATGTCTCTTCATAAGGCTGTTCCATTTCTCTTTCTCTCCCATCTGATCACCTCATCCTCACACATCATGGTGGTTCCCACTGCAGGCTGGCCACTCCACTGGAGGGCTCCTGGGTGGCATCCTTCGTCAGCACTGCATTCTGTGGCACCAAGTGTGTGTCCGTGGTGTACCTGTGCTGTGCGCTGGGGCATGTCTGTGGGCTGCACAGCAGTCTGCGGGTCTTTATCTTCCTCCTCCTGAGCTGTGCTTCCTGGATTGGATTGGATTTGATTTGATTTGATTTGATTTGATTTGATTTGATTTGATTTGATTTGATTGGAGTCCTAGGCATAAGACAGTTTTGACCACCAAGCCAGGCATCAGGCTAGGATGAGCTAAGGACTGGTACCGGCTCTGCCCCTGAGTGATCTGAGAACATCACAAAGTATCTCTTTGCTCATTGCCAGGGGGGGCTACACATGTATTTTTTTTTTTTAATCTTAAAACTTCAAAAATTGAAGCCTTCTTGGAAAGAGGCTATATGTAAGGGACTGTGAAATTGAAAAGACATCAAGACAAAAGGCGACGAAGACCAGCTGGATGTGAAGGAACTGTGCGACCAGAGCAGTTTCATTGCTTCTGTGGTCAGAGGGCCATGAAGCTGACCAGGAAGAAGCCAGACAGATTCTCCCCCGTCACAGAGACTGTGTGCTTCCTGTGTCCTTGGGGTGTGAGGGGACTATCTCCACTCACAGATGGGGATCTGTTGAAGTAGATGAAAGATAAGTGGGGGGCTTTCTAATTCCTTCCACTTACCCGCACCATTAAGCCAGCAGTGTCAATCAAAAGCAACATTATGAAAATCTGTCCAATTTACGTTCCAAGCGAGGGTGCCAAATGCTAAAGAAAATAGATTAGCAATTAATTCAGCAGCAGGGACCGCACCGATGACGGGTTCCCTCGGATTTCAGTTCAATAACTGCTTCCTCGAAAGAACTGCTAAACACTGGAGCAAATATTTCAAAAGTGAAAGATATATATATATATATATACATATATATATATATATATATATATATATATATATTCACCAAGGACATGCATCTGGGCTAAATTTTCTCAGTCATTGGAGTGTCCGCCCATTGGCCGGCATGACTTTGGCTGTGGCTAAGTTTTCTCATGTGCAAAGTGTGCACAATGACAGCGCTTCTCCTTACAGTGTGCCTGCATCTTTAAATGAAATGATACCCGTACAATCCTCAGCACAGTGTGACCGTGACCTGGCACATAGTAAAGATTCGAGAAATTGCAGGCCTGGCTACAGTTACCTGTGATAATGACGCAAGCCTGGCCTTGCTAGTTTACCTACTTATATCCACCCATTGGCATGAACTGCTAGAGGCTGAATGAGGTCCCATAGAAATCAAAGCCTAACTTCTAACGTGGCTGACTTTGGAGGTCAGGTCTTTGAGGGATGAAAACTCATGCAAATGAACCCTCTCCACACATGAGGCTAACGCCCTAACCAAAAGGACCTTGCGGCACCTTTGTCTCTTCTGCCATAAGACAATACAGCAAAAAATTGGCCACTGATAACCCAAAAGGAGACTCTTGGGTCTCATTCCGTGGCACACTGGTTTGGGATTGTCCAGACTCCAGAGCTGTGAGGAATAACTGCTGTTTGGAAGCCACACAATGTATGATTCTGTGACACAGTCATCCAAATGAGCCAAGACAAGAAGAGCCGTTCAAAAGTAATCAGAGACTTTAGCTTCAGGACAAAGGCCCAAGTCATACACAATCATAGAAATGAAGAATAAAAAGAAACTCATTTATAAAATCCCGAAGAATGAAAATATGTCATTTTGCTTGGGGTGTCTCATGACACTGTGCCACAGATCTGCCAGCCTGATAACAACAACACAAATTTACAATTTCGGGGGGCGAGAAGTTCTATGAAGACACTACTGTGCAAAGTGTGAGTAGTAGTGGCTCTCCTACCTACAGTGTGCCTGGATCCTTAAATGAAATGCAAAAACCTTAGCACAATATGACCGTAATCTGGCATATAGTATAAACTCAAGAAATTGCAGGCCTGGCTATGGTTATCTGTGGCAATGAGGAAAGCCCTGGGCTTTCTGCCTCACCTTGGCTAAAAGATACCCACCTTTCCCCTCTATTGTCATGTGGTGTTGGCAAGGTGTATATCTAGGTCTTGATCTTCATAATGGCACTGTTCATATCAGGCTCGAACTCGCTCTAGCGATATTACTTCATTTTAATCATCTTTTAAAAGATTTGTTGGTAGTTAATGTTAGTTACCAACTTGGAAAGATTCACCCTGAATATGGATAATGCTATCTTCTCAGCTAGGGTCTCTGATGAAACAAAAACAGGAAGAGGCAAGTGTGTGTGCCTGTGTGTATATGTGCATTCATGTGTATATATGTGAGTACATGCTTTATGTGTACATGCTGTATGTGTGTGTTCACATATGTATGTGCATGTGTGCTCATGTGTGCTTGTGCCTGTGTGTGCACATATGTGTGTGCATGTGCATGTGTATCTGTGTGTGTTCTACTCTCTCTGGGCAGTTGTCTTTTGCTGTTGTTACCATCGTTCACAGCATTTGGACTCCAGATTCTTTAGCCTTTAAACACTGATTCGAACTTGCCTACAACTGAATAAAGAAGTGTCAGCCAGCTTGGGTTGAGTCATGTTACAATCACACAGAGATCTTGAGAAACCACATTGGAAATCTGAGCCCTGAGGAGACGGAGATTTCAGCCTGGATGAGGCTTAATGATCTCTAGTGTCTCAGCTATGCTCCTCTTTACTTGAACACTGGGGCCACTAAACTGTGTGACACTCGTTAGCCATGCGATCTAAAGGGAAGGATATCCTTAGACACATATTGTATCTACGAACACAGGACCCATGCTTGCTCTTCCTATGCTGGAGAGATCAACTCCACACTGACACACCCTATTTTAATTGGCATCATTCTTCATTTAAAATATAAAGAAACAAAAATGTTTGGGAAAAAAATGAAGAGTTAGGGGAAAGAGAAAGCAAGTCCAGGGCTGTTAGGTTTGGATATGATTTCTCTTCCCAGGGCTGCATTGCAATCTAGTCATCTTTGTGAGCTATTGATAGGGTGAAAATGGAAACCGGCTACGATGGCTATCAGTTATCAGAGGGGCCTTCTAAGATAAGATAAAGCCATTAACGTCTCCTGATGAAATCCTAGTGGCTTTGTGAGAGAGAGTAGACACACAGATGCAGGTACTGCTCTGTCTCCTAACAGATGTCCTGAGCTACCTCAGGTCTCTGCCAGCAAGAAGAGCAACACTACGTATCTTCAATGAACTATGAGCCAAAAGTCTCTCTCTCTCTCTCTCTCTCTCTCTCTCGCTCTCTCTTTCTCTCTCTCTCTCTCTCTCTCTTTCTCTCTCTCTCTCTCCCTCCCTCCCTCCCTCCCTCCCTCCCTCCCTCTCCTCTCTCCCTCTCCCTCTCTCTCTTCTCCTCTTCTCTCCTCTCCTCTCTCTTTTCTCTCTCCTTCACTCCCTCTCTCACTCCCTCTTTCCCCTTCCCCCTCCCCCTCTCCCTGCCCCTACTCCAGAGTAAAGTTGCTTGTGTAGGAAACCTCAGAGTTGGTTCAGGACCCACAAGACCAAGTTCTCAGCACAAAGGACATTTGTTTGCCCCAGAGGAACAGAGGACAGGGGATAAGAGGATACAGAGAAAGAGGAAGGAGGAGAAGGGGACAAGGGAGAAGGGAAAGGCAGATTTATCCTGGAGGACAACAATGACTGGATAGAGAGGAGACAGGAGTGGCCCATAGGCAAATGACAGTTTATAAAGGAAAACGAGGAAACTGTGTATTAGGATGAGGTGTTTAATCTAAATGGGCATGTTAATTAGGTGGGCCAAAGGGGGCTTTTGATTGCTGGACTTCAGTTCAGCTAGATGTAGTAACTTTGTTTTTCAAATGCCTAGTCTTAATAATAGTTCTTAAATACTTTAACCTCCCTTGTAGCCCACCACCCACCAGAGGTAGTGGAAAAGAAAGGATATGGGGGACCTGTTTAGAAAGGTTCTTTGAAGCAACTCCTGTCTGTGCTGTCTAGAAATTGGCAATTCAGTTCACAGGTTAGCAGTGGCTGCTAGACCTACTTGAAAACACCTCATGGACACACCAGCAATTCAGTTCAATAGAGTCAGGATAGCAAACACCAACCAGCAGCAGTGGCATGACCTCACAGAGACAGCCATGCCTCAGCCTCAGCTTGAATCAGCAGCAGCAGGGACCAGGAACACCATGAGAAGTTCTCGGCTATGCCTCTCTCAGGGAAGTGAAGACCCATAAACATGGCGCAGCTAGCTAATATAAGAAAGCCTAGCTTAGCCTCACTGTCCCTCGAGTTCTGTTTATATTCATTCAAAGGTCACATGTCCTCCACTACTGGTCTTACCTCAGCATGTGTGTCTGTCTCAGCTGACATCACTCTGCTAATCAGGCTAAGTCTGACAGAAGCGGCGTGAAGCTGCAGCACACCGCCACAAGTTTTTTGGTGCATTTCTCTTTCTGGAGTCCTGACAAATGCAGCTCAACTACTCATTGTAAGGCGGACCAATAGATGCATATTGCTAGCAAAGCATCCTTCATCACGTGTCCTGTCACGTGCTTGCTTTAGCAGAACATCCTCTCTCCTGTGCTTCAGGGAAACGTTCCTTCGCGAATCTGCTTTAGCCTTTCACACCTGTGTCCACTTCACCTGTTCCTTCACGTGTTTGCCCCAGCAAAGCATCGTCCAACCAACTTTCCAAAGCTGGACCTTGGTAGTCAGTCTCGGGAGGAGGGAGTGACCAAATAAGGGAACAGACTGTGGTTGCTCGTTTTAGGAATGTAATCTCATGGTTTTTATCAAGACGGAGGGAATCCTGAAGAAGGCCAAGGCCTACCAGAGCCATGCTTTGAGCTTGCTAGAGTCCCTTCAACCTGTATTGAATATTTTACCATAGTTATGAAAAAACAAATAAAACCAAAGGGAATCAAAGATTCTTCAAGGGCCTGAAGGAGAGGCAAAGTTGAAGTAAAAGAAAAATGGAAACCAGGAAGGTGGTGCATTTTAAAGGGAAATAACAGGGATACTCAACAATGTTATCACAAAAGTTCACACACACACACACACACACACACACACACACACACACTATAAAACAGAAGGAAAGAATTGTCCAGGTTTTTTTCCCTCAAAATACTGACCTTCATACTGAAGAGGCCAGATAGCAACAAACACCACAAAAGACAACACAGCACTTCAACACATCAGAAATTAAAAGTCCCAATATTTTGGGAAACCCACATAGAAGAATCAGATTAAACAAGCAAATCTGAACCTTAGAGTTCAAAACCTTGGGAATCAGGTTCCAGAAGAGGATGACTTTTAATCTAACCTTCTAGGTGCAAAAAAGTTCTAATTGAGAATAAAAGTGAAATATAGACTTTTCAGACCAGGCAGACTTTCCCTTCCGGCAACCATTGCTGCAAAAAGTAGTTTCGGAAATGACCAGCCTGGAGAGGTTGTCTCTGTACTCAGGAAGGTTGATGACGGAAGCGGGCGGGTCTAACACAGCAGGGCAGGCAGCAGGGCAGGCAGGGTACTCTTTACTCCGTGTCTGAGTCTATTTCCACAATAATTTGAAAGAAAATATGTCTACCCAAGATTTCAAAATCTCAGATGTCATAATCTGAAACCAGGTAAGCATTAGAACTTTGATTTTTTTTTAATCTTTCTGATGTGATCACAAACCACCACACATATTTCCATTTAATCAGGGCACACTCAGCCACGTCTCGACCTGAAGCTCTGTAGGCTAGAAGGCAGCTGGTAAGATGAAATGCTAAGGTTATAGTCCCATCTGGAGGCTCTTGGGGAGACTCCGTTTCCAGGCCTTTCCCTGCCGGAGGTTCCCTGCACTCTGGGATTGTGAGTGCCTCCCTTCACCGTCAGTGTTGGCGATGGTTAAGCCCTTTCACACCATCCCCCTTCTAGCTCTGTGCTGCTCAGTCATGTTCTCTACTTTTAAAAATCTTAATTTTTAAATTTTTAAAATTGTACCCAGCAATAAAAGGGTGACACCTGCGGGTTACTGGGTTTCTCATATTGACATCTTTGGAGGACCATTTGTCTGCCTTACACACTTGATGTTACCTGAGGATAAAAGTGGAAATACTATGTCGGCTTGGGAACCACCTTTTGGGCTGTTCACCATTATTATCAGCATACTCAGTGACAACCAGGACTTACCGTGAAGCCGACTATGGTTTTCACGGCATCAAAGAGTCACATTCCAGTCCCTGTAAGTTACACCTAAAGAGTTTAGTTCATCTCGCACTTACCTATGACCAACCCCTTGTTCTAGCAGAGAAGGAATAGACTGGGTCTGGGCTAAAGACCCAGATATGAAAGAGGTCATAGGGATTGAAGGGTATAAAGTATAAAAAAAGAGACAGTATGTGCTCTCTAGAGGGCCATGCAATGGGTATAGTGTAGGACAGAGTTTATTTAGGGCATGGCAAGGGGAATTGAGAAAAGAATAGAGGCACACACACACACACACACACACACACACACACACACAGAGAGAGAGAGACAGACAGACAGACAGACAGATACAGACAGAGACAGACAGAGACAGACAGATACAGACAGATACAGAGAGAGACAGAGACTGAGAGACAGAGACAGGGACAGAGACAGAGAGAGAGTAGGAGAAGCCAGCCAAGAACATGTGGAGAGAGAGATGGGAAGTGGGAAGGGAAAGAGGGGAAAGGAAGTTAGGGGAGAAAAGAGGCAGAGAGGCAGAAAGAAGGGCAGAGAGAACAAGGAAGGCCAAAGAGTCCCTTTTAGAGCAAGCCAGGCATACCTGGCTGTTGCCAGGTAGCTATTGGGCAGATCCTAGAAGGAATGCTAAGAGGAAGGCTAGATTTTACGTTACTTTTTATTTTTAAATCGAGTTTTTTCTAATCATAAAGTGAGTACATGTTCATTGTAGAAAACTGGCAGATTTAGGGATTTGTTTTTTTTTTTCTTTTTAAAAGACCTGAATGTGGCTTTCAGTTTCTCCTGTGTCCTCATTTAGAGCACACTGTTGTCACAGCAATACCGCTGCCCTTCTAATACTTCCAGACATGAGATCCTCTGTCGGTCTCCCCTGAGGTCTATGCTAAGCTGAGAGAGAAAACCTGCCTGGATACTCCAGAGCTGAACCCCCTAAAACAGCAAGCAGGAATTCTCAATTGTGAACCACAGCAAGCCTTTGCAACAACAATAAACACTTTCTGAGAGTTTCTAATCCTGGTCTGAATTCATCCAAGCATTGACTTTACCCAGTCACCTATAGGGCGTTGAAGTTGAGAACACAAAACCTCACAGTATGTCACCTGCTGGGTGCTTTGAAGGTGACTCAGAACAAAGCCTTCAGACTCCACCCTCCCCTGCTCTCCGCCCTTCTCTCTATTACAAACTAGTTTATAAAAGCCAGAATTCCTCCTCTCCAATGCAAGCCATCAAACCTGGGAAAGGCACTCTCTGACCTTGTCCTTTCTCTGCTGAGATGTCACAGGCCTTCATGTGACAGTGGCCTGTCCCATACATAAGAGAAATTAATTCTATACAGAGAACCCAAGAAGGATGTGAACAGGCAGGCCCCTTGGGGGACCCCATCTCCAGCCTATTAGTAGTGATACATACCTTGTGCTCACTCAAATTTCTACATGGCTCTCCATCCCAGACTAAGCCTAAATGTAATATTAGACATTTCCCTGGGCCTTGCATCTTCTTTGCCCAAGGTTTTCAAGGCACATAAAACTTGGAGTAAACACGTGTGTTGTCTTTTTAATGACTAATTTGTTTTTTGATATGGGCGGGGGTGTCATCTGATACCCCTGAGTTGATAAAGAGATGTACCCCTTGCTCATCCCCTTGGGGCCAAGGCTATTAACATCCCCACTTGTAAATGAGCAGGCTAAGACTCAGTCTGTTTTCACCCAAGTCACTCACATAGGAAACTGCAAGTCTTGGGCTTCAGACAGGTTTTTTTTTTCCATATCTTTGTGTCTCCAGCACCCCAGAGGCCCTAGGACGTCTTGTTCTTTCTAGAGATGATGACTGTAGGAACTCAATCTAGGGTTTTTATAAAAAGCTCTTTAATGGTGTTGAAACGATAACATCAGGTAACGTTTGAGTCTGTACTGTAGGCTAGACGATGCACTAGAGGCATATTTAATCCACTCAACTGCTTTGTGAGGAAACATTTATAGATGAGGAAATGGAAGATTAGGGAAAATCACTCCATAACTTGCCTTTGGTCACACAAGAATCAGAGCAAGGACTTCACGCTGGATCCATCACAGACCTAAGCCTGCTCTCCTGGGCAATGGCTTCCTTGCTGATCTCAGATCTGCTCAGCAGCTTACATACATGCATGAAACTGTAAAACACACAGTGGCCGATTGCTGCAGAATTAGAAAGGAAACGCTAACAGCTTTCACTGATACACAAAAGGAGAGAATGGAAACGCCTTTAAATTATGGTTTAGGTCCTTGCAATTTTATAGGAAGAAAACTTGGGACCCCCAAAATGGCAAATGAAATGTAAAGCCATCCTATGGCACAAGAAGGAATGACCACATGGGCGATGCATGGTGCCAAGATGAGGAGAAAAGCTACTTGAGAGCCAGGCGAGGCTTTACTAAGCGTCCAAGTCTGGGCACAGAGAGCTGAAGTATGCATCCCATGAGAGTCCAGAAAAATGAAGAGCTCCGCCCAGAGGAGGATGAAACCCGTCAACAGAGAGCAGAGGGACAGTATCTAGAGCATCAGCTACTTTGTGCAAATTGAATTCACCGCACAGAGGTGAGTTTGGATCAAGCATTCATCCTTCTCCATGCTGGCCTGGAACTTACTATGTAGCCCAGGCTGGCCTCAGACTTACAGTCCTCTTTCCTTAGCTTCCCACGTGCTGAGATCTACAGGTGTGAGCACTATGAACAGCTTCAATACATGTGTAAGGAATTGTAGGGTGGGAACGGTTGGCAGAGCTGAAGCAGGGTTCTACAAAGCTCTTCCAATTGGGAATTGACAGTTTCCTCCTTAGTGGACTGTCCGTCTGTAGAATCCATGATCAGGCCTGCAAAGGGACAGAAAACAGGCAGACAATTAAACAGACTGGGGTGTGGAGGACATCAGAGTCTACTTGCTTTAAGTTTATTTTTAAATTGCATCTCTATGGTTCTCTTAAAGGGCACCAGCCTCAAGAGCTGGGGCATAAGGGATGGAGGCAGGATGTCAGAAATGGAAAGGCACAAAGGAGACAATTAAACAGTCATGAGTGACTTCGTTTCTATCAACCCCAGACCTGCTCTCTGCTGGTTTTATTCAGCGTTTTGGCAACTACATTTCTATGCCACAATGTTCAACCTGATTGTCATCTTGTTTATATATTTCCATGTATGATGCAAGAAAAAAATGTCCCTTTTAAAGGACAGCAGTTGTAAATAGAACACCGTGTGTGTCCCCTACCAACAATTCCAGGCTGTTGGGAGCAGGAACCTTAGAAAAGGTGGGTGATCACTAGAGCATTGCTAAGTAGGCAAAACCCTTCAGCCTCCCTGGGATCTAGACTTTGGCTAGTCTTTTAACCTTGCAATGTTGACATTTTATTGGATTTTGTGTTTGTCTGCTTTGAATGGCTACCAAAAAATAAGCTAACAGTCCTTCACTTAAAAACAATAACTTGCACGCTCTATCTTCTATGTTTGATACTGTATTGACAGTGAAATAAGCCCCATGTGTGCGTATGGATGCATACACACCCAGAATGCCTTTCACATTGGAAACACATGTGGCTGTGTTCTGCCTGGTAAGTAACTACATATTTGTAGCAATGGTCTGGCTGGCAGTTCAGCCCCTAAGCTTTGTTGGGTACATATTTCTTTTGTTCAAAATGTGCCACATATTTCTGCTTATGGCATGGAACTTGGACTCCATGACAAAAACAGGACCAAGCCGTGCAAATGTTTAGACCATACGACCCGAGGCCATGCTGAAGAATATTTCTATTAGAACTGCTTTTGCCTTCTTTTTTGTGGCTTTGGCTTCACAGCTTGCCACGAAATAATTAGCTCAGAAGTCCGTTGTGATCAGTCCTCTTTCTTTGTCTGGGCTGAGGACAGTGAATTGCAACAAATGTAGTTCTAATTCCAGCTAAGTTGTCTGTCAGAAAGTCACTGCTGTGGTCTTACATCATGACAGACAGAGAGAAAAAGAATGCCAGTAAAAGTGGAGCTCGAATTGGACGGCAGCATCACTGTCTCGCTCAGCTTCTTGGCTGCAAACTGAATAAGCACTCATGTTATAGAGATTAAACTCTGTGTGTGTGTGTGTGCACGCGCACAAAGCATTTCAGTGTTTGACATGTAAGAGACACTCAGCAGAAGGGACTAAGCAAACACCTTCGTTTTATGCCTTCAAGGACTTACCTTTATCAGAAAACTCATCACACTAATGTGTTCTCTCTCTGTTTACATTCCCGTCGCGTCATGCAAATAGGCTTAGTGCCTCTATTTCAAGCGCACAAGTCAATGAAGTTTGTTGGATTGCAGCGTGTAGAATGCTTGTCTTTGGCCATCAGCCCAACCAGCGGTTATGCTGACACCAAACTCCATCTGTTTCCAAAAGGTTAGCTCTTTTCCTTCTTTTCACTTTTTTTTCCCATTTATTGGTACAATATATACCTAAACCAGAGTTTTAAAAGTGTACCTAGACATGATGGTACCCTTAGAACTCTCGAATTGATGATTGAAGTCCATGCCCTGGGCCAGTTTTCCTGGAACTCATGACACCACTCTGCAGTGATAGAGTCTGCTATGGTTGACTAGTTTGATGTTTTGAATGTGGAACGTGCCCCCCACGGATCCACAAGCTTGCACAGCTGGTCTCTGTGGCAGGATTTGGAAGGTTGTGGAACCCTTAAGACAGCGGTTCTCAACCTGTGGGTCGTAACTCCTTTGGGGCTAACATATCAGACATCCTGCATATCAGATATTTGCATTATTTGCATTATGATTCACAACTAGCAAAATTACAGGTGTGAAGTAACAACCAGATAATTTTGTGGTTGGGGCGGGGGTCACGGCAACATGACAGCATTAAGGGGCTGCAGCAATAGGAAGGTTGAGAACCACTGCCTTAAGAGGTGGAATAGAGCGAAGAGGAAGTAGGTCACTGGGCACCTGGCCTCAGATTTTACAGGCTTGCCCTGCTGTCCTATTCACCATTGGCTTCTTGGCTTTGGATACATTGTGGCTAGCTGGCCTTTCCTTGGAGCCTGTCTTTCCTGCATGATAGAATGTATCTTCTTGAATTGTAGGCCAAAATAACCCCTTCCTTTCTTAAATCGATTGTTGCCAGGAATTTTGTGGCAGCAGCAAGATAACTGACGCCTGCATGTTGTGACAACCATGGCATCAAAAGACTGAAGCAAAACAGATTCCTCCTTGGTTCACTCTGGGGGGATACCAGGGAGACAAAATTGAGATACTCTTCAGAGGCAGGGAAACAGCTTGGGTAGTAATGAGCAAAGGCTTTTTGATTCTTTGAGGTATTATTTTAAAAAAATGATTGGAAAACCCTATTCTATGCAAAGGAAGGAGACTTAGAATCATTAACTGGGTCACTCTGTTCCTTGCTAAATTCACAACTCTGCAACACTTCCTCAAAGCAATGGGTATGCAAGTGCCACTTAGAGAGGATGAAGGCTTCTGAGCTTAATGGATGAGAGGCTCCACTCTAATATCTCGAAATACCAAAATAAAGAAGAGGGAAATCTCATAAAATGTGAGAGCTTCAGAATTCCTGGTGTTGAGGCAGATATGAGAAAAGGCATGACTGAGACAATGCCTATGAGGTATTATTTATAATGTCTATGAGATCCTGATTGTGCCGATCAAACCCCATCCTTTGCCATCAGTGGGCAGGCCACAAGATTCTCACTGACTTCAGACAAACACTCGCACCCTTTAAAAACAGTAACAGCGTGGTGTCCATGCTCTGCTCACACTCCTACAGAGACACAGAGATAGAAGCAGAACCTATGGAACTGGTGCTACTACTGACGCCTCAGTTTGTGAATAGAAAGAAACTGGGAAAACAGAAGATGTCTCCAATTATCATATCAATATCTGAAATATTTTGAAATAAAAATGCTCCTAGTATTTTTTTAAAAAAAATTTAAAATACCTGTGTAGTTTCTCCTCAGTCAGTCGTGAGCTCTTTAATTGCCTCTGACAGAAGGGAAGTTGTGTTCTCAAAACGTAATTCTGAGAAGGCTGCAAGTGTGGGAAGATCCCAGCAGAGCAAGATGATTGGTTTCCCAGTAACCGGCAGCAGCTCAGGAATGGACAGGAGCAGTTGAGCCTCCTCGGGCTGATCACCCACTGCTATAGTCTGAATGTGAAATGTCCCCACAGGCTCATATGTTGGGATGTCAAGTTGGCAAGGAGCAGACTTAGGATAGCTACTCTACATCTTTAGTTTGAGCTAGGAAATTGGTCGGGTGCATCTCTGGGGATATCAGCAAAGGCATTTTTAGAAAACCCTCCATGAATATGGATAGTCCCAGCCCCTGGGCTGAGGGCAAAGCCAGAGCGTCAGCTGAGCACGTCACTCCCCATCCCCCTTCTCTCTCCTTCCTGAGTCACCTCTGCCACATGCTTTTCCATGATGCTCTGCCCAAGTGTGGGACCAAGTGACCGTAGAGTAAGCCCTGTAAGACCAGGAGCTGAAATAAGCCTTTCCCCCATTGACTTCTCTCTGGTATTTTGTCACAGAGACACAGAAGTAAGTAAGTGACACACAGGAGGCCACAACAACAACTCTATGTCTCTGGCCTTGTGAGTTCAGAAGTAATCTTGGCGACAGAGGTTCCTTGGACAAGTCAGTCATCCTACTTTCCATATTTGATGGCACGGGTGCTGGTGTTCTGGGAGCTATTTCTAAAAGTCTATCTAAAACTCTGCTGCAAAAACATTCGAAGCAGTAAAATTATTCCATCATCATTAACAACAAGAGTCTAGAGCAGGATAACTCTAGAAAACATTTTATAGTTTCTAAAACGATTCCAAAAGTGTAAAAAGAACTGTTCAACTCTTCTGAAATCACCCCTATTTCCTCCCCCACAAGCCCCCCCCCCCCCCCCCCCCCGCCACTGCCCAACAAAAACAAACAAAAACAAAAAGAAACAACTCTGCTGAACTATTTTGGCAAGGACAACATCACCCAGATACTAAAACCAGGCAAACACAACAAACAAAAAAACTATGTGGTAAGATTTGCTGGTGAATGAACAAGTCAAAAAGTTTCAAGAAAACACTTGCAAACAGAATCCCACAGCACTTCTGAAAAGGCCATACATAATAATCAAGTAGGATTCATCCCAAAGATGTAAGAAAGATTTAACACTTGTAAATCAATAAATGTGATGGAGAATGAAAGCTATATGAACAGCTCCAGTAGATAAAGAGAGCCTACGGCCAGATTCAACAGTCTTTCATAATTAAAAAAAAAAAAAGCCACTTAAATTATGCATGGACAGATAATACCTGAGAATACTAAAAGCCAGGGGTGAAAAATTCACAGACTACACCATACTGAACAAGGAAAAGCTAAAATCATCTCCTCTAAGATCTATATGAGATAAGAATGTCCACTGTCACTGTTCTCATGCAATATGGTACTGAATGTCTCAGTTACAGGAGAAGATGAAGTCCATCAGAATTGGAAAGAAAGAACACAATTTTCCAAGTTTCAACTTGACATCATTTTATAGAGAGAAAAGATAAATAGTCCAACAAAAGGTGCTACAAATCCAGTGAAGTTGAAGGATGCAAAGTCAGAACAGATATAGCAGTAGCATTTCAGGCACCAATAACTTGTTGATAAAAAGATTAATGAAATAGTCATTCCATTCCAAAACGAATCTTTAGAATTAAATTTAGCCAAGGAAATGAAAGATATGTGCAATAAACATGGTGTTGTTACATGAATAAAGGGTATGCCAACAGGAAAAATATATCCCGTGGTTACAGATCAGAAGAATTAATATTGTAAGAATGATCCTATTATCCAAAATTATATATAGGTTTAATTTAACCCCACCGAGATACCAAAAATATTCTCCCAGAAATAAAAATTTCCCAAAGTTCATCTGTAACCACAAAAGATCCAGATTAGCTAAGCAGATCTCGGGGGTGGGGGTGGGGTGGGGGGTGGGGGGGCGAGGGGGGAGATGGAAGACAGCAATCCTGAATTGAAAACATACTGAATGAAACAAAAAATGCATGCCCACTAGTCTGCCTGCCTGCCTGCCTGCCCAATAGACTGCCCGATAGATTGTCTGCCCTCCAGACAACCATGGTTAACTAACTCAGATGCTATCCGGGCCTGGATCCAGCACTTTGAGTTAGTTGGTCCACCCCATTACCTACCTATGAACTTATGGAACAGGTGAAGGAGTTGGTCTTGCAGAACCAGAGCCACAGGATCTCCACAAGTCTGGACAACTACAGCATATCCAAAAGGAGTCCCAGCAATGGTCTAGTATTGATGGTATGTCAGAACCGTAAATCTTGAACCAGACCAACAGCTCGTTGCAATGAACATTTGCATGTAAACTATTTGGGATATATGTATACACACACACACACACACACACACACACACACTATGACACTCTGCAGCTTCCAATTCCACTACAACAAATGGATACATGAGAGAGAGGTAGGAGAAATGGAGGAATGGAATAGTGTGTGCACAGTGGAGACAGGTTAGAACTAGGGACACTACAGTTGTGACAAATGTGAGTGAGGGCAGGCTGTGGTTGGTCCCCTGAGGAAGAGGTCATTACCCAGAAGGGTCAGCCGGGTGGTGTGCAGCAGGAGCTTACACAGACTCAGCCTCCAAACAAACTACCCCACCCTATGATCATCATGGTTCTGAGTAACAACTGAGTGTCTGAGATGAAGACTGGCTCGTTTTCTGGATTACACCTCCATGGAAGTCCTCCATGGCCCATATTTCTCTCAAGGCCATGCTGGTTGGATGCTCACGGGCCAGTGCTATCGCCAGAAACCATGTAGAAGCCCAGGGTCTGTGATCCAGCAGGCTGCGTTTGCAGTGGGATGGATGACTGTAGACACGAAATTGGGGAAGAGAAAAAGAGAAGGTTTCTGTGATAAGTGCCATCTTTACCCAAGCCCCCGTCAAAAATAAACCCCATCAGCCTAAAAAGAAAGTCACCAAGGAGAACTCTTGAAGAGGCTGATGAGAGAGCTGGAGAGATGGCCCAATGGTTAAGAGCACGTATTGCGCTGGCAAAAGACCCAGGGTCAGTTCCCAGCATGCACAGGGTGGCTTACAACTGTCAGGCTTCAGTTCCACAGTGTGCAGTGCTGCCTTCTGACCTCTCCAGGCATGCATAGGGTGCGTAGACATAGTGACAAGCAAAACTACTTATGTACATAAATAAATCCCCAAAGATAAACAAAAGTCATGATAAGGATGCTGAAGTGCAGCTCCCCACAATTAATGGCTTCTGGTGCAGATGGAGGTAGGGATGAAGGGTGGGGTATGGGTGTGGGTGTGGGTGTGGGTGGGGAGGGCGAAAAGAAGCCAGTTCTCATTAGGGGGTTAGTCACTGGGAGTCTGACCATGTCCCAGTGAGTAGATGAATAACCCAAAATGGACTTGCTTTGTTTCCTTTCTTTCTTTTCTTTTTTGGGGGGAGGGGAGAAGAGGGAAGGTCAAGGGTAGAGGAGCAGACGTGGAAGGACCGGAAGTGACTGTGGTGGGTATGTGATGTGAAACTCTCAAAGAATCAATAAGAAATAGAGTGTTGGGGAAAAATCAAAAGGACCATAGAAAACAAAGCCTGGGGAATGGAAGCAGACACCTGTTAGAGGTAGAGGCAGGAGGATTAAGAGTTCAAGGTCAAATGATTCCCAAGAAGAAGAAAGGAGAGGACCCTGGGCCTGAAAAGATTGGATCCAGTTTTGTAGACCCAGAACAGAGAAATCGTGTGAGGGGGGGGGATGATTGGGAAATGGTTGGGGAGGAGAGGAATTACGGGACGTATGGTGGGGGGGAACTGGGAAAGGGGAAAGCCTTTGGAATGTAAACATAGAATATACAAAATAAAAATTAATAAAAAAAGAGTTCAAGGTCATGTGTGGCTACATAGCAAGTTTGAGGCTAGCCTGTGCTATGTGAGACCCTATTTCAAAGGGGAAAAGGAGAAAGGGGGTTATATATCTGAACAGTTATCTCATGTAAATGTTCGATTTAAATACACAGTAATTCCACCACTCAGGAGACAAGAAGGAAGGGGACAAGGCTGAGGGCAGCCTGGGCTACATACAGAGTTCCATACCAGTTTGAGTTACCCAGTGAAATTTGCCTCATTAAATAAAACATGCATTCCTCCCCCAGAATAAAAAGTCAGTATCACCAGTCCTCTAGGAAAATCAAAACTATGATACTCATGAGGATGTTAAGAAACCGGCCCTCCTCCGAGCTATGAGAGATGTAAACTAATATGGCCATAGCAGAACACGCCCCGAAGACTCCTGACGGAGCTGAAAGCACAATGCATGGGAGCCACTGGTCCCACCACCGAGTATAAATCCAAAGTAAACAGAACCATGTGCAGAAGAGATCTGTGCACGCTGCTGCCTTTCTTTCAGGACTCCTTACAACAGAGAAGAAACAAAAGCAAACAAGGTCTCCATTAGCAGACAATTGAGCAAAACGAATGCGGTCTATGAGAGCTCTATAATGGAATTTTATCCAGCCATAAACAGAATGAAATGCTGTTGATTGAAGCTATGTGGGTATGACCGGAGGTCATTTGCTTAAGTGATACAAGCCAGACGCAGAAAGACCGACGGCAGAGGCTCTCGCTCATTTACGTAAACTGAAAAGCCAGTCTCGTGGAGGAGTAAAATAGTGGTCACGCGAGACTCGGAAGGTGGGAGGTGGGAGGGAAAGAAGGTAGCCACAGCACACTGAAATGCAGAAGGGATGGCTGACTTTGGGGTTCTAAATTCTCAGTGCAGGAACTATTTACCACAGCAGTCAATGGCAGATTGAAAACTAATGAGAAAATGGAATCTGGAATCTCCATGGAGGTAATTAAGGTTTCAGGAGTTGGAAGTTCTGGACACCCTGATTTCATCAGTACACATTGTATGCATTTACTGGGTTACCAGCATGTACTCTATAAAGATATAAAACGGGGCTGGCAAGATGACTCAGCGAGGAAGTTACTTGCTGCCAAGTCTGAAATCCCCAGCACCCACATGGTGAAAGAAGAGACCTGATTCCCGCAGGTTGTCTTCTGGGCATCCAAACTGGCACTATGGCTTGCCTGTAAGCCTACAGGAACACGTTTGATACACACATACACACACACACACACACACACACACACACACACACAGAGAGGGAGATTGAAGGAAATAATTAAAAAATCCAGGGCTTGTAGTTACATAGTAGTTAGGTTACATAGGGGTGTGTGTGTGTGTGTGTGTGTGTGTGTGTGTGTGTAACCCTACAAGCCCACTGCAGCTTAAAACTCTGTGTGTTTATTGTTAATATCTCCCACAAAACTGTCACATTCTAATACATTGAAACTCTGTTTATTTATCAAATATAAGAGAGAATCTTACTGGCCTGGATTAACTATGTAGACCAAACTGGTCTTAGATTTGTGCCAATAGTCCTGCCTCTGCCTTCCTAGTGCTGGGATCACAAATGTAAGCTGATGTGCCTGGCTTCCCCTTCCAGACTGATGATTGATCTATGATTGATTGATGATTGATGGTTACAGCCTGCTGTGTAGAATCTGGTATACAGAGACTTTGTCGTTATTTTGAATTGAGAGGTTCTCTTGCAGATTTTCATCTTTCTACAATGTTCACAGAATAGCACAATGATTCGCTGTAGATCTTGGGACGAGGTCCCAGTTTAGTCCTCATCTCAACCACAGAACTATGCACTGGAAAGCTCAGCCTGTGCTCTCTAAAACGGGGCCGATAATAGCTTCCCGTTTAATAGGATTTGGTAAGGATGATCAAATAACACACACAAAGTATTTTGCCCTGTGCACAGGTCCCAGGAAGTGCTCAACAGTCATTGAGAACAGTAATTAAGGTAGATGACCATGGTCATGAAGAAGAAAACATTAGTCTAGACGTTAATGCCCCTGATACTCCTACCCAATGCGTCGTCATCCAGAGTTTATCACAGCTCCACTTACAGCGCTTTGTTTCAGTCTGGTTATGTACTGACACTTTTTATAATGGGTACCATGTTTCACATTGGCTTCTAACTGCCTTCACTTTGCATCGAAATGGCAAAGGTGAAGAGCCACACCCTGACTTAGTGTGTCACTGGGCCATAGCCTTCTTTGGAAGCCTATGCACGATGGAGGCTAAAAAAAAAATGCCTTCTTCCTGGCACCATTAAGTCAAGAAACCTCCCAGGAGAGTGATTTTTAAAAAATGTGGTTGTTGCTGCCTTAATGAGGACATGCTCAGAGCCCAGTGTAATCTTATAATATGCTCAGGGCCCCGTGGAATTCACAGGAATTAGATTTGGTAACAGTAGATCTCCGTGTCTCAAATATTAGCAATGTAATTTACAATAATTGTCTCTTATTTTAGCTGATGACATTGTAAATTACAAGCATTATTATGGTGTTGTTTATAATTCGGCGATGTTACCACAGGAATCTGCTTCTCAGCTGTTGCAGGAGCCATGTGGAGTCTGCTTTTGTTAACACACCACATGCCACACTCTTCTTCAGGCCTTTCATCGGACTGTTACATACATTAGGACACATGCAAAGTGTGTTTCCACATAACAACCTAAAAGGCAGTGTCTACTGGATCGTTCTGACATAAATTCCTCATCACCACGTTATCCAAAAAACTCTCCAGTTGTTCAAAATGTTTGCTCTCTAGTCAAACTTGTAACAGCCCCAGCTGTGAGACTTCACCCGGGCATGTGAACAAGCCGCTAATCACTCCAAGCCTCTGTCCACCCCAGGAAGGTCACCATGGACAAGGAGCGGATTACGAATGAGTTTAGGTTGGTGAACCAATTTTCTTATTGGGGTTCCTTGCAGAGGTATGAGTGACAACCACAGCCGCAGCACTGACCGCCTGGCCCACATAGGTGCCTGCAAGCTGTGTGTCTGGAGCTCTCTGCAGCCTGCAGGCAGCTCCAGAGAGAGCCTCTTCTCTCTAGCAATTGCTTACTGCTCAGCCCCAGGGAAGGGCTTCGGGAACGTTGTGACTCCATGAGCTCCCCAGCCCAGACCCCAGCCTCCCATTCCATCCTCCACCCCTCACCTCTCACCATCCTCCATCCCATCCTCCACCCCTCACCCCTCCCCTCGGCCCCTCCCTCCACACCCACGCCTATCTTCTTAGCTCCTTGAGTCTTGCTGTGCCCCTCTGCCCTGCTCTAGGAGGGAATGCTTCAGACTGTGAGTTCCCAGACAACTCAAATGCCAGGATGACCTTACCATCCTCAGCATCAGAACGGACAAGAAAAAAGAAGCCTGAAACAGAAGACAGAAGCTTTAGCAACTCACAGATTTTGATTTTTTTTTTTTCAGGAGCTGTTATCTTTAGAGTTTGTGGTGATGTTCTAATCAGAATACTTCTTCACAATTCACGATGAAATCCAAGGACCACCACAACACTGGACAAGGGGACTTCTTAGTAGGTGGCTGGACGTGCATCCCTTGGCCACGGGGCCTTTGCAGTGTTGTGCCCAGAGGTCTTCTCTTGAATGTTCTTTATCACTAACTCCTTCAGTTCCTTCTATGCCTTTTATTTTTCAAATGTCACTTATCAATGAGTTGTTCGACTCTATCCTGGCCCTTGTGCTCATAGGTAACGCCCCTCACCTTCAACTGTCTTCCATAGCGCCGATTCCTTGTTAGAGTCCCCTGTAATTAATTTATTGTGTATATTAATTTGTTTCTTTCTGCTAGGATTATAAGCTCCATGATAGAAAGGATATTTGTCTGATTTCTTCATTGACTCATCTTAAGGATGTCTGAGAGTACCTGGCATAAAACTGATCCCAGGCAAAAGTTTGTCTAATAAGTAGGTGATTGGTAATGCCCCTAATATCTAGAAAAATATGTGGATACCCAGAAAGAAGTCTACTTGTCTCTGTCTCCTTCGTTATAGGACACAGCATTCCAGAAAGGCTGAAGGTCGCCAGGAGAGGGCCCTGTGCTAAGTCAGCGGTTCTCAACCTTGGGTCAAGAGCCCTTGAGGAGTCACATGCCAGATGTTTGCATTACAATTCATAAGAATGGCAGAATGGTAGGTAGGAAGTAGCAATGGAATAATTCCATGGCTGGGGGTCGCCACAACACGAATAGCTATATTGAAGGGCCACAGCATAAGGAGGGCTGAGAACGACTGAGCTAAGTGAACATGGATAGTAGTTAGTCCAGTGACATCTCTCAGCATCGGTCCTCTTCCGACAGAACTCAGTTAGCGTGGGGGCAGCGTCCTTTAGAGGCCAGTGGTCCTGGCAGTCAGGATCTTGAGTTATTGATACAGCAAAGTGAATTTCTATTTTAGCAAAAATATATTCACACATCAATAAATAAGTACACACACACACACACACACGCATGCACGCACGCACGCACGCACGCACACACACACACACAAGTGTCTTAGAAAGTTACAAATAATCTTCGTCTGAAATTCTCTCTTTTCCTATCAATGGTAGATAAAACATATAAATGGAAAGTTGTATATCTTTTTATTGTTAAAATTGGTGACTACTTTTGAAGTCTCTTATGAGATGCAATAACATACAGTATAGAAACAGAAACTTTGGAAAGGATGAGAATGTATTTGCAGATGGTATTTCATATGTTTATTAATAAGTAGCGACCAGTGAGTGAGTCCGGGCATGAGGAGCCGTGAGACTCATAAAACTTGCACATGTGGGAGGTCACGTCCTCATGGAGGTGATAATTGAAGGCAGGATTCATGTGTGTCTCAGAAGAGGAGACAGCAAAGAGCTCGCTTAGAGTTGAATACAATTTGTCCCCACAAGCATCCATGTTGAAACTGGACCACTGGGTTTGGGGGGGGGGGCTTAAGAGAACTCAATGCCTTTCTTGTGAAACTGCAGTGTTTCTTCTCCTGGAAAAAGGTCAGCTCCTTTGTCTCTTTCCTCTCTCTGCACATGCTCCCAGTTAGCCCCTCTGCTCCCCAGCTGAGGCCCTCGCCCGAAGCTGAATGAGTGTCAGGACCTCCTTGCTCTCTGAGCTGCTTCAGCTCAGATAGTGGTCAAAAGAACAGTCTTTCCTTTATAAGTTACCCCAGTCTCCAATCGTTTGTAATAATGATAACAAACAGACTAAAACAGGCCTACAGATGATGGGGAGATACTTACTTCTATTGGGAGAAAAAAACAAAATCCTAGCCTTTCCTTTAATTAATTAATGACCTGGGAGAACCACTGAGTCACCCCCGAAAGGAGGCAATTTTCTCACTCTATTGAAAACTTAAGGGATGGTTAACCCTAAAATGCCCTCCAGTAGCAAAATTCTTCCACTCAACACATTTTTTTGTTTAGATTTTTTAATTTATTTTATGTATGTAACCACACTGTCACTGTCTTCAGACACATCAGAAGAGGGCATCAGATTCCATTATAGATAGTTGTGGGACACCATGTGGTTGATGGGAATTGAACTCAGGACATCTAGAAGAATAGTCAGTGCTCCGAACCTCTGAGAGATCTCTCCAACCCCAAGTCAACCTATTCTTTACCATTCATGTATGATTTCTGTTCCTCCATTTCATCCCACACTCCAATTGCCTTCTCATTTGTCCTAAATGCTGATTCAGTACAGACCAAGCATTGTCTTAAATACTATGCATAATAATAACTTATTCAACCTCCATAAACCCTCTATGGGCTAAACAATGCCCAATGTTGCACTCAATTTATAGTGAGGAAAGAAAAAGTCACGGAACGGTCTGAGAATTACCTCGCGCTCACACTGCTGCTGATATATGGTAGGAAGTAAACAAATTTTCAGTATCACCTAGCAAACTGTAAAAAACAAAAACAAACAAACAAAAAAAAACGAGGCTAATGTAATGACTTCCTGTTGTATACAATTTAAAAAATATGAGATAAAATAAAAAATATAATCATATGTAAAAGTATGTTGAATTTAAAGAGTTGCCCTATATCTAGAGACTCTGAGTCACGTGCACTGAAGACAGCAAGAACACAGCTGTGCTCCCCAAACCTTTCAGTCTTGGACAAGAAGCTGTCATACATTCAACCCATTGTATCCCAGCACAGTGAAGGGAACAGAAACACATAGATGTGGAACATAGGAAACTTCCTTGATCCAAAGTCACAGAGGGGTTGGTGGGCGCGGCTGCCTACACAAGGTGCCATCACTCTGGTCTTAAAGAATCAGGAACACGTCCACACTGGGACATGTCAGAGCACCGGCATTACGTGCAGGCAATGTAACACAGGCCACTGCACAGATGCATAGCAGGGGCCCGACGTGGCAGAGTGTGGCTACGGCCAAAGTTAAGTAGGGTGGGGTTTTAAAGGGGAGGGCGGTAGGGTGGGGTGTTAAAGAGGATGCGACAGGTTGACTTTGCGGCTGAGAACAACTAAGTACTGGAATATCCTGAGACAGGCATTGCACACGAGCTCCTTTCGACAGACAATTCTGGTAAACAGACCTGCAACAGAACTGAGAAACTGCAGAGATGCATCCCTGGTTCGTCATGGCTGCGGGACACAGAAGCGTGTCCCTCGAGGAGCTCAGGTGGCCGTCAAGGAGCTCAGGTGGCTTCCTTGATAACAGAAGGGAAAAGTTAATGCAGAGGTCTCCAGGAGGTACAATAACCAACTCAATATGGACATTTGGGGGAAAGGAAGCCAACTACGTCTCACCCTAGGCTTTTCTCTTCAGCGATTCTTTTTGTTTTCCAGACCCTCTTAAACCATGGTTTCTTTGTCTTCAGTTTGTTGGACCTCTGCCTGGTGGATAACACTCATGAAGGTTAATCTGGACTGTCAATTTGATTGGCTGTAGAATCGACCAACCAAAGGTCCCCTGGGGGGAGGGATATCTGTAAGGGTGTTTCCTAGGAGGACTAACTGAGAATGGGAAACCCTGCCCAGAGTGGGCAGCACCTTCAGGCAGCGGTCTAGATGTAAGGAGGTCTGTGCACTAAGCTGCTTTCTGCCTGGCCGCCCTTGCACCCTTGCTGGTGAGTGCATCTACTTTGCATCTGCTGCTTCCATCCTTCCTGGACACTGGAACACAGTTTCTCTAACCTTCATCCTACACTGAAGACCAATGGCTATTCAGAAATCCTCTAGATTTCAACACCACTCAGGGGCTGTGAGGCGTCCATGACTGTGGGTGAACTAGTTACTGGGTGCTCCGCCTCCCCGGTGTGCTGGCAGCCATTGTTGAACTACATAGCACTTATCCTGTCGGCCAATCTAATAAGCCTCCTTTGTAGTGTGTAGTCATTCTACTATTTCTGGGGCGCTACAACCGCGTTTCTCAACCTGCGGGTCACGACCCCTATGTGGATTATGACTTGTTTGTGGGTTGAACAACCATTTCACAGGAGTCACCCAAGACCATCAGGAAACACATGTTTACATTATGACTCACAACAGAAGCAAAATTATAATTGCAAAGTGGCAGCAACAATAATTTTCTGTTTGGGGGCCACCCCAACATTAGGAGCTGTATCAAAAGGTAGCAGCGTTATGATGAGAGCCACTGTTCCAGGGAACCCTGACTAAATCAACGCAAACTTCTCTCTGCAGAGCACAGAAGATTGCTCTAGATATTATCTTTTCCATTAACCAGACTTGGATCTCTCATTATAATCACAGTTTAGCAAACCGAGGCAAAACCTTGCCCTTTGCACGGGAGCACGCCAGCTCTCTCCGAGTTGTCTGTCTCTGTGCTGAATGCCTTAAACTCAGTCATAAGCCCCTCAATGACCCAATTCCACAGCCAGTTTGCTCCGGTTCCTCCTCCCTTCATCCCCTCCCTCCCTCCATCCATCCATCTCTCCAGCAGGGTCTTTACTGAGTCCCCGCCTTCCCTCTCACCTCCAGGACTTCCAGAAACACAACTCACCAACTTTCTTACAGCCCAGTATTCACCAAGCCTTAAGCCAGCAGTTCTCAAACTTCCCAATGCTGTGAACCTTCAGTACAGTGCCTCATGTCGTGATGATCCCACGACCACAGAATTATTTTGTTGCTGCTCCATAACTGTAATTTTGATATTGTTATGAATGGTCTTAGGCGACCTCTGTGCGAAGGGGTCGCGACCCACAGGTTGAGAACCTGCGCCCTAACCCATCATCACTCCTATAATGGGATCCTGGAAAAGCTGCTGGCCCAGCCCCAGACAGTTCACGGTTCACATCCCGTTACACTAAGGTGTCCCTCAGCAGCAAGCAAGAGGCACTTTTGCAAAGTCCCAGCTCTCTTAAGCAAGAGCTTCTTTCCCCTTCATTTGTCACCGCGCATTACAGAGAGGACGTGAAGACAGTAGGAGGTGAGCGGCGTGGACCGATGCATGGATGCCCACCCAAACGGCTACTCTTGAGGCATTTTCTGCTTGAACTTTTTGAGTATAACTTTAAAAATGGCTCATTGGTGATATTCCGTTGGGTCTCCTCATTAAGTTCCATTTCTGAGATATGTTTTCTCGGGATGAGAAATTATTATTTTTTAATCAGCAGTAATTGGCAATCATGGGGAAACACTTGTAAGCTAGAGGCAGAGTTAGTTATCTTCCTGAACACAACAACCCCAGTAGCTCAGTCTCATTAGCAGACTTCTGAGGCTCTAACTGCAGGTTTGTTCACCTTCTCAAAGGCAACGCACACATTCCCTCCCCGCCCCGGGCTGCAGCTTCGCAGTCCTCCACGGTGAGGGAGATATAGGTCAGCGGCGGGAAGTAATTGGATTTCAACCCAGGGAGCACAAAGTGCCACTTTAGAAAGGGAGCCCCTTGTTATGTCCAAGTGTGCCTCTGACTCTAATGGCATTATTTCCCCTTAAGAGAGGTCATCTGGACTTCAGGGGTGGGAGGAGAGAAGACCCCCTTGCAGCTACCTTCACAGCTCCAGTCCTCACGGCTGCCAATCCAGGGCCAGACCATCCCCGGGCTGAGAGCCAGTCAGTCAAAGGCCACAGTGAGCAGCCGGAAGGAGCCAGGACTCCCCTGACATCAGTACAGACAACAACACAGACATCAGCACAAAGGTGGTCATTGGGGACCTTGTGCACAGAGAATGCTTTGAAGGACTTCGGGATGACAAGGTGACACCTGTGATTTGGTCCTCCCGGACGCTGAGACTAAAAGCAGATGCAGCCGGTTTCAGTGATCCCAGAAAAGACAAAGCAACCCTAATGAGGTGCCAAGCTACTGCACAGTGTCCCCCAGGGGCTGTTTCTGCTCTTCAGACCGGCATGGTTTGAAAACAGCCGAGAGAAGCAGCTTCCAGGAAGCCACACGCAAGGACAAGTCCAGTTTTCTTTTTAGAGTCGCCATTTCTAAAACGACAAACTCAGTCTAGATTAATTGTAGAAAATACATCAACTAAAGATGAAAATCTTAAAAATAAAACCTCTTGTGATCCCAAGACCTAGGGATGCCCACTGGACTAGTGTTCCAGTGAGAAGATATGCCCTCAGAGCACGCAAGGGCATACTTCATCCTGTATCTCTTTCTTCTGTAACATAACAAAACGGTCTCATCATATTAGCTCACAATTTACCTTCGTTGACTTAGGGATATGTTCCTGTACCATCACGTTTTTCTCAGTATTATTTTTAGTGACTGCTAAGTACCCAGAGGCAAATTTTTCTTTTAAAAACCACACTTACATGACTCTATGTCACTCTGTGCTTTCCCAAAACCCTCACAGCTCAGGGCAATGGCTGGTCAGACACCGTTTCAGTTGAGGGGCCTCGGCATTCGGTTGGACATGGTAATAAGCATTTCCTCTAGTTCTTTGCATTAATCAGCATTTTTAGTCCCAGCTTCAGGCCACCAAAGGCTTTCTCATAATAAGAAATAGTAATTTCCACCCATCCCATGGGTGGTACTGTGCAATGTGCTTCTCATGAGAGGCCTAATTTAATCTCACCAACTCCTTTTATATCACTGGTCCTCAACCTTCCTAATGCTGTGACCCTTTAATTCAGCTCCTCATATTGTGGCAAGCCTCCCCCCAACCAGAAAATTATTTTCACTGCTAATTTATAACTGTAATTCTGCTACCAGTATGAATCATAATGTAAATATCTGTGGTTTTCTGATGGTCCTAGGCGACCCCTGTGAAAGGGTCACTTGACCTCCGCGGGGGTCGTGACCCACAGGTTGGAAAACAATGCTTCATATTGAACTGTTTTGGATTTGCTGTTGTTGTTTCTCCATATTCCCATAAGGAAGCTGCGAAACCGAGGCTTGCAAGTCGAAACCATACTAGCATATAACAGGCTCTGTCTCAAATAAACCAGGAAATTGATCACTTTGCATGATTCAGTTTTCCCCAAAGATTTCTACTCCCCAGAAATGGAAGGGCAACCCGGGTAGCAATTAACTAACCCCGTGGCATCTGCTCAGCAATAGGTCAGATGGCGGGGAAACTTGCACACGTCTTTATTCCCATTAGTGAGTGGGGTCTTTAATCTACTTGGAGCTAATGATGAGACAGACTAAAACTTTCTGTCCCAAGTGACTTCAAGATTCAAAGATAATCTCATGCGCAGGTTTTGTCTCAGGATGATCCCCTTCACAAACTCCGTCACCCTTCAGTGGGAGAATCCCAGCACACATGTGTGCACCCACAACAGGGCTCAGCCTCCAGGGGGCATGTAGTTTATAGGCCCGGCCTATTCAGCCTTCATATTAAATGGCTCCTGCTTATAGAATGGCTTCTAAGGCTATAGATAGCCCTTGCTTCCTTATAGTCAAAGTCACAAACCTCACATAAAACTTAACCCTTAATGTTTTGCTTTAAATTATTATTATTTTTTCCTTGTCCTGGAAGATCCAGCAAAAAGTATGGCCAGGATGATCAAGCCAAACAGCAGCCCTTAATCTGTAAATAATCGCTTTGGCTTCATGGCAATCAAGCAAGCAGTGGGAAACAGCTGGCTTAAGATGAACGTGACAACCTATTAGCATTCAGAGAGAAGTGATTTCTCTCATCACCTTTCCTGAAGATGCTGTTGCTGTGGCAACCAGTCCCCACATTCATCCTGCATCCAGTTGCTAAAATGACAGCGAAGTTGGCCAGGGTAGGGGAAGATCATTCTCACTCTCTCAGAGGCCGCCAATCACATCTATAAGGCGCATTCTATAGAACTACCCCTACAAAAACGCCTCCCGGCCAACTTCCCTAAAGGTCTTCCACCAAGGTTTCAGAATCCGTTCACTTCACTGCACCGGCCAACATTTACCTTAAAGAACCCTTCTGTGCTTTGGGGACAGCGTTTTAGACGTTCTTTCTTCTGGGCATTGCTGTATAAGGTATGTGTGTGAGCATGGTGTATTCCTCTGGGCAATGATATCCTCCAGCATGGCGTCTGGGAAGAGGACCGCGGCTGTTTCCTGACACTTGCCACACTGTTCTCTGTCTGTGGATAAAAATGCTAACCACGAAGCCGGCTCCTTTGCTTTTACCTTCTGCCAGCAATCCACCTGGATTCCAAACCCACCCGGTTTAAATCATAAACCAAGGTGCCCCCGCACCTCTTGGTGGCTAGTTCGCCATCAACAGGTTGAATTTCTCCCTTGTCTGAACTCTAGAACGTCTCTCAGATGGAGACACCACCTAATTCTATTTTCTGAAGAAAGTGCGTCTGAAGAAGGTCCATCTTGGGTGACCATCTCAGCTTATCTTAAGAGTGCTCCAACGATGTTATCTCCCTGCAGCAAGAACAGTATCTGCATTCATTCACCGCCCTGTAAACAAACAAACAAAAACAAACAAACAAACAAACAAAAAACAGGTAGTATTTCAAAGTTTCGTGTGAGCTGAGACCTAAATGTTCTTCAGGGAAGCACTGCCCTTCACCTGTAAACAAGTTACTTTCCCGCCTCACGCTGTGGTAGACTTACAAAGAAGTGAAAGGTAATAATGTTTTCAAAATGGTACGCCCTCGGTGCCCACTGACTCTGATAGCTCTTTGTCTTCTATTACTAAAAAGGTCAAGGCAATTTCTGCCCCGTTCAAACACTACATCAAATAAGTTTTCTGAGAGTTCACAACCAAGAACCTTTTCGGTTCTGTACCCCAAAATGAAAGAAAACCGTTTTCTTTGCCTTGAGTGAGCGCAGTGTTTGGCTACGCTGGCAATGCAGCATGCAGAATCGCCAGCCACAGCGCACGGGGCCTTTGTCTAAGCACACCGGGGGGGGGGGGGGGACTGACTTGTGATTTGCCGCTTTTTTAATGCAGGGCTCTCTTGGGCCCAATCATGACCCACAAAAAAGAAAATTACAATAAACCCATTAGAATTATAGCTAATGGTTGTTCGGGACACAATGAGAGGCCATTTAAGACACGATTTGCATGCATAGTCTCATTTGTTCCCCCCAGATGTTTTATGAATTAAGCAAATGGCATTATTGTCCTCCTGCTTGAGAAGCCCAGCGACTCCCCAACAGAGACAGAAAAGCCCCAGTCACATTAATGCCAAAATCCTGTACCTCCTTGAACCCTAACTCTGGTTACTTCTCGGTAGCTCTTAAGCGCAAAGGCCCCTTCCCCGTTCCGTCTCCCGGGAAGGAGGTGACAATCAGAGCCTAGTTGCTCAGTAGGATCTGGTGTGCATTCCGTGCATGCGTGCCGAGCCGCGCCTTGCCGTGCTGCTACTCTCAGGAGATCCTCACTGATGAGAACAGGGGGCTTTTGATTGCAGATTGAGGAAGTGCTTGCTCTTCAAAGCTGTGCTATAGTGTGGCTCTTGTCAGTTCCAGGAGTCTCTGGGATACACACCATAGTTGTCTCTTTCTTGTTGCTCAGAGGTGGGACTGGGTGAGGGACCTTCTTAGGTTCTTGTCTGTCAGGCAAAGCAGCACCAGCGATGGTCTGACTCATCCAGGGTTTCTGTCTCATTACCACTGACCACAGCTCATTACACACCCAGGGAGCAGCGACACCTGGGCAGCTGACCGCCTGGGGCAAAATGCATGCATGGATGTCCACCTAAGGGTTCCTTTTTAGCTCTGAAACTTAAAAATCTTACATCCAATGCTATAGCTGGCTATTTTTTAAAAAACTGGAAAAATTCAGGTAAACTAAAACAGACCGTTTATAATCCCTTCTCTCAGAATAGCAGGTTAGAATAGATTTCTTCAGAAATTTCTTTTTTTGTTTTAAAAGGCTACATTGTACCATATACCTCCTGCTTTTATAAATCTATTGTAAACATTCTTTCCACATCAATAATGTTTAGTCCATGGAATTGTTTTATTAGTACCAATATCTGTCATATACATTTATAATCCATAATCCATAGTTTATTTAACCAGACTCTCTACTATTGAACCCTTAGAAGCTCACACAAGGAGTATTTCATAGGTGATCTCTATTTAAATCTCTACTTGCTTGTGTTTTCAGGATGTGGCCAAGGAGCACAGCAGTTGTGTGCTACCTGTGGCCCCAACTTCAGTCCCCAGCACTGACAAAAGATACTTGGTTTCAAAGTATTTAATACATATTGTCAAAATGCCTCCCAGAAAATTTTAATCAAGTTACCGTCTTATACTTCTGAAAGTTTTTGTTGTTTTATTTAGTTTTTAAACATAATTCTTAGAGGATTCTTTGCAATGTGTTTTAGTCATACTGATCTCCCCTACCAAATTCCCCCAAGATTACTGATTGATCCCTTTCCTACCCACCTAATTTTGTTGTATTAAGAAACAACCATTTCTTAAATATGCCTGACAAGTCTAAGTTAGGCTGCCCATGTGTTCTTGGATGTGTTGCCATCCACTGGAGCATGGTCAACCTTCCAAAGGCTACACCCTTAAAGAAAACTAACCCCAGGCAGCTAACAATAGCTAGTAGTCCCTCAGCTAAGGTTAGGGATCCATGCCCACCTCCCCTCCACACTGGCATCTGGTCTGGATTGAACTTCACAGGTCTTGTATCTGCTGTCACAGCTGCTGTGAGTTCACATGTGCAGCCGCCCTGCTGTGTCCCTTATAATCATCCTCCACTCTGGTTCGTAGGCACTTCCCAGCCTGTCTTCCTCCTGATCCGGAGCCTTGGAAGGAGAGGATATTGTAAGTGCCTGTACTTACTTATGTACCAGGCCAAGGTCACCTGATGTGGTTAGTCAAGGAATTAAACCAAGCTCAGGTTGGAGAGGCCTCAGCAAGACTGAGGGTGTGACAGTTTCATTGATGTGGTGACAATGTCATTGTCTTGTTATACCTTTATCAGAAACAGAATATAGTGCTGATTGCCAGGACCAATACAATCGTAGTTGTCAGGATACAATGACCATTGCAAGCCTTGCAGGGTGCAGAAGATTAATGTCTAAGACCAAGTGTCCTGTAGAGCTTCCATGCTTCCTCGTCTTTAAAAAGAACATACAAAGGAGCAGAGTGGCCTGTATACTTCGCTGCCTGAGGAAGTGACTCAGTTTCTCAGGAACTAAAAGGCATACAGTGGCCCACGAGCCATGAACTCTAACCTGAGAAACCCATGAGGCATGCCTTTCCTCATAGCATGGCATCTAGGACAGGCCAACTTCATGATTCCTCGCAGGGTGTGACATAGATGTTCTATTAACAGCTGAGCATCCCACATTTGGATTCTTTTTAAAAATCAAAATCTTGTTTATCCAAGAGTCAACATAATGTTCTTCAATAGCCTGAGTGATTTTCATTGCTATTCTCAGCTAACTTCAGTAATCATAACTATAGACTCAGAAAAAAAAGAACAAAAGAAATGAAAAAAGAATGGTGATATGTTCTTCCATTTACTGAAGAAATAGATGTTGGACCATGGAGACAATCCTCCAGGCACTACCAACTCCTAATGTCGTCGTATAGCAGGATCTCAGGAGAGCCAACCTGACTGCCTTCATTATTTCCCGGATGGTGGGTGTATAGGTAAATTTCCTCATTGCTGTGATCAAATACCTGAACCAAAGCAATAACATGAAAGAACAGTCAAGGGCACAGTCTATGATGATCCAGGGAAACCACAGCGGCAGCATGGAAAGGCGGAGGGCCACACTGTGCCCACAGAACCAGAGACGGGTCAATGCCCAGCTCACCTCAGCCTCTCCACTGAGTCCAGGATCCAGCCGACGGAATGGTACTGGTCTTCTCATCTCAGTTAACCCAGTGTAGCGGCTCCTGCACAGACATGCACAGAAGTTTATTTCCCAGAAGGCTCTAGGTCCAATTAAGCCGACAACATAAACCATCACAGTAGGCTACTGTCCCATCAACATGAGTTAGGGTCAGAGATTTAAGTCATTCTCAGAACGAACATGGACCAGCAGGAATCTGGACATGCCACCCCTCATAACTAACACTTAGAACTTCATCTGATAAAGTCTCTCCTTCCTGAGCTGGGGGCCTCCAGGTCTATCCCCAGAGGGGTGGCGGGCCTCACAAATTTATCTACACATCTGACAACTTACGATATTTCTTTTCTGGCCAAGTAAACTTGACTGTTATGGAATGGATCTCAACATTTACATAAAAATTTTAAGGGATTTCAAAAAAAATATAGAGCCTACAACAGCATGTTCAGGGCTACTCCTCCAGACCCCAGGGGAGGAAAAGGTGTCTCCTGCAAGTGGGGTCTAGCAGAGGTAAAGGGGGAAAAAAGATGGCTTGGCTAAGAAAGGCAAGAGACATTCCAGTCACATTCAAAGACAGCTTTGAGTGTGTATTAAGGAATTATTGAAGGCAAGGAAGGAAGGAAGGAAGGAAGGAAGGAAGGAAGGAAGGAAGGAAGGAAGGAAGGAAGGAAGGATTGTGAGCTTCTTTATTATAAGAAAGACCACTCTGGCATCTATGTAGTCCTCAAATAACAATAATAGCAGAAGGGAGAAAACGGATGCAGAAAGAGCAGGAGAAGGCTATTTCCATAACCTGAAGCCAAGAGCATTAAGCTCCTCCCTTTGTAAGCTCCAAACTGTGCTCTTCTCATTCATTAATTGGCATTTTGTTTAGTGCCCGCCTTCCTCACTAAACAATGAGCCCATGAAAAAAAAAAAAAACATGACTGTTTTTCACTGATACATCTCACCCTTAATACCTCCTGTAACCAGACGAAAGCAATTGGAACCCATACAGGACTGTTTCAGTACGTATGGCATCCTTCTCTTCTGGGAGGCTAAAGTGTAGAGGCAGTGACAGCCTTCCATGTGCGTAGGTTCTGCAGCTGTGGAGTCAACCAAGCTTGCATCAAAGACATTTGAAAACTGTTGAGTCTACACTGATATATCATGTTCCTTTTCTTATCATTATTCTGGGAACAATAAAGCACAGCAACTGTTTACACAGTGCTTGTATTACCTAAGATGCCCTACAGAGAACTATAGAAGATTTAAGAATACAGAAAGATGTATGCAGGCTATAGGCAATCACTGTCCTATGCCTTTTCACACAAGGGACTTGAATATCTGTTGACTTTGGTATTCCTGAAGGTCCTAGAACCAATCTCCCCATGGACACCAAGAAACAAATCAAGGTAGGTAGATAGGAAGATGTAAACATCTACTTTGTTGGTTTGAAGTCGTTTAATTCCTGGGGTTGATATTACGAAGCCACCCTCCTTGTATCTATCTCTATTTTATTAGTTCTGCTCAGTGTTTTTAAATGACCGTCCTTTTTACAGATGACTACTGAGGTGCTCAATGAGATTGTCTTACCAGCATCACACAGTCAGGAAAGAACAGACTTGGAGCTGGACCTAGCCAAACTGAGCATGATTTTCTGTCGGTCCTTAGATGGGGACAGGGAAACTGGGGAAAGCTCTGTGGACCTCAGGATATCAGGTCAGTTCTGAAACTGAGGATAAATATGGATACATTTGAGAAAAGGCAGGACACTTCAACTCCCAGCATGAGCAGGATCTGGTGTCAAAAATTCCTTAGCATATTGGAAGAAAGTAACTGAATTTAACTCAGATAGACACAACATGGAGAGAAAGGAAGAGATAGGAAGCACTATCCAGGCATTGTGGCACACATATGTAATCTCTGAATTTAGGAGTTACTGGGGCAGAGGAATTTCAAGTCAGAAGCCAGCCTGGGCTACATAACAAGCTCCTTCTCCTGCTGCTACTGTTGTTGTTGTTGTTGTTGTTGTTGTTGTTGTTTAAAAAACTTCCTAGAAAAGCCAGCAGAAAAATATTGCGTGCGGCTTGGGCTTTCAAAGGCGCCCTTGGAAAAGCCAACTTCTTGCTTACAAGTTTCTAGACCCTTATATGACCTTAAATGAACACTCAAATCTATTCCCCATCTCATCAAGAAAGTCATCTCATTAATTATCATGAAATTACTGAAAAATAAATCATGGCCTAGAACAAAAGCACATCTTTTATGGTAGAATTTTTTTTTCTTCATTTCAAATCTGTGGGTAGACTTTTAAATAAAACTGCTTTTCTCCACTGATTTAAGGACCCCAGAGGTTCCGAGTCTTCTGATACTTGGCAACATGTATGTCTTCACGGTGTTTAGCCTCCGTGGGGTCTGGCTGCTCCTCCCCACCCAGGGCTTATCATTTGTTGCCTACCTCAAGGCAAAGATCTGAAGCTTGATTCTGGATCCCTCCATCCCCTCACCTGAGAGTCGCTGAGGGCTGGAGAACCGCACTTGTCTTTAACTTTAGACACACATCAGGCTTGCGTGGAAGGAGACTAGAAGCTAAAAATAGAATCCAGCTGGATGAGGTCTGGAATACAGAACCAAGGGTAGACAGCGATGCCTCAACTCAGCCAGGAGGATTCTAGAATTCAAGTCTCACCTCCCTGCAGCATACAAGATTCAGTTGTGTCCTAAACATTCACTGTGAGTCAAGAACACACAGGAAACTCTCTGTCTTCTCAATGGTGCTAATTGAAACCAGATAGGGCTAGTCCTTTTTCTAAAGCCAGTGAGAGTCCCTTGTCCTTAGGAAGAAATGTGTGTTTCATGGACTTGGAAAATGTTGCTCACAATCTGCTGCATTTTGACTACATGACTGGACATGTGCACGCGCGCACACACATACACACACACACACACCTCATGTATGCACACCACACACACACACACACACACACACACACACCACTTGCACGCTTGCCTGCATACACACACCCTTTCTTTCTCATGTCCTGTCTCTGCCAAGCTGCCTTCTAGATCCTATTCCCTTTTGCAACCATCTGACCTCCAGCAACAAACAAGGGTCATTTCCTCAGTCATCCAGGCTTTGATGATGCTGGGCCATTTAGGTTGGAGCTGTGATCTGACTTTGTCAAAAGCCTTATGGTTCTGAGAGAAAAGCAAGGGATGGGGGCAGACCCGCCAAGATCACAAGATCTGTGACTAAGGGAAGCTTTGAGTAGAGAGGAGAGGAGAGGAGAGGAGAGGAGAGGAGAGGAGATGAGATGAAGGCAACATTGGCTTTTTTTTTTTTTTTTTGCAAAACACCAGATGAACACAGGAATGCCCAGAGGCAAAAGCAACTCAACTTACAATACATTAATACAACTACCCATTGGTTTTGGCTTTGTTGTCAACACAGTAGACCAAACAGTTCCACTTGCAGAAAATCAGCTCATGCAAGCCTCCGGATTTTACACTTAGGCAGTATGTATTACTGGGGTCTCATTATCAGTGGTGTGTTAACTTGGAAAAATAAATCACCCATCAGTTGTCCCTTACTTCATGAGAGATTCTTGTATCGCACACAAGAATGGGTTAGCTGGTATAATATTAAAATTATAACAAAGAGATCAACCTCATCTTCCTGGGACTAATCGAGCTCATGTCCATATTTTCTCCTTTGACGTTGCCCTATGTGTGAACACATGAATCGCCCTTCTCTGTATATTAATATTCACAAAAGTTACTTTCTTGATCCTGCCGCCATACACTGTGGCGGGAGATCAGGGGCTGGAGATGGAAGCATCAAGGTTAGCAAGAGAGAAACCAGCTGGCAGAAAAAGACTGGACCACATTCCCCACCTAGGCTTCGAGTAACGAGAGAAGCATTGCGTGAGAAAATACTTTGGACCTACATCTGGGAAGGGCGGTGTTACCTGAAAGACCTGTGAAGCACAGGCCACAGAGAGGCGGGCCTTTGGGAGCTTTCGCCATGAGCTCAGCAGTCCTCTTCTGAGTGCTTTGCCTGCCTTAATAACTGCGTTTGTTTCTAATTCTGTTCTTCTCTGGCACAACCCTTTGTCCTGGCACACAGGAGCCTGGATTTGGGTGGCCTCAAATCCAGCGCCTGGCACCGAGCATGCTTTGTTTGGTTTGTTTTTTTGTTTTTTGAGGGGCTGTTTGTTTGCTTGTTTGCTTTTTCCCTCCCTGTCCCTTTATCTTTTTCAGATACTCTGGAGCTTAAGCAGCTTCTTGGGCACCCTGGGATGTCTCACTCTCTGTCTGCCCTCCCTGCCGATATTAAAAGGCATGGTTCTCTGTGTATCACCCTCTCCGGGCAACTGCTGGGATTTCCAGTGTCCCAACCTGCTCTGTTTGGGGATTTGGGTCTTTGTTTCCTCTCAAGTTCCTCCAGCTTCCTTCTGAGTCTGTTTTGTTTTATGAACCAGATTTAGAACCAATCTCCCCATAACACTGTATTCACACAGTTACTTTGTGAACTTTTACTATAATATTTTTGCTGAGTCATGCATTATAATTTCAAAATAGTCTATGTTTAGCTTTAAAAATTCTCTCTAGGAGGATGAAAGACAATAAAAATGAAGAAAACTAGTAAAGTTAATAAAAAGTAAGTTGATTACAATCGTCTCAAGTCAAAACTATTAGCACTACAAGTCTTTTATACTAGCCCCTCATACCTGCCAGGCAAGTGTCCTACCACTGAGTGACATTCCTAGCCTTCCTAGTCCTGCATTCTAGTACTGATGAACAGAAAATAGGCTACCAGACAATAAGGACTTAGAACTGGACATTTATATGATGTGTAAGTATGATGTATCTTCTAGCATGTAGACTGCGGAAGAAGAGAAGAAAGGGGTTAGAGAGGTGGGTCACTGGTTAAGAAAACATACTATTCTTCTGGAAGACCCAACTTCAGGTCCCAGCACCATGGTGAGTGGTTCTCAACCTTCTGTAACTATAACTCCAGGGGAGCTAACAATTCAGGCCTCATGGACACCTGTGTTCAAGTGTACATATGTTCACACCCCCCAAACCCCCCCCACACACACATAATTAAAAGTAATTTAAAAATTAAGTTTTTGTTTGCTTTTAAAACAAAACAAGAACACAATATAGATCTCCTAGTTTGGTAAGGGCAGAGAGTAAGGAAGTAATTTAGAGTTAATGAACTAATGTAAGACCCAATCCAACAGTGAAAAAAATCCTAACTCATGGGGAGTGGGAGAGAGGAAATAAGTCTGTTGGGGGACGAAGTTCCCAAACAGCCAGAGGGAACTCAGGAACTTCAAAGTCAGGAGGAGAAATGAATAGGGTGTGAACGTGGAGATGAGACGGGCCCCGCTTCCCCCCAGATCCCCCAGAGATCTGGATAGCATCCACAGTCAACAGCAGATGGGGACACGGAAGAGGGAGGCTGGGCGGGCTGACAACTTAAGCAGGGTAATGAAGAAAGAAGGGGGCAAAGGAGAGGGATGGGGCGGCCCAGCAAGAGGGGAGAAGCAGAGCATGCCGGAAGTTTGTCAATTTTATCTTCCTCTTGGGCCTCAGAAGATAAGAGAGGTCAAGCTCTGTTGGTGAAGGAGGGTATCAGGCAGACACCGCAGGGGAAGATTTGTGCCGGGATTCTCCCCGCGTTTGCCAGATAGTGAGGCAGAACGCCTGTGGTGTGACTGGGGTGGGCTCAAAGCTATCCTTCATAATCATTTAGATTCTAGGAGACAGACCCACTTCTATTCCAGCGGAAGTGTGTAGGCACACAAAAATAATTTTGTGTCAATTCTGTTTGGCAGGTCAAGGTTGGATATTACATCCTTCAAATCTGAACATTTAAAAAAAAAAAAACTCGGGCATTATGATGTTGTGAGGAAAGTTCCAACAATTTTGGAATACGTACCCAGAGTATAAAGGGGGAAGAAGGTTTAGAGAGGGGGGGGGAATGAGCTGAATTTCTTGTGGAGTAGCTCCCCTTTAGAGATGGGAAAGGCATGGGAGAAAACCAAAATTATATGACAGGAGAATGGTTGAGAGGTGGATGTCTGTATGTCTGTATGGATGGATGCACAGATGGATGGATGATGGGGGGGTTGGATGGATGGAGGGAGGGAGGGAGGAATGAAGGGAGGGGGGGAGGGAGGGAGGGAGGGAGGGATGGATGGTGGAGGGTTGCATAGAAGAAGGGAGATAGGTAAGGACAAAGGGAGGAAGGGAGGGAAGGAGGGAGGGAGAGAGAGAGAGGAAAGGATGGGCCCACTGATAAAGACAAGGAGATTGGCTGAAAGATAGATAAACCTAAAAGATAAAGACAGGTTGGCACGATGGCTCATCAGGTAAAGGCACTCGTGCCTAAGCCTGACACCTGAGTTCGATCATGGGAGCCCCTGTAGTAGAAAAATAGAACTGGCTTCTACATGTATGCCATGGCATGCACAGGCACTCAAGTGCACACACGCACAAACATACACTGAGTGAATGAATGAATGAATGTAATGTTCAAAGGACAAGGTCCAGGTACACAAAACTTGTTTCAGTGTTGTAAAAGACTAAGGAGAGACACTCGTATAATCTCTTTAAAATAGAATTTTATATAACCTTTGTAACAACAAAACTCAAACATATTTATGTAAGCAGTCCAACTCATATCAAAACAAGAAGAGGCCAACACAGCTGGGCCAGTTAACACGGATGAGCCAGTAAGCCAGTAACATCTGCCAAACAAATGTGGAGCCGGCTCCAGAGGCTGTAAACCGAGAAGGTGGGGAGGGGTGGGGGGGACGACATGAGAAAGAGAGAAAGAGGAAGAGGAATTTAGGAGCGAGAATGAAGACAAAGGAGTCTGCAGGTGGGATAATAAGAAGCTAACAAATACAAGAGAAACACTATCAAGAGATACAGAGCCCAGAAAATAGGAATTAGATGCACGAGCACATCATATAAGGGTAGGGAATCTTTGAAGACCAAGCCAGCCCATGCCCTGGGAAGGGGCTGGCTGCCAGGCTCACTCCTCAGCCTTGCCTGTGCTTATGAGAGACGTACTCTCTCAGCTCCAGGTTCTGGCCTTCGGTCTCGCAGGCTCAAACGCTGAATGTTGCCAAGGATGGGACAGGATCCAGGGCTTAGGCTCACAGAGACAGATAAAGCAGGACATCGCTTTGTATACACAGACACGCTTTCTTCCTGCAGGCGGTCCTTGAAAGTAAGCAAATAACAGTTGGAAGCTCTCTCAGCAAAGATGGTGTTGCCATAAAAAGAAGTTACAGAGAGACAGAATCAAACTCCTAGACTGAGGAGCATTTGCTCGCTGTGTGGCCTTGAGCAAGCAGTTTAATCTCTGTGTCTCATCTATTAAATGGAACATTCTGATATCTACTGCTACATAGGTAATCACACTAAAATTAAGCGGTTTGAGACAACCGTCATTTATTGTGTTCACACATCTGCTACTATGTACTACACGTGGTGTTTGCTGATGTGCCAAATATGGCCTGGGGGACCTGCGTATCCGGATGTTATGAGGGTGCTCAGTCAGGATTCACCTTCTGACCAGGGGCTGGTTTAGAGGCTTCCAAAGTGCTCTTTAAACTGCAATGGCTGGATTCTAAGAGCAAGAATCCCTGGAAACAGAAAGAAAAACCTGCCAACTTCTTAAGCTTGGACCAGAGGTTGGCACATGTCCTATTCTATCTGTCAAACAACTAACTACAGGGCACCCATTCTAGTCACCCATACCTCTCAATACCCCTGCTATGCTGGTGGTTCAAACCAACTGGTGCATAAAGGTGTACTCTTCTGTAAATGTTCGTGATGTGTGTTTTTTGTGGTGTTTGAAACTATTCAACACTGCTTTAGGGAACAAGAAAGCACAAGATGCATGGCATTCCCAAGCTATAGTAACATGTAACCCTATGTGCCATACTAACACAAAAGCACATGTATGTGATAAACATATTCAGATATACTGAACATGCTATTCTTATATTTTCTAAATTAAAAGGGGAAAGTAAACTGGGAATGGTAGCTCACACTTGCCATTCTAATCCTTGGGAGGTTGAGGTAGGAGGAGCATGAGTTCAAGGCCAGCCTTAGCACATAACAAGACTGTGTGTGAAAAGAAATAAAAATTTAAAAGATAGTATTTTAAAAAGGAATGAATGACAATAGCAAAAGAGTGGAATTCTTCTAAAAGATAAAGGATAGAAAGACTAACTAGCACTAACATGATGTAGTAAAACATAAGACTGTCTCTATTCATGAGGGCTAATTTAACCACCCACTGGTGACACCCATCTCGGCCCCTTCTGTCATCTGCCCATGGCTGCCCATAGTTCAGGGGACTAACTGGCGGGCTGCAGTTGTCTCTTTCCAACAGAGCAAATGTTTGTCGTCAAGCCAGACACCTTCTGTCTGGTTGGACCCCCTTACTTCAACCTCAGCTCCAGTTTTTGTAGCCACATGATTCACAGGGAAGGCAATGTGGTAGACAGCCGTGTGCCCGGCAAAGGGTCCGGGTGCCTGAGCATCATACAGCTAGTTACCCCACCCAGTCCTTTCTCCTTCGGTTGTCAGTTGAATTATGTCCTTCCTCTGGAAATGATGAAATTCTAATTCCAGGGACTCTGTGGAACCCCAAGGACCTGTGCATATGACCTTCCCTCAGAAATAGGGTCTTTTTTGATGTAATCAAGTTAAGATGATAGCATATTAGATTGCTGAAACATCAAATCTAATCACTAGTGTCCTTCCAAGAAGGGACACTGAAATACATACAAAGAACACCAAATGGAGCGGAGGCAGAGATGAGGGTGCTGCAGCTACATGCTGGAAACCTCTAAAGATTGCTGGCTAGCACCAGAAGCTAGAAAGGAACAAAAGGACTCTTGCCTAGGGCCTTCAGTAGGGGGCCAGCACTTTGATTTCACACTCTCATCCTCCCAAACTGTGAAAGAATAGTCATCTATTCTTCCATGCGACAAGTCCTGACAGACAGACCAGAAGGTGGAAATCATGTAAAATATCAAATAAATAAGTAAATAAATAAATAAAATAACAGAGAGAAAAAAAAACACAAGAGGATAAGTGGAGACGGCCAAAGAATTAAATCCAAATTATCAAACACAAATCTGGACGGTCACCGAGACAGATAAGGACATGAACGATGGCAGCAGCCTCCATCTAAGAGCACGCGCTGCGTCCCAGCCTGGGGCTGGGTGGCTTTCCTCATCTCCCAACCGCAGGGTGGGTTTTCTTGTCACCAAGATGAGGAAATCACCTGGGAGACATTCCGTAGTCCATTAGAGGTAGCGTAGGATAGTGAACCGCCCGGCTAGATGCCAACCAGACCTGTTTTGCTCAAAAGCCTTGATCTTTCCCAGGGTAGCACTCAGCCTTCTGATAACACAAATGTGCCAGGAGAGGAGGAAGACAAAACAAATAGATATTTTTAGGAAAATATATGAATAAGAAATTGCAAGGAAAAAAAACTAGAGAGAGTTCCATCATTCTAACCAATACAGAAAGAGAAGGCAATGGTAGCTGCCTCCTCCTCCTCCTCCTCCTCCTCCTTCTTGTTCTTTCTTCTTTTTCTTCTTTTCCTCCTCCTTCTCCTCCTCCTTTTCCTCCTTTCCTTTCTTGTCTCTTCGTCTTAAACATATTGTGTGATGCTCAGTAGATAAGCAAGGCATGTGTGGGGAGACACACAGTCTCTGGATGGACTGGGAAGCAGGACGAATCCTTCCCCACTGGCTTCTTTTGTGATGCTACAAGCAGCAGCGGGTGGAAAGGGCTTCAGAGGAGTGCTGGGGAAATGGCGTTGTGAGAAATAAATCAAAGTGAGTCTGAAGTCCAAACACTTAGCATCCCTCACTCAATAAGAACAGAGAGCTGGAAAGTTACTTACTAAGAGTCTCTGTGAAGGGCACTGAGCCAAGAAGGCTTAAGAGCTGTAAAAGGAATAAAGCTACCTTGTTAGTAAGAAGGAAATAACTGATACTGGCTTATCAAAATGAAGGATGCTTTGCTGAGGTCTATGATGGATAACCAAGTTTTCTTCCATTAAGAAGAAATATATATATATATATATATATATATATATATATAATGACCAAGCTGATGAAAGCCCTCCTGGCTTTGGAAGGCTATGAGAATAGTGTGACATGTTTAAAAACTGATACAAAGAAAACTCAAAGGATGGAAGGAAGCCAAATCTGTATTTTACAAAAAAAAAAAAAAAAAAAAAAAAAAAAAAAAGCGTGCTCCCAGCTGTAGTAATATGAAATGCTGAGAGAAATGGAGAGGAGAGACTGGAGCCAACAACAGCAGTGGGAAATGTGTGAGGCAATGTCAGGTGACGAGAAGAAGCAGGGACTCTCTTCCTGTGGTTACTCCATGTTCAGAATCAGAGAACACGGTGAGAGTTTAGGGGACACGAGGAAGACTAGAGGGCAGGGGGCCGTGTGTAACCCCTGAGCTGGAGAGAAGGCTCAGCGGGTAAGAGCCCTCGTTACTCTCCTGGAGGACCTGAGTTCAGATCCTACCATCCTTACCAGGCCTCTCACACTTGCCTGTAGCCGTAGCTCCAAGGGCCTAGTTCTCTTTTCTGCCCTCTATGGGCACCAACAGACATCGTCATGCATATGATCCCAAACACACACACACACACACACACACACACACACACACAAATAAATACAAAGTAATACATCCTTGAATGTTAAACATGTCTTCACCCCAGCTCCAAGTTTTGGGCTTTCTTAGAACTCAACTTTCCTTTCCTTCCCCCCTCCCATATGTCTGCACCCCCTCCCTTCCTTCCTCCCTCCTTCCTTCCCTCCCTCTCTCCCTTTCCCCTTTCCTTTCCCCTTCTTTTTTTTCTTTCTAAGTTTTACACAATTTTCTTAACCTCCCTACGCCTCAGTTTCTTTTCAAGTGTAAAAATAAAAGAAAGGAGAGACTCTTACGTGGCCCCCACCTTCTCCCAACTGATGCTCTCACAGAGCAAACCAGTTGAGTCTGGTAAGTTTTCATTGGAGCCCTAGCTCATGGGGAAGGATATAAATGTTCATTATCATGATTGATTGTATATAATAACCTTGGGAGATATAGACCAGAGAACCCTGAAAGAGAAACCACCAACAGTATATAGGATGTATCTGAAGAATTGTTTCAAAGGTGGGGTGTATGGGAGAAATGCAAAGAAAGAGGAGGGCCAGTGCTAAGAAATAAAAGAACAAAACAGCTCTTCAACAATCCATTGAACATATTCAACTAAAAAAATAAATGATATAGATTGCCTAAGCGATGAAAGGCAGGTCTCCGGGGTGCGGCAGACTCTTCTTTGGGGTCCCAGTGAAGACAATGCAGCCTGTCTAGGATCCACCCTTCAGTGGCACAGTAGACAGGGCCATAATGAGGCTCTCAATGAAATAATGGAGGCTAATGACAGCTGACTGAAGACAGGAAACACAGTGACAATCTGAGGTCACATCCTAAATGCACATCTATAAAGGGCAGTTCAATTACAGTATCTCTATATCCTAGACCTCTGCTAAAAAGAATATAATGGCTGTATATGCGCTGACAAGGGGGAGTCCTTCACACAGTGTTTAATGACAAAGTCCAGAACACCATACATATTAAATTACTCTACAAAAACATCTTAGATGATTATATGTATATGCGGAACCAGACACAAGAGTCTAGAAGATGAAGCCTGAAGTGGCTTTCTTTCTTTGATTACTTACCTGATGGAAGGAAAGCTTTGCTTTTTTTAAAAATTGTGTTGGGAATTCAGGACCCTGTTCAAGCAAGCAGAGAACATACACAAGGCCCTGGGCTAAATGTCACTACATGAAAGAAAAAGAGAGAAAGAAAGAAAAAAAGAAAGAAAGAAAGGAAGGAAGGAAGGAAGGAAGGAAGGAAGGAAGACTAACAAAAAGTAAAGAGTAGCAATTAAAAAAAAACAACAAGCTTGGAGGTCTACCACTTAAGTAAGAAGCCTTGAACAAATTCTTGCTTCTCTGTGCCTCAGTTTACCCACCTTTAAATGACTAATACTCTGCCATGGCTTCCAGGAGGTCACGTGTCATTATGAACGGTGCAGATACATGACACTGGGAGCCAGGTTTGCTGTCCAAAGCACTCCAGGCCTGTGCTACCACACCTCTGTGATGTTTGCTAGGCTTTGAAGTGACAAACAGGAGTCGCTTCAGAGAATTAAAAAACTCAAATGGAGAAAAACAGAATTCATAATTTGTCAAAATGAAGAGGATCTTCCCGGAGTTCTTTCAAGTTGGTTTCTCTGGGACGGTCAAAACTGTTCTGTAAGGTTTTCCTCCAAGCTCAGTGGGTGTGTCAGCTGGTACTCTATTCAGTCTCTGGGCTTCGCCCGTTGAGCCTTCTGATCCTAGATCAAGGCGTGCCTTTAGTTCTGCTCTTGCATTCTCAACCCAATTCTATGTTTTTTTTAATAAAGTATGTGCACCTGCTCGCTTCTTGCTGAGCTAGGTCTGAATGTTTTTAATTAATACTATAAATGGAGCGTTTTTCCCATTACATTTTAAACCTGATCTTTTTTGCATACAAGCAAGCTATGAGGATGAATCCCACCAGATATTAAAATGTTACCCGTGGAGCTAAAAGAATTAGAAGTAGTTTGTTAAAGAAAAAAATGAGATTAAGCATAGACTAGAGAATATAAAAATAACTCTATAAGGCATATGGGATCCAGTATATTATAATCAGAAGGGAAATGAATTAATCTGTAAATTATAATGCAAAAACTAGTTATCAGTTTAGATAAATATAGATTCCCATCCTCGGGCTTTACAGCAAGTTAATCTAGATTAATTAGAGACTTTAATAAAACTATTAAATCAGATTAATCAGTGACTTAAAAGATAAAGCTATTATAGGAATAAATGAAATTTAAAATTCATTAATTTTAAATATTGGTAAAAAAGAATGGTTTCTAGGCAATATGTATAAAATTTAGACTCTATAAAGGAAAGTTAAATATTTATGTAATTAAATCATCTGTTTGGCAAAAAAATATGTCACAAAGCCAAATGCTAATAAACTGGACACATCTTAGTAGCACATATAAAATGTCAATTTTCTTTAATTTACAAAGAATTTATCCTAATACATTAGGGGAAATTTTTGACCGCTGGTTGAGAACTGAACTGAAGACCATCAACTCATTAACACAGTTTGTACAAATGACGTTTGAACAGCTAGAACATACTAAGAATAAAGGCAAGAAGATTACAATTCCTGTTGCCTGCATTGAACCCAGAGAACAGGAAAGACCACCTTCTCTGTCCTCAGAGCACCGTGAGTTAGGACACATGTCCACCAACTGTAACATTTGTGTGTTTCTCTTCCTAGGTGGTGACTGGAACAGCTTTCCTATCATTCCAATATAACATGATAAACTCTCTTACTTGCATTCAAAGTGAAAAATGGAGGAATTCCCCCAACTCCACACTAAGGAATTGCTTCTCTGATACTTTCAACCTTAAGAAAAAAGAATCCAGGACTGGAGAGATGGCTCAGAGGTTAAGAGCACTGACTGCTCTTCCAGAGGTCCTGAGTTCAATTCCCAGCAACCACATGGTGGCTTACAACCATCTGTAGTGGGACCCGATGCCTTCTCTGATGTGCATGAAGACAGAGCATCCATGTATAAAATACATGAATAAACCTTTTTAAAAGGGGATCGGCTTGCTGCTCAAATCTGCTTGGATTTCTTCCTTCCATGTTCTTCGGTTGACAAATGCTGCATCTCGTGTTGGGAAGGTTACCCTTCCAGCTTCATAAGGGTCATGGCCAGAGCCTCGGCTAGTCGTCCTGAAGCATCTTCAGCTGGTTAAGTATACAGTCTTTACCTCTGACATCACCATAGATGGGACTTCTTGGCTCTTTTCCGGATAGCTTGCCTTTATGAAACATTGTCATGAAGCCATAGGCACCTCTGTCCTAATAGCCTTTTCATGTAGGGTCCTGTTTTAAATTTGAAATGTCTATCTCAAAAGACTACACGCAAACACACACACACACACACACACACACACACACACAACACAACACACACACCCCACAGTAATCAAATAACAAAATATGTCAGTCCTGGTGTGCTTTTCTGTTACTGTAAAAAAAGGTTGACCCAAACCAGCTTGGGGAGGAAAAAGTTTATTTTAGCTTACAGATTACAGTCTAGCATCAAAGGAAACCAAAGTGGGAGATAAAGGCAGAAACTTGACATTGTGATTGGAAGCATAGACCACAGAAGGGCTGCTTACTAGCTCATGTCTCCTTGACTAGCTCAGCTGCCTTTGTTATCCCAGGCCTATCTGCCCAGGGAAGGAACAAGCCTACAATGGCTGGGACCTCCTATTTCAATTAGCAACTAAGAAAATGCTCACAGACATGCCCACAGGCCAATCTGATGAAGGCAATTCCCCAACTGAGATGTCCTCTTCCCTAGTATATGTAGGTCTGTGTCAAATTGGCATAAACTGTGATGCCTTTCTACAAGGATCTGCCTATCCCCGACTTCCCATGATGAAAGTAATTCACTGGACAAAGTAACTGCCTGCAGCTACATCCATCAAACGGGTTACCTGGAAGGAAAGCTGGGGATGAGAGAGAATAAGGAGCCAAGACAAAAAGGTTTTCTGATCAAGGCTCGAAGTTTAATGGGGGTCTCCAAATATAAAGGTGGGCGTGGGGGCAGGGGGGGAACCCTTTCCCCAATGGCTGGAAACTCAGTCTGCAGAACCGGTTCAGTTGCTCAGCAGGTGGCTAGTGCCTCTCTGGAAACAGCAGGTCCTTGAAGAACAATGGGCCAGAGCTCCACCCTAGGTGGGAAGTAGTGGCTAGCATCGAGGTCTGAAATTCCTGCTCAAAGGCTGGAGAGGAGGGCACAGGGCAACACTATGAAATTTGATGAAGAGATAACTTAAGAATTGCCAATATACATGTCCCCACCACTTAGGAATTACTATAATTATATAAGTTAGGCTATACATAAAATGCACACACTGATGCTTCTCAAATTACAATAGGGTTACTCCCAATAAACCCATCACAGGTTGGAAATATGTGACAAAATGCACTTACCAGGTCCAGCCGACTGAACCTTGTCACGCCTTGGCCACATAGCGCATTGCAAAGCGCCAAGCATTTCCGGTGATCATGGCTGACTGGGAGCTGTGGCTGCTGCTGCCTGGCATCCTAGGAGGACATTGCACCGTGCATGCCGCTTCTGAAGCCTTTATAGAGTTAGGATAATCCTTATGTTAAACTAACAATCTATGGGGGATCTATAACATTTCCGTGCCGGGTAGTATGTGTTGTGTGTGTCTTACAGTGTGTGTGTACATTTGTGTACTTGTCTCTTAGGTCTCCCAATTAAAACAGTCCCTCTGGAAAAAGGAGAGAGGCCAATATGATTCAGGGAATAAATGAAACCCAGAAAGCTCCTGAAAGTTACAAGATTTACAAAGCCCCTCTCCAAGGCTGTGAAGCCCGTAAGCAATGGCAGGGGGTGGGGGAATGCTCCCCAACCAGATCTGATGCCTTCAGGCTGTGTAAAGAACTCAAGGTGTACTGAGCTCAGGGATCATCGTCCATACTGGGTGGACCTCAGTGACGCAGCTGCCTCTGAGTCACCCGTGCTTCTGCTACCACATAAACTCACAGGTTCACTGAACTAGACTGGAATGGAATCATTCCTTTGGTCTGCTGTCCAGCACGTACCTGGGGTGGATAGACATTGACTCACGTCTACCCAGGAAAAGCCTCATAAAAACTATTGAGTACTTTATAGGTATTGTTTGATTTAATTCTCACAATCACTGATTAAATTAACACTGTTATACATTTCCATCTGTGACAGATTAAACCAGACCACAAATTCTCTGGCATTCCTTCCTAGAGAGTATGAGAGAGAGGTCACCCCACCCTGACTCTCTGCAGGCTCTAGGATTGCTTTGGTGACTAGCTTTATAAGGAAGTGATGTTGTGCTGTTGCCAGGCCCAAGCCTTAAGAGCATCCTCCTCTGGTGCCCTCACGTTTGGACCCTGAGCCTCTACAAAGGGGTTCTCAACCCCTCTGGGGACCAAATGGCCCTTCCACGGGGTTGCTTAAGACCATTGGAAGACACGGATACTTACATTACTATTCATAACAGTAGCAAAATTACAGTTATGAAGTTGCAACAAAATAATTTTATGGTTGTGGGGGTCACCACAATGTGAGGAACTGTATTAAAGGGTTGCATACTGCTCTACTGTAAGACAACCTGCTTATGACACCCCGAGAAAGGTGCTCAGCCCAGCTTCCAGTCAATCTCCATCAAAGTGCCAGACAGTGAAGGAACTTCTCCTGGGTTCTTTAGAACTAACAGCTTCTACCTGAGTGCCACCAAGTAGGAGCACCAGCGAGCGTCTGCCCAAATGCCTGACACACAAACTCATGCGCTTTAGTACCGTGGGTATTGTGTTATTCCATTTAGTGTTTAAGTAATTGTTGCACTGTGGCGCGTAACTGGAATTCCCAGCTCCCAGATGTAAATTACAGCGAGTAAAGTAACTCTTTCCGGATCACACACCTAATTAACAGCAGCTGATATTCCAGCCAAGGCAGCCTGACTCAGAAGCCTATAATCTTACTACGCCATTGAATTCTTTTAAAATGATAATGAACTTTTAGAGAGAGGGCAGAGATAACAACTTGATTCTCCTTAGCAGGCACTCTAATTCCTAACTAATGAAGAATCTGTGCCCAAGGCCTAGGTTCCCCCCTCCCCCCCCATTCAGCTACCTACCTATTCACGCATATTTTCACATCCTTCTGAATTTTAAAATGTGATAAGTTCCTTCAGAGGATTTGCCTGCATTTAGGACAGTGAGGGAGAAATTCCCGTTCCTCCTCTGTCCTTGGTGTTGATCATATCGTTAATGCTGGGTAGTACAAAAGGGCAGACTAATTCTGGGCTTCAGGAAGATGATTTCCATGGCATTAAATTCAGCTTAGCAATTTTTCAAGGAAGCAGAGGCCCTGGGGGCTTGGAAGTTTCTACGATAAGCTATCATCCCATCTATTTCATATTAGAATGAATTATTTCCTAGAAAGGGCTTAAAGGGGGTGGGCAAAGAGAAGACTTGATGACCTTCTTTTCAGACAATAGATCTGTACCTATAACCTTCCTGGAGCCAAAAAGGTCAGGGGTCAAGAACCCAAAGGAACAGATCAAATCAAGGGATATCGACTAATTAAAGACTACAGCAATGTGCATGCTGTATAGACACTATTGTTTCCAAGACATAATAAACAGCATTATATGTGACATCAAAGGAAGATGGAGGATCTGAGCCAGATTTCTGTGCATTATTTTGCTGCTGAAGAACGGTTTCCAAGCAGAGGGATAACAGCCACATGGCCCAGCCTAATTTCCTGAGGGTTGCTTCTAGAACATTCGTCTCTGCCTCTTAAAGAATCATCATATTAAAGAAAAGGATCCAAACGACAGACAGACAACATGTAGTTCATGAGCAAAACATTCCTAGATATGGTCATGTAATTAATTCTTAAGTTTTGTGAAATCTCTGTATAAAACACAGAATTCTGAGACTTTAGAGATTAACCAGTCAAATGATTCTTAAATAGTAATAATGCTCAAATTCTTTTCCACTAAAAATAAAAACATACATCAGTTGTGACGTCAACATTTATGAGGCCCTAGGTTCAATCTCAATCAGCAGGTGAAAGATTAATCCTCTAAAAGCCTCAGGTGAACAGAAACATTCCGGACAGGAAAGTTGACTTCTTTGATGACATCTGTAGGCTGTTGATGTCTTAATTACTCTTCCATTGCTGTGAAGAAACATCTTGACCAAGATAACTCTTATAGAAGAAAGCATTTAATTGCTCAAACTTTCAGAGGACTAGTCCATGATCATTAAGGTGAGAGGCAGACAGGAATGGTGCTGGATCAATAGCTGAGAGCCTTACATCCTGATCTGCAGGCAGCAGGGAGGGAAAGAAAGAGGTAGAGGAAGAGGAAGGGAGAGGGAGAGGGAGGGAAGGAGGGGAGGAGGGAGGGAGGGAGTGGGAGAGGAAGAGAGCAGCAAAGAGAGACTGAGGCAGAGTAAGCTTTTGAAACCTCAAAACCCAACCCCACCCCCATACCAGGTAACACCTCCTCCAACAAGGCCACGCCTACGAATCCTTCCTAAACAGTTCACCAATCGGGACTAAGGATTCAAATAGATGAGCCTGTAGGGGCCCGTCTCATTCACCCACCACAGTTAGGTTCTGGGACACTCGTGATAAGAGTTCTAACATCCCTCTTTGAGTAGTATCTACCTTTGAGACAATAGGAGAAGTGACCTGTATGTAGAATCTCTATCCCCAGAGTTCACTTCTTTCTATTCTATGGCATTCCAAGTCTTCTGTACCCCTGTGTTTGCAGCCTCCACGTCTCTGGAGAAACTGTGGTCCTTCGGTCACTCTGACGAACAATTCTGCTTCTGGAGATGTGCCTTACTGTCCCATTTCCAAGTCACCGCTCTCAGATCCCATCTAATATTTGGTGCCAAAAACCAGGAAGGCTTTGAGGGTCCTGTACCTCAGCTTCTCGCTTTCTTTCAGGGCAACCATTCCTTTCTCTCTTTTCCCACCTCTTTCTCTTTCCTGAGACCCAAATCATCGAGACCAGTACTTGTCAAGCTCACTGCTGCTTAATGGCTACCAGTCAAGACTTGAAACCTTTCGATTTGGTGGGCCATGTAAACTCCTCCTCTGCCTTCCTCTGTTTTTCTGTTTGTATTTGTGTCTGTCTGTCCTTTGTCTGTCTGTCTTCTGACTTCCAGAGCATTCACTCTTCACCATGACCTCTCTCCCCAACTGAGAGCCTGCCCCTTTTCTTCACTGATTTCCATCCTCTTCTGTGAATTAAGCTCACAGAGCCTGCCTCTGTCCCATGCTAGGTGGTGACTTAGGGAAGAGCTATGGCCTCCCTCTCCCCTGCCTTCTTAGATGGGTTGCAGACAGCTTGTGCCCTTTGGCATGTCTAAAATTAAACTTCAAAGCTTTGGGTCTCTCTGACCTCAGACCCACCATTCTCATTTCACTCTCCATTAATATCTGGTCCGTATATCAATTAGACAGCAGCCACACGTGACCTGAATTCAGTACTTTCGACTTCCAAATCCTCACAGCCTTAGAAATATCACTAGACAAAAGGTCTGAGGTCCCACCTCCAAGTGTCTTTTCGGGCTTCACCAGACTCTTCCCCACATCCCTTCATTTCTGCACTTCAGGCTTTCTCTACTCAAACTTCTAAACCCAATTCCCTCCTTCCCTAGCAAAATCAGAGCACATTAAGTCATGTTAAGAAATTTCCCTGTGCTTTTTAAGCTGAGATACTAGCTCTGTTTGGGACTTGGCTTTTCCACTCCAGACTCACCGTCCTCCAAACCCCTGACCTCAGGTCTGCCCTCTGACACTGTGACTTGGAAAAAGGAAGGCCAACAGCCTGTTCTCTCCCCATCCTAGAACTGGGTCAGTGCCATTTCTTTGGAAGTTACTCTTCTGAAATTCTGGGAGAAGCCTCCTGCTGTGGTTCTAATTAATGTATCACCTTCTTATGGGCTCAACTTCTTAAGCCCGAGAGAATTCCTTCTTGTTTCTTTATTTTTGGATTTTGTCTATACTTGTCTAGGCCATTAGTACCATTTTGACCTATATCCACAGTGCCCTGCCTAACTAAAGTGTCTTTTAAAAGAAAAAGATATAACAATCCACATTTGGTTTACAAAATAGTAGATTCCCCCCAGGGATTCATATCTGCACAGAGGATGGGTTAACTTGACCACGTAGCTGAGTTCCCCTCGAACAGTGAGCAACCACGTGGTTTGCTGCCATCTTGGCTGGGGGACTTCATCAAGGTAGGAAGCAGCCATGTGACTTGGACGCCTTCTTCGCCAATGATATCATAAAGAAGGCAAATGCCATGTGACTTCACCATCTTGGTTAATGTTGCTATATGCACAAGCCAGAATGGCAGCATCCATAAAACTTCATGGTCCCGATGAGTTTCTCTGGGGATCTCTTTTCTATTACTAAGGAGAAAGTATGTGACCTCCAAGGTAGTTATTTTGTGACCCTATGTTAGGTATTGGTTCTAATGCTGTCTCAAGTCAATTTGGCTCCCAAAAGGCTGGGTTCCCAGACCCTGAGGATCTCCGCCCCCAGCTGGATTTGATTGGCAATAAAGACTTGCCATACAGCCAATGGCTGGGCAGGTAGACTGAGGCAGGACCTGGAGATTTGTGCGGGCTGGGGGCTGGAGAAGGAAGAGGGAAAATCGCCATGATTCGGGGTGGTGGTGGTGGGGCGGGATAGGACATAAGAGCTGCAGGAGAGAGAGCCCACCAGCCAGCTGGTTGGCCACTTCCCAGATCGGGCCGGGGATAGCACGGCAAGGCTTAGGAATGTCCAGCGCGCCTTTCATTCTCAAAGACAGATTGCTCCTGGACGGGTGCGCACGCGCAACCCACCGGGAGCCAAAGCAGTTTAGCCCTTTACCGCTACAACTCTAATGCTTTGTTTTGTTTTAATTTTGATATAGATGCTGCATTTATTTATAGGCTGAAGAGTACTTAAAAGTCTCCCCCTGGCCACATGCCTACACCACTGGCATACTGACAAAGATGCACAGGTCCCAAAAGAGACTCAAAGAGCAAAGCATCAAGTGTTTGGACGCTGCCAGCGAGGGGCTGCTATCGTAGGCTCTTCTGCGTCTCAACGGCTGGCATTTCTGTCTGGTATCTCCAGGTTCATTTTCCTCTAACTGAGATTAAAATGTTCTTTTGTCCCTAAATATTCATTTGTTCTACACATCTCTGCTTTTGCTTCTGGCCAATCTAACAATATGTTTACTAATGATCTCTGTGTTGTTTCCCTATCACAATTTTAAATATATATAATATAGTCCCAACAAGCAATAATGTACAAAAGCTTGGTTTATTAAAATATATAGCATAGATAATTATGTATATGCAGACTGTCTGTCCACATCTGATTATAGTTTGTTTAGGGTTTTTTTTTTTTTAACATCATGTATTTCGTATACCAGACATATACAAATGATTATGTAAACTTAAGTTGTTAACTTGGCCCAACTTCATTTTGTTCAAAGTAAAATTAAAATTAAAAAAAAAAAAAAAGCTAACTGCTGAATTTTTCCTCATAAAAGTTATCAGGAGTTTTTAAATTTAAATCTGCTTTTAAGATCAAGACATATAACTATACAATCCTGGCCAAAATGTTATCTCCTTGATCTTTATTCCAAATCCGGTTCTATGGAATGGTCCTTACAGCTTGAGGGTATAAATCAACCTCAGTGGATGATGGCTTCTACTCCAGGTACACTTTTCCTATTGGACAATTGCTCCCCCCTTTAGATAACAATAACTTATGTCTGTGCTTTTAAGTGTGTTTCATACAGAAATGAATGTATAGTGAAGCACAAACATTTTAAGGGTTTTGAGGTGCACTTTTGACCACAATGGCTTACTTAAAAATAAGTGAACAAATGGTTGTTTTTTTTTTTTGTTTGTTTGTTTGTTTTTCAAGATCCTTGCCTTATTTAGGCCTGTGTAAAAAGAAAAAAGAAAAACAAACAACCACCTGGTATCTGTCCCTTAGAACACAGGGTCTCTGTTCTTTCATAAGTTAAACAACCGCACCATCATCATACCTTCAGCTATACCAGACTATGATGATCCCAGCGGGGCCTACTAAAGGTTAATATGTCAGAAAAGAGATAAACAGGTCATCCCAGCCAGTTTTATACACAGACAAAAAAAAGCAGAGAGAGAGAGAGAGAGAGAGAGAGAGAGAGAGAGATCTATGAGACTATAAAAATGTCCTCATACCTACTGAGGAAAGGCTTGTCGGTGTTACTGCTTCTGGGTCGCCCACACTCCCATCAGCACCCCCTTACCAATCTCCTGTAATAAGCCCAACAAAGTCCCCAGGGTGAGCTTTTCTTTGTCATTGGGACCTTATGAAGACAGAATACATGTAGCCTAGAAAACCAATGCTAAGAAAACCTGCCACAAAAAAAAAAAAAAAAAAAAAAAAGTATGAACTAGTCAAGTCTTCTCTGAGGTTTGGTAAGCTGGGCTACAGACTTTTCCTTTGAAACATAGGGCTTGTTAGAACATATATTCAGACTAGTTCTAAGTGCACACATCTGTGAGAAAGAAACATAATACAGTTGACCAGAAAATGAGCATGGAATCCACTTTATCAGCATTTTTAATATAGCTCTTAAAATAATATCTAAATATAGGCTTTCCATACCAAATTGGAGACAGATGTGCTTCCACATAACATCCTGATGTTTGTCTATTTCCTGATGACCCTTAGACTTCTGGGGTGGACTTTTATTTTTCTTCCCCTCCACAGAATTCTGATCTACAACAGAATTTAACCAGCTTTTTCTTCATTCTCTCAAGATTTTTTCAGGAAGGAGGAGGTGTTTGTTTTGTTGTTGTTGTTGTTTTCCACAGTGGTAAATATAGACCACTCTCAAAAAGTAAAAAATCCCTTACTAGTTTGGAATGAGTGCCCATATTTCAAACACTCAGATGTAAGTGGTAACCGAAACCCAGTGCCAGAGGCAGCCCAAAGGCAGTGCAAGTGTCCATTTTATCTTCCCAAACTGGATGGTCAGCAAACCCAGCTTCATACGGCTGGACACTCACAGTGACTGGGCTGGCTGAAGGTTGACTAGCAAAAAGCTTAGAAGACATTAATCAATAAGAAGATGAGAAGTTAGCACAGAATAGCTTCAGTGTGAGCAGTATTAGCGTCCGCAGGACTCCCCTCAAATGACTTTCCCAAATGCTTGGGAAAAGGCTTTGGCTTTCTTCACTGGGTAATCGCTGTCCTTCGGCATCCTGTTTATAGTCTGTTAACAGGCTTTCATTTTCCCTCAGACATCTTTTGAAAATAAAAAAGAAGAAGAAAAGAAGAGGCCATCTTCATGACCCCTGTACAAATATCACAAATTCTAATTATGCAACTACAAACCAAGGAATTTTGCTGTAACATCTTTATGATGCCTTCTTAGAAAACCATTAATAAATCAGACCCTTTGAGGGGGAATGCATTAGGAAGGCTGTTAAAAGAAACCTTTGATCAATCTAAGAATTTTTGACAACACAGATAATCATCTTCTAATGGACTTCTTTTCGAAATTCACGTCTTCAGGATGGATTGCTTTTAAAAGGGAACACCTATAATTTTGGTTCATCAAGATCTCAGATACCCTATTTTGTTTTAAAGCAGGCTTCAGGAATATCAAATACAATGTACTCTATTAAAAGTAATATTAGTATTAGAGTGAATTTTGTTTTTTAAATAACAATGGGAAAATAAAGTTGTGTTCTTATAGACCAATTGTGACTATAAGAAAATAAACTATAGCTTGTCATTCTTCACGATTAACTTGATGGTGATTTTTTCCTTGCACTGTGATTAACCAACATGTTTGCGCCTTCACAAACTGAAAACAAAGTCAGAAATTACAAGGAGTAAACTTCCCACTGACGGGATTATGACCAGATGAAACAGTCACTTCACAGACAGATCCATGGGTTTTCCTTTAATGACTAGAATTGCCATGTGATCAGCAACTCTGCTTGCTAATTGTCAGAAGAGATGAAACCAGGGACTGAGCAGAGGTTTGCCTGCCAGTGTTCAAAACAGTGTTATTCAAAAGAGGCAACGGGTAAGAACAGCCCAAAGTCTATCAACAGTAAAAAGGAAATTGAACAGATATAGTGCACACACACTGTTATACTATTCAGCCTTAAGACAAAAGAAAGTTCTAGACAAGGAAGGTATCTGAGAAGTAAATTGTCAGTGTAAGAGTTTGCTCTCCAGTGCTGAGGTTGGAGTGGGAGATAAAGAAATTCTGACTCTTTTGAAAACATTGTATTGATCAAAATAAGCCAGATACCAAAGGACAAACATTGTGTAATTCAACTCATTTGAGTTACCTATAGTAGAGTTTAGGTAGACAGAGAAACAGCCAGACAACACATAGATGCATACAAGTGCTGGGGAAGAAACAATGAGGTGTTCCTATTTAATGGTCCCAGAATTTTGGTTTTTCAAAATAAAAGAGTTCTGGAGCCAGTAGTTTAATAGGGACCTAATAGTGTGGGTTCACTTGAAGTCACTGTGTATGGTAAAATAGTTCAAATGGAAATTTTTATATTATGTGTATTTTACCACAATATTTTAGAAAGTGTGGCATTTTTAAATGATAATCAGTGAGTTTTAAATTAGAGCTTATGTAAAGGAAGCTCACATCCCCAAGAGTGGTGGCAGCCCCGCCCCACACAGCTAGCTCCTAATCACAGGCACTCATGCTGTCTGGTGCAGCTGGAGGCTCCAACTCGGGAAATGGTCTCATTTTCTTTTATCCTGGTGGTTTTGGTCTAGATCTACTTATAAATGATTGCTTTGGAGTAATAAGAATTTAAGAGAACTTCCTGACTTTTTTTTTTTTCACCATGGCTTGGTCAGAACAAGAAACAAGACCATTTGAGGAAAAACCAGAAAGAAAGTTTTAAAAGGCCAAGAGTATCATCTCCGCCAGGAGTGGACAGTCTAAGCCAAGGGAGAGATCTTGAGTGGACACATAATTCTAGGCTAACACCAGAGAAAAGAAAAGAAGGTGTCATTGTGTAAAGTATCACAACATCTACACCTTTAATATCAGAGCCGAACCCACATCTACTGAAAACTGTGTCATGTGGTGAGAATTTTGGTTTCTCAAAAAAAAACCACAGAAATATTATAAGACTCTGTTTTCATTTTAATCCCAGGTGTGGGACATGGAGCTGCTTCTGACTGTCCATAAAAGCACACCTTGTTTGCCTCGGGCTCCGGCAGGGGCATGATTTCGCCAGCTGAGGATAGTTTCTGCAGCTGTATGGCATTTAGAGTTCTGGGGACTTTTCAGACGGTATATAAAGGCTAGGGCCCCGAGAGGCAGGGTTGATGTTGGTGGTCATGATTTGTTAAGTAGTCATGTACAAAGAAGGAAGAAGAGGAGGAGGAGGAAGGAAGGACGAAGAAGAGAAGGAGGAGAAAGAGGAGGAGGAAGAAAGGAAGGAAGGAATAATTAGATATCCTGACAGTGAAGATCAAATTTGCTTCAAGGAACTCCTCTAATCAGCAGGAAGAAGTCTAACTATAATGCACCCCCTTTCCCCTCTATCCTTTTTTTCTCTCCTATCTAGTGTTAGGGAGGTGAAAGGGTGAAAGAAAGAGGAACCCACAAAGTAGCCAAAATATCGGCTACAGTATAAGGACACGGGGCCACTTAAGAACCACAAAGTGCATGAAAAATCAAAGTGCCAAGCCCTATGTTCTCATAGGGAAGATATGACGCCTTCAGCAGCCGAGCGCAGAGCTGACACCGACACCGAGGCCGACCGAGCGCCTCAGAGGGACATTGAGAGAGTGCCTCGTAAATATGTCATCAGTCTACATTAGAATTGTAAAGCTACAGGCGGAAAAAGAAATCGAAAGACAGCATCACACGTGGGATAATAGCGCAGCAACAGGACGCATTATCAGCGCTGTACATTCGCACCTAAGTATATAAAGACTGTGATTTCCCAAGTGGTTACAGGTTGTTTGGATAAATTCTAAGAAGAACAGTCTCTAATCGAACAGAATAGTAGAAATGCAGCTGAAAACAGAGAAGGCAAATTGCAGTGCATGCTGATTTTAAACCCCCAGGGGTCAGAGAAAAATGGAGCTGGCTGTAAGACGGTGCAGGCCGCGGGATGTTATATGAACGGACAGTTTCAACTGTTCACAAACTATCGCTCGGCACCAAAAGTCCTGAATTATGTAAAAAGCAATATTGAACCAGTGAGCATAAAAATAGGCTGAAAAAAAAAAATCTGCGCCTGGCGATCACATTAGGCCTGGAATTGACAAAAGCCACCTAGGAGGTCCTAGGAGGTCCTAGCTGTAACAGACACAGCAGAGCACAGCTATTCCGGGAGCTAACACACAATAAGCAAGGGCAGGTATGCAGTGACTGACACGTGCTTACAAGCGTCCACATTTTGAAATCTGCTTTAACAATAATCTGTCAGGACATGCATTTGACATATATCGTAACTAGAGAAAGCACAGCAAGAACAAAAACAGTCCTGACAGTCGCCGGACATGGCTGGAAAGAGATTGGTTCCTTGACAAGAGCCATTTCCAAAAGAATAATCTAATTTTTAAATTTGGCATTGAGAACTGTGAAGGTATAGAACTCGTGTGTGTGTGTGTGTGTGTGTGTGTGTGTGTACACGCATGCGCGTCTGACATTAACCCAGACTGATCTTGAACTCAATAGATTGTGACTTTGAACATCTGACTTTTCCTCTTCTCATACCGGAATTACAGGTGTGTGCCAGCCTGCCCAGTTTTACGGGGTGCTGGGGATCTAACCCAGGCTTTATGGATTCGAGGTAAACTCTACTAATCGAGTCACATTCCAGTCCCACGTACTATTAAAAAGTAAAAGCAAAAAGTATAACCTTCAAATTTCACCCTAAATGCAATTATTAACTTAAAGTAATTGCTTTGAGAAAAAGCAATTTTAAAACGTGGAGCAATAACAAAGCAGCATTAACCATTTATTTTAACAAGCTGTCCCAGATAAAAATAACATAGCTACTCCTGAAAAAAATTACAAACATAGTCCATTTAGGAAACAATATGAAATTATGGAGGAGAGCATTATCAAACATTATTTGAAGCTAATTTTAATTTTCTTGGAGATAAACATTGTTACACAAATTTCAAATGGGCTAAACTATTTAAACAAAGGAAATTGATAAATTACCCAGTATCCAACTGAGTAGAGATATCTGGCAGAAGTTCTTTTCACTCTGGTCTCAATAAAAATCTTATTAATAACTTGGGCTAGAGCAAGCAGTCAGTTATTGATATCAGAAGTTCTACTTTAAATAGACAAACATTGTGCTCAGATACACAAAGAGCTGCAGGGATTGGATCTAAAGCCAGAAAATTATAAGCTAGAGTCAGCTTAGAAAAATGCAAGCTACCATAGCATGAGAAAATAATTTGAAACTAATTTAATTCCATGAAAAAGTATGACCGTTGGAAATGCCAAAGAGACTCTATAAGAAATAATAGGCGGGATATTAAGTAACGACTTCGTATGATAGGAAGGAAGAGGGAGCCAGAGCCTCCCAGCGCCATTTCCATTTGCCACTTAGGGCAGCCAGCTGTAAGTAGATGCAGACGATTAGATAAGGTGAGATTGACAGGCCTTTCCTCAGCCCCAGCCCAGCCATTTACAGCTCAAGCAGCAGGAAGAGAAACACTCATGCACACGCACATGCACGCGCGCACACACACACACACACATACACACACACACACACACACACACACACACACGTACATGCATACGTATGCATGCACGCACACACGTGCACGACAGAATGCTAAGGCTGCTGAACTGTTTCCAAGAAGCATTTACATTCGATTTGCCTTAGTAGAAGGTGGACAGAATTAGAGGCTGAGGCTGAGGCTCTGATGATGATAACATTAGACAGACTTGATGGAGAGGCAAACCGGAGCTGGCAAGCCATCCACAGAGCAGTGTCCGTCTCCTCCTGGGTGCAACCAAGAGACTGAACTATGAGATCCCTAGCCCGCCCAGCTCTCAGCCTCCATGTGGTTTCTTGGTCCTTAGAAAGTAAGCTGCATTTAAACCAATGAGCTTGCTGTAAACCTATGGAATGCATTACTCTTTGTGGGAGAGACTGAATAGATACGTCTTTGGGGGCGGGGAGAAAACCTTAAACTCTTTGGGTTCTTATTACTAATTAACATGTTCTTGGTGTTTTCAATTGTTAGACATTGTGCTAAGTATGTTACATAGATTATCTTCTTTAATGCTTAGAAGAATTCCTCACAAGAGGCATAATCATTATCGCCCCTCTATAGCCAGTCGGGGTTCTAAGAGAAGAAGGATTTGTGTCTAGGGAGAGAGCTCAGTTGGTAAGGTACATGCCTTACAAACAAGAAGACCTGAGCTCAATGTCCCAGAGCCAAATTGATTTTTAATTAAAAGCCAGACACCGTGTCACGCATTTGTAACCTCCATGCTGAGTAGGCAGAGACAGGTGGGTCCCTGCAACTCATAGCCAGCCTAAGCTACTTGGCAAGCTCAAAACCCAAGGTGGCACATGCCTGTGATCTAGGGAGTAGAGGCAGGAGAATCAGAACTTCAAAATCATCATTGGTTATATACAAATCTGAGACCAGCCTGAGCTACACAAGGCTCTGTCACCAAGGAAGGGAAAAAAATGTCACCTGAAGAACAAGAGCCAAGAGTAGTACCCTATGGCCCACACTTGAGCATGCATACATGTGCACACACAACATTGCACATAGGTGTATCTTGTGTTTATACAGACAGGAAGGACACACAACTACTAAGTGGGACAATTCCTAGACAAAGTTCTGTGCTGACTACGTTCATGCCGACTTGAGACAAGCTACAGTCCTTTTGGGAAAGGAAATCTCAATTGAGAAAATGCCCACGCCAGACTGGCTGGTAGGCAGCCCCGTGGTGGATTCCCTTTATTGGTGGTTAATGGGACTGCGCCCTAGTGCATTGCCGTCCCTCAGCAGGTAATCCTGGATGGTATGAGAAACAGGCTAGCAGGCTATGAGTTGCAAGCCAGTAAGCTGTCCTCCTCCATGGCCTTGGCATTAGCTCCTGCCTCCAGATCCCTACCTCAAGTCCCTGCCCTGACCTCCCTTCATGGCAGATTGTAATTAGCATATATAAGCTAAAATAAGCCTTTTTATCCCTCAAGTTGCTTTGGTTGTGGTGTTTTATCACAGCACTAGAAAGCCTAACTAAGACAGTGGGCAACCATTCTGGCCTGAGGACAACAGCACACTGTCGTTTGAGAAAGGACATGTCAGGGGTTGTGGCATCACCTGTTATCTGAACTCCGGGTCGGCCAGGCCTTTCCCAAACAGCCCGCTCAGCCTTCTGTGGCGCTCTGAGACAGATGTTGCCTTATCCTCATTTCGCAGATGAATTTCGCAGTACTGTGACCACACCTGGATGGCTGTCACCAGAAATGTGGCATTTGAGTCTAATCCTTAACACACAGGGAGGAAGAAACACAACCAACCAACCTTGTTCTGTGCATCTTCTGAGGGTGCGAAGGGAGGGCGGGCTGATGAGCTAGGCTCGGCCAAGAGACTGTTTTCTCTCAAAGCTCTGAATTCTGAGCATGTGAGGAAGGAAAGGACGGTTGTAGCTTCATTCCACACATCTGGGCAGATGTGTACGTGGCTGCTTGTGTTGTAGCTCTGTCCCTTGATCTTGAGATTGTTGTTGCTTTGCATTTTCCAAGCATCTCCTTCTTTCCATCAGAAATTTCAGCCCCAACTATTCTTACAATGAATATTCTCCCTTATTTAAGATCGACTGCGGCTGTTGCTTGCAACTCGCAAGCCTGTGTGAAACTGGCCTGAGGGCAGAAAAAGACAGAGATATTAACTCAGCCTTTAAAACCCGTCCTTGTCAGAAGGTTCTTTCAAATGACAGGCCTGTCTTCCAGCCTCCCAAGCACTCAAGCACCGCGGCTCAGTGTCTGTACCAAGTCACACCTTTGTCCCCAAAATTCCTCCAGACCTTCCTTTCAACTCCACTAACTTTAAACACAGATGCTCAGAGTCACAGTGTGATCACTGATTTCCACAGCCTTTTCTGTTCGTCTGGTTTGTCTTCTTCCAAGAGGAAGTCTTTTGAGGGACAAGGTAATAAATATCTTTAGATATTGCACATACAGGTACAACAGATATTTTCCACTCTGCCCACAGCTGCCTGAATGAAGAGCGCTCGTGACCAGCTGCACTGCCGTTTCTTCCCTCCTCACTTCTCTGCCCTTCTAGATGCAGGCTTGGAGACGCACATAGCTGTGCACACACTGTCTTCTCTGTACCTGTTTTTCACTCACACCAAAAGACAACCATGAGTCATTGTTTGACAGAAGTCAATGCTTCCCTAAAAGGAATAGAAAAGTGCCCATTTGCAGAACTTCCCACCCTGAAACTTCATCCACATTGGGATGGAAACAGCCCCAGGCTATTATGAACTTTTCTTTCCACATTTCTGCCTATGAGAACACTGAGAAGACGCCCTTGACTGTGATGCCCTGGAAGGAGATAAAGCAGGAACTATGAGCAAGTCTCGAAGAGAGCCGGGCAAAGTCTAATGGATGTCCCATGCAATTGCTGCAGGAGGGTTGGGGAGGGAAACCCCGAGCCCTCTCAACATGTCAGTTATCAATGATATGACTGTCCATGGTAAGCTAGGTGGAACACCTGTGTGTCTGAATCAGAACTGGGATGGAGACATCATCTGCATTAGAATGTCCCATGTTTCCTGGAAGTGTAGTGAACAGGAAATATGACTCAGTTTCTTTCTTGACATCTTAGTCCTAAAAATGTCATTAGAACATGAAAATGTTCTCTGATATTATATAGATTCTAAAACATATCGATAGAAAGATGCTTATATAGCAAGAGTGGAATAACATCTCATTCTACATGGAACCAATCCATTAGAATTAAAACAATAATAAAATCAGTCACCTAATTGCAACAGAAAATTTTCTCCTTGCTTTGCATTATAGCTCACTACCATTTATTTTATTTTTTGCAACAATGATGACAAAGCATTGTACTTGTCTTGTGGCCCATTGGGTAGCTCATATAACCCAGTCAATAGAAAGCTTTCCTCGTTGTTGGAGGTCCATGAGAAAAAAAGCTCAGAACGGGAGACTCTGTGGCTATGGTCCTCTAGAACTCTCCCCTAAGATTTACACACCTCCAGACTGTACTCTTGGGCTGATCTCCTGATGATAGGTTGGCTATGTCTTTCTGTGTGTGCGACCCTAGTCGCTGTGTGGGTCCATGTGTGGCAGGAACTCATCAGAACTGTTCTCAGAGTTGCGGGTGGGAAATCTGGAGTTAGTGTTGTTAAGTGTGCTTCAGCCTCTCCAGTGCCACGTTTCCCGGGGGTCCTCCGCCCCACAGTCCCGGGCTGTATGCCCTTTGGGCTGTCTGTCCCATCTGGAGTCATTGCTCTCTTGGTTTTAAGCAGAGAGGCCTTGTTTTCCTTGGTACAAAGCATCGATACCAGCCTGCCCTCAACCCTCATGGCTCACGCTCAGCCGAGGGTTGTCACAGTCAATGTTATGGAATGCTTTCCCCAGCAGGCAGTGCTGCAATGAGGAATTCTTGGGACAAACCTTAGGAAGATAAAATTTTCTTTCCTGTTAGATGTCTGAAAGACACATAGTACCACATCCTATTTAGAATGTGTGATTTTTTTTTCCTAACAGGTACATAATAACTGTGATGAAGTTTAATTTATAAATTGGGCATAGCAGGAAACTAACAATAATCATAAAACAAAACAATTGTAACAATATAATTATATAACAATGTAACAATAAAATTGCAACATTACTGCCCTTGCACTTTGGGAGCAGTCTTAAAAATAGAGTGTCTTAGACACAGCTTGATAACCATGATAGCTAGTCAGGGACTGATGGCTGGTCATACACACAGTGTGGACACATTGGACAAAGGAATGATCAACATTCCTTTGGGGTCAGATGCCACAAGATTTTATCACACTACTCAGGATAATACGTAATTTAAAATGTATGAATTGGTATAGTAGTTTGAGTGATAATGGCCCCATTGATTCATTTATCGGCATGCTTAGTGCCCAGTTGACTGGGAAGGACTGCAAGGGGAGGCCATAGGTATGTCCTTGTTGGAGGAGGTCTGTCTCTGGGAATAGGCTTTGAAGTTTCAAAAACCTATGCCAGGCTGGCTCTCTCTCTCTCTCTCTCTCTCTCTCTCTCTCTGTCTCTGTCTCTGTCTCTCTCTCTCTCTCTCTCTCTCTCTCTCTCTCTGTGTGTGTGTGTGTGTGTGTGTGTGTGTGTGTGAAGCTCTTAGCTACTGTTCCAACACCAAGCCTGCCTGCAGCAGTCATGCTCCTTGACATAGCAATGGACTGACCCTCTGAAACTGTAAGCAAGCCCTCAACTAAATGCTTTCTTAAGACTTGCTTTGGTCACGGTGCCCCTTTAAAGCTAAGACACTTGGTTACTTCTGGGATTTTCCATTTACTAATCTCAGACCATAATTGACTATGCACAAGTAACCTCCCAGAAAGCAGACACAGACAAGAGGATGAACTGCATTAGAAAATGAAGGAAAGCAGTTGTGGGAGTCAAGGGACTTTTACTATTTCTGGGTGTGGTGTGGCTCTATACTCTCAAAGGGGCTGATTACCAAGACCTCCAAATTATTTACTTTTATTTTACACACACACACACACACACACACACACAGAGAGAGAGAGAGAGAGAGAGAGAGAGAGAGAGAGAGAGAGAGAAAGGAGAGGGGGCCTGGCATAGGCTTTTGAAACTGAGCTTGAACTTGTTATAGTTAAGAATGCCCTCAGTCATTTCTTCCCCTGCCCCCACCTCTCCCAGTGCCAAGATTACAGGTATGCAGTGTTATGCCCAGCTAATTCAGTGCTGGGGACAGAACCCATGGCTTTGTACATATTAGGAAAGCACTCTACTAATGGGGCTACATCCTCAACCCTAAATTATTTGTTTATGTGTACATTTTATTTATGTTTATTGATGCAGTACATATGTATTCGTAAGGTACAATGTGATATTTTTGACTCACAGAGTAAGCAACAACCAACTCAGAATAGTTAAATGTTTATAATTTCTTGATAGCAGAAACATTAAAAATCCTCTATTGTAAGTGTTATGATATAGTTAATATATGACTCTTCACTATGCATACTCTACTGTCGCACATACTGCCATTTTTAACATAACTGTAACATTGTACTCATTAATTAAACTTTCTTCTCCCTCCCCACTGTCTTCCCACCCCTCATAATTACCACCCCTTTCTCCATTTCCGTGAGGTCAGCTCCGTATGATCACCCATGCGAGTGAGAAAGGGGGATGTGTTTGTCATTCTGCACCAGACTCACTTCTAGAGGGCAGGGGACCTGGGTTTGTTTACCAGCACCCATGGCAGGTGGCTCACAGCTACTAGCAACTCCAGTTCCAGAGGATCCAACACCTTCTTCTGGCCTCCAGAGGCACTGCATGCATATGGTGCACATATGAACAAGCAGGCACATGCATAGACATACAAATGAGTAAAATAATCTCCTATGAACCAAGGCCTGAAAGTGTCTTTAACTGGAATATGTACCCACAGCTTTCACTTAAACCCACAGTGACTGTCCATAGACACAGCCTTGCCTTTGTGTCTAGTGACCTGCTCAAGGAGTGTTGTGTTGTTTCCAATACAAAACAAAGTTCTCAGATCTATTCGACTATATATTGAATTCTCTGGCTTTCTGTGTACAGCTATTGCTCTCCTGGTATTGTAAGCACACCATTGTGCTTGCTATTGGGAAGCATAATTTTGAAAGCATTATGGGAACAATTTATTAGGAAATTGAAAGGTGGTAAATTTCCAAAAATTGTAGGCGTGCACATGCATGTTCTCTCTCTCTCTCTCTCTCTCTCTCTCTCTCTCACACACACACACACACACACACACACACACACAAAGCAGGGAACAGAAAGATAATCTCCTCAAGACAATAGCACATAGGCTTTAAATAGCAGCACGCTGCCTTCTAATTTCAGAATGATGTGTGCAGAATTCCTTCTCTTCCAATGCCAAATCCTGAATGAAACATGCAATAAAAATCACTGCCTGAAACACGGTGATAGCATTCAATCCCCTGGCAACACACTAGAAAGGCTTTCAGCTTTAAACCCAAAACTGCCACACTGCTGCTCTGCTCATGAAATTATTTATTCATGCCTTGGTTTATAAAGTCCTTTTTATAAGCTTTCTATCGGCTAATAACGGGCTGGAGCACTTATGTTCTCAGCCTGACAGATCCCACATTTATGAGCCTGAAGTCCGATCTTGGCAGAGCGGCTGCCTGGGGGGAGCCGGGCAGGCTAACCGAGTGGCTTTCAGTGCGGGGAGGAGGTTGTGGGGGCCTGAAGTTGGAATGCTGCTGTGACCAGAAGGATAGCATGGGGGCCTGGAGGGAGGACGGTGAGACTGTGGAGTGAGGAAGGGAGGGGGGAGCCAGCACAGAGGGAATAAATCTGTCCACCACATATCAGCGATCACTCATTAGCAGTAAGCATGGCAGCAGGGCTGGTGTCCCTTGTGACAACGAAGAGCTGGGGAGAGGGTGGTGGCTTACTGAACAAACTAGAAATAGAAGCAGATTAACACTGTACATTATATACTTAGACCAAAGTAATTTGGAGGGGTTTAATATGTAATTATTCACACATAATCTATCTCCTAGCAAGGATAAAGCTATGATGAGGAGAGTGGGTTATTACACCCATTCTAATTCAATCACCAAAGCAGGACTGCCAGTTCCTAACCCCTGAATAGGCCAACCCTTCCCTAGCTGTTCTGACTTGACTAGTTCCTACTGTGAATGCTTAGCACAGCACTGAACAGTCTCACGCATTTCTATAGCTTGCTGCTGGGGAGGCTGAGGCAGGCCTTCAGTTCAAGGCCAACTCCATAGTGAGACTCCATCACAAAAAATGAATTCTCATAGTGCCAGACAACCTCTCTCTCCTCCCACTCCCCAGTTATAGATTGGACTTGTGTGTGCATTATGTGGGGGTGTATGTGGTGTGTGTGTATGGTGAGTGTGGGAATGTATGGTAAAGGGTGGAGGTGGTGTGTAGGAGAATGCAGTAAGGGTATGGTATGATGTGTGTGTGTATACATGTGTGCACATATATACATGTGTGTGCATGTGTGTGCATATGCGCAAATGTGTGCATGTGTGTATGCATGGTATGTTTGTGTGATGTTGGTGCGGTGGTGGTGTATATGATATATGTGGTATGCATGTCATGTGTGGGCAGTATGTATATGTGAAGAGATGTATGGGTATGGTGTGGGTGTGGTATATGTGTATAAGGGAGTGTGTGTTATATGTGGTGTGTATGTATAAAGATGTGTGTGTAGTGAGGGCATGTGGTGTGAGATGGACATGGTATGTAGAGGGGTTTGAGGTGTGTATTTAACATGTATGATGTGTGGGAATATGGAAGAGGCGGTATGTGGTATACAGATGTGTGTGTGTGTCTGTGTGTGTGTGTGTGTCTATAGTATGTGGTCTGTATGCTAAGGTGTGTATCTAGGGTGTGTGTTCATGTGCTCTGTGTGTGGGTGTGAATATTATATATGGGTATATATATATTACATAGATAATATATATGTATATGTATTCCATAGAGATTGAAGGTTTATTTATTTGTTTTTATCCCCTTTAATTAGTGTGTACAAAGAGCCTGATGCTGGAAAAGCACTACGAATGCCATAAGACTATCTTCTTAGCATTTAATATTAAAATCACCACTCCATATTGGTGATAATGAAGCAACAGTAAAGGAGGCAGCATTGTGATAAAATATTAACAGTTGCAGGTTCCCTTTGCTTTTAATAATATTAAAATAATTTTAGAGTCTTACTGATAAAAATTCCCTTACGATATGACTAGATGAACATAAATGTCCTAGACATCACTCAGTATAGCAGTTCCTCACCAGCATGACACCAGTCTCAAACAGCCTGATCTTTGCTGCTGAGGAAAATGTTTATCTTGTTCTTACTGTTTCTGTGCAGTTAGATCATCAGTTCTCTGCCGTAATGGTCGTCCCTGGGCTGTGGTCCACTGGCCTGTGTGCTCTCCTCTTATTCCAGATCAGTCACACCTTGAGTATCTACACTTGCTGTCTTCATCTTTCCTGCCTTTGGAGACCACTCTAATGACAGCTGCTCCCTCCAGGACAGTCCTGCTTTCCTTGCTTAGGGAACATAGCCTCATCTAAGGTTGTCTAATTTCTAGGCTCCTTAGCATATAAGCCTGTCTGTTTAGGACTCCCTACCAAAACGCAGAGCCCTTTTGAGCAGAGGACTCTGTGGTGGATTCAATATGCTTGGACAATGGAAAGTGGCACTATTAGGAGGTGTGGCCTTGTTGGAGGAAGTGTGTCCCTGTGTGGGTGGACTTTGAGGGCTCCTAGTGCTTAAGCCCCACCCAGGATGGAAGGGACCCTCCCTCCTCCTGGCTGACTACAGAAGGAAGTCTCTTCCTGGCTGTCTTTGGACCAAGATGCAGAATTCCTCCAGCACCTCCAGCACCATGCCTGCCTGCATGCTGCCAGGCTTCCTGCCATCATGATGATGGGCTGAACCTCAGAGACTGTAAGCCGGCCCTAATGAAATGTTTGCCTTTGTAAGAGTTGCCTTGGTCATGATGTCTCTTCACAGCCGTAAAACCCCAACTAAAACAAATTCTTCAGTCTTTTCATGCGCGTGGTCCCAGTGCCTAGCCCAACGCCTCAACAGCAGCAGACACTCATCAAATATTCACTGAATTAAAGAGTCAGTCAAGCAATGAGTAAGAGAGAAACAGAGAAAAGGGAGTGAATGAAAAACTAGGGCTTATGGAGATTAAGAAGCTTCACAAAACCATTCTAACAATCATAAGAGAGAGAGAAAGAGAGAAGAAAGAGGGGGGAGGCAGACAGACAAACAGGAAGCGAGCAGGCTCCAGTATTAAACTTCGCTGTTGTATTTTGTTTGCTCCACAGCTTCTATAGCACGTGGCGTCTCACTGACCGTGTAAGACCCTTCCTTTTGTCTGGAATAATGACTTGTAAATATTGTGGCATACAGAAATAGCTGAAACCGTACGGCATTTGCTGGATGAAATTTAAGAGATCTAACAAAGGAATGGAAGGAAAGGGCGCGGTACGAGATGAAGCTGGTGTCAGTCAACAGAGGTAAAGACTGTCCCTCGCTGAGTGGCTGTCGATGCATACTTACACCTGGCACTGGTATAAATAAAAGAGAAAATGGACCCCCAGTGTGTTATGGTTAAAATATTTGCATACTACTGTTATCAGCACACTAAAAGCAACATGATAATTTCAGTGCCGCCAAGGAAAGCCGAAAGCGACTTACTCATCACCGGATGGGCGGTGGAAGCAAAAGTTCCCAACAGGAATAAAAATATTATCAAATAGCAAAGCAAGTCTGAAAAAAATTGTAAAAGGAGCTTACTTGTTCCTTCGTGAAGAGTCTTTATAATAGATAATTAAGGCTGTGAAATCTTTACTCTGTTTCATTTAGCCTTGGGTCACCTTTCCAACCTATAATGGGTATCTTGTGGATGGCATGATTTAGCTCAATAAGACTTCCATCCTCCACTGTGGTGTTCGGACACCAGCTGAGCAGGGGATTTCAGTACCGCGGGATTTGGATACCTCCCTGGGAGGAGGGTTGGGTTGGCAGCTGAGAAGACAGGCATGAGTTTCCAATCCCTACCCACCGTTTACCAACTGGGCTAGATGGCAGATATTAGCTAACTCTCTAAGCCACGGTTTTTCATCTGTGCGGAAATGATACTAATAGGATGTCCCCCACGGAGTTGCAGAGATTTGGGAAGAAAACACGTGCTCGAAGATCTCATTTCAGTGCCCAGCCGGAAAAAAGCCTTCAATAAGCAGTCATGGATGCTGATTGTAGGACGCAAAGGCAGAGCAATGGAGCAGAAAGACTTGGACGTGGACAGACCTGGGATAGCATGCACCAGGCCCCATCTCATTCTTTCCTGTTTACGGACTAAGGGAATGCCAAGCTGTCATCCAGGAAGGAGTCCTGTAAACACAGTGTCTTCACAGGAGAGAGAGAGAGAGAGAGAGAGAGAGAGAGAGAGAGAGAGAGAGAGTTGGAAGACTAAAACCAGGATGGATCTCTCGTGAGAGGAATGTAGACTGTTCTTTGCTTCCAGGAAAACTACTATAATGTATGTTGTCATAAGGAATCTTTAACTGCATAGCAAACGTATTTAAACTCTAAACAGAAAAAAAAGTTTCCCAAAGTGACAAACACAGACAAGAATGCAAGCAGAAATAAAGATGTTTTCATTCACGTAACTGTGTGCCATGAGAGTCACATGTAATTGTATGTGTTGCCCACATACCACGACATGGTCCATAATCTCAATAAACATGGCAGAGATGCACACCAGAGTTGCAAAGGGGGTGGTAACTTAGCTCAGTGGTTAGAGCACTTGCCTAGCAAATACTCTCTATGGCCCTGCACTTGAGGGTCAAAGAAAACAAACATTCTCCCCCTCCCAAAAAAAATGATAAATGACCTGAGATTTTGAGTTTTTTTTTTTTTTTTTAACCTCACTTGCAAGTTAATCAGTAAACCTTTACTAGATGCTGGAGAAGGAAACCTGACACCTGAGTCAGAGATTGGAGACATTTTATCGATCACAGCAAGAGCAATGGGCAGAATACTGTTATGGTGGTCAGCGGTCAGTTCCCCCAGCCCCAATTCTAAGGCCATTTCAAAGGATAAGATAAAGGCCTGTTCTTAGAAGTTGCATCCCAGGACTAATCGTCTGTTCTGGGCAAAGCCGTTTCTGCAGGTAGCGCCTCCAGCCCAGCCTGCTCCCCGGAGTTAGGCCCTATCTTTGTTACTGTAAACAGTACGCATGCCTGTGTTCGCTCATGAGGAGACGATATCTGCTAGACTGATCGCTGTGCAAACATCCTTAGAAACATCATCTAGAACAAAGTTCCCGGGGGTCTAAGTCAATGATCACCTCCGGAGGCAGAGCCAACAATCTACTGAAAGTCAGCTTTCTTGAGACAGAAAATAGCCCTCCTGATCTGCCAGATGGCGCGGGACCTGAGAAGGCTTACATGGCTCAGCTGTGTCAGCAGAGGTCTTCAAAACGGGTGAATGGTGATATCACGGACGAGGAGAACCGACTGGCAGTTTACCTTACGTCCACTATATTCTCTACCAACACGCAGTGAAAATCAGAAGCCTGTTCATGACAATTCCATCCTCGCTGTGTTGGTCCATCCTAGAGAGCAGTGCTGTGGATGGGACATCCCCACAGAGTCACCATATTAACCACATCTGCGTCCAGCCTTCTGGGAGGATAACAAATGTTATGCATCCCTTCCTTTGAAGGAACCACCCTTATATTATTTTTAAAGATTTAGGATTTTTTATGTATATGAGTACACTGTAGCTGTACAGATGGTTGTGAGCCATTATGTGGTTGCTGGGAATTAAACTCAGGACCTCTGCTCGCTCTGGCCTTGCTGCTCTGTCCCAAAGATTTATTTATTATTATATGTTAAGTTCACTGTAGCTGTCTTCAGACACACCAGAAGAGGGCGTCAGATCTCATTACAAATGGTTGTGAGACACCATGTGGTTGTGGGATTTGAACTCAGGACCTTCAGAAGAGCAGTTAGTGCTCTTAACCACTGAGCCATCTCTCTAGCCCCAACCCTGTATATTTAACATTCCTGGTTCCCTAGCACTTATCTGTGAGCACAAAGACCGCCATGCCTCCTCCTACATCCACAGGTAGGAGGCCGGGCCCTCCCATATCAATCTCTAATTAAGAAACCACCCTATAGTCTTACCTACAGCCCGATCCTATAGAAGCATTGTCTTACTCGCGGTTCTCTCAGGTTCCCTCCTTCCAGACTACTCTAGCTTGTGTCAAGTTGACATAAAACCATTCGGTACCCTCGCACTCCAGAAATTTGAACCAGCACCAGCTACTTAGTTGAACTGAGCAACTTTCTCGTCTCCTGTGCACCATTACTCTGCAGAGAGCCCCTGCCCTGCAGACAGAAGTGTCTTATGGGATTTTAAGGTTGTGGCAATAGGAACGGGAAAAAGAGGCCACATTCTAGACCCGCTTGCCCTAGGTAGCTTGGAAATCCAAGGGTGACAGGAAGTAACAGTGTATGGAGATTCTGTGACCTGAGACTCCTCTCTCTAATTCCTGACCTTTCTCTGGGTATTTCCTTTCAACATTAGACACTTCAATCCATCCTGTCAAGGCTATTCTTAAAGCAGGATCAAATATTTTAAATTTTTCCCACAGTCTCTCTTTAGGGAGCTTTGAGTGTGTGTGTGTGTGTGTGTGTGTGTGTGTGTGTACTTAAACTGTCACAGCCTACTTACATTTTTCCCAGACAGTCTTGCTAAATTGCCCAGACTAGCCTTCAATTGTTTTCCTCTTCCCTCAAATAGATAGAATTCTGAATATGCACCACCATATCTATCTAAGAAGACTTGATTTTTAAGTCCTTTCTTCTAATAAGGAAATGGTACCATCTCCAATTTAAAAATGATCATAGAAACTACTGCATGGGATCTGCAGGTCCCAGCACTATCCTAAATGAGCCGATTGCCTTTATATTAAAAATAATGAAATGCTAAGTGACTTGTCCAAATTACCATTGTCCAAAGTCATACAAAAGATCTGGGACAGACCTAGGATTTGGTCCCAGGAAACCCAATGGCCATCTGGGCTCTGAAGCACCAGACTGTGAAAGAGTAGGGTTGTCTCATAGGCAACTGGCCACACCCTGTATATTAAACTTAAGTAGCACTTACTGACAACATAATGGCCTTTCAATGTGTGTGGTAGGGAGAAGAAAACTGAATTATGTTAGAAAGGATGAAAAGTTAACTCCAAAATGCACCATCATCTGCTCTGTCAAACCTTTTATGCTACAAGAAATCCTCTGTCTAGAGTGATTGACACCAAGAAGTCTTTTTTTGTTTTGTTTTGTTTTGTTTTTGTTTTTTGAGACAGGGTTTCTCTGTGTAGCCCTGGTTGTCCTGGAACTCACTCTAAAAACCAGGCTGGCCTTGAATTTAGAAACCCGCCTGCCTCTGCCTCCCAAGTGCTGGGATTAAAGGCATGTGTCACCACTGCCCGGCTAGTAAGTTTTGTTGTTGTTGTTGTTGTTGTTGTTGTTGCTGTTGCTGTTGTTGCTGTTGTTGCTGCTGTTGTTGTTTTGACACCAAGAAGTCTTACAAAGAAATAGTTGATAAGGAAGGGTTGACTCTTGAATATTTGGATATATATGCCCTAAAATCAAAACAAAGGACTTCTGCCTCAAGTGAATGTAAGTGAGCCCAAGCATTGTAAGAATCATCAGAAAGCCAGAGTGCGTCTTGCACCTGCTACCTTGCCTTCTGAAGGGACAGCTGCAGGGTGCTCATATGTGTTAGTTATCTTCGTATCGCTGTGATCAAACATCATGACCAAGGCAACTTAGAGAAAGAGGGAGGGGTTTGAGTCTCCTTCCAGAGGGATGGGGTCCATCCCCATCAAGTCAGGGAAGCATGACAAGAGCAGCCATGGCAACCAGAGCTGCTCACAGCTCACCTCTCAAACCGCAAGCAGAAAGATGATTGGGGAGAGTAGGGGACTTTGAAACTACAGAGCCTGTCCTCAGGGACACATATCCTCCAGGTCACACCTCCTAAACCTCCCCAAACAGTGTTACCAACTGGGGATCGAGTATTTAAATGTCACAGAGCATGGAGGACATCCCATCCAGACCACAACACCATCATTTCCAGTCCCCAAACAGGAGGCTATCTGTTAGAGAAGAGCCACCCCGGCTCAGCATCGCAAAGCTGCACCACGCTGCTGATGTCACAGCACTTCAGAGCACTGTGACTGCTGAGTTCTACTCCATCTACTTGTTTTGTTGGAGGAGGGCTTGAAATTCTCCTCTTGCCTCAGTTATATCTGGGCCCGTTAACATTCAGAGTTGGAAAGTCAGCCCAAAGCCAGAAAGGGTAGCTAATAAATAGAATCCCAACACTCGGGCGGCAAAGGCAGACAGATCCACGGACCTTCAGTGTCAGCCTTCCTATGTGGTAACTTGCAGAGCAACCAGAACTCTGTCCAGAGGAAAATCGACGGAAGATGAAAAGGAAGGAAGGAAGGAAGGAAGGAAGGAAGGAAGGAAGGAAGGAGGGAGGGAGGGAGGGAGGGAGGGAGGGAGGGAGGGAGGGAGGAAGGAAGGAAGGAAGGAAGGAAGGAAGGAACTTGATCAAGAATGCAATTTGTAATCCCTTCAAAGCATTTACCATGCACTAAAATGAAGCCTCTTGTTCCACTTACTTAAGAACCATTCCACAGACGCAGAACCTCATGCTCTCCCATGTCCCTGACAGTACCTGTGTTGTAGGCATGTCATGCACACACACACACACACACACACACACACACACACACTTTGGTCTTCATAATGCTGAATCCCCCCTCCCCACCACACTTCCTCCTTTATTTGCATCGGTTTGCCTCTGTCTATTTTTTAACGATCCTGTTGTCCCAGTGACACAATCCCTCACCCCCACCCCTGCCCTACTGTGCTAGCTTCTGTACAACCACGTGGCTTCACACACAATGGATGCTTACAGTTCTCGTGCTCCCTGGCTCCCCATGCTGGGCCCTCCCTCCCTCAGACTGCCCCTGCAAAGGTTGATGGTTGCTATGCTCCAGGCAGAAGGTACATGACTGCATAAATAGTTATTCTGCCAAATATACCCGAAACACAAATGTGTGTGTTTTAAAGCCAACTTTAAAAAAAAAAAAAACTTTAAAATTAAGAAATACCATATGCGAGTAATTTCATAAATGTTGTAAGCCATTTGTTTCCAAAGTTTAGTGCCTTCTATAAAGAAATTCAAAATAATAAAAATTACAGTGTCACTATCTTCCCCCCTGAGAATTGTGGGCATTTTCATATGGCATTTCCAACTTTAAAAAAGTCCAAAAAAATGCTAATTCCCCAAAATTTTCCTTTTGAACAGGCTGCATTCCTTATAAATCACATCAACTACCATAGGGCTCTATTTTAATGAGCATTCAAGTAAAAGAGAATTATTAGATTCAAAGAAGCAGTGCAGAGTGACCGAAGAGATGGCTCTGTAGTTAAGAGCCGTGGCTGCTCTGGCGGAGGACCTGGCTTTGGTTCCCAGCACCCAAACAGTGGCTCACAGCTGCTCTAACCCCAATTCCAGGAAATCCGATGCCCTCTCCTGGGACCAGGCACCCACACAGGACACATACATATATGCAGGCAGACACTCATACATACACAACACTTTTTCTTTTTAAGTAGTAAGGGACAGATTAGAGATCCACATCCTCACCTGACTTCCCTGACAGTGTCTGGGCTCACAGTCTACTGTGAGTACAAAATATCTCCCTGTTCTCAATACATAAAACCTGAAGTTAATTAAAACTTGACTAACTGAAGGGGTTAAAACACTGTCCACTTCAACACATCATCCTTTACCTGGAACATCTATGGACTGCACAGCTTTCCTAAAGCAAACACACCTGTGAGGAAAATAGAAACAATGGAACCCAGACTATTGGTTCATACCAAAGCGTGGGGGGAAATGTTAGCTTCTTGGAAAATGTCAGCCTTATAAATCTGAACAGTGACCCGAGCAGTGGTAGAACACACCTTTAATCCCAGCATTTGAGAAGCAGAGGAAGGCAGATCTCTGTGAGTCCAAGGCCAACATGGTCTACAGAGTGAGTTCCAGGACAACCAAGGCTACACAGAGAAACTCTTGTCTCAAGATTAATCCATTAATTAATTAAACACAAAACAAATTTGAAGAGTATTGTGCAAATTCCTCAGGTCTTAAATGATCTCCAGTGTCACTATTGACTGCGCTGTGATTCACCTTTAGCCCAGAGCCCTCAAGATGCCTGTTCATTAGGTACAGTCGTGTGTGTGTGTGTGTGTGTGTGTGTGTGTCCACTTCCTGTGTTTGTGTGCATGCATGGAGAAGGCAGTTGTGATGTCAAGTGTCTTTCTTTACTGGTCCCCATCTTCCTTTTGGAGATAGATCTCTCACTGAACCCAAAGCTTTTTGATTAGGTTAGACTGGCTGGCCATCTCCAAAGATCCTCCTGTCTCCTCCTCCCAGAGCCGCGGTGACTGACACGTACTAATGTGCTCAGCTTCTAATGTGGATGCCCAGGATGGAACTCTGTCTCATCCTGGCAAGCATCTCACCAACCAACGGAGCCATCTCTGTCATTCCATTATGCATATTAAGCTCTTGGTCCCATAAGCTTACAAAAATATTCCAATCAAGATACTCTTTCAGATAAGTTAATCTCCAAAACCACAAGTTTTGTATAATTATTTGATGAGTGGGTAATCCACTTGTCTTAAACTAAAGTCTTCGGGGTTGTGTTTTGTTGTTTTGTTTTGTTTTGTTTTGTTTGAGACAGGGTTTCTCTGTGTAGCTTTGGCTGTCCTGCCAAGAACTCACTCTGTAGACCAGGCTAGACTCAAACTTAAGAGATTCACCTGCCTCAGCCTCCTGAGTGGTGGGACTAAAGGCCTGCGCCCCCACTGCTGGGCTCTAAACAACTGTCTCAATTATCACTTAGCAATTTGGCTGGGAACCGAGAGCAAACAAGGAGCTGACACCAAGGAGAGAGAGAGAGAGAGCAGGCACACAGTTCATGGCGGCACATGAGAGGGAAGGACCGGAAGGGTAGAGGGCTGTGTGCAGGGTGGCACCACTGTCCCAGGTAGAAAAGACCACGGGGCTCTGGGGCTGTGGTTCTGGAGGGGGAGGCTCTGAGAGCTGAGAGCCCCCTAAGAACTTATACAACTGTGAAGTGGGCAGAGATGGGCTCCCTGGAGAACCTTTCAGAGTGCCATTCTGTCTCCTGCTCTGAGTCCTGAAATTATACATTCTCAGACAGTGAGAACCTAAGATGTGGCCACAGCTATTTAGAAACACTTCGGAGCATGTGCGCACAATTTCATACTATATTATCAAGGATTCTTATGAAATTACATGATTCATCTCTCTGAACCCCCGGCAGTCCATCCAAAATGAAGATAGTCCTCTGAAACTTATCGGTAAGCCCTGATTACCCGGGCTTTCGGATTGCTTTTAACAAAGGCTCCCCAAACTGAACGTATCCCTTAAGACGACATTAATTGGCTGAAAGAGACAGTTTGCAAATGGAATAGAGGTGTTGTGTCATTAAATGGCCGACTTGACTAAGCACATTTTTTTTTTCTTTCCCAGTGCTTTCCTCTCTATCTGGTGTTTTTCTGTCTTAGAGATACTATATCTCCAAATTCTTCTGGTTTTTCTCTCCAGTGACTCCACTGAAGCAGGAAGTCACAGAAGTTGATTCCCTGAAAAGAAACTTCCTCGCTGGCCAGCAGGCTGTCGACTATTGAAAAGCTGCTCAAGTTGGATGCGTCAGCTCCACTTCAACGGAACACAACTTGCATTCCTGCTCCAAGCTTGGACCAGGATGCAGGGATCCCATAGGAAATCCAGAAGCCATTCCTACGGAACGCGGCTTCAGGCTCTTGGCAAAGGGTTTGATTGCAGAATACACATGGAACAAGGGACTGACCACCCAAGATGGATCACCTAATTCATGGGTGAGAGAAGGACTAGTGTGTCTCGTGCGTTCATTCAGGAATATTCCAAGGGATCCTGGATACCCTGAGGATCACCATCCTGAGCTGGCTGGGGACTCTACTCTGGAGGCGCAAGCAGCAGGCGTGTGCTAGGGGACCACTCCTCAGACAGACACCCCCTGTTGCCCCAGGCACTGAAAGCCTCCTGTGGGAGAAGGGCTCCCTCTGTGTCTGGCACGTGAGCCTCCAGACAGCGTGTCACTGAAGACCAATTTATCCCAGCACGGGGGCCTGTTTTTTACTTAAGGCCTTCCCTTCCCTTGCTCTCTTCTGGGGCCTCCTTTCCTCTTTTTTTTCTTCTTCCCACCCCCTCTGACTTCCAACTTCCTTCCTTCTCCCCTCCTCAGGATGCTTATGGGAGCTAAACAATAACTTAAGTCTCCTAACAGTTCAGTCAGGGCCTCTCTTCCACTCTCACAGGTAAAACTTAGATATGAAAGTTCTTCCTCCCAAGGGACAGACCTCGCCTTCCTTAGGGTTCTGGAGAATGATCGTCCTCCCGTCTGCCTGCTGTGCATGAGCTGAGGTCCCTTTCCAGGCCCTTGCTCTCCTTGGTGGAGACTCAACCCTAACAACGGCTCCTCCCTTCCCTTGGAACTGATCAGACATTGGCTTGAAGATAAAGTCATGTTGATCAGAACACATCGTAAAGAACAAAGAGAATTTGATTCAGGAGACAGAAGACCACCCAGGGCAGGCAAACAATGAAAGGCTAAGAGAAGAGAAAAGAGGAAAACACAGGAAGGAAGTCTAGAGCCATAGGTTCTGACTGGCACAAGGCTTCCAGGGAAGCAGTGGCAGGAAGAGTCAAAGCAGCTTTCATCCCTCACGAGGCCACATCAGTCACTCCTAGTGAGAACAGGACCCAGACTCCACTCCAGAGCCCTTGCACAAAAAAAACGTGATAGGGCTTGCTTTTTACTGTAATCCAGGCAAGTCACTGGAGGGAGAAGGGTAAGGTATATTCATTACACTGCCCCACCCCCTCAGACTCAAAGCCCCAGCAGTTTGATTTCACTGATCACAACAGGCTGTTGTGTGGTGATGCGGATGGCTGCGGCCTGCCAGCATTTGGCCCTTTCTGTGGGTTTAATCATTCCCTGGTAATAACGTCTCCCTATTTCTATGAAGAACAGATGACCAACAATACCAGCTCAGGGCCCTGTGTGCCACGCAAGAGGCGGTTACAGCTTCTTCCAAACACGGTTTATGAATGTCATGTCCACATTATTACATTCTCACTGCAAAGCCCTAATATCAATAATAACAGCCTTTCCATTACAAATATTTAAATAAATGCTTTCCATGTGAAGCAGGAGTCATTATTATCAATATTTGGGTGAACAGGAATCCTGGTGACAGCTCCAACAGCTGCGTTCAGCTTTGGCTCAAAAACAAAACACAGAAACGCTCCCCAGTGAGAAGCAAGGCAGGGTTTGATGAGTTCCACTCGGCTCTTCAGTTACAGATTATTAAAAGATGAATTATAAAATTGGCACAATAGCGGCCATACACATTCTTTCTGGACAGCGTCATCCCCAAGGCTCCAATAGTCACTGAGGAATCTTCAAATCACAGAACAACTCGGCTCTCTAACTCAGTGTTTGTAAAGCCACCTCACACCATTAGCACGTGAGCTTCCCTGAGCAAGGGTGTCATGACTTACCACAGACAGACAGCCATGCACAGTCACCGACGGCTCCAAGACAATTTAGATGACATAAAGGTCTGAGCATCACCCTATTCTGACCCGTGAAACGGGACTTGAGATGAAGGCAGGTAGGCAGTACGTTCCGAACATCTAACGAGTGGCTTTGGACTAAGGTGTTTTCCTAGCCAGGCACAGGATTTGGCACTGTATGATTATGAAGTCTGGGTAAAATTCAATAATATATGCTGACTCTATTAGGATGGAGACTATTTCCAGTATAACACACCAAGCAGTTATTCATTTTCAGAGTGCCTGCCTTAGTCAGGATTTATCAGAAAAACAGAAACACACACACACACACACACACACACACCACACACACACACACACACACACACACACACATACACACACACACACACACACATGTGCGTGTTATATTTATTTTTGAGAAATTTGCTCATATAATTATGGGGCTAGCAAGTCAGAAACCACTAAAGCAAACTGGGAGGCCAGGAAGTCGCTGAGAGTGGACAGTGTGGTCTTGACATTGGAGTCTGCAGGCCAGGCTGGGGGAGAGGAGCCTGGCTCAGGCCAGGCCTGTGTGTGGTATTCTTGGAGGAGAATGGATCCTTCAGAAGGTCTCAGCCTTTGCTCTAAGGCCTTTCATTGATTGGATGAGCCCACCCATGTTGCAGAAGATAATCTGCTTTACCCAAAATCTCCTGATGGCAAGCATCAGCCATTTCTAAAAATAGCAGCACGGGAAAATCTAGACTGTTGATGGATTCATGAAGTATATATAGTAGAGCCTAATCAAGTTGGCATGTAAAATTGACCGTTACTCTAACATTCTGTAAATATATCGGCTGGAAATTGGATGTGTATATTACGAAGGTCAGCTTCATTTCCACAACTCAACTGAGGAGAACTGAGGTCTCCTGATTCATTTCTTCACAAGCCGTGGCATCCTCCAGGACATAAAGTCATCAGATCCTTCAGGGTGGAAGGGGGTGGGTGCACAGGATTTCCATAAGTCCTGCCTCCCTTCATCCTATAGAACTTTGTCTGATATCTTAGATCCCCCGTTACTTGATCCTCTTGTTCACCAAGTTACTTTTCCATCAGTGTGGTTCCCAGAGAACCACCCATCCCCCCCCCTTGTAATTAATTAGAAGCATGGCTTCCCCCGTGGATATAGTGGCAGAGTGGATGGTAGGAACAGAGCTCTCTGAACCTCCTCACTCAGTTCCTCAGTCAGCATTGCCGAGCATGGATGTAACAGACTTTAACAGGCTTTGCTGAAGGTCTGGAGCTAGCTCCAGGATGCCCCCCCCCACACACACACACCCTGCTGAGCAAGCCTAGGAGGTAGCTGCCACACCTTATGGGGACAGCCCTTCTAAAGGATGGTCCCTAGGACACAGCTCGGTGCCAACCCTGATCCCTCGACTTCAAATCTATCCTCATACTCCTCGCACAGGATATTAACTACTTCTGGGTAGCGCTTTGAGCAAACTATCTGAGAGAACAGTTGAGAGGTGGAAGGCCTAGCTACATTCTCACAGGGTTCGGATGACAGTTTCTTGGTTCCCTGTCCTTGGGCAGGGCATGGCAGTAATGGGGACTGTCCACTGTGAGAGCAAAGAAGGGACGAGGAATCACACATCTCCCTTAAAGGTGGGGCTCACCTCCTCCAGCCAGATCCCACCTCCCGACCTCCCAAAAGAGCACCAGCAGGAGGGGACCTCCACCTGCTTTAAAACATGAGCCCCTGGGAAACATTTCATATTCAAACCCTGACAGAGAGAAAAGCCCTTCTGACCTTCCCCACAGTGAAGAGCCATTTCTCTAGGACTTAACGCTCCCAGGGAGAAATGTGGTCTTCCCCAGACTTCAGAGACACCCTCCAGGCTCAGCGTTCCAGGGTAGTGTTGCTCAGTAGCCCAGGCTAAGCTTTGCTATTTCAAGTACACCTCCCACAGTGGGAGCTGACAACAGTCTGCCTTCCCAGCTCCTCCTCTAACTAACCCCCTGAGAAGACACACACACACACACACACACACACACACACACACACACAGTACAGACGTACTTTATCCCAAGAACAAAAATAGTTCTGAAAAGCAGGATGGTCCAAATCTACATTAAGAAACAAAAATATTTTCTTCAAACAGACATCAATCTGCCAAGATTTCCTCTGCCCACAATAGGGAGAGTACTTTATATTACAGAGCCTAGAGACTTCTGTTCCCTTTTTCATAGTCTCTCCATTCCTGATTGCCCCTGGGAAAGACAAAGGCTGCCACCTCTCACAAGAGCAGGGCACAACACAGGCCTTTTAACAGCAAGGCCTCTTTCTCTGAGTCATTGTCTAAGAGTCTTCTCCAGTTGTGATCACGGTACATGAAAAATTCATGACATGAAAAGTCACACACTACAATAGGATAAATGGGGGACTATAAAAGAGGCTGCTACAGGCTCTGCCATCAGAGGAAGTAGTTGCTATAATATCTCAGCAGGTGTGTTGCCTACAGGCTGTACCCCAGGAAGCGAAGCAAACCTAGCAGGAAGCTCTCTATCCAGGATGCAAAGGACCAGCCCAATACCCAATACCCATCCCCGTGTGTGTGTGTTGCATGACTGCATATGTGTGCATGCACATGTGTGTATATGTATGTGCATGTATATATGTGTGTATGTATGTATGTATGTATGTGGGTATGTGTGTGCACACATGTGCATGCCTGTGTGTGTATGTGTGCATGTGCATGTGTATGCGTGCATGAGTATGTGTGGGTTCATTTTTAGAATGATGAAACTATACTCTCCCAATATCTCTGGCAAAGAGAAAGAGAACAAAATCAAGAAAGATTTTTGTCACCATCATCAGCATTGTCCAAAAATCTGGGCTGAAAAGCTGGTTTATTAGACATGCATTCTTCATAAACCAAAGATATTTGTCCTCTGGCCTATTTCCAAATAGAGGAGTTGTATATCTAAGTAGCTGCCTGGAGAGCCTGACTACTCTTTTGGTGGAAAGAGGGGTAAGCCATCCCTAGCCTACTGCTCTGAACACTTCCGACGGCTGAAACAGTGTTGGGTCCTATTAGTGCTCGGATGGAAATGGGGGCGAGTTATGATAAATCTCGTAACGTGGTCCCTTTCGTTTCACCTGTAAAGATGAAGAACAACAACAACAAAAAAAAAGCAGGATATTAGTCATAAAGTTCTTGATAAACATGAAAAATCCTGTTACCTAAGCACATTTTCCCCAAATCCTAGCTTGTGGTTGTCAATGAAGAGACTAGCATCTTTATTGTTTCCCATTGAATCCTGGTGCCCAGCAAAATGTCTGGCACACAATAAATGCTCAATAAATATTTATTGAAACAATGTGTTCTGCAGACTGAAAGGCTGGATAACTTTGACTGTATTCATCCCAAATTTAGGGAAATGAAATGCATCCTACTTGTCAATTACAGTTTAAGGCGATTAGCTAGCAGGAGGCAGCTTTCCTGAAATAAGATTCCAGGCGGCGATCAATCCATCTGTCAGCTAGTGATACAGATATTAAGAAATAAAAAGTATCTGACAAGATCGCTAAGTCCCACCTCCCGCCTGTGTGGAGAAGCAGCTGAAGTGTCATTATCCGCTTACACCACAGGACAAGAGTCCTTCAGCCCTTCTGTTCTCCCCCTCCAGAGTCCGTTGAGAAAAGAGATACCCCCACCATAAAGCAAACAGACCCTCGTGCTGTTTACACTGGAAGATATCCTGCTGGTCAAATTCTTCTCCCAGCATTCAAAGTGTCTCAAGACTTTCTCACTATTCTCTGGATGTGAGTCAATAGTTCACAGGACACAAGGAGATGAGTTAGAATAAATCCACCACTGTTAAAAGCTTGCTCTTTTGAGTAACTGGCCCCTCTTTATTCTTAATAACTACAGTAGAATTGAGCTGAGGCTTATATGTTTAAAATCTATGGCAAAAGAAGTCGTTTAAGCAAATACATAGAGTAAGTAAGTACAAGTGTTCTATTAAGATTGTAATAAGCCACATTAATCCAGTTGGTGAGAACTAAACATTTAAATACCTTTATAGTGATTATTTGTGAATAAAGCAGTTAGGCTCCTAAAGAATGCAAGTTATTCTTATCAAAGCGTGCCGAACTGGATCTCTCCGTCCGTGCTTTGGCGTGTTCTTTTAATGTTGCTTCCTTTGATGATGCACAAAGGATGCTAGTGCCAGATTATTTTTAAAATATTCTCTGACATTTTGTTTTAGCTGCAATTCCACTGAAGCCAAATGAATACATTGCTTTTCTGCGGAAATACTGAATTAAAAGAGCTTGTGAGCACAGATAATCTTTCAACACATAAAAGCAAGAGCTTTAGAAAGATGAAATGTCCCCTTAACCAAAACATATGACCCTTTAACAGTGTTTGTTTGGGGGGTTTTTCTCCTTTGATGAGGACCGTGAGGGAGGCCTGTGACTGAGCGACACAGAGCACAGAGTGCAGAGTGGAGAAGGCATCGCTGTCTCTCAGCATCAGCATCCTGACGTTCCTCGGGCTGATCGGCTGTTCACTTTGTACACTCTAAATCACAAACTCATAGCAAAAGAAAGGCAGAAGCAGACTGCCTCTGTCTGAAGAGGCAGCTGGATTTCTATACTCCCAACTGTACTAGCTAACCTTTGTTTAAGGAACACGAACTGTCCCTGGCTTAGTGGGATTTGAGAATTTTCTACTTTACAGTGGTAGAAAGTGGCATGCATTCAGTATTTTGTACTCAAAACTTTGTGTGCTTAATATGTTGCCAGGCCTACTGGCTCACACCTATAATTACAGTATTTGGGGGGCTGATGCAGGAAGAGGGCAAACTCCAGGTCGGCTTAGGCTACTCAGCAAAAGTCTCTCTCAAACGAGGAGGAGGGGGGAGAGGACACAAAAGTTTGCATGCTGAGTTCTGTGTATTTATTTTGCCTATTTGTCCCCAACCTCAGAGTGACTAGAGGTGCCCTCAAGGGAAATCAACTCAGAAATCTAAACAAGGCCATGTTTTTATGTTTTCTTTTATTTAAAACAAGAAATGGTTCCTTAATGGTCTCAAATAGAAGCAAACCAAGGGACTCTTCCTTGCCTGCTTGCCTCATGGGACTGAGCAACTGCTAGATCCTGGGACTTCCATCCGCAGCTGCTGCCGACCATTGTTGGGGAGTTGGACTACAGGCTGTAAGTCATCGACAAATTCCCTAACTATATAGAGACTGCCCGTACGTTCTATGACTCTAGAGAACCCAGACTAATACAGATATTTGATCTGGAAAGATCAGTGGAGCAGCTGGGATGGAAGTCTTCCTGCCGCCATTGGCACCAGGGAGCCGGGAGACTCCACAGCCTTCTGTGCACAGCCCGCCAGGAGGGAGTGATCTCTCAGCAGCGCTTTCACTTCTGAGTGCAGAGGAGTAAGGACACAGGCTTATAGGCCCACAGGAGGAACAAACTCCAGCCAGAGACAACAATACCAACTAGCAGCAGAGATAACCAGATGGCAAAAGGCAAGCACAAGAACCCTACCAACAGAAACCAAGGTCTCATGGCAACATTAGAACCCAGTTCTCCCACCACAGCAAGTCCCAGATACCCCAACAAACTGGAAAAGCAAGAGTCAGATTTAAAATCCTATCTCATAATGCTTCAAGAAAGACTTAAATAGCTCCCTTAAAGAAATACAGGTGAACATCAGTCAACAGGTAAAAGCCCTTAAAGAGTAAACACAAAAATCCCTTAAAGAAATACAGGAGATCATGGGTCAACAGGCAGAAGCCCTTAAAGAAGAAACACAAAAATCCCTTAAAGAATTAGAGGAAAGCACGAACAATCAAGTGAAGGAACTGAACAAAACCATCCAGGATCTAAAAGTGGAAGTAGAAACACTAAAGAAATCACAAAGTGAGACATCTCTGGAGCTAGAAAACCTTGGAAGGAATTAAGGAGTCATAGATGCAAGCATCAACAACAGAATACAAGAGATAGAAGAATCTCAGGTGCTGAAAATACCATAGAAAACATTGACTCAACAGTCAAAGAAAATGCAAAATGCATAAAGTTGATTACCCAAAGCATCCAGGAACTCCAGGACACAATAAGACCAAACCTAAGGATTATAGGTATAGATGAGAGTGAAGATTTCCAACTTAAAGGGCCGGTGAATATCTTCAACAAAATTATAGAAAAAAACTTCCCTAACCTAGAGAAAGAGATGCCCGTGAACATACAAGAAACCTTCAGAACTCCAAACAGACTGCACCAGAACAGAAACTCCTCCTGACACATAATAATCAAAAGACCAAATTCACTAAACAAAGAAAGAATATTAAAAGTAGTAAGGGAAAAAGGGCAAGTAACTTATAAAGACAGATATATCAGAATTACACCAGACTTTTCACCAGAGATGATGAAAGCTAGAAGATCCTGGGCAAACTACATACAGACCCTAAGAGAACACAAATGCCATCCCAGGCTACTATACCCAGCAAAACTCTCAATCATCATAGATGGAGAAACCAATATATTCCATGATAAAAACAAATTTACACAATATCTGTCCACAAATCCAGCCCTACAAAGGATAATTGATAGAAAATGCCAAAACAAGGAAGGAAACTACACCCTAGAAAAAGCAAGAAAGTAATCTTCTTCCAACAAAACCAAAAGAAGATACCCACACAAACATATAAGTAACATAAATAATAACAGGAAGCAACAATCATTATTCCTCAATATCCCTTAACAATGGGCTCAACTCCCCAATAAAAAAACATAGACTAACAGAAATATTTCTCATATAAATCTTCAATTTTATCAGAAAATGTTTGTAATTCCCCTTTTAATTAATTTAGTAATATTTTTATGTCTATCATTTTATCTGCATTATTTTTCATGATAATCTTCAATTTTAATGTCTTTCTATATATTTCCTCTATTTTATCAGACACGTTTTCAATGTAAATCTTTTTTGTCACAAATGTTTCTAATTCTACCTTCAATTAATTTAGAGTTTTTATATCTATCATTTTATATGTAAAATTTTCCATGAAATAGTCAATTTTAAAGTGTTTTTCTATATATTTCTTGAATTGTACCAGAAATATTTTTCATGTAAATCTTCAAGTTTATCTGAAAATGTTTATAATTCCACCTTCAATCAACTTAGAATTATTTTTATGCCTATCACTTTATCTATAATTTCCATGATAATCTTTGATTTTAACATGTTTTTCTATATATTTCTTCAATTTTATGAGAAATATTTTCCATGTAAATCTTCAAGTTATCAGAAAATGTTTATAATTCCACTTTCAATCAACTTAGAAATACTTGCCTTCCATTATTACATCTATATAAAAATTTCCATGATAATCTTCAATTCTAACATGTTTAAAATTTTTAACACCTAAAATTTTTCTACAATTTTATCAGAAATATTTTCCATGTAAATCTTCAATTCTATCATAAAATGTTTCTATTTCATATATCAATTAATTTAGCAATGTTTTTTATGTGTACTACTTTACTCTGTAATTTTCCATGAAAATTGTCAATTTTAACGTCTTTTTCTATGTATCTCTTCTATTTTATCTGAAATATTTTCCATGTAAGTTTTAAATTTTATCATAAAGTGTTTTTACTTCTCTTTTCAATAAAAAATGATATTTGAAAAAGAAAGAAGCAAACAAAGGACCATTAAGCTGTACAAAAGAATGAGTTTCCAACACATGTTTCCAACAGAAGGACTCATGCCAGGCACCCGCCCCTGCTCAGCTGACCCTTGCTTACACATTCTCTGTGGAGATCTGTTTTACTTTGCTGGTACAGCTCTCCTGGGCTCAGGACCAAGAGAGTCCTAAGCATCTCGTTCTAGAAATTCCTCACTGATGCAGGGGCAAGGCTGGCTGTAGGGTCAGATCACAGAGCCCACAGAACATTAGCATGAACCTTACATGGGAAGAGCTCTGACTTCTTTTTTCTTTTTGATTTTTCAAGACAGGGTTTCTCTGTGTAGCCCTGGCTGTCCTGAAACTCACTCTGTAGACCAGGCTGGCCTCAAACTCAAGAATCTGCCTCCCAAGTGCTGGGATTAAAGTCGTGTGCCACCACTGCCCGGCCAGAGCTCTGACTTCTCTCGGGTAACTCCATAGGACAGCATCTCTTGGTTACTTCTTAAAACTTTAGAAGGGAAATTTGGCACTGAGAAGTACCAAGCAATCTGTACACTTCCTGCATTCATATCTGTAAACGTGGCTGAGTCAAAAACTCAGTGAAGGACTGACAAATAAGAAAGCCTAGGTAGAGTAAGGAGAGTAGTAAAGTCAGTTTGCTCCAGGAGTTCAGCCTCCAGGGTGATTTTGAGACCCCAGAAGAAGGCAAGCACAGGGCAGGGAACTCTGCTGTAATGATCGTCTACCGGTCAAATTTCTCATGGAGTCATTTCTAGAAATGAAAACAGATCTTCTCCTGCACTTGCCCAAGAGAAAAAGAAAAACTAGTAGAAGATTTGTGAGTTTAATAAGGAGGTGACTCAGAATGAAGATCTTTCCAATTGTGACCTATGTTAAGTCCAAATGAACAGCAGGCACACCGGGGAATAAGGGATGAACCGTCCCGCAGGCCTGCTGAGAGATGTTTTCGCCATTGCATCAGGACTGATGCTTACAGTGCCTACAGTTTAATCACAGACTTTTTGTTTTGTTTTGTTTTTTAGGGATTGGACTTCTGACAGGTTTTCAGTGAGGCATGACAGAACTGTAGCTTTGGATTTTAAGACCTAAGAATGAGATGTGTTTCCAGTGGAAACCCCTGTCCTTATTTTCTTTGAATTTTAAAATATGTTTATCATTTGAAGCAAAGGCATTCATCCTCATTACTTTTATGATACAGCTTCAGTTGGTAAATATCAAAACTCTCTCCAAAAAAGCCTCCACGCCAGCAATTAGGTCCATCTGTGTCCCTTAAAGAGAGCACACCCCAACCCTTCCACTGAGGTGTGGAAATCAACACAGCCAGACTCATTCTCCAGACCACTTCTCCTCAAGGAACACCACTAGAGATGATCAAATAACTTACCACAGGCTGGAGCGGTTCATGAAATCACTAATTCCAATGACAGACCTCTACCCTACAACAGGAATGTTCACAAATATGTGAGCACAGTTTTGTTTTGTTTTTTTTTCATTCATTAATTCTTTTTTATAATTTTATCTAATCTTTTTTTACGATCCAGATTTCATCCCCCTCCCAGTCCACCTTCCGACTGTTCCCCATCCCATACCTCCCCCCTCCATCTCCAGGAGGATGTCCCCACCCCACCCCACCCCACCCCACCCCACCAGACCTTCCCACTCCCTGAGGCCTCCAGGCTCTTGAGGGTTAGGTGCATCTTGTCTGACTGAATCCAGACTCGGCAGTCCTCTGCTGTATATGTGTTGGGGGCCTTGTATCAGCTGGTGCATGCTGCCTGGTTGGTGATCCAGTGTGTGAGAGATTCCGGGGGTCCAGGTTAGTTAAGACTGCTGGTCCTCCTATACCTACAGGGTACCCTTCTCCTCAGCTTTTTCCAGCTTTTCCATAATTCAACCACAGGGGTCAGCAGCTTCTGTCCATTGGTTTGGTGTAAATATCTGCCTCTGACTCTTTCAGCTGCTTGCTGGGTCTTTCAAAGGGCAATCACGATAGGTCTCTTTTTGTGAGCACTCTATAGCCTCAGTAATGGTGTCAGGCCTTGGGGCCTCCCTTGAGCGGGATACCAATTTGGACCTGGCACTGGACCTCTTTTTGTGACAACAGTTTTAATGACCTCTCGCTTAGCAAAACTTTTGAAAACTTGCTTCTTTCATGAAAAATAAAAACAACAAATACCCTTTGATTTTGACACCGAATGGTTGATCTACTATCATTTAGGAAAGGCACAATTGGGATCCTCATAAAGGCTCATAGGTCCCATGCATGGCTTGTCACAGGTGTATGGAAATTAATATATTAAACTTAAGCTAAACAGTTACCTTTTAAATGAGCAGTATAAATAAAAAGAGGAATATGTGACAACAGTGATTAGTGGGCTAGTCGTGGGCTAAAGACTAGGATTTTTTTAAAATTCACTTTAGATCCCGATTGCTGTGCCCTGTCGCAGTCCCCCCTCACACAGTCCCTCCTCCAGCCCCTTCTCCTCTGAGAGGGTGGGGATTCACAGCAGTGGGCATATGGAACCTGAAGAGGCCACCTCCTGCAGCCAGGCAAGACTAGAACTTCTAAGCAAATTTAAATTCCTTATGTTGTTTGATACCAAGAATTAAGCTTTTATATTATTTAATTTTGAAAATCCAAAGTTAAACTATGAACTATCATCGAGTTTTCATCAAACACACACACACACACACACACACACACACACACACACATACACATCTTTAATCCTAGCATTCAGGAGGCAGAGACTGGCAAATCACTGTGAGGCTCAGCCTGATTTTCATAGGACTTCCATCTCTGCTGCCAAGGTTACAAAGTGAGACCATGCCTCAGAAAAGGGATGGGAGGGAAGAAGGGAGGGAGAAAGGGAGGGAGGGAGGGAGAGAAGGAGAACATTTTATCATAGACCCAAGTATAGAGGAACACGGAGTCAGGAAGGCTATCTAGGAATTCACAGTTAGTTCTGGGCTAGCTAAGGCTACACAAGCGTTCGCACACAGAGTCTATGGGGGCTGTACCTATTAAAACCACCATAGGCTTCATTCAGATTATACTGAGGGCTTTTTACTTGAAAAAATGTTTCTGTTTTCATTTTTTTAAGCCAATCTTATCTGTATTTTGATTAGATAATGTGATCACTAACGTTATTATTGAAAATTTTAAAAGAGAAAGAGAGAGAGAGAGAGAGAGAGAGAGAGAGAGAGAGAGAAGGAGGGAGGGAGGGAAGAGAGAGAGAGAGAGAAATAAAGAATGGGAGGGAGAGAAGGAAGGAAGTATATATATAGAGAGAAAGTTAATTTCATCGCAGTGTGGGTTTGCTCACATGTGTGCAGTTGCCCATGGAGGGTGGAAGAGGGCACAGGATCCCTGGATCTGGAGTTACAGAAGGCTGTGAGCTGTCAAATGTAGGTGCTGGGAACCAAATTCATGTCTTTGGTACCGCAGAAAGAGCTCTTTAACAGGAGCCACCACGCTGGGCCCCACCATTGTCTTCTTACAAATCGTTTATTGTAGTAATGGTCTCCAGGACACAACGTCTGCCCAAACTCTGTAAGGCAAAGAAGTGTGGCAGGTGTACAACTTGAAAAGAGCATTATGCCTCCAGCTCCACAGCTCTCCTGTCAGTACACACTGCAGTTACACTAGGCACGGAGAGACGCCTGTCTGCTGCAGTCCCACTGGAGGCTCTCGGAGAAGAAGAGCAAGGCCCGTCCTCATTATTCCCAGAGGTCATGGCTTCCAATAGGAATTCAGATACTGACTCAGTAAATGAGAATCATGAAATTCATTTCCTTTTTTTTTTTACCCACACCAAATGGGACTACAGTTAAAAACATACAAATGAATTAAATACACATTTTCTATCTAGAAACAAGGGGAATAAGAAAAATCCAAGAAAAAAAATCTCTAAACTAACACTTTATGATCAGGACAAATTGATACAAATGACTTTAATAATCACCTTTCTTAATTCTCCCTCAGACTTGAACATTCTAGATGCAAAGAAATAAATATAATATGTAAAATCAGTACTTTGAGGTTATAGGACTTCATTCTCTAGCACTCTGGTTTAAAAAGGCAGATTCTGTAGTCAGACAAATTTAAATATGAAAACAGCTTATATTATAGTTTTATTTTATTCTCTGTTACTATAAAACAATAGCTCAGGCTTGGTAAAATGCATACAATAGAAGCTTATTTGGGTCATGATTCTGGAAGCTAGGAAATCAAAGGTCAAGAGGTTAAATGTGGTGAGGGCCATCTTACTACAGCACTATGTGACAGAAAGGTACGATTCATGGGGAAGCTGACTTTACAAGTTCACTTGAGATTACTAACCCATCTCCACACTAACAACATCAATAGGGTCATAAGGCTCTGTCCTTATCACTTAATTGCTCCTTATTGATTCCTCCTCTTTACATCCCAATGACAATTGAATTTTGTGCTGACTGGTTTTATGTTAACTTGACACAAGTTGGAGTCACCTGAGAGGAGGGAACTTTCAAGAAAATGTCTCCATAGAATAGATCTGTAGGAAAGCCATAGGACATTTTCTTAATTTGTAATTAATGGAGGATGGCCCAGCCTATGGGTCCTGCTCCTAGACTGATCTTGCGTTCTATAAAAAAGCAGGCTGAACAAGCCATGAGGAGCAAGCCAGTAAGAAGCACTCCTCCGTAGACTCTGCATCAGCTCCTGCCTCCAGGTTCCTGCCCTGTTTGAATTCCTGTCCTGGCTACTTTCAGTGATGGACTACAATATGGAAGTGTAAGACAGATAAACTCTTTTCTCCTCAGGTTGCTTTGGTCATTGTGGTGGTTTGAATATGATTGGCCCAGGGAGTGGAACTATTAGATGTGGCGTTGTTAGACTAGGTGTGGCCTTGCTGGAAAGAGTGTGTCACTTTGGGTTTGGGCTTTATGACCCTCATACTAGCTGCCTGGAAGCCAGTCTTCTATTTGCCTTCAGACCAAGAGGCAGAACATTCTGCTCCTCCTGTGCCATGCCACCCTTCCCACCATGCTGACAATGGACTGAACCTCAGAACCAGCAAGCCAGACCCAATTAAATGTTGTCCATTATAAGAATTGCCTTGGTCATGGTTTTTCTTCACCATGTTGGAAACCCTAAGGCCATCATAGTCTTTATCACAGCAATAGAAACACTAAAATAAATTTCAACACTAATTTTGGATGGAGCTCTCAAAGGAAAGCAGTGTGATTATAATTGTTCTATTAGGTCATCTAGGGAGTTAAAAAAGAATTTGGGGGTCTGACTCTAAATTGTGGAGATGTAAACCATGAGGAGCAGAAAGGAGAAATGAATCGACTACCAGGGCGTTGATGACTGTGTTACAGCACCCCGAACACATATGGCCTGGGAAGAGAGCCAACACATCACTCAACAGGCATGTTCTCATGACACAGGAACTTTACAAGAAGGGGTACAAGGTGGAATTTGACCTCCTGTTTGTCAAGGTCCACTCCAAGGAAGATCAAGCACCCACTCAAGTCCTTATTACATGATCAAGATCCGCAGACGTCCCTCAACCCCCGTGTCTCACACCAGTAAAGTTACGTTTCATCTAAACTGAAACAGAAATGGGAAATCCCAAGAATGTGGGGCACCATCCAAGAAAGAAAGCAGAAAGCACAGTGATCCAAGAACCCACGTGAGGTGTGTTACCCAGTGCAGTGCCTGCAAACACATCCGGAGTTGAGCGAGCGCTTAGCATCCACTCTCTCCCTGAAGATCAGACGTTTCAAAAGCCAAGGAGATTCCATTCACTACAGAAATATTCTCCCAAGACCCTGCCTTGCTTTACGTCTTCTGGGGGAATGGCTCTGGTCCAAGACATACATTCTCCTTTTACATTATCTTGAAGAGTTCTGGGCATCTGTCCAGGCTACTATTTTTCTGTCTCCCAAACCAAAATTGCTATTTCTGGGTACAGACAGGAACACTTTAGTAAATTGTTCAGTTTGGTTTGTTTTCAGAAGCTCTTATCTATCTTCCTGGTTGTACATCTAATCAGGAAACTTGTGGTAAGATTGGGCATCATCGGCCTTTCGCACAGTCTCCCGATGGGCCATTACTAAGTACTTCAATCAGCTACAGAGTCACGACAGATGAGCTAAGCTACAGAAGCACTGGTGTGACCTAGCTTTTAAAACAAACGAATGCCACAGCCTTGCAATTACTTTCTCCCTCTGTTCTTCTATAATGAGGCTAAGTGTCCGAGGACTAGGGACCTCAAAATGTCCAGAAGCATCCATTTTTTCAACCAGCATAAACTATATGGACCAAACTTTTCCAGGGTTTGGTCTAATATGATCAGTATTGCATGTCAGTCATTTCCCAAGTGATGGAGCAAGCCTGCCCGGTAAGCGGCCACTCATGCGAAAAGTTTGGTGTCTACACCCCTCTATCCAGACTGGATCTTCTAGCTCACATCCATTCATTCGGGATGAAGCAGAGACTAACAAGGGTGTGTGAGGTCTGTTTTTAAGTTTTACTTTATATTATTGTTATGTATTTTGATTCTGGGGAGGCCTGTGTGTGAGCTCCCCTAGAGCTGGGGTTACAGACAGTTGTGATCTGCCTGACCTGGTTGTGGAGAACTGAACTCAGATCCCCTGAAAGATCAGCAAGTTCTCTTCACTGTCTTTCCAGCCACCCACCTTGGAAATTTTAAATGAAAAAACTACTTTCATGTTTCAAATAGATGAAGAGAGTGACAGCCAAACAGTAGGCAGAGCTTAGGGAATCCCGTGGAAGCGGGGTAAGGAGTCGGGGCGGGGGGGGGGGAGGGTTATAGAAGAAAGAAGAGCAAGGACATTACAAGAAGATGTAGAGTCAACAAACCTGGGCCCATAGAGGCTCACAGAGACTGAACTGCCAACCAGGGAGCCTGCGTGAGTCTGACCTAGGCCTGCCACACATATGTCCCAGTTGTGTAGCTTGGTCTTGTGTGGCTTGTGGGACTCCTGACGGGGGGGGGGAGCAGGAGCAATCTGTGACTCTGTGGCCTGCTTTGGGACCCTTTCCTCCTACTGGGTTGACTCATCTGGCCTTAATAGAACAGGGGGTGCCTAGTCGTATTGCCACTTGATATGCCATGGCTAGCTGATATCCAGGGGAGGCCTGCCCTTTTCTGAAGAGACAGAAAAAGAATGAAGGAGTGGATGGAACAGGGGAAGGGGGAGGGGGTGCGAGGAGGAGAGGGGGCAGGGAAAACTGTGGTTGGGATGTAAAAGTAAATAACATACTTTCAAGTTTCAAATCCTTTTGGCAAGAAAGGTCCAGGAACATCAAGTGGATTGTTTTGGCTTTATCTTGTCTACGGGGATCCCTTACAGAATCTCCTATGACCTCGACTGGCCTCAAACCTGTGGTGATTCTGAACTTCTGGTCAACTTATTTTCACCTCAAGAGTTCCAGGATTACAGAAAGCACTGCCACACTCAGTGCGTGCTGGGATCAAACCCAGAGCTTTTCAAACGCTGGGCAAGTGTTCTCCCATTCCCAGCCTACACTTGGTGGGACAGGGGCACTAAGTATCTTAAGACGATCCCTGCACAGGGAGGAAGCCATCGCAGAGCTTCCCAGTGAGGGTTTTGTTTTCTTTCCTTTCTTCTTGGCATCAGACTCTGCTTTTGATCCATTAGCTTTCACCTATGTGTGCTCACTGTGTTGAAAGCATCTTTCTGTGGATCATTCAGCTCCCTCAAGTGGTTTATCAACAGCATCTGGCCTCCGCCTCTACCCTGGTTCTGTCTGCCCTGCACCTTGAATGCTGCAGTCGCACGGAGACTGACTAAGTTTCCCTTGAAATGATGAGTGATTGACAACTGATGCTTCCCCACCACACCCCCTTTCTTCCAATAAAAACTCCTTCTATGCAGTTCCGCTGTATGGAAGTTTGTGCCTGATTATACAAATACAAGATGTAACCTGCAGTGACAATTAACTAGAACCAAACTGTGGTCATGGGCAACATGATAGGTGTTTTTTTACAGCCATAAAAAAACTTAGAGGAAGCCGGGCATGGTGGCACACGCCTGTAATCCCAGCACTTGGGAGCCAGAGGCAGGCAGATTTCTGAGTTCGAGGCCAGCCTGGTCTACAGAGTGAGTTCCAGGACAGCCAGGACTACACAGAGAAACCCTGTCTTGAAAAACCAAAACAAAAAACAAACAAAAAACAAAAAAACAAAAACAAAAAAAACTTAGAGGAATTAGAAGTAGCTAATAAAAAACAGTATAGTCCTATTGGCTTTCAACTACTGACACCTGTATCCCTCTTCCTCCGGTGCCACTGTATGGAGCCTCTCACCCTGGCTCCACACTTCCCCACCCCAAGTATCCTGCCCCGCTTCCTGAATCTGTGAGACCTTCCCACAACCCGACAACTACAGAAGTAAGCAGCATCCTGTTCCACCTTTCCAACTAGCATCCACCCTGGTCTTTCTTGGCAGGTCCATACTGGTTTTAAAGACATTTGATCAGTACCACTAAGCACATGTATTCAGAAGCGATGGCCTAAAACCATGGAGCCCCGAGGAATATTGAGAATGCTCGGAGTGGCCGCTCTCGAGCAGATCCTCTGTCCTTCTAAACATCTGTTTCCAGTTTTCCTTGTCACTTAGCCGAATACCAGGAACTCTTTCTGGCTGCTATTTTGGATTAGTTCTCATTTCCACAGTGTCTATTGCGATTTCAATTAATCTTTCAGGCCAGCATGTGTAGCCATTCATTGAATATAATTAAAGCAAAACAAAACCTTCTCTGATTTAATAGCCTGGAAAAAAGGGCCCATGAAATTTTCCAAAGCTTCCAATAGGAGTGTGTAGTACAGGCAAAATGGAGCCAAGAAAAACTTGAAGGAGTGAGAATTGACCCAGAAAATAATTAAAAGCAATATGAAAGAAAGTCCTGAAGGTCTCTCCGAAACGTGGGTTTCGGCGAAAAGAAACAGACAAAGGCGAGATCAGCTCTCTCGGAGGTGCAGATGCAGCAACGGTCTCAAATCTGAAACATCTCCAGGAATGTGGGTGGCTGAGCTCACACAGCCCAACACACGGGGGGTACTGCTAAGAGAGCCGCCTTCTAGAGCAGCAGAGGCGTCGCTGTGTCTCTAGAAACAACAGAAGCTACATCCATAAAGTCTCACGAACGCGACTGCCCAAGCATGAGCTGAACAAGGAAGACACCAACGAACATATCAAACTGGATGGGGAAAGCCCCAGGTGGCCTCAGCCCCACACAGAGAGCCACAGGCTGGGGTAGGGGGAAGGACTGAAGTGATACTGGGGAGGAGGGAGAGGTGGCCTTCCCCAGGGAAGAGTGTGAACCAATTGGTCAGCCCTGAAAACACACATACAAGTAACATTATATGGACTCAACAGGTTATATTTGGGAATATCTATGTATGTGAAAATACATATAGCTATGAAATAACAATTGATAAAGAAGAGACCGTGAATCTGAAGAGGAGTGGATACGGGTATAGGGAAGGGTTTGGAAGGAGGAAGGGGAAAGGACAAATTCTGTAATTAAATTACAGTCTCATCGCTTCTCGGCCTTTTGGCTAAGATCAAGTATAAATTACAGTCTCAGACAGACAGACAGACAGGTTTCTGGTCAGACACAAAACTTACATCATTGTTATTAAATCAGTACTTCAGTAGGGTCTTGGTCTTTCCCAAGCCCCTTTCTCTCTTTCAAGACAGACTCTCACTCTATAGCTAGATTGGCCTCAAACTCATGGTAATCCTCCTGCCTCAGACACCAAAGTGTTGGGATTCTGGGACTTCAGTTCTATGGATTAAACCCAGAGTTTCATGCATTGTCACATGTACAAGCACTTCACCCACTTAGCTCCATCCCCAGTCCCAAAATAACTTAAAATTTTAATTTTAAAAGTTAGTTAAGGGGGGGGAGGGTGGCTTAATGTGGGATTATTGACTTTAGCATGTCCAAAGCCCTGGATTTGGTTCCTTGTACTGAGAAAAAAAAGAAAAGAAAATGTAAAAGATATATTAGCTACTTTTTCCTGGTGTTGCGATAAAAGTAGCTTGACAAAGAGGTGTTCTTAGGGGAAAGGGTTTCCTTTGATTCATGCTCCAGGGTAAAGTCCAATGGGGCAGGAACCTCCTAGGGGCAGGAACCAGGCAGCTGTGGATGCTATCTATGTTCACAATCAGGATGCAGAAAGAGTGAATCCTGGCCTCAGCTCCCTTACCCCTCTTTCCTAGACCCTGGCCTGTGGAGTGTCTCCACTCACAGTCAGTGCAAGACCCCTTCCTCAGTCAGCACAGTGTAGACAATCCCTCCGGCCTGCATAGAAGCTAGCCTAACCTAGATGAACTGTCATGAGCCTGTCCAAAGACTTGTCTCTTAGGTGATCCTGGATCCTGTCAAGATACTAACCTTCACAGAAGGCAGATTAAGTTAGAATACGTACTACGAATCAATGATAGAGAAATACGTGGTGGAGGATGGCAACAGGAAGGAGGAGGGAACCATCCCAGAGTTGGATGGTCTGGGCCAGCCCCTCTGCGGTACTCACACTTGAGAGGTGGATGTGAACCAGAGAAAGGATGAAGGGTCTCCCAAAGAAACCTTGGAAACATGACCAAGTTCAACATGCTTGTGTGCCTGGAGCCCAGCGGCATGGAAGACGCTTGGAAGATGCCCAGAGATGCAGGCAGGAGCCAGCTCACACCTAGCCAGGGAAGGAACTTGAAATGAAACTAAGGATTATGCAAACACAAGCACTGCAGTTTCTCAGCAGTTAATTTAATAGTTCAGATGGCGACCAAGTCACTGCCAGGTAGGCAATGCATACACTGTGGATACACTGGCTGGATGGAAAACTCCCAGCATGCACAAGGCCGAGTGAGGCAGTGTAAGATCCCAAAAGACTACGCAGAAGTATAATTTAAATCCTGTGCATTTTTTTCATTTCTGGAATTTTCCATTTTAATATTTCTAGGAGTACAGTTGTCCATGAGGAACTAAAATCACAAAAAGTAATCCTAGTTAAGGGGAGCAATGCTGTCACCCTGAGTTCTTAAAGCCTCCGGCACTCCTTACCAGCCGAGCCCCATGCCCACCTCCACTTTCACTCCCACACGTCTTTCCCACGCCTTATCAGTACTAAAGCAAATCGCCTTCACTCTCTCACTGCATGCTTTCTCCACAGGTCCACACAGTGGCCTGCCTGCCAGCAGCAGCAGTGCCAACCCAGCAGAAGTCACACTCACTATGCAGCAGAGGAAATCGCATCTGTCCAAAGTCAGGTCAGTGCTGGCTAAACTTGGAGACAGCCCCCTGTTAACAACTGCATCCCTAAGGCTTAGGAAAGGCTTGGTTTCAAAAGCTCCGGTTCCCAGAACTCTAAAGGAAAGCTCAGAAGAAGCCAGACACAGCAGGAGATGTGGGCCCTTTAGGACTAAACAAACAAACAAACAAACAAAAACCCAAGGGTCCTTTTCACAGATACACAGTGGGGTGAGTAGTGGGTACCCCTCCAATGGAGAGTAACTGGCTGGGGACCAGTCACACTCTGATGGTATGGGAGCAGCACCTTCCAATCTCCTAGATCTTTTGTCCAGAGAATTTGTCATAATAAATTGTGTATCACAAGTTTATAATACACACACAGAGAGAGATTCCCATGGATTGGCTGTCATGAAGTCATGCCGTGTTTTATATGTTCTCGCTCATGCAGAGCGTTGAGTACTAATGTAGACCTATATACCATTTCAAGTTTTAATTTTTCCCCTACTTGGTAATCTTAGAAAATATTTCACAAGAATTTTACTGGCTGTGGCTACTGTAATTTTAAAATGTGTCAGTCTTGCTTTCCAACAAAATAAATTATCAATTGGCAATCATATCCATAAAAACCAAACTATTTACAACTTCCCTTACCCTGGTATATTCATCAAGCCTAATTTGTTTTTTACTCACAAATGACATGAAATATTCATTTTCTAAACTTTTTTCTTTTTTTTTTTTTAAATATGGAATTTTCATTTTCAGTCCCAAGATTTAGCTTCATTTAGTCGTGGTACTTACATTTCACTAAATGAATCCAGAGCCCCAGTGGTCAAAGGTATGTTTAAACACATAGAACACGACATAAATATTTCCACAACTGTTTGATTTGCCTTGATTCTGTCTTCCCTCGCCCTGTGCCCCCCAACAATTCCTTCAAAAATCCCTGAATTTAATCCAGGAACACTGATTATTTCTAACACAGAGGCATAACCAAACAAAAGCAACCCAATGGCTTTTTCAAAAGAAAAAAGCCACACAGAAAGTAACACTGAAGAAAGCAAGGAAATATTGGGAGTGAGATGTCGCCACGGCGGGCACGTGGCGGTCAGAGGGCAACCCCTGGGAGGGAGCCCTCTCTCCATCCCCTGGGTGGACAGGCTGGACAGCAAGCACCTTCACCTGCAAGGCCAGGCCACTGGGCCTGCATGTGTAATTTTGAAGGAATCTGCAAGCTGCTTTCCCAGAAGGTTTGCAACACCGGTATGGCATCAGTAACATGCTTTCTCCACATCCTTGCCTGACTTTGAATTAGATGTCACTGATTCTAATTGCAGACATCCTCTTAAAACCAAACTATTAGATATTAATATCTCACTGAGACCTAATTTGCATTTTCCTAATAACCTGGCATATACTGCCTTACAGAGCAGGCATGACTAAGCATCTTGAGGTGTGGGGCTTCTCCAGCTGTGCTCAATATGATCGGAGGGGGTTTTAAGGATGAAGCAAGTGAGTCTAGAAGACACTCGCATGGGGGCTGGAGTGAAGCACTCTGCAGGTGAAGGCAGGGCTGGGGGTCTGCACAGTGCTTACAGACAGAGCAAGGAAACAGATCTTACCTAGGACACTGAAAGGAATGGGGGGCTCTGATGGCACGTCGATTTAAAGATCTTAATAAACGTTCATATCTTCACATTCTCAAATCGATCTAAATGGGGAGAAGGAAGAAAAGAAGGTGATTGGAGGAAGAAGAGAGAAAGAGAGGGAAGGGGAGATAGGGAGAGACAGATACAGAGAAACAGAGACAGATAAGGAGAGAGACAAAGAGACAGAAACAGAGAAAGAGAGACAGAGGGAGACTCCTAGGTCTAATTTATCTTTCTAGAGGTTGCAATAATATCCCATGTGGATGTGTTGGGCATTAATCACTTCAGTGATTAATCATTATCCTAAAATTATTTATGTTATAGCCAGTCCCCAGACCTTAGCACAACTGGTACCATGATGGAGGTACCACTCAGGCCGTGGAATCCAGCATGTAGGCAGCAACCCCTGCCAAAGGAGAACAGAGACCTAATCCATCACAGTCCAAGTTCCAGGAAAGTCCCTGGACGTACTAACATTGTTTGTTGGAGTCTGTAGTTCAGCTCCTGGCTGACTGTTTTTGCTAACTGAGGTGTGTCGATCCAGGATGTGGTTTTTGTGTTTAAAAGGCCATCCTAAGAAAAGCTGCAGGCTGTACTAGGGTCCAAAACGCCCAGTGTACTCACCGGCCAGGAAATAAAGACTTGCTATTGGCTTAAACCTGTATCCAAGTGGTCTTCTCTGATGGATATGAGACTATGATGTGCCTACTGTTTATGCAACAGGGAGATCTCATTCCTAAAATAAAGAAAAACGAACTTTATAATCTAATGGAGACAAAATTTAAGCCAAGCATTGTGGTTCACACCTTTAACCCTGGCATTAAGTTCCCAGAATTCCAAGCATCACAGTCACAGAAACTGTCTGCCACTTGCAAGCCATGTCCCTACTAGAGCATGAGGCAAACGGTAGCCAGCTGCTGTGAACAGTCCGAAGCAGCCCCAGATCCCCCCCCCATGGCTGGCATTAGAACAAAATCATATTCTTATCATGTTTCTGTGCTTTTTTAAAAAAAAAAAAAGAAGAAGAAGAAGAAGAAGCCAAAATTCTGGAATTCTCACTACAGTTCAGAGCCCCCAGAACCCAACTATAAAAGGCTGTCTAAAATCCCATCACTGCTATGTCATAGCAGGAAGCAGCAACAGGAAGATACCCAGAAGTTCATAAGCCAGCTAGCCGGGGTGTGCAGATGCCAACAAAAGATCCTGCCTCAAACAAGGTGGAAGGCAGTGTCTTACACCTGAGGTTGCCCTCTGACCTCCACACGTAGGCTGCAGCACACATCTGGCAGAAGCACACACACATAGACACACATATATACATTCATACATATATGCACACTTATACAGACACACATGCATAACACACATACATGAATTCACTCACTCATAGAGATTTTGCAAACACACAAGAACAGACTGAAGATGATAAAGTCTGGGGATTCAATGAGTAGATTCTTGTAAAGCCCTTGGCTCATGTGTGATATTAAAGGGAATGATGGACATCAGTGTTGCCCACAAAGACAAATATTTATAAGACAAACAGAGCAACTAGTAAGTGCCTATAACAGAAGTATGATGTGGTAAGATAAATCCAAAAGCAACATAACTCAGATCTTCCACAGTGATCTAGATTTCAACTATCCTGCCCTATCCAGGGACTTAGAATCCAATGCACATTTGATTCTCTTATTCACTGAACATGATTTCCATAAAAGCAATAAAAATGTGACTAAAATAAGAGAGTACTGAAGAGGCAACAGCAACTCTTGGCTTTTCCTCATGTAGTTTTGTTACTGAATTGTGTGCCCATGAAATCATCAGCAAGTAAGATGAAACACCAGGCCCACCTGCTTCATCCAGACAAGCAGTGCTCTAAAGAAAGGTCATGAGAATTCAGTGAGACATTGTGTAGAAACTGGAGTACTTGTGCTCGGTCTTAAGTTGAATTTCAAGGACAGGCATACGTATATCAAGAAGACTGGGCATGATCATGTGTGGAGAGGGCAGTTACACTTCACATCCAACTTCAGGTTCCGAAATTGCTCTGTCAAACTTGAAAAGGCAGGTGTGGTAAGACAATGGGGAACAGACTTTCTCCTTAGATAGAATGATCAAAAACAATCATTGTTGAGAGCAACCATTATGATCCAGTGATTGAAAATGTTGAGTCTGAATTCATGGTACCAACACCTAGCAAGGCATCTAACAGTATACGGAACGAGAGAAGTATCTGCAAGACATGGTCAGACAAGACCTTTGGTCAGACGAGTCTCCAAGGCATCTTTGTACCCCAGTGCTGCAGCAGGACCTCCTTGACCATCTTCAACAAGAGCTTTATGTGAGTTCTCCTCAGAGGCTAAAACAAGATTGTATCCAAGTATGATCACCAGCCAGAAAAAAAATCTAGGCAAGTGCCCTAAAGGAGTCAGGCACATACGCTGGCATAACATCCAGCTTGGTCTAAACAATGGCTTTCTCTCATTCTCTGGGAAGTCATAAACCACAGCCAGACTCTGTGAAGACACTGAATCCTCATTAATCTGGCCTCTGTGGATTATTGGTGACTTTATCAAAGCTACTCAGGCTTATAGTACAAAGCCACATCACACATTTGAGGCAAACAATATTATTTAGGATAGGAATGTGACTCAAGTTCAGACTATGCTGGTGACTCTAGTTAGCCTGGCTACAAGGATTTCTTCCAACCACTGACATTGGAGTTAAGTCTTTGAAGAAGTAAATAAGACGTTTGGACGGAGGAAGTTAAAGGCCGACCAACGTGTTGTTGGTTTGCAGATGGGAACCAACAGATGTGCTAGCCAAGCAGGCATGGCAGCCTATGAAAGTAGGAAGCATGGTCATGGTCTCCAAATGTCTCATCTGTAAATGAGTGACAAGGACCAGCAGTCCAGAGATGTTAACATAGGCTCCAGAGGAGACATCTGCAAACAGAAGCTACCATGGTAGCCAGGGATCATTTCTCTATAGACGGCTTCCTAAAAAGGAACAGGATATTTTCAGGCTTGGGTGTAAGTACATGGTTCCGAATACTGTGCCTCTCCCCTAGAATCTGTCATCACAACAGAAGCCAGACAAAAGAAGAAACGAACCCCAAATCAATGCTAGGGATTGTCAGGAAGGATACCCAGACCGATAAATGTCATGCTAAGCACCAAGATGGTTACCACAGAGATTAGCACTATGGTAACCAAGCTTTGGTTGTTAGAGTCCCATAAAGGAACTCAGTATTGTGCCCATTGTTTAGATGCAGTGAGAACTAAGGTAGCATTAGGTCATTTTTTATCTTGTCTTTCTAAAATACCATTTTACAAACATTCCTTTTTTCATTTTTCTGCCTCTTCCCTCCTGGTTGCCTTTCAGAGCTGTAACAGTTAGCGCCTAGACTATAAGCAACAACCTGCATATGCAGGAAAAAGGGATACTCTGAAACGAGAGCTGCCTCGTATAGATTAACTCTTATCTAATATCAATGCATTTTTATTGTCTTATGCTTAAGGTGCTACTCTCAGTAGGAAACTGGCTTCTTAGTTGCTTGAGGAAAGAGTATTTTTCAGCTTAACATACCTGGGTTCTACATGGAAGATTCAGCTCAGACTTATTTGAAACGTGGTTTTGGCCAACTAAATCTAAGATGCATTTAGAACGTGCGTGTTAATGTCTACACAGTGTGTCTTGCCTGTCATCTTCCAACATGATTATGATCAATGTGCAGCTGGGATTATATCCACACACATTCTCTTCCTTAGGTTGATAAAATCTTTCCAGAGTCGAACAGAACCATGAACAGACATGGCCGCTCACATGTAAGTGTGGGCAGTGCGGCTGCGAAGCCTTCATCTGTGGAAATGTATCTGTGCAGTCACTGTTTCCTTCGACTGCATTTATTGCTGTGTTCCTCAGCACAAATTATCTCATTGTGTTTTTTATGAATAAATAAGCTGAAAGCTAAGGAGGGATTAAAGTATAAAAACCATTTCCTTTAGCTGCAAACTCCTTCAAGTCATTGACTCCTGTCACTCACTCCTGTGATATCCTTGAGGCCTCATGAGCCAGTGACTGAGTCTGAAGCCAGCTTCTCTCTGACCCTGGCTTGTTTCCACACTTCACTGTTCCCATTCCTAAAACGCAGACTTAGGAGGCAGTCCATACAGCCACCTCGCTGAGAACACAGTGCAGTTAATAGAATGGGCCCCCTAAGAGATATAAAACCTATCTTGATTTGGGAAAGATTTTGGCTAACGTTACATAATCACCAGTGAACTGATCATTTTTTTTCTAAATTTTGGATCTGATTTGAAAGCATCTGGAAGCTAAAGCAAGGTTCCTATAGCAGACATCCCCTCCTACAATAAACAGTATGGAACTGGGCTCCAGAAGTCATTGGAGCAAAAGGATTGTAAAGCATTAAAGGGTTTTTTTATTAGCCAGTAGTATAAAATAGCCAGGGCTGTCTTCTGATTGTGGAAATAGATGGAGCATGTTAAATGCTGTTGTCCACGACGTCTCAGAGAAGTAGAGTGCCCACCTCTGCCAAGACTAGGACATGTCTGGAAATGATGCATGGTGAACAAATTTATAGTGTCCCCAACTGCTCTTCAGCATTTAGACTGAAGTAGCTACTCCTGGCAATCCAAGAAGTCTGGCTTTAAGTGGACTTAACAGCACCATCTAGCCCCAGCACAGCCCTTCCCGCACCTTTCCCATCTGGCAGGGAGCACAATGCTTTCCATTTAAAGACCATCTTGACTCTGTTCTCGGCGAGTACATTTACAATTCGGTCATTGACTGTGTGTAAATCCCCCAGCTTCCTCACTGCTGCTTTTCCAGAAGGTCGTTTCAATGCCTGCAGCTCAGTAATCTGCCCTGTATCAGCTGCTGAGCCAAGGTTGGACTAAAGCGGTCATTGTTAGGAGGCAGCGTAGAAAGGGGCTTAGAGCTGCGTCCTTAGAGAACAAAGTCAATAAAAATGAATATGCAGTTGCGTTTGGACATCTATGGACACAGACAGCCATGTGAAATCGTTTATAGGGAGGCCACCCCTGAAACCAGAGAGAGCAGCAAGTTCTCTGAGCAAAGGAACTGAAATGCAATTGATAGAAAGGAAAACTCGTTAAAAACGTAGCTGGAATTAGGCAAAGGTGGCTCAGTGAAGTTTTTAAAGGTAATGGATCCAACTTAATGCCTGATACAAAGAAACCATTTCTCGGAGATCCCAACTTGTTGCTGGCATCAATCTTGAGCAAGAGATTTTTTAGGCTTCTAATTTAGTGCCTGCCTGGAGGAATTTACCAGAAAGAAAAACCCTGAGAATATGTCTAGAGATAAAAGACCCCTATAACTCTGGGGCCAGTAGATAGTTCTCAGCAATTCTGTTTGGCCTGTCAGTGCCTTCTGAGTTTCCTTAGTAAACCCTAATCTCCTGTGGGCTAGTCATCACTGTACAACTGACAAAGTATTTGAATGAGAGAAGTTGAAGACCCACTTATCACCGGTGATGGACGGTGATGGACGGCTTCTCCAGGGTACTGACTCCCAGGAGATCCTGCCCGTCTACACCGGATCTTATGTCATCTTCCACACACTGTTCTAGACCAGTGTTTCTCAAGGTTTAGTGTGCTTTCATATTAACTGGAGAATCCCGATAAAATGGGAGCATTTAAAGTCCTAAATGCATTGTTTTTGTTGCACAGAATCCAAATCATTCCACTTTCCTTATCTGTGAAATAAAAGAGTGAATGAGCTCATTGTGATGAGCAGGTTTGCTCTTGAGAGCCATTTATGAGGTCTAGTTTATGACTGAGGCTGAAGCTGCCTAAAGAAGAGGTGATTGATTAATAATGTCTACCATGTGTTTGAGATAGAAGAGACATGGCAGACACCATTAAAAACCCTATGCAGGGCCTGGAGAAGTGGCTGTGCAGTTGAGAGCACTTGCTGTTCTTCCAGGGAGTAGAGTGTGCTTCCCAGCCCTCATGAACCAAACTCTAGAGGATCCAACACCTTCTTCTGGCCTCCACAGGTACCCACACACGGCATACATTCACACGGACAGACACAAATGTGTAAATTAAAAATAAATCTCTTCTTAAAGTCTTTTACAGAGACTTTCTAAACTTCTTAATTCTCATGAATCTTGGGATTTATAGAGGAACATTAAACATCTTGAAAAATCGAGACCCTGGGATGCTGCAAACAAGCCAGCCCCGATCCAGGATAAGCGTCTGCTTGCTCACATGATGGATATGACAGCAACCATTGTTACAAGCAGACTTTGGAGTTCGGGTTTTCTCTAGAGGAACTCTGAACATGACGCAGATCTCTGGCTTGCTGGCCCCCGCCAGTGATATTACAGCTTTGTCTTTATGGTCAGGAGGAAAGGGATGTGTCCATCACATTGCCAGTGTCTCCAAGGGCTGCTGTGAAATAAATTAGTTGAATTTCGATGGGACATGGAAGAGATCCAGGCCGAACATGAGGAAGCTGTTGAAATGTGTGACGAGTTCCTCCCTTCTGAATCCCACCCCCACCCCCTTGTTCTTGTTCTTACTCAATTCAATTTAATGCCTGTTAAGATCCAGTGGAAACCAGTCACTTAAATGTCTAGTGTTAGGGCACATCCATTTTTGATGGACTCTCACAGCCAAAAACTTGTCAGTGTAAATGACATCAAATACCCATGATCTAAGATAGAAAGAAAATAGAGTATTCACCCATGAAGTGAGAATGCTTTCCAAATGCTATCATTTTCAAAGAATTAGTCTACATACAGATGCCGTTTCTTACCTTTCCAAGTTTGCTATAATAATCAGATACCGATAAGTTACAAAGAAGTTAATGGTACTTGATGTAAGTGAATATCATCAATGACAGAATTAATGCAAACTAGAAATATGGGCTCACCCATAACCTTATTACCAGCATTTCGCATGCTAACTTCTCAGCAGAAGTCTATTTCAAGCTTTGAAGTAGAAGGGAGAATATAAATGATGTGCTGAACTGAAAAATCTCATAGGGAAATAGAAGGGTCTGCAATTAAAGAGTGGTCTGCTAAAACAGCTTCAGAATTTCAAAACACTACGATAAGGACTCAAAGATAAATATATCTCCACCACCAACACCAGAAAATTGGAGAGGAGGATTCCAAAGGCGTGACCTTACACTGTCTAAGTCTAAGCCCAATGGAAAAGTAAAATTTCCATCATATACGCTCACATTTCCAAAATGGACGTCAAATGCAGTGGTGTGCCTGGGAATTTGGGTGGAAATCTCCTTCTGTGCAGTCTTAGATAAGCCAGGGAATGTCTCTGTGCTTCAGTACCTTGACCTGTAGACTGGGCACAACTATACCTGCTTTCTGGGGTATTTGAGAAGTTAACGTCAGCTGAAAGTACATGATAAATGGGATAACGGTCATGCAATTGTTCACTACCCTGAGGTGCAGGCACTGAATCTTCTGCACCATGCCATGACTATCCTCTGTACTCCTGAAATCTCCATCAAACTGATGCTTGCAGACAGTGTCAAGTATGCCATGTGATCTCTGTAAGGTGAGCAAGCAGGACAGACAAGGGCACCTTTCATCTCATCCCTGCACACGACTCCAGCATCCGGCTTCTGCCAGACAGCTCTTTATCCATAGGCAATTTGTAGGACATTTTGTATCAGTGCTGCCGGCCCAACCTCTTAAGCACCCCATGTAATACAGAGCACATAGCTCTTGTAACTGTCCACTTATTAAACTGTCTTCAAACTCTCAACTGCGTGTGTCTATAAACTGGTAATATCTAACAACAGAGTAAAAAAAATTTCCTGCTTATACCTGGTTATTCATATTTCTTTCAATCCTGATCAAAACCATCTTTAAAGGGTGCTACTACGGCTAATATCAATGTATTCATATTTGACCAAAATGTTTATATTTTGTCCGCATGGGATTTAACCTAAATAATCCTCAAAGTTAATGTGGCTCAGCATTGGCTATGAATTATATTCACATGAAATACAAATCTGACTACATAGACTTCAGGCACTACTGTGGATATCCATGTGTATTTTCAGATGGATTACTTAAGAGTTTTATATATGTACTAAGCAGAAATTCATCTAGATATTATCTTTAGGCATTAGTATTTGCCTTTGAAATTCTACACCTAGAATAACTGCTAAAATTTCTCTGAATTCTGTCTCTCTGTCTCTCTGTCTGTCTGTGTGCCTCGTCATTGTGGGTCTATCTCATCATAATTCTGCTCTTTGCTGACTTTTTCTGTCTGTGAGCCCTTTCTCCAGATTCCCATGAAGATATGACCACCAAGACTTAGCCTCTCTATAGGCACTGGCTAGAGGAGTTTCTGTAGAGAACTGTTAACCCCATGTCTCCCAATCCTTTCTCAATCCTCTAGGAATAAAGCAAACACTGTCTAGGAACTTGGCTGGCTTTTTTCCATACATAAACATTGTGGAAAATTCTGATGAATACATTTTTTCTCTTCACCTTGGTAAGAACATTTTCTATTCTCAGGTATCCTTGCCTGAGGGGAGAAAAGTCCCAACCTTTGTACTTCAAGCCTCAAGTCTAAACAACTCTGAGGGAACATATTGCAAAACTAAACATTACCCAGGAGGAAGTGAGCCATCTCCCTTGAAGAGAGGACCCTGATCTGTAGACAGAGCAAAAGTCACACCAGATGCCACGTCAGTGAATGGCATCGGGCTCCACGTTTATTTGTTTTACAGAACAGTTTGTACACTAAGGGAAAATCAAGATGTTTTCTTTTCCTTTCTAGAAACAAAAAAGCAGACATAAACATTTTTTAAAGGACAGCAAACAACGTGCTAAATCAGGAAAATATGGCAAGTCCATAGCCAACTCTATGATGAAAGACCTAAAAGGAATATCGGAATCAGTCCAGTCCGGTCACTTTCTTTACGAAGTCCAGACTGCAAGTCATTACATCCTACATATTTACCCCCAGAGTTCAGTTCTATTACATAGAATCTGGAATAATTATGTGAAATTGCAGGATAGACTCCAGCCAGCAATAATCTCATCAATTTTCAGTGTCACTCTCAGAGCACAAAAGGGAAAGAGAGCCACAGAATTGTACAGACTTTCCTCAAGCTTTCATCCCCCCATTACCCCCCCCATCTAACACAGAAAAGATGGCCCAACATTACTTGCTCAGGGCAAACTCCATAATCAAGACAGTGAAGGTTCAGCAGGCCAGAGGAGCTTGGTAAGCCAACAGGCTCAGGAGCCAGTCACATGGGACCGTGATGGGAAACCCTCCTTTTAACCAGGAACCAGATTATATGTTCATAGTTCCAGCTACAAGGGAGGCTGAGCCTGGAGGACCACTGGAACTCTGAAGTTCAAAATCAGCCTGAGAAACATAGAAAAACCTTGTCCCAAAAGGGAGGAAAAGAAAGGGCAAAACTGAAAATTATCCCCTTTTCTTTAAATCTGCATAAAATCCTAAGACATCTTTTGTCTATTCAATGACGGATAGAGAAAAGATAGGCAATCCAGTTTGAGACATGTATGTCTGTAATGCTTAGTAACTCATGGGGAGTTCTCTTTGTGATCCAGTGTCTGTGCCATACGGTCACCCCCAGAAGACTTACCAGGCTAATAATTTCTATCAGAGAACAATGCGCAGAGGCTGCCTGCACCCCACATCTTCAAGTTATACAGAGTCTCAGGCAGGGCAATCCTACAAAAACCCTTTCAGTTCCCCAAGGCTTTAAGAGAGAAGTATGAGGGAAGCATGATATTAAATTTGATGGATGCGGTTAATAATAAGAGCTTTTATCAGGCTAAGGGAGGGATCTACACCACAGATGGTATTAGGCTACTCTGGAAATTGCAGAACGCCACGGAAGTGGACCAGGATTGAGGTGCCCATCTAAGTAAGCCTTTAAGGGCTCTCTGGCAGGAAGAGTGGTATTGCGGTTAGTGGTCAGGTCTCTGGCTTCACAAAGCTCCATGCTTGCAATTCCCTCACTTGGAATTGTCTTTATCCTTGCTAGATGGAGTCATCTCAGGTAAAAAAAAAAAATGGGATTTTGTAAGGACCCAATGAGATAAAGCACATATAAAGGACTTAGCACACTGCCTGGAAAATCATTAGCCCTCAACAAATAGTGGCTTTGGGTATATACTCAGAGACCAATGACAGCATGCAATAGAGATGTGTGTGCACCCTTGTTCATTGGGGCACTATTCACAATAGGCAAGCTAAGGGACCAGCCTAGGTGCCCATCAGTGGACCCGTGCATAAAGCAAATGTGGTTCATACACACAGAAGAGGATTGTTTAGCCATTAAGAACAATGAAATCCCATAATTTGCAGGAAAGTAGATAGAAGTGGAAATACCACCTGAAGCAAAATAAGACAGAGAAAGGCAAATATTGCATACTTTATCTCATTGGCATAATCTGGATTTTTTTAAGGCATAAAAGTAGAGAATAACCATTTGAGTAGAGGAGGAAGACAGGTACAAGAGAGAATAATGGAAGGAAAGTGATTCAAGGTACATTAAGGCCTGCAGTAAAAGGCCATAACAAAGCCTGATGTTTTCTATAATAAATAGATTTGTTCATAAACATGGCTTTGGCATGACCCACACATCCCTCTGTATCTTTCCCTACACCCTTTCCTTTTGCATTCATAAGAGAATTGCCCTGGGGAAAGCCTGTCCAGTCCTCTCTGAAGCTACTTACTATCATGTTGGCTATGCAGGCAATGATTTACTATCACCCACCCACTGCTTCTAGAAGCCACCTTCCCCTCTTCCTTCCATAATAGGCAAAATTCAGACCAAACTGGAAAAAGCAAGAATGAAATGTGCTTTGTTCAGTTATCAACATAATTAATGGCAAGTTATGCCTCTTGGACTGAGTTCCACAGACCACCTAACAAAAACCTCAGTGTTGTGAATGAGAAACTGATGTTCAAGTTGTGTTGTTGTTAGGGTGGTCCACGTGACTACCAAAACAATATAGGCTACTGGTATTGCCTTAATGCTTCTTAAAGGTTGAAGATAAGTCTCTGTTGCTGAAGATACCATGCAATTCAGATACAGGACTCAGACGACTCAAGCTGAATCTAAATGGCAAGCCTCCTCCCTCTGGTACAGATAGCTTCCACAGGACTATAAAATGCTATGCATGCTGCCAAGAGAAAGAGGCAATCAAACGTCCTATCCAGCTGTGATACCTATGACCCCAGCAATGACCAGCATGCAAGGTATCCCTAAAGGCGCAATAGTGGCACTCATATCTTGGTAGTAACCAACAATTGTCTAATTGGATATTCATCGCAAGGGAAATCATGCCTAGTAGTAGCAACCTAGCTAGCTATCCAGAGCTAGGAAAGTATGGGTCTTAGAAGAGAAGCTCCTACCACCACTCTACTAGACCAGATTTAAAGAAAAGGGGATAATTCCTAGCTACATTCTAAAACTCGCCCTTATATCCACAGAAATTGTATCTCTCATCTCTCATCAAAAGCTTTTCACATAAGGCTTCTCTTTCCAGCAAATAGAGATAATTACAGAAAACCACAGGGACAAACAGATCGTGGGGGTTCTTTTCCCATCTACAGACAACTCCTATGTCTCAGTGAACACTGCAGAGGAGGGGGTGCAAAGATTGGAAGAGCCACAGGATGAGAGTTTGTTGTGAGAGTGTAGCTTCCAGAAATGACTACTAAACAAGTCCTGAACAGTAACAATATTAACAGACACACTAACTCAGAAGGGGGGAGAAATTTCACAGGATCTCACCCCCAAACAAAGAGCGACACACACTGTTTTTGTGACTGTTGAGAAAGGGCAAGTTAATGTCTCCCAGTGATGAGCTGGTTAAGTAGCTATCCAATAAAAAGTGACCAGCTCTGAAATCATACACATATACAAACCCAAAAACAGATGTGTGTGTGTGTGTGTGTGTGCATTCACACATGAACATATGTGTATCTGTGCACGCACACATGCACACATAATTAAATAAAAGTAGCCCATCATTTTGAAGGGAGTGAAGGAATATTGGAGGACTATTGGAGTGGCTTAGAGGTGGGAAGGGGGAGTAAGGAAGTGATGTAATTACATTTTAATTTTTGAGATGGATTTTAAGTGGCCTTGGCATGACTCAAATACCCACTTGCACCTTTGCCCGCCCCTGCCACTTGCATCTGTGAATTGCTCTGCAAAAGTCTTCTTTCAGCTCCGAGAGTATTGCTGGTGGAATCCTGTCCTCTCCTTTCTGAACTATTTACTCTCAGAGGCTACAAATGATGTGTACCCACTCCCTTCTAAAAGCCATGCCCCCCTCTACTTCTCACGATAAGCTGAAAACAGATCAAGCCGGAAAAATCAGGTAAAATTAAAAAACAAAAACAAAAAACAGCTGTTTTCAATTATCAACATAACACAGCAATCACACCCCCAGCCTCTTTTGTAGGGAGCAATGAACTCAAGGAGAAAATTGCATATGAAAATATTACAGCACGCAACAATAAGAATGAATTTCCATGCTCCACTTTGAAAGGGAAAAGGAAAACAGAAGATGAAGGGGGACTATGGTCTGAGCAAACCAGCATTCGCGGGGGTAGAATTCTAAGATGGCAGTGCACGGGTTGTTTGGAAAACCGAGTGCTGTTCTGTAATCAAGAGCAGCTGGAAGACTGGATCTGAAGCAGCTCTGGCCACGGGAAGGGGAAAATCTTAGGCTGCCTCAGAACTGGCTTCATCAGCCTGGCCTTGACCTAGCCAAAGACCCGGGGTGGACCCTTGTCCTCCAGTCCACTTTTACCTTTCTAGTTGGGCTAACCTGTGCTTAGCAGAAAAATATAAAGCCTGTGGTTCCAGTTTTCCCCACATTTCTCTGCAGCACTAATTGTTAGGTGGTGTGGCAAGAGTGGGGGCTTTGCCCTGACATCAGACGGACAAGGCTGGCCATGTGCCTTTAGGTGGCTTGTCTCACTGGTTGGTTGATTGTTGCTTGGTTGGTTGGTTGGTTGGTTGGTTGGCTGGTTGGTTGGCTGGCTGGTTGGTTGGTTGGTTGGTTTCTAGAGCTCCTAGCTCTGAGCTCCAGTCCTTGCTGGGCTTAAATAACTTAATGCACAAAAGCTAGCTGTTGGTACCTAGTGAGAACTTAATAATAAATAATAAAGGTTAGCTATTATTATTCCAGCTTCTTGTTCTTACTGGTTCCCTGACCACAGAGAACACTTGTTTCTAATGAATAACCTTGCCAATGCTGCTGCAAAAGAGGGCCAAGGCCAGTGTTCTTTGGAAATGAAGTTTCCTCCTGTGTTCTCAAGACTTGGCCAGTCTTGTTTCTGAGAATTCTCCTTGCCCTCTGAACTCTGGGGTGCTTTAGACATTGCTCCGTTCCAAAGCATCAAGGTGTGTCTTTCTTCAAACTCCAATGCAAATAATTAAAAACATTTTTTTCATCCATGGCTAAATTATAATTAGAAACAACCAGTAGAAAAGCAAGATATCCTGGCAGCCAAACTGATTCATTTTCACTTATTTTTAGATTAAAAACTACCAGCGTGCTCCAGGGATTTGCAAAAGCAGTCAACAAAATGTGTTATAAACACCCTCTTCGCAGAAGCCCCCGGAGATGATCTGTAAAATTTCTCCCTCTGATAATCCTCTCCATGCCAATTTTGAATAATCTTGGAGACAGCCTGACACAGAAAATATTTTCCCATCCTCCCACAGAGCGCAGATGGTGGGCTAATGTGGAGATGGCCTGGAATCTTTGACATGGAGTCTGTGTCAATTATTTGAAGACTTATTAGAAATGCAACAACAATTTGATAACAAGACATTGGAGTCATGAGGAGGACACACAGTGATCAAAACATGGCTCATGTGCTCAGGAAATCTGAACTTGATGTAAAGAAACATTCAAAATCTCTTCTTGTATATACAATTTTAAATGAGCAAAATGTGTGAGATTTGCTTTTTGCTTGATCTCCCAAAGCAGACTCGTCTCGGCAACCCTTCTTCCATGCCGACGGGCTCTCCTTCCTTTGGCAGCTGCTCCTTGCTGTTCAGTTGCTGTACTCTCTATCTCGCACCAAAACACTGCTTTGCCTCCCTTTGTTCAGGCTGTTTACCATTGTTCCAGAGGGACTGAATGCTGTCAGTGTGTAGAACGAAAATGGTTTGCACATTGGGATGGGCAGGTTGTATATGGCAAGGTTATGCCATTTCCAGAAAGTTCTATATCTTCAGCTTTGGCATGCCATAAAACAAGATAGGTCAACTCATAGTTCCCCACCTAACCCACACACCTACCTGGGGCCTCAGAGAAACATCTGAGCTATCAGTTGGGCCTCACATTATCTTAGCATAGGAAGGAAGCTGAAGAGGACAGTCCCAGATGCTCCTTAACTCATTAAGAGCTCATCATGCCGGGCATGGTGGTGCATGCCTGTAATCCCAGCACTTGGGAGGCAGAGGCAGGCGGATTTCTGAGTTCGAGGCCAGCCTGGTCTACAGAGTGAGTTCCAGGACAGCCAGGACTACACAGAAAAACCCTGTCTCGAAAAAACAAAAACAAAACAAGAAGAGCTCATCATGAGGCTAGCAGTCCCAGCTTAGTTCCCATGCGTCTTTGAAAGGATGCAGGTGGGCTGAGATGAGGATGGGAAGAAAGAAGAGAGGAAGACAACAGAAAGGCACTGCCAGCATTGGGATCCTCCTAATCTCCAAGGACCTTTGGAAAGACGTGATGCATTAAGAGAATAGAAAGGAGAAGCAACACACACACACACACACACACACGCACACAAACACACGTAATAGTAATTTTGTCTTCCAGATAATTCTTTCTAATCTGTGAAAATTTGACTTTCAGGATGAAGACAGGCGCTAGAAACGCCTATTTGGTTAATGGGCCATTGTCTCTTCATAATTCCTTCTCATCCTTGACCTTACACAAAGCTAGCGCAAGTGCAGGAGCAGTTTAAGAGCACCCTTGCTTTAGAGAGGCCTCTGGGCTCCTCTGGGCTCTGAAAATGTCCATTTGCTCTTTCTAAAGTTTGAGCAGAAGTAGAGACGCCAGCTCCTGCAGCTAGTGTCAAGGAGCATGCGTAGAGTCTGCTTTCTTATTGCTTCCTGGGTCGTAACCTCTGAAAGGTCCGCCCCCAGCGCTCATTCTCTTCCCTTTGCCTTTCCTGCTGTGTCTCTGTTCAGGAAGCAAACTCAAGTCGTGGTTGTTCGTGGTGTTTCTGAGCACTGAGGAGGATCAGTGGTGAGAGACTGGAGAGCTGGGTCTGTTTAAGTGAGCCAAGCTGCAGCGATTGTAGTGCATTTCCGCCTTTGCCGGGCAGTCTGCTTGGCCTCATTTCCAGCTCTTGGAAGAGAGCTGAGTTTCTGAAGAGAAAACAATTTGCATAGCACAAACAGGAGATACGTCTGATATGGTTAAGAAAGGGCACAATTCCAAGCCCCCACACAGAGAGAGAGGGGGGAAGGGAAGGAGGAATGGAGAGAGAGATTGAGAGATTGAGATTTAGCTACCTTGGGTAAGGGAAATTTTAAGAAATTTGGAAAAATCCATAAGATAAGTGTTATGATTTGGGATTTCTAACCCCAGGGCGGTAACAGAAAGCTTGTTGCTGTGAGTCTGATTTTACAGCACCGCTCTTGGACGCTGTGTGGAAACTGTACTAGATCATCAGTGCTTCATGGGAAATTCCAGTCGATTTGGAGAAGATTGTGTTTTAAACTCCGAATGACAGAAGGGTCATTTTTCAGTGATGAACTCCTGACTCTTGGGACAGGGTCATCATTGCCGCTTTGAATTTAAAATAGCGGGGACAAATATTTTCAAAAGGCTTTCTTGTCGTTCAGAATTCTATTACTTAAACACATCCGAAGAGGATCTCTGTTGCAACCATCTAAATAAGTACCCACTTTATTTATCTGTGGGTTTCCAGGGAACTGAATGATGTACACATGCTTGAAAAACAAATTAATAAAAGCATTTGATGAGGGCAGAGGGAAGACCCAGCATGGAGACTCCTGCACTCCACCCAGCATGGACACTCCTGTACTTGACCCAGCATGGACACTCCTGTACATGTGGGGTTGAGGAGTGCTCTAGGTACCACTGAAGGGTCCTAGCCACGTAAGGAGCCAACGTCTCAGCTGCTCCTGAGAGAAGAATGTGAATGAGGCAAGGGAAGGCTGGGGTGGAAGCAGGCTGCCTGCTCAGCTCAGCACAGACAACTCTCTTGTAATCACACTCCGTCCATTCTCTTTGAGCTCGCTTTGTCTTGAACGTGAGAGTAGAGGGTGGGGAACATGATCAGGCCAGGAGTCTATTTAGTGGTACAAGGAACAACTTTGAATAAAATGATAGATACTGCTATCAGTATCTCATTCAATCTAGACAAATTTCAGAAACGCCAAATGGCTTGGGGAAATAGCACCCTTCTAATAGTGAGCTGTATCCTTCCGGCTACCTTCCATATAGAATTCACAGGTTGCTGCCCCTCTCTGCCGTCACCCACTCTGCAGTCTACCTTGATAGCTAGATATCCCTGACAAAGATCACATTCTCTGTAGCAAGTTTAATACACCTCCTTTTCTGTAGCCTGTCTTTGGCTGTTTTGTGGGTTCTTCTTATTTCCACCCTGTCCAACCCCTAATACTAGATAGGAGAGGAAAAAAGGATAGTAGAGAAAGGGGTTATGTTATCATTAAACTACCTCCTGCTGATTAGGGGCATCAAGGTCCTTGGGGGCAAGTTTGATCTTCACAGTCAGGATATCTGTTCATTCTTCTTAGTGCATGACTACTTAACAAACTTGGATCAACAATCTACCCTGCCTCCTGGTGCCCTAGCATTTATATACCCTCTGAAAAGTCCCCAGAATTCCCAACATCACACAATCACAGGAACTATCTGCAGCTGGCAAAAAATCATGCCCCTGCTAGAGCACAGGGCAAATCATAGCCACTGTGGACAGTCTGAAGCAGCCCCACATCCCACACCTGGGGCTAAAACAAAAACATGTTCTTATAATATTTTTGCGTTTGTTTTCTTTTTAAGAAGTCAAAAATGCCAAAACTGTCATGCCACTCTTCCAACATGTCTACCACTCTTCTACGCGATCATCTCACTCCTGCTCGGCTTTCCACAAGGCCGCGATGCCCTTCATCTTCATTCTCAGCCCCTGACCTCACTTCTCAGTTGGTGATCAAAACAAAAGCCAGCAAAACAAGTCTTGTACATGCTACATGTTGGTTAACGCTCTTGCCACACCTGTGCCCATTGTCACCACACCTGTGCCCACTGTCACCACACCTGTGCCCATTACCACCACACCTGTGCCCATTACCACCACACCTGTGCCCTTTGTCACCACACTTGTGCCCATTGCCACCACACCTGTGCCCATTGCCACCACACCTGTGCCCACTGTCACCACACCTGTGCCCATTGCCACCGCACCTGTGCCCACTGTCACCACACCTGTGCCCATTGCCACCACACCTGTGCCCATTGCCACTGCACCTGTGCCCACTGTCACCACACCTGTGCCCATTGCCACCACACCTGTGCCCTTTGTCACCACACCTGTGCCCATTGCCACCACACCTGTGCCCACTGTCACCACACCTGTGCCCATTGCCACCACACCTGTGCCCATTGCCACCACACCTGTGCCCACTGTCACCACACCTGTGCCCATTGCCACCGCACCTGTGCCCATTACCACAACACCTGTGCCCATTACCACCACACCTGTGCCCACTGTCACCACACCTGTGCCCACTGTCACCACACCTGTGCCCTTTGTCACCACACCTGTGCCCATTGCCACCACACCTGTGCCCACTGTCACCACACCTGTGCCCATTGCTGCCTCCACCTGCACCTCTGCCCATTGCCCTTCCTTTGATTGGCCTCCAGTCAATCACCCATTTCCTGGCAAAGGACTAGGCTTTCGGATGCCTTTTCAGCTTCATAAATACACGTCTCCTGTGGCTGAATTGTCTTCCTCTGACTTCGTTATCCACCCTCCAAAGCTTTTAGGCCATTTCCATGGTTGTACTTTTTAAAAAATCTCTGTCTCAGAAAAAGAGTTTCTTATGACCCCCAAATCCCCCAGTAACAGCATTAGCCTGTCCCTTTATTATAGGAAACTACCACCAACGCTTGCGACACTTGTTACACAAAGGTTCCATTTGGATGCATCGGGTGTCGAGTGAATGGTTTAGGAATATAACCTGGATGTAAAGGTAAGACATTGGGGTTGAAGAAATAAAATTGTCAGTCATCAGCATATAAATTACATTTTAAGCCAGGGTGATAAATGAATCACCTCAGAATGTAGATAGAAGAGTCCACTTGACCTCCAGTCCCACCCTCCAAAACTGCTTAGGAAAAGGTTTCCAATGACTGCATGTTCACTTTCCTAAGTCTATCAGACCAAACTCATTAGAAGTAAATAAATTAATTCTTTTATTTTCTTGAAACTGCCTTGATTCTATTTTCTAGGAAGATCTTAGAGGTCACTCTTTCTCAGTCTCCCCTGACCCTTGATTATGGGAAACCCTCAGACTTCACTTCCATTCTCTGGGTAATTTCATTTATTACCCTGGCTTAAAATAGTATCCATATGCTGATGGCTCAAAAGTTTATTCTGTAGCCCCAGTGTCTTCCCTTAATGTCCAGCTCAGGTTACTATCAAACTGAACCTCCATTTTTCTACATAGACCCAATCCTTGTTCGGTTGTCTGCTTAGCAGTAAATAGCTTTTCCATTTTACCCAACTGCCAGAGCCAAAAAGCCTTTAAGTAATCTTTCATATCAATCTATCACCGAGTTCCATAAACTCTTTTGTCCAGACAGATTCAAAATTTGACAACTTCTCAGCACATCCACCATTACCAAGGGCATCCCTGTACTTAACAAGCAGAGCATCTGGATTGGAAGCAGAGGCAGCCAGCAAACTTGAGTCCCACTTGAGCCCAGAAGCTCTGAATACCTAAGACACAATTCACATATCAAATCACCTCTACAGCTGCCTCTTAACTGATCTCCCCTCTGCTTGTGTATGTGTCCCCTGAAGTCTATTCTTACAAACTGTACTGGCTGGTTTCATGGACAACTTGACACAAGCTAGAGTCATCAGAGAGGAAAGACCCTCAATTGAGAAAATGTTTCCATAAGATCCGGGTATAAGACATTTTCTTAATTAGTTATCAGTGTGGGAGGGCCCAGACTATTGTGGGTGGTGGGATTCCTGGGCTGGTCATCCTGGGTTCTATAAGAAAGCAGGCTGATTCCAGAGGACCCTGCTATACCACCACTCCTGGGCATATACCCAGAGAATTCACCGGCATGCAATAAGGACACATGCTCCACTATGTTCATAGCAGCCTTATTAATAACAGTCAGAAGCTGGAAAGAACCCAGATGTCCCTCAATGGAGGAATGGATACAGAAAATGTGGTATATTTACACAATGGAATACTACTCAGCAATTAAAAACAATGAATTCATGAAATTCTTAGGCAAATGGTTGGATCTGGAAAATATCATCCTAAGTGAGGTAACCCAATCACAAAAGAACATACATGGAATGCAGTCACTGATAAGTGGATATTAGCCAAGAAGCTCTGAATACCCAAGACACAATTCACATATTAAATCATTCCTAAGAAGAAGGAAGGAGAGGGCCCTGGTCCTGGAAAGGCTTGATGCAGCATTGTAGGGGATTACCAGGACAGAGAAGTGGGAGGGGGTTGATTGGAGAACGGGAGGAGGGAAGGGGGCTTATGGGACTTATGGGGAGGGGGAGAACTGGGAAAGGGAAAATCATTTGGAATGTAAACAAAGAACATAGAAAAGAAAAAAGAAAAAGAAAGCAGGCTGAGTAAGCCATGGAGGAAGGTAGTAAGCAGCACCCTTCCATGATCTCTGCATCAGTTCCTGCCTCCAGGTTCCTGCCTTGCTTGAGTTCCGGTAAGCTTACCTCCTTTGACTTCCTTTGGCCAATGTAAATCCTTCCCTCCTCAGCTTGCTTTTTGGTCATGGTTGTTTCACTGCAGCAATAGAATCCCTAACTGAGACACAGACTAGCAATCACTAATAGTGACGCTAGGTCTGCATGTGTCACTTAATCCAAAATTCTTCCTCGTCAGCATCCATGTGGTTCACTGCCTTACCTCTTTCTTATCTATATTAAACAGTCTTAGGTCACCACTATTCTATATCCCTTTACTTGGCTTATTCTTCTTTATAGCATATATGATAGTTGTTAACGGTTTGAATGTGAAATATCAATGCCACCAGCCACAAGCTCATGTGTTTGAACACCTGGTTCCCAGATGTTCTTGCTGTTTGGGAAGATGGGTGAGGAACAGTCTTTTGGGTGAGGAACAGAACTGGCAAAAGGTATGCTTGCGAAGTTACCAGCTAGCTCTACTTTCAACCAAACACTCTGTTTCCTGGTCTACCGAGATGTGAAGAATCCTAGCTGTACACCCCCACTGCTCCGAGCTCTGCCATGACAGATGGGTTTCCTTCATGTATAAGCAGATATTTGATCTGTTTTGTTTATAGCTATGTTTCTAGCACCTAAAGCAATACTCAATACACAAGAGACATTCCTGTGTTCATTTAATGAATGCACGCAGCCACTCATAAAATATTGAAGACGCCTGTTCATCAAGGTGAAAGACAAATGAGAGTATAGTTATCCATCATGGGTGGATGCTCTACAAGTAGCACTTTTAATGGGAAGTTGGGCCACAGTATAAAATGTGAAGAAAGAATAGTTTGTAAGACGCTACAGAGTCCTTCTTCCTAACTCTTCTTGTCTTGAACTTAGATGAAGAAAACTCAAGGTGACTAGGGTATCTGCATCTTTTTAAAGGAAGATGATCCTAAAAACCTTGTCCATTTATCATGTTAGAGACACCAACGTACCTCTGGCTCACAACCAGGAGGTATAGCTGTTACATTCAAAATGACAAATGGTGTATGTATTCCTACAGATCAGTCAACAATCCCACAATCATTCTAACTGACCACAGTTTGACATAATTAACAAAAGGGATGGCTCAATTACGAGGCTCATTCTTCTTGAGTTTCTCCATTGGTAGGTTAGATTCCTCCAGGTAGTTGGAGTCAAAGGTTCTGTGGTCAAGGACCAGAGTTGTCTTCCAATAGGCCACTTCTGCAGCTGGGTGAGAGGAACCAGGATAAAAAGTCATTATATCTGCAGGGAGCTGTAAACCAGTCAGACCATATCCCAGGACCAATTCAGCACTATGCAGGAATAGGGAGGAAGGAAACTTCTAGCTTATCGACTTTATAGACTAAAGCTGAACCTAACAGCACACTGGCAATTTGAATTATTATTTAACCTCATTGTGTGTAATAATGAAGAAAAAAGGCGGGTGCACTGAAATCATATGCATGGTCCCAGGCTCTGATATCGATCAATAAACACGCTCATTTTATGCTCATGAACACGTGCTGTGTCGATGAAGACAAAAGAGGTTGAAAAACTTTTAGTTCAGACACATACTTGCCTCCTTCAGGGATGTCAACTGTATTGAAGGGCAAAGTTTAACATATAAAGAAATTTCCTATCTTGACAAAACCAAACAAATAACTATTTTTAACATGAATGGAATTAATGTGCTAATCCATTTCTACAGTGTCTTGATTTTTTCCCAATTTTTAAATGACTGTGAAGCATGGGCTACATGCTTCACATATGTGCTTTTGGAAGACATACTCTTTCATGGATTCACTCATGTCTATCTCATGCTATAGTACACAGTTCAGAGCTGAGATGTCCAAAGGGCTTTAGGTACCACAAGTTCAAAGCTTAGCTCTCCCAAAATATTGTTAGGACCCCTGTGGTTATGTCCTCTTCCAGGAACAGTGCACATCTACTGACTGGTGGTCCTTAGAGACCAGAGGCTAGCCCCTTACTTCAGTGAAGAGGGCACTACAGGATACCTCCATAGAGACCCCTGACTCACTTCCCCTCTGCCTAGTTCTGAGCCCCTCTCTTCATGCTAGGTCCAGCATTCACTGTCTGTTTCCCAGGGAGATTTATCAGCTAACATCTAGAATACAGAGGAGGCTGCGCCTCAGATAACCCAGAGACTGAAACACCAAAGCAATACCAACACAGACCTGACACAGAGAAACATGGGGAGGGGCAAGGGCCAGCTCTTGATTTAGACACTTCTGTGGAAGCATCAATGCTTGGCCTCGTTCTGGAGGAACACTCTCCACTGACGGAAAAGGTGGGGAGTGGATCAAACACGCTCCATCAGGCAGACACAACAGCCTTTGACAAGTCACGGAGCTATGAGAGTCTGGCTTGTGTCTAGTTACAGTACACCTGTCAGGGTGGATGAAGCTTGAATAAGAAAGAGATAAGAGTCACAGCTGAAGCCAGGAAACAGAGTAGCATCATTGGACATGGGAATGGGAATGATGCAGAACGTAAAAGTCTTCCACTCTAATCTCGATTCTGTGATTATAGGATTCTAACAGCTTACCAACTAAATGACTAGATGTTTGCCCAGCCTCTCTAAACCTACTTTCCTCATTGAAAAACAAGCATACGTCTAAGAATGACCTACTTCCTAGATGTAGGCATGGAAACTGAATGAAGTTATAATGTGCTTAACACAGAATTAGACTCTGAGCAAACATTTTTTTAAATGTGTGTGGTTGGTGAGATGACTCAGTAGGTAAGAATGCTCATTGCATAAGTATAATAACCTGAATTCAAAACCTGTTCTTGGCCACATGTGCCCTAGCACTGTGAGTGGCAGAGACGGTATAAACACTAGAGCTTGCCCAGTGCCAGCCTAGCTCCAGTTCAGTGAGAAACCCTGTCTCAAGGCTGGAAGAGTGACAGAGTAAGACACTCAGCATCTTCCTCTGGCCTCCATACACATACATGCACAGGCACATAAATCTGCATGCATGTGCACATACACACATACACACACACATATACACACAAAAACACATACACACACACCCCACACATACACACGCACATACACACACACATACATACATACATACACATGTTTATCAATATGAGCCGTTCATTCTAGGTGCAGAGATTACTAATCATAACCGCCATAAGTTGGATCTGAGGTTTACCCAGTGCTAAAGGCATGGTCATTAGGGACATTAAGGAGAGGCTTTAGCAGTTCCAGGTCATGCCATGGGCCAAGTGGTGGATATCCAGGACCCAGCAGCAAGGTCAGCACATCCTCAAAGCCTCTCCTTCTAGCTCCAATAGGGTAAGCACATCACTGTCTCCCATGGACCTTTCACACTTTGGATGATGGGGCCACTGGTATTATCCATAAATTACATACACACCTAAGTACACTCTCCCTTGGAATCAGTCTGTCTAGTTACTTTGCTAACTCTGGCCAGCTTAATGGTCTGCATGCAACTCCATGACAGAGGCAATCTGGCAATGAGCCCAATTCTAGATACTTTAAGTGAAAGCATGTGTGTGTGTGTGTGTGTGTGTGTGTGTGTGTGTGTATAAAACCTGAACAAGAATATTTGTCAACACTCTGAGGTAGATGTATGTGGACTTCTGTGAGTTCATGGTCAGCTTAGTTTATATAGAGTTCTAGACCAGCAAGGACAATAGAATGAGACTGTGTTAGAAAGAAAGAAAGAAAGAAAGAAAGAAAGAAAGAAAGAAAGAAAGAGAGAGAGAGAGAGAGAGAGAGAGAGAGAGAGAGAAAGAAAGAAAGAAGGAAAGAAAAAAGAAGGAAAGAAAGAGAGAAAACCCACAAACTAAACATTTATCCTTATACCCACAGGTTAGTATAGCTGTCAGCCTTCAACAAAGAAACTTCTCTTTGCGAAGGATGAAGAACATTACAGAAAACCACAACAGATCAAGGGGCAGAGGGCAGGTGCTCATGAGGTGCCCAGCCCCCTGTGCGTACCCTCCCCTCTCCACAACACATCCTCTGTACCTAAGCCTCAGAGAACGTCTTGAAAGAGGGAGCAGACAGATTTTAAGAGCCAGGAAACCATAAAGTCTGCTGGGAGACTGCATCTCCTAGAAATGCCAGGGAAGTTACACCCAGGAAGTCTCATTAATATGGCTGCCTAAACAAGATCTGAACGAGGATGATGCCAACAGACATGCCAGCACGGAAGGGGGACAGCTCAGGGCCCCAACCCTAGACAAGGATCACAGGCAACTAAGAAATTCTGAGACGAGGAGAAATAGTCTTCCCCAGGGAACGGCCCCCTCCGAATCAGTTATCCAATACCACATGGCCACCTCTAATATCATATACACACAAGCAACTTCATACAACTGATCAAATTACATTTATATATTTAGAAATCTATACATATATAAGAACGCAAGTTCAGAAACAGAGACAATGAGTCGGAGTGATAGGAAGGGGTTACATGGGAAGGGCTGGAGGGAGGGGGGGAGGCACACCATAATGTAACTGTTTTCATTTCAAAAAATTGAAAAAACACCAACAAGAAATACATGTTCTACTGACTGAAGCAGGCCCTACCCAAAGAGACAATGGATTATAGCTAAATGCAGCTCGCCAAGGTTTCCGTGGGAGGCATCCCTCCCAAACACCCTGCCAGCATCCGTCCGGAAGCCTGAGCCTCTGCCCTCACACAAACGACCTGCAAATACTGAGGCCAAGTGACTGGCAGATGGGTTCAGGCCTGAGAGACCGCACTCAGGCACCAGAGACTGACTCTGAGGTGTGTTCAAAATAAGACGAGAGGATACATTAGAAACCAATTATAGAAGCCTGCTGATGGTAAAATCTAGGTAGGGGTTTCCCCCCACCCCCTCAACACTGCTGTTACATTTTCACAGGGAAAATGTTGGAAACATTTTGGAAGAGAGTGGTTGCAGACAAAGGTAGAAGTCACCCTCACATCTGGCCTGAGCTGAATGACAGTGCAGGAGGAGTTGGGGGGGGGCGGGGCAGGCAATTGGAAGAGAAGGAGTTGGGAACACACCGACAGAAGACTTCCCTTTCTTGTGCAATCTAATATGTGTTTGCCCAAACAGAACACCAAGCATTGAACACTTGGTGTTAGATTGGATGACTTCCTGTTGGCTTCCAAACTTAGACCTAGCAGACAGTCTATGTGCAACTAAAATAAATAAATCAGCCAGCAGTCGGCAGGCCTTTCCGGTGCTAAAGAGTAAGCGGCCTCCACGTCGGCCCAGCGGGGGGCGGAGGGTGCCCCCCCTCCCCTTCTTGTGGTAGAGACAGCAATAACACTGAGAAAATAAACAAATGGAGCTACCCTGCAGTTGGGCCCTTCGCCCTAGTGCCTGCCTGGGCGAGGTGCCCCCTGCCCTCTGATCCTGCCATGTTTGTGGAGTCTAGGTTGATGTCTAGCAACAGGGTCTATTTTCCTATCCCAGAATGCAAGTGGCTGCAGCTGTCTGTAGTTGATTTGTAGAAGGAAGCCACTACCCAGGAGACCCAGAAGGCTCTCTCAGCCCAGAATGACAGGCATGGGAACTCTGGGTTTGGGGAACAGTAAATCAGGGGGTCAGTGTGTGCTGCTACTCCATCATCCTGTGGAGATGCCCCTCGGCGAGGCCCCTGGAGAGATTTAGATCCCAAGCACCACACGCATTTCCCATCCTTTATCGTCCCCAGCTTGGGAGATGTTATTTCTAGCCTTTCTCAAAGGAGGGTGTAGGGTGGAACTTGGGACAAAAAAAAAAAAAAAAATGGAAGATATGTCTTTCGTGCTTTAGGGTAACATTCTTCAGTGGTACCACCTTGGTGGGTTCAACGCTACCTAAACATAGCACTACCCGAATCGCTCAGGAGTAGTGGCCCCACAATCCCTCCCAATAGCTACGTCACGCACTCCTGGCCCTGAAGAGTGCAAAAATTGTAGCTGCAACTTTAGGTTGACAATAGGAAATTGAGGGCAGCCTGGTCAAGGGAGTTCTGTGGCTTCACAGAAAGCGGGCGAGCTTCCTGCCTCTGACAGTCTACAGCGATGATTCCTCGCCATTCGGTCTGAGCGCTCACCACTCTTACCTGGCTAGCTATGCTGCATCTATTAGACACAAGCAGAATAAAAAGTTCATTTTCACGAGCTTAGTAAGGCTTCCATCAGACAGCCAGAAACCCAAGAGTGAGGATATGACAAGCGTAAAGCAAGGCTTGTGAAACCCTGGCCTGGGTGTGTGATATCTATTTTCTCAGAATTATCCTGAGTCATTAGCGTCTCAGAAAGTCAGAATGTATGCGGGCAAGCACGTACACATGTACACAGACACAGACACATACAGTCTTCCTACTTCCTAACACACACCAGCGAGCTCACCCCAGCTCTTCACCGCACACTACTGCAAACCCTTTTGTCCTTCCACCTGCCTGGTGCCGCTTGTCTGGGATGTAAAGGGCACCACTGCAACTCCTAAGAGAAATGAGAAGAGGGTAACTGACTTCATGGCTTCAAAGGGGGTTCCTATCACGGGTGAAAAGTAAGAATTCTCGTACTATGCGAGGCTGTCCCTAGACAGGAAGCTTGTCCTAATTGCCAATGAGACACAATAAACATTCCAAGTTGACCCCTGCCTGCCCCCCACCCCAACTCTTCCTTAATCCCCACAGTCCCACCTACTGATACTCACCTTGCAAGCAAATCCAAGGCCAGCCCTGTCTGGGCCGGGATCCTCAGGGGCTGAGTAACTTTTCTTGGCTTCCCTGAATACCATTAAAAAAAAAAAAAAAAAAAAAAAAAAAAAGACCACAGGCATCTTAGTCTTTAATCCTTTTCTATATAATTTATAACTTTAATATAAAATTTAATTCCTTTCCCAATCCTGTAAGGCAAATATTTTGATCACTTGACAGATAAAGAAACTGAGGCCAGAGGAGTAAAGTAATATATCCAGTAGCTGGTGATGTGGAGACTCAGCCCCAGGTCCGTCCCCCTGAACAGTGGCAGGGACCACACTGCATGGCTGGCTGCTGTGCTGGGACTTGCCTCTGCCCTCCTGCTTTCCAGAGAATCCCTTTCTCTCTTAGCCATGGGGCCTGGGGCAGGCAGGCGATTACAGCCTGCACATGAGGAGACCGCATGGCCCCATGGGACAGCACGCCGAGGAGTCTGTCAGCCTGCACATTTCTCGTGAGATGGCCTGGGAAATGGCATTCCATCTCTTCAACAAATACAGAGCAGGAAGTCACACCCAGCCCCTGAAGTACTCACACAGGGGTGTCTCATCTGCCCCACAGACGTAGCTTTGTAGGCCTTTTAATTGACCTAAATTCCAACATATAAAAATGTGATTTCATATTAAAATCCCCATTTTTAGATTCTCTTGAAACATAAGATTCGGAAAGACAGGGCTCACATTCCCGGATGGCCACATCTGAACTGATGTGACAGTCATGGCCTAAGCTAATGTCCCTGTTTCTCCATCTAGTCTGCCAGAGCGTCTTCTAACACCCCCTCCAGCATATACCAGATAATCAAGTTCCACTCTTCTACTGGTCCCAGCGACATATAACTTGGTAAGATATGTAGGTAGATACAGACATATAGACATACCCACATTCAGATACACATTCATATAGACATACATCAAGACACAGAAAGATAGACAGAGACAGACAGACATTGATTCAGCCAGCATTTTGCCCCTTCTGCTGTTTGGTTTCAGACCCTGGGACAAGTGGCTAAGGTGCATATTTTACATACCAAAGCAGACCTGGCCCCCACATTCTCCCAGCATCCCTCAGTTCCCTACCTGGCATACCCTGCCCCCACACCCTGAACTTTCCAGCCCAGGACCTGGACTGCCCTTCCCTCAGAGGCTCCTCCCTATAATCCAGACTCTCTCTCTCTCTCTCTCTCTCTCTCTCTCTCTCTCTCTCTCCCTCTCTTTCTCTCTCTCTCTCTCTCTCTCTCTCTCTCTCTCTCTCTCTCTCTCTTCATCTCTCCCTCCCCTCTGTGTGAATGTCTTTTTCTTGTCCTCTCCCCCCTCCCCTTTCTCCCATCCCATGGCGAGACCTCCCTCACCTTCTTCCTCGTGGCCGGTGAACTCACAAGCCCAAGAGCATCTTCCCAAAAAACCTGCATTTAATATCATCTAATCTGACTGGAATTGCCTCATTTCCCCGCCAGAGGAATAACTTATCATCTGCCAGCAAGGAGCACAACTCCGGCAAGGGAAGTGAGGGACACACAAAGGTGGGTGTCTATTTCCCAGAGGTCTGGTGACACACACACATACACACACACACACACACACACACACACACACACAGCGGAACGGGGCCTAACCACTACAGAGCATAAAATGAAAGGATGAAGGGATGTGGTTTCTGTCCCTTCTAGGGCAGTAGGTTAAAAAAAAAACATGAGGAAATTTGGGACAATAAACCCACCCACCTGACACTGCTCCAGAGACAAACCCCACTGGAGGAGGGATTCATCCTCATCGCTACCTGGCTAAATTTTAAGCTAACTGAGGAAGCACATCTCTCGTGTGTCTGTGAGGACGGTTCCAGAAGGATTTCCTTTCTGATGAAGAGCCAAGCCTGCTTTCTCACTGTGGACTCTAGGTGACCTCATGCTCCTGTGGTTGTCTTCCCTGACCCTTTATCTGCCAAAATAAGCCCTTGCCTTCTTAAACTGTTCTTGTCAGACACTCTGTCACAACAGTAAGAAAGGTGACCAATATAGTTTCCCAGTCCCTAGGAAATATATATATATATATATACACACATGTGTGTGTGTGTGTGTGTGTGTATACACATATATATAAAATATTTGTTGTGTGTACACGCGCAGCAGAGGTCAAAGAACAATCTGTGTACTGGTCTGTCCTTCCACCGGCGACTGGGCTCAGGTCCCCAAGGTTGACAGCCAGCATTTTTATCTGCTGAGCCATCTGGCAGGCATAGAAAATGTACTTTTATGTGGTGTGACAGAGGAACTCCAGAGAAAGAGGGGTTTGATGAGCATTTAGAAACATTCACGTCCCTCTTCGGCCATCCAGTTTGACCTGTTGTGGTTGTTTTAATCCAGAAGAGAAGCCCAAAGTCTAAATAGTCTCAATATCATGCTTTGCAAATACATGTGCCCATGTGTCAGAACGGACCAGCTGCCTGCACAGCAGACCCAGGCCAGAGATAGGTCAGAGTTAGTGGCCTGGCTCTATGGTTTGGTTTGAGGGAAAGGAGCCATGGGGAGCAAGGGCCGGCAGCCAAGCATCATAGCTAGTGCATGTAAGCCCACTCCAGTGACACACCGAGCAAAATGGAGTCAGGGCTGTGTGCAAACCTCAGTTTAGTACAGCAAAGCACACAGGCTTCGACCTGCCCAGGAGGCAATTACCCTGCCTCACCCCGAGCCCCTTCATTCAGTGACTGACAGGCTCCTCTAGTCACCCTCTCACCCCAGCCTGCCTGGCTACAGCTTTCTCTCCCAGGGCCTCACTCTCTCTGCAAAAGGTAGAAGAATATCAGCATGTTGAATCTCTAAGATCCTGATTCAACTCAAACAGCACGCTGGGCTTTCCTGAGGCCTCCTGTAGGAAGACACTACTTATCTCCATTAACCTCTGACCCGGCAAAGATGAAACAGCTCCCATCTGTGAGCCCGAGTACCCTCGCCTCTGACTCAAGCTAAAGAGAGTGTGGGGGTGGGGCATGGGGCCCTGCAGCGGCCCCAGAGTTGATGCCATCCCCAGGGAAAGGCTGCCTCCTCCCTCTGGCTCTACCCCAGAGCCGGTTATTAGACCGCTCCTTGAGAACCCCTCCAGGTGGCCTCTGGGGTAAGATCTAAAGTGGGAGGAGGCAGTGCCCCCTAGGAAGACAGAGGGCCATAAACCCTCAAAGGCTGTCCATTTGATTTACGCGATAATAATGGGAATTGTTAATCTCTAAAAGTGAAGCCCTTCACCTAAAATTCCAGCCTCCTGGGTCCCCCACACCTGCCTTAAGAACAGCCAACCAACCCCGGCTGGCTCTCCCATGAGTCCAGACCTTGTCACCCACATCCCGCACCACAGGAGCCAGAGTGGCCTTACCTATGATGCAGCCCTTGTTCATTCTCCAGATGAGGAAACAAGGACAAGTAAGTGACTTGCTCAGGGTCTCACTAACAGCAGATCCATCCCCACGAGTGGCCCAGGTGAGAGCAGACCCCATGCAAAGTCTATGCAAAATTTCCAAGATGGGAATATGTGTGTAGCATCACCTAAAATGCACAGATGTCTAAGAAGATGCTAAGCAAAGGCTGTCCAAATGCACTTAAATGGAAAGAAACCAAGAGGGGTTGTGTGGACGTAGGCGGCGGGGTTAGTGGTGGCGGCGGCAGCAGCGGCAGCGGCGGCGGCGGCGGCGGCGGCAGCGGCAGCGGTGGTAGCGGTAGTGGCGGCAGTGCAGTGGCTTAATGGTATTCTGATCAATGTAGCTTGCCAGTGGACACAGAATGAAGGCCAGCAGCCAGTTCCAGAGGGTGAACAAAGAAAGGAGATTATCAAAGATTTGTAGAGGATAATTTAGACACTTAGTGTGAGGGGCGCATGCAGAGTCCCTTGGAGTAGGCTATCTTAATTGTTTGTAGTCCTAATCAGAATGCCCAAGGCACCATAAATGCCTAACTATGAGCAAATGGCCAGTTAGGTGCTCTGCTAGCTTTTAAAATCATAAGCATGTCACAGTGCGCCAAAGCCCGGTCCCCACACAGAGAACCCAGAAGCAGGAAACTCTTCCCTGGACTGGCACATCAAAATCATCAGGGCATCCGTAAAGAGACCACACACCTCGGAGAATGCTGTCACTTCCCACCCATACTGGTAAGTGCTTTTTCATTTAGCACAATAAGCTTGTGACACCTTGGGGTTGAACCCATTTCACAGATGAGGAATGTGGAGCTCAGAGAATTGAACTGATTGACACAAAATCCTGGAGCAAGAAAGAACTTGAGGGCAGACAGCTGGCTCCTTTGTGCCTACCTTTCTCCCACAGCGATTAAGAGTCTGTACTTTCTACAGAAGATGCTATGGTGGACCTCACTCTCTGGGTCCATCACAGAAAGACTGATGCTAAGTCTAGCAAGGAAGCTGAACTGTAACTCTCCAGAAATGAAAGGGAGGCTGTTGTCTAAATATCCATGCTGCCAGAGAGAAGGATGGAGACCAGGCACAGGCCCCTCCTGTAGGCTTACCTTTAAATCTGTGGTTCTCAGCCTTCCTGATGCTGCAACCCCTTAATACAGTTCCTCATGTTGTGGTGGCCCCCAACCATAAAGTTATATTTGATGCTACTTCAGAACTAAGTTTGCTACTGTTATAAATCATGTAAATATCTGTGTTTTCCAATGGTCTCAGATGACCCTTAAGTGAAAGGGTCATTTGATACCTCCCCCATCCCCAGGTTTAGAACCTCAAGTTTAAGCCCACAACACAGGAAAAAAGCAGAACCCATGGGCCTGTGAGCCTCGTGTTCAGATTCTAGCCTCTACATAAGAATTAACTGGTTCAGCACATCCACCAGAGACAACAGTAAATGAAAACCTAGAAAACTTCAAGATGGACATTACCTTTTATTTGCAACCATTATGGGAGGTGAGGTGATTTTTCAAAAACTGAGGAGTGATGGGAGGGCCCTAGTGAGGGGGAAAGTTGAAGATGTGTTTAGAAAGGTGTTTGCAATTTTCTTTTTTTATTAAGTACATTATCCTTAAATTTCTTGTCCTTGCTAATCTAAATTGGCTATAAATCAGACAGGTTTGAACTGCCAGACTTGGAAAGTAACCCATGAAAGTATTTATTGTGTGCAATTTATTGCCTTGTGCCAGATTCACTGCCTGCATAATTTGTTTGCAAAAATTTCCAAAGTTCAAATGTCAGTGCCAGTTCCATTGGGCTTATCACTAAGCTCAGCTCTTCTGCAGAGGGTGGGGTGGGGGAAGGGATGTTTCCTAAGTCCCTTCCTGTGCACAACCTTTCCTGGGCTTGGCACACTTTCTGAACCATTCTCCGCACTTACCAGGTACAACACGGTCTGCTCTGCACAAGGAAGCACGGCGTCCTGACTTCTCACTGTGGACCAAGCTCAACCTTCTGCTTGCTCTGCTTCCCCACTGTGAACATATGTGTCGGACCAAACATAGAAACACGCAGTTCAGCCCTGAAAGCAATCTAAGACTGTTCCAGAAGATCTAGGGCACATATTCTCTAGAGACAGGAGAACTCAGGACTGTGAATACAGTAGGTGCTTAGTTATTGCCACCATTGAAAAACACAACAACAACAACAACAACAACAACACAGCAGTCTTCTAGTCTTTGTTTCTAACATCTGAAACTCTTTCAGGGACCTGAAAGGTCAATCCCCTGTGACTAGCCGACTGGAGTATCACCATTTTCTTTTTGTAAAACTAAAATTAAATTGGAGGAAAGGGAAAGAAGAGACAATGTAATTCAATTACAATCTCAGAAACAAACAAACAAAAAAAAAGAATCCCCCCAAATAAATAAATAAATATTACATCTAAAAACAAAACCTAAAAGGATTCCCCTCCAGAGCCTGGGAACGTTAAGAAGCAGGTAAAGGTAAAGGTAAAATATACCTCCTTCCACTTGGGAGGGAAGCAAGCAGCTTGATAAGTGAAGTGCTACGACAAACACATCACAACAGTCGAATGGGCCTGGTGAAGTATTAACTGTTGGTCTGTTTGGATAAGAAGCACAGCCAGTCAAAATCAACTGCAATTACAGAACTTCAAAGTAAAATAATTTGGCTCGGCAACACTGGTTTTAATCTGACATCAAAAGCAGCTGTGTCATAGTCTGCTTATGAAAGGAAAACAAATCTTCCCGGCCAATATGAAGCATGGGAAAACAAGGATAATATTTCTCGAAGACCTCAGATAAATAAATAGTGTCACACTGGGAAACACACATGGCAGCTCAGAATTACTTTTTTAATGTAAGCTGCCTAGAGATGTTACGCTTCTTGACAGAAGAACAGGTGTAAAACCAAAACAGGAACATCCGTTCTCATTAATAAGACTTACAGAAATATGCATATTAATGAACGAACCATCCAAAGCCAAGATCTGTTCTGGACACGTGAATAGAGACACAATTGCCAAACAGCGGTTGAGAGGAAAGCCCCGAATCCAAACCAATGGGTTCTAGTCTCTGGGATTTAATGAAATGCAGATTCTAGTTAAGGTAGTCCCAGGAGGGGCCGGGTCATCTGTGTGTCTCACATGTGTCCCCACTCCAGCCCTGGTTTGTGGACTCACTATGAGCAGAAGGAAGTAGAACTTTTGACCTTTGAGTCCCTCCCACACATCGATCACTCCTTGCCAAAAGCCTAACTAGATGAAATGGGCCACCGTCTGTGGCCCAGAAGGGGGTAAGGGCTATATTTTCGTGTGTTAAATGAACTGGCCCTTGGGGCCAACACAACAATATGTAGCAAAACAAAAGCGGGATTTTAACTGCTCATTAGGAGCCTATCTTTAGAGAGATTTCAATGAAAGGCAACCGAAACAGAGCGAAATACATTTGCCAGGCAGGGCCTTTACCTGAAGCTTGATTTCCCAACCAAGTTGGGGAAGAGTGAGAGTGAGAGAGAGAGAGAGAGAGAGAGAGAAGACTGTGGAACCAGTCAGTGGCCAAAGTCATTATCAGCTTTTTCTTCCAAAGACTGAAGAAAACCAATGTGAGTTTGTGCAACAAAAGGCTGGCCTGGAGATGGGTTCAACATTCAGTGAAAATCTGAGGTTGAACGGGGACTTGCAGTGTTACTGCAGAGTGCTGTGGTTGTTTTAAAAGCACTGGTACTTAACCTTCCAGCAGAGGCTCCCCATCTGTGTGATTGGAAAACAATAACAACACATCCTTCCAAGGATGAGTGTGAGAATTAAACTAATTCTATTAAGGGGATTTTATTACACTACGGTAATTGAATGGGATTCTGACAGCAAGCCCCGCAGAAGCACCGGCTAGGATACTATTATGTAGGCACATATTACATTGATTTCAAACATCCCGGGTCAAGAGCATCAGCTATTAAAATATGCCTGGCATCACCATGAGAGTCAGCCATTGAAAAATGTCCATCAGCGTAAAACGTCTGACAATTGCCCTGCTGGTACATGATCCTTGCAGGAGCAGGAGGAAGCAGTTATCTAATTTCACACTCAACAGAAATAATAAATTAGAAAAAGAAAAAAACTCATCTGAAGAGAATTTATACATTTATACATGATTCTTCAGCCCATCAATCAGATACTCAAACCAGCATTTTTAAAAAGATTAATATTTTGGTAGTATTATTATTTCAGAAATGTAATTTAAAGTCCATATTTTCTAAACAACCCTCCAGCTAAAGGTCTATAAGAAGTGGGACAGTGCAGCGGGGTGGGGGTTTTTTTCAGTTCCATGTGATAGTTCCAGAAGGCATCAGCATGGGTTGGCTATCTAAATGTCTCTCACAGGCAGTTGCCTGACCGTTACAATAGTAATGTGGGCTCCAAATCTCAGACGACTTTTTGACAAAAACATTTCCCACTTGCCCCAGGGAAAACTCATTTCCAGTGACAAATGAGGCAGAGCATGTGAATATGGCATTTTAAAAGAACTAGCCTGGCTGCACACGGCCAGCACAGGGAGACGGAGACTCACAGACCCAAGGCGCTCACTGAGCCCATCGGCAACCTTCATGTTCAGTGAGAGACTCTAGCTTATCAATTAAACAAGACAGAGATAGAAGAAGACACCCACATTCTCCTCTGGCCTCTAATGAGCATGTGCATTCACACACACACACACACTGGGATAGAACTGGAAAACTGTAATCCCTAGAATATATCCCCATGAAGACAGGAATTTCATCTAATTTCATGGCCTCAGTGGCTATAGCCCTCGGGGAAGTAGAAGAAAGAATGACCCTATCGATGTAAATTTGGCCACTGGACTTACAACTCTCTTTGGATAAATAGGGGACCAGAACTGAACATGGTCCTTTCTCATTCATTCATTCAGTGTGGTCCTCCCTCCAGCATTCAGGAGTTTGTGGGTGTTGTCTTGTGTAACAGAAATGTCACTGGATATCCTTATCTAGTATAAACAAATCTTAGATTGCTCACTGACTCTCCAAAGGAGCCTGAACTTCTTAGAACCAGGCGTACCCTCTCTTTGGGCCATAAGGTTGGTCCTAAATGAACGCCAAATCCAAAGACCTTACCAAAGAAAAAATGAGATGTTTTTGCTGAGCAGGCAAAGACAGTCCCACAAGGCGTGGTCCACTCAAAGTATTACAGTGTGCACGCTGCTCCCGCATCGCATCTCAGGATCCTCCCAGCCACAGCCCCACCCTCTAGCCAGCCACAGCCCCATCCTGACTGCCACAATGTACTGTGGTGCTCAACCTGTGGGTCATGACCTCTTTGGGGGTCAAATGGCCCTTTCTCAGGGGTCACCTAGGGCCACAGAAAACACAGACTTTTCCATTACAATTCATAATACTAGAAACATTAGTTATGAAGAAGCAATGAAAGCATTTTATGGCTGGGGACCACCACAACATGAGCAACTGTTAAAGGGGTGAAGTATTAGGAGGTGGAGACCCACTTAAACCCACTTAAACTACAGAGCTTTTTCCTAAGAAAAACTCAACATTTTAAAACTTGTCTTAATGCATTAGCCTTTAGGTCTCTCCAGCATTTAATACTGGATGTAGTACATGCTAAACACCTACTACTACATTGTCAAGAGACAAATTATTTAAGTGGTCAGACTGACTGGGGGCAAAGGGAAAACTTTCTGGAACATCAAAGGGTTTGATTTTGTGGCCTTTGTATTGAACACCCATAAACAAAAAGCAATTTCTAAATCCATGGACGCGTTCACATTACCAAACTAAAATCGCCCTTATGCTGTGTGACACACGCACAAACACATTCACGGCCCACCCCATGGTCGGGGAGCAGTAAAAGCCACATGCCCATGTCATTTCTGGCCTGAGTTTAAACACCAGTTTTTCCTTATATCAGCTGTGCAAAAATTAATATCCCCAAGCTTCCACCTTCTCCTCTGCAAAGGACAACAGGGAGAAATGAAATAAGACAACACACTAGTTAGACGTTGTCAGACTGAAAAAAGGAGAGAAAATAGTGCCCGTAGCGGGTTCTGCCGGTGCTGATGTTTCTTCATAGAACCTTGTGTCCTAGCCCTGACTACGGCAGTCACGTGGAAACGTGTGACAATGGCGACTCTAAAACATTTTCAGTCCTGTGATCGATCGCTTCAGCACCTCAGCCTGCTCCTCCTGCAGGGCGCTGGCTGTTTTGTTTGTGATCATCTTGCAAGTAAATCAGAAGCAATTGGATAAAGCATCATTAATAAGGTATCGGCCCGCACCAAAAAGAGGCCGGGAACCCCGCGGGCAGGGCAGGGCTACGGGGCTTCCTGGGGAAGGGAGAAGGGCCCTGCGAGGTCAGCAGGGCGCTCACCTTTGCTTTACCATCTCCCCAGCCTTGCAGCCTCACTGATACCGACCTGCCCCTCCCGATAAGAAGCCTCCCAGCATTCTCCTTGTTTCTGGGACAATGTGACAGTTCAGACCAGATCCAGCCTAGACTACAACAGGAGTTTGAGGGCAAGATTAGTAAACTTCAAAAGCTTTTGAGGACTTGATAAGCCAGGGGCAGCGGTGGGGATATTTATTTAACAGCTTACAGTCCTTCGAATATTCTGTCTGAGCCCCTCGGCCCCCCACCTTTCTTCCCCTTGACCTTTTGATGACCTTCTCTCAGCTCTAGAGGCTTCTCGCCTAGGTCAGCTGCATTCCCAGCCATAATACCAATTTTTGCCCAGTTAAGGTTCCAGAGACGCAGCCTCTCCTTGGGTCCCTCGAGGGTTTGGAACGAGGAGATCAACATTTACATTGGTAAAATACACTCAGCTGCGGGAGGGCCCCGAGCTTTTTTACAACCTTCTCCTGCAGCTGTGCTGCCCCCCCCACACACACACACACAACCCCTGCTCCCACTGGGGCCCTTTGGCTGCTTGGAGAGAGGGAGGAAGAGAGAGAGGGAAAGGGAGAGAGCGGGAGAGGGAGAGAGAGAAGAAGGGGAGGAGAGGAGAGAGAGAGATCTCCCTACTGCGTGCTGGGACACTGGATCCCAATACAGATGATGGAAATTATGGTGTCCCATAACCAGATCAACTAAGTGGGGTTTTTCGGGACCAGGAACAGAAAGCAAGAGGGAGACATCATGGAGACAAAGTGCTGAGAGCTGGGGGCGGGGGGGGGGGGGAGGGGGCGCGGGAATCAACTCCAGAGTGATGGGGGATGGTAGGATGAACTCCACAGTGATGGGGGTGGGAGTGAGGAGTGGGATGACCTCCATAGATTTTTGAGGAAGGCGGGAGACTCTTTCCTGGAAGCAGAGAGATGAGAGAAGTCTTTCCTGGCATCCCTCCCTCAAACAAAGCCTTCCCACAGCCTTTTCTTTTTGCCTTCCCCCCAAGTTTCATCAGACCAAAGTTCCTGGGCAGCAGTTCAGGTCCAACTGAACCTCACCACAAACTTGAAGCATGTGCAAATGCAAAAAGATGGAGGAAGGAACAGCTTAAACAACAGATCTTCAAAACTACAGCCCTGCAGTCACCCAGAGGTCAGCCTTAAACATGCTTTAGAGAAAAATGAAACAGTGTGGCACAAACAATTCTTTCTCCATTTTCTTTTTTCTCAAAAACAAATTTTTATGCAAAGCTTTGGAGTCATTCTCCCTACATAATACACTTCTACATTGTTATCATTTAGAATACTGCACGCTCACCTCTAAGTTCTGTGGCCTAACCTGAATTTCCTTGTATAATAGTAAGCTGTGGGTCTCTGAGAGTTTGAGACCAGCCTGGACTACACGGTGAGTTCCAGGCAGCTGGGGTACATAGTGAGATCCTGTCTTGAAGCAGGAAGAGAAGGAAGGAGAGGAGGAGGAGGAAGGAGAGAAAAGAAAAAGGTCAAAAAATGAAGCAGTCAAGAGGAGACCAATGCCCGGCATGTGGATAATAAGACGAAGTCCTTGGGACAGGAAAATGAACATTGCCCTACTCTTCTGGCGTGTAAGATGACAGTTGAAAGATTATGGCCTACATGGACAAATCTTCAAAGCACACTGTTGGATAAAATAAACACAGTACAAAAAAAAAAAAAAAAAACCCACGCAGCCTAATGCTATTTGTCAGTTTACAAACATGCAAACCCTGGCTATAACTTAGTCATGGTAATTATGAATGCATACATACATGTATGCAAAGTATAAATATACAAAAAAATATAAATGCAGGGTTCACAGTTGTGTTTTCCTTAAGAAAAAAAGTGGAGTGGGGTAGGGTGTGCTTGGGACACATGGATTTTTAAAAGCTCCTCCATTTCTTCTTAAACCTAACATGAATTAGGACTGGCAAAAAATAATTCGAGAAGGTACCACAGGCAGCAGTGACTTTTGTTTAGTGCTTTGGGGCACGCTTAAAATATTTCATCAAAAATGCCAAGAATTTTGGACAAAAGTTTTCAGGTAAAGCAGCCAGGGGTTCATGGAAGGACTTAGGTGGAGTTTGGGGGTCCCAAGACATACAATCTGCACCCCAGTTCCATCCTGTTCAAAGACCCTTTAGCAAAAAGTTTAAGGCCACCAGACTCCCCCTTTTAAGGCTTTTGTGAGGTCACTCACCCAGCAGGCTTGTAGAAACAGCCCACATTGGGTATCTAAAAGCTTCTGTTAGGAACTCCGGGGAGGAAATGGAGTTTAACAAGCCCCCTCAGACTAAACAGAGATACTTGCAAGCCTGGTCTTTAACTGCCAATTCCGAACGGTAAAAGGTTCTCTCCCCAGTAAAATTTGTGAACTACAAAACTTGGAATAAAGCCATTCACCCCTCCATGTCTCAGTGACCTTATCTGGACATAAATAATATCTAAAGTCTGAGTCTGAACAATCAAACTGATTCTAATCTGAAAATGGAGGGCAGGGATCAGATATAGACGGGCAACATATATCATCCACCAACCATAAGATAGAGATGCAGACCCTAAAAGTACACCTCTCATGACCCTCAGAGAGAGCTCAAACCACCGAGGACACACTCACTTGTGCAGATTAAACACCTCATTAAAATGCAAACTGTACTTAGAGGGTAACCCCACCTTCAGTTCAACTGCATACCTGCTGTCTTCTAAATCACACGGCCACTTTTAACCCAGATAAACACTGAGTCCTAAAAAACCTACACGATCTGCTCAAAATGGCACAGCTCTCGTGTGGAAAACCCAGACTCCAAGGCTGTCTTCACATTCTCAAGCCTGGACTTTTTTCAGTGACATAATTGCCTCCAAAGCCCTCATGGAGACAGAATCCCAAGGGAAAAAAACATCGGAAAGCAAACTGCATGGGGAGGACGGGAAGGACGGACGGACAAGGCTGAAAACTCCACTCTCAGTCGGGTTACACTTAGAGTCCTTGGCATCATATGTGGACTGTGAATGAGAATAAAGATGGTGATGACCATGATGGTGGGGATGATGAAGATGATGGTGTCAATGATGAAGACTATCATGATGATGATGGTGGTGGTGATTATGATGACTACTAAGTGCTGAGGCCACTCTGAAGCATCTTCTAAAGTCCACTCACACAACCTGACAGGCACCTCACTGCACTGCCATTATTCCTGATCTTTCAACATGGTCAAATGTGTCTTTCCTCTGAACAAAGCATTTGTTTTATTCAAAAGGAGTTGGTGCAAATGTCACCATCCCTGTCCCTCTCAGAGTTTCTGACTGTATCCCTAAAAGCAACAGCAGCCTCTAAGCAGAGGCCATCTCCAAGCTTCACCCCACAGGTACCAACCTCACTAACACACAGAAAGTTAGCAAAGGGAGTGGGTCAAGGCTGCGGCTGCATGTGATGCAAACAACATAGACTCTTGAAATAGAAACAGGACTCCCGGCCCTTCGCGCCCTGTTAAAGGATGACTTCAGGTGTCCTAACATAAAGCATGTTTTCTTGCTCAGGGTTGTCCCTTATAAAAAGAGTGGAATTGTATTAGATTCCTCATAAAACTCTTATAGATAGCCACATATAATATCTCTCAGTTGTTTTACACATTCAATCACCCTGACCCCAATCCTTGCTTCTTTGAAATAATGTCAGTAAAAAGGAAGCAAAAGAAGTCTAATCTGGGACTAGTGTGGTATTTAAGCTTGGAAAAGTGCTGACACCTGAGTTCAATTCCTGGAACTCACAGAAGGAGAGAACCAACCAGCTCCAGAAAGTTGTCTTCTAACCATCACATACACACCATGGCTCCCATACACCTGGACTGTACACGTAGCCACACAACACACAAGTAAATAAATAATGCACACACGTATACATAATGCATAAAATAGAATCTTAAAAAAAACTGATGTAGTTCAATTTCTAACCCAGTCACAAAAGAACGCACATGGTATGTACTCATTGATAAGAGAATATGAGCCCAAATGTTCAGAATACCAAAGATTCAATTCACAGACCATATGAAGCCTAAGAAGAAGGAAGACCAAAGAGTGGATGCTTCAGTCCTACTTAGAAGGGGGAACAAAATAATCAAGGGAAGTAGAGGGTGGGAGGGAGGGACTTCAGAGGAAGAGAAGAGAGGGATGGAGAGGGGGGGTGGGGAGGGGGGCGGGAAGGGAAGAATCACATGACACTATTCAAAGGCCTTTAATGGTATTTATCCCTCCTGGATAGCCTCCCATCCCCAACCCTGTTAACCCCTTCCTGGTCCATTACTCACCTTTCCCTTTTTATATCACTACATTCTATCTCGTAGCTCTTAACACACACTCACACACACACACACACACACACACACACACACACACACGGCCCCTGACCTTTATGGATATTCCAAATGAAACACACATATCTAAAGAGTCAAAGCTAACATTCACAATGAGAAAAAGCATGCGATGTTTGTCTTTCTAGGTCAGATGTTGTCTTTCTAGGTCAGATGTTTGCCTTTCTGAGTCAGATGTTTGTCTTTCTGGGTCAGAATGATTGTTTCCAATTCCATACGTTATTCTTGAAATTTCACAATTTGGCTTTTTTTAACAGGCAAATAATATTCCACTGCATAAATATACCCCATTTCTATTATCTGCTCATCAACTGATGATACAAGGCTGTTCCTGTCCCCTAGCTAGTCTGCACAGAGAACAATGGACATAGGTGAGCAGGTGTCTTTATACAGGACATAGAGCCCTCTGGGTAAAGACTCGGCTGTGATACAGCTGGATCGCATGGTACTTCTATTGCTAGCTTTTTGAGGAACTTCCACACTACTTTCCAGTGAGGTGCCATAGACACCCAAACATTACAGGATATTGCTAATGCCATGGGTTACCCTCAAGAACTTGCTGGTAAAGACCCCATTGCTAAAGACACCACATGCTTGAGTCATAGAACATGGAGATATCCTGCTAGTCCTGACCTGGAAGCTTTATCCCTACTGGATAGCTCTCATAATACTTAAAAATGCAATGGATACCGTCATTAGCCTTACACATCTGTGAATGCTACAATATATAATAGTGACTGGTCTAGCAAGACATGCCCACTAGTGCAATAATGGCAAAACCATCATGTAGAGATGAAACCCATATCCAGCCAATAAAGTATGACTAGACAATCAAGAGCCAGCTTCTGGAAGCCTCGCCGTCAGCTGCACTCGGAATCTGACCACTCCAAGTCCTGTCCCTTCCACCCGCACCCGTCCCCTTTGGAACACTTTATCCAGAAGGTCTTCTCAGGCCGTTCTTGAAGGTCCTGGCTCTGGATCAAATCGGCTGTCCCCCAGACTCCAGACAGTGAGGCCTACAGAGAATGTAGTGTTTTGTTTCCAATGTCCCTGGAAGTGCGAAGAGGCAGCCAGAGCTAGGAGCTGTCACAGACTGGAGAACCAAGAAAAGTATAAAGTTGGTTTGCAAGATTTTGACTCTATATTCTATGTCAAAGACTCCGTTTCTACCCCAAACCTTACAATAATGAAATGACACAGGGGTGGGTCATGTGGGTCACACTTCTTGTCCAGTGAAGAGTATGACAGTATCTCTTTACCTATTTGCATTGGCACTCCCAATAAAAGGAATTTCCTTTAAGATCTTAAAAACGCTTGACAGACATTTTTCTCAGGATGAGTAGAACAAATGGTTCTGTTCCTGTTGATGTTCCAATCGTGGTAGCTTTAACAGTCTGAATATCCTGTGCGTCATTTGGGGTGGCTGCTGGCTCCGGTTTAAAGCAGACATGTGTTCACACTTCGCTGCCATTACCACCTCTGCCAGAGACGTCTGTACTCTCCTCCCCGACTCCACGTCATATGGCCACCATCAAAGGTCACCCCAGCTGAAAATCCATTGCAAGAAGTAAGCAGACTACAAATCGTGCAGGAGAGGAGAGCAGTCAGACCCGAGCACAGCTCCTCGGAAGCAGGCCCCACAACCAAGAAGATGGCGGCTCAGCCTCAAGCCCATGCTTTCTACCTTTTATTTCTGTCATGTTTTAAGCCACATATACATTAATAGGTCCTAAATAACATTCTGCATGAGATGTTTAAGCTTAAAGAGTATATAATTACTGGGCTAGAGAGATGGCTCAGCGGTTAAAAGCACTGACGGATCTTCTGAAGGTCCTGAGTTCGAATCCCAGTAACCACATGGTGGCTCACAACCACCCAAAGCAAGATCTGACGCCCTCTTCTGGAGTATCTGAAGACAGCTACAGTGTACTTACATATAATAAATAAATAAATCTTTTAAAAAATAGTATATAATTACTATGTTAAGTCAAAACTTGGCATGTGACTATGTGTATGCATAGTATGTATATGTTCATAGTGAATATGTACTGTGTTTGCAAAGTATGTGTATATAGTATTTGTTATATATGTTATATATATATATATATATATATATATATATATAACATGTGTGTGTGAGTCATATGAATGTGTTCACATGTACAAAATGTGTAGATAGTGTGCGTGGTGTGTGTATGTATAGTATTTGTGTATATACAATGTGTGTGTGTGTGTGTGTGTGTGTGTGTGTGTGTGCTGTGTGTGACAGGCTGATCCATGCAACTGTGATGCTTTTCACTGAGAGAGAAAGACAGCAGAGAGCAAGTGACCAGTGAGGCCTGACTTCTGGTCTGTGGGAAACACGGTCTAAACTCCCGGCAAGAATAGTCTCATGCCTGCCTCATAAGGTATTCAAACCACAAAAGCTGTCATGTGACTTTGATTCACACAAAAGGGACAAATCCTCAGCCTCTGTGCCCCATGAGGTCGCCTTTAGTTGCTTGTTTAGGTTTTTAACTTCTGGAATTAACATTTCGTTGTTGTTGTTGTTGTTGTTGTTGTTGTTGTTGTTGCTTAGTCAAGAGAAAGAGAGAGAGTGTTTCCCTACATTAGTTGAAAACTTTAAATCATATTGTCTTTCTTATTGTTTACATTTTGGTTAATCAGCATGTCTTAACAGTTTCACATTTTCTTCATAGTTCAACCCCTGCCGCAAATTATCTTCCTCCAAACATCTTTGGTTAAGCAGGAAGAATTAATCACATGGGCTGAGAGTCAAATCTTGGTTCAAATCTATATTCTGCCATTTATTAGCTTTATGACCTTTGGTGTGTTAATTAACCTCCGCGAGAGTTATAACATCCTCCTATCAGCATTATGATTAAGATTTAAATGATGGGAGAAGTTAAATTAATTGAATCCGGTAACTGTCACAGAATAAATATCTAATAAGTAGTATTTTAAAATGTGAGGGTTTTTTTTTTTTATCTTTTCCATCATCACCAGATTAGCAAAAACTTGAGTTTGAAAATAAAAAGTGTTAACAAACACGTGTAACAATAGGACCCCTGCCTCCACCATGTCTTACTGCAGGGAAAGTGTGGCAGATGAAAGCCATGTAATCCTGAAATAATAATGTATATGACAGAAAAACCAGAGTATCACTCCATTTACGAAGAGCAGGAGAAGATGAAATAAATAATATTGTGTATGTATATGTTATCTAAAGTTTGCAAAGGAAAAACCACACAAAATTCTGGATAGTAGTTAGTTGTGGGAGAGGACAGTGAAGGTCAGGAGGTGACCTAGGACTTTCTAGGGTGTTGCTAAATGACGGTTTGACTGACAGTGCTGGTAGTTGGAGTTGATAATGAGGACAGCAGGCTTAGTTCTTGAATGGGGACTGGTAACCTTTTCCTACAAAGAGCAAGAGAGTGAATATTTTAGGTTTTGTAGCTGTTTTTTCTAATGCTGTGATAATACACCATGACCAAGGTACTTATAAAAGAAAGCATTTATTTAGTTTCTAGGAGTCTATGGCCACCGTGGTGTAGAGCAGGGAAGCAGGCACACAGGCATGGCCCTGGAGCTGAAGCTGAGAGCTTACGACTTGACTGACCCACGAGCATTCTCATCGAAAAGGGCTCGCTGGAATGCCATGGGCTTTTGAAACCTCAAAGTTCAACCGTGGTGACATACCTGCTCCAATAAGGCTACGCCCCTTAATCCTTCCCAAACAGTTCAGCCAACTGGGGATCAAGTATATGAATATTTATATGATTGAGCCTACAGAGGCCATTTTCATTTAAGCCACCACAGTGGATCACAATCTCTCTTATATTACTTTCTTTAGGTTTTTTTCATAATTCTTTTAAAATATAATAACTAGGTCACAAAAAAAAATGCCTTCTTGTCAAGCCCAATGACCTATGAACCACATGTGGTAGAAGGAAAGAACCAAAAAAGCTGCCTTCTGACTTTCATATGTATGCCATGGCACAGGCCCATGTGCCTATGCATGCACACCACACACACACACACACACACACACACACACACTAATGTTAAGAACTAAAAAGAACTAGGTGAGTTCCTAGCCAGCAGAGATCCTGTCTCAGAGAACAAAGTAGATAGTATCTCTGGTCGCAGTGCATACACACACACATACACACACCTGCATATACACAAACACACCCCCCCACGAAAGCTCATGTCACATAAGAAGCCATACTTGCTTTAAATCATGATTTATTTTCTCCATCTACACCCATGAACAATCTCTCCAGAACGCACTGACCATGAAGATCTGATTGTCACTCTTGGCTTTACTATGTGGTGTAGAGGAAAGGAAGGAGGAGGCGATTCAGAAGAGCATCACCAGGAAGATCATGGCTATTTCTGTCAACAGTTTCTCCCACCACCAAGTGTTTCTATACTGAAGAAATCTGCTTCCAGCTTGCAAAAAATTTGCAGGCATAACATAAGCTCTTAAGAAAGGCTGGGGTTATGAGAGCAGGTGAGCTGGCCCTGTCCCCCACTGGCTGCTGCACTCAGGAGAGCAGGCCCTGTGCCTTGCCTGGGCGGTACCGTGGAGCTGGTCCTGGTGGAAAGGCAGCTGCGAGCCACCCTGTGGGTGTAAGAGCAGAAGAGCTGTCCCAGCCCTTCACAGGCTGCAGTACTTGGGAGAGTGGGTCCCCTGCACCTCAACGGAGTAGCACAGTGAAGCTAGTTCTGTAGGTGTTGATGTAGGTAGGCCAGCCTGAAGGTATGCAAGCAGGAGAGCTGGCCCTGCCTCCTGTCAATGGCCTTGCTGGGTAGCCCAGCTGGACCAGTACTGGATTGCTTGCACTAGTGGTGCGAATGGGGGAGAGCTGGCAGGCTTACCAGCTCAACCCCCACCCAGACCCAGACTCAGGGCTGTGAGTTGGCCCATGCCAAAAATCTACATCATCTGTGAACTAAAGGGCTGGTCCTGCTGATCCAAAACTGTAGGATCTCCAAGACACAGGGCAACAACATGATAACCAGGAGGAGTCCCAGTGGGGATCCAGTACTGATGGTGTCATAGAAGCCAGCAGACATCTCGAACCAGACCAATCACTCCTTGCAATGAACATGGGAAAGAGAAGATGAGTGGACAGAGGGGTGTGCTGTGGGCCACTGGGACACACTGTGCTTCCACAGTGAGATGCTCTCTATGCTTTGTCTTGTTGGGTTTATTTGTGTTGTTTTTTTCATCTTCTTTTGGGGGGATCACAAGAGCAGAGGGTGGATTTGGGGAGATGGGGGGATGAGTGTGGCTGGGGTGAATGATGTGAAACTCACAAAGAATCAAAAGGAAGTTGATGAGAAAAAGAAAAGAAAAGAAAGGCTTGGGAAAGGAGCCTAGAGAAGACCAAACAGAACAGTCAGTGAGAGGGGGCGTGGCGACAGGTCCCAAAGCTGTGGGCTTGTGAGTCCCAATGAGTCTACATTCTCATGCTCATGTTGGCACTGACTAACTGCTAACGACTCTGTCCCCAGCTGCCCTTCACTATGAAGAACCTTAATGGACTCAATTTGCCATACCTCAAGTAAGCTGCTAAGTAACAGGAAACCATTGTCCTTCAGGTGACTAGCCCAGATTGGCTGTAACCCCTCCACAAAGACAGTAGCGACCTTAAAGCAAAGCCCCACTTCAAAATAAGCTCTATAGTCAAATCCCACCTAGGCCTGTCCACACACTCAGCCTTAGGCCTCTGCTGCCAGCAACCCACAGCGATTCTCTGCCCCAGGCAGGTTCTAGTCTCTCAGCAGCGGCTATACAACATTCATCCGGTGTCAGGGTCACGCAAAGAGCTTAGAATGCAGCATCCCTGGCCTCAGCCTCCTAAGTGAGACCTCTCGACTAGTGGGACCAGGAATGCATACGTATTTTAAACGTTCCCCAGGTTGAAAGCCATGTCTTTCATCCTGTTTGTCATGGATATTACAATTCGAGGGACATGAAATCAATTCATCCTCAGGATTGAACAAGCAAAGAGGCTGCATTTGAACTGGAGAAAGTTCCTAAGAGTGGGAATTCAGATACAGCAACAGGATCCACAGAGCTTGTTTCCATGAGAATATGAAAACAGTGTGTATGTCTCAAACAGCCATTTCTTAAATATTCTATCGTCTCCACAGCATTCCTGTATCGTAAGTTCACAAACCCTGGCCTTGGATATAGAATATGTTCATCAGGATGACAGGTGGTCTCTATTTACTTAAAGTGCTTTTTGTACTCAATAAGACCACAACTAAAACAATCAAAAGCAAAGGAAAAACAAAAGCCAGGCATACTTTAAATTTAACTTTTTTTTTTCAAACAAAGAATCACCAGTCATAAATTAATTACTGAAATTTGAAAACTAGTATAGATTGATTCTCCAGCAGGGTTTCTCGTATAGTAGGATCCCTCTTCCATAGGGTCACTAAGAAACAATCTGCAAGACTTCAACTGAATACAATTCCTGGGTGAGAGATGCTGAGAACAGCAGTACACAGATGTGAGGGTTGAGGAGTTAGTGAAGCTAAAAAATAGTGCCTGCATAGATCTTTCTGGAGTTTTTTTAATATGGTCTCCAGAAGGTGCCATGGCCAGGCAGCAGGGCTCCTTACCCACCAATTTTCAGTTTAAGTATTGCTCAGTGAAAATCTGTTCTGCGTGCGAGCAAAGCTCTAGAGTTTTCAAGTGCCAGGTTCTGTGAGAGGGCCCGCTCCAGGCAGCTTGCTCAGAATTCTTGAAGATGGCCACATGCTAATTCTCCCAGGGCCCAGACTCAGGGCAGAGAGGCTATGAGTCAGGTAATGGAGGGACTGGGGATTTGATGCACTGCAGCCTCATTAGCAAGATTTCCAAAACCCACCTAGATCTCATTAAAGATCCGTGAAGTTCCCTTACTCCCTTAGGTAGGGAGACGGGGAGTCTGGTTACAGTAGGAAGGGGGAGAGACTACACAGACCCAGAGCTAAGGAAAAAAAGAAATTGAGATCAAATAAGCCAGAGGGAAGGAATGCTGGGAACCAAAGTAGACTATAAACAGAATGTCCCTTTATTCATTCAATAAATTCCCTCCTTAAATTCCTCACTCCTCACGGAGGCGGCCTGAATGCAAGCCCTCCCACCAAGTATCTTCTCTCCAGTGCAGGCCTACAGCTCCACTGAGGCTTCCCCACCACCGTGTCTTCTTTCTCCTCCATCACAATTCCCAGCCCAAGAGTCTAGAGGAACTAGGTTGCAGCTTAGACTTAGAGTGAGGAGCTCCTCCCATATAGAAATAATCCGGTGTGGCTATAGGTGTGGATTATGCTATACTGAGTATCAGCTGAGACTCTAACAGCTCTTTCTATTTCAACTGTCTATGCAAAATGTACTTTTAATTTCCAACAACCTATTTATGAATTGTCTTTCAGGATAAAAGAGGTTTGTGAGTTGAACACTGCTTCTGCAGGGCGAATGCATGAGGAATAACCAGACATGAGGAATAGGGAGCACATTTGACACTAAGCATCCATGTCCTTGAAGCAAATGGCAAGATTAGGGATTTTAAAATCTATAATTACAATATATGGCTTCTGGGTTTCTTATTTGTTCAGTCACGGTTGAGTGTGTGAATTTCTACCTCCTTACCTACACTTGACTGGCCCCTTTAGGACCTTGTTAAACTTAACTTTTCTGCTGGTTAAGACCTCACCAGGATGGTTATTCTGTTAAACAGTAACATTTAATAGAAAAAAAAAAAAACTAGGAACAGCTGACACAAGTAACAATCCTTCCCATAAAACACACAGAAGACCCTGCAGATTCTAGGACCTCTTTTGCTTTTCCAAAGAGGCTCATCTCGTGAGACTCTATGTAGCATAAAGGTCTTTTGATCAACCTTGTAAGAGAGCCTTGCTCCGCCTGCAGAGTCTGCCTTCAGCAGCTCTCTGTGGCTTCTGTTTGGAATCATGAGGTCTATTGTTGCCTGTTACTGGGGTCAGGGCACTGGCCACAACACACCTCCCAACCTTGATGGCTGGTGCTCTTCAAAAAAGAACTAGAACCTAGGCAGAGTGTGCTATGCTCTGAGCCTGAAATAAATACAAGATTCACAGCTGTTGCATGTTTCCAAGGTTTCCACTAGAAATGTACTTCTGTCATCTCTCTGGCTTCTAAAATCCAATATCCCCCACAAAAGACACTAAAACTTTAATGTAAGAGAACTGTTTAACTGGAACAATTACACTCATAGTTTAATAGACTCGTTTGATGGAGTTAAACATGTTCCTGATTTGAATTTAAAAAACAAACAAACAAACAAACAAAAAACAATGAAGTGAACCATTTGGGGTCAGGGTAGACTCCAGCTCATGTGCTCAGCCTTTCAAACTCAGCAAATGTAAAGGATCAGCAGTTCAGGAGAGCCTCTTGTCTCCACCAGCTAGTCCTGGGCCCCTAATCTTTCTAATAACAGCAGGCTACTAGGAGATAGTTTTGCCAGCCCAGACTTTCAGGGAATCCTCCCCTACTTTGAGCAAGGCAATTAACTGAGCCTGATTTCCTCATCAGTAAAACTGTCACAAAGGTGGTGTTTGCCTTATGACACTTTTATGAGGGTCTAATTAGCCCACAGTTATAAGGTGGAGAGAGTAGAATGAAGGAAAGGGATCGGCCTGGCACTGGTTTCTTGTTGAGTGAGAACATTGTTGACCCTAAGGACAGAGAATTCGTCATCTACCTGTTGCATCTGCCACACTGCACCGTCACCTCTACTGTGTAACTGCTGGTGATGTTCAGGCAGATGCTTCACCAAGGAGTGTCAGCTCACAAGTCTGTCTCTCCTGTGCACTTGGTATGCTCACACAAGTGCTCAGGTCAAGTTTCCAGCGTCGGTCAACAGAACACCGACCCCTTTGCCAATTGTTTTCTTCTAGCTTCTTCACTGTTACCAGAGAAACAAAAGCAAGGAAGGAAGGAAGGGAAAGGGGGGAGGGGAGGGTGGGAGTCTAAAGGCAGATCCTGGACTGGCTCGAGAAGTAGCAGAACAGACCTATGGGAGTCACAGTACACTCCCGTTTCCACGATGGACTGTCCCTAATCCTAGTCTCTGAGCCAATGGGTGACCTTCCCCGGGTCTGAAGGATCCCTGGTATAAGTCAAAGCCAACAATATAATTTTTCCCTACAAAGTCAAACCTTCTCTCCAATTCAGAAGCTCCAAGCCTCTGCTTAGATATGGAATGGCTGTCCTTTGCTTCAGATTTCCACAGCCCATTGCAAGGTGTCATTTGCACTGGAAGAAAATGGGGGAAAATAAGAAATATGGTTCCTTGGATCTGACAGAGCAAGTGTCCCATAGATCTGTGATTCCCCTAGGATGGCGGCCAGCGGACAGTAAGGTAGTCCCATCCAAAAAAACAGAGGCCATGATAGATTCACGAGTTAACTTCCAGGGACAAAATGAAGCAAGTTTGCATCTCTGCTGTCTTGCCCCTAGCAGAAAGGAAGCAGCAGCCCTGGGGACCTCTGAAGTCCTGAGCCTGTGAGGGACCCTGTGGGATGCAAATTGGGAGCTCAGCTCTGGTAAGAAAGACAAAGACAATGGTGTGCAAGTGCCTGGCTCTTCTGACCCTGCCCCTTTACAAACCCAACTCTCTCTCTCTCTCTCTCTCTCTCTCTCTCTCTCTCTCTCTCTCTCAGAACTTCCACAGCAGATGTTCTACTAACTGATCCTGGTCTGTCCCATCAGCCCTCTCAGGCTACAGGAGACATTGGCTTTGGTCCAAAGATAAACAACACTCTGACTCATTTAAGCTCTGAAAACATCTGTCTGATGAAGCCACTTTGAAACATTGCCAAAATTCTCCATACCGTCTTGTTTGCTCTCCATACCCACTGAGTCCTCATCCTGATACTGTGGAGAGTTCTCCTGAGATCTCAGAAAGGATGGATCTCCTACAAGCTATTAGAGAGGTAAACCAGACCTGTTCTTAATTAACCATTAGGAACAAATTAACCATACCAACAAATAAACTTCTGGGGTATCAGCTGATACTATCTGTCTCTTGAGACAGTGTAGCCCAGTGGTCCTTCTGCCTCTGCTTCCTGAATGCTGAGATTACAGGATCATGGCATTATACCTGGGTTGGCAATACCTTTTAAAAACTGGTCATTTTAGTTCTTTACAGATCAGAATTCCATTCCTAGACATATACCCAAGAGGAACACTTACACATATATAACAGGAGATAAATAGTATATTTACAGGTTGAATAGCATAATACTAAAAGACTGAAAACAACCATCTATCAATCAACAGTTGGATGAATAAATAATATATCAATACAATAAAGTATTATGCAACAGTGAAACTAAATAAAATACGGATGTGATCAGCAAGACAGAAAACAATTAGTGCAATAATGATGAAGTTTTAAAAAAAAAGTACCAGGAACTGGAGAGGTGACACAGCTATTAAGAGCACTGACTCTTCTTCCAGAGGTCCTGAGTTCAATCCCCAGCAACCACATGATGACTCACAACCATCTATAATGGGATCCAATGCCCTCTTCTGGTGTGTCTGAAGACAACTACAGTGTAGTCACATACATAAAATAAACAATTCTTTTTTTTAAAACGTTCCAGAAAGATTTGATATTATAATACCTTTTATATAAAGCCTTAAAACATGAATAAAATTAACACATTGTCGTGAGCCATTAGAGAGGAAAGAAAGAATATCAGGTGAATCATTAGGTATGAGGAAAGGAGAGTGAGGAAGAGTGCTTGGGTTCTGTGGAAGCCTTTGACTAGGTTCTAATTTGGGCCTGGGTGATGATTGCACTGGGATTCATGATATCAATTAAGTATCATGAATACAATCAAGCCTGGTAGTACTCACCTGTAATCCCAGTACTCAGCGGTAGAAGGTAATCCTCAGCCACATACTAAGTTTGAGGCTAGTCTGAGACACATGAGGCCTTGTCTTAAGAAAACAAAATGAAATAAAAGTTTACAAAAAGATAAATAAAATTATCCGATATCTACAATTATGATAACACCTTAGGTGAGTGAATGAGCAATTGCTCCACAAAGGTCCACTGAGCCATTGTGTGGCATACAAACCCAACAGGGCCACCGGAGGCAGAGGGTGGGAAGGTTCGAGCCCGCTCAGGTGCCCCTCCCCACTGTTTCTCTCTCCCTCCAGCATGCTCTCAAGTCACTCTCACAATAAAATCAAGCTACCATTCAAGATAGTATCTCACACAGAGAAGAGAGAAAAGTCCCAAGAACTCATGACCTCTTATTTAGTTCCATTCCATCAATGGCGGTTGTGCTGGGCTTCAACACAACAGCAGAGTGGTAAATCAGTCAGTCTTTGTTCTTTGTTTATTTTGGGGGTCGTGGATAATATTTAAGCATTATTGCACAATAAACCTGCCTTCCTGCTTGTTGCAACAAATCAGCTTAGCTTCTGACTCCTTCAGAGCTACTGGAGGTCTACTTGCAGCTGGCCGGGCTGGCATCACCTAGCAACAGAGGGGTGGAGTGACGCAAGCCCAGGAGTCAGGCAGTGGGCGTGGCCTTCCTCTCATCTTGTCCAGGGTGGCTTACAGGTCCTCTCCCCTCTGTCCACTCCTATCCAGGAGCTTAGCAAATTCATCAACACCTCCGTAAGTGAGCAGATGGAAATGGATATGACCAAATAGTTCCGTTTCATTGAGCATTTTCAAATGCTCAGCACTAAAACAATTGCTTGATTTAGGACTGTTTAGTCTGTGCAATTTAAGAAATGACCAACTGAGCTGAGAACGTATGCTAAAAGTAGACTTTTTTTACACTCTTAACTTTAGGATTGAATATAATGAGTCTCTGCCTTCTAAAAGCTTAATTTCCATTCAGAAACCTCAGATCTCCTCTTCGTTAGTCTCACATGAAGAGCATAACTATTATTAGGGGTCCATGTGGATGGCCAGTGACAGTATTTGGGACCTTGGAGCAAAGGGGCCATTGAGAATGTTCCAGAAGCCTGTAACTGATAAGACAGGGGCACAGATTTGGAATACCTACTCCTCAGAACTCCTGCCTCTGCCTTCACCACATCTGCAAAGCAAGTTCTACCACATGTGCTTGCTATGAGCAAAATAAGATTCTGGGGCTGTGAATTTTCTGGCTATAAACAACCAAAAGGCCCTGCAGACTGGCTGTAGCCCTCCATTTGCAGACTCAGAGGACAGTGATCCTGGCCTGAGCTAGCCCAAGTCTGCTGTGTTTTAATACATAGAACACATTTCAAGCTATTTCTCTAAAGAAGTTTCACTGAGATCCAAATGCAGCAAAGAAAACCACATTCCCTCCTACCCAGCCAGGGGGCACGCCAAGGTCTTGCCTGCTTCCCTGAGTTCTAAGAGATCCCCTCACAGGCACAGTGGACTCAAAGATCGAGTCCCATTTAGGATCCACGTCTTGGTACCCATCCAAACGTATCCAAAACAATTATGACTATTTGCCACAATCTCTCTTCCAGAAGATGGTCCTAACTATATAAGATAATATCTTTGCATCGTAGTACTCCACAACAGAAAGAAAAATGGCAGACTTGAACACTACTCAGGAGCAAAGTCCCTCTCCTTCAGACATGAGAGATCACCAGAGCAGAGGCAGACTCAGAAACTGCCTGTCTGGCTTCCACAGCTTCTTAATGTTACCAAAGCCTTGCGTAAGCCCAGTTGTGACACTGTGATAAGACAAGATTCCTGGTCAGGAAGGGTCAGACAATGTCACAGCTGTGACAGGGTGACAGGTCTCCATGGAGGATTGGGTGCTTTTGCATAAGCCAAGCCATTACACGTGACCACTGAAGGTCTCTTTACCACCTCTGGAGAGTGTCGGGGAAGCCCTTAGGTCTGTTCTCTCTGTCTCAGTATTCAGGCCCACATTTGTGTTTCCCTGTATCTTTACAAGACCACCCCCCCAGAAGACTCAGATCACCCATCCTGCAAACACTTCACCTTTGCTTAGTCCGACCAACAGCCTCGCTTGAGGGAGAAAAGGGCAGGGACATGTTTGGTTGACTAGGCAAGGAGACATAGTTTTCCATCCGTGGCCACATTTCCTTTCATTTATGTCTTGCCATGACAAGAATCACTCTCTCTCCGCTAGACATGCTGCACACCTGTACTCCGATGCTGTACCCCAGAGAAACACTGCGAGTGAAGACTGGCAAGCTCCTCTCAGGTTTTCTGTCCTGCCCACTCTATCTTCACGCATCTGGCTCTGCAAAGTGAGTGCTAAGATCGGTTCAGACTGGCCCCCATCAGAACCCCTCTATCTCTCCTAAGGTGAAGCAATTGAAGAAGAAAAACAAGACCTTCTGAGGGTGTCTTCAGCCTTCTAGAAGTAAGAGATTGATGGTTTGGGGGTTCCACCTGTCTCGGCCACCCACTAAGTGTGCTCTCCAAATTCTCTTTCAGTGAGCAGTTGTGGAATGCTTCTGGGAAAGCACAAACGAATTAAGGCTGGCAGGAACCTGCTCAAGTAATAGATCACCAAGCCCTCCTGAAACACATCAGGCTGCTATAGTGATCGCTGACAGAAAACCACTGTAGTACTGATGACATGTTCTAAGACACCATGTCGGAGAGCTAGTATTGTTTTAATCCTTGCTGTCTTGCCTCTTGTTGACCACAGGTTTCATGGCTCCATTTAACATAAATCAGTCACACTTCGTGCTAGGCAGAGTGCAGCTGGTGGTCTCCATTCCACAAGGGTCCCAACGGCCTAACGTGCAAAGAAAAGAAAAGGCCCAGGTCCACCCCCTCTGTTCTACTCTCAGTACACAGAAAATCACTATCTCCTTCTCTTGCTTGTCTTCTGTATGTAATTCTGTGTATTCCTTTAAGCTGTTAAACAGAATTGCTTCTGAAATCTGAACATCTCAATCGCATTAAAATTGAGCTTCAATGATGGTTAAAACAACCTTGCATTGTGTCTATTGGTTTTAAGATTGGCACACGGAGAGCTCTCTGGATGCACTGACCTTCTGGATTTAGACGGGTAGGTACTTAGTCTGAGAGAGTTGGATTTCAGCCTATGTTTTGAAAGCATTGATATAAAATCTCGAAGAGAGCATGTCGTTTCTCCACCATGTGTGTGAAGACAATAAGAAATACACAGCAAGATGGATTGTTCTTACAAAGACATGGTGTCCAAGTCCTGCACAACACAAACAACAGGAGCTGTGATTTGTTTCTTTCTACCCGCCTGGAAATCCTTCATTTCCTTTCCCTCAGAGTACCCCGGTGGCATTACCAGCTGAGACACAAGGTCCAACGCACGTGTCGGATGCTACCACTGCTCGTTGGTGGGAATCAAGAAATGAGACGTCCCTCGGTGCACCTTACTGGAAGCCAGGCCACAGCTGCTAATACTAGATTACATTCTAATTATTTACTTTACATCCTCTTCACACTGTCATCCCAAGACCAACACATCGGGGTTTCCCCCTGAATACTAACGCCACTGTTCATCAGTATTCTTGAGCTCATCTGTAAGGCTCCACAGACAGAGAGCCCAAGCACAGGAAACAGGAAAAAAATGGAAATCCAGACTGTTCAATATCACATTAGCATGTTCCTTCCTACTGTGGCCACAAAGAGTCATTTCCCAGTTGTCTCACATGAATAGCTCCTTAACCACTTATCAATATGGATGAAGCCCAAACCCTTCACCTTATGCAAAATTTAAAAAGTGAATAGGCCTTTCTTTGAAAAATAAAATCAGGCAATTAAATCAATTCTCTCTCTCTCTCTCTCTCTCTCTCTCTTTCTCTCTCTCTCTCTCTCTCTCTCAGCAGTTGCTCCTGTCAAGTTTCCTTATCACTTAAAATTTACTGCCAGCCTCGCCACGTCAGGACCACACAAGGGGCTTCCTTGGGAAATGAGAAGCTAAACTCTAAAACACATGGAGAATGAATGACACATGAAAGGAAAAAAAATACAAACCTCTGCTTCCCCATGAGAAGAGTGCAGCTCACATCAGATGGGTGGGCCTCTGACAGGAGAGCAGCGCCCCAAGACGGTACACGACCTAGCTAGCCAGGTAGGTGGCCACCAAGATGACCTAGGGCACAGAGGGCCCCATAAGAAATATTTACTTCAATATCTTAAATGTTATCTTGCACGCAGAGACTCAGCCCACTTTTGGATGGGTCAAGATGATGAGCTACTTTTTGGAATCATTTTTATTATTTTAAAGTACAGAAAATTGAGCACCATGTATGTAACTCAGTGTAGAGGCTCGTTCTTTATCCTCTGTCTTTCTCCGTTTGGTGGCTTAAGCCACAGACTTGAAACCTCAAATTCAAGTTCAGTGGCATGGGAACTTTATATATAACTACCTCTGTAGTTGTTCCAGAGAGCTCCCCAAGCTTGGCTCCCCGATCTTCCAAGCTAGCATGTAGGACAACATAGTGGTGCATGCCCTCCCATGCTCTAGTCTTCCATGATGACGATCTCTGTCTTTAGGGCAAGCCGCAGGACACGTGACTCAGCAGCACCTACGCCCCATGCCGTTGACCTTGCTCGTTCTGCACCAAGATGGAGACACATTAACTCTCATTCAAAGGAAAGTTTGTATCTCAGTAGGGACACTCTCCTACCAGCAGCCTTCTCTTAATGTGTCCTGTTCAACATTCTCCAGCCAGCCATTTAAGTGGTAGGTGGCTCTCTTGCAGCTGGAGATCAGGGTATACAGGCTAATCCCAAGAGGCACCTCCAGCTGTGCACTGAGGGAGTCTTTTGCCATCAAAGTGAGGTTTGATGGGAGCATGTGACAAAGTAGATCAGGTCTTTGGGGCTAGCTGTTCTGTGCGTGGCTGGAGTTCTTTATCCTTTTTTCAAGCCAGGGTCTTGCCTTCTGCTTCTTCATTACAGAGGGAGTCAGGGCCACCTCCTGCCTAGTAGTTTTCATTCTTTTAACATCTTGGGCAACTAGAAAGAGACTAGGCTACCAAACTGCCAGGTTTCCTGACTGTCATATAGTCCTCCTTTCAGATCAGCGAAGACAGGTGACAGGGTTTTTTGTTTGTTTGTTTGTGTGTTTATGTGTATATGTGTGTGCATGGCCAGAAGATACCACAGGTATCATCCATGAGAAGGCCACCCACCTTTTTTAGAGACAGCCTCTGTCATTTTCCTGAAATTCACCAACTAAGCTAGCCTGGGTGGCCAACGAGCCACAGATCATCCGCCCCTGCTTCACCAGGACTGGGGTTCCAAGTACACAGCATCATGGCCGGCATCTCCGTGTGGGTGCTGGGAATCCCGCTCAAGTTCTCACACACGCAAAGGAAATGTTTTCCTTACTGAGCCGTCCCCAGCTCCTGACACACATGCATATGTAACTGGGAGCTCACAGTGCCAACAGTCCACCAAGCGCCCAGCAAGAACCAGCTTCTGGTGGTGGACAAGCCATTTCTTGAGCAGTGATTCAGTCCAGAGTCTCTTCTAAGTCATTTTAAACACTGTTCTTTATGATTAGCAAACAATCATCTAAAATAGATAGGGCCTCTAATAAAGAAAACTGGTGCTGAACCATTGAGGAGCTGGCCCAGAGTTACAGCAGAGGAAGTGACAGGCAGGCATGAGCCAGGCTGTGGGACTCCACTCTTTTTCAGGACACTAACAAACTTTACAGCAGTGAACTGTGCTGAGTCCACTGGGATTGCCAGGCCAATAAGAATGAACCAAGTCAAAGTTAAAATGTGAATGAGACGGCAGATTGCTCCAGTGCAGGGAAAAGTCAAACTCAGAATCACCAATTGCTACAACACCTGCCATTAGGGATACGTACCCTAGCCCTGGCATTAAGGCTCAACAAGGGTCATGATCAAGAGACTATTACCCAGGCTCAGTGGGTAAAGGTACTTACTGATAATCCTGACTGCAGGTTTTAAGCCTCGGGTTAGGAATTGGGAAACCTAAGTTTTCCTCCTGAACTAGTATGTAAAAGCTGTGTCCTTAAGAAGTCGTTGACTTACCTACCCTCAATTCTTTGTCTGAAATAGAAAAAGATTTGGTTTTATATGGTTTCTAAGTTTCTATCTTGATCTAAGACTCTGATTTTTCAGAACTGATGCTAACCCAACCCATGACTTCTGAGACAGGACTCCTTCTGTGAAGAAAAGTAAGAGAATACAAAATGTAGACGCCTGCCTTACTAAGAGTCTTGTTGATGGAGGCAGGACAAAGACTAGAAAGCCTGCTCCTGCCTCTCCTTAACGGTCAGAGCCAAGCCTCACTATCTATTCAACAGGCTTCCTAGAAAAGCCACACGCCCCAAGCTCACCCCAGTTTGGGCAACCACCCCACCTGTATGATGCAGAAGAGCAGAGCATGATTTACTTCATTCAGTCTGTGTGGTCAGGAGCAACAGTATGCTTAACCCAGGTTTGGACCCTAGAAAGGGTCTGTTGTTGGGGGCAAGCCCCTCTCCTGCCTGCTTGCTGACTCCTCCACACAAGTCCACAGTCTCCACTCTGGCCACCTGCCCGCCGCTCATTCCAGTTAGCTGGGCACAAAACCAAGCCATGCTGTTCTTCTGTACAAAGATGCCCTTGAGTGGAAATTCAAAACACAAGCTCAACATGTTCCATGAGGACAGGAAACCTTTTAGGCCAGCCTTGTGCTAAATCCCTAGGGTTTGGCTGCCTGTCTCTCCGAAGCACACACTCAGATCTCCCTGCCAACCTGGAGAAACCCAGTTTTCCCCTCATCCCCTCATTATTCAGTGTTGTACACTCCAAGAGCACTTTACACATTGCTTATGTCTTCTCCCACCACCTCAAGATATTTCCTCCTTAAGTACCTTGTTTCTCCAGCCTACATTTCCAGGCTCTTCCTTGCCAGGCTTATGTGTTCCTCCTATCCATTTCTTCTTTTCCTTTCCTCTGGCCAAAAAAATAAATAAAATAAAATAAAATAAAATAAAATAAAATAAAATAAAATAAAATAAAATAAAATAAAATAGAAAATGCACACACCAACAAGAATCAAGTTCTCCTTTTGTGTGCTCAGCAGAGCACTGCCCCGTTTCTTCTTTCTCTTTATCTGCACTGAGCATCGTTGGCCCTAAAGAAAGGACATCCGGTCCCCATGTGGGAGTTACTGAGAGGACTCGATGACTACCCACCCACACACCCGCATGTGCTCAGCCCTCTGCATGGTCTCTGACTTCAGCCTCACAACCGTCTTATGAAATGGTTGCTTCCCTGAGATGCTTCCTCTCAGAGCTCCATGCACTCATTAAGTCACTACAAGATCTTGTCAACATACAGATTTAGACGGTTTTCAGTGAGACCTTAAGATCTGCGTCTCTTCTACGCTAAGAGGTCATGTCAATGATAAGCGGCTGAGGACCACACCTCCAAGTTTGGCCTATCTCTGTAACAGTGACTGTACTTTCGTAATCAAGAAGCTGATAAGCTTCCACATACTGTGAGCATTTTTGACCTCAAGATTGAAGACTATACCCTCTGGCTATAATCCTCTGCTAAAATCAAAGTGTTTTTTGAGAGGCCAAATGCTTCATTATGAACATCTTCATATACAAGTGGTAACGGTTGCAGAGTGTGCTGCTCGGATCAGAAAGTGCACAAAAGGGGACTGGTACCAAAAGTAGAAGGGCAATAAAAACCAGCTCCTGAGGGTGACCCGATGTAGTTAGAGACTGGCATGATCATCGTCTTGGGGAAAGACATCTCTAAAACAGACATAAGGTCCTTCCCACAGAAGGCGGTCCTGGAAATCACTGGACCTTTCCAAGTGCATTTCTGGGGTTCCCGCTGGTGTGAGAGGCGGCTCCACGTGGTTATCTCTTCTCCTTGATGCTCATGACAACCTTCAGAAGTAGCCCACATTCTCCATTTATAGAGAAACAGAACTAAAGTCTAGGTAAATTGGTTCCCTATTCCAAAAATAAATACCAACCCAGAGAAATTCAGGTCAACTCATTCTGCACACTACAAGCTCATTGTTTCTTCTATAACACCTGAGAAGGGAGGGGGAATCAGAAACATAGACATGGGGCAGCTCCAAAGGCGGAGACCATCATCTCCCTTTAATGAAAAAAATTCTTAAAAAATAAAAGCATATGCAACTCAGAAGAGAATGATGCCTTTTGAAATGGGACCCATGGCACTGGTTGCCAGTGAAGAAGGAAAATCTAGTGGCATGGGAGGCACTGGGTGGTGCACAGGAGGATCCCTAACGTCAGTGCTTGGTGGACCTCTGCTCTCCTTTACTAGCTTGACATCCTTGGGAGCAGAGCATGGCTGAGGCCAGCCAGTCTCTACAGGAAACATACTAAAGCTTTGGGTTTGACAGCCTCCTACCCTTCCTCCTCCTCACCTGTCAAAATCTATTCTCCATACTACCCAAAGCATGATGGTATCCACTTTTCTTCACTGCCATGACCACCTTCTCTCCCAACTTGAAATGTTATTTCATTTAAAAATACAAAAAGAAGGCTGAAGAAACATCTCCATTAGTAGAGTGTTGGACCTGAGTTCAGTTCCTCAGCACCCACATAAATGTTGGGTGCAGCAGTGTATGCCTTTAATCCCAGTGCTATAGAATCACAGGAGAATCCCTGGGGCTTACTGGACAGTTAGCCTAGACTAACAGGTGAGCTCGGGGTTCAGGGAGAGACCCAGCCTCAAAATAAGCAGTAGGAAAAGGCCAGCAAGATGCCCCAGCAGGTTAAAACACATGCTGCCAAGCCTGACAGCCTGAGTTCAATTCCCAGGGCCCAGGTGGAAAAAGAAAATGGACTCCCACTAATTATCCTCTTATTTCCACATATATGCTATGATGTGCACACACATGCACACATACAGGGAAGATATTCCAATATCAACGACTGGGTTCCACAGAAACCCACATGGACAAGAACACCTGCATACACACACACACACACACACACACACACACACACATACACACACACACACACACACACACACGTACACACACACACACACACACACACGTACACACACACACACACACACACACACACACACGTACACACACACACACACACACACACACACACACTGCAGAATGTTGGCAGTAAAATATAAAGCAACTATATCAACTTTAAGTAGATAAAAGCATGCCAGAATCCCAGGCTAAACACTAATGACTTTAATCAAATCGGTGGGATTTATGTGTCCAAATCAGACCCCGCAGCAGAATCTCCCAGGGAATTATGCAGCACTTGGAATCCTGGTTCTCTTAAGTTTCTATTCAGAAAGTCTGAGGTCAGACACACAGATCTACTAATCATCATCCAGGTGTCTGCTGGAGAGAAAGAAAAGGACAAGAAAATATGTCACTGTCTCTAAAACCTTTATGCATTGAATCTATGTGGAGATTTGTTAAAATAGTCATAATTTGTGGCTCTTGGGGAAGAGGGGAAGTTCTTACAAACTCCTGTACTGTGTCTCTGGTGCTCCTGTGTGTTGGACCATGAAAGGAAGTCTATGTTCTGGTTGAGCTAGGTTTCAACCCCAGTGACCCATTGACTTAATCCATGAGGGACGGAGGGCTGTGTGCCCATGTTCGCAGACACTAGGCTGACACCACGAGGCCCTCAACTCCATAATCCCGTGGCCTTCAGTCACATAGGGCCACACCCCAGGCCCCTAGTATTCTGGCTGAACTCCACTCCCACAGTCACCTGGCTACAGCCAAGTTCACCCCACTCCACAGTTACCTGGCAACAGTCTGGTAGCCAGGCCTACTGTAAAAGGGGAAGCTTGGCCCCTCCTCTCTCTCTCTCTTATTCTCTCCTCATCTTACTCTCCAGTCTCTGTCTCTTGCTCCCCCTCTCTCCCCATGTCCTTCCCCCTCTTTCCATGTGGCCATGGCAGGCTTTTATTTCCCTAACTTTTCTCTTTCCCTCTACTTTTCTGCAACAAAGCTTTAAAACCATGGGCTGCCTCCTTCCATCTAAACCTGCGGTGCTGGAACAATGTAACAGGCCCGTACCTATGGACCACAGTTTGTGTAACAATAACTTTTTTTTCTATATTCTTTGTTTACATTCCAAAGGCTTTCCCCTTTCCCAGTTCCCCCCCCTCACCATATGTCCCATAAGTCCTCTTCCCCCCCCCATTCCCCAATCATTCCCCCCCCAACCATTTCTCTGTTCTGGTACTCTCCTACAAAACTGGATTTAGTCTTTTTCCGGACCAGGGTCCTCTCCATCCCTTTTCTTGGGAATCTTTTGCTTAGCTAATTGTGCCTTGAGTATTCAGAGCTTCTGGGCTCATTAATATCCATTTATCAGTGATTGCAATTCATGTGTATTCTTTTGTGATTGGGTTAACTCACTTAGGATGATATTTTCCAGATCCAATCATTTGCCTACAAATTGCATGAATTCATTATTTTTAATTGCTGAGTAGTATTCCATTGTATAAATATACCACATTTTCTGTATCCATTCCTCTGTTGAGGGACATCTGGGTTCTTTCCAGCTTCTGGCTATTATAAATAAGGCTGCTATGAACATAGTGGAACATGTGTCTTTATTGCATGCATGGGAATCCTCTGGGTATATGCCCAGGAGTGGTATGACAGGGTCCTCTAGAAGTGTCATGCCCAATTTTCTGAGGAACTGCCATACTGATTTCCAGAGCGGTTGTACCATCTTGCAATCCCACCAACAATGGAGGAGTGTTCCTCTTTCTCCACATCCTAGCCAGCACCTGTAAACTATGCTTGAAAATCACCCCTGTTTTCCATATGGGCTCACCTAAATTTCATCATTGAGTTTCTGTGATGATTTGTATATGCTTGGCCCAGGGAATGGTACTACTTAGAGGTATGGCTTTGTTGGAATAGGTGTTTCAGTGTAGGCATGGGCTTTAAGACCTTCCTCCTAACTGCCTGGAAGCCAGTACTCTGCTAGCAGCCTTCAGATGAAGATGTAGAACTCTCAGTTCTGCCTGCACCATGCCTGCCTGGATGCTACCATGTTTCCGCCTTGATGATAATGGCCTGAACCTCTGAACCTGTAAGCCAGCCTCAATTGAATGTTGTCCTTATAAGAGTTGCCTTGGTTGTGGTGTCTGTTCACAGCAGTAAAACCCTGACTAAGACAAGTTTCCTCCTCTTTAAGTATAGGCATTCTGAAGACAGATGCTTGGTTATTGAGCTGCACACTGAGATATCTATCGACAGATGGCTGTAGAATTTTGAAATAGGATGCTGATGCTAGAATTCTTTCCTGGGGTGAGATATATAAGGAATGCCTATCTTTCCTCCTAAGATCCTGAGGACAAGATATGATTCCACCAAAATCCTCTCTGGGTAACCAATAAGGATTACACGTAGAAGTGTAGGTACCCTCCAAAAGGCCAAACTACAGAGTGTATATATTAACCAGCAGAGATGATAGCTTTCCCATAGCTGCATAAATGGAGCCCTGTCCCCTAGTCTTTCCCACTAATATCCTTTAGCCATGCCCCCTAAATGTTGAGTCCATATGAAATTAGAACAATATTGTATACAACTTGTTAGAAGAGATGGCTGGAGACAGGTGTGGGTCCCTTGACCTTTCCTGCCCCCTCCTATGAAGGAATAGTCAACAGATGCTGCAGAACTCCTAAAGACAGTGGTAGTTTGCCTCAGAGAATAATCTTTCCTCCTTCCCCAGTCAGTGTTTGGGCACACTCATGGTAGGGCCCAGTGGGTGTGAATATCTACAGTCTCTTGACCTTATCTCCAACTCTTAGGTTTTCACTCTACTAGTTTCAAAATGTATGGGTTCAGCAATAAGAAAGCAGTCTTGTGAATCTCTAAGATCCAATAAATCGGGTCTCTCTAAGTCCCTTAACCCCAAGAAAGCCCTTACTATAAGAAAGTAGCTCAATAAATCCTATCTTTCCAGCAGATTTCTATGACCTAGTCATCTGTCTGCAGAGAAATAAACCAAGTTCCACACCCCACATCAACCAGCTTCTTCCCAACATTCCTCATAACCCAGTGAGCATTAAGGGCACAAAGGAGAACATCCACATTCTGATCATCTCTCCCATCAAACAAAGAACCTTCGCAGCGCCCTGCAGAGTAACAGAAGAGGAACAGTCAGAGGGACACCCATTCACCTCCTCATCTGGCTTAGGCACAGTGTCAGTGCTCCCAACCCCCATACACAGGTGTTCCCCGCTGTGACCACTGAAGTCAGCTTTTCTCCTTTAGACCACTTCAGTTTCTTACTGATGATAGGTTTGGCTGCTCTGGTTTATGTTGTCTAATTTCGTAAAGGCATTTTTACTGAATGTTTCTCCTGTGGCTTAAATGTATCCCCCCCAGAAATCAATACATTAGAAATTTAATCCCTCCAAAACAGCACTGGGAGGTGGGACCAGTGGGAGGTGTCTAGGCCATATAGCTCACCTCTCAGGAAAAGATTTATGCCCTTTTAACGGTCTTGACAGAAGGAAAACATTTTTTCTTGCTCTCTTTCTCTTGCCCTTCAACCTTTCAGGCTGTTCTTTATAAATTACTCAAACTCGGGCTTTCTGTTATAGTCATCAATAACAAAAAGGCTGTGGTTGTTTCTAACCCACTGTATCCTGTTGTTAGGACACCAGTTTTTAAGACCCCAAACTGTGGTTTTTATAAGGTTACCACCTACCTAGGTTTGCTCCACAGGACAGAAATTCCCTTGTAAGAAAATATCTTCTATTCTTCTGGGACATCTTTTCTAAGAGCTCCACCACTGACAGAAAGAAAGAAAGAGAGAAAGAAAGAAAGAAAGAAAGAGAGAGAGAAAGAAAGAAAGAAAGAGAGAGAGAGAGAGAGAGAGAGAGAGGGAGGGAGGGAGGGAGGGAGGGAAGAGGAGAGGAGAGGAGAGGAGAGGAGAGGAGAGGAGAGGAGAGGAGAGGAGAGGAGAGGAGAGGAGAGGAGAGGAGAGAAGAGAAGAGAAGAGAAGAGAAGAGAAGAGAAGAGAAGAGAAGAGAAGAGAAGAGAAGAGAAGAGAAAAGAGAAGAGAAAACATCCGTCTCAGCTAGTAGTTACATGACAGAGACAGCTACTCTCTTCATCTTAGTCATCCGCAATTCCCTTCAGAGAATGGCTTCTTCTAATATATTGGGTCTTATGGTTCTTGTAGATTCATGACACAAAGTGAACCAGACCAGTGACGGTAATAAAAATAAATCTGAGATGGTCAGAAGGTGGGACTCTGAGCCCACTGGCTTCCTAAGATAAGATAGAGCTGATATATAAAACAGCTAATGGCCACCTTGTCACCCATGTGGAGGAGCCATCAGAGAGCCAAGCCAATATAGAGAAAGAGAGATCTAAACTGCCCAAAATAGCCAGTTACAAATGTCAGTATCTTCACTTCCTGTTTGCTGTTCTGAAGTGAGTTTCTCTTAGTTGCAGCTGGTCATGACATGGCTGATGGATGGTTTATATGATAACAATAAGAGGTCTCCTCCACACAGCACTTGCTACATACGTGCCAAGCTCTCACAGTTGGGTCTTGTATGATATTCATCATCACTATCTCCACTCCACTTAATGGCTGAGAAACTCAAAGCAGAGGGTTTCCTTAAGACATCCTCCTCGCAAGTCTGGATCCAGACTCAAGCAATATAGACCTAGATTGAGTTCTCTAACCATGACTGCTCAAAGAGTGGACCATGGACTGGAGCCAGTCTACAAACTATTAACTGTTTGCTTTTTCCATAGTTGGAGGAACATTATTCAACAGTCAGAGTGCCTTGGACATAAATCACAGCTTTTCTTCAAGTGCTCTTAAGTTCCTATGAATAATGTTGGTGTCACTTGGCAATCCCCAAGTATATTACTTCTTGACTCAATCCCAATGTTTCTTTTAAAAGAAAAAAAAAGTCATTTGATGTATTTTTAGTTCCCGTGACTCTGGGTTAGAATGGGATCCTAAGTCCCTAATGGAGTGATTAAGATGCCAGAGTGTTATGAGTTAAAGATACAGAGCTATAGCAATGGTTAATGGTTTCTTCCCAGTGTGTCTTACCCTAAATGGGCAGAACTAAGGCAGATGGATTCAAAATCCCAGCCAACAGAGGAGCTCAGGAAGCAATGTGTGATTCAACCAGAAAGCTGTATGAGGGACCCTAATGAATGTTAGTCTATTTCTGAACAGGCCCTGAATCCCAGCTGCCTAGGAGACTGAAGCAGGATTGTAAACTCAAGGCCTGAACCGGCTTCATCATGAGTTCAATGATAGCCTGGGCAATTTATCAAGAGCCTGACTCAAAATTAAAAATAAAAAGAAAGCTGTAGGTATTGCTCAACACTTATCTAGCATGTATGAAGCAATAGGTTCAATTGAAAAGGAACAGACAGACAGACAGACAGACAGACACACACACACACACACACACACACACACACACACACACAGAGGCGGGATGGGGGAAATATACCTTTAGCCTATACCTTAGAACAACCAAACAGTGACTAAGACACAAGATTAATTCAATTCAATCCAACCTAAAGTAACAAAAGCATAAACAAACAAACAAAAATTGTGTCTTTTGAGCAAGCATGTCATGTAAGAAAGTTAGACAATAAGTACAAAATTAAAAATGTTGGGTTTTTTGGGTTTTTTGGGTTTTTTTTTTTTTTTTTTGAGACAGTCTCACAAACACAGGCTGGCTTTGAACCTGCTCTGTGACTGAGAATGACCTTGAACTTCTGATTTCTGCCTCAACCTCCTTGGTGCTGGAATCCCTCACTTGAGCCACCACAGCTGGTCTGTGCAACCATAGGGATCAGCTGAGGCCTCAAGAAACTCGGCTCCCTGCATGCTAGGTAAGCTCTCTACAATGAGCTGCATCCCCAGTCCCAGGGGGAAATGCCCAACCTTGTTAGTCATCAATGAAATGTAAAATACGACCATAAAGATACCACCACACACCCACTAAAGACTAAAAATAAAACAACAGCTGCAACTCTCATATCTGGTTGGCAGAAATAGAAAATAGGCAGTTTCTTATAAAATTAAAATATACCTGCCCTCTGACCCAGCTTTTCTAGTCCTACATTTTCCCCCAAGAAACTTAGACAGCATATGTTCACAGAGTTACAAAGAACACCCACAGCTTCATGCTGGAAAAACCCAAACACCAGCTAGGAGTCAAAAGAGTAAATAAGTTTTCCACTATTCCTATTATAGAAGTAGACAAATGAAATAGAACAGACAAGATATCAATATGTACAGCCACGGGGCTGAGAGAAGAAATATGTAGAGGCACAATGCTGAAAGAAACGGAACACAGAGTACATCCAATATGAAGCCACTGACATGACGTTCTAACATAAGCAAACAAATCTCATGTAAAAAGAATATCAGAGTGGAGGCTACCTCTTAGATACAAACCAAAAGGCTACAAAGTAAAAATGTGTCTCTCTTTTCCATCTCCTCATCTTACTATAAACATCAAATCATAATATTGTATAATTTTATAATATATTTATTTATTCATCTATTGAGACGGCACATGCCATGGTGTGTGTGTGTAGAGGCTGGATCACATCTCATCTTCTAGCACATGGAAACCAGGGGTGGATCTCTGGTTCTCATGTTTTATGTCCAGCGCCTTCACCAACTCAAGTAGTAACTTTAGTAGTAGTTGTAGTTGTAGTTGTAGTAGTAGTAGTAGTAGTAGTAGTAGTAGTATATAAGCATACTGTAGTTGTCTTCAGACACACCAGAAAAGGGCATTAGATCTCATTATGGATGGTTGTGAGCCACTATGTGGTTGCTGGTATTTGAACTCAGGACCTTTGGAAGAGCAGTCAGTGCTCTTAACCACTGAGCCATCTCTCCAGCCCAAGTAGTAACTTTTAAACCAAGATATTTATGTAAGCAAATTAGCCAGTCAAGCAGGAGTACTAGAATAAATGTCACATCTAACAAAGGAAGGGAAATGGGACTGGTCTGCTATAATACGCAAATGAATGCCTATGAAAGGCAGATATAAGATCTGGGAAAGACTTGTGCTATGTCACATGAAAATATGCAAACTTACTTCACTTGATTTTAGCCAAAAGGCAAGAAGCGATATATGCAAACTTACTAATAGCCCAACTTTTTCTTTTTAATTTCTGGATTTTCCCTATGTTCTATAAACTAAGTTACATAATGGGGAAAATAACTGAAAACTCCATAGATTTGAATGATTGAATGAATGAATGAACGAACAAATAAGTATCCTCTCTCTGGTCAGTGTTGTACCAGGACAACATAAGCAGCCACTACCTTCCTGGGTTCTCTCTCTCTCTCTCTCTCTCTCTCTCTCTCTCTCTCTCTCTCTTTGACATGAAGATATACTTAATCCCAGCACTCAGGAGGCAGAGGGAGGCAGATCTCTATGAGTTCAAAGCCAGCCTGGATTATACAGTGAATTCCAGGCTAGCCAAGGCTACGTGGCGAAACCCTGTCTGAAAAAAATAAAACAAAAATAGTTGCGTCTATGAGTCAAAGCTTTTCTTGGAGAGATGCTGCACATGTGTCTACCCAACCTAGATAGAGAGCACACACCACAAATACCACCAAAGTCAACTCTGTGAACCAATGAATTTTATTGGAGTTACTTACAGGAATATGGATGAGGTGTTACTTACAGGAGCAGATGTGACTGAAAGACAGCTAGATCATCAAAGCCCATATCAGCGCATGGGCGACAGCTCACAAAAGCTAGAACCGTGAAGCACACTGCGCGGCCTACAGGCAGATGAACGGGCTGGAGACTGTCCTTTCCAAGTCAGTTGGTCTGGACCTCTTCAGGCCATTGGTGTGGTCTTAGAGCTCCTTAGCAGTTTGGCTTATGTGAGAGTTATCTGAGACTGACATCCAAGCAGTCTCTACTGATTATATAGTCTTGGAGAGGAAGGGACCTTGTGAATCTGGTCAGTTTCAGGGACTTCCTGAAGCTATCTTGAGTTGTTTACTTTCTGTCTTGAGAAGCTTCTTTGGGAGTTAGAATATCTCAATCTTGGAAGAAACTGTTACACAACAGTTGGACTAGGAATAAGTTCATATTCTCTTCACTTGGCATAATGTGAATCATTTGCCTGCCTCCAATCCAGCCTTCTAAACAATACATCTGCAGGAAATATTAGGACACTTCACTGCCGTTCTTCCCTTGTTTGTTGGACTTCCAAGTGTCCTTTTGCTGAACTATTCACTATTGTTTCTTAGTTACCTTCTGCTTCCTACACCTGTGTAACTCCCACTCTAGCTGTGACATAAAATGGCTCTGAATTTTCCAGCTTTCTATAAAATTATACAATAGGAATTTTTTAATTATCTGTGAGATTCACTTCTTATTATATTTTTTAAATGAGATGAGCTAGCCTCAAAATGGATAATTTTTCGTCTCAGCCTTCTGACAAATTAAAATTTTGCTCAGCATCAGTAAGAAAAACAAATTTGTGGCTTTGTCTCAACTGCTTTCTGAGGGTGCCCATTAAGCTAGCCCTGAAAAGCCCTCTCCTAATGAAAGGTCTTTCTCGGATTGCTTCGCAGATGAATTTTTGAATGCCCACTTTGCTTCTCTAAGTGTTGGGGAAGTTAGGATAACAAGCCAAGGCCACTTTTCATTCCACAGTCTAGAACATTTACAGCAGTCACCGATTCCAAATTGTGTCATCTCTCAGCCAAGGCAAGGGACATCCAGACCTGGTCCCTAAACCAAGCCCCCAGGACAGACCAGAAAAGAGAATAAATGTGACTAGCTCTCCCATCGGTCTGTCCCAGGATAAAGGATGTGTCCCCTGATGCCTGCCCTGCCTCACCAGCCAGACCCCAACCCTGTAATGTGATAACAAGCACATTCATGCATTGTTCTCCTGACCCAGAAACCTGCCAACTGAAGTTGAGCCCCTGAGAAAGTTTAGTCATAAATCTTTACTAAGGTTTCTCTGAGAAGAAGGGCCCATCTCTCCAAGGCCCACCTCAGAACCTCATTGTAATAAATTCAGATTTGGTGGAAAAAGTAGGACTCTTTTTCCATTAATTTTTTATTTATTTGGTTGGTTGGGGTTTTCATTTGTTTGTTTCATTTGTTTGTTTCCAAGTAGTTATAGAGTCACTCTTGTAGCTATTATCTCTCAGAAACACAGTTTTAAAACATAAAGCATTTTACTTTGCTTATGCGTAAGACCAACAGTCCAGGAGGTCACGCCCTAGAGTAAAACTATGCAATCCCTGTCTCCCTAATAATGTTTACATTGATTTCATGCGGAAATGATCATAGAATTCAACAGAATATATTCCTAAAACTTATTTTACTAGGTTTTTTTTCCACTCTCTTAATGTCTTTACCAGACAAATTTAAAATACAGATAGTATACATGTTACCTGTCTTCTTGACATCATCCATTTCAAACATGATTAATGGCCCTGATGTAACTAAGTACCTGCAAGTGCTCACACTGCTCAGCATGGAGCATTCTACATAAAAATCCCAGGTGAGAAGCAGCCTCGTTCAAAGGTAAGTATCGTGTGCATGTCTGCCCCTCCACCTTTCATTTTGTGGTTCGAATGGCCCTGCCTTTCATTTTATCTGCCAATACAGATGTCATACATAAAGCATGTTCCCCCATACTCTAGCTGACCCTTAGCTGCCTGCCACTATCCTGGCCTGACTGTTCTTGTGGGAATGACTGTGTTGCTGTTTAGGTCTCCTGAGTGTCTCCATAGAAACATCCAACCAGGGAACCAGAGGCTACTAGAGGAAGCAGAGGGCAAGCAGAGGGCAAGCAGAGGGCAGTATCGGTATCAGGCCTCAAGATGGCATGTGCCCTTATTCATCCGAAGTCAGGGATCCTGCTGAGGCACATTTGAGAAGAGAAGAGAAAAACTCTTAGCCAAAGCACAGGGATAGCAAACAAGATGCTTGCAAGAGAGACAGGTTACCTGGGACCCCTAGGGAATAGCACCCATTGAATGGGAAAAGCCCAGGAGTAGGCCACTAAGCCTTCCCCTCTACCTAAATCATAACTGATAATGATGATCTCTTGATGCATTCACCTCCCCCACACAAAGCAGAGCTGTCCAGTGAGGAGGGCAGTAATTACTGAAAACACTCAACTAAGCTTCTTTCTGGTCCTTAGGAGGCAGAAGACGGTGACAGGAGGAAGCCAGGGCCATTTGAAAAGCAAAATACAGTGCTGTTAATTTCTAAACATAAAACTGAAATGGCGTTATAGGTAAAACAAACAAAAAACACACAAAAAAAACCAAAAGACAAACAAACAAACAAACAAACAAACAAAAAGCTTTCTATTACTTTGCAGTTCCGAACCTATTCTGGCAACCCTGGATTATTGCCTGCCTTCATCTCTTACCCTGCTGGTATTGTGCCTGCAGCTGAGTTCTCTGATTCTGGAATATTCTAGCACTTTTTTTATTCCCCTCTGACTGTCCTTGCAGTTGGCTTTAGACAGTGCTATGCTGTTGTATTTATCCCCCAGGGCTTCTTGCACTTCGGCTAGTACAAAAGACACACACTATTATACACAGAGACTGCCCTGCCTCCTGCCGCCATTTCACCAGACAGACTTTGATGAAGCAGAGGTCATTTCCATGGTTAATGTTAGCAGCCTGAGCAGGAAGTCCTCTCGGGCTCATTATTGATTCTATGCCGTGCTTTTATTTTGCTTGCTTGCTTGTTTGCTTTCTTTCTTTCCTTCCTTCCTTCCTTCCTTCCTTCCTTCCTTCCTTCCTTTCTCTTTTCCTTAACAAAAAATGTTTTTTTAAGCACTTGTGGACACCCAGTGTAAATTCAGTCATGTTATCCTATCTGAGCAGTCACAACATTTGTTCTTACGGAAGATTCTGATATAATTGAGGTTTTAATATAGAATTTATTTAAGGTAAGGAAATGTTAGATGGGGAAATGCAGAAACTGAGAAATCAACTGTGAAGTCACTCTGCTGGCTGTTCCAGGACCCTCAGAAGGGTCCTTTCCTTCAAGAAGGAACATTTCTAGAGACCCCTGAGAAACAGGGTGCTGGAGCCCTTTCTACCTAAGACATACTGGGATTTAATTTTGGACAATGGAAACAGTTTTCCAAAATAGATCCTATTGGGAAGCCACCAATTGGCCCCAGATGAGAACAGCTGAGGAGCTGACGTCTCATTGAGCTACGGTTTCCTTTCCTTCCTTCTACATTTTCCAAATTCTTCTCCCGAGACAGATCTTGATTCTGCTCCTGGTTCTTAAGAAGCAAGAAGCATGCTGACTTTTTAAAAAGATTTGAGTGAGTGTGTGTGTGTGTGTGTGTGTGTGTGTGTGTGTGTACATGTTTAGGGGTATTTATAGAAGTTTAAAAAAGAAAGGCATCAGATCCTCTGGAGCTGGAGTTATGGGTGGTTGTGAGTTTCCCAGCTTGAGAACTGAACCTGGGTCCTCTGTAAGAGCAGCAACTGTTCTTAACCACTGGGCCATCTTTACAGCCCTATGGTGTGACTTGTAAAAAGAGAGAAAGAGTGAGAGAAAGGGTGGGAGAGAGAGACATGCAGACACAGAGAGACAGACACACAGAGAAAAAGGTCAAGCTATTTAAATCCCACCCATATTTAGTAGATCCCTTTAAAATATCTTTCCAAAGAGCAGTAATGAATGAAAAAATATCAAACAAGAGAAAATTTATAAAGTAAAATTAGTAATGTAGATATAAAAAACTTTGACTACATCATATTTAAAAAAAGAAACCAGACCTTTTAACAGGCATCTTAGGAGGGCTTTGCTTCCCTTTGGGGGTGGAGCCCACTAGGCCACCGAGCACACTTCTGATTCCACGCCTTTGCTCTTTCTGCCCTATCTCACAGATAGACCAAAAAATCCACTTTGTTTGTTAAAGCTTTAATAAAAAAAAAGATTTATCTTTAAAATGAAAGGCCACACAAAGTACAGAGTTCTGTGCATTGTCATTTTTTTTAACTCAGCGGCGTCTTTATTGCCATGGTCTTGATTTTTTTTTTTTTTTAATAACTTACATCCACTCGGCAGCTTCAGATCCTCATGCATTGCAGAAATTCCAAGAAACCTCATCACAAAGCCTATTCCTTCACGGCTCCCTCTATAAAAGGGAGCCGTGCTTTGCCGGATTATAGCCCTGTTCAGACAAGGACCAGCAACTCCTTTATGATTCCTTTGTTCTCACCAGATACCCACAGAGCAAGGCCACTGGCGAATTTGTTTTACTGAAACTCTGATCCAAGAAAACATAAAATCCACAGAGGAGAACACAACTGGGGCTCCATGAGTAAAGAGAGGTCTTTCCTCCTTAAGGGACTCAACTCTTCCTGGAATGGGGTCTTGTGATATAACACTGTATCCCACTACTGGGAAGACTGAGACAGGAGGATCACAAGGATTGCCTGGGTTACAGGGTGAGCTCATGATGTGCCTGGGCAAGTTAGTGGGTCCCTATCCAAAAGTGGGGTGGGGGAGACAGTTCAGGGAAAAAGGGTAGAGCCAGCATATACATACATATATGTGTGTGTGTGTGTGTGTGTGCGTGTGTATACATATATATATACATGTGTATGTACATGTACATACACCTATACATACAATAAAATAAAACCCTTCTTTTAAGTGATGATTGACTGAAAATATAAAGTTCCAAGTCTACCTTGACCTTAGGAGTGAAATGTTTATCACTTTATCAACCCTCTGTAAGGGTTAATATTGATTGTCACATTGTCTGGCTAGAATCACCTAGGAAACAAGCCTCCAAGCATGCCTGTGGGAGAGTATCCGGATTGGTTAATAGAAGCAAGAAGACTCACCCATCTGAACTATGGAATCTCCAGGCTGGGGCTGGAGGCTAGGACTGAATAAGAAAGAGAAAGTAACTGAAGGAGAGCATTCATCTCTGATTCCTGACTACAGATGCAATGTGACCAGCTGCCTCCGGCTCCTGCCTAAGCCAGGATTCCACCCCTGCTAAGGTGGACTGTACTGGGAAACTATGAGCCAAAATAAACCCTTTCTTCTTTAAGTTGCTTTATTGGGGCATTTATCATCACAGCATCAGGAAAGGTAAGTAAAGTTCTGTCTCATCTCTAAATAAAGACACTCCCCACTTCACCTGTTACATCACTGAAAATACAATATGGAACTCTAAATGCTTCTTATATGGGACTTCCCTTTCTCCAAAACATGAGTGTCATAGGACAACTTAGAAGAAATGAAGTGGCCTGAAGTGCCTGGGCCACCAAATCTCCCAAACAAGAGCAAAGGTGCAAAATTCCTCCAACCTAAAACCAGGCAAAGGCTCTTCCCTAATATGTGTAACAGTTTGGGAAAGAAGAGAAAAAAAACTAGAGGGGAAAATGAAGATGAGGTGGAGGTAAAGAGAGGCAAATCTCTGCTGAGATATGGACACGCTTTTAGCAACCATTCAGTCCATGAGGTCTACATTGGTTGTCAATAATCCTTAACAATATTAGAGTTCACTACACTATGATTTACAATGAAATGTGAATGTCTAAAACAACCAAGCCTTTTTTTACTTCAATTTTTCTTCTTGTGAGTTTGCCAAGCATGTATTCCATAACTTGCCAAGCAAAATAATTCTACCGCCCATCAAGAAGGCCCTAAGAGGAACCAGAAAGAGAAGCCAATAGGGCATGTCTAAAGAAAAATAAATGAAATGACATCTTAGAGTAAGTAGTCTTATTTTCTATTTACAATCAGCAGACATCTCTGAGGAGAACTAGTGTGTGCACAATGGGAACACACATTCATGTCTCCCTAGGGGCACTTCTGGTGATCATATTGACAAACTATATGTACCAAAATATAATCTTTGAGTTGCATTTGTTCTTCTGAAAACAAGCCCATATGTCTCCGTTCTCACTGATGTTTCTTTTTCCATCTGCGGCAAAACAGGTTGGGGGGAAGGTGCCCCACCCAACCTTAACCAGGAAGTTGAAAAGTCAAGGAAGGTCTGAATGCAGGGATTCCCTGGAAGCTGACTATACAGGCAAGCCACCATGCTCCTGTGGTGTCTGCTTCCTCCTCTAAAAATGATCACTAAAAGAGCCCTTCTTTAATTAAAAGTGAAAAAAATTAAACTTGATAAATTGTAGGCAGAGAAGATCAAAAGGCAGACAGAATTAAGCACAGACAACGGCAATACAGACAAGCAGTAAGTGTGCTGTCTGGGGAAAGCCGCCGTCCACTGAGGAGTATTGACATCCGTGATTATTTTTTCAATTTATTCAACCTCTTTAAGAGTAAAGAGTTGTCAATGTTGATGTCTCACACATAATAAAACCAAGAAAATCTCCCTCCCCCTTTCAAAACTTCAAGAAAACAGTTCAATGTTCAGTGACCTGTGGTTAGGACACCATTGTTTTGAACAGATGTGATCACAGACAATGTACCAGGCATGTACTAGTCAGGGACAGACCTAACAAAGAAAGGTAAGGTTACAGCTTAATGGAAAGAGGTCAAGTCAGATGCTAGCAGCCAACCAGTGGACTGGGCATTGGGTCCCCAGTGGAGGAACTGGAGGGTGATTCGGAGGAGCTGAAGGGGTTTACAGCCCCATGGGAAGAACAATGATTTTGGCTACTCATATGCCCCAGGACTCCCAGGGACTAAACCATCAACCAAAGGGTATACATGGTTCCAGCCAAAAGTGTGGCAGAGGAATGCCTTGTCAGGCATCAGTGGGAGAAGTGGTCCTTGGTCAGGTAAAGGCTCAGTAGATGCCCCAACAAAGGGAAACCGAGGGGAGGGGAAGTGGGAGTGTATCGGGTGGAGGGGCATATACGTGGAGGCAGGGGGTGGAAGGAAGGGTTGGGGGTCTTTGGGGAGGGGGAAAATCAGGAAAGGTTTTGCCATTGGCAATGTAAATAAAGACAATATTCAATTAAAAAAAAAGAGAGGTCAAGTAAATAGGTAATGGAAATATAAAGGGATAAATACACTGCATTTTAATATTCAGCTTTCTTTCACTTTAGCAAAGCCAGAAACAGCTGAGCACAGGCCATTTTGAAATGGTAGGAAAGCACAAAATATATTGTCATCCCTGTTTGGAAGACGAAGTCAGGAACCACCAGCCACTGGGAGCCTGATGTGTCCAAATTTCAATCCAAAAGCCACAAAAAGGGAGATTGCCATGTGATCAGTTAAAAGTCTGAAAGAATAGCAAGGTGTCCATACCCTACGCTCAGGGGACATAGGACCCTTTTGTGTGATTATTTTTCTTATGTGACAGGCTTTTCCCATTGTATTAGTCAGGGTTCTCTAAAGGAACAGAATTGGTAGAATGAATATGAATGGATGGATGAATAGATGGATGGATAGACAGACAGATAGATAGATAGGTAATTGATTGATTGATTGATTGATATAGAGATAAGGAGAGAGAGAGAGAGAGAGAGAGAGAGAGAGAGAGAGAGAGAGAGAGAGAGAGAGACTGGCTTACAGGGTGTGGTTTGGCTAGTTCATGACAGAAATGGCAAGAACAGTCTGGCGTTTGTCCAGTCCACCCTCCTGGCTGTCTCTGCAGTCCCAATCTGGTGCTGGGACCCCGGAGGATTCCTAGAGACCTGCAGATCTTCTGTCAGTCTATATTGGAATCCTGAAAAAGTAGGATTGAATACTGGCTGAAGCAACAGGATAGTTGGACTTGCTGATAAACATGAGGGTGATCAGGCAAAAAGTCTCCTCCCCTTTATGCAGAAGTGTGGCTGAGACTTAAGGTGAGTCTTCCTGACTAAAGTAATCTGATTAAGAAGACCCCTCCCGCTGGGTGTTGGTGGCACACGCCTGTAATCCCAGCACTCTGGGAGGCAGAGGCAGGCGGATTTCTTGAGTTCGAGGCCAGCCTGGTCTACAGAGTGAGTTCCAGGACAGCCAGGGCTATACAGAGAAACCCTGTCTCGAAAAACCAAAAAGAAGGAGGAGGAGGAGGAGGAGGAGGAGGAGGAGGAGGAGGAGGAGGAGGAGGAGGAGGAAGAAGAAGAAGAAGAAGAAGAAGAAGAAGAAGAAGAAGAAGAAGAAGAAGAAGAAGAAGAAGAAGCAGCAGCCCCCTCCCAGGAGTACCCCCAGCTTGGGTTCTAGCTGGTTCTTGATGTAGCCATCATGCCCGTACTTTCTCTTACAGCCTTCTACCTATGGAGGGTAAAATGTTCTGTAAGGAGACCCAAGGCAGAATAGAAGACGGAAATTCTAAATATAGTAGCACAGGAGGTTCAAGCAGAAAGCTAACGTTTAATTTATGAGAAAGCATATGTGCTATTATACCTTATTCTTTAAAAGAATTTATTTATTTATTTATTTATTTATCTTATGTATATGAACACACTGTTGCTCTCTTCAGACACACCAGAAGAGGGCATCAAATCCCATTACAGATGTTTGTGAGCTACAACATGGTTGCTGGGAATTGAACTCAGGACCTCTGAAAGAGCAGTCACTGTTCTTAAATGCTGAGCCATCTCTCCTGCCCTATACTTCATTCTTATTTGATGCATTCAGGCCTACTTCTTTGTTTGGCAACTTTTAAAAGTTTAAGAAGGGAACTAATTTAACAAATTAAATTTCTACCCTGTGATTACCTTTTAAAAATATAACACTTTCTATCCCTTCAATAAATGTAGGCTTTGAAGACTCCACCTTACTTTAGGTCCTACCTGCATCAAAGCAGAGACAAACAGCACTTCCCGGACAATAAGCATAAACTTGGAAAGATGATGGGGAAAAGAATAAATAAACAGAGTGCCATGGAGCTGTCAAAGACAGAAGCAGAATACAAAGGGTCAGAAGAAAAAGACTTATTTGAGATTCACAATGTAATATTCCCAGAGGGTCTAAAGCTAAAGCCTGAGAGTCAGAAGAAGAAAATAAAAAACAATCTTCTAGTTTCCATCTCTCTGAAGACATAGATGGTGATAGACCATGGCCCTCGGGATATGCATTTGAAGTAATAGGAGTCTTATTTATTTTTCTATTGTTACACCATAAACAAGGCAACTTATAAAAGGAAATTTTTAATTTTCCTTTATGGTTCCAGAGGGGTTAGTCCATGACCATAACAAAAGGAGTACAGCAACAAGACAGACAGACATGGTCCTGGAGCAGTAGCTAAGAGCTTACATCTGATCCACAAACATGAGGCGGAGAGGGAGTGGGGAGGGAGGGAGAAGGGAGGGAGGGAACTGAGAATAGCTTGGGCTTACGAAACCTCAAAACCTCCCCCCAGTGCACATCTCCTCCAACAAGGCCACACCTCCGTATCCTTTCCAAACAGTCTCATCAAACACAGGAACCATGGGAGCCGCCCTTACACAACCCACCATGGGGATGAAAAATCTTTCTAGATTGCATGTGTGCACTTGACTAGCCTCTGTCATGTATTTATAATTGACTATAGTAACTCTCTTTTACAGGATAAAAAATGAGTTACATATTTTAGCAGTGGAGTATAATACTTGGGTGGGGAGGTATGTGTGAGTGTGTTTATGTACAGTATGTGCATGTGGAGGCTGGAGATTAGCCTCAATTATTTTTTCTTCAGAAACTCTCCACCTAGAATTTTTTTATATTTGTTTTGTTTTGTTTTGTTTTGTTTTGTTTTGTTTTGTTTGAGACAAGGGACCTGGATTCTCCAAGTAAGCTAGGCTAGCTGGCCATCAAGCCCCAGGAATCTGCCTGTCCCGACTCTACAACAGATTACAAATGTACACAGCCAACATGCCTAGCTTTTTTTCCTCTTTAAACCTCAGCTCTGGGGATCAACTTCAGGCCCTCGTACCTGCACAGCCAGCACTTTGCTAACTGAATTATCTCCCAACTGTGGTCTGTGCTTTCATTTAAGGGAATTTTGAAATGACGTACTTCATCTGCATGGGATATTCCAATATCCACCACCACATGATCTGCTGAAGACACAACCAAACTCACAGTTCTCAAGTAAATATCAGTGAACTTAGTCTAAAAGGTGTTAAGGCTTTATTGGACAGAGCTTCTGGGGAGATCTGGAACAAACCTGATTTGATAAGAGAGTCACCAGGGTCCATTTGAGCACCATCATGATTACTAAGATGTTCTCAAATGAGCCTATGAAATCAGCTTCTCACAGCCTGGCTGCCGCCTTAAGACTACATTGAGCCCTGAGCACGCAAAGACAAGTGGGTCTGTGCATCTACATCTGTCCTCTTGGGCCTTTCCTGGGTTCTTCTCCTGTTTGTTTTGTCCAATTCCGATGTGTCTGTTTTGGTTTTATCTTATTATATTTTATTATTATCTCTTACAAGACTGTTTGTTTTCTAATGAGAAGCGAAAAGGGAATAGATCCAGATTTGCAGGGCAGGGGGGACTGAGAAGAGTCGAGGAAGGGGAAACTATAATCAGTAGATATTACATGAGGAAAAAAACCTATTTTCAATAGGCAGAGGGTTATTGGAGGGAAGTACACTACCGTGGTGCCACTCTCAAGTGCTAAATTCAAGAATTCTTCCCGTAAAAGTTATGAAAATGCTTATATCTATGATGAACGTTCATGGAAACCATGACTACAGAAGGTCAAGTTTGTAAGCCAAATAAACCCTTTGTTGTGATCATAAAAAGAGAAAGAGGCGTAAGAACAGGTTCTATGGGGTGTGGGGGAAGGAGGTGCCTCAGTGGGTCCATGCCAAGACATCCCTTCCCCCTGAGGAACCAGACTCACAACAGTACAGTATAGAATAGAGTTTACTTAGGGCATGGGGAGGGGGTTAAGAGGGTAGTAGAGACAGAGAGAGGGAGAGAGAAGGAGAGAGTAGAGAAGTAGAGGCCGGCCGTGGCCACGTGGCGGGAGGGAGGGAAGAATCCAGGAAGGCGAGAAGCTAAGAGAGTAAGAGAGATAAGAGAGGCAAGAGAGAGAGAGGAGGGGCAAGGAGCCCCTTTTATAGTGGGCCAGACCTACCTGGCTGTTGCCAGGTAACTGTGGGGTGGAGCTTAGACAGAATCCTAACAGTACAGAGGGATTTTAATCCTCCCCAAGTTGCTTTGGTCATGGTGTTTCACCACAGCAAGAGTAACCCTAACTAAGACAACACCTACCATTGACCCTTGGCCTCTACCTGTGCATATATGTGCAAGTGCACCCTCACATACATGCATGCACATGTATCTCTCTCTCTCTCTCTCTCTCTCTCTCTCTCACACACACACACACACACACACACACAAAAAAAAAAAAAAAATCAGTAGTTGCTCACTGGACTTTGTATGCTAAACAAAGGAATGCAAAATTTTGCCCTTCATGGAGAGATGGGGAACCTTGAAACAGTTACAGTAAGTCAATGTTGATCTGCCTGGAAGGTGAATCTGATGAGGGAGTCAAAGTCTTCGAGAATAGAGTGGAATCTCATTGAAAAGGGTCTTGAAGAATCTGAATTGCAGACATTGACCATGGGGATTAAAAAGGCAGAGCTGGGCTCAGGGAAAATAGAATTAGTGGGCCTGATTCAGGATGCAAGAAATAGAGATGTTTCTTCCTTCCGTTTGGAACTCAGAAGACTGACACCACAGGATGGAAAGCTAATTCCAGAAGTAAATAACGATAATGAAAGGCGTAACTATCAAGGAATGTTGAAGGGATACATGAAGACAGGTCGTTATATTAACACCGAATCTAAATTTCCACCTCAAGTTCTTAAGAAACGTGTGTAATAACAATTTCGGTTATCTTTCGGCATTTATGGCGAATCTGCGATGCTGAAAAGACTCCATTTACAAGCTCACCCTGAGACTCCCAGTGACCCCACCCCACCCCCAGCTGCACCTGTTCCACGTGGGTTATTTATGATGCAGCTGTCGGAGCAGTTGGGATCCGCACGGTGCTCCAGCACAACACAAAACAAACAATTCCGCCCCACCACCTTGGCTCCCCTTTAATTCAGACTTAAATGAAGAGGCCTGTGAAAGAGAAAGTCTCGTCCCTCATTCAAGGCTGTAAATGACACAGCCAAGGTCAGTCTTAAAGTACCGAAACTCACGCGGCGACACCCTTTCTCTAAAAAGTGAGCTTTCGGTGACGAAGTCCATCTGAAACCTCCGTGGTATTTATTTATGTGTTTCCGTGTTTGTGGATGATCGCCCTGCAGGATAGCCTCTCTAAGCTTTGCAGCTGTTGATAATGAGTGTCTGCCCAAGTGTGGATTTCTTTTACAAACACATTTATCAACTATCAAACATAACGACTGGCGAAGACTTTGTGTATTCCGGGACTTGTAGCGTCCTTTCTCCTCGTGGTTCTGAAACCCACTGAACACAGTCACATTGTTCCTGCTCGCTCTCTTCAGGGAAGAACTGAAAGGTTGACTGTGTCTGCGAGGGTGACAGGATTAAACTGCTTTATGCTGACTCCACAGTGTGTAAGGAGCTCCAAGCTGGTTTCTAGATGAATCAGCTGTCTCTTTGTGCTTTACAAGCTAGTCAGTACAAAATGCAAGAAAATCGCCCGTCTAATCAATACTTGATGGCAAAGAAAACAAGGGAGGAAAATGAGGTTTTAAGACAGTTACACCGCCTTCAGGAGATAAATGATTCAGATCGCACACTCCAGAGCTTAAATTAGGAGCTGTGCTTCCCAGAGAAGGGCCGGTGGATGCTGGAGTTTTCAAGAATGATTCCTAGGATGGTGTTCAGAGCTCTCTCAAATTACTCCAACCAAGAGGGCCCCGAGGGCTATCAGGCTGCTCCCAGCAGCGACTGTCCAAGCAAAAGGGTCCAGATGAGAAACCACCACGCCCAAAGCCCACTGAGAACTAACCCAGGCTGCAAGCGTTTAGGAGAGGTTACTGGCGGGGCACTTTTGCTAAAACCTCTTTCCAGCTGGGCAGGAAATTGTAAAAATTGTTTTATACTTTGAGCTCCCCTGTCTTCTGGGAGAAGAAGATGGCCATTGCGTGGAGATTAAGAAGGTGCAAGCTCTCCCTCCCTGTCAGTTCTCTCTAGCTCACTGCCCCTGATTCATTCGCTTGCCAGGTACTGATTGGATAAACTGCGATCGAGGGGTAGGGTGCCAAGGTGTACTTCTGAAAATTACACCAAGCCGCAGATCTGCTATAAGAGGCTTATTGGAGCAGGGGAGAGTGAAGGTGTCTTGGGGTGGCGGCGACGTGAGGGAAGAATAGAGACAGACAGAGGGAGAGAGGGAGAGGTGTGAGAGGACAGAGAGAGCAGAGAGAAAAACTCTGGAGAGAATGGGGGAGGGAGAGAGGAGAGAGGAGAGAGAGAGAGAGAGAGAGAGAGAGAGAGAGAGAGAGAGCGAGCGAGCAGGGCTGACTGGGGGCCCTTCTACAGGCAGCACACACTGCGCAAGTGGTGACTGAGGGAACCGCTGGGTCCCTGGGAGCAAAACAGGAAAGCAATAACTCTTCGAGCTATTCCTTTCTCCATTGTTGCATTTCTTCTCTATCTTACTTTCTTTTAAAAAAATTTTTTTTACGGTTTTGCTTTTCCTGATTCTCTCCTGCTAGTTTTTTATTTCATTCGAAGTATTAATGTTTTGCTCCCAGAATTCTTAACACTTACAAAATTCAGATAGAGAAAATACTCCTCAACTAGATAAGCATGATTGAGACTATCATCAGATAAAATTTCTTAGAGTTTAACCCAAATATTGTCAAGAAATTGTATTGGAAGTTAGGTATGGCAGTGTAATATCAGCCTCTGGGGTAGCTGAGCCAGCAGAGTCTTGATTTGAGGCTAAGGGCTAACATGTGCAACCTAGCCGAAACCCACCCTCGGAATCAAAACAAATAAACAAATAAGAAATTACTGCAGTATATACAGTTTAGAAAACCTCACCCAGTCCCTCCTCTGAGAGGATGTTCAATGCATGGTAGAAACCCGTTAATCTATGTGACTTGGGGCATTTCGCCCATCCCATAATAATCTCCCACCATACCTAAAATATTTCTGCCCTAGAGCTACTGATGATTAAAAACAAACAAACAAAAACAAAAACAAAACCACGAAACCGGGAGAAGTAGGCAGGGTCTGGCAACCGCTCACCTGTGTGCCCTCAAAAGAATGAGTAACTAGATATTTAATCAAATCGGACTGTCGGTGGTTAGGGGGTCACAAAAAAGATGAGGAGGAAAGGAGTTATCATTCATATGCTGAAAGGAGGACCTTGGGGGCAGGGGGCATTAGACAGGCCTCATCAGTTCTGTTACTTGAGCTGCTAGGAACAGAAATGCAATTTACGCCAGCATAATTGAAGGAGAGATTGATTAGTCCAGAAAGAAAGGAAGGAAGGAAGGGAAGGAAGGAAGGAAGGAAGGAAGGAAAGGAAGAAAGAAAGAAAGAAAGAAAGAAAGAAAGAAAGAAAGAAAAGAGGTAAGGTCCAAACCAAACCGAATGCCAAATGGCAGGAGCTGTTGAAATAAGCAGCCATAGCTCAGCCTCCGACGAGATGTTTCTCCTGCAGAGCAGCACCCCTCGCTGCCAGTCAGGTCCTCCCACTTATCTGCAAAGGAACTTGAGCAGTTCTCCTGAGCTGTACAGCCACGGGCACTGTCAGGGAAGGGCTGGTTCTCCTTTTCAGGTTCTAGTCTGCAAAGTTCCAAAGGAAGGACTCTGGTTGGCCCAAATTTGGTCACTAATACCTCTGAGCTAATCAGCTCTGGCCATGTCTGGGAAAGAGCAGAGTGGCTGCCACTGGAATCGCATCTGGGGAAAGGGAGAAAATTGCGTCTCAATAGACACAATGGGGAACAGAGCGCTCTAGACAGACTGCACATGGAGACGCCACTGGTCAAAGGCCATAGGGATGGGAACAGTGAGCGGAGCACCTGAGCCACGGAAGACCCTGAGTTACTGACAGTGCCGGCCAGACAGACGCGAGGGAGGTAGAGAGGAAGTTGAGACTGCATCGCAGTTTTGCAGGGCTCTGTTCCACGGCTTCTAAGCACCAGACATTATTAAGGCCCAACCATACACAACAGATGCATAGATCTACAAACTACATCCCGTAAGTGTCGTAGCTTCCCTCAACCGAATGAGATTACAAAATATTATAGCAGGTAGACTCAGACCCATGCCTTGGCCCCTTAAGAAGCATGCCCTCCATTCCCAGGATGACACTAACAACCGCAACCAGGGATAAATGACAGCTAGGTAGGTAGGTAAGCCACAGATGGGACAGAGATTCTCAAACAGCCCCCACTTCCCACCATGGGTTGAAGTGGCCAAAGCCTGAAGTAATTTCCATAGTTCTAGAAAACATTTTTTTAAATGTTAACTTATAAAGGATTAGGCACTAGTGGAAGAATTTTTTAAAGGATAAAGTGAAGATAGTATATTTTAAAATGCAAACACATATAAGGCTTTTATGTTACTACCATTTTACTAAGCACATGGGTCCTCTATCCTAGAGGACTGTCCATTACCAGTCTGTCTCCCTGCCACGCAGGAGTTAATACTGCAGCTGACATTAAGTCCCCTTTGATGGCAGAGGAGATGGGCTGTTTGTCGGGTTTATTTCCACGAGGAGTTGTGCTGGAGGTTATCATGCAGTCAAATAAACTTTTTTTTCTTCTGGGATATGTAGAAAGGAGATTCCAGAGGACTGGAGGGGCCCTGTTTTTCATTGAACAAAGTCATTCTGTTCTAAGGTTAAGTCTGTATGACCCAAAGGAGAGGTTGGTATGCAAAGAGTTGTGCATTGATTTAAACAATAATAAATTGTGGTGCGGCGTGGAGGGGAAATCTGTCCCCTCAAGGACGCTGAAGACCAAGCAGTCTCACTGCTGTGCTTTCAAAATAAACCTTGTACTCATCAAGTTTGAGGACTGGGGCTACACTAGGATCTTTCAAAAAATCAATACTTAACCCAAGCCAGTAAGTTACGATGCTTGTAAAACAACCCTTAAAATTCCAAATGGTTAAGTAAATAAATGGAATATAAATCACCACAAATAGCCAATAAAATACAGAACTTAACAGTCAAATAATAAGTTTTTAGATCATAAAATCTGCTGCACACAATATGGTGATTTCGGTGTTGTGTTATCCAGGATCCAGAGTCTTTTTTAGCAAGATGATTTAGGAGCAGGCCGGCTCTTCAGTGCAGGGCCCGTGAGACCCACGGAGGCAGGTGTGGTTTGTAAACACATGAAACACACATTACCATTCAGTAATTATTTTTGAGTTAATTAATTGCTTCAAAGGTTGCTAAGTTGATGAATACAAACAGGCGCATGCACGGACTAGCTCCTCGTGAACAGAGCACATGGCTCCATTCATTCCTATGAGGCAGTTTTCAAAGGAGGGAGGGGGTAGCAACTTCAATTCTCCAAATCATTCTTGCTTTCTGGAGCCTCCCTGATTGATGTCAGAGCGCCCTCAGTCCCTGTCTTCCTATTATGATTTTCTGCTACACCTGCGCAGAAGTCTTGCAGTGAGGAGCTATCTGACCACCTAAACGTGTTCCTCTCCCTGAGCCCCACTAAGCCCCGTGTGCCACAAGATATCTCCCTAAGGCTTTTACAATGGCTATAGTCACATCCGTGTAGTTGCCCTCCAATGATGACCTGGATATCCAGCGGGTGACATTCACGGAGGTTATCTGTGGCTGTCAAGCCACCTTCATCCTAGAAGATCCCTTTAAGCCTCCTGACTGCCTGAGCACAGCAACTGTCCACCTGTAATGAACATGTAATTCCCGACATCTCCCTGACACTTTTCATCTGAACACTGTTCAAACAATGCATTGAATGAGAAGCTAAAAACCGAACCACTTGCTGGCCTTTGGATCCAGTGTAATATGCATCTGCAGCCAACAGAAATCCTGGCTGTGTTTTCTTTCTAAGGTCACTCAACAGCCACAAGCTGGTGGTTCAGTGTCCCCAAGGATACATTTTGGGACTTCTGGGCCTTTGTTCCTTGAAAGGCTCATGTTCCCTGATTCTTCACCCATCATGACCCAGTAAATATTCCCTGTCTCTGAGACTTCTGTGCCTCTCACAGACTTGAGTGCAATCCACTAAACACATTTTGCCATATTTAAATTAGCTGGGCTTTCTATTGCTGGTGAAATTAGAAGCTCAGAAAAAGAAAAAAAAAGTTGGCTTAGTCTCCTTGTATGGACTCAACAGAAGTGAGAGTCAGGTGTTTACTCTAGGGAAGTAATTCCAAAAGCCAAGGGTTCCCCAACTGAATTCGAGCGAGCAGAGAGGCACAGCCCTGTGTGGGATGGGGAATGAAGCTCTGAAAACATTAACAAGGAAATAAAGGGAGCTGAAAGGGGACACTCTTAGCCAAGAGGCATCAGATGTTGGAGTTGGTAGAGATTCAGCTGATCTGTTTTCTGTTCCCAGCTCCGCCCTCTCGCCCTTGAGTGCTTCCAATTCTGGAGCCTCCTGGGTTCTGCAGCACCCTCTGCTCACATTGGAATCACTCTTCTGCACTTTGTGAAGTCAGCTTCTGTGGATTCATCTGCTTCCGCCGTCCTGGTGCTCTGATAGTCTACTTACACGGTGTGTCCAGTCTCACTGGTAATCTTTGGTTTTTGGTATGTGTGGTAGTTTGAACAGGAATGCCCCCCACAGACTCATGTGTATGAATGCATTGCCCAAATAGCAAGTGGCATGATTAGGAGGTGTGGCCTTTTCGGGGTGGGTGTGGCCTTACTGGAGGCAGTGTGGGGGCAGGCTTTGAGGTCTTATATGCTCAAGCTATGCCCAGTATAGGTAGGATTCAGTCTCCTGTTGCTGGCAAATCGAAATGTAGAACTCTCAGCTCCTTTTCCAGCACCTTGAGGCTGCCATGTTTCCACCATGATGATAATGGACTGACCCTCTGAACTGTAAGCCAGCCCTCATTAAATGTTTTTTATAAGAGTTGCTGTAGTCATTGTGTTACTTCACAGCAATAGAAACCCTACATCAGGGATTGTTTGTTTCATTGCTTGCTTTTTTGTTTTAATCATGAGCTCTCCCTGTATGACTCAAGCTGGCCCTAGAACTTACCATGTGCCCCTCATTGCCATCAAACTTGCAGCAATCCTTCTGCGTCTGCCTGCCAAGGATGATAAGTATATATTGACACACCAGGCTCAGGGTCACACTTTTTAAATTCCTGCTAGTCATCTCCTCTCATTGGACTTTCTAGAGAAAGAGAACATAAACATATGTGTAAGTCTCGCCCATATTTTACCAGACTTCTTTGAATTAATTTTTGTAGCATTGCATACAACTTGTAACATTATTATAGATAGTTTAAATTGGCATTATTAAGATAAATATGAACATAAATGGCTTTAAAAATATACTAACAAAATCTTTTATAATTTTTTGAAACTTACCCTAAGTGCCATAAAATTATTAGAGAGAAATAAAATTTAAAAAAACAACTCTTTTAAATTAATGGAAAATCAGAAATGGAAGACAGAGGGAGAGAGTCTTATACTACAATTTGGTCTAAAATTCACTTCTAATCCATCTTTATGAACATTATATGAAAAGCCATTTCTGGATTATATTGACTATATTGCATAATACAATGTAGTATTAGCTTAGTAGTCCACTTTATTACAACCTTATTGGAAGCCGGGCGTGGTGGCGCATGCCTGTAATCCCAGCACTTGGGAGGCAGAGGCAGGCAGATTTCTGAGTTCGAGGCCAGCCTGGTCTACAGAATGAGTTCCAGGACAGCCAGGATTACACAGAGAAACCCTGTCTGGGCGGGGGGGGGGGGGAACCTTATTGGGAGGAAACGGAAGACCAGCCTCTTTAAAGTGACTCCTCTGACTTTAAATAAGAAATGTACCTGTCCCACTGTCCATCCTTCTTCCTTTCTGTCCCTTTCAGGATGTTCAAGATATCAAAGTGAGGTTCTCTAGTGCAAAATTCCAAATATCCATCAGTCTTCTGGGAAGGGCTGTGTTCAGCTGTGCACATAACACTGGAGACAAAAATCTGAGTTATCGCCATGATGGCGTCAAGGGGCGTCTTGAGAACACACTTCTTACTGTTAGTGGGTGTGATGTGGTGAAGAAAGCCAAATGGGAATTGAGAAAGAAAAAAAAAAAAGTACATCCAGCAGCAGTGATCTGGTGGTGGAGGTCAGAGCAATAGAGATGTCAGGTCCCTTTATTTTAAAGATGCCCAGGTATGGCGCTTTGAATGAGAGGCATCCCCCATAGCCTCATCCTGCTTTTACAGGCTTGAACTCCATTCCCAGCATCTACATAAAGTGGCTCCAGCCCCAGGACTATAGAACACCTCTGGCCTGACCGCCAAACGTGCACACAAGTGCCCGCAGATGTGCAAACACATAATTAAAAGTAAAATAAATAAATAAATAAATAAATAAATAAATAAATAAATATATCATTATAAAAAGAAAAGGGAAAGAATCTGATATCAAAGTCAGGCACAAAGCCACCGCTGGCACACATTTCTTGGAAAGGGACCACAACTTATCAAGCTTCCTGTCTTGTCAATGTTTGTTGATGAAAGCCTTTGACAGGAGTCAATCTGGCTGGTAGTTTTTTTTTTTGGTTTTTTTCCCTCCCCTTCCTTCGAAAACTCAAGTTGCTTTAGCTGCTGAGAGTTCTTCATCAGAGGAAGCTGTGTCTTGAAGCCAAAGCCTGGCCCTTTGAGTCCCTTTCACTTTATCCCACTTGACCCTTTTGTAACAAATCAGGGTTGCCAGACCAGTGAGAATTTGATGAGGAATGAGTCACCAACCTGAGAGATCAAGGTATGTAAAAAAGTTTTTACTACAAAACCCCAAAGAAAAAGGATGTGTTTACTGGCCATCTACTTTGTGTCAGACACAATTTCAGTCACCCTGTCAAATAATCTCAAGTCTCATAACAATCTTAGGGGGCAGGTAATAGTACCCTATTTCCTAGGTTTAAAAGAACACAGGTCAAATTCCTTTAGCAGTTAGATGCAGAGGAACTGGAATATTACCCAGTCTACAAACTGGATTTTACTTGAGTTATGTGCTTAAAGATCTTCAACCTTGCTTCTTTGAAGGGTTATACGTGGGTGGAAAAGAAATTATAGAATCCTACAAGATCAGAACTTGATGAAGGGTTACAGGTCGCAGGCAATTTCTTTCTAGTTAATGATAAGGAAACAGACTCAGTAGAGGTTAAATGATTTGCCCAAATTACATGGCTCTCGCTGTGCAAATTGTGAAAATCTCTCCTGGTTGAAGAATCGGGGATTGAGATGTGCTTAATTGGAGATGAGATACCTCAAAGAGCAAAAGCCCTTTCATTTCTTTCAAATATTTGAGGCTGTAAAGTGTCCAGGTGAGAACATCTAAGATAACCCAGGATTCAAAGTACCATATGGCTTTAAGGGAGATTTCCTATCAATCACAATTGCTCCTAACTTTTTATCTCAAAGTTAAAGCTGTGGCAGAGCCCTGGACAGCAGGAGTTTGCAATAGAATCTGTTCTACCAACTGGGGCTTCCCTCTGTGACTCAACAAGTTAGCAGAAACAATGGCCAACAAGGAAGAGAACGGGGAAGAGAAAGAAAGCTGTGTCCACTTAAACTAGCAAGCAAGCAGAATCCCCACCACATCTCCATTAGCTCGGGAACGGTTTTCCATAGGCGTTCACACTGTTTGCTCTTCTTGTCTGAGAATCAGAAATCCAAACAGACCAAAGCTACCCAGCAAGAACTCAGAATACACCATCAAGCAAACAGCCAGCCTCTTTTTTTTTTTTTTTAAACAGGCAAAGGGAAACATTTAATAGACTTTCAAATGCAAAAATTCTAGGGTAGCAAAGGCTTTTCAAAACTGAAAAGACACAAGACATTTATTCATCGACTTTTGTGAACTCAAATACCAAGGTCCAGATAGTTAGGTTAAGTAACAGTACTGTGGGGGGGGGGGAGTGGGGGCGGGGGCGAGGAGCGGGGGATGTTTTTATTTATTTAGTTTCAGCTCATGCAAAGTTTGGACAGGAAGAATGCCTGAAAGAATAAACATGCTCCTCAGTGGCTTTCCCATGTAGGTGAGCCCTCCAAGCAGGATGGACTTACCCTCTCAGAGCATCCAAGGAGGTGTATTGATGAGCATTTGATTGTGGTGTCTGCCTTCCAGCTCTGGAGGCTGATGGATATATGCTAAAGTGAAGACATGAGAAACTGACAGTTTAATTCATATTCATCCTGCACAGCCAAAATGCTATCGTCAGTGACCTCAGAGGAGAAAAAAAGAATGGTTTCTCAGGGCACGGCAGAATTGTATCTGAACGGAAGGTGCAGTGGTTTGGATGTGAACTATCACACACACACACACACACACACACACACACACACATACACACCACCACCCCACCACCACCCCTGCTCCAGGCTCAGAAGTCAAACATTTAGTCCCTAGCTGGAGGCACTGTTCAGAGTGGGTTGTAGGGCCTTTGGAGAGGGGTGAGCGGCTCTAGTAGGAAACACTGAGCTGCTGTGAGGTCAGCCCTAAGTGGGATAGGCCATCACCACTTGGGGTCAGCGTCTGCGTTTCCTGATCCATGGAGGCAGGCAGCCTTATCTATCGTCCCACTGCCAACGGCCGTGGTTCTTTCTTTCCCTGACCATGACACATTGTGTCCGGTCACACTGGGAACCAAATAAGCTCTTTCTGAAGGTGCCGACCTCGGGTGTCTTATCTGAAGGTGCCGACCTCGGGTGTCTTATCGTAGCGATAGAAGGGAGACTAGATCCTGAGGCTCACCACACCTCATAGAGCACACAACCAACAAAACCCAGGCTTGACTCATCCACCTAAGAATACAGCTTTTATTGTCAACTGAGGCACAAAAGATGAGGTCATCTGTGCTTGTTTGCTATGCTTTGAATATTACTGTTATCTCCCTTGGGCTCAAGCTAATCTACTTAATAGATCCTCAGTTGGACGTGAACTCAAAAGTCCAGTAAGTGGAGAGGAAGGAAGGAAGGAAGGAAGGAAGGAAGGAAGGAAGGAAGGAAGACACAGTATAGACTGATATCAGTGTTGCACACACGATCTCAAGCATGTCTGTGCATATTATACCATAATAGCATTCATTACCTCATGACTAGCTAGCATGTGCCGAAGTTTTCATTATTTTTAGTTACTACTTATTTTTATGAGTCTATTGCCTACATACATGTGTGTAGACCACATGTGTGCCTGGCACCCACAGAGACCAGAGGAGGGCTTTGGAGCCTCTGGAACTGGAGTTAAGGGGCATGTGAGAACTGAACCCACGTCCAGCTTTTGTTCTGATGGAGTGTAAAAATACGTTCTTTCTCCACTTGTTCACCACAAATTACAGAGCCAAAACATGTCAGAATGGGATTAAAGAGGAGAGCGCTCTACAGGATCCCTGCCTTAGCATCGGGCTCCATGGCTCACATGAGGCCTGAGAAACAGCACAGCACTGACCCCAGACTCATCAGACACCTGTTCTGTAAGGGAGAAGATTGCAGTCTTTTGTCCTTCGTTTCTTTGATTGTTGCTTTTCAATTTCCTCCTGGGGATCACGTTGGATCATTTCGGATCAGGTGATGATTTCAAAGCCTGTCTCCTGTCCATCCAATTACTAACCCTAAGTCTTCCCTTGTCGTTTTCTAGCTATCAAAAGTGACACGCACAAACACAAACACACACACACACACACACACACACACACACACACACTATTTGCAGAGAATAAAGGAGAAGCAATGACCCATGGAGTCACAAGCTGAGCTCAGTTTTGATCTCTCTTGGCATCAGCTATAGTGCGAAGAGTCGATGGTGAGCCCCGAACCCCCCAGCTTCCCACTCAAAGCTCAGGCCGCAGTGACGAGAAACCGAAACTCCTAGCCTTTACACAAAACTGGCTGCTGCGCAGAATACACTTCCTGCCCCCTAGATGCTGACCAGACACTCATAAAAATTCAGGAAATGGGGCTGCTTTATTTCCTGGAAGCTGAGACACCAGCACTATACCCCTCTCCCATCCCTTCCAAATCCCCTAAACCCGGTGAGAAGCTGCCCAGGGTGGAGGCGGGAAGCAAAGGCCTTTCCTTGGAAAGTACTCCAGGACACATTAACAGCTTCCCCACTGAGCCCTGCTGCCTCCGCAACCAAAACCTTGTGCCCCACTCAAGGCCAAGGAATGAATATTTGGACATTTGTTTCCCAGTGTGTGCTGGGCTTGCTTCTCAGCCGGGCCTCCCACCCTTTAGGGGACCTGCAAGCTTACAGCAGAGACCCCTCGGTGCCTACTGCTGTTGTGAGTGTTGGCTCGGGTTAAGAGGGAGTGCGCAGGAGGCTCCTCTGCTGGTTGTCTGGTTTCTGTTTTGAGGCACTGACGGTGTCAACCCCCTTTGGTCTCCCCATGATGCCAGAGCATGCTTGGGAAGAGCTGCCAGAGAAGCAAAACTGTTTCGTTCCCAGTTGCGCTGGCGTCTGTGCTGAGACAGTTCTCCCGGCTCTGAAATTGGACAGATTTATCTGTGTCAAAACCTATTCAGAAGCCAACAAATAGCGCCCGGAGCCTTAGTCCTTCCTCCTATTCTGAGCCCCGACTGCTCCTCACCTTCATATCTTTTATTATGCCTTCATTCTAGGCTGCCTGGGTTTCGTATCTTGGTATGTCTTATCTTGTCTCATATAAGCTTCTGGGGAGAATGTGACATAATCTTAAATATAGTTAGTGAACAATAATTTTTAAAGGAATTGAAGACATCTTAAAGCAACATATATTTTCAGCCTGGATGCTGTCAGACATGACTGCACGGGAAATAATGGGTCCTATTTACACTTTAGCCCATAGAAGACTTAACCTAAAACATCCCTAGGACACCCAGAGACACCAGGGCTGCTCCTGCCCCCAGACCATCCCAATAGGTAGAAATAAGCCTTGAAATTTACATCTTTGGAAAGAAGAGGAACCGTCACTGTGACCAACACTCTAAGGACCACAGAGGGCTCTCCAATGGCATCAAAGAAACTGCAAAACATTTTACAGCAGCAGTAAGGAGAGACCTGGCATCACTGCAGCCATCTCCTATCCAAAGACAGGCAATATGGAGAAACAGGAAAATATTGGTTAGATACAGAGGGATAACAGAGTCCTGGAATGAAATACACAAGAATCAGCAAGAGATATCTACACCCATAAGCAAATTTCTTCAGGGTCATTTGCTCTTCTGAGATCAGAATGCAGCTAAGCCAAAGTCTTGTTTTCCATGGCTCACTCTCTCGGTCCTTCCCACCAGCAGAGGAAATTAAAGGTCAAATGACTTTTTCAGGAAACAATTTGTCTGCAGTGTCTAGGCTGTTCACGGAAAAGGAATGTATCGAACGTTGATTACGGACTCAACAAAATCAATGCCGGGCATCACCGCCCGACTCCAAAGATGTCCCTCCGCCCATGGGGTTTATACTCCGTTATGGTGAATCAATTGTCAACCTGATGGGATTTAGAATCTCCATGGAAACAGCCCCTGGGCCTGTCTGTGAGGGATTAGATGTATCAGGTTAATTGAGGTGGGAAAACTCACCCTAAATGTGGGTGCTACCATTCCGCAGGCAGGTATGGGACTGGATAACATTGTGGTTCTCTGCTTTGTGATTGTAGAGACAATGTAACCAGGAGCTTCAAACTCCCATTCCTTTCCCCAGCATGAGGGATTGTAGCCTTGAACTAAAATTAAACCCTTCACACATCTCAGGTGGGTTCATCAGATACTTTGTTTCAGTGACAACTGTGCAGGCTCAAAGACACCCACCCCATGTCATCCCCTCCCCTTTAATCTGAGCTTTTACTTTTGACCAAGGGTGGTTCTTTAGGCCAACAGAATGTGGTTGAAGCAATGCCTTCAACATCAGGGTCTAACAGTTTCCGCCTTTCTCTTCTTGGAGCCGTTGCCCTTGAAGAAGTAGCAGCTGGTAAGTTCACATGTCCTGAGGTGCTCGCACTCTGAAGCTCACTCACCATGTGATGAAGCAGAAAAACAGATGCCAGCAATCCTCCACTGGCCTGGGATCTCGACCAAGGAGCCATGCTGGACACACAGGCAAACCTGCCTTTGTACTATTATAGACTCGATTATAGACTCTACCACGTGACCACAGCTACATGAGAAACCTCAAACCCAGGTTTCTCTCTCTCCCCCACTCCCCTCCCTGGCTTTCCTCTCTTCCTCTCAGAGAGAGGTCAATTATTGCAAATCTCCAAGCGTGGGGATGATTTGTTCACACGGGCAAAGCCAATGCTGGAGAATTGTTTTGTTTCTATTAAAAATCAAAAGTCTTTGCCCTCAGCGAGCTCGGGGTTAGCTGCACACCCACAGGGAGGAATATATAAATCCCCCCCCCCCCACAGACCTCAGCCACCAATACAAAAGACTGCTGCAGGAAGCCTGTCAAAGGGGCACCCGCCTTGCCCAGGAACGAAGCCAGATTAACACTGGCAATCATCTAGGGAACGGCTGGGCTGTCGATAGCCAGAGAGTACAGGCAGAGCCCAGAAACACTAATGAAATGCAGAGGAGCAGAGAAGTGAGCAGAGGGAAGTGGCAAAGCTCGCTCTGGAAAAACTGTCACACGCTCACATGGAAAGGACAACCCCAAAAAGCTCAAATTAAAGCAAGATTTTATTTGTCAGATTTCAAATCATATTTTGATGACAGAACTCAAGCTTGCAGCAAGTGTAACTACACGCCTTGCTTACAGACATATACTGTGTAAATCCAGTCTTCCCAAAAGGCAGTCACACCACAGCCTTCATAGTTATAACATATTTACTTATTCTTGCATTTCTAGGAACATAACCAAAGGAATTATCTGTCTTTTCTGGGAAAATAAATCATTGCATAAATTTGTTTTTTTTTCTTTTCTTTTCTTTCTTTTTCTTGCCTTTTGGAGCGGTTGGATTTTTATAGATTTACATGTAATAGTATAAGCTGAATATAATTTACATGTCCAATAATTAGGGCCATTTAAATTCTATGATGCTATAACCACAGTTGATATTCAAAATAATTAACAATTCACATAGTATGAGCACAACCAACTCACAATTATATCCAGCATGCCAACCAATCAAAAAGAATACCAACCAATCATAAGAGACAAAAACCATTCAATGTGAAGATATAGTCAATTTATAATAAGCTTTAATCTGCATAATAACTAAATACCAACCTAGAGTCCTTCTATCTAACATTAGTATGCAAATGTTAAAAATAATGTTTTGGGGAATAGAAAGATGGTTCCATGGTCTGTGCTGGTTTGGTTCCCAGCACCCATATGGTAGTTCACATCCATCCATCCATCACACGAATTACAGGGCATCTGATGCCTTCTTCTGAACCTCACAGGCATATGCACAGTATGCATACATATATGCAGGTAAAATGCTCATACACATAAACTAAATAAATGTTTTAAAATAAAGTTTAATAATACTATAATAAAAAATTAAGTTTAGCCGGGCAGTGTTGGCGCATGCCTTTAATCCCAGCACTTGGGAGGCAGAGGCAGGCAGATTTCTGAGTTTGAGGCCAGCCTGGTCTACAGAGTGAGTTCCAGGACAGCCAGGGCTACACAGAGAAACCCTGTCTCGAAAACAAAACAAACAAACAAACAAAAACAAGTTAAATTTAGGGACTGAGGCTTTAACTCAGTCATAAAGGGCTCTCTTACAATGTAAAAGTCCCTAAGTTGAGTGCCAAGCAAATCACAGAGAGGGAGAGAGAGAGACACATATACACACACTCAAAATTTCTTAAAAGTGATGACCTTAAATAATATATAATCTGTAGCACATACCTTATATTCTCCATAACCTACACAAACATACAAAAATGTCTGCAAAAGAAGAAAAAAAAACCAAAAGAAAATACACCAAAATACTAACAGTGATTGTCCTGGATGATGTGATTTTTAGTGATTTATTCATTTTCTCTCCTTGTATCATTCTGTTTTTCAAATCCCGATAATAAACATGGACTAATTTTTCATAGGTTTTCAAAGGAATCATACTATGTGAAAGAAAAATAAGATTAATCAGAAAGCTTTCGTTGGTCAAAGTGTATAAAGTCAGAAAGGACTAACTGCTCTGTCTGGGGATGACGTAGGAGAAGCAGTCGGAACTCCAGAGCGGGAATAAGTGAAGCATGAACAGTTGAGAAAGGAACACGGGAAAACAGTCCTGCCAAATAAAAGCCGATATGACTGTTGGGACAGAGCCTGGTGGAGCACATACAGAAAGAGACATTAGGCAGAGGCTTCTTGGGTCATTCTGGCTGGATCACTGAGCACTTGAACGTGATATAAGAATTAGTCACATTTCATTGCTTTGATCAGATTACCTGACACAGACAATTTTTTTAATTTATTTATTTTATGTATGTGAATACACTGTCGATGTCTTCAGACATCAGACAGGGGGCATCACCAGATCCCATTACAGATGGTGGTGAGTCACTGTGTATTTGCTGGGAATTGAACTCAGGTCCTCCAGAAGAGCAGACAGTGCTCTTAACCACTGAGCCATCTCTCTAGCCCTGACACAGACAACTTACGGGAGGAGAAATTCCTGTTGATTCAGTTTCAGAGAGTTCTGTCCATATCAACCATGGGCCAGTGGCTTAGCTAGAGTTTCCATTGCTGCAAAGAGACACCATGACCAAGGCAACTCTTATAACGGCAAACCTTTCATTGGGGCTGGCTTACAGTTTCAGAGGTTCAGCCCATCATCATCACGTAAGGAGGCATGACAGTATCCAGGCAGACATTGTGCTGGAAGAGCTCTACAATTGGTCCAAACGCAGCAGTAGGAGAGATTCTCCTCTGCCCTGGGTGGAGCCTAAGCACTAGGAGCCCTCAGAGCCCACCTATACAGTGACATACTTCCTCCAACAAGGCCACGCCTACCCCAACAAGGCCACACCTCCTAATAGTATCACTCCCTGGGCCAAGCATATTCAAACCACCTCAGCCAGGAAGTAGAGGAATAAGTAGCGAATGCTGGCACTGCTACTGTTGCCTTTTCCCATTATTCCACGTGGGACCTCAACCCATGAGAGCACCGCCCACATTCAGAAGGGATTTGTCCCCATCAGTTCATCTCTTCTGGAAACAAGTCTCACAGACACACCAAGGATGCGCCTTTACAATCCCCTAGGTTACCTCCTCTCCCTAGACTGTAGAAACAAGAAAGATGGGGAGTAGCACGCGAATACGTGTTTAATGACACCAAAAGAGCAAAATTCACATGTATTGTGTGTGAGGTGTATGGGTATAGGCGTGTGTATTTGCTTGTGTGTGTGTGTACAGAGGTATGTCTGTGTGCATACGATCACACCTACATGCAAATGCATATATAAAGAACTCTAGGGATTCTAGGAATCTTCGATCCTTCACCTCACACTCTGAGGCAGGCTCTAGCAATCAAACCCAGAGCTTCTTCAGTACATGACTAGAAATGCAACATACTCTTCAGGGATAACCCAGTCACTCCGTGGTCTTAAACTATTTTCTTAGTCCCTTCCTCTACTTTTCTTCTGAAAGACAGTGTCCCTTTGAGCGGCTGCCGAGAGGAAAGTCCATTCCTCTTCAATTACCTCTTTAAACAAGAGCAGAGATGGCTGGGGTTAATAGATGTGACTCAAAGATTCCAAATGAGAACTTCCAGTGGCAATAGTTTTCTTCTGCGCCAGATAGACAGTTCTTAATCTATAGAAAGGCTGTAGTGAAGCGAGATGGGTGAAGAAAGCTGACTAGTGAACTAAGTCACAGATGCTGGCACACTGAAAGACTACACCTGCCCCCACCACGTGGTTTATTTGCATGTAATGCCAGCCAAATCAATCTCTCCATCTTAATCAAGAGGGAATCGCAGACCTCAGCAGAGAGGCATCCCTGTAGGTAATTGCATCAGAGTCGTTTTCAGACGATGCGTACTGAGCTGAAATGTTTAAACAGACATGAGAAGATGGGGGCAATGTTAGGAACGAGCTTATGGATTGTATATGCCAAGAGTAGCAAGTGACTCAGGCTGTCAGGTGCTCACACATACACCTTAGAATTGAACTGATGGATGACAAGCCCCAGCCCCAAGGTCAGGGAGGGAGAGCGGTAGCATCGTGAGTGTGCACAGAATGAGAGGGAGGTTTGTATAATTCTAAGGTGAAAATATCTCATTTTTTCTTTCTGCCAAATATATCACCTTTCTCTCTCCCCCTCCTCTCCCGCCCCCCCTCCGCCCCAGACAAGGTCTTGCTGACCTTGAGTGTACTGTATGTAGCCAAGAATGAACTCAGATTTCTAATTCTCACCTATACCCTGAGTGCTGGGATTTCAGGTGAGCGCCACCAAGCCTAATTTACACAATGCCTGGCCCTGGCCCTAGGGGGATTCATGCACACTAGGAAAGCCCTCTACCATGTAGGCTATATCCCAGCCTAAGTTTTATGTTGCCTCGAGGGAGAAAAAAGCCCCTTTTAATTACTGTATTGAAAAACTGTAGAGGGCTGGAGAGATGGCTCAGTGGTTAAGAGCACTGACTGCTTTTCCAAAGGTCCTGAGTTCAAATCCCAGCAACCACATGGTGACTCACAACCATCTGTAATGCGATCTGACGCCCTCTTCTGAAGACAGCTACAGTGTACTCATATACATAAAATCAATAAATAAATCTTTAAAAAAAGAAAGAAAGACTGTAGAATTGTAACTTGCCAGAGAGCCCGTGTAGGGAGAGGAGCACTCTGCCACCAGGGCCTTGTTCCTGGAGTGCAGACCCCAGTAGAAGTAAAGAGAATTAAGAGAGGTGGGGATGGCAGTGAGCACAGGTTGAAAGATATTTATGGGAACCCAAAGTTTTATCAGTTCTTTTCACCCATTTATTGTATGCTCCCTAGTATGAATTCCAGTATTTGAGGGAAAAGACCTGTTTAAGTTGAGCAAGACTGAACTGGTGTCTGTGAATGAGGAAATGTGATTTTCTTCCTTTTAGTCACAGGCAGCACCACACCAAGGGTAAGTGCAGCTGAAGGAAGGCGCTTCAGTGACGGGGAAACGATGTCTAATGAACTGAGATGCATTGGAGGCCTCAACAACGATGTCTAATGAACTGAGATGCATTGGAGGCCTCAACAACGATGTCTAATGAACTGAGATGCATTGGAGGCCTCAACACGCCAGCCTCAGCCTAGAGGGCTTGCTAATATGCAGGTTCCTCCTTCCCTCCCTTGAAGAGATAAACACCCTCTAGGAGTCTGGTCTAATCTCCTCAGCTTCTTTTCTTCTTTTGGTTATTTCCTGGTCCTGTAAAGCAAATGTGAACAGATCTCTTGTTGGGAATGATCACACATTCGAAAGTAAACCATTTTCCCCCGTCAAATGTTTGTCCCACACAGGTGGCTTACCCATCAAATTGCTTTGAGAGAACTTGATTCACACCTTGAGACCAGTGTCAGTCAGGACCCCTGGAGGATGGGGAGGTCTGAGGCACTCAGAGCAGACTCGGTAGGAAGGAAGGAAGGAAGGAAGGAAGGAAGGAAGGAAGGAAGGAAGGAAGGAAGGAAGGAAGGCTGAGAACCCTCTACCTCTGATCCACGGACCCTGAGCTTCTCCCACAGTGAAAAGAAGACAGATGTTCAGGGACCTTGAATATATTTTCCAGGCAGGAAACTAGGGAGAGAGTGAAGTCAAGGAGACCTTTCACAAAGCCTTAGGAAAGTTGCACACTAAAAATAAAAAAGCAATTGACAAGAGGAAAGCTAGAAAATCACACCAGGGCTGACTCAGAGGGTCTCCAGAGTGGTTGGTTCAAAGTGACCTATGACTCATTATGACACTAAAATGTGACACCTGCCCCCCACCCCGCCCCCACCATGAGGACTTAAGAAGCTAAACAGACATGCAATGAATGAAGTTATACACAAGACAACATGTGGCATGTAAACCATGCTTGAGAAAACACACACTTTGCAAATGAATGAGCCAAAAAGCCAGCTCTGAATAGGAAACAGGTCGTTACTGTTTGTTCAACGTGTGATAAACATAGAGGGTCTCTTAGGGTTTTACAGCTGTAAACAGACACCATGACCAAGGCAACTCTTTTTTTTTCTTTCTTCTTTTTTGTTTTGTTTTTTTTTTTTTTTTTGTTTTGTTTTGTTTTGTTTTGGGGTTTTTTTTTTGGTTTTTGTGTGTGTGTGTGGTTTTTTTTAAGATATTTGCTTTATTTACATTTCAAATGGTATCCCCTTTCCTCATTACCCCTCGCCACCTGCAGGAGACAACCAGGTAACAGGCCCTGAGTAAGACTCTTCAGGGAGCACGAGGACAATTCCCAGAACTCAGAGATAATAAAAGGGTTGAATTTTAAGCCACTGGCTTTAGGGATGGTTTCCAACAGGACTAATGCATCTCTCCAGCGATGCATTATTCCTCTCGTGTTGCTATAATAAAGTGCCACAGACTCCTCGGAAACTTCAACATCAGAAAGTCATTTCTGTTTCTTTAAGTTATTCTGTTTCTTGAGGCAGGGAATCCACCCTGAATTTGTTGAGAGAGGTTTGCCTTATCCGGTAGCCTTGATATGCAAATGTCTTCCTTCTCTCTGTGTTCTTAAGTGGAAACCTTTCCACCTATTTACACCTGCCTGTGTTTCTCTCCGTGTCCTAATTAGTCTTCTTTTAAAGGCAATCCTCATTCTAGACTAGGGTCTACCCTAACAACTTCATTTTAACTAAATCACCTCTTAATGTCTCCATCTCCGAGCCTACTCATGCTCTGAGGGTCAGAGGTCAGATGACTTTTGAAAGCAAATGGCTTAGCCCACAATACTACTTGGCCAGTAAAAGTATCAGGTTCCAGGCCCAAGTTTTCAGAAACAGAAGTGCTGCTTCCTGTCCCCACAATGCTTGCCCTTCGAATCCAGCAGTGTCGCCCGTGAGGTCAGCTGACTGCATGAAGAGGTCGCATGCTGTTCCAGCTGACTGTCCCTGCCACAGTCCATCACGGACCTCGAGCGAGAAGCTCTCAAGACATCTCTGATCCTAGCCACCCTCAGGAGACAACCATGTAACAAGCCCTGAGTAAGACTCTTCAGGCTGCGAAAGGACAACTCCCAGAACTCAGAGATAATAAAAGGGTTGAATCTTCAGCCACTGGCTTTAGGGATGGTTTCCAATAGGAATTAATTGCAAGAAATCCAACTGTATCGTCGAAAATTAACACAAATGCAAATAAGAAACAAAACTCTTCCAGCAGAAACCACTCTTATGTAGGAAACTGATTTCTAAGTTTTGCTTGCTCTACCGATTTCCAAACCCTTGGAAAACCCTGATAACACTCTGTTCTTTCATGGGATTGGCAAGAACACCCTTTTCTCCAAGCGTCCCACCTCCTCGTCAGAACAAGAAAAAAAGCTGTTGAATTTTCTTGAATAAACAAACATCAAGAATTAATCACACCGAGACTCGCTTCCTGTTTTTCTTTATTCCCTGGAATTTTTACCATAAATACCTTTAACTAAGACAAGCACATCTGGCTCTACCTGGTGATGTGCCACACAGTGTCTTGTTCGTCTCGTGTGGATACTTCCAGTTTAGAATGGGAGTAGATCCTGAGGAAGCCATATAAACATACTGTAAGTCAGGGGCCAGGGAGATGGTTCTGTGGGCAAAGGCGCCTGTTCTCAAGCCCAGCACTGGAGTGCCGTTTGCAGGACTCAAACAGTGGGAAACAGCTGAACACAGCAAGGTGCCCTCTGACCTCTATGCACAAAACATACTTCTTTTTTTTTTTTTCCTGGTTTTTCAAGACAGGGTTTCTCTGTGTAGCCTGGCTGTCCTGGAGCTCACTCTGTAGACCAGGCTGAGCTCAAACTCAAAAATCCACCTGCCTCTGTCTCCCAAGTGCTGGGATTAAAGGCGTGTGCCACCACTGCCCGACTACAAACCATACTTTTAATGTATCTGTGCCTGTGTGTAAATGAGCCAACACACACACACACACACACACACACACACACACACACACAGAGTGGATGGAGGTGGGTTGAGGGAGGAGAGAGGGAAGGAGTTAAGGAAAGAGAGAGGGAGAAGGAAAGAGAATAAATAAGTGTTTTTGTCAAGCCTCACACCGTAGCTTAGTAGTAACATGCTTGCCTGACATCTGGAAAGTTCTGGGTTCGGTGCCCAGTGCTGAAAGAGAGAGGGAGAAGGAAAGAGAATAAATGTTTTTAAATTTTTTTTTGGTTTTTCGAGACAGGGTTTCTCTGTGTAGTCCTGGCTGTCCTGGAACTCACTCTGTAGACCAGGCTGGCCTCGAACTCAGAAATCTGCCTGCCTCTGCCTCCCAAGTGCTGGGATTACAGGCGTGCGCCACCACGCCTGGCTCTAAATATTTTTTTTTTTTTTTTTTTTTTTTTTTTTTTTTGTTTTTCGAGACAGGGTTTCTCTGTGTAGCTCTGGCTGTCCTGGAACTCACTCGGTAGACCAGGCTGGCCTCGAACTCAGAAATCCGCCTGCCTCCGCCTCCCAAGTGCTGGGATTAAAGGCGTGTGCCACCACCGCCCGGCTCTAAATATTTTTTTAAATATGATAAGTCAAAATGCAATGAGCACACAATGACAGTCTACCCCTGTCACAGTTTACTGACACAACCCCTTTGCACACGTCGCTAAGGGAAGCTGTGGCTTGCTGCGTCTGGGTTGGACCGTTCATTGCTAGTCCAGAAAAAGACAGAATTCGAAGTTAATTTTCTTTCATGCAAATTAGCATGATCATAAGGTCAAAAGAGAAAGTCAAGCCTCACACCGTAGCTTAGTAGTAACATGCTTGCCTGACATCTGGAAAGTTCTGGGTTCGGTGCCCAGTGCTGAAAGAAAAGGTTCAGCCCAACATCCAAGATGACTTTCTGCCTTGTTCTCATGCTCCCACTTAAGGGAAGAATTTTTAGTGACCTCCTTCCTGTTTCCCTAGATTTCTTCCTTTTCGTCTCCCTTCGTCTTCTTTCTGACAATTCTGTTTATTCTCTTCTCTCCCGGGTGACTTTCAGTACTTCCAGGAAGAAGGATAGCCCCCATTAGCTCACGAGGCCCTGTACCTGGCTGGCTCTGTTCTGGAAGTACAGAGAGGCACATAGCATACTGTCCCTGATCCCTTAGAGCTTTGTAGTCAAGGAGTGTGAGTGTGTGTGTGTGTCTGTGTCTGTGTGTCTCTGTGTGTTGAGTGTATTCTGAATATATATTCTCTATATATAGAATATATATACATAATATGTTAAATATATATTTGGAATATATATTCAACTAAAACTGTAGTTAAACATATCTTGCTGGGTGGTGGTGGCGCACGCCTGTAATCCCAGCACTTGGGAGGCAGAAGCAGGCAGATTTCTGAGTTCGAGGCCAGCCTGGTCTACAGAGTGAGTTCCAGGACAGCCAGGGCTATACAGAGAAACCCTGTCTCAAAAAAAAAAAAAAAAAAATCCCAAAAAGTCAAAAAAAAATCTTAAATTTTTGCCCCTATCTAGTCTCACAGATACTCTAGTTTTTCCTTCAAAACATTAACAGGTCCAGTAACATGTCTCCGTGTGAAAGCACTGTCACCAGGCCTGAGCACCTGATTGGATCCCAAGAGTTCCCAAGGTGGAGGAAGAGCACCAGCATCAGAAAGCGGCTCTTGCATCTCCGCATGCTCACCCAGTGTGGTATGCAGGAGGCACACACACACACTCACACACACACACACACACACACACACTCACACACACACACTCACACACACACACTCACACACACACACACACACACACACACACACACACACGCACCTATATACCAAATAAATAAATACTTTAAAATCAGCTAATCTTTGTATATTCTGGCTAAGAATTATCTTTGTAAGTTCCATCATCTTCATCAGAGATTCCCCAATACTGAGATGTAGAAGCCAGGGGATCAGGGAGTCAAGGTCCCTTGGATTTGGGAGATGGCTCAGTGAGTAACCGTGCCTGGTAATGCAGGCATGAGGACCTGAGTTCAAATCTCCACTATGTGTAAAAAAAAAAAGAAAGAAAGAAAGAACATGGCTATATACGCCTAGAACAGGTGGTCCCTGGGAACTGGCTGGCTAGACAGTCTAACTAAAATGGAGAGCTTTGGGTTCAACAAGAGATCCTGTATCAGGGAAATAAGCAGAGAGCAGTAAAGAAAGACACTTGACTCCCTTCTCTGACCTTTATCTGTGCCAGAACCCACAGGTTGCCTTAGTTACTTTTCTATTGCTGTGAAGATACACTATAACAAAGTCAACTTACAAACGAAAGCATTTAATGGGGGGGGGGTGTCTTGCTTATGGTTTCAGAGGGTTAGTCCATGGCCCTTGTGCAGGGAGCATGGCAGCAGGCAGGCAGGCACAGTGCTGGGACAGTAGCTGAAACTCACATATCTGCAAGTTGAAGGTAGAGAGAGACTGAACCTGGCATGGAATTTTGAAACTTCAAAGCCCCTCCCTCCAAAAAGGCCACGCCCCTTAATCCTTCCCATAACAGTTCCAAACCAGGGATCAAACATTCAAATACAAGAGCCTACAGGAGCCGTTCTCATTCAAACCACCACACAGGCACGCACTTAAATACTCACGTGCATGAAACAAGACAGAGAGATGCCATCCTTGGCTATATAGCAAGTATTAAATCAGCCTGTGCTATTAGAGACCCTGTCTCAAAAACAAAACACAAACTGTAACCAACCCAGCTGGCAGGAACGAATATATTCTAAAGAGACAATTGTGTGCCGCCCCCCCCCCCAGTCCTTTTGGCTGCCTGAGTGTTGGAAGATTGGACCCTAAGAAATAAGTATTTCCCCCGGAGTCTCCTGCTGGGAGAAGAGACGGAGGAAGCTCTGGGCATCAGGGGAGGACCTTGTCTGAGGGAGAGAGTCACAGCTTGCCGGACGACCCTGCAGGAAAGACTTAGGGCTAAACAATGATTGGTGGCTGTTCAGTCGCGCATATCTCCTGACTTCTATTTAAACCCTGCTCTCCATCTGGACCCAGAACCAGGACTGAGGGGGCGTCTCTGGATCTCTTTTCCTTCTTTCCAACACGGCTGCATTGAATAAATCTTCTTTCTGATTTTCACTATTAATGTTGGTCCTGTAAATGGCTTATTGAGGGCAGGTAGTTGAACCTGGCTTGTAGGGGCTTGGGCTGCAAACCACTAAAGCTGGAAACTAAACACAAACAAAAGAGTACCCAGTGCTACGGACTGGAATTCAAAGGCATCTGACCTCTGCCCCACCTCCAACCCCAGTACACCTATTACAGTTTCCTCCCCTGTAGTAGCCAAACTGCTCCAAAGAAACATCCCTTTACTGTACAGAATACTAAAACTCCTCTCCTGCCTCTGAGGTTTTCACATCACAGTTTGGGACCCCTGTGTGCTCTCAAGAAGCCAAACATTTCCTTTTGAACTCACAGTTTTAGAAATAAACTCCTGCCTGCACCCAGATAATACACAGTTCTACAAATTCTGATGTTGTCCCTGGCATTACTATCTCCCTGCTCATAGGTTCCACATCTCCAGAAAGACTATGGTCTTTTAAGAGTCACATTTCGTGTAATTCTCTGTCCCCAGAGGCTAGCATGATGTGCAATGCTAAATGCTTGAGAAATGTCCGCCAGTCATACTTTGATTGCATGTGTGTAAACTGTTTGCTTTGGTTATTGATTAGACAAGACCCAAATGACAGTTAAGCACTTTACTCTGGTGACCTTGGTTTTTCTCTGACCCTGTGACAGCATGTAAGACTCAGCAGGGTTTACTAGCCACTCAGTAATCAAATACTCGGCCGGCGTGCACAGCCTGCAAAGGCCACCTGAAGCTCCGAGAAGTCCTATTTATTAAACAAATCATGTTTGCCTCTAAATGCTGACACTTGATAGCCCTGGGAAGGTACCAAAACAGTGTTAAAGGAGGGAAGGAGAGTCACTGAAGAAGAGGAACAGTGTTATTTTGTTTCCATATCCCCTGGAGACCTAAAATCAGCATCCACGACGAAACATCTTGGGATTAGCTGCCCAACGTGTGTGACCACAGATGTAAAGAACACTGAGCTGAGAAGCAGCTGGGGAGCATGTGACAGAACATTCAGCGGGCTCACCTCGGGCACCGAAGGGCAGCGAGAGAACTCCAGAGCCCCGGGGACGGAGGGGAAGGGAGAGGAGAGAAAGCAGTAAGCAGGCGAAACCATAAGGTCGCATCTAGTTTGCACTTGCTAATAAGGGTAAGGATTAAGTAGTAGGTGCCCTAGATTCGGGATAGATTTTCCATGGTGCTTAATAATATTGCTAAAGTGGGGGGATACTGACCAAAAATGGCAGGTTAAAGCAATGTTTTTGGGTTTTTTTTTTTTGTAAGGGGTATCATTTCTCTAACAACTGAGTAAGTATTTTAACACAGTGTGCAACCCTGCATACATAGGCAACACATTATGGCTTTTACTACCCTGCTATTGACCTGTGTGGTTGCCTTTGAAGACTCATTTTGTAAATGACTGGGATGGGAGAGTGTCAGGGAACTGACTCTCGATCACACCGATCCTAGATAAGTAATCAATCAAACATTTAAAGATGGCATCCATCTTTAACATCAGCACTCAGGAAAGAAAGACAGAGATATCTCTCTGAGTTCAAGGCCAGCCTAATTTATATGTCAAGTTCCAGAAAAACCAGAGCTAGAGAGAGAGGCTGTGAAAATTATATTTTACATATAATATATAGTATATAATATGTAATATAAAAGATAAATACATATTATATATAATATACATAAAAAATAAGGAGGAGGTCACCTGTTGAATCAGGGACTCAGTAGTTTGAGATTAAGGAGAGGAAGGCAAGAATGCTGTGTGTATTCACATGCCGTGTGTCGAGTGGCTCTGAGAGTATTTAAACTGTCAGTGCCCACTTCGCCTACTCTCTCTGTTATTTGCACCACACCATTATTGGACACAGAATCTATCAAGCACAGATTTTATGCATGCTTTACTGTGCATCTATTAAGTGATGAGTATTTTTCATGACTCTGAGGTTACAAAAGAAGAAAATGATTGAACTTAAGAAGCAACTGTGAAAAAAATCCAGGGATGGTGGTATATGTTTGTGAACCCATCACTTTAGAAGCTAAGGCTGGAGGATTATAAGTTTGAGACCAGCCTGGGATACACAGAAAAGACTGTCTCCAAAAAGCGAACACACATGCACACGCTCGCGCGCGCATACACACACACACACACACACACACACACACACACCAATTAAAACTAATGGACAAGTTCAGCAAAGTGTCAAAATATAAATATCAACCTGCAAAGATCGTTTGTATTTTTAACTGTAAACGCCGGTGGTGAGTGAGCCGCAGATGAAGTCAGCAAGCATATTCCACTTATGATTCTACCTAAGAGAATAAACTTTAGAATAAAACATCAGGTTGTCCATCTAGCAGTGCGCGTCCAATGAAGGTACGACTACTGAGCACCTCTACTGAGAAACAGACAAAGACACCACAGAGCCACCAGGTCCAGCACTCAGCACACCATCTGTCTCCCCGGAACCCTCACAGAACACCATCTCCAGCCAAAGGCTGGCTTCTGTGACCCCTTTGTTTCTCACCCCTGGACCCAGCCAAGCTGCAGACCCTGCCTCACCTCCTGCCTCTATCCCGTCCTCCCTCTCCTTTACAAAGGTTAAGAACCTTTCATTGTGGAGTTAGGAAGAGGGTTAAGAATATGCTCAAATTTTACTGGATAAAATTCTCAAAGAATAAATACAAACTTTTTAAATAGGGCCTTGCATCTCTTCCTGTTGACCTATAACCTTTTGTTCTCTGACTCCATTACCTACAGTCTCCAGACCATAGCTTCAGATGCACATTCAATGTGTCCCATTGGTATTAAAGTCTAGCCATTCATTATAGAAGAATCAAAACTGATAGTCATCAAGTCTTTTCAGGATCTGCTGTCCCAGGCCCTCACCCTTGCCATTCCTCCTGACTTAAATGTAGTGTGTGTGTGTGTGTGTGTGTGTGTGTGTGTGTGTGTCATCTGTCTCTCCTCCATATGGATCAGGCTCCTGAGCCAAGACCTTGCTGCCAGCACTCTCGCTGTCTCCATATTAACATAGTTGGTCACTCAGGGGTGACATGCTAGTATTTGTAGAAGTTACAAAGGAAGAAATGAAACAGTGGGTGAATACACAGCGAGTGTTCAGAACCAGTTATTAAAGCAAAGAAAGACTATGCTGGAAGCAGAGGGGACGAAGAACACTGAAGGGGTTGGCTTCCACCTGGAAGCAAGACAGTTCTCTGAGGATGACATCCATCTTCAGCCGTTGACAGCGGTGCGGCTGGTACCCAGAGTACCCCACATAATTTGCTCATGCGTTATTTTTCTAATCCTGGCTTGTCTCTGGTTCAAGTCTCTCGGACACAAGAGTGACAAACCTCTGACAGGATTATTGAAGACGCAATGGAGTCAAGCTTATGGCTGGTGGCCATTAAGAACCTGGAGCTTACCTCAAGCCTGAGACTAAGCACAGCGCTGATGGCTCCCACTCCTCAAACAGTAAGATCCGAGCTAAAGGTTCCAACCGCCTTGAGGACAGGGCCAGTATGTTCTAGTCCAGTACATTCTGCTGTGCACACAGAGGACCTAGTATGGACCAGCGACTTCACCAGCAGCAGGCAATGGACAGATCATCCCACCATTCCCCTTGTGACTCCTCGTTTCACTCCAACAACTCCCCATGAGATCTCTGTTGTACAAAAGGATATCTATCTCCGGATCATGGTTTCCCCCCCCCCAGCAGCCAGTTTGAAAAAGCAAAAGAAGAAACTCAAGTTCATTTTCACCCAAGTGATAGAACAGCTCCCCATTGGTATAAAAAGCATTGTTTCCTCCCTAGGCCAGGATGGAGTTAACCTGATTCAGCCTTTGTCCCTGGTGCCTATGACTCCAGCTTTTTCTGTAAACCAACAACCTCATGAAGCAGTGGAGTTAGCGTGAAAGGAAAGAGCTTTCCTGTGCATCCTGCTCCTACTGCTTCATGCACCAGCCCAAGCCTTAAAGCAAAGTCCTCCAACGTCAGGGCTTCAGCCTCTCGCTCGGCTCAGAGGGGAATGTGTTCCTTATGTTGTCTGTTTTCAAAAACCTACTAGCAACACCACCCTCATCTCTATAAATGTTGGCTGAGGAACATCAGGGGTGACAGGAAACTTTCCAAAGGAAGCTTGGAAGTTTTAAAATCAGATAAAACAATATTCTTCCCAGACAGCAGCATTATTAAAAAATGCCTTCTTTGCCAGGTGCTGGTGGCACACACCCTTAGGCCCAGCACTTGGAAGGCAGAGGCAGGTAGATCTCTGTGAGTTCGAGGCCAGCCTGGTCTACAGAGCAAGTTCTAGGAGAACCAGGGCTACACAGAGAAACCCTGTCTCAAAACCCAACTAAACAAGAATGCTCCTTTCACCTTCGTCCTAAAGAGTTTTAGTTTAAAAGGAACTTAAAAGTTACCTATGCATTCTGCCCTGGCATTTAAATCATTTAACATGGGATAATGTGTCTAACTATTCTTTGTATGTCTCTTACATCTAATAAACATTGTTATAAATAGAGAATTTTTTATATGAGTCTAACACTCCACAAATCAGGAACCATCTCCAAAATTTGGAGTGTAAATAACAAACATTAGTAATTCCTTGGAGATAAAAGAGCTCTTGTGGTCACAGAGTTCTGCCTGCCCAAGCTCTTGTCCCTTTGTTCTGTGTCTTGGACTCTCTCAGACCCTTCAGGTATCTGAACACAGCTCCAGTCCAGCAGAATGTCATCACAGGACACGGATCAAGTCAGGGGATATTGTTCCTTTTTACCTCTTAAGTAACATTGTACCTGTCCATATTTGGGGGTATTGTGTGACACACGTACACAGCACGCAAATAATCAAATCAGAAATTAGCACACCCACCATCTGAAACTTTCATTGTTTCTTATATTGGGAGCGTCCAACCCTTCTCTTCTATTCGTTTCCAAACAGAAATAATGTAATGAGTTAGTATTGACTATAGCCACCCTGCTGTGATATAAAACGAGTACACTAGAATTTAATTCTCCTGTCTGTCCATCATTTTGTATGAGTTAACCAGCTAGCGGGCTCCACCTTACCCACCAGCCTCTGGGAGGAACGTGGCCCATTGTTCTGTGTGAATCATTGCGCAGGTGCAGAGAAGCTGGATGACGCTTCCAGTTCCCATAGGAACCACGGGGGCTGAGCTGGGAGACGCCCCTCTGGGCAGGTTCTTGCCAAACTAGCTAGTACACTTGGAATGCAAGGAGGGGTTTGTTGTTTGTTTCTTTCGCTTTTTCATTCTCTTACATGGCTACACACCCACCAGGAATCCAGCCCTGCTGGGCCAGTGAGGTGAGCAGCCTTTCTAAGGCAGATTCCAACAGAATAAAGATGTGGAAATTCAGCTGAGAGGATACATGCATGAGGATCAAGCGAAGCTGCCTGAACCTGGGAAACTGTCTCAAAAGTTAGGGAGGGAATCAAGACGCTCGCTCCCGTCAGCCGCAGCTCACCGCTGTTCAAGGCGTGATTCCCCCTTCTTCTCCACAACAGGCTGAAGTCCTAGTTCCCCCTTCACTCTCCCCCGCCCCGCCCCCGTGACTTTTTCTTCTGTTCACATGGTCACTTGCAATGGAATGATCCCAAAAAGGTTGCAGGAGGACCAGCCCCAGCATCTCTCCCAGACCATGATAATGATTTACTCACACACAAGAAAGGATGCCTATGAGAGAATCCTTCTAAAGGACAAGAAAAACAGGCTTCAAAGTCACTCTGTCTTTGCCCAAATGAGAGGGGGTTGGCAGCTTCCTCTTTATTATGTATTTTTTAAAGATTTATTTATTTATTTATTTATTTATTTATTTATTTATTTATAAGTACACTATAGCTGTCTTCAGACACACCAGAAGAGGGCATCAGAAGGTTGTGAGCCACCATGTGGTTGCTGGGATTTGAACTCAGGACCTTCGGAAGATCAGTCAGTGCTCTTAACCGCTGAGCCGTCTTTCCCCAGCCCTCAGCTTCCTCTTTATAAAGGAAGAAGACAAAACGGTAATTTAACAATACAACCTCTTGCCTGAAACCCCTCTGAAGGAACAGCCCCGTGGAGCCACGGCAGGCTATGATAATCACATCAAGCCTCCGCGACCGCCATTCCTTACAATGTTTTGCTGAGCAATACTCTTCAAGTGCTCCAGGAAGGTTTACAAGAGTTTTGTGGTCCAAGTCTCTAAGGTCACATGTCCCTGTGCTCGTCAACAACTCGGTGTAGCTCACAGCTCAGAGGTGACCATGAACCCACCCCTGCTGGGCTTCGTGATTCTAACAGACAAGAAGGCTCTCTGAGTTCAGCAGTCACCATCCTTTTCCCATTCCGTGGGTCAGTCTACTGAAAGGGAACTATCTGCCCTTTCCGTCTCAAGCGGTTTTATCCCCCTGGGCCTTCTGAGGTTGCACAGCTTGAAGATGCAGAGATGGCATGCCTGCCTCTCTACCCTTGCTCTCAAGTTTTTAGAATGGAAATTTCTTATTCCCAATGGCAATTTTGCAAGTGCAAAAGGCTAGAAGAGAAAGTGAAGGCATGTAGCTAGCACTGCTGCCTGTCCTCTCGATTGTCCTCCCTCAGTCTACACATCCCCTTGGGCCACATCCTGGATGAAGCCTCTCATAGGAAACCTGCCTTCAGGCTGATTTCCCAGGGTAGGGACTCACTTCTATTCCTCAATTGCTTTCAATACAAAGCCGAAAATACCTCCTGCCACTGTTCCTCCTCTCAAAGAATCGCGTAGTGCCCCAGGGTTGTTTCCATTGTGTCAAAGAGAAGCTAAGTGGAAAAACAGAGGAACGTCAAAACATTTTGTACCAGTCAGTGGTGGTTGATTCTTGAAGGAATTGGCTATTGCTTGTAAAATTCAATTATGGCTTCAGACGAATTTATGTAAACTCCTCCCGGACAGCAATCTAAAAGGAGGTAATCCAATCTTTAGTAACTTTCAATTGCAGAATAGCTATAACCCAACTCAGTTTTGGAATAATCAGGAAAACAAAACAACAGTGAGAAAAGATGACCAGTTAGGGGAGGGAGGGGGGAATCAGTAAAATATTGTTCTACCTAAAATACAAAGATGTATACAAGGTGTATAGGGAGGGGCATGAGCCCAACAGCTTCTAGTACTTTCTAGAACAAGGGAGGTACGTACATATAAATGAATGACAAAATCAAAATCAGCATGCTGCTTCTGGTCCTCCTGCTCCAGGGCCAGCATGGGCAGCACAGGCAAGTCACAGCTCTTACATGAGTTATTTATCCAACCTCCTGCTAGTCACTCTGCCCTCCATGCCATATATATATATATATATATATATATATGCCACTGTTCCATATATATATATATATATATATATATATATGCCACTGTTCCTCCTCTCAAAGAATCGCATAGTGCCCCAGGGTTGTTTCCATTGTGTATATATAGATAGATAGATAGATAGATAGATAGATAGTAGATAGATAGATAGATAGCATGGTGCTTAGGAATAAGAACTTTGGAGTGAGACTGACTGCCTGAGTTCAAATCCCAACTCTACTACATAGGATCTGGTATGTGCCAGGACACTGCTTTCTACCCTGGTGGTAGACTATATCTATGTCATGGACACACATGGGAACACTTAAAAGTTCTACCACATTCAGCCACTAAAGAGTTCTGTCCAGAGTGTAAAGGGAAGGGCTAGAGACACGCCCAGTGGTTGAGAGCACATACTGTTCATCCAGAGGACCTAATTCCCAGCGTGTCTGTAACTCAAACTCCAGAGAGACTCAACTCGGGCGCCAGCACGCCACATACGCATGCACACATATGATGGTGGTGGCGGTGGTGGTGGTGATAATTGTTAACATGCACAGGAAGTCAGATGGGTGTGGGGGTGCTCCCCTCCCCCTTCTTTCCCTGGAAGCCTACCACGCACTGACAGACTCTCTGGCCAAAGATGACTCCATGCAGACGACCAGGTTCAATCGGTGCCGCCAAAAATTCTCGAATTCCGACAGCTCCCGACTCGTCCGTATGAGCCAGTGTGTGAGAACTGACTTGGGCTTAGGTTCCCCAATGCCTTCTTGAGACCCACATTTTGTAAATAATCTCCCAAATGGCCCCATTGTTATGTCTCTCCTGTGTTCTGCTTGGCCTCTCTGGTAAACAGTTTGAGTCTGGATGGATGATTTGACCTCTGTCTGCCTCCTCATGTTAAATGGAGGTAATGATAGTCATTTTCTTCCTAGACACGGGACGATTAAGTGAGTTATCCTTATGCGTGAAATCCTTAGAGCACTGCCTGGCATGTAATAAGCATAATTCTTTTGTTTTTATTTTTATCGCCATCTCCCCCATCATTATCATCAGTGGCAGAGTAAACATGACCAGCACTGTCCTCCAGCAGCGAACCATCTGCCTTCGGCGAGCCGAGCTGTAGATTGCAGAAGGCTGCTTTGTAAAGGAAGGGCTGGAGGACATCAGACAGTTCCTACAAAAAGAGGCCTCCGGGAAAGCCGGGTGACTTAACAGCTCTGGGCAGTGGAGGTAGCCGGTCTTAGGAGAGCGCCCAAAGGAGTTTCGCTGTATTCCGTTACTTGTCCTGCTTTCTCTCAAAGTGTGTGTGATGTAGCTTATCCTAGACTCACAGACAAGGCAGGGCCTGAAAGGACTCACTAGAAATATAACCCCTTATTTGGAAAGAAAAACTGATTTTATCAAAATAAACTTTTGAGTCACTTAAATCTAGATCTTGTACATGAACAAAAACAGTAAGGAAAGAATGCTTAAGTCGTTTGCACTTGCTCAGGGGGCTCCCACCTAACCAGAGAGGCCAGTCTCCCACCGAAGGTTCCAAAGTCTAAGAAAAAAATTGTACTGTGTTTTCTCCCAGAAAGGGAGGAAGAGAGGGAGAGAAGGAGGGAGGCAGACAGACAGAGAGACAGACAGACAGAAACAAAAGTCCCCTCTCTTTCCTGCAGACTGATTTATAATGCTCACCAGGTTCAAAGGAATATCAGTTGCTATGTGTCCAAAGAACTTAACCAGTATTTATATAAAATTGCAAAAGTGTTGGCAGGAGGAGGAAGGAATGTCTCAGAGAAGAGAGGAAATTCTAGAAGATTGTGTGTGTCTGCACCGGGCCAGCAGAGTCACATTTCCTCTTAAGAGCGAACGGTGAAGCCCGTCCCTTTAGGACTTGGAATCTTGAGAAACTGAAACTAAGTCTCAATGGTGAATGTTTTATTTCATCTCTCTGAGCTTCTATTTTCTGTAAAATGAGAGGGTTGAGCCAGACAGTCCCTGTGGCTCTTTCCAGGTCTTTATATCTAGAAAGCAGTGAATTTTAAATTGGATATTACAGATATCAAAGCACCTCCTCCTAGCCTTGGACTCTCAGATTCAATTTCAAAGAAACAGATGAAGGTTACACCTCACTTGTGAAAGGATCAAAGTCCCTTTCTTTCTGATGCCTTTGGTTTTTTGGTTTGTTTTTGTTTTTGTTCTCTCCTCTCTCTCTCTCTCTCTCTCTCTCTCTCTCTCTCTCTCTCTCTCTCTCTCATTTCTGATTGGATTTCTGATGCCTAAGTCTAAAGCTTCATTTTAAATATATCCAGTTGCTTCAAAATCCCCATGAACATGTTTAGTTTAAAGCAATTGATTTAAGAGTGGCAAGGTGCTCACTCCTTCACTGGCGCGGCCAATCAGCACCCATTCAGAGAACTAGCTTGACACAAGGCTGGAGAGACACTTCAAGGAATGTTAGAAGCCAAACTGCTCACTGAGGGGCAACATTCCCATCAGAGACCCCAAACGACGCTCCAACAGCTGGAATTTATAAAAGCAGCTGTAAAGTCATAAGGAAACGACAAGCTGAGAGAGAGACAGACCAGAGTGTGCGTGAGCATCGAACTGGGAGAGATATGCCAAGGGCTGGGGGGCGCTTGGCCTCACGAGAGTCGAAAGCATGTAAATAAAAGAACAACAAGTATCATTTATTTCATTCCCTACCACTTAGGCAAAAATGCATGTATCCTCGCCATGAGGACAAACACACACTCTCTGAGGACAACTTCGAATGAAGATGAAGACAGACATACTGCTACTAAGTAACTACACTTCTGGATACATAACCGGGGAAAACCCTAACATAACAGCTCGGTCAGAGAGTTTACAAGACTGTTTATAACAGTAAAAACCGGGCATGGCCAAAATGCCTTGAGTCATGAAAGAATAAATAAGTTTGTAAAATCTCACAACAGCACATTATGTAGCACTCACAAAGAGCATACTTTTCAGTTATGTGTACCAATGTGAGTCTGTAAACATCGAATTACATGTATGTATAATATTACATCACTTACTTAGTATTGTAAAATGCAGAAAAACATCAACCAAAACTCATTTGTTTATATAAACATGTAGTTAATGTATGAAACCATGGATGGAAATGTATATAGAGTTAATATATCCCACATTAGGAACGTATATATAGAGTTAATATACCCCACATTAGGAGCGTAGAAACATCTGGTGGGAGAAACCAAGTCTGACTTATTAAAGGGTCCCCAGAGCCAAGCGTTACAGTGCCCACCTGTCATCCCAGGACTTGGGTGGTTGAGGCAGGAGGATCATGAGTTTGTGGCCTGCTTGGGCTATATACAGAGGCTCCATCTTGAAAATGAAATTAAATAAATAAAAATATTCACTCACATGGCACAAGAGAATTCTGTGGTACTGTGGTAGGTAACCAAGAGGGTTTAGAGATACAGTAGGAACAGTCCAAGATGCCCTGGAGCTGACCCAGTAGGAAGGGCTCAGAAACTAAAACAAACCAACCAACTCAAGGAAGTGGGAAGCACATAAGGAGCTACCAATGGCCATAACTGGGGCACCTTAAACAGCTCAATAATGATAGCAATGCCTTATTTTTGTTTTTGTTTGTTTGAGGCAGGGTCTCTCTTTCTACAAAGACTTTTTTTTTTGGGGGGGGGGAGGGAGCTTGTATCCTGTATCCCAGACTCTGTATCTTAGAATGACCTTGAGTTTCTGGTTGATGGGCAATTACTATTGTGGCAGGCATGAAGCAACAATGATGCTAATCGTGGAGATACAATTATACAGCTTACAAATAGGATATCTTCATCCTCAAAAAATATTTCCACATGAGAACTCCTGAACAACTACTTACAAACAGTGGATTAGTATCTTCCTGGTAGGAAAACCTGGAAATCATCTCTTTAGCCAAGGGATGGAAGTGATCCAGAATGGACCCCACTCTGCCCAGTGAGGTGTCTGATCCACACTCAGCTCCTCCTGAGATACATGCGTGGACAGGTGCACAAAGCGCTGCTGTGGCGTTACTAAAAATGCAAGACCTGAATTTAAATAAAGAAAAACGCCAGGCAAACCCAAACTGAGACAGAGTTCATGAAATTAAGTCACAGTGCTTTTCCCACGAATACCCTGTGATAAAAGCAATGAAGATTAAGGAACTGTCCCAGAGGCAACCTTGGGAGCTGGACCAGAATAAAGGGGGAGGGCTGGTGGCATCTGTATAAGGCGTCTGTGCTCGTCCTGAGTATTGCTGGAGGTGGTGCTAACACAGGTTCAATCCCAGCACTGGGGAGGCTGAGTCGGGAAAGGGATTTGAAGTTAATTTCCTGACTTTGACAGCACTACTGTGGTTATGTAGGATGTTATTTGGTAAAGCGGGCAGAAGAGCCAAAACAGATTTACATTATTTCCGAAACTTTTCAGGTCTAATGTCATTTTAGGATGAAATGGTCTACAAATGGCTAAATGTGGCAGAAGCATGTGATAAAGGGTCCATTGTCTCATTGATAACTCTCCTGTGCCTCAAATATGTCATTGTAAGGGAAACGAAATGAGGGGATACGCAGATTTCAGAGCAAGATCTGATAATCCCATTAAACAGTCTTAAAACAATGAGTCTTAAATCGATGATCCTGCTGATCAGGAACTTCGTAGAAGAAACGCACTGCAGTTTGCCCACTCGTCCTGGTCTCCTGACCTGACCAGGCTAACCCGAATATGCTTGCTGATCTCCCGACCTGACCTGGCTAACCCGGATATGCTTGCTGATCTCCCGACCTGACCCGGCTAACCTGGATATGCTTGCTCTTCCTTCTCCTGCGTGAAGCTGGCTGTGCTTGCCATCCGGTCCCTGGACATTTCCCCACTGACTGATACTCAACTGTTTTTCCTCCTTTGCTTCCTTCTCAGTTCCTCACTGGCCTGACCATCTGTGCTCCAGATTAGTTCTCAGCTTTTGCAGAAATTGTTAACTTACGGGGAAATTTGAAGAGAGAAATCAAATGAATAAATTAGCTGTGAGGAGACAAGTTTGATCAAGAATGCTGCTGTGGAAGGGCTTAGTGCTGGGCTTCCTGGGGAAGGGGGAGGGGGAGGAAACCCAGTGAAGAACAGGATTCAGGAACGTGGTGACAATCCATAGAAGATGTGAGAGTCCATGAGGACACCAAGGTTTGGGGACAGAACTTTGAAGAACATTTACGTCTAAGAAGAAAGAAAAGGTGGGAGGGAGGGCTGCAGTGGGGATGTAAAGTGAATAAATAAATAAAAAAGAACCAAGAAAACACATACATACATACATACTAAGATACATACATACATATATACATGCATACAACCTACTAAGATATATAAATATCCCAAATCAACTTTAGATAGTAAAACTCCTACTGTCCACCAGTCTTTGGAAATACGGGGGGAAAAAAAGGACTGAGGCAGGAGAGAACAAATGAAAAGCTAAGGGATGGAGGGGAGGAAAAGAGACACTTTATTCTAGAATATGCTTGAAGTCTCTCAACAACCAGAGGCAAGAATTCCAACAGAAAGCTTGGGGTACAGCTCAGTTGGTAAGGTGCCTGCCTTGAAGCATAGAGAAGGCCCCAGGTTTGATCCCTGCCTATAATCCCAGCACTTGGAAGTAGAGGCAGGAGGATGGAAAGTTCAAGGTCCTATTTTGTTACATATCAAGTTTGGACTAGCCTAGGCTACATGAGCCTCTGCCTCAAAACCAAAAGGAGCTAACTAAAAGAATCCCAGTACAATTAATGACAGTTGCTGTCAAGACTGGCTATGTATGTAGAAACGACATTCCTTTTATATTGAAGTAATTTCAATAAAAATGTTAAAATATCAACAGACTGTGCTTGAGACCTTCAAATGTGCGTTTACTCTTTTTCCCAGATGTGAACTATTAATTTTCTGGGAATGCCACAAGCAAGGCATTAAACTGTTTACAATAGAGACATGTGCCGGCTTCCTCCTGCTGCCCCTGTGCGGCCCGCTTCACCTTAGCAGCTGCAAGCCCAGCGCAGATAACTTAGGAGCCACCCTTGTGTTCTTACTTAAGATCCGTAGAAACTCTTTTAAATGTTTTTAATTAATTAAATTCAATGTGTACGAGTGTTTTGAGCGGCAGATCCTGTGGAACTAGGGCTCAGACCATTGTGAGCAACCGTGTAGGTGCTGGAACCAAACTCTGGTCCTCTGCAAAAGCAAGAAGTGCTCTAAGAACGTCTATGCCACGCCGGGCGTGGTGGCGCACGCCTGTAATCCCAGCACTTGGGAGGCAGAAGCAGGCGGATTTCTGAGTTCGAGGCCAGCCTGGTCTACAGAGTGAGTTCCAGGACAGCCAGGACCACACAGAGAAACCCTGTCTCGAAAAAAAAAAAAAAAAAAAGAACGTCTAGGCCACGCCTCCACCACCCTGGCCCCACCCAGCTACCCCGTGAGGTATAACTTCAGAAGCCACTTAAACTGTATACATGGGATGGTGAAGGCGTCTAACAATAGCCTCTCTTGAGGAGTCCACACTCATACGCCGATGTGCAATACCCCTTTGCTAAGCGCCTTTCTGTTAGCCTTGTGCGTAAATCTACATTAAAAATCTATTAATAAAGTCCAACTCTCTCTAAAAGAGAAAACTCTCAAGAATTCATACAAATGTCATTTAAAGAACGAGATCGGTCTTTTAGGGGAAACGTACAAAAAGGAAACGGGATTGTGCTTTATTAATAACAGTGATGAGGAGCCCAAGAAGGAGCAGAGCTGAGTAAACACCCGCGGGTTTGGTTATCAGCACACGGCTCCCAGCTGGTCATCAGAGTGGTGTGGGGGAGGGGGGATGCAAGACGCTAACTGGGAGGGAATGGATTTAAGGGTGGTGAGGAGGAAGTGAGGTGGCCCTGCAAAACTAGGGGCACTCGGGAGAGACTGTGAGAGAGAAATTTGAGCCCCTAGCAGGAGAGGAGCCGACTGAGAAAGATATAAAAGATATAAATGAATAAATAAATAAATAAATAAATAAATAAATAAATAAATGTGTGTGTGTGTGTGTGTGTGTGTGTGTGTGAGAGAGAGAGAGAGAGAGAGAGAGAGAGAGAGAGAGAGAGAGAGAGAGACTAAGTCAGAGAAGAGATGCAAGTGTGCCCTGGAAGAGGAGAGGAGGCCACCGTCTCCAGGGCAGACACCTAGAGTCCCCGAGAAGCCAGGTCAAAGTCAGATGCTGAATGAGGATTGTTGGAGGTGACAGAACGCAGACAAGTTTGGGATACACTGTGGCGCACACAGGGTCAGTGTGTTCTTCTGCTAGCCTCTTTCTCAACCAGCCGTCAGACCTGGTGCTGAACATAGTCAGTGCTTGTATCCTTTACTGACATTTTCATATGCATTTTGCAACTTCATCCTAATAACCTCATGATGGAACCAGGGCAGAACTCACTGGCCTGTTGTTCTACAGAGGAGGGAAGCAAATCTCAGCAGTTTGAAGCTTACCCCTTAAGATCATACTCCCACAATGGCAAAACCAAAAACTCTGCTCCTTTCAGCGCATGGTGTGAGGCCCTGCCAGGAGATGAAAAAGCTTCGGGTGTGTACTCTGTCAACAGAATCCAGCCTAATAATCTTATGCGTTGAAGGAGAAGCTTCATTAAATTTTGTTACATTGTTAGGACAGACTTGGTAGCAGATGGTAGATCTGAGTGGCTCTTTCCAGCTCAAAGCTGTTGGCAAGAGCATTTAGAAAGTACAGTGATGGATAACGTAGCATTCAACGTGGGACGACGGTTGAATCTAATAGGATGGCCCCGAGGGTCAGGCTTAGGCTTTGTCCTGTTTAAAGTCTCTTATGACTTTACAACAGCGTAAAAAAGGGCCAGGGGAATCGGACGCTGATCATGACCAAAAGGTGAGAGCAATACCAGTGAGACCGAGGAAAAAGAGGGAAAGGAAGTCGATGAGGTTGGAAGGGAAGGGAAGGAGTGGAGAGTCACATAAGGTTCAAAGTGGAGAGAGGATGCTGGTGAGATGGCTCAGGGGTTAAGAGCACTGACTGCTCATCCGAAGGTCCTGAGTTCAAATCCCAGCAACCGCATGGCGGCTCACAACCATCCACAATGAGATCTGATGCCCTCTTCTGATGTGTCTGAAGACACCTACAGTGTACTCACATATAACAATAAATAAATCTTTAAAAAAAAAAAACAAATTAGAGAGACTTTTCTCATTAAAAGGAAATACAGACACACTATAGCGGAGGGGTGGGGGGTAGCAGGTGGGGGTGGGGGTACGGGACTCTGGCCTCCTTAGAACAGGACCAAAAGATAATCAGGAGAGAAGTTTAAGTGCTGATGCCAACATAGGACTGTCAGCCAAATGATGTGGCCGAGCCACGGAGATAAGGTTTCACTGGCATACTATCATTTCCTTAATAGAAAAAGGAGAGGGGGCGCAGGCATGTGTTTGACATTCATACGTTCACACATGCTTGCAAACATACTCACCGACTAGCTCAGCAAATACAGAAGAAAATAGTAACCCCAGTTACCTCCTGAGCAACCCATGTGTAGCCGTGAGCTGGCTCCAGCCTGAGTCATTCTGTGAGGTCACGCATCACTGCAGCTCCAGGTCACCTTAGGCTGAGTGTGAACCTCCAGTTCAGCTTAATCCTTTTCAACCTCCAATTTGCCTTCTATCCAGCTGACTTCACACATGTATGTTATCTGCTGGCTCTTGGGGACTGAACTGACGACATCACACATGCCTACATTCAGATGCAGCTTAAGGCAGGAGAAAATGAAGATAAAAAGAGAGACTATACAGATAACTACGATATGGCTTGAAATGTCACAGCAAAAACCTTAGCTGCATAGATGCCGGGTTACTTATCAGCATAGGGTGTGTTCTACTGTAAACACGGGCTACATTTGTAAGATAAATACCTGGTGGCTTACCTTAAAATCCAAGCTTAAATTAATATCATTGTCTTTCTCTAGGCAGGTACAACCATAGAGTTTCTGGTGAGATCTGGTAAGACAGTTTCCCTGATGAATTTTGCTTCCTATTAATCCTGTTAATTAATAAGTAAATGTTCACCTTCAACACCAGCTGAGGTTGGAAAATGGATGCAATGAGTTAATTATGCACATTAACTAAGGAAGCAAACCAGCCAGCATGGTGTGTGACCTTTGCAAAAAAAAAAAAAAAAAAAAAAAAAAAAGAATTAGGCCAAGTGTAACAGTGCATTCCTGTAATCCCAGCATTTGGAGGCTAAGGTAGGAGGAGTGTGAGTGAAAGGCTGAGGGCTGCAGGCTGGAAGGTCCCTAGAGTCCTTTCCTGCCTCGCCTCCTGCGGAGAAGCTGAGGCAAGGGCGGACGCTGCTGGGGTGCAGTGGATGCCCCAGGCCCCAGGCCCCGGGCCCGGTAGCAGGAAATGTGTACGTGGCGGCCACGTAAGCGGAAATGACTTAACTAGTCTATCCGGCTTCTATAAGAAACTGACTGGTTCTCAGAGAGCGTGGGCTCAGATAATTTAAACTGGTTGGCTTGGAAGCTATGGAGTGGCTTGTGTTAGGCGGGCTTTGCTGTAAATCTATAAAAGCAGTCCTGTTTCTGCACCCGGGGTTCACAGTCACCTACCCCGCGTGGGGGAATGGCTGTAACCCCAGAGCTCTGGAATTAAAATCCTCCTGCTATTGTATCAAGACTGTTTCTCGTGAGTGTTTGGGGTGATGCCTTCTAAGGCATGGGGCGCTGGGGTGCCCCCGTTTTTCTTTCAGGTCTTACATGAGTTTATATTTAATATTAGTAAGCAATATTCTAGTGAGTAGTTTAAACAATATTAATAGCTTACTACAATCATCCTCAGAGTAAGACAGAATTACCAGTCCTTTATGCATTATTTCAGAGGCAGCCCTTAGATTAAAGTAATTACAGATATACAATCTTTGGGAAATTTTGCCCAGAATCTGTCCATTGCTTTTTTTTCTGTATATTATAAAAATAAATTCTAAATATATATATATATATACACATGCATTCATACACATATATACATACATATATGTACTCATATATACATACACACATATATATACATAGTCACATACACATATTAATATATACACATATTCACACACATATACATATATACACATATATACATAGTCACACACATATATACATATACACATATATACATAGTCACACACATATATACATACATACACATATATACATAGTCACACACATATATACATACATATACATATACACATAGTCACACACATATACATATATACACATACACACATACACATATTTGCACATGCACACATAGTACATATACATATACACATAGATACATATATACACATACATATACATCATATACACATACACACAAACACATATAACGTAAGCAGGGAGTCGCTTCCAGCTTGTTGCCTGCTATGGCAAGGTTTGCATCCGAGTCTTTTTTTGTTTTTGTTTTTGTTTTTTTGGTTTTTGGTTTTTTTCGGGACAGGGTTTCTCTGTGTAGCCCTGGCCGTCCTGGAACATCCGAGTCTTGTGATGGCGGCAGATGATGAGACGCCAATATCCCATCATTCCACCGCCGCTGCAGGAAATGATGAGCCAAGCAACTTAAACAAACATTCCAGCCCAGAAAATCACCAGCCTCCGAGATTGTAATGACTTTCTCCTAATCTGATCATTATTATCCATTCCTTTCCTATTGCTGGCAAGGGGCCTCTGGGGAATAACTGGTCTTAAAAAGCCGAGACAGGCTTGAGTATGAAAATGCACAACCTTGTGTTTTAGTGACAATTTATCTCAGTCAGAGCTAACCGAATTCAAAGCCCATCCATCATAGTTTTACTTCCACACCTTAAATCCTGAAAGGACCCAGTTGTGTCTGTTTCTCCCAAGTCATTTATCATTTCAAAAAAGGAAAAAAGAAATGATTTTGTACCTAATTAAAATGCAAAGGTGCCCTTCTGTAAATACCAGGTGACTAGAAGACCAGGGCACGATCGGACAGTGGCTCAGGTGACATCACATTCTTGAGGGATTAGGAGAGGGACCTTTCACCTAATCATCCATCCTAACGTTCCCAGGAGGCTGCTAACCTCTGTGACCTGGTCCTGACCCGGTGAGGGTGGATTTAGGAAGTAGGGTGAAACTCTTCTCTTCCCTCTTCACTCCTTCAACCTAAGTGGTGCGACTGCAAAGCTGAAAGGTGGGACTGTCAGACACATCTCTCCAGCAGCCTGCCAGGCTCGGAGATGTGACAGAAAAGGTCGTGACTCAATCCCAGAAGGCTCCCTCGTGCTCTCCGGCTATCACTATTTAGGGGAGGCAAAGCTCTCTTCTGCGTTCCTCTCTTGGCACACTGGTTTCTCCCCTGCTCCTATCGGGAGCCCCACTGTCAGCCACTTGAGCACCCACACACACCCCACCCCACCCCCAGCTTACTCAGAACCACCCTGCAAGGTCAGGAGGAGGGTCAGTCCTGCCGCCAAGATACCCATGAACCTCCTTTAACCATCGGCTTTAAACCTGGGCTGGCTGGCTCATTCCTCACCCAATCACGGGAGGCCTGAAGACACCACCCCTGCCTTCAGGAATAAATCCTTGACATTCCCAAAGCCGTCTGACCTCATCCTGCCAACACCTCTATCTTTAGCAAATCCAAAATCAGACCTCAAGGAGAGGGGACAGCAGTGCGCCGTCTGATTCAGGGTTTCTCCAATCGCCTTCGCCCGCCACCCAGCACTCCTGCTCTGTCCTGTGGGCTCACATTCCCAGCGCTGATAAGGAGCGTGAGGTGGCTGAGGAGTAAGACGTGGGCAGTGTGTTGCCAGACAATCTGAATGAAGTGTATTACCAATTCAGTGGCTGATAACACCTGTTCTGTTCTCACAGTTAAAAGAAAGGCAAAATATGCATTTCTACTTGTTTAAAAAAAATTACAAAGAAAATTAATCATCTCTAAGTGAGTTCTACTTTTAATCAGTAAATGTCATCTATAATATGCGTCCTGGAACAAGCCCCTGCCTTGTGTAAGGGAACGCTAGTGCCTCCCTCTCAGTTAATGTGGAAAATTTTAACTCTGATGAGACTCAGAGTCGCATAAGACCTTATTTACAAAAACAAGACCCTAGGCAGTCCAAGATGGACAGGAAGGAAGGAGAACATCTAAGAGACTCTCAGATTGCAGGTAACAAGGCAGGATAAATACTGTAGCCTAACCCTCAGCCCCTGCCTTGAGCTGTTAGTTAAAACAACATCATGCTGGGTCATAGGATCTTATAATTAAAAAAAAAGATTATCCTAATGGTTCTCCAGCTCAGGGAAGGAGAGTGCCCAGGAATAGTCTAATAATAACCTCAACGATAGTAAACACGGGCTGATCTAAAACATTTTTGAAACTAACGAGGATCCCCTTTCACCTTAACTTCCCATCTATATATTCTTGGATCTCTGAAACCAGAGGACAGTGAGGGCAGGATGTCCCCGGAGGTGTTGAGTGAATCTCCGATCCCTCACTCTCTCCTAAAACGGAGTCTCAGCGGGACATAGTTCGGTCGTAGATGCTACCCACTCGCCCCCAGCAAATCGTGTCTGCAGGGGCTGCTCCTGAAACCCTTGGGGTTTTTTCAGGCTTCTGACTCTATGACCTCCTCCCTTCTGTTCATCAGCTCGTGTTTGTTGCTGAAGGGATGGACGCGTGGGGGGGGGGAGGGGTGGATGGCTTACCAGTTAGGCAGAAGCTGATTGAATAAGGTGCTGTCTGTGCCTCCAAGGCGTTTTCAGAGCCACTTGACACCACTTGACAGATGTGAGACTGAGAGCCCCACTTGTTTGGCTTTCAATCGTGTGATTGTTCAAATGAAAAATACTGCACATCATCCCCTGACTGTACAAGAAGGAGGAATGGATCTTTCCTAATTGCATCAAGCGTAACGTTTGCCTTGTTTGCTGCCTGTGATTCAAGTGCTAAGAGCCGTTCAGCTCATGGTATAGGATGGGGAGAGGAGGGAGCCGTTGTCATGGAGTCCTGAAAGCCAGCTTTATGTTTTTATAATGAGACTGGGTCCCACGTAGCCCAGGCTAGCCTCAAACTTGCTAAGAAGCTGAAGCTGGTCTTGAACTCCTGGTTTTCCCTGCCTCCATCTCCCAAGTCCTGGGATTACATGCATACATCATAGGACCAGCTTCCTTAAAATGATTTCTAAATGTGGTCTGTCTTAAATGTGTTAAAGGAAAACTTTTTGGTGCAAGAAAAAAAGCCAAATGAGCCAAACTCTTACCTAGTTTTTAATCAGAAGAAAAAAAAATTCAGATGTTTCCCAAGAAAAGATGCTATGCCTTCACCCCCAAAATATAACAAAAAAGCAGAAATATTGTGATGAGCACTTAGTGCCCAGAGAGCCTGCTGCTATGCTAGCCCTGCCCAGGGTGTGACTGTGTCACTTGGAAGTCCCTCTCCATGGTTGTTGTATCCGTGGGCAGCTGCATTCTTTTCTGATAAAATAAAACTGTCACGAAAAATAAGTCCTCCGAATAAAAATAGACAGCATCTGTACTGAATAAATGCACACAAAATTTGTGTTCTGCACACATCCTGACACTAATGGACTGTTTTGCGTCCAGATGGATGTCAGTATGTGTTGCCCGGTAACAGTCTTCCCTCCCGTGACTCTCCATCCGAGTTCTTTCCTGATAGAAACTTCACACCAGACGTTAGAAGAGTCCCAACTGCTGGATTTAGTGATTTAGCTTTATTTTTCTATTTTAGGTCTGGGTAAATTATTAAGACTTTGGGCTCTGCGGTTTATTAACAATCCAAATAACCTATCCTCCAGGTGAGAAATGCATTTGGAGAGAGTGAGTCATGGGACCCTACATGCCACTAAGTCAGGGGCAGTGAATGGTTGATGAGGGTTATGAGCTGCTGGGAAGGTTAACTCTAGTCTAGGAGCCTAGAGGGGCTGTGTCAGGAGTGGGGGGAGGGGACGGGGGAGTATCAGTGGCCTCTCTGAAGGCTAGGCAGACATGTGCAAGGAGCCATCCATACTTGGGTGTGACTTAATGCTAATGCACACCCTTGGAGGTCACCCATCATCCCATAAGCAACCACTCACCCAAGCTCTGGAAGTGAGCCCTCTAAGCTCAGGAGTTTCCCATGCTAGGCTTTGATGCAATCGTTTTTTGGCTTGTTGTTGGAGCCTGTCTTAGTCAGGGTTTCAATTCCTACACAAACATCATTACCAAGAAGCAAGTTGGGGAGGAAAGGGTTTATTGAGCTTACACTTCCACACTGCTGTTCATCACCAAAGAAAGTCAGGACTGGAACTCAAGCAGGTCAGGAAGCAGGAACTGATGAAGAGGCCATGGGGGGTGTGTCTTACTGCCTTGCTCAGCCTGCTCTCTCATAGAACGCAAGACAGCCCAGAGATGGTACAACCCACAAGGGCCCTCCCCCACCCCCTTGATCACTAATTGAGAAAATGCCCCACAGCCGGATCTCATAGAGGCACTTCCCCAACTGAAGCTCCTTTCTCTGTGATAACTCCAGCCTGTGTCAAGTTGACACACAAAACCAGCCAGTACAGGGCCTAATGGGGAGACAGGTGCTAACCTCTCCCCAGTGAAGGAATTCTCACACTATCTAGCTATAATCTTCACTATCCTGACTATCCTTGTTTTTGCCAAATTCACATTTCAGCATCCCCCAAGAATATGATTTCCTTTTTATTTAATTACATCAATCATTAACACTTTTCTGAAACATTCACCTTATATGTTATTACTTGATCATTTCAGAGGGAAATTAACTTGACCTTCTTGGCTAGTTTTGTTGCACAGAGCTTACACCTTACTACTGTGTCTCAGCCTGTCTATAGTCTGCTCACCCTGCTGGAGAACAGCCCACCTAATCCAGCATTCAGAAAACGGAAATATAATACTAAGTGCTTTGCTGTCGTCCTGTTTCTTTTATAATGTCATAAAAATTTATAACACTTAAAAGCCAGCGATCCCTGAGGCCATTTATCCTCAAGAAAGAACAAGTTTGTTCTTACAGAGCAGAATCTATATTGATGTATCTCTCACATCGTAAGATCTGTGCCCTTAATGCACGCCATCAGGGCAACCTGCAAGCACCCAGCATCCATTCTGTGCCCTGATGGTGTAAAGCCCATTAGAAGGAGGTAGGTGGGCTCTTACCATTCAGAGGTGAAGGACCAGTATTTTAGAAACTCATTTCAGCCTAGATGCCAGATGTGGTTTCACAGAGAGATAATGATCCCCTTCAAACAATGGGAAATAACTGAGAAAAGTCATTATGTCACTGTGAAAAAATGTCCTTGATTATCCTGCCCTCGCTGTCACCTAATCTCAATTTTGTTTCTGAAGGCTCCCGAGTGGGGAGCCGTAAGCGCCGCACATACCTGGCTCATGAAGTAACTGCTCTCAATACCCAGCAGATACTGGTGGCGGAATGTGCTGGGGAGGGAAAGGGTGAGGTAACCAGAATGAGGCAGCGGCTAAAATTTAAAACTACACCCAGTTTGACAGAGCTCCTCCGAGAAAAGGCAATCGTCCAGCAGATGCGGCTGTTTACAGAGCGCCAGCTGGCCTGACGCACTTCTCCAGAGCCATCTGCCTCCAAAGAGGCCCTCACCTGGGCTTCCCAGGGAGCCCCTGGCTCTCTCTCGGTGACAGCAATCTCCTCTATTGTCGCTGACAGCCAAGTCTCCAGGCAACCTCCTTAGACAGCAGCCAGTTGTCCAGGTATTAGGTTCACCCTCCCGGGCCTGGGGCAGCTGCCCAGGCAACTCTTCCAGTGGCTCTGTCAAGCCTTCTGCTGCCTTTGAGCTCAGCGAGGTAGAAAGAACCCCTGCATACGCTTTCTTCCCACCAAGAGCTGAGCCTTCAGTTTCCCAATAACACACTTTTGAAATGACTATCAGTTCTATTTCTTGACCCAAAGTTCACAAGATTACATTTAAAATACAAACCATAAATGTTAATTACATACTGTTATTTTTTTTTTAAACCAAGACTCATTTGCCTACATTTCCAAAAAGGCATGAAAACCTTGAAAGGGCTAACATAAGAAGTGTTTGTTAGCCTTTATTTTCCAATCCTTTGAATATATGCTATATGTGTAATTTTCAAAGAAGCAAGTCAAAAGAGAAAAAAAATTCATTCTCAAAATATATGGGCCAATTTGTTACCCCTTTCTTTTTGATGAACAGGGCTCTACAGTTCCCTGATGCTGGGGAAAACCTCAAGAGGCCATAGGAGTTCCTGGAGTGCTCTGTGCCCTGCAAGAGAACAGAAGAGCCTTATGTAAAAAATTGAGGCCTTAGAGAACCACTAATTAAACACAGAAGGACCTCAGAGGAGCTGGACTCGGGGAATCCAAGCAGTGTGGCTTCAGGGATTTGTTTAAAGGAAGAAAAGGTACCCTTTAGAGAAAATGGATTGATTTTGAAAGTATTACCATGACCCCTTCTCAATGATCAAAAGCTCGTAGAATTTTATTTATAATATCATGGTATATTTTTGAAATTTTTACCTCCGCCTAATATAAACCATCTGTTGCCTCTGGGCAAGCCTCCCAATCCTCGACACCCTCCACTCTCGTGTTCTTCCCACTCACAGATGACACACTCACTGTTCTCTCTCACCTAACCCACACTTGAGGACCCCAAGCCTCTTCTTATTAATCTTCTGGCTTCAGTAATACCCAGCTTTAGGAATGTCCTAAAGTCACTGGGTAAAGACACATCACCAGACTTGATCTCCTGAGTTCAATCTGTAGGACCACACAGTAGAAAAGGATCATCAAGTCCCCCACCCCCACCCCACACACACCCCCACCCCCACCCCTGGCTGCCCTCTGACATGTACGTGAGCCGTGTGACTCACACACGGTACGTGCTCACCAGCGCAAGTAAATACATAAAACAAAGGGTGTTAGATGCTTGGCTGGTTTTGTTGTTCACATCCTATATCTTATTCTTTTTCAACTTGCCTTTCTGTAGTCTGTTCAGATTTTCTGGAATATTCCAGAAAATGAAAATATAGTATTAAGTAGTCTACCACTACCTTGTTAAAAAAAAAGTCTGTATCTAACTTTCTGTGTTTATTTTAATGTTGATGTTTGTAAAAACTTTATCTCCTAAGAAGATCCAAGCTCATTACCAAGAGATCTGCTGACTGCCCCAATGGTCCGTTCTTCCTCCTTCCAGAGTAATGGAACTCCTGCCATTCCCCTGGTCACATGGTATCTTGGTGACTCATAACAAAATCTACTTCTCTAGCCCTTTAGGCCTCAAGATGTGTGGCAGAGTAACTAAATTCTGACCAGTGTGACCTAAGGAGAAGGATTATGTGCAATCTCCAAGAAGTACTTTTAAAGAGAAGGACCAGCCGGGCGTTGTGGCGCACGCCTTTAATCCCAGCACTTGGGAGGCAGAGGCAGGCGAATTTCTGAGTTCGAGGCCAGCCTGGTCTACAGAGTGAGTTCCAGGACAGCCAGAGCTATACAGAGAAACCCTGTCTCGAAAAAAACCAAATACATAAATAAATAAATAAATAAATAAATAAATAAATAAATAAAAGGACCCTGGGGCCGGGAAGATGGCTCAGTGGGTAAAGGGGATTGCCACCAAGCCAGAGGACCTGAGTTCGATTCCTGGGAGCCACATAGAGAAGGGGAAAACTGACTCCACAAGGTTGTCCTCTAGCCTCCTCCCTTGTTTAGTGGTCTCTCTCTCTCTCTCTCTCTCTCTCTCTCTCACACACACACACACACACACACACACACACACCTAAATAAATAGATGTAATTTTTTTTCTCTCTTTGGTTTTTTTGAAGACAGGGCTTCTCTGTGTAACAGCCCTGGCTGTCCTGAAACTCATTTTGTAGCCCAGGCTGACCTCAAACTCACAGAGATCCACCTACCTCTGCCTCCTAAGAGCTGGGATGAAAGGTGTGCACCACCCCGACCCTGCTAATAGATGTAATTTCTATGAAGAAAAGCAAAGCAGCATGCCTGTCATTTTTATATTTCCATGGAAATACTGGCACAGCCAAAGGGCCTGGAGCGCAGGCAGTGAGACTGGGTCTTGAAGTAAAGGTCATATGCAAAGATAAGGAAACAACGAGACAAAAGTGAACTCAGTGGTGTCCCTGCAACCCAGACTTCCTTCTCTTCCTTTAACATAAAAAGCAACCGAGTTCAGCTTAAGCTGTTATCTTTTAGGCGGTTTCTGTCACTCCCAGAGGAAATGGATCCTCACTTGTGAAAACAGCCTTCACACTGCCTTTCACTCTCCCAGAGTCTCCTGAGTTCCTCCTTTCTGCCTGGCATTGTCCACACTCGTTCACAGGAGGGAAACACATGGGAGATCCTCTTCCCCTCCCGGAGCCTGCACACACACACCCCTTCAGAACCCACTAATCAACACACTGCAGCAACAACTGTTTAATAAACATCCAACAAGGAGCCTCCTGCTTAGACCCTCTGCCGGAAACCTGGCACTGTGCTTGTAACTGTGAGAAGCATTGTGCAATTAATGCTTCAAAATTTGTAAAAGAAAACAATTTTTAAAAGATTTATTTAGCTTCTTCTTCTTTTTCTTAGCTTCTTCTTCTTCTTCTTCTTCTTCTTCTTCTTCTTCTTCTTCTTCCTCTTCTTCTTCTTCTTCTTCTTCTTCTTCTTCTTCTTCTTCTTCTTCTTCTTCTTCTTCTCTTCCTCCTCCTCCTCCTCCTCCTCCTCCTCCTCCTCCTCCTCCTCCTCCTCCTTCTCCTCCTTCTTCTGGAAAACACCAAATGGCAGATGACATTGCAGCACAAGGGCCCGGAGGACCTGGGGGCCCAGGATTAGGAGGCCATGGTGGCTTCGGAGGATTCACCAGCGGTCTTAGGGGCCAGGGTCATGGTCGAGGCTGTGGTCATGACCGAGGCTACGAGGCTCGTGGAGGTTAAGCTGAGGTCAAGGAGTGGATCCCTGTCACCAAGCTGGGCCGCCTGGTTAAGGACATAAAGATCAAGTCTTGGAGGAGATCTACCTGTTCTCCCTGCCCATTAAGGAGTCTGAGATAATTGACTTTTTCCTGGGCGCATCCCTAAATGGTGTGGTTCTGAAAATCATACCGGTGCAGAAGCAGACTCGGACTGGCCAGCGGACCAGGCTCAAGGCATTCATCACTATTGGGGACTACAATGGTTACATTGATCTTGGTGTTAAGTGCTGCAAGGAGGTCGCCGCTGCCATCCGCGGGGCCATCATCTTGGCCAAGCTCTCCATTGTCCCTGTGCAGAGAGGCCACTGGGGGAACAAGATTGGCAAGCCCCACACTGTTCTGTGAGAGGTGACTGTGGCTCTGTGCTGGTGTGTGTCATCCCTGGCCCCAGAGGCACTGGCACTGTCTCTGCTCCTGTGCCCAAGAAGCTCCCGATGATGGCCGGTCTAGATGACTGCTACACGCCAGCCAGAGCTGCCACCTCCGCAACTTCGCCAAGGCCCCCTTTGATGCCATCTCCAAGACCTACAGCTACTTGACCCCTGACCTCTGGAAAGAGACTGTGCTCACCAAGTCTCCTTATCAGGAATTCACTAATCATGTTGTGAAAACCCACACCAGAGTCTCTGTTGGAGGACCCAGGTTCCAGCTGTGGCTACCACATAGGGGTTTTTATACAAGAAAAATAAATGAAGTATGTTAATTATTTTTTAAAAGGATTTATTCATTTTTTTACGTGCATTAATGTTTTTTGACTTTGTGCATGTCTCTGTGAAGATTCCAGAACTGGAGTTACAGATGGTCACGAGCTGCCGTGTGAGTACTAGGAATTGAACCCAGGTCCTCTGGGAAAGGTAGCCAGTGAGTGCTCTAACCACTGAGCCATCTCTCCAGCCCCAAAGAAAAATATTTCAATCAGCCCTTGCTGTTACAATACCTTGCCCCAAATCACTGATAAGCACATTAGTAAAGCCCTTTAAATTACACTGGCCAGTGCTTGCAGATGCAATATGTTGTATCTCTGTGCATACCCCATGCCTCCATTTTCTTATTCATTATGCAAGTATCTACACAGCCTGTTAGGTATTAAACAAAGAATGTCTCAGAAATAGTTAATGAATAGTAGCTGAAAATAGTCACTCTTAGCTGGGCAGCGGTGGCGCACGCCTTTAATCCCAGCACTTGGGAGGCAGAGGCAGGCAGATTTCTGAGTTCAAGGCCAACCTGGTCTACAGAGTGAGTTCCAGGACAGCCAGGGCTACACAGAGAAACCCTGTCTTGAAAAACAAAAAAAGAAAAAAGGAAAAAAAGAAAATAGTCACAAGCCGGGCGTGGTGGCGCAGGCCTGTAATCCCAGCACTTGGGAGGCAGAGGCAGGTGGATTTCTGAGTTCGAGGCCAGCCTGGTCTACAGAGTGAGTTCCAGGACAGCCAGGACTACACAGAGAAACCCTGTCTCAAAAAACCAAAAAAAAAAAAAAAAGAAAGAAAGAAAGTAGTCACTCTTTTAACTCAATAATCCCAATTCTGGAATTCTAGCTTTAAAAAAAAACATCCTAGATAGAGGTAGGCAGCAAGAGAGAACAGGAGATGGGGGGGGGGGGGACTGGGAAAGGGGAAAGCCTCTGGAATGTAAACAAAGAACATAGAATAAAAAAAAGAAAAAAGAGAGAAAGGGAGAGACACGGAGAGAAAAAGACAGAGGGGAGAAGAAAGCAGTTTGTCCTAGTGTCGTTTATAATAGAACAAAGAAATTTAGTGACCTTTCACTGTCACCATAATGGTGAACTAGAGCCCCAAACTCCAGCACAAGCTGTAATCTATTCATCAGTACCATCAGGGAGGATGCAGATGTATACATCCAGCACCATCAAGGAGGATGCAGATGTATATATCCAGCACCATCAGGGAGGATGCAGATATATACATCCAGCACCATCAGGGAGAATAAAAATCTATACATCCAGTACCATCAGGGAGGATGCAGATGTATACATCCAGCACCATCAGGGAGGATGCAGATCTATACATCCAGCACCATCAGGGAGGATGCAGATCTATACATCCAGCACCATCAGGGAGGATGCAGACAGGGTTAGAAAGGTCAGAGAGTAAAGAGCTGAACTAAAGTCCACATTCTTGGCAAACAAAACAGATGCATGGAAGAGAACACTGGGTAGGGCAGAATGCGACAGCCAGAATGAAACTGGGATGACGCCCACGGAGGGCAAGTTCCACAGAGAATTCTGGAGCAGTATTTGAGAAAGAGTGGGGAAGGAAAAAGAAATCCGACTGACGAGCTTTTCAAAAGACTCAAGGCTACACAGTAAGACCCTGTCTCAAAAGAAAAAGAGGGAAAAAAGGAGTGAATTCATAGGACTGACAACCTCATGATTATCAACATCAAACCTTAAGTTAATATATCTAGAAATGACAAATGCCTCTCAGGGAATCACTGGAGAGCATCCTTAGGACAGTCTCAGGTACAAAGAACAAGTTAAGTTTCAAGAGACCTCAACAGAAAACCTCAGACACAAGCCAGAGATGCTGAATCCTGAATAAAAACAAAATTGATTTCATTGGAAAATGATTGAATACCACAACAAAATATTATGTAACCACCACAAAATGACAATTGGGATGACTGAGAAAATCTGTGTCATGGTAATCATCTATAGTTTTGTACATAAGTACATGCAGCATGCTTTCTACGGATGTCAATAGATGTGTATATGCACACAAATACACATTTACATGTACATAATAGCAAAACTATGGTATATGTGTAGGAAAAACACTTAAAAGAACCCTACCAAAATGCTAATAGTTGTTTGCTTAGAAGTAAAGTAATAATAAAACTTTTTTCTATTGGTTCAATTTTATTTTATATGTACATTTTTGGGTTACTTTTATATTTCAAAACATGGATACAGAGCTGAAGTGAGACCGAAGCACTTTTTCTCAGGTGCCGCAGCACTGTTCCTGCAGAGATTTGTGTTTCAGGAACGAAATCCACTGGCAGCAAGCCCTATTTTTAGCCTCCTAAATCCTTCCCTCTAAATACCTAGCCATGAGATTCCGGAGGAAGAATGCTCCTCCTGTAGACCAGGGTTTGTTCTTCAAAAACAATTTTAACTCTTACCCAGTGTGAACGATCATTTTAGGACAGAACTCACTTGTAGGGTCACACATTAATGGTCAACAGTTACCCTTGCTGTTTCCAAAGGTCCTAAAGGGGTGACACTTACTGGTACATTTGTGGGAAGGCACACAAAGCAAAAGGAAGAGAGAGAGAGAGAGAGAGAGAGAGAGAGAGAGAGAGAGAGAGAGAGAGAAGAAGAAGAAGAAGAAGAAGAAGAAGAAGAAGAAGAAGAAGAAGAAGAAGAGGGAGGGAGGGAGGAAAGGGAGAGAGAGAGAGAGAGGGAGAGGGAGAGAGAGAGGGAGAGAGAGAGAGAGGGAGAGAGAATGTTACATTCCTTGAACTCTAGAATTCTTATACCTGTATTTTCAATTTTACAAAGCTCTCTCTTAGTCTTAATACATTATACTTTTGTGTTTCCTGGTCCTTATAAAGTACAGTATTCAGAATTAAATGTCCAAACCCACTAGAATGGTGGTTTCTCAATCTGTGGGTGGCAACCCCTTGGAAGCTTGAACGACCCTTTCACAGGGGTCCCCTAAGACCATCTGAAAAATAGATATTTACATTACAATTCATAACAGTAGCAAAATTACAGTTACAAAGTAGCTATGAAAATAATGTTATGGTTGGGGGTCACCACAACATGAGGAACTGTATTAAAGGGTCGCAGCATTATGAAGGTTGAGGACCACTACTCTAGAAAGTAAGAAATGTAGGAGGAGTTACTTCTCTCTGTGAAGGGTATGGTTTTAAACATTCATGAGAAAAGGTTGTTCTTGCAAATTTTCTGCTCAAAATGAAAACCTTGAAACTAGGTGCTAGAGACATGGCTCAGTGGTTAAAAGCACTGACTACTCTTCCACAGGACCTGGGTCCAATTCCCAGCACCCACATGGCAGGTCACAACTGTCTGTAACTCTCACAGACACCGTCACTCACATATATATGAACAAGCAGAATACTAATACATAAAATAGAAATAAATACATAATTTTAAAAATTAACATTTAAAGAAAAGCATAAAATTTCAACCAAAAAAAATTAGGATGAATTACTGGAACCAAGAACATGTCTGACTATTTTTACGATTTAGTCATTAATCCCTCCTATGAAATCCCCTAGATGCTGCTAATACACATCCTTGTATCTGTCTGTAGTGTTCCCTTTAAAGTATTACAAATAGGTATGCTTTGGTAGCCCTGGATTATTGGTGTGTTATAGTTAACTATGAAATAGTCATCCATTTAATGTTTCATCTGTAATGATTCCAAACAGCTGTTATTTACCTGGGCAACACTCCTCAAATTAAAATAATTCTCTAAGTCAGCTTTGGACTACATGCTGTTAGTCCTTATGGTTGACAGACAGGTTGTAACAGCTCCAAGAGCCACTGTGGACCAAGAAGTAAAAAACCCCTTTGAAAAGCATAATAATATAAAGTGTATGTTATAATCAGAGGCACAACCATCACATAAAATATTAAAAGTGTCAGATCTAAGACCAAACAAAGTAACTTTCAATGAAACCAACAGTACATTTTGCAATGCTGGCTGGAGGCTCAACAAGGGGCATAAAACACACTAGCTAGGCAAGCGCTCTCCTCACTGACCTCACTGACCTCACTGGACAGGCCCTGTTAGGATTCTGCCTAAGCTCCACCCCACAGATACCTGGCAACAGCCAGGTATGCCCCTTTCCACAGTTACCTGGCAACAGCCAGGTAGACTTGGCCCACTACAAAAGGAGATGCTTGCCCCTCCTCTCTTTCTTGTTTCTCTCTCTTCCCTCTTTTCCTCTTGGGCTCTCCTCTCTCCCATTCCCTAACCCCCCTCTCTCCACATGGTCATGGCCGGCCTCTACTTCTCTACTCTCTCCTCCTCTCTGCCTTTCTCTAACTCTACTACCCTCTTAACTCCCCTAAATAAACTCTTTTCTATACTATACTGTTGTGTGTGTGGTCCCTCAGGGGAAGGGATGCCTCGGCATGGGCCCGCTGCCACGGCCTTCCTCCACACCTCACCCCCTTCCTCCACACCTCACCCCCCTCCATACAACGGATTCTTATTCCGCTTTCTCTTCTTGTGATCACAACAGGCCCAGCATCTGAATTCAGAGAAGAAGAGATTGAGTGAAGATTGATTGATAAAAATTATTCAAACTTAAGTGGTTACTCTGGGATAGATGAGACCCTATTTCAAAAAGAAAGAATGAAAGATCATAGGTAGATAGATAGATAGATAGATAGATAGATAGATGGATGGATGGATGGATGGATGGATAGATAGATCCAAGCCTCCACACTAAAAACTACAAAACTGCTGAAGAAAATTATTAGATAGTAAAATAAAAGATAAAACATACTTATGGATCCAGAGACTCGGTAATCAGCCAGGCACGGTGGTGGATGTTTAAATTCCTGACACACAAGACACAAAGACTAACTACCACAGGTCTGAGGCCAGCCTGAACTCCACAGTGAACTTGAGGCCAGGTTGGGCTACCTGACAAGATCATGTCTCAAATAAATAAAAGAGGTTGGGAAAAGTTGAATAAAGGTGCTAGGCCAGTGGTTCTCAACTTGTGGGTCACCATCCCGGAGGGTCAAATGACCCTTTCTCAAGGATCCCTTATCGGATACCTGCATATCAGATATTTACACTGCAATTCATAACGGTAGCAAAATCACAGTTAGGAAGTAGCAATGAAAGAGATGTTATGGTTGAGGGTCACCACCTGAGGAACTATAGTAAAGGGTCACAGCGTTAGGAAGGTTGGGGTGCTGCTCCAGAGTGTTAGATAGCTAGACAGGGACTAACAGCACTCAGTGCCAGGGAAGCTATTGAGATGGGCCCCCTCCCTCATGGCTGACTTCAGCCCCCACATGCTGTTTCCTGGAAATGGCAACATCGCATACCTTCTCTGTGGGGTATAAATCCCGAAAGAAAGATGGAGACTTTGCTGAGCCCAATAAGGGAAATAGTCTTCCTCCTAACCAAAAGAATGAAACCTGAGCTCTAGCTCTGGCCCAGTGGAGATGTGACATTCACTTTGCTCTGTAGACTGGACCGTTGCATGCTATTGTCTCTGCCCATAAGTGTTAATCCACCCGGGGCTGTCAATCACCTAGCCTTTATAAGAGTTGCCTTAGTCTGCTGTGCAGTGGTGGCACATGCCTTTAATCCCAGCACTTGGGAGGCAGAGGCAGATGGAGTTCTGAGTTTGAGGCCAGGCTGGTCTACAGAGTGAGTTCCAGGACAGCCGGGGCTACAGAGAGAAACTCTGTCTCAGGAAAAAAAAAAAAAAAAAAAAAAAAAAAAAGAGTTGCCTTGGTCACAGTGCCTGTTCACAGCAATAAACCCTAACTAAGATACTGTCCAAAAGCCCAAGTATGCTTGCTTTGATACTCTGGGCTTTTTCATTGTTTCTCTGAAGATGTCTTCACCTCCCAAGCCCCACCTCCATCCCCCACCCTCCACACCCCACCCACTATACTTTCTTTACAGCTGTTTATTGACAGTCCCATGAACAGTCCTGCCTGTGTTTTGGGGCCCTGACTCAAAAGGGCATGATTTTCTCTGTCTCTACCTTTCACCTTACAGCAGCTGCTGAAATTCTCAATGGGCCTGCCCTGATGCTTTTGTCTAAACTCTAATAAAATTGTCCTTGAGCTTCCTTCAGAGTGCAATTCTAAGTTATTTTATGAAAGAGACTCAGAGCCCACTAAGGAGAGCCCTAATTTCCCTGGTAACACAGACCTTAAAGATGATATTTTTAAAAAGTAACATTTACAAAGTAATTACTAGATGATGGGCTTGCCTTCATTCCCAGCACTCAGGAGGCAGAGGCAGGAGGATCTCTAAATTTAAAGTCAGCCTAGTCTATAGAGCTACAGAGCCAGGGCTACACAAAGAAACCCTGTCTAAGAAAGAAAGAAGGAAGGAAGGAAAAAAAGAAGGAAGAAAGGAAGGAAGGAAGGGAAGGAGGGAGGGAGGGAGAGAGAGGAGGGAAGGAAGGAAGGAAGGAAGGAAGGAAGGAAGGAAGGAAGGAAGGAAGGAGGAAGAAGGAAGGAAAGAAGAATAAGGCTCAAAGTTAGCATAAAAGCATCCGTTGCCCGGCAGTGTAGCACACACCTTTATTCCCAAAACTGGGGAGGTAGAGGGAAGAGGACCCCAGTGAGTTCGAAGCCAGTCTGGTTTTACAGAGCAAGTTCCAGAACAGGCAGAGCTACACATAGAAGCCCTGACCTGTAAAACAAAACAAAGCCAAAAAAATCAGTTATTTGGAAAATATTTTTAAACAACTTGCAATCTCAACACACATCATAAAACACAGAAAAAGCCAGGATGAAGCATGGGTGGTAGCAAGCTTGCCAGCTGCACAAAGACCTCAGCCTCACTCCAGAGTGGCATAAAACTGGGTGTGGGGATAGCCTGTGTTCCGAGCTCTCTAGAGGTGGAGGCAGGAGGATCAGAAACTCAAGATCATCCTAGGCTACATAGAAAGTTCTAGGCTAATCTGGAATAGATGAGACCCTATCTCAAAAAATAAAATAAAAGTAAAATAAAATAAATGATGAACGCCTCCTCACTAAAAACTCCAAAACACTGCTAATGGTGATGATGATGATGATGATGATGATGATGAGGAGGAGGAGGAGGAGGAGGAGGAGGAGGAGGAGGAGGAGGAGGAGGAGAAAGAAGAAGAAGAAGAAGAAGAAGAAGAAGAAGAAGAAGAAGAAGAAGAAGAAGGAAACAGAAACCGCTGCAACATTAGTGTTGAGACGGACATATCCCCATTGTGAGCTATACTTACTTCATGGGATGGCAATCCGAATCTCAGCAGGCCTCCCGCCCAGTGGAAACCGACTGGGGGACAATGTGAGGGAACCAGAGCAAAGAAAGGAACTAAGGAGACAAAGAGAAACCAAGGGCCCAATTTCAAGAGAGTGCAAAACTCCAGAACTCAATACAGTTCAGAGCTGATGGGGAGGGGAGACTAGTCACATGGACAGAACAAAGTCCAGAAGCAAACAGGGCCCTGCACAAATGACAGACCCATTTGAATTTTGGTTTATATATAAGGAGAAAATAATATAATTTCTAGAAAAAAAAAAAAACCACCTTCACAATCAATTGGTTTAGGCAAAAGCTTCCTAAGTAGGACTTCAAAATCATGAACAATAAGAGGAAAAATAGAAAACTGGCCATGATGAAAATGTAAGACTTTTGTTCAGAGACACTACTTAACACTAAAAGGCAGAGGTTGGAAAGATGGACCAATGGTTAAGAGCACCGACTGCTCTTGCAGAGGACCCACACTCACAGCTCCTAGGACCCCACTGGGTGGCTCACAACTAGCTGTAACTCCAGTTCCAGAGGGTTCCAACACCTCTGACCTCTGTAGGTACCTACCCTCATATGTCCCATGCAAACACACACATACAGACACACACAGACAAGCACCTTCATATGTCCATATGCCCCATGCCAACATACACACAGACACACACACACACACACAGACACACACACACACACACAGACACACACACACACACACACACACACACATACACACACATACACACACACATTCTCATATGTCCACTCCAGCACACATACACACACATTCTCATATGTCCACTCCAATACACACACACACACACACACACACACACACACACATTTTAAGAAAACTAAAGGGCAGGCTACAAATGTTATTGTCAGTATTAAAGCATATATGTCTAGCATGCATGCACAAGGGCCTGAGTTTGAGTCCCAGCATGAGGGTTAAAAGAAAATAAGAGGAAAGCAAAAGGCAAGCCACAGACTAAAAGGGAGAAAAAATACCCACAGCATGTATCAGAGAATGTGTCAAAGGGTTTCTGCAGAGAATTCTTACAGCTTAAGGAGCCAAGCAACTCAATTTTATTGAATAGACAAAGTATATAACATGAAAAAAATCCTCAGCATTATTAGTCATCAGGATATGCAAACTAAGATAATAAAAATGGCACTGCACATTCACTGACTTGGCTAAAACTAAAATGACTGAGCATGCCCAGTTCTGACAGAGATGCAAAGCAACTGAACTACCGCTGGCTGTGAGGCGGCACAATCGGCTTGGAATACATTTCTGCAGCTTCTAAGGACTTCTGCATACACCTGTGGTGACGCAAAGCCACCTAGGCGTGTGTGCCGAGCCTGCTGGCACAGGCTCACAGTCCTCACTACTTCTGAGGCAAAGGCAGGAGGGTCACAAGTTCAAGGCACTGGAGTTACCAAGGCCTAGCCCCGTGCCCTGCTTGGTCATGTGGGCTCTAAGAATCAACTTTGGATTCATTCCTATGGTTGTTTTAGTGACCACGCCTTCTCTCCCTAGCCAAGTGCTCTGGTTTTGAAAGTCATTCAGAATTTAGGACTGAGGTGTCCCCACAGTCCTGAGGTCACTAAAGGGCTGTGTTCTTAGTGAAAGGACCAGGACGAAAACAGGAAGAGTAACTCAACACTTGCTGGTCCCAGAGAAAATAGAAAGTTTATCTTGGGAAAAGATCATTCTGAGACCACATAGCTACAGCCTAGTCTCCTATGGATGTAGAATTTGAATTTATACCTGTTGTCAGAGAACTCCAAGTAGATAAATTAAGAGAAACATTCCTGAGACTGTTGACATAATTTAAAAAAAAAATTAGGTATCTTGGTGTGTCAAAAGCCTTACTCAAGCCTTATAGAATGCCTTTAGTCACTAAAAACACAAAATAACCAACTCCACCAGAGAACCAGAAGGGCCTCATGTGCAATTGAAGAATGCTTGAGCAGCTCTTTGTGGCTAAATTCTCACTTTTTCTAAGTGGGGTAAACCCAAGTAATTCATACAACCTGATGCCTTTTTCTTCACTGCAAAGGGATTTGAGGTTGGTCGATGGTGGCACGCCCCTTTAATCCCAGAGCAGGCAGATCTCTGAGTTAGAGGACGGCCTGGTCTACAGAGTGAGTTCCAAGATAGCCAGGGCTACACAGAGAAACCCTGTCTGGAAAAAAGAAAAAGAAAGGAAACAAAAAGAAAGAAATTTGGACACCCATTGTCTTAGTTACATTTCTATTGCTGTGCTAAAACACCATGCACTTAGGAGGCAGAGGCAGGCGGATTTCTGAGTTCGAGGCCAGCCTGGTCTACAGAGTGAGTTCCAGGACAGCCAGGACTACACAGAGAAACCCTGTCTCGGAAAAAAAAGAAAGAAAGAAAGAAAGAAAGAAAGAAAGAAAGAAAGAAAGAAAGAAAGAAAGAAATTTGGACACCCATTGTCTTAGTTACATTTCTATTGCTGTGCTAAAACACCATTGCTATGACCAAAGCAAGGGCTTATTCTGGCCTCGGGTTCCAGCACAGCAGCAGCACGGCAGAGAAGCCTGGCAGCATTCAGGCCCGCAGGTACTGGCAAGGCTTTGTGTGTCAACTTGACACAGGCTGGAGTTATCACAGAGAAAGGAGCTTCAGTTGGGGAAGCGCCTTCATGACATCCAGCTGTGAGGCATTTTCTCAATTAGTGATCAAGGGGGAAGGGCCCCTTGTGGGTGGTGCCATCCCTGGGTTGATAATCTTGGGTTCTATAAGAAAGCAAGCTGGGCAAGCCAGGGGAAGCAAGCCAGTCAGGAACATCCCTTCATGGCCTCTGCAATTCTTTCTCAATCCTACACTTGGGGGATGTGGATCTCCATAAAAACCATTATATGCAACATGCAGACACAAATGTGTAACCTGCCCCTTTTCATGAAAATGAAGTTTCCAGCTTCATGGCCTGCTTGAGTTCCAGTCCTGACTTCCTTTAGTGATGAACAGCAGTGTGGAAATGTAAGCTGAATAAACCCTTTCCTCCCCAACTTGCTTCTTGGTTATGATGTTTGTGTAGGAATAGAAGCCCTGATTAAGACACGGTGGTCAGAAGAGCCAAGAGTTTGCCCCTCAAAATCACAAGCTAAGGGCAGAGGGAGAGTAAACTTGGAATGGCACAGGGTCGTTGAAACCTCAAAGTGAGTGACATCAGCTGGGGACGAAGCATCCAAATGTCTGAGACTGTGAAGGACATCTAATGGCAGCAGGCCATCAGAGAGAAGTGGGACATCTGTCATAGAGATCCACAAGATGAAAGATGCATATGATAAAACATGAAGCTGGAAACTTCATTTTCATGAACAGGGGCCAAGGTTACAGTTTGTATATGTATGTTGCATTTCACAGTTTTTATGGAGATCCACATCCCCCAAGTGTAGGATTGAGTAAGAATTGAAGAAGTTTGTTCTTGTTATTATTTATGTATTATTTGGCTAGTTCTATTTTTACAATGAGCACCACTTTTAAAAAAAAGAAAATATTCTAAAGAACCCTTGCTTTTAACAATAGCAGGTGGCCTGATATCCTCTTCTGGCCTCTGAGGGCACCAGGCAGGCACAGAGTGCATAGACACAAATGCAGGCAAAACATTCAAAAACATGCACTTAAAAACCAGCAAACCAATTAAAGGTTATCGTGTAGAAACTCACAGGCCCATTGTGATGTTCAACAAGAAAGAGAGAGGTGAACCGAGCGAGGTGGCGCACGCCTGTAATCCCAGCACTTGGCAGGCAGAGGCAGAGGCAGGCAGATTTCTGAGTTTGAGACCAGCCTGGTCTACAGAGTGAGTTCCAGGACAGCCAGGGCTATACAGAGAAACCCTGTCTCGAAAAACCAAAAAAAAAAAAAAAAAAAAAAAGAAAGAAAAAAAGAAAGAGAGAGGTGTAAGGAAAGCTCTTTTCTTAGAATATCTGTGAGGGGGGAAGAAGAAACAATTCTTAGGAAACCAGTTTCATTTTTTAACAAGGCAGTAACTCAGGCAAGGATCTGCAAGGCACACTAAAGCGCCAGCATAGAATTTGAAGGGCATAGGAATCTCCTACCAATGCTAGTCACGTGTGACACAAGCATACTTTGATAACAGAAACATCAGTGTGCACCAACTCTGTTCGGTAACAAAGGTGTGAGCTGATGTCTCTTGATGTGAGCTGATTCAAGCACACAACACCCCTGGTGAAATCTTGCAAAGAATGCTTAAACATGAGCGTCGGTTTGTTTATGGGAAGCACAGGGTTTAGATTCTACACTACAATAGAAGAAAACACCAAACTAGAGAACGGGCTCCTTCTTTAAGGCAACAATTCCGACCTTCAAAGGGCTAAGGCCGTTTTTAAAAATATGGATGTATTATTCTAAATTAAGATGACTAGAAACCTACACAGCCTATAACCAATTGTAATGTGCAACATCAGTTGACTCCTGGCTGCAATGGAAAAGGGTACAAGTCTGCCATTTAAACGTTCTTGAGACAGTCTAAGTGTTGTGGTGCTCATGTGTCACCCCAGAAGAGACAGGGCAGAGGCAGAACTGAGGTCAAAGCCAATCTGGGCTGTACTGTTTGAAGCCAGCTCAGGGGCTGTTACATCTCTCAAAATGGAAAAAAAAAAACAAAAAAACAAAAACAAAAACAAAAAAGATGAGTTCCTGTTGATTCAAAGTAACTCAAGAAGTTAGACCCCAGAAAACCAAATAACCCCATCAAAAACTGGGGTACAGAGCTAAAAGACTTTTCACCTGTAGAAATTCGGATGGCTGAGAAACACCTTAAAAAATGTTCAACATCGCCGGGCAGTGGTGGCGCACGCCTTTAATCCCAGCACTTGGGAGGCAGAGGCAGGCAGATTTCTGAGTTCGAGGCCAGCCTGGTCTACAGAGTGAGTTCCAGAGTTCCAGGACAGCCAGGACTACACAGAGAAACCCTGTCTCAAAAAACAAAAACAAAAAAAAAAAAAAAATGTTCAACATCATTAGTCATTAGAGAAATGCAAATCAAAACAACCCTGAGATTTCACCTCACACCAGTCAGAATGGCTAAGATTAAAAACTCAGGAGACATCAGGTGCTGGAGAAGATGTGGAGAAAGAGGAACACTCCTCCAGTGCTGGTGGGACTGTAAGCTGGTACAACCACTCTGGAAATCAGTCTGGCGGTTCCTCAGAAAACTGGACATGATATTGCCAGATGACCCAGCCATACCACTCCTGGGCATATACCCAGAAGATTCCCCATCATGCAATAAGGATATATGCTCCACTATGTTCATAGCAGCCTTATTTATAATAGCCAGAAGCTGGAAAGAACCCAGATGTCCCTCAACGGAGGAATGGATACAAAAAAATGTGGTATATATATACACAATGGAGTACTATTCAGCCATTAGAAACAATGAATTCATGAAATTCTTAGAGAAATGGATGGAGCTGGAGAGCATCATACTAAGTGAGGTAACCCAGTCTCAAAAGAATACCCATGGTATGCACTCACTGATAAGTGGATATTAGCCTAGAATCTTGGGACACCAAAGACACAATCCACATACCAAATGATGTCCGACAAGAAGAAAGGAGTGGACACTGGTGCTGGAAAGGATCAAAGCATCAGTGTAGGGGAATACCAGAACAGGGAAGTGGGAAGGGGTGGATGGGGGAACAGGGGGAGGGAAAAGGGCATGTGGGACCTTTGGGGGGGGGCAGGGAACCAGAAAAAGGGAAATGAAATGTAAATATAGAATATATCCAATAAAGAAAATTTTAAAAAAAAGATGAGTTCTTGTTGATTCAAAGTATGATCATAGTATCATTATGCCAGAAAATCTTCTTGCTCTTAGGAAATGCATCCTTGAGTTTTTTAAGAGATGAAAAGACCATTCCTAAAATACTTTAAAATAATATAGCAGGCTAGGCATGGTGGCACACACCTTTGATCCCAAAGCTCTGGGGACAATGGCAGGCGGATTTCTGTGAGTTAAAAGGCTAGTCTACTCTACACCGGGAGTTTCGGGCCGAGCAGAGCCACACACTGAGAGCCTGTCTAGTATATAAAGTAGCAGTATGCTGCTGGGAGACGGCACGGTTGCCATATGGCTTTGGCCTACAACAGCAGCAATCTGGTCTCCTGCACAGAGTTAAAGCCAACAAGGCAAAAAATGCTGTAATTGAAGCTGGGTGCTGACTACACATTTGTTTACAGTACGGTCCTTTCAACTTTCCATAGTTTAAAAAAAAGGCAATAAAAGCTTGGGGTGGTTTCTTCCCAAACAACTTGCCCAAGTCCATCTAAAATTGGGCATGATGGTGCACATCTGTAATTCCAGCACTCACCCAAGTGATTAATGAAGCTTGAATGTCAGAATTCAAGGCCAGCCTGGGCTAAATCGTGAATTTCAAGCCAGCCTGAGCTAAGGTTTAGACTCTGTCTCAGAAAACAAATGAAGAAACAAACAAAACAAAGACAGATAACAAGATTTACCTTAACTTTTAAACTTCCTGAACTTTTAACTAAGGAAAAAAAACCTATTTAATTATTGCAAATAATAGTCTACTCTAGAACAAGTCTAATGTAAATCTCAAAAAATAACATCAACAGCCAGCACAAGATTTATAGGTGTAAACATCTGGTTTTTATAACAAATAACAAAGTTAACAGCAATAAAACAAATCATTTAGTACCGCATATAATGTGTTATATTAAATTTACACAATGATATATATAAAACACATACTGTTTATATCATACAGTAATTCAACAGGAATATCAAAACAGGAATCCAAATAACTACTACTCATGCACAAAACATGCATATTATCAGTCTTTTAAAAACTCTAATTTACACAATACTGTTTACCAAAAACTTTTTAAAAAAACATAAAGCCCTTCCAGGTGGTCCGGGGAGGACTGACCTGCACTACAGTTTAGGCCAGTGCTTAGGTGACACAGTACTTGGTGAGAGCAATTCCGGGCTGGGAGTCATGCCCAGTATGGGTGAATTTCTTTGCACCAAAGGACCAACATTTTATCCCAAAGGCAAGTCCTCTAAGGGACAAACATTGTACTGGCTACAGGTTAGGAGCAGAGATAGAAAGGCATCAAAAACTGCTGGATATATGGCCGAGAAAGGGTTACTGTAACAAAGGCTGAGGCACTACACGTGGCAAAGGTTTTTGTGAATCCTTTTAAGGTCCGATCAGTCTCCCTCTCCAGTTTATTACCACTTGCAGATCGATTGGTCTACTAAGTTCTAAATCCAGTAAAAAGTGTGTTTCTAAGAAGAAAATAGGATGGAGAGACATTTGAGAAGTGTTGACTATAGTAAAAAATTTACAGAAAGTGATGACTGGGTTTTTTGTTTTTTCCTACCTATTCTACACAATTGTATGCAACGCCCCTTAACTGGAAAGCCCTTTCAGGGACACAGCCCTAAAGAATCAAGGAGCGAGTTCACGGCTTACAATTTTTATCCACAGTCCTTGGAAACAAAAGGTCTCATCGAAGTAAAACTTGAACGTCACACACCTGTACTTTGCCGGACACTCGGACAAAACATCTGATAATCAAAATGCACTCACTATCACCACCACTAAGACCTCAATATTCACTTCTAACTAGAGATACATCCTTCACCTTCCATTAAAGGCACTAGCGTCCATATATGATGGCGAGACGTAATTTATCTTGGGTTTATCCTAGTAAAGGGAAAATATCCCACTTAAGTATGACACGAATATTAAGACACCACCTAAGACACCACCTTTTTCCTTTTTTCCGAGACTAGGGGGAGGGGAATACACTTGCTACATCAGCTATTCAAACTGTAGTCATCAGTTTCAAAGAGCCAGACCGGAAGCGGAGGATCTTCCTCTTGAGGTTGTGCGAGGCCTTAATTTTAACAAAGGTTTTGGTAGGACGGGTGTGAAGGTCTGGGGCTGTGACCGTTTGAATGGGGAGGGTCTGGACAAACTGGGACCAGATTAAACCCCCGCTCTCCTCGGAGTCGCTGGTGGTGGTGCTCTCGCCCACGAAATCGCCCTCGCTCACGCTGGACTCGCTGTCCCCGAAGCAGTTGGTGGTGTAGTTGCTCTGCTCGTCCTCGCTGGTGTCCACCACCGTGGAGTGGAAGAGCGACTCGCACTCGGCTGAGTACTCGGAGTCGCTGGCCACGTAGGCGTAGGGGCTGGCGTACGGCAGGGCCACGGCCACGGGGTAGGCGCCCGCGTGCTCCCTACGAGCCCTCCGTGCCCGCCGCAGGGCTTCTTCATAGGAGACCTCGGCCGACGACTTCCACCGCCGGTAGTCGGTTCGCTTGTGCTTAGGTTTGGCCACCACCGGCTCCCGTCCGTGCGCGTGCGTCCTGCTGCCCGCCCTATGGCCGCCGGTGCCCAGGGGCCTGCCGGGAAGGCCGGCGTCGGGCAGCCCGCCACTGCGCCGGGCCTTGGAGGAGGCTTTCCTAAGCTTCTTATTTGTATCCGAGTCGTCTGGGAAACGGCACTTCTTGCCCGCCACCCGCGGTTTCTCCCTGACGGTGGGCAGGCCGTGCTCTGTGGCTGCCTGGCCACGGGCCTTCAAGGTGGCGCTCCTGGCGACACCCGGGTTCCTGTGTGCACGGTGAGGCCTGGCGGCCGCCTGCTGCCCCGGGATGAACTGAGCTTTCACCAGAGGCCCTTCCTCGAGGCTTTGAGAAGAGCCCTCGCTTTTGAAGTCCAAGGCCGGCCTGTCCACCGCAGGCAAAGCCTGTAGACTGTTCTTCTGCGGCATCTTTTTCTGGAGCTGCAGGGTTTTGGTCTCTGCAGGGGCGACATGACCTCTGCCGGGACTTGTTTTAGGAGAAACGGCCGAGACCTGATTGCTCTCCTTCATGGATTCCCCCAGCCCGGCCTGACACCTTGCGAGCTCTTGAGAGGCTGCCTTGGCGGGTTTGGGCAGATGCTTACTCTGGGGGTCCAGGGCAGCGCCTGGCGAACAGCCCTCCAGCAGGGCCAACCTCTTGCTTTCTAACGGGTCTGTCTTTGAGTCTTTGGGCCTCTGCTTAGGAGGGGAGAATGGCCCATTTTCCAAAGAGGGGATTCCCCCAGAGGGCAAACACAGCTGTTTCGTATTCTTAAGGTTCACACTACTGCCCTGTGGGACTCCACTGGGGCCCCTGACACACACACTTCCATTCCTCAAAAGCCCCTTGGTAGGGTCAGCATTCACGCTGGTTCTAGGTTTATTGGTCCTTACAGGGTGTGTTTTCTTCTGGACCAGGCTCAGAATGTACCCATCCATTTTCTTACTGGTCGCAGGATGGGAAGCGGGCCACAGACTGCTTGGAGATGGTAAGGAATTATCTGTTTTGGTGGCATTCAGTTCCGATCCAATGCAAATGTCGCTGGCATGGTTCCCAAGCCCCTCGTCTTCCCTCAGAGAGTTGCCGGTCAGACAAAGGAGAAACATTGGGCTCTGCACAGCCACTGCGTGAAGTGGACTGGGGTAGCGATATACATCATTCCCGTTTTTAGACACAAGGTCACACTGGTATTTAGGATTCACATCTGCAATGACATCAAGGGAATTAAATTGTGGTGTGGAGGGGGAACTGCAAAGTGTCCCTGAGGCCTGGTCTTCACAGTGGCCGCCTTTACATTCCAACCATCCTATGAGATCTGAAAAACATGTAAAGATACTCTGAAGAAATGAATTGGTAGAGCCACCTTGACTCTGGCCAAAGTTTACTAAGGTAAACTTAGTGGAGAGAGAATAGCAATGGGCTGAGAACTATTCCACACTAGCTCCTCTACAAGCTCACTTGAAGTTCATGGATGACTGATTGAAGGCAAACAATATTCAAGAACATTGACAAAGTACAATGAATGTATCATGTCTTTAACAAAAAATGTGTGTGTGTGTGTGTGTGTGTGTGTGTGTATATATATATAATAGCCATTCATAATGCTCTGAGACTACTGAATAAGGAAACTTCATGAAGTGTGGTGAAAATTATGATATAAATCAGTATACAAAGATACCTATGCAAACAAACTCTGAAGTGAAGAACATCAAAATCCTAACAGTACCTTCCAGTGTGATAAGTGAAAAGCAATGTTTACTTTCTGTTTCCAATACCTTAGAACTTTTTATCTTCTTTTTCTGGTCTGCTCTCCCTTCTCTGGTTTCTCTTTAAATATTTAATACACTTGTTGTGGCCACTTTTGTATTTTTTTAAAAATGTGTTCCCTAGTGGAATCTATTTAAACATAACTGTCCTTTGGGGAAAAAATTAACAAAACAGATCAAAGCTTTTTTTTAAAGGAGTATTCTTATTTATAGTTTTGTTTCTATGTCAGTTCATGTGAGTGCAGGTGCCCACAGAGGTAAGAAGAGGACCAGATCCTCTGGAGCTGGAATTACAAGCAATCATGAGCCACCTCAAGTGGGTGTTCTTTCTACAAGGGTAGTGTGTGTTCTGAACCACCATGCCTTCTCTCCAGCCCCCAGATCTTATTACAATAACAACTAATAAAATTTAACAGTCACAGTATATCTTTAATAGTTATAGTAAAAACAGTATTTTAATAGGGTAAGGAATTTTGATAAGATTTTTAAAGACTGAGCAATTTTGAAGGATAAATTTGGGGGACTAGAGAAAAGGCTCGGCAGTTAAGAGCATGCGCTACTCCCAGGAAGGACCTGGACTCAGTTCTCAGCACCACATGGCTACGAGCAGGCCTCTGACAGCTCTGGAGAATCTGACACCCCCTTCTGATCTGCGGACACTGTGAACATGTGGGGAACTTACTTAACATGTACGTAGGAACATACATACACATAAAATTCTATTTTAAAAGAAGCTTCTTACATTTCAAAAATGTCCATGTCAAAATACAATGAAACAAGCTCTTAGTTAAATGTTGGTTTCTACCTTGGAAAATAAATTATTTTTATAGCCTTCCGTTGGAGAAATTCAAAGTTTCCCTCTATTATATCTACCCACTTGAATATTGAGCACCTACAATGAATTCTGTGTTAACTGTTAAGGGGAAAGCTTTCTGACCTTCAATAATTAGCAGTCTTGAGAGGCAGAAACAATAATCTAGACTCCGGGATATCATTTCTAAAGAGTTTTGGTTTTTTGTTTGTTTGCTTTTAATGAAAATGTCATGTCTGAACCTATTCAACCTCTAATAAAGAGCTTGGTAATGGTAGAAAAGCCCAGCATGGTTGTGACCACCTATAATCCCAGCAGGAGGATGGGACAGTGCAGGGGTGGAGTTGCAGAAAGAAGGAGGAGGAAGGAAGAGTGGGAAGAAGGGAAGAAGGGAGGGAGGGAGGAAGATAATGAGACCTCTCTAGCTAACACCATTCCCCACCATCCTCCCCAGTACCTTAAAACCCTGCTTTTTGGCCTTAAAGTCACATTTGCCTATGAGTTGACATTTATCTCCTTTCTCTACTTAGAACAGACAAAACAGTCTCCCAAGTCCTAGCCCAACTGTCTCAATTATATAAGGATGTGGCATTTGGAAGCGCTTGGGGTCTGTCTTCGAGGAAAACCTGTCCAAAGTGCCTTTTAATGGGTTTATAAAGTTTCCCTCTGAAACCAGATCTACAGAGTGATGGGGAGCAGTTAACAATGAACTCAGGGCCCAGATACTAGACAGATACGAGACAACAGGGTCTGCGCTCTCCAGGTGCTCTGCTGCTGCTGACAATACACACTGTACTAATAAAGCCGACCGGTTAGCAAGCTCGGGGCTCAGGGTGATGTTTGCTCTGTTGGACTCACTCAGCCTTGTGCTCAGGTGAGAACCGTGAGCACTGTGGCCCATCCCTGCCCCACCCCACACCCCACCCCATCCCACACACACCCCGGCAGCTCCAATCCTCTTGCTTTCTCTGCTGTACTATGTTACCAAAGTACAACAGGAATAAGGGGGGGTGGGGTTCAGCGACAATTCTCATTTAGCAAGTGGAAGCTTCTCACAATACCTGTGGCAAAAGGCCACATTTTTTAAAAATCAGATGAGATGGATGAACAGAACCATTTCTGAATTCCCTTGGAGTGGTAGGAGAACATGTTAGGCCTGAGTTTGAATCCTGCTGTGGCCCAGCTATGTAACCTTAAATCATTTAAATAGCCTCACTAGGCCCCATTTTTCCATATTTAACTTTATGTATATATGCCTAAGGGTGTGTGTTTATATACCACATGTGTGCAGGAGCCTGCAAAGGCCAGATCCCTTGGAACAAGAGTTACAGATGGTTATGCTGAGACCTGAGCCCAAGTTCTCTATACAAGAGAAGTAAGTGCTTTTAACTGCTGAGCCATCTCTCCAGCCCCTTATTTTCTTTTCTTAACTGTACCCCAAATGTTAGCTATTGGAGCCTGAAAACCTGGTGGGAGAATTCAAAGAAGATAAATATACGCAGATCATCTTAAGTTCTTCCATCACTAGCAAGAAGCCTGGAGTGGAGAATGATGATATACAGATTATGGGCAGTTTGGTTATGTGGAGTGTTCTGAGAAATGTGGAAGGGCCCCCCACCCCACCCCTACCCCCGAGTGTCAGCAGTCCTTGGCTAGACTGACGGACATATATAACTTACTGTGCACTTTAAAGAATAAAAGAATTCCAGGATAGTTTTCAAGAAAAAAGAAAGAGATGGAGATATAGTCAAGGGGTACCCCAGAAACACAAAGAAGAAGGTAAAAATGGGGCTGTAGATATAGTATGTGTTTGGTACAAAGCCTGGGTTCAGTCACCAACATCAGAAAGGGGTGAAAGAAGGAGGAGGGAGGGAGGGAGGGGACAGAAAGAGGAGGGTAGATGTTAAACAGTGAAGAGCCAGAGAGCTCTGCATCTAATACAGGGACAATTTCTGCGAGAGAAAGGCACTTTCTAATGCTATAATATAAAGCCAGATGGCACCAAAGAGCTGGCTAGTCTAGATGTTCACCTGGATCAGAGTGTAGGCTCTGTGTAACCGTGGCACTGAATACATGCAGCACAATGCCCAAATTATTTCCTATCAAAAGATACTGAAGCTACATAACCTTAAAGACCCCTGACCTCTTCCAATTAAAACTTCTGTCCATGCAAAAAATCCTTACCTGCAGATTTGGAGCAAGCGTCTGAGATGGTCAAGGCTGCCTCCAAGGGGCTGCAGAAGCAGGTGCTGGAATGGCAACTGGACAAACACTCACTGAACACGGAGTTAGAGGAGTTAGAAAGGGATCCAGAAGCTCCGTCACTCAGCTCATAAAACCCTACAAGGAAAAGGATGGCTGGAATTAGGATCCTATCAAGCAATAATACACATTCATGTTAAAAAGATGAAGAGGCAGGCTAGAGCAATGGGTTAGTGGTTAAGAGCGCTGACTGCTCTTCCAGAGGTCCTGAGTTCAATTCCCAGCAACCACATGGTGGCTTACGCCATCTGTAATGGGATCCAATGCCCTCTTTAGGTATGTTTGAGGACAGCTACAGTGTACTCACATACATAAAATAAATAAAAATATCTTTAAAAAAAAAGACAAGAGAGTGACACATCAGAGAAAAGCTCATTTTTGTTTCAGGTTCTTTGTGTATGGGGGGGGGTGTATCACACAAATGGTGTTTTTTTAAACAAAATTAAATACATGGCTTTATTTCAAATATTCCTTAGAGAAGGCAAAAACCACGTAATGCTAGGGGCAGTTCAAAGTTCCTTTCATCCTCCTTTCTGTCCTGTCTTTAAAGGTGTGAAAAAGGAGCCCACATCTGCCAGACTCTCAATTTTTCAGGAATGTTTCAGAAGGAATAACTAATTCCTCTGGGTATGGCTGGGAATGGTGGCTCACGCCTATAATCCCAGCACTCAGAGGGCTGAAGCAGGAGGACAGGAGTAGATTCAAGGCCAACCTGGGCTACAAAAACAAACCACTGAAGTAAATAGTAAATATAAGAAAAAAGAAACCTAAGAAGCCAAATGGCTTAAAAGAAGGGGAAACTGCAGCCACCTCAGGAGACTGAAGTGTGACTAATTTTCTAGCCCAGATCTGATTTCTCAGGTTTCAAAGGAGGTCTGTTTGCTCTTCCAGAAGTCTGAATAGAAGTTTGTAGTTTTTAAACTCAAGGATCACTGAGCAGTTCAACCCTACTATTGAAATTTTTATATAGACTGAATTTACTTCCCCCTCGAGCAAATGAATGCATACAGGGCTCCTTTTCCGTTGTTTCCACACCGGGAACAAACGCGGATCCACTGTCCACTGGCTCACCTGAGCTAGGCCGGCTGTCCGTCTCCAGGTGCTCTTCAGATGTCTTTTCCACATCCAGTCTCAGGTCACTTATCTGCTTGTCAAGTTCTTGCAACTGATTCAACAAACCGGCATCTCTTCTCCTCAAACAATTCTGATTAGGGAGAAGCAGGGAAAGAAAAAAAAATGGGCACAGTGACAAAACCTGAAAGCAAACCACTCATCCAATTGTCACCAAGCCCTTTTTGATCAAAATGCTACTGCATAAACAGAATGCAAGGCGTGCCCTCTATCTTTAGATCTTTCTCAATCTTTTTGGTGATGCAAAGTTTTTTCATTAACTGTAATAATAGGGCTATAGCATGGCTCTGTGGGCAGAAATGCTTGCTGTCCAAGCCTGGTCATCTGAATTCAATCCCCTGAACCCACACTGGAAGGAGAGGACCAACTCTGAATTTTGTCCTCAGACCTCCACAGGAGAGATGTGCCACACTGCTGCGCTCATTTGCATACACCAAACACACAATAATACACTGTGTGTGTGTGTGTGTGTGTGTGTGTGTGTGTGGCTGAGCTGCAGATCCTTGGTCAAGCGCTTGGCCAGTGTGGCCGTGTTCAGTGCCTGGTACTGTAAGTGGAAAAGATTTGTTTGTAGCTTTTACTAATCTATACAAACTGTGGCTTTTTATAGGTAAGGGCAAGGAATTTGTATAGCCTTAGAATCATCTGGTGTACAGTGAGTTTAAAGAAAATCCTTCACAGTAGGCTCTTGAAGTCAAAGTAACAGATTTTCTACATTACACTCTAATCTTTCTTAGGTGAGGTTTTCCTGGCCAAATGTCATGGCCTACAGAATTTTGTTTTCTATTAGTTGCTTAGTGGGGTTTAATCAGTCTTAAAGCCTTTGAAAGCGAGAAATTAATACTAATAGCCAGCGCCAAGTATAATGTGAGCTGGCAGAATCCAAAACCCTCCAGGGAAAGCCCATCAAGACTTGAACTCAGCTTGGGTTTCCCGAGGTGACAGACTGGTTGTGCTAACTCACACTGCCATCTAGTGCTCCCTATTGCTGCAAAAGCAGAGGAACGCAAAAGGCATCTGGTTTAAATCAAGAATGCCAAGTCTACAAATGAAAATAGTACCATAAACATCGGCTGCAGTGGAATTCTCCTGACACACTGCCTTGCTCCCCTGAAGCGGACAATAGGAATGAGCTGCTCACAATCTTGAGATTCGGGAAGACAAAAAGGTGCTATTGTACAAGACAATACTGAAAAGTAAACGACCAGTCACAACCAGAAAGAACTGGCTCAGATCCACGTACATACAATTCTGTGCTATTACCAAAGAAACAGTGAAAATGCCAAAAAAAAGAACTATTGCACAAACCACAGCACACATCCTTACAAAATAGCTACACGGAAATATCCAGTCCTTGCTCGTGACCTATGACTTGTAAAAGCTTAGAGAGGTAAGTCATATGCTTGTGTGCTAAAAATTGAATTTCATCAGAAAAAAAATGAATTAAGTAAACGCACTTTGATGCTCAATAACAATCTAGAAAACAGTAATACAAGAAAACATGTGACAACCCACAACATCACTTTCGGAGGGCCATTATCTAGCTTAATAGTCTAATACAACACGCTGGGATAAGAATCTTTTTGCTGTTTCCAAAACTACATTTTGAGGTCAACTGAAACAAAGCTGCCGCCATTACTTTGAGGCAGCATCAAAAGCTGCTCTCAACACATGAAGGTCCAAAGTTCTTTTTCTTCCTTGCTAATGAAGACTGCACTGAACGACTGAGACAGTGACAGAAATCCAATAAGATAAATACTCCCAGCGAGCAGGTTCTCTCTTCTCCCACCTCCACCGCCAAGCACAGCTGGCGGACCGGATAAAAAGAGGAGGGGGCAGGCTCTCCGGCCAAATTGCCAGTATTTGCATCTAGTTTTAGCTGCCTGATACAAAGGACTTCTATTTAAAAGTAAGCACCAGCCCAGGCGAAAGAGACTTGCAGGAGAGAGAGCACCGGGTAGAGCACGGCTCCCAGCAGGAGCTTCGCTGCCGTAACCGTAAAACTCGCTGTTGGACAGTTAGGCAAGCAAGAAGCCTCTTCCTTGCTTTTGTGCGCCACCCCCGGGGGGGATAAGTAGGAAGACAACAAGGTGAAATGGGATTTTAAGTGGGGGGGTTGCAAACCTCTGAGGGAGGGGGCATGAGGTAGCCTAACTTTCAGGCTGGAACCAAGGGACTCCAAGAATTCCAAACGCAAGATGAGCAGCCACCCTCCCCGCAATCCGCCAGCTCCTCAGGTGACACAAAGCAGGCATCCGCCAGCAAGGCGTGGAAGTCACGCGCGGCGGGCATCCGCGACACCAGGGGGGGTCAGGGAAAATCGAGGCGGGGGTCACGTCGTGGCCAGGGATCCCACGGCCAGAGGCCACCAGCCCACCCTCCAACTGGGCCACCGGCCACCACCTACCAACTGCCTTCGCAGCAGCAAGATGTTCTCTTCCAGGAACTTCTCCTCCAGGCGGCTGCGCTGCGCCGCGTCCCCCCGCAGTTCCCCCGCGCGCGGCGCGACGGACCCCACGGCCCCGGAGCAGCGCAGCGCACCGCGCACCAGCAGCTCCTGGCGTTGTCGCAGGTACCCCAGCTCCGCCAGCCCCGCCAGCGTGGCCTCCTGGCGCTCGCGGGTGCGCTGCCGCTCCGTGTCCGCCTCGCCCCTCTCGCGCCAGCGCCCCTCGGCCTCCGCGCCCCGGCCGGGGCTCAGCGGCTCCGGCTCGCGCGCTGCGTCGGGCTTCATGACCCCGCGAGGCCCGGCCAGCCCGGGAGCAGCAGCACGCGCTAGGGCCCCGGCCGCGAGCTCATGCCGCCCGCACTCGCATCCCGCGCCGCTCCAGTCTGCGGCCCCCGCAGCTGATAACGCCCGGGCCACGCTACGTCACTCCCGGCCCCGCCACCCACCACCCCGCCTGCTCGCCCGCCCCGCCGCCGCCTCCGCCTCAGCCGGCTCGCGGCGATCAGCTCCTGTCAGGCGCCGGGGCCGCCTGCGCCCCGCCCCAGCCCCGCCCCGGCTCCGCGCCCCCTTTTTCGGTCCGACGGCACGGCGGTCCCCTCGGCGCGGATTGGCTCGGCTCCATCCCCGGAGGCCGTGGCGGGCGCGGGCCGAGCATCTTGTTACAGCCAGCCCCGAGGGCCGGTCCGCGGGCGCCGTGGCTTTGGGCTCCCGGGACAACTTTCTGAAACTTAACCCCTTCCTCACGTGTCCACGCTCCGAGTCCTCACCCTTGGCTCTGGGTTTCTTCATCCCAAGCTAATGTCCACTCGGTACTCAGAACACCATTTCTGTGGATTTTGGTTTGGAGGTCGCCTTTGTTTTAAACTCTACTTTGTAACTGGAAGAAGAGGAAAAAAAAAAAAAAACAAGCAAGGACATTGTTCTAAAACTCTTTTTGTTTGTTTTAGCTTTTCAACGGAAGCTTTGCTGTAGGAGGCATTTCAAGTCTTACAGAAGGATGCTGTTGTGAGGCCAGCATCAAGTCCTATAAAAGCCCAGACTTTATGAGCGGTGGCGTGTGAGCACCTAGGGTTTGGTTTTTTATTGTTCCTTTGCTTCTGTTCACTAGAGCCCTGACTCCAAATCCAGACTGTCTGAATCTGATTCCTGTTTCATCCACGAATAGCAAATTAAGTGCCCTCTTTGGGCCTCCGTCTACCCAATAGTAAAATGGAGCTAACAGACCGGCCCATTCTAAGAATTACAGTGGCAAATGTATATGTGGTGGTCCAGCACGAAAGTCATAAATAGTTATCGCTCTCCACGAGGCAGATGTGGCGCATGCTTTTAGTCCCAGAACTTGGTAGACAGAGGCAGGAGGGTCTCCGGTCAAGGATAGAGAGAAAGAACGTTATTGTGCTCATGGGTTTCCCCCCCCCCTTAGGAGAACGTTTTTTAAATTAATTAATTATTTATTTCATGTATGTGAGTGCACTGTAGTTATCTTCAGACACACCAGAAAAGGGCATCCTATCCCATTTACAGATGGCTGTGAGCTACCATGTGGTTGCTGGGAATTGAACTCAGGACCTCTGGAAGAGCAGTCAGTGCTCTTAACCTCTGAGCCATCTCTCCAGCCCCAGAGAACTTTTTTTTTTTTTTTTAATTTCCCTAAAGTACCGTTTGAGATTTGACTTTGTGTCCTTGGGATGTCACTCAGTGGGTATTTCTTGGGATGTCACTCAGTGGGTATTTCAGTGGCACAGGGATCTATCTGGATATGCTACTAGCTGGTTTATGGGGGCTACACCTCATACTTCTGGAAAAGCATTGTATCCAAGTCCCTCAGAAATTGAATTCAGCGAGTCACAATTTGAGACAATTAAGACAAAGTGTTATATGAAGGAACACATTTCAGGTCATGATTTCAGAATTTTACGCCTTCATCCAAATGCTCAATCCAGCCAGGAATTCTCTCTCCCTTACCCTCTATGTGGTCTAGCCTTCCGAGATCAATTCGCGCATGCCCCATACCCGGCCCCCTCAATCGGTTAAAGGCATGAGTGCCTGGTCCTTCTCACACACTATTGTCTGGTTCTCTTTCTGGGCACACACAATCTGTGTACTTAGGTGTTCCTTGTGTATCTTCTCCCCAGCTACGTCATAAAAGCTCCCTGAAGGCAGGCACTGTTTTAATACCCTCTGAGTACCCGAGCTCTCAGGAAGGGCAAGGCCTAGACGCATGCGCGAGCCACTGGCAATTACAAGAGGAGACTGGGAGGATGCCGGTTAGTGAGAAATTGTTCTTCTATTAGCAGACTTTCAAACTCAATAGCTCCCACTTAATCTTTACAACAAACAGAATTAAGTTGACCTTTACCAAGAGGACGCAAACAAAAGCAAGCACTTCCTTGCCCCCCACTCACACCGTTATCTCCCCCTCCCCTCCCACTCCTACCTCCCACAGACATAAAAGGGAAGCCAGCCTTGGTTCCTAATTAGCATGATATAAAAAATGGAACCATATTCAGGTGTTCCCACATATACAAAGTTTACAGGACACGCATTCTTTATGCCTACTGCGTGCCAAACACTACATGGTAATACAAGGACTGATTTTGCTTCCTAGCTCAGGAAGACAAATTTAGAATAATATCTTGCCTTGCATGACACAGACCACTCTCCCCAGTCCTCTGCCATTGTTCCGTTCTACCCATTTCTAAACAAACCTCTTGCTTTTCTAGTCCTGAATTAGGTTCCTACGGGCTGGGGTGGACCCTGTTATTGTGGCCTGTGCTATGTCACACATTGACAACTATATTTATATAGTTGGAGGGGTGGGGGAAGCTAAAACGTGTTTTTACACACTGCTAATAAATCTTGTTACAGCTGACAGACAAGTCGCTGTGTCTCCAAACTTCTCCACCTTCCCCCCTCCCTGGCCCCCACAACACCCACACCCCCTGCTCCCCCACCAAATGCCCCTTGCGGCTGGCCTGTTCGTCCAAAGCAAACCATTTGTCATGGCAGCTTGTTCATCTCCGTGAAAAAGCATTCCCAACAAGTTTAAATATTAAAACTAATGTATGCAAAGGGTTCCACCAATAAAATGGCCATGGGGGGGGGTGGAGTATGCTTTCCGAAGTATCCATTACACATTAATAAGCAACGCCGTTCATTCAGATGCCAATTAAAACAAACTTCGGCTGTCAAATGAAGTTCGAAGCAAGGAGCTCAATGCTGTAATTGTTTTTCCAGGAAAATTCCCAATGTCATCAGATTAAGTGTGACTGGCCTGGTTGCCCCACGGCCCCCTACCCCCCCACCCCACCCCCCACCTCCGTTCTCTGCTAAACCTAACAGCCAAATATTCTCCTCTCTAGTCTAGTTTGCCGGGTTTTCTTGATTCTTGAAGTCTGTGTTTCCTTGGTAGGTAACAAGGAGGCTGTGCCAGTAATCACCCACGGTCCCCTTTCATTTCCCCTTCCACTGCCAACGGGTCTCACTTTCCACTACGGTTTGGATTTTCCTCCTTTCTTTTAAGCAGCCACCCGCGCTTCTTCCTCTCATAGTGCAGTTTAGTTCTCTCCTTTCAAGTGGTGTTCAGAGCTAGTTCTGTCTTTTCCTCTCACTGGAGGCTTCTTCTTCTCGGGAACCGTGGGATAGAAGCCCAGAGAGTGTGGCACTAAAGACAGAATGGACCATGCTTAAGGAAAAGCATGGGAGCTGAGCACACCGCAGCGGTGTAACAGATGCTTAAAGATATGTTCTAAGCAGTGCCAGAAGGGTCCTGGCATCACAGCCTAAAGCTGCACCCTTGGACAGAACAATTCTAAAAAGCACCCCCATCAAAGTCTGCGCATCGCCCTGCAAATTCCCTTTCCTGCACTGAATAGCCCATTGGAAACACAGCACGGAGTATCAGTTTCATGATCTGCAACAGAGAAAAGCAACAAATGATGCCTCGCAGCTTTTATGGCCAAACAGACACTACTGATGTAATTGAGGAAAGCTGTCTCCAGATAGGAGGAGGGGGGAGGAAAGTGCGATCCTTTGGATTGGGTGATGACCACCATTTGAGAGTCTGGGATCAAAGCTCCAGCCAGACATCAAAGCCCATTTGAGTCTAGAGCCAAAAGAGCCGCAGTGAACTAAACTTCATGTACAGGACTAATTATAGCTTGACCCCACAATCAGACGTCAGTGAGCACACAGGAGAAAGAAAGCCGACATTGAAATAAAAGACCATCAAAAAGGAAAGTTGGTAGCAAAACTCAGCAACATCGTGGCCCTGAACACATTAAAAATCTTTTAAGGGCAGAGAGGAACAGGGAAGGATGGAACAGATGCACTCTCTGACAATGCTTGTGTTGTTTGAAAGACTGTGAAATAGTCTCTTCCATCCTCTGGGCTCTGTGACCAAATACATCTCATCCCTGGAAGAAAAGGTTATCTTTTAGCTGGATGTTAGTGTTGCATACAGCCAAGTTTCTGTTGAAGGGTCTCAGTGTGACTTCTGAAGATGCTCATATGTCCAAGACTCATGCGCTAACCACTGACTGATGCGCCATCAAGCCTGGATTTCAGGGAACTAAATATCATTTCTACCAGCCACCCTTACAGATGGCACACACAGTGTACCAAGCTCTAGAACTACACATCTTGGCACTAACACCATGAAGCAATGAAGAGTCTCTCACATTCAGGCAAACCCAGGTCGCTTTCTTAAACAGTTATACCGATTTGGTTCGTCCCCATTTCGCTCTATTGAAAATGTTTCCATTGATTTAAAATTATCAACTTTGCAAACTGATAAGCTTTTGTTTGCCTGATTTTAAGAACCACAGACTTGTTTTTGTAAAAAATCATGGGTGGCTTCTTAAAGCGGCAAACTCTAATGTATAACCTGAGTACTTTTATAAGGAAAAAATATAGAATGGACGGTTCCTATAGGATAAAAACAAACATGGATCCATCACCATTAGATTACACTTCTTTGGGTTTTGTGGGGTTTGTTTTGTTTTGTTTTAAGATTTATTTGTAAAACTGTGTGCATGTGGGTGTTTTTCCTGCATGTATGTGTGAGCACTACATACACACAGGATCTGTAGAGGCCAAAAGAAGGTGCTGGATCCTCTGGAACTGGAGTTAGAGCTAGTTGTGAACGACCATGTGAGTGCTGGGGCTTGAACCTGGGTCCTCTGGAAGAACAGCTATGTTCTTGACGGTTGAGCCATCGCTCCAGCCCTAGATTACATATATTTAAATAAGTCTTTGCTTATTCAGTGGATATTTATGACGTACATAGTACATATCAAGCACCAAGGATACAGTGATGATCCAGCAAGACAGTCTCTAGTGTAATGAGCTTTGAGTCTAGACAGTGAAGAATCCTCGGCTAAATGGAGAGTAAATGAGTACAAAATTAATAGTTAAAAAGGAACTCGAAGGCAGAGGCAGGCAGATTTCTGAGTCTGGTCTACAGAGTGAGTTCCAGGACAGTCAGGGCTATACAGAGAAACCCTGTCTCAAAAAGCCAAACCAAAAAAAAAAAGGAAAGGAAATCAAAAATAGCATTGATGAGAATATTAAATCAGCAGAGCTACTGTGAAAACAGCATTGAAATTCCTCAAAACAACAACAACAAACTATAAATAGAAGCCATTACACTCCTGTACTAAAACCCCAAGGAAAAGAAATAAAAGTGTCATGTCAAGGATATATTTGCAATTTACTGTAGTACTATTGACAAAAGTCAAGATACAGGGTCAACCAATGCTTTGAACAAACGAATGGATAGAGAAAGTGTGGTATCTGTATATACCAGAATGTTAGCTGTAAAAAGAAAATAAAAATTTAAAAACTGAGATTTTGTCCTTTCTGGAAGCATAGAGGTTATGTTAAATAAGTCAGGCATAGATAAATGTCAAGTGTTCACACTTATATGTGGAAGCTAAAGAAACAGTTAATCACAAAGAAGTGGAAGTGAGAATAATTGTAGAGGAGACTTCAAATGTTCACAAAACAGGAGGCTGAAGAGATGGCTCAGAGGTTAAGAGCCCTGACTGTTCTTCCAGAGGTCCTGAGTTCAAATCCCAGCAACCACATGGTGGCTCACAACCATCTGTCAGGAGATTTGACACCCTCTTCTGGTGTGTCTGAAGACACACTACAGTATACTTAAATATAGTAAATAAATAAAATCTTTAAAAAAAAAAAAAAAAGAATGCACTGTTCTTCCAGAGGACCTGAGTTCGGATACCAGTGCTGTATGAGGCAGCCTATACCCACCTAGAACTCTAATCTAGGAGATACAATACCCTCTTCTGGCCTCTGTAGACACATGCGCTCACATTCACACACACACTATTTAAACAAACAATAAATCTTTTTGAAAAATTCAATGTTACCAACAGAACCAGATAAGCGTTTGAGGTGACATATGTGACAGTTACCATGGTCCGATCATTAAACATTATACAGGTACTGAAATATCATACTTTAGCCTTTAAAGATAAACAATTACTGTGGATCAATTAACTTTCTAATTATTAAAGCAGATAAAAGCCTCAATTACATATCAAACAAGTCACACTCAAATGTAATCACAAAAATATAGAACCGTATCTTTTCTTTTCCCCGCCGGCGCAGGGCATCAAAAGCCAGGGCCTTGCATCTATTGTGCAGGGACTTCACCACTGAGCAACATCCTCTGCCCACAAAAATGTATTGCTACCTTTTATAAAGTTCAAGTTCCTGCCAAGAAAAAACTTTTTTATTTTTTCAGTACTGGGTTCAGGCTCAAGACCTCATGCGTTTGTTAGGGAAGTGCTCTATCATTGAATTACCACTCCAGCCTTGGAAGAATTATGCTATGTTGCTTTTTACTTTTCCATTTTAAAAATATTTACCTGTGTGCTCTGTATGCACACGTAGGTTCAGGGACCCATGAGCTGAGGTAGAAGCCAGACGACTCGCACGGGTTTCCCTTTGCTCCTCACTGCTTACGGCCTTGAGAGAGGGTCTCTTGCTGAGTGAGTAGATCTTTACTTTGTAATTTTGGCTATCTCTAGGGATCTAGCTGTCTCTGCTCTATCAATGTCGGGACAACAAACAGGCAAGGCCATGGGTGTGGGTGTTGGGGATTCGAACTCAGGTACTTGTGTTTGCAGAGCAGGTGTTCCCCCCCCTGAACCACCTTCCCAGGCCTAAAATAATTACTCTTTAAACTCATATTTGGAACTTATAAAGGAAGATGCTTGCTCTATAAGGAAACAATTCAATATCCTCATCTAAATACCAGTTATTGTGTAAATAAGCTGAAGATTAATTATTATATTCATTTTTTAATTACTTTTCCCATGGAACAATTCCAGGGAAAAGAAAAAGCATTATTCAAGGTGCAACGGGGTATTTCCACTCCTTTCTGAACTAGCAGGGAGAATTGGTCAGAGAGGTGCTGTGCCATGAGGGCCCCAGTCTTTAAGAGAGAAGCAGAAACTCTTGCAGGAAGATGCAACTGACTCGGTTGTTTTCTGTCTTTTTCTTCTCTGCACCCAGGTCTCCAGAAAGGAATCAGAACTCAAAAGTACCCATGCAGAGTTCTCGGACTATGTTTGCCCCCAAGCCTCACACATCTACTTTAATTAAGACCCTTTGGGAGCCTCGGGATCCCAGTAGAAAAGCCCAGAGTGCCATTATCACCTGAGGGAGGCTGAGCGCTCTCCACGCTGGCTAAGGCTTACCCGGCTCTGCCCCATGGAGAGCCGCTTCCTAATCCCTAGCACCTCAGGCAGCGCGTGTGAAGAGGAGCAGCTCCACTTCAAACGCGAGCTGGGCCTTGAGCCTGTTTGGACTGACAGGAAGGACCGAGCGGGGGTAGGGGCTGTGAAAAGCCTCAGATTCAAAGCTGGCCGGGAGACCGTTGCTTGCAGCACGGTGCTCATAGGAAGCGTAAACCTCAGCCTCCATCTCTCCACCAACCCCCATCCCTGGAGCAGGCCCTCCACCGCTGGAATTCTTTGAAGTCCATGAGGATGGTTTTGACAGCAGATGGGACAATTCACTACTGTTCAGTTTGGTCCAGGAAGATGCAAATCAGGAAGACAGTATTGCCTAATGATACAGAGACACTGTCTGTTTTTTTTGTTTTTGGGGGTTTTTTGTTGTTGTTTTTTTTGGGGGGGTTGTTTGTTTGTTTTTTGGTTGTTGGGTTTTTGTTTTGTTTTGTTTTGTTGTGTGTTTTTTTGCCAGGGTGGTAGTGTATGTTTGTTTGTTTGTTTTTGTTTTTAAGCACAAAACTATTCTAGACTTCCAGAGGAGTCTGGCCGAGTCACTCTTGGCTTTAGGTAGAAACGGTTCTTGTAAAAGAAAGACCTAGGTTCTGTCGTGGCGCTCATGAAGTGGTGAGATGGTACAGGGTTTGGGACTCGGTGAGGTGACAGGGGTTTGAATTCCAGCTCCGCCGCACTCGTTTAGCTTTGACCTTCTCAGGCTCCTTTTTTTTTTATGTGTAAAATGGAGTTTATGAAGTTATGAGAGAGAGGTCTGCCCATGCGCTTCAGCCTTTATACACAGAGAACGCACAGTTAAGGATGAGGATTATCAACAAATGTTTTGAAAGCCTTCATAAAGTATACATTTTTATTTCATTTATTTATTTATTTAATCTATTTATTCACTTATTTGAGACAGGATATCTCTATGTAGCCCTGGCTAGCTTAGACTCAATATATAAACAGGTGGTAGTGGTGCCTTCAATCTCAACACTTGGGAGGCAGAGGGATCTCTTGAGTTCAGGGCTAGCCTGGTCTACAGAGTGAGTTTCAGAACAACCAGGGCTACACAGAGACACCATGCCTCAGAAAACAAAACAACTACAAAAAAGAATCCACTATGTAGACCAGGACTGCTCAAACTCAAAGAGATCTGCCAGCGTCTGCCTTCTGAATGCTGGAATTACAAGCATGTGCCACTGTGCCTTGAGTTTTCAGATATTTTGTTCAATTTTTGAGCTACAAGTAGATTCACCGACTCAAAGATACAGAGTTGTCAGGAACGCTAGGGCCAGGCTCTAAGATCTGGTTCTTAGAACCTGATGGACCAATGGAGCTGGGTTTGGAGAGAGTTTATATGGAAATATTACTCTCTCTCTCTCTCTCTCTCTCTCTCTCTCTCCTTCCTCAGTTGCCCATTTTGTAAACTACGCATGTGTTAAGCTTTTCACTCACAACTAGCCATGGTGATCTGTTTAGCATGTAGTCCATGGTGGAAAAATGATAACTCCTAACTTCTTTTAATACCTTATCTGAGCCAGGCAGTGGTGACACACGCCTTTAATCCCAGCACTTGGGAGGCAGAAGCAGGCAGATTTCTGAGTTCAAGGCCAGCCTGGTCTACAGAGTGAGTTCCAGGACAGCCAGGGCTACACAGAGAAACCTTGTCTCGAAAAACCAAAAATAAACAACCCAACCTCCTCTGAGGTCAGTAAGGCTTTATACAGGCTCTCCTTTTTTGCATAACTTCTCATGGAAGTTGCAACAATGTAAAAAGTGGAAAAGATGATGTATGTGGTCTCCAGGAGCCCAACTGCCAAATTTAACAGTTGCCAATGGGGTTAAAACAGTCTCCATTTAGAAGTGAATGTCTGGGCAAAGTTGAGGCCAGTAGATATAAAACACATGGGTAAAAGATTTATCTCCACCATTAGTGTAGTGCCAGACAGACAATAAACATTTAATAGATACTATATCATCATCATCATCATCATCATCATCATCACCATGATTGTTCCCTAGAATCATATCGAAAACCTCTGTATGTTCATAGTATAGTTTTCATTTCAAGAGCACAACGCATTTTCCCACATTCTTTGCAGTATGTCTTGGTGTGTGCTGGAGTGGGGGAGGGTAGACCAAGATAACCTGGCACAGTGAAGTGTCTTTGTCACCCCACTGTCCCCTTGGCTCTCCTTGTCCTTGCTACCAATGGCTTTTGTCCATAAGCTCCACCCCCACCCCCTGCACGCTGTCTGGTTTTCTCCTCTGTACTGCTGGATCCCACCCCAGCCTCCCTCAAAGGGTGACAGGAAGGGGTGAGGGCTTTAAGATTCCAAGTCACAGGTCTGGGATGCAGGGCGTGAGGACTAGAGCCAAGCACACCAAACTAGCTTGAAAATTAGTTCTAGATTGAATTTCCTTTATTTGAGTTTTAGAGACGTTTTTCCAAGAACAAGTAAATTTACTGTTTCACATAATTAAAACTAAAGGATATACAGAGAAACGCTGAAGCCAACGCTATGACCTCAAGAACTCAGAAGTGAATTCTTGGCTTATTTAGGGTTGCCTCCCTTGCTCAATTAGATTTTAAACTCCTCGAGGGCAGGAACAAAACCTGTCTCATCTCCAACTCTCTCAAAACAAAGCCAGGAAGGCCCCCCAAAAGCCAGGAATCCCATCTGCACAACCCCAAAAGAAACGACCAGAAACTTCTATAAATAGATACTTAGAAACAAACCAAAATGGGGTGCTTTTCCTGCCACTTCGAGAACTGTCTCTTCAGTTTGTGTGCCCTTTAGCAAAACATGAGGACACAGAAAAAAGGGAAACAGTTCCATTTCTGAGAAGATAAGAATGACATCTGATAAAGACAAAAAGGCGTTTTGGGGTCAGTAGAGTTAAAACAAACTCAGACTACTCAGCCTGTTTGATGAAGACAAGAAACAGAAAATGGCCCAGGGCCCAAGGAGAGTTGCAGGCAGTTCAGTCAGCAGTGCATCGATGGGGGATGCCCAGTGGGCCAGGGCCAGACCACCAGGCTCCATGGGAAAAGCTCGTGTTACTTACTGAACACTTCTACTCGCGTGTTTCTCTCTCTCTCCCTCTCTCTCTCTCTCTCTCTCTCTCTCCCTCCCTCCCTCTCTCTCTCTCTCTCTCTCTCTCTCTCTCTCTCTCTCTGTGTGTGTGTGTGTGTGTATGAAGAATGACAGCAGAGAGGATCACTGATTTGATATGCATATTTTATCATTGTATTAATGAGATGAATTCCTAGGCCTTCAACAGTGGCCCTTTAAATGCACAGTCATTAGCTCCCGATCACTCCCTTCCCCCAGCTCTAACGCCCATTGCCTACTCAGAATTTAATCCCTGGTTGGATTGGGCAGGCCAAGAAGGAAACACAAGTGTCGGAAGGCACACGCTTCCTTTCTGGGAAGGGAGCCTTTTCATTGAAAATGGTTCCTTCACAAAGACCAGGGCTCACAACCCCATCCTCTCTGAACGTAGAAATATTTACATAGAACACTTCCAGCCTTCAGCCCGGGATGGAGTTCCCATCAGCCCTGCTCCCTTCCCAGGCTTTTCGAGGAAGCAAAGATCTTACCTTGCCTGCAGTTGCTGTGACTGCAGCTGCTTTGGTGAATGTTAAAAAATGGGAATATGTCCATTCCTGCATCCTGCTCTGCTAGCCCCTGGGGGAGTCATTGGCTTTTAAAACAAAACAAAACAAAACAACAACAACAACAACAACAAAACAGTTCAGAGAAAGTCCCCAGCCCTCACACCTCACTTTCCCCTGCTCCTTTGACTCATTTCTACACCAAAACAAGAGTTTTGTTTATTTTCAGTGTAGCCAAGCACACCTTAGGAAACCATCAAACCATCAAACACCCATATCATATCGGGGCACTTGTAGATTTTCTGATCTGATCCAAATCCTGCCATTCTCTGTCTTTCAGAAGAGCCTCTCTCCTCTGGGGACCCTAAATAGGCACCGGTAAATGGAACGCCATGGAAACCGAGTGGATCTTTGCCATACCAGATCCTGTCACAAAAACATAGAAAACTGACAGAAACATAGCATGTCACCCAGACAAGGAGTGTAGGAAATTCTTGCTTTTTATCAAAACTCATCCATTCTCGATATTCCTTCCAAGAAATAATAAACGTTTCCTTTTATCCTTGCTTCATGTCATCATGAAGACTCAGTTTGGATCTTCTGTCACTTCTTTTTTGCTGTTTTTGTTTGTTTTTGAAACGGAATCTCTCTATGTCTCCCTGGCTGTCCTGGAACTTGCTATGTAGACCAGGCTGCCCTTGAACCGAGATCTGCCTGCCTCTGCTTCCTGAGTGCTGGGTTATAGGTGTTTGCCACCATATCAATTGTCTCTGTTCCCTCTACCCCGAGATCTGACTGCTAGCCTATCTATCCAAAGGAGAGGAATAATGAGACAGCTCCCTGCTGGACAGGCTGTTTGTAAACAAGGCTTTCCCTTCTAGGAAAGGCAACATTGAAATTGCTGGAAATGATCGCCTTCAGCTCATCAGAATTTCACCTCTGTGCCTCATTCCGGAAACCTCCGAGGAGGTTCGCCCAGCCCTCTACTCCCATCCGCACCCTTCCCCCACCCACTCCCACTCCCGGCTTTCTTTTTGGCAAATTGCTTCCAGATGTGGTGTGCAGAGAGCGCTTCATTAAAAAATATCACACAGTAGCCGATGCTCCGTAATTTCTTCTGCCACCTCGTTCCGAGGATGAGACCTCAAACCGGTAATCCTGGCAGACAGAAGACACAAAACTCGGTTGGCAGTCGGTGTGGAGAATGCGGTGGCCTCCCCTTCTCACCGGTCTAGCGCTGCCTGTGGCCACTTCCCCGGTCTTTTCCCGATGCACTTTACTACACTATGTCATTTACGTATTCATCAGGTTCACTATTTACGGCCCATCGCCCGCACTGCACTGCGGTGCAGGCACCACAAAAGCAGGGCTCTTTGTTCTGTTCGCTGAAGCACCCAAGGCTCTAGAACCAGACCAGGCACACCGCGCTCGCTCAGGCAAACCTTTGTTAAGCGAAAGAATGAAACGGTGTGACTGTGCGTCAACCTCCACCTAGTCCTGACCTTAGCCCTTTAATGAATGAAATACAGGTTTTGTTCCACGCGGTGCCCATGAGAATCCATATTCTCTAGGTACCCCGCACCTCCTCTAGCCCTTTATCTGCTACCATGCCAAAGTAACTATTTTTTATCTCTAATAACAAAGGTCTGCTGGTGTTTTTGCTGAAATTTCTGGTTTCTTTTTTGTTTGTTTGTTTGTTGCCTCAGGTCATTAATCGATCACATTCCTAAAGATAGTTCAGGTATGTCTCCAAGTTGTCCCTTCCCTTCTATTTTCCTGACCCTGGTCTACACAATTAGCACCTCAAATGGACTGCTAATTGGCTTCCCCGCCAGGGGCTCTTTGGCTGGTCTTCCTCGAGGTTTTGATCTCAGCAGCCCTCTTCCAAATCACCCCGCGATCTCTTAGAGCTCAGGCTCGTGAGCAGGCGGACCGCCAGGGGTCAGGATCTGAAAAAATAGAAAGTGTCGCCTTGGCAAACAAGTGGCTGTGTGCGGGGACAGAGGAAGGAGCTGAGGAGCTCAGAACAGGCAGCCCACAAAGGTTGAAATCCCTGCTGGGAAGACATGAGGGCAGGTAGTCCTTAGAGGTGTGGGTTGGGGAGTACTCAAGGAAAACGACATTCCAGAAAATAGTTTGGTGACCCGGTAGAGGTTGCCATCTGAGGGAACATACGGAAAGTGGTAAACTGTTTGCCAATTAACAATTGCCTAGTGAATGCCCATTGCATTTCAGGAAGTGTCACAGATGTTGAAGAGACAGCAGACATATTCTTGAGATTCTGGGAAAGCCCTGAAGACCAGTACAAGATATGTCTAATCTTTGCTCACTTCTGGTCCCACATAATCTCTCAGATTAAAACTATGAATCCATATACTGTCTTTCTAAGTGTATTCTTTGGGACTTTCATACAGATTTCAAACTTTTCATTAATTTTACTTACTCTGTGTGTGTGTGTGGGGGGGGGTGCAGTAAGCCTGACGCTGACTTTCAATGGTCAGGTCCCCTCCCCCACTTTGTGGGAGGGGCTCATTGGTAAGTGGCCCCTCCCATTCATCCCGCTTGTCTGCGCTTTAAAATGAGCACTGTGGACCAGATCTCTGCATCAGCTCTCTCAAGTTAGGAAAAATCAAAGAAATGTTTCTTCTAAGCCAGGAATCAAAAAACTCAGAACATGTCTTAGAGAGCAAATATTTCAACCACGGATCCTCTACGGCTGTTACCACCCAACTCTGCCCTTATAGCTCAAAAGCAGCCTGCTGATAGTGAACAAAGAAAGGTATGACTGTGTTCCAATAAAACTTTATTTATAAAAAAATAGGTAACAACAGACTTAGATGAAAGACTATAATTCACTGACCTTTTCTGTAGGCAATATTTAGTTTTAATTGAAAGAGATAGTGCCAGAAACTATGAAGAAAATGGAACTTTTCTGTCGTTTCTCTAAAGAGAATCATTTCCAAGCCTCAAAAATCTGGAACAACATGCTAACTTGAGAGTGCTGAGGACGTAGCCCATTGGTACATTCCTGCCTAGAGTGCACGCAGGACATCAGGTTCTGGTCCCCACTCCCAAAACCCCCACAACTTTACAACAAGCTGTCGTGCATTAGAAAACTAAGCCACAGTTCCTTGGTGCCTACGATGAGAGTCAGATCAGTGGGCTCAGATTTCAGCTCTGAGGCAGGGGATTTAGCTCAGTGGTAGAACATTGGCCTATGAATCACAAGGGTGGATCTCCAAACCAAAAGACTCCCACCAAGCCAACCAGTCACCTCTTTCTACCTCTGAGGTCGGGTGAGATTCTTCTCTCTCCGAACTTTTGACTCTTCAAACTATTTTTCATGAAGATAAAAATGATCTTCGTCATTGACCCAGCGAGATTCTGCCTATCAAGGGCCAGCACTAATTAAGCGCTCTAGAATTGTCAGTGATGGCGGTGTTTGTTGTTGTTGTTGTTATATTACTATGAGGTTTCCCAACACGTGACTATTCAGACACTTTGTGAGAGTACTCCTTTCCTTATTTCACAGATTGCAAATGGAAGCGTTGTTCAGGTTAACCCTGTGCTGGGTGAATGTTTTTTCCACGCCACTCCAGGAAGCTGCAGTCACAGTCACCCTGTAAACCAGCCTCTGTGCTTCCGGATGACTGCGGTAAGGGTAAGTGGCTTTCTGAAGATTATCATGCATAATGCATTATGCTTATGTCAGGTTGAAATTTTCCCATTGATTGGCCTTGTGCCTCCATCAAGGGCTTTGTCTCTAGAGGAAGTTGCTCTTACTTTCTCAGGCTGGTGAGCACAAAGCCTCATTCAGGGAAGGTCTCTTCAAGTCAGCTGCTGTGATTTTTGTCTCCAATTACAACCAAGTTCAAATTCTGCTAAACCCCTTAGACTTCCTGAGGTAGAGCGCGAGGGGCCTTATTTGTTCAACACCTGCCTGCGGGGAATCTGAGGGCTGGGTCATGAGTAGCTCCTCCCACTTTGGGAGAGTTGGCACCAAGACTGAGGAAAACAAGGATACGGAAACATTTTGGGAATTCTGTGACAGGGTAAGTAAGTACTGTGACCAGAGTTGACTCTGAATATTTCATAACCTTTCATAATGCAATATGTGATTCTATCCATCTCACTGTCTTGCATGTTATAAAAACACTATGGCTGAATCTCCCACCATGAACTCCCCCCAGGCCTATCGTTCTGTATTAAAATGCACGACAGAAACTTTGACTCTGTCAGGCAATGACCTCCTGAACCAGGGCGGGACTGTGTCTGCAGGTCAAGTCATTCCTAGCCCGCATGGCAGTCTTTCTTTTCAGTTCAAAGAGTGGTGGGTAGCATTTCGGGTCGTCTCCTGTCTATCAGACAACCCAGGCTGCTGCATGTGTCAAGATCTTCGTTAGAAGTAATCAGCCACAGGGGCAAAGGCTGTAAACAGTAATTAATATGCAAATTTGCAAGGAAGATGCCTCTAGGTTTGGAGGTTTCTTTGTTTGTTTGCTAGTTGTGGACAAACTGGGGTTTGCCGTAACCATAATTAGCAGGATAAATATAAAATTATGATGTTAATAGTTAGCTGGCTTTTTAAAGACAGTAGTGTACCCCTGCTGTGTTTGAGACATTGCAACTCCGTGGGTGGGTGTCTTTAAAAATGATTTTGAAGAGCTGGAATGCCCATTTTAATTAAAAGGCAAACACTGATACGGAATTTTCACCTCGAAAATCATAGTTACTGGGCAACAGATCATTGGTGCATATATTAAAAATTAGTGTTTTTACATCAGTCAGCCTTATTCTCATGGGAAAAAAAGAATTATTTTTTTTCCGAATAGTGATAATGAAAAGTAGTATGTGTAAGTCCTCAGCACCTGTTACCACACTGATAACCGGCTCCTCAGCACACGTCTGAGACAGAGTAGCTCAAGCTGGCCTGCAGTTGCTATGTAGTCCAGGCTAGCCTTGAACTCTTGCTCCTCTTGCCTCAGACCCTCCAGTGCTAGGATTACAGGCCCACCTGGCTGCATTATGCCAGCTAGGAGACTAGACACGGCTACTGATACCTTGGCGTCTTGAGGTATGCAGTTCTAGGTCTCCCCTTTAACCATTCTTATCCTCTGAGCCCATATTTTGAAGACCCCATTTCTCTGCATTTTTGGTTCTACTCTCTCTGACAAGCTACCAGTGAGCTGCTTTCAGTGAATTAAACACTAAGCCAGTGACATCCAAACCATGCCACTAGTTCTGAGAGCTGTCCCTTTAACTGAAGTGCACAGAAGAGTCAAAGTTCTGCTGCTACTCAGCTCAGCTTCGAGGTCTTAGCCTGCCAATGCTAGTTCTCAGACGGAGACTGGCTACTTTCCAACTTTAATTTCTCATTCTACTCTCTCGTTATTCATCACCCGGTACCGATGGCCAGTTGGGCAGAATTTGTTCCTTGAGGTGAAATGGGATAGGAAAGAAAGAAAAGTAAGGTTGGGGTGTTTGGTTGTTTGGTTGGTTTTGGTTTTGGTTGGTTTGGTTTCTAATTCTCAGGTTGAGGCAGGAGGATCCCTTGAAGTCAAGACTCTAAAACCAGTCTGGGCAATGCAATGACACTCTGCCTCCCCTACAGGTACAGGTGTACCCCTGCTGTAAGTGGTGGTATACAGTTCACTGGTATAGTGCATGCCTAGCGTGAGTAAGAGTGTAGAGCTTAACTTTAGTTAGTAGTTAACCTCGTAGCTTTTAACTCCAGTCCTTGTTCCTACCCCCCACACCACCTCTGACACAATCTGGTATTTCCAACGCCTTGGTAAGGTTTCTTCGGTCCTGCCCTGGGTCTCTCTAGAAGTCCTTTCCTGGTGGGGCCTGGAAGCCTCCCTTGGCTTTCCCAGCAGATGCTGGCCTGCCTGGACCCCTGCTTCCCCGACACTTGCCTCATGCTATCAGACTGTGCAGAGATGATGTGGCGGCTGAGGATCTTCCTTAGCCACTCTGAGGCTAGGAACGGCCTTTCCCTCTATGATTCGGTGTGCCCGCAGCACGCCTACTTGACACTCGGGAGTTAGCACTCCTTGCAAATGACCAGTGTCAAGAGCTGCTGACAAAAGTCACAAGGAGCTTTCAGCAACCAAATTAACAGTTCAGAGCAGAGACCAGTGAGCCAGAACATGGAAGAACTGAAGGAAAGATATCCCAGGCTGGCCTTGAGCTAGAAACTTCTACCTCCTTACAGCTGGACTGCTCCAGGCTGGGAATAGCAGTAGTTGGGAGATTTAAGGTAAGGGCTAGCTACACCTTTGGCTTTTGGGCACCCTCAGCTTTTGGGCGGACATTTTTGGGAGGAGGATGTTGGTATCTTATTCTTTTAGGAAACAATGAAATCATGGTGGCCCAAGAAGGAAATTTTCCCAGTGCTGCCACACTAGTAATTACAGGTCTTTGGGACCTTAACCCCAGAGGAGACTCACACATATAGAAGCCAAGCTAAGAGCTGTGAGCTCTTTCTGATGTTGTCTTGAGCTCCAAGGTAGGAATGGGACAATGACCTGGAGACAGAGGAAGCCTTCCTCATGTTCTTAGTAAGCCTTCAATAGTCCCTCCTCTATCTGTAAGACCACGTCAAGTCTGTCACAAGAGACTGCCACAGCATCGTTGCTTTTCAAAGGATGGCAGACTGCCCCCACCCCACACCCCAAACTGACTAAGCCTGCTTCTTTCCTCAGCAATGCCCCAGGCTGGCCATAAACTTGCTATTGCCAAGGAAGATGGTCTTAGGCTTCTGATGTCCTCTACCAGCCTCCCGAGTGCTGGGATCACAGGTCTGCACCACCTTACACAGTATTATCAGGGGCTAAGGCTGGACTCCAGGGCTTTGTCCATACCAGCTGGACAAGCACTCTGCCAGCTGAGTGACAACCCCCACTCAACTTAGACACTTTGTTTTCCAGCTTTCTGTGCTTCCCTGTCGCCTTGGTGCAGAACCCTGAGCACAGCAGGGAAGGGCGAAGGAAGGAAGCGAGATGGTCTTCAGTAACAGACACCTGCCTTTAAATTACAGCCTGAGTTCTCTGTTAGTCTACTACCCCACCCCTGTCCTTGTCCTAAAGGACAGGGTGATTCTTATAAAGATAGGGGACGCCAGATGGGTGGGGTGGGGCCGAGGGAGAAGGATTGCAAGATCAGGGCCAGTCTAGACTACACAGAGAGACCCTCCTTCAGTAAACAAACAAAACAAATCCAACTAAAGACTATATTGAAATTAGCCAGCCAATTTGGCAATCAATCAAAACCAAACAAACATACTCACAGAATTATGCTCCTGAGGAATAACTGCCTATCCAGAAAAGTGCCCTCAATGTCCTACCAAAAATTATTGTGAAATCTGAAGTTCTGCTCTCAATTAGTTTCCCTCTTCTCCATTACAGCTGATTAAATGGTTTGTAATAATCACCACTTAATGTTCCATGAAGGGGAGGAAGGCCAACCTGAGGATCAAGGGCTTTTACAAAGAGAGCTTCTGCTGCCTCTCTAAGAATTCCCAGATCCTCGGACCCCATGTGGTCCCAAGACAAGATGCACAGGGATGCTGTCTGCCCCAACCCCTCCCTCAGTAGGAACTACACAGAGAGACGGGCACACACTCCGCATTCGTTACTGTCAGCTCAGCTACAGTGGCAGGAACTTGCTTTAGAAGATAAGGTAGCTGACACACCCCTGTGGGGCTGACACCTTGGGGACCTGAGAAGCACACAGTACACTGAGTCTACGCGTATCTTTTGTCTGGACATCCATGAAGACTCTGAGCAGGAGCCCTGGTAACTGCCAGTGGTGGGCAGGCTGTGGTGAACAGAGTAAATATGGCCCCTGCTGCACATTCTCAGGGGTCAAAGAAGCCCCACTAGGAATCCAATCTCTATGGTTCCCAGTCACACTTGGCCTTTAGGAGCTGGTGATCGACCTCAAGATGTCCTCAACTGGATCGGAAGTGGGGAGGGTGCTCGCAGATGAGATTGGAAAGCACACAACCCAATGGGCTTTGGAATGTCCTGCTTCTGGACACATCTTTTGGTGACATTCAAGTGGATCAATGTGTACTCTGTACAGGACAGAAAGCAACCACAGGTCATCAGGTTAGGTTCTCCATTTGGTAAAAACATTTAAAAGCTTTGTGGTGCCAGGCATGGTGGTACATGCTGTTAATCCCAGCACTCAGGATACAAGAGGGGAGGGGCTGGCACACTGACCTGAGGATCTCTGTGTCTGAGGCCAGCCTGATCTCTATACTGAGACCCTGTCTTAAAGGTAGAGTGGGAGCCAGGCAGTGGTGGCACACGCCTTTAATCCCAGCACTTGGGAGGCAGAGGCAGGCAGGTTTCTGAGTTCAAGGCCAGCCTAGTCTACACAGAGCTATCCAGGGCTACACAGAGAAACCTTGTCTCTAAAAACAAACAACAAACAAACAAAAAGGTAGACTGGGCTGTCACAGAGACAAATGTATTCAATGAAAGTTTTAATTAAAAAAAATCACTTATTGAAATTCTATAGAGACAAAAATATAATCCTGGTGAAAACAAATTGATCTGAAACATTCTACTTTCACTGAAAAGTGAATTATTTGTGAAAATTCAAGTAAAAATTAAATTGATAAATGTTTTATTCAGCATAATTTTTTTGCAGTAAATACTAAAATTTTAACTGAATTAGGTCAGATGGCACACACCTATAAAACTAGCACGTGGCAGGTGGAGGTGGAGATCAGCTAAAGTCCAGCCTCAGCTAAATAGCAGGTTTGAGGCCAGCCTGGGCTACATGAGAACTTTTCTCAAAAAAATCTTAACTCAATAGAACTATATAGAAAAATATATTCACATGAAAAATACTAAGTAACAGATAAAATATTAAGTCACATTATTATATCAAGAATAATTAAAAAGAAAAAAGTCAGACATAATGGCACATGTTTTTAATCCCAGCTTTTAGGAGGTAGAAGCAGGTGGATATCTGTGAGTTTAAGGAGAGCTTGGTATATAGGGTAAATTCCAGGACAGCCAGACCTATGTAGTGAGACCCTGTCTTGAACTGTCTCCACCCCCCAAAAGAATGTGTTGTTTTCCATTTTATATTATACATATATTACATTTGTTTTGGTTTTTTGAGACAGGCTGTGTATTAGGGTTTTATTGCTGTGAACAGACACCACGACCAATGCAAGTTTTATAAAAGACAACATTTAATTGGGGCTGGCTTACAGGCTCAGAGGTTCAGTCCATTGTCATCAAGGCAGAAGCATGGCAGCATCCAGGCAGGCATGGTGTGGGAGGAGCTGAGGGCTCTACATCTTTATCCAAAGGAACCAGGAACAGACTAGGCATCCTCAGGCATCTAGGAGGAAGATCTCCAAGCCCATCCCCACAGTGACACACTTCCTCTAACAAGGCCACACCTTCTAATATGCCACTTCCTGGGACAAACATATACAAACCATCACAGGGTGCAACATTACACCAGCCATATATTACATTTTTATGTACTTATTTATCTATTGAGAAAGGTTTTTGCTTTGTTGCCTAGGTTGGCTTTGAGCTCCTTCGAGTTCAAGCAACCTTCCTGCCTTAGCCTCTGAGTACTGATATCACCACACCCTGCAATAGGGATTTAACCCAGGTTTTGCATAGAGGTGAAGTTCTAACGCCGAGTTCTACTGCTAGCCATACAATACATGATACATAAACACGCTGGTGCATATAAATGTATTTAGTGTGTTCTTTACTCTTCAGAGTGTCCACATTTGGATGATGAGCTTTAGGTGTTCGTAAAGAACCACTTTCAGAGTGATCCTTATTCCAAACACCGGACTGTGGCATATACACGCACAGTCAAATTACACAGGACAGCTGGTGGGTCAGCTGGCTTTGAGTAGGTTCTGAGTGGGTAAGGAGCATTCTCTCTATGGACAAACTGTCTCTGTGCAAATATTATAGAGCAGGGCTGGAGAGTGGCACAGTGGCTAAGAGCACAGGTTATTCTCGCAGAGGACAGGGTTCAGTTTCCAGCACCCATACAGTGGTTCCCAACCATTCATAACTCCAGCTCCAGTAGATCTGATGCCCTTCTTCTAACCCCTGAGGCGCCCAGCATGCACATGGTACACATAAATACACGTGGGCAAGATACATACACATTAAAAATATTTTTTAATAATAATTTTAAAAGTATCATAGAGCTCCCTTCCCTTGTGGAGAAGGAAGAAGAACGAGCAGTTCCGTGGCTCTGTCAGTCCTAAGAAGATAGCTGCTTCCCACTGCATACACAGCATAAAGATATTCATAGAACTCTCCCATTCTTTAAAGACTTGAATCAAGCACCCTAAGTCCAACAATGTCCTGATGGGGGAAAACACATTCACAGCTCCCTTCCGTGATACCCCCTTTTGTCCAGCCTGCTTCACATGATAATCTGCCATTAACAGTCCAAACCGCTCACTGATGGACTCACTGAAACTTGTATGCCAGGTGCTATGCCATAGACATAGCCTGATCATGTTCTGGGACGAATTCCTTAGGCTTTCATGCTGTGGTTTCTGGGAATCAAATCCATGCAAGCCACGTGCTCTATCTCTGCTACACCCCCCCCCCAAAAAAAAGACCTCCTGTGACTAGTTTGAAGCCTCACGTAAACCTGTCCAGACTTAGACAGTGACCAGCATAGCAGAAAGAATGTAAATGTCAAAACTGAACACCATCTCAGCTATGTTCCCTTGATGATCAGAACTCCTCTGGTAGATGAGAATTGGCAGTAGACTGGATAATTGTTCTTTAAAATGTAGTGAATTATGCCTGTTCCCATCTATAAGGAAGGAAACAATTTCTTTCAGGAACTAATTTTCCCCAGTGAAATGTTTTGATTGGCACCTGATACTCAAAACCTGAGCTTGGGTCATGGTTTGGAAAGATATCAAGGGAGAAAAACTTGGAATCATAGCTAAACTTGGGATAATATGAATAGAAATATGAAGGGCTTTTTCATGTGAAGCTGTGCATAACAAGCAACCAGTTACCCCACGCTCTCTTCTCTGCTGTGGCTATCCCAGACACTTTAACAAAAGTACAATCAGGCCAACCGATTGCCATGTTAGGAGTGGGACTTTGGAAAAGCCCCAGATGGAACATGAAACTCACGCAGACACATGGGTCCCCAACTTCAAGAGGCCCATACTTAATTTACTAGTTTCCCTCGGCCATCTTGAACTTTTACCAATGGGCACATCAGGAGCAGGGTTTGTATTCTCCATGGGTATGTGGGGCAGACAAAGGGAGAGACCCAAAGGGTCAGATACATCAGGTGTAAGAATCCAGAGGGAACATGTAACAAGAACTGCGCTGACCACAAAGGGCCTACCTCAATCTTCGTGACAGCACAGGACTTCCACACTCAAACCAATTGTATGCAGCTTGTATGGTCAATCCAAAATTGTCTACATTAAACTAAAATAGAGCATAGATGATGGACAGATAAACAGATGATAGACAATTAGCAAAAGTATGTGTAACTTGCTCACACACAGTTGTGCTCAGTGAGTGGTGGGCCCTTTTGTCAGGACCATGCTTGGAGCAGCAATGAGAGAGTGCACACAGTATGCAGATGCTGAGAGAAGGCACACACATGCCTTTGGTTCTCTCTCTTCCCATTCTTTCTTCACAAGAGCCCTTCTCAGGATGCACAGATTCTGAACCTCAAGATCTATTAGCTCTTATTTATAGATGCGTTACTCAGGCTGTGAGGGCCGTTGATGCTTCCCCACCATTGCCAAGCCAGACTAACAAGAGAGTGCTTGCTGGAAAGCAGGGGCGGTGCCTATAATGCAGGCCATCCCACTCTGAAGTGTTGAATCATGGAGAAATGATCATAACACAAGTAGTAGCTGGGGCCTGTCTTGCTCTGAGCACCAATTATCATCAGGATCATTTTCCCTTTGAGAACGCCAAGGAGGAGAAAGAACTCCTTTCACTCCAACATGAGGGAGGCCCATCACCCAGGTGTCTGGGACCCTAGGCCTAGCTATATCCATTTGCTTATTGTGAAACCCATGTGCTTCCCATCTGAGGGTGAACAAGTATCTTCCTCACAGACTGTACTCTCATGGCTCCCTGATACTTCTAGCGCAGTGGCTCTCAACCTTCCTTTGTGTGACCCCGCACCTTCCCCAAAGGGATCATGGCTCACAGGTTGAGGGCTGATGCTTATCCTTGCATGGCTTCTGGGATGGACCTGACTGGGGCAGCAAGGTCATGAAGAAAACATAGACACATAGAAAGGTCGGGATAGGGTAGGTGAGGCTCTCTGATGGGGAGAGCCACAAGCTCTGTCTGTGAACAGAGAGGCATGGTGTTGCATTTGGCTGAACAAGGAGACCGTTTAATCTCAATGTGAGTGTCTCTGTGTAGGGAAGTCTTCAGGCTGTAAATATCTGTGGGGAGAAAGTGGTGGTGGATATTATCTGCACAGTCTGCTGGCTTCTCTGTAATTCCTCAGGGAAGGCTTTGCCATTTTCCCTTGGCTCTGAGACTATAGTCCCAGATGTGGCCATACCTATGTCAAATAATACATATCTACTCAGAACTTCGTTCAGGCCATCCTCTCCTTTCCACACCCTGGAAAGGAATAATGGAACATCCACACTTTTTTTTTATTTAAGAGTTTGTATTTATTTGGTTGGTTGGTTAGTTGGTTACTATGTGTGTGTATGGGTACGCATATGTGGGAATCAGGGGACCATCTGCAGGAGTCAGTTCTCTCCTTCCATGGGTTCTGGGTTCTGGAGAACAAAGGTAATCAGGCTTGGTATCAAGTGCCTACATGCTTTTTAACGTAACATCTAAAGTCACATTAATGTCAATATTCAAGATAGGAAATGCTTAAGATAGGTACATTTGACTTTGGGACTTGATCTTGTGACGTGAATAGATGAAGCAGGGCATTTCTAAAACAATAACCACCCCATGTTACAGTCTAGAATACATGAGAAAGGATCACCAGCCTTGTCTTCTAGTTCTTTTCCAGAAAGAAAATGTGGAAGGCAGAAATCTTTTTTTGTTTGGGTTTTTTGAGGGGCAGGGGGCAGGGTAGGTTAGTGTTCTTGTTTTAGGACAGGGACTCAGGCTGAATTCCAAACTTTTGGCCTTGGAGTTTCTAGCCAAGGGTGATTTTGAGCCCCTTCCCTTCCATCCCATACCTCCCAAGTGCTGGGATTACAGGTGCATGCCACCATGCTTGGCCCAAGAATTCTAAAATGACTCAATGAACCATACCTGTGAGGTGCTTCTAACCAGAATATGGAAAATATAATATGACATCACCTTATGATTTAATGACATTACATAGGACTTTTCAGACGTACATAAGATCCTAAATCAGCTGATTAGAATCACACACACACACACACACACACACACACACAGGCTCATATATTTGAATACTTGGTCCCTAATTGGTGGAACTGTTTGAGAAGGATTAGGGGGTGTGGCCTTGTTAGAGAAGGTGTGTCACTGGGAGTGGGCTTTAGGTTTCTTTCTTTTCTTTTCTTTTCTTTTTTTTTTTTTTTTTTTTTTTTTGGTTTTGGTTTTGGTTTTTTCAAGACAGGGTTTCTCTGTATAGCCCTGGCTGTCCTGGAACTCACTCTGTAGACCAGGATGGCCTCAAACTCAGAAATCCGCCAGCCTCCGCCTCCCAGAGTGCTGGGATTACAGGCGTGTGCCACCACCACCGGCTGGGCTTTAGGTTTCGAAAGCCCAGGCCAAAAGGCTGATGTAATGGAGCATACCTTTAATCCCAACCCTTGAGAGCCAACTCTCTGTGAGTTTAAGGTCAGCATGGTTACTGTGTGGTTTTGTGTGTCAACTTGACACAGGCTGGCTGGAGTTATCACAGAGAAAGGAACTTCCCTTAAGGAAATGTCTCTATGTATGAGTACACTGTAACTGTCTTCAGACACCCCAGAAGAGGGCATCGGATCCCATTACAGATGGTTGTGAGCCACCATGTCGTTGCTGGGAATTGAACTCAGGACCTCTGGAAGAAGAGCCGGTGCTCTTAACCTCCGAGCCATCTCCAGGCTGGGTGGTGGTGGCGCACGCCTTTAATTCCAGTACTTGGGAGGCAGAGGCAGGGGGATTTCTAAGTTCGAGGCCAGTCTGGTCTACAGAGTGAGTTCCAGGACAGCCAGGGCTACACAAAGAAACCCTGTCTCGAAAAACCAAAAAAAAAAAAAAAAAAAAAAAAAAAAAAAAAAGGAAATGCCTCCATGAGCTACAGCTGTAAGGCATTCTCTCAGTTAGAGGCCAAATGGGGAGGGCCCATTGTGGGTGGTGCCATCCCTGGGCTGGTAGTCCTGGTTCTATAAACAACCAAGCTGAGCAAGTCAGGGGAAGCAAGCCAGTAAGCAGCATCCCTCCACGGCCTCTGCATCAGCTCCTGCCTCCAAGTTTCTGCCTTAAGTTTTCCTGACCTGACTTCCTTTGGTGATGAACAGCAGTGTAGAAGTGTAAACTGAATAAACCCTTCCCCCCCCCCCAACTTGCTTCTTGGTCATGATGTTTGTGAAGGAATACAAACCCTGACTAGAACAGCCTGCTACAATGAAAGAGCTCCTGGAATGAAAGAGCTCCTGGACAGCAGGGGGAGAGAGAGAGAGAGAGAGAGAGAGAGAGAGAGAGAGAGAGAGAGCTGTCAAAACAAAAACCCAACCTCACACCAGGTCCAGTCTTAACTCTCTGCGCCTCCAACTTATGGATTAGGATATAAGTTTATAGAGATAAGCTCTCAGCTAGTGCTCCAGCAACATGTCTCCCTGCCTGCTGCCGTGCTTCCCACCATGAGGTCATGGACTCACCTTCTGAAACTGTAAGCAGTCTCCCAATGCTGTCTTTTATAAGTGGCCTTGGTCATGGTGTCTCTTCCCAGCAATAAAACAGCTGACTTTAAATTAATCAGGAGATTATATGGATAGTCTTGACCCAATCAGAACTCTTCAAAGGGAGCACTGAAGATCAGGACTAATGGGAGGGGGACTATTTTGTCTTGGGGTTTTATTGTTTGTTCATTTGTTTGTTTGGTTGGCTTGGTTTTCTCAACAGAGTTTCTCTGTGTAGCCCTGACTGTGCTGGAACTCACTCTGTAGACCAGGCTGGCCTCAAACTCCCATCCATTTGTCTCTGCCTTCTGAGTGGATTAGAGGTGTGCACTGCCACCGCCACCGCCGCCGCCGCCGCCGCCGCCGCCCCCACCACCTGTCAAAATAATGATTTTGAAGCAGCATGGTACCATAAATTCTATAGCTATAAGACAATATGACTATGAAGGAGGACTTAAAGTCTCCAAGGAGACCCTGGCTGCTGACGCCTTGATTTCAGCTTAGTAGTGACTGGTTTTCAGGTCATTTGCTGTTCAGTAACAGAATACTTAATAGAATCAAATGCCTGGCATGGCGGCACCTGCCTGGAAGCCGGTAACTCTGGGGGCAGAAGGAGAATGGAAAGTTTGAAACCAAGAAATTAAAAAGGCAAAAAGAGCTAAATAGGAAGGCTATACATAGTAAGAGCTAAATAGGAAAACCTATCAATCCCCAGTGAAGCGATGGGCTAGATGGCGTTTAAGTTACAGCTAACCGGAAATACACGGTGCGAGGAGTCACAGCCTGGGCAACAGACGTGAGATAGGCAATAAAGGAAGCCTTCTCTGCGGGAACCGCAGCCCATCTCACATGCAACCATCAGCTCACGAACGCTCAGAATCCTCCTAGCTGTTTTGCCACTTAAGTCGGGCTTGTTATTGCAGAACAAAGAACAGCTGTGAAGCTATTGTCTTCCAACACGTCTGTGCACAAGGGCCAGCTGCTCTGGCTCTCCTGAAGCATCTTCAAAGGATAATCCTTCTTAGACTCTACTGTGCCTTTCCTACCCAATGCGCCAACAGTCAACACATAGGAGGACCTTTCAGATAATTAAAGCCAGCAGACCTGGGTTCGCTGCAGAACACTGCTGTGTCCACTCTGTTTAGGGAACCTCGTTCCACTGACATGTGGAAGCCTCGAAAACTCAGTCATTTTTAGTGTCTTATAAGAGACAAAGGCACGTAATTGAAAGAATTTACTTAAAGCAAGCTGTTGTTGATGCTTTAGTTCTTAGAAGGCTGCAAGTCAACTTTGTCATCAGTTGAACCTCATCCTCAGTGCCTCGGGGAGCTTGGCGTCTGAAGGAATCCTGCTGTAAAATAGCCTCAAGTGAGACACATAGTTAGGCTACCCAGGGCTTCTGTTTTGCTGATACAGAGTTTTATGCATCAGGATTTCCCAAAAGGGAGAACAGCCAAGGACCAGCCTCAGCTTGAAGAGGGGTTCTGAGAGAAGGGGTATCTGGGAGTGGTGAAACAAATGACTCGAAATCAAATCCTGGGTCCAAGCTGATGCCCTATGTCCCGCTTGAAATGGCTTTCCAGATTGTTCTCTCCCTTCTGTGTTCTGCTCGAGACAACTTTTCGGTCTGCTTTCTAAAGACCTGCAAGTTCGGTGCTACCACCCACAACTCTCTGCCCTGGGCTACTCTCCAGTGGGGCCGAAGTTCCCGAGTTCCCTTCATTGCCACACCAGCCCCACACTGCGACCGTCCACCCCGAGGGCAGTTGCCACAACACCCAGCAACCCGATAGAAACAAAACTCTGGAAGCTTATAATTAACAAGTCAGTCTTATGTATTTACAAAGTCTCAATTCACAAGATGCCAATAAATAATTTCAGAACCAATTGATAATGATAAAAGCTGTCCACCAAGATTAGACAAATTATCCCAATTATTCTAACCTTTATGATATAATAACTACCTATTTAAAGCCACACGAGATCAGAATCTTCTTCCTGTCTGTCTGCCTCCATCTTGGCTTCCCCTTATTCTCTCTGAGTCACTCTCTGTCCCTGCGGTTCCTCCCTTTTCCCTGTCTAATCTCAGGCCTCCTGCTATACTAACATTTTAATGTAATTGGACAGGGAAAATCCTGTCACACTTTCTCTGTTCGCTCTGCTCCAGACAGCATTCTCTTGCTATTCTAATAACTCTCTGTGCAGCTCCCTCTTGCAGACCAAAAGCCCAGTTTTTTATTTACATATCGATCCAGTCATTACTCCAGGTTCCCTTTTGATTATCCCATGAACCAGCATCCCATGACCCCAGCCCCTTGATTCTTAGAAAGAGAAGCACAAGCAGGCATAAGATAGCTGGGTAGAACCCTGCCGTGAAATGACCATTCCTGTCACACCCGGGCCTGGACCTCACTTCTGTCCAAGGCTGACCTTGAACTCGGGAATCTATCTTTGTATCTGCCTGTCATTGTATCTTTGACAAGTGACTCACAGTGAAGTTACCTCTGTTCCTTTAGAGCAATGAAGCTCTTTATATAATTCATTTTACATCCTTATATTTTGTATAGTTAAGAAGTTATATCGTTTTGAACTCATGTTTTCAGCATTCTTTCCCACAGCCTTAAGGCTGTCCTGAAGGTCACAGTGTTCTACCACTTTGCTGAGACAAAGAGGGGTCCTTGCCTCCTGGCCTCAGGCTATCTCTGATCATCATGGAGTCATTAACCTTGGCCGTGGGGACCTTCCTCGAAGGAGGAATGTGAAAATATGTACCCTATTATACAAAGAAACCTAACACACACGGCAACCATCAACACCCATGGAGGCTCACACCGTGCTGGCTCTGTTCCAGGGGCAGGAAACCATATCATATCATACTGTTCCTTATATGGCCATGCTGGACTAGGCAGAGAATTAGTCAAATTATACTCAGTTTATTTTCATAAAGTGGCCACAAAAACCCTGGCTGGTGTGTGTGTGTGTGTGTGTGTGTGTGTGTGTGTGTGTGAGATGCGGGTCCCAGATGGGAAATGCTGGAGGCAGCAATATGAACACAGATAGACACTGGAGAAGAGAAGACTGAAGGTGACCAGAGGGAAGGTGCATCTACCAGGAAAGCTATGACCACAAAGGATCCTGGGTAGGATATGGACGGAACTTTAAACCAGGTATTAAAGATAGAAATCTCAAATAGTAGGAAAATCTTACCTGTGATGGGGAGAGGTGCTAGGAATTAAACCAGGACCCCATAGATGTTAAATACACACTCTTCAACAGACCTATATTCCCCGCCATGTGTCCTATCAGACTCCCACTGATAAAGTTCTTGGCATAGTATCTGTGTCACTCGGTGAAGCTCTTAAACACCCTGTGCCCATCACCTTTAAACTGAGAGAATCAATGTTGATTTTGTCAGTTCCTGTGAAGAGCAAACACGGAAATACGAGACAATACCCAGTGCTTAGTCATCATCAGCCGTAACTACTTATCGCAGAAAGGCTGGGGAGCCTCCAGTTATTAAAAACGGGGCTACACCTGGGGAAATAAGCTAATACCGAAGAAGACAAGCAACGCCCCCAGCAAGCAGGGTTAGGGTTAGGTTCCCCAGCTGCAGAATGTTCTGTCACTTCCTGCTCGGTGGCTTCATGCCATTTTAATCTGTACATCATTCAGAGTTGCACACAGTCCTCCAGCTTCAAACAGCTTGACTTGATCATGGTGCGAAAGCAGTGTACATTTCCTAGAAGCCCTGCTACAGACTTTGAGTTTGGAATCCTGCCCCACCCCTCCCAAAGCTACCAAGATTCGGGATGATCCTGGCTTAGCAGCCAGAGAGCACAGTCAGCTCTAGAAGCAGGAGAGAGGACGGCAGCGTAACCTATGACTACCTATGACGTCTTGCAGGTTACGAACGTTACTGTGTTTCAATTCAAGATTAGTTAATCAGACAAAAAGCCCACCATAAACTAAGGCACATCTGTAGAGTGAAGAGCATTGGGAATAATTAACCAGTCTAGAGCCCTAGAAGCCTGGAGGTGGGATACCAGCTCCCTATGGAGCCAATACACAAAACATTTTTTAAGTCCTGGACACCCAACACATCTTCCCAGAGATGAGGTATCAGCCAGATTGCTTTCCTGGCAGCTTTAGCAAACTCCCCAGCCAATACATAAAGGCTACCTTGCATTCATCTCTCATCTTGATAATACATCAAGTGCCACAGCGGAGTGCCAGTTACTGGAACACCCAGCCCTTTGAAAAGCCGGGAGACTACAATAGCGATGAGGGTGCGTCCCTTTAGAGTCTGACGTGGTAAATCCTCCCTCGCCGAGCTGCCAGCCTAAAAGCTGGCTCCCTCCTTTGTTAGGAATTCTGGTCACAAAAAAACCTCCAATAAAATGCTGCAGGCGCATCAATAAAGGATATAATGAATCAAATGAGTGTTCTTCCCTACATTTACATGCAAAGTATATTAAAGAAGCATCCAGCTTGTTCCTGAGACCACACAATGGATTCTTTTGTGTGAGGGGAAGGAAGATATATGAAGTTGAATTAGGAAGCAATTCCAATTAAAGGGGTTGCGTTTAAGGCTCCAAAGACAATGCAGCCTTTGCTAGACAGTTAGCTATTAGTAGTGTCTGGCTGCCGAGGTGGTTTTATGGTAATTGAACTGGATCCGAGGGGAAAGGAACACAGCAATCCTACCCCTCCGTATCGCTCCCTGGGACTCCCAACTTCCTCCTCATCTCCGGGATAATGATAACACCTGCCCAAGAGGGTTGTTATGGGAATGACAAGAAATAAGGCACACGGCGGACTCTGGGCCGTGCCAGGCACGTGCTAAGGAGTCTGCTCTGCTACAGCTGTGACTTCCTCCCTCTGGGCTGGCACCTTGCCTGTGTGCATGGGCCAGAATGACACAGATGACGAGAGAGTGAGCGCTGCAGTATGTCTGGATATGGATAGCACCCGGAACACGGTACAGGGAAAGTTGTCCTTTGTCACAAAGGCAAGCCCAGGTGGGTAAGATGGTTCTGTGGGTAAAGGTGGTTCTGCCAAGTCAGATGAGCTGAGTTTGAGTGCCAGGATCTACATGGTGGAAGGAGAGAACTGTACACACACACACACACACACACACACACTTACACACACACACACACACACACACACACACACCACATGTACAGGCACAGACACATACACACATACACACATGCATACACACATACACACACACACACACACACACACACACTTACGCACACACACACCCCACATGCACAGACACACAAATAGGTATGTAGATAGATATATTTTTTAATCAAAATCCAAGCCCAGCTTCCTGACCTAGAGAAATGAGGCTCGTTTTTTTTTTTTTTTTTTTTTAGATATTGAAAACCTGGATGATGTCATTTAAATTAGCCCCCACATTTCCTATACATCTTTCATATTTGGCAGCTTTGGGATCAGAATTAATAAATTTCACCTCAGAGATAAGTTACTTCCTATGTTATATCATCTGTAGTTTTTTTCTGGAATCGCCACTTTTCTCTTTTTCTTTTCCTCCTTTTTTGGAAACATGGTCTCATTGTGTAGCCTTGGCTGGCATGAATGTCAGTATTTTGTCTAAGCTCCGCCCCACAGTTACCTGGCAACAGCCAGGTTTGTCTGACTCACTATAAAAGGGGCTGCTTGCCCCCTCAACTCTCCCGCCTTCCTACTCCCTCTCTGTCCTCTAGTCCCTTCCCCCTTCCCTTCCCCCCTCCTAGAGGGGTGCTCATGGTCAGCCTCTTCTCTCTCTCTCTCTCTCTCTCTCTCTCTCTCTCTCTCTGTGTGTCTCTCTCTCCCCCTCCTCTGTCTCAACTTCCCTCCCCATTTCCTGAATAAACTCTATTCTATATTATACCATCATGTGACTGGTCCCGCAGGGGGAAGGGGTGTCTCAGCATGTGCCCATCGGAGGTACCCCCTCCCCCCTGCCTTACCACACATCCACCAAACATCTCTCTCCCCCTTATCTTTTGATAAAACACAACACTGGAATCACTCTATAAATCAAGCTGGCTTTGAACTCACACTGTGTCCCCAGTGCCAGGTTGAAGGTGAAGACCATCATGCCCGGCCATCTCCACTTACCTTAAGTAGACTCTACCTTCACAAAGCTAGCCAGGAGGCTACTCTGCGTCAGTTCAGACCTACAGGTGGGTCGCCGTAGCGCCTCTGTATACTTGGGGGTTCACACATCTACAAACATAGGAAAACACAAATTTGCCTTTTCCCCATCACTTAGATCACCAAAGTGCAGCACAGGAAGGTAGGTGTGTGAGAGAGTGGGCAGTAGGGGTCATCAAGATTAGCATAGACGGAAACAGCCTCTAGAACGACTGGAAAATCCTGCCAATAAGGGTCTTCCCATAAAAGCCAGAGAGAGCATATACCACCACCACCACCACCACCACCACCATCACCACCACCACCACCCCGCCAAAAACAACAAACAAACCAAACCAGTGGGTGCCATATACATACTAGGGGAGGGCTCCGAAAATGGCTGCTCTCTGTGGTCCAGAAAATGATCTATGACAGCCATACTTTTGGTTTGCCATGAAGAAGTTTATTAAGTATATCCTAAAATTAAAGGGGCAATTAGCGAGCAGCAGCAGAGAGAGAAGCAAGCAGACAGACTGCAAAACATCATCAAATCAACAGCTCACAACATCCAGCAGAGAAGCTGGAGTAGCCGAAGCAGAGAGCAAACAAAGGTGATATCAAACCCTGCCCGGGCTTGTGCATCCTCCAGAAACCAACTGGGAAAATTGGACTCGGTCCCAAGGCAGCACAGAGCGGTCTAGCCTCTCCATCGGGGTATGCGTTTTGGGGTCCCGCTGTGGCTCCGCGTCTTCTGCTTCCTCCCACTCAGGGAGTAGAGGCATTGCTGTAAACAACACCGGGCTGGAAGGATGAGTCCGGATGGGTGGGGTCTGTGCAATCCCAGTCTGGCTGAGAGCACCAGTGGGGACACACAGAGAGAGAAGGCCTTCTCAGAGGATCTTTGTATTACAGCTTCTAGGTGAAGGTCTTCTCTGACTGATGATCTAAAGTGAAATGGCTCTCTGAGAAGATCTTAGCTTGTGCGCACAACTTTATTCAGGGTGGGTTTGTACCCGTATACTTTAGAGTGTATATGGAGGGAGTTTTCAGGGTAAATGAACATCATTGGTTAGATTTTTAAGTTCTCTTGCATGGAGAGGATTCGGGGAACCCCGGGCGCTTGCTGGGCAGGTTCTTATTAGGTCTGGGTTGAAGGGGAGGCAGGAAGGGGGAAAGAGGAAATTGAACGTGTAGGTCGGTCCTCCAAGGACCCTCCCCAGGTAGAGGGTGTGGAGGTTCCGGCTCCCCACACAAGGTCAGAGGAGGGGAAGCCCTGCTGGTAAAGGGAGCCCTCCATTTAGCTCAGAGCTAACCAGTCATGCTTGGCTTAGATCTGAATTAACAGGGATTTATTTCCTCCCACTCCAGGGATGACCGCTACAAGGTCCGTTAGAGACAGTCCATCTTCTAGCTGCTCTCAAGGACTTAATACTTTTACTCTTGGCTTTCTCCCTGAATCAGGGTTAAAAGGACAGCCTATCCCGGGCTGGGAAGCCACTTGGAATAAGCATGCTCAGGTCTGAAGTTGGGGAGAGGAGCAAACCGTGAGATTAAACAGTATGTGACAATTCACCAATACAATGTATCGATAATGACCTATAAAGACTCCACACTAAGCGCCTAGAGCTGTTTGAGTCTCAGACCCATCCCATCTCTGTGTTCCTATCATGTGTCCTTGGTCTAATTCTTTGTTTCCAAACACAAGAACCTAGAAATCTCAGTGGACACCTCTGGAACGCAGATCCTCGCCTGTAAGAAAATGGCTCCCGGGGTCTCCTTAGGGAAGAGCTAGTGAAAACTCCTGGGTGTGGGGTGACTGGGATGGGGGCAGGGTGAGAGGCGACCTGGTCTGAGGCAGTTTAGGCTGTAAGCTGAGCACAAGTGAAATGATGGGGTATCTAGAGCTTCAGAGACAAAAGGGATCACTAAAGGCCACGCCACAACACCCTGGCAAAGAGCAGAGGGACACAGACCCAACCCCCGTAACTGTTGGTGGGGTACGTGGGGGGCTGCAGTTGTCAGCCTATGGGCAGATTCTGCACCCAGATACTCACGTAAAATGTAGCGTTCGCTACTGTGAAGATGTAAACGGGACGAGTTGGCATCTCTGATATGAGAGAACCTTCGGGAACAAAGCTGCCACTCCTGAAGTTGCACTTTGAAGCCAGTTAGAGGAATGACAGATGAACAAAAGGAAGCCACAAAGGAGGCTGGAGTTGTGTGTGTCAACTGGGGTTTCTTTACCAACGAAAGGACCAGCACTTGGGAGGCAGTGGACCTCTGTGAGTTCAAAGCCAGCCTGGTCTACAAAGCAAGTTCCAGCACAGCCAAGGCAACACTGTTTCGAAATCCAAAAGCAAACAAAACGACAAAAGGTCTAACGCAATTATGGAAAAAGAGAAAGATTTAGTGAATTCGGGTGGGGCGGCACTCACTTGTTGAGATGTCCTCTGTACTCCGCCCTGTTGCTACAAAGTGTTTTAAAACAATTACACAAATTTTGAAGGAGAGTTGAGAGGTGCTGTAGCAAATAACAAACTTCTGTTAAGAATGGGACAATGGAGCCAGGCAGTGGTGGTGCAAGCCTGTAATCCCAGCATTTGGGAGGCAGAGGCAGGCGGATTTCTGAGTTCGAGGCCAGCCTGGTCTACAGAGTGAGTTCCAGGACAGCCAGGACTACACAGAGAAACCCTGTCTCGGAAAAAAAAAAAAAAAAAAAAAAAAAGAATGGGACAATGGGAAACAAAACAAAACAAAACAAAACAAAAAGAGGAAGTTCTGTCCTTCCTTTAGGTGAGATTTTCAGCATCCTGGAAGTTAGATGCTGTAAAAGAGAAACTCTTCCCACCCACGAAGCCAGCGCTGCCTTATTTGTATGTGTGTGTTTGTTTAGAGATAGGGTCTCACTGTGTAGCCCTGGCTATCCTGAATATCACTAATATCCCAGACTGACCCGACTTGCCTCTGTTTCCCAAGTAGGCACGTATTAAATGATATACCACCACACCCAGCCAAAGCCAGTTGTTGTTGTTGATTGGTCTGGTTTTTGAAGACAAGGTTTCTCTGTGTAGCCCTGACTGTCCTGAAACTTGTACTGTAGACCAGGCTGGCCTCGAACTTAGAGAGCCACTTGCCTTTGCCTCCCAGGCGCTGTGATGAAAGGAGTGTGCCACCTCCTACCCAGCCCTAAAGCTGGTTTAAATGTTTAAATGTTTAAAAACCAAAACTATAGCATTAAATTATCTCCTAATGACATTGCTCTGACCATAGACTAGTGCTCCAACCCTCAACAGAGAAGAAGCTTCCTTTTGCCGTAGATGGTGGTTGACAAATGAGACCCTCCCTCCCGCCTCCCTAGGTCACGATGCTGAGACTAGGAGTCCAGAGCTAAACGCCTGGACTCTGTCACTGCCCATCTCCCGAGACTCAGGACCGTTATGGAGGAAGAGGCAGAGAGACTGTAAGAACCAGAAACTGTCTTCCAGACACAACAAGGCGGTTAGTTGCACATGTGAGCTCAGGTTGTGACAACACACACATGGCCCATTCAAGCCCAAGTCAGAGCTTGGTGGGCGTGAAGTCCCTGGCAGAGGACGTGCTGGCAATCGATAGCAGCACCGAGAGGGAGAGCCGGTGTTCTTTCAGGGTTTCACTACGCAGCTGCTACTGGCTTCACCTGTGCAATCCTCCTGCCTCATCTTCCGGATGTTGGGAGCTCTTCCTGCCCCTGCATCCTGAGTGCACACAACACTATCTCCTTGAGTTCTCTACTTTGGTTCTAAGTGAATCGTGGAGTGGTGGACACTGTCCTGCAGTCGTGGAGGGCTGGGGGGGAGGGGGTGTGAAGCCAGCAGTCTCCAGGGAGCAGGAAGCGGCAGACAGCACAGGGTTCTCTCCTCATTCATTATGGAGAAGCACCGACCACCTTCGTTCAAAGACTGTTTATGGGGCACATATTCCGTGCCTGGCTTTCTTCCGGGCTCTGGGAAGACAACGGTGAATGAAAGGCAAAACTCCTCTTGGAATTTTACATCCACTATGGAAACAAATTAACAGGCATGTACAAATGTAGGTGTAATGTCTCCGATGGTCTTAAGCACAGTGGTCCAGGCAGTGGTGTGCCAGCAGTGTTTAACAGCCAGCTTTCCGTGGGGCCGTTGATAAGTCTCTCTTTGCAGTATTTCGCCCACAGCCGGTTGAAAGCTACTACCATCCGTGGAGATCCGGTTGGAAATTGCTGTGCATTATGCTATATTATAAAATCCCCACTAGACATGATAAACACTCCCCTCCCCCACCCACCCCCCCTACTCCGGAGAGCACAGAAAGGCAACACATAAGGTAAAATATTAATGGCTAGGGTTAGGAACATAAATGAAACCATTTTGTGTGATTTGAACAATGATTTTGTGTGACTTGGAATAATGTTGTGCTTGTAAAATAGAAGCCTGCCCCAAAGCAACCTCAATATGTTAATGAACCAGCCACAAGGCAGCTCTAATGCAAGCACAACCCAGGCTTTCATGTTAATGAACTAACCTCAAGGTGGCACTGAGGTTAGTGAACTATCACTCTAAGCTCCAGACAATGCAAACTTAAGTTCAGTTAAAAGGGACATTGGAGCTTTGGAAGGAAGGGGTCCTTGTGCTGGGCTCCCAGGGCCGGGCATGCTAAGACTCTGCTGATACCCGTCAGCAAGGGGGGCTTTCAGATTGCCAGATTGGGGTGTTAGAGCGAGCGGGCCAAGGGAAGCAAGGAGAGAGCCTGTCTCCAGGCGTCCAGGCACTGGACAAGGCTATGCTAACTGGGAGTGGAATACAGCTTAAGCTTTGAAACACATTTTTCTATTATTTTGTGTGTTTGGATGCTTTTTGTCTGCATGCATGTCTGTGCGCCATGCGCATGCAGTGCTCAAGGAGGCCAGAAGAGGGCGTAAGAGGGAAGTCGTTCGTGGCACTTTAGTAGCCAGACTGCACAGTGCTGTGAGTGGGTCAGCCAGGTCTCACAGACAGGCAGCGTTTTCCCAGTGCTGTAGGAAGGGGGTAACCTTATTCTCCTTACCAATTTCACATCATATAAGACAGTGTAGGGCACAGAGAAAGAGTTTTGAGTTGTGGGGGCTGGATCAGGGTAAAGGAACATTCTCTTAAAGAAACCCCATTGGCCAGGCAATGGTGGTACATTCCTTTAATCCCAGCCCTCTGGAGGCGGAGGCAGGCAGAGTGAGTTCCAGGACAGCCAGGGCTAACACAGAGAAACCCTGTCTGGAAAAACCAACCAACCAACCAACCAAAAAACGAAACAAAAAAGCCAACCACCCACCCTTCAAGAAAGAAAGAAAGAAAGAAAGAAAGAAAGAAAGAAAGAAAGAAAGAAAGAAAGAAAGAAAGAAAGGAGGGAGGCAGGGAGGGAGGGAGGGAGGAAGGGAGGAAGGGAGGAAGGGAGGAAGGGAGGAAGGGAGGAAGGGAGGAAGGGAGGAAGAGAGAAAGAAGAAGGAGGAGGAGGAGAAGGAGGAGAAGGAGAAGAAGAAGGAGAAGAAGGAGAAGGAGGAGGAGAAGAAGGAGAAGGAGAAGAAGAAGAAGGAGAAGAAGAAGAACAAGAAGAAGAAGAACAGGAAGAAGAAGGAGGAGGAGGAGAAGGAGAAGGAAAAGAAGAAGGAGAAGAAGAAGAAGAAGAAGAAGAAGAAGAAGAAGAAGAAGAAGAAGAAGAAGAAGAAACAAAACAGAAACCATTCTTCTGAGCATGCTTGCCTGTGCAGGGGCTCTGACAGACAGCTGCCGCTCTCTGTGCTCACAGGCCCTGTGGTCAGGCACCTGGACATGGCGTGACAGGGATTCTCTGTCTCACTATGTTGTTGTTTTAATAATATTTTAAATTTATTCTTTGACAATTTCATACATGCTTGCCAGATATTTTGATCATATACTCCCATCCCTCACACATACACCCAGATCCTCCATACCTTCTCCTGCACACCCACACACACTCACAGACACTCACATACATTCACACACCCACACACACATGCATGCATGCACACACGTGCACATACACACATGTATGCACATACATACTCATGCACACATGCATGCATGCATACACACATGTGCACAAACACATGCACACACTCAATGCACACGCGCACACGCGCGCGCACACACACACACACACACACACATACACGTATGCACACACACTTTTGTAACTATGTCCGTTGGAGGGTTGCCCACACATGTACACATGCATGCATGCACACCCACACTCACACACACATGCATGCATGCACACACAAGTATGTACACACTCATGCACCCTCATGCATGCACACACACACTTTTGCAACTATGTCTGTTGGAGGGTTACACACACACACACACACACACACACACATGCACGTGTGTGCCTCTTTACTCCCTCTTCTGACTCCAATTAGTGCTTCTTGCATGCATTCCCCAGAGCATAGGCAACCTACCAGGAGCCACATCTCTGATGAAAAATGGCCCACCTCATCCCACAGCCAACAAGCTGCGGACAGCTAGGGACACTGCGTATACACCCCTCTCTCTTGAGCCCTGCAGTGTTTAAGAATCAGCTGAAAATGTTATTATGGAGCTGGAATCGTCTGAAGGGCTGGTTGGTATGGATGCTGAAATGGCCCAAAAGCCAAGTTCCATGAGGCCTGTTGGTAGGGACATGTATGTACCTGTGATGGTTTGTATATGATTGGCCCAGGAAGTGACCCTATTAGGAGGTGTGGCCTTGTTGGAGTAGGTGTGTCACTGTGGGTGTGGGCTTAAGACCCTCCCCCTTGGCTGCCTGGAAGTCAGTCTTCCACTAGCAATCTTCAGAAGAAGATGTAGAACTCTCAGCTCCTCCTGCACCATATCTGCCTGGATGCTGCCATGTTTCTGCCTTGATGACAATGGACTGAACCTCTGAGCCTGTAAACCAGCCCCAAATCAGTGTTGTCTTTTATAAAACTTGACTTGGTCATGGTGTCTGTTCACAGCAGAGAAACCCTAACTAAGACAGTACCTGAACCCTTACCACATCCTAATGGCTTTGCAGGTCAGGTTTCATGCTGGTTGTGGGAGGTAGCCTTTCAGGAGAGAAACTGTGTGGAAGCAAGTCTTCCAGGAAAGGCAGGGAGCGTAAGGCTGAAAGTTACCCTACAACGGCGGTTCGTAACCTTCCTAATGCTGCGACCCTTTAATACAGTTCCTCATGTTGTGGGGACCCCCAACTATAACATTTTCATTTGTGTTTCATAACTGTTCGGTCCTCTTATGAATCATAATGTAAATATTTTTGGAGATAGAAGTTTGCCAAAGGAGTCGCCACTCACAGGTTAAGAACCACTGCCTCACATCTCATTAACTCCAAGCGGTTCACTGTGGCTAGTCTGGACTCAAGAGTCTGCCTCTGATGGGGAGGAAGAAATCATATTGCAAATAAACAGGCCAGATGAGGGACATCCTTGTGGCCGGAGGGTGAGATAGCCGCAAGGCATGTCCCTTCAGGACCCTTTGCCACATGAAACGAAGCAGGAGCTTAGAGTTGGAGACTGTCATCTTGCAATGCTCCGATGGAGCGCCATCTGGGGCAGACCTCCGATGCACCGCATTCTCAGGCCAGCACCTGTGTCTCTACAAGCCCTTGTCTGGGGTCCACGGTCGGGGAGGGATGTGGTCACCACAAGGTGGCAGCTGCAAGAGTCCCAGTGGTCTCCACTTCCTGTGGACTTGGTGGTCCCGCCACCAGGAAACCCCACAGCTGAGCCTGACACGAGGCTCCCTAGCTGGTGGTTTGTGGGCCAAAGTTACCAGGGCTCAGAACAGAGCCAGATGTTCCTAACAGATGTGCAAAGCAAGGCCGTTCCATCATTACATCTTCTCGTGCTGTCTGATGGCGTAAGGTGCCTTTTTTAGTCTTCTGGGGAGGCTGAACACCCCTGGCAAGACAACTGGAACAATTTCCTCTATTTTAAAGCACATGAAATAACCAGACATGATGACAAATGCCTTTTCTTCTTGACTAATTGGGTGGCCTTCCACAGCTGGGCAAGTTGCTTTGAAGACTGAATATGTAATTTTTTTTTCTTTTAAGTTTTAAAATTTCTTTTGCCATCCTCCTTCCCTCCGTTAATATGAGCCTTATTTAGCACAAATTGGAAAGCACACTTCATAAAAAAAAAAAAAAAAAAAAAAAGAATCACACAGCAGACATCATACGAGTCTCTTTGTATTCGAATCCCATCAGCCGGCATTGGCCTTCCCCTCCTTTTTCCTGACCTAGTACTTCTCCAGTTCTTACTAGGAAATGGCCCATTGAGGACCCATCAGAAGTGAGTGGGAGTTCCTGGTACAAATACAAGCTTTTCCCCCTACAGAGAGCGCTTCCAGGGTGCACAAAGGCAAACTCCTTTTATCAATCAACGTAAATACAGTCTCCTTGTCTTAAGGATACATTGCGGGGGATTGGGGGGGGGCTGTGCTAAATGAAAAAGTGCTTGGACACATTCCCACGTTCCTTCTCTCACCCTTACCCACCAAACAGTAGTGCATATTTCAGAATAACTTTACATGTATTTCTGTTGTGTGTGTTTGTGCACCCAGGCACAGGGGTGTGTATGTGTAACAGGTGTCAGGGGACAGCTTGCTGGAGCTGGTTCTCTTTCTACTCCTCTCACTGATCCCGCAATGAACATTTCAGGCTTCTTAGAGCTTAGACCAAACCAGATACTATTAGAAGGAGAATTTCGGGAAGGCCACAAGAGCCGCCATGTATTTCTAAGGAACTGGACCTTCTCCACGTAGCCTTTTTGCCAAGTGTCATGGTGAAGGAATTCACCAAAGCCACACCCAGTTCCCAATGGCAGACCTGAGCAGGCCTGTGGTATTAAGACCACGACAGGCCTTAGGAGCCAGACTCTTCCTCTCAGGACCTTTACCTTTACCTTTATCTTTACCTTTGTTTGTCAGTCAATAGAACTCGCTCGCCCTTAGGGGAGATGTCACATGCTCTTTATAGCCTGCTGACCTCTGTGCTATTGAGTCAGAGACTACACCAGATCCTAGACCCTTAAACTCTAGAACCCATCTACATGGGGAAGGTCACATGTACTTTGCAAAAGAGATTCAATGTAGTGATGTCGTAAGTTTTACTTTGCCATACATGGGATTGAGATAATTGTTACCAGGAGAGATTTTTTTGTTTTGTTTTGTTTTGTTTTCCCCCCAAAACTGTACTGGACTTAAACATGTCTAAAATAAACTACCTGGGGTCAGATTCCGGTCAGAAGTGCTGGGCAGAGCTCTCCTTATTACCTGAAGCAGCTCCTTTCCCTCCAACCATGATGCCTGCAGGGACCGGCCCATATGCTGGGATTGACGTAGGCGCTTCACTGTAGTTCTTTGCTTAAGCCACACAAAGCGAACACAGGACTCTGGGCTGACAGAGTATCTTAGCGGTAGAGCACTCGCCTAGCGTACACGAGGCCGTGGGTTCAATCCCCACATGATGGAAGAAAAGAAGCAAAGGGAAGATAAATGGTTTCTGAATCAGAAATTCTCACATGGCCTTCTGTCCGTAATAGCCCATGAGGCTGTTTGTGACATGAGTGAGGATTCTTGCTTACGAATTATAAAAATGCACCCCCAAACAGGAGTTAAGTAAATCACAGAATAATCATCAGGAAGGTTGGAGAATCAGAATGGGCCAGACCTCAAGGCTGTGCAGCAGGAACCGCCGCCAAAGTCACATCCTCACTGGAACAGAGGGAGAAGCCTCCCTTGCTACCCTGCAGCCCGTCACAGCCACCTCTAAACCTTGCAGGACACCAGCAGGAGAGAACCAGTCCCAGAACCAGCTCAGGATACAGGCTCGAGAAGGCACAACCGAAGGCTAAGCCCTGGCCACATGTCTGTACTTCCGCTGGGCAGGAAGAGAGAAATCCGACCTCCTCACAGATGCTACAGTGGGAAGCAGGGCCACACACAAAGGAATGGCTTGTCAAAGGGGAGTTTTGCCTACTGGACAGGCAAGAAAGACCATTAGACCATCCTGTACTTTCTGAAATGGGAAAAATGTTTGCAAGAGTCGCACCACACTTAAGATTGCTTCCTCCCCCAGTTTTTCTACCTCCTTATCAAGGTATCGCCAGTTTCTTTCATCTGCTCTCTCTGGACGGCTCTCAGCTTACACTCCATTACTCTCCGTAAACAGTCACTTCTGGACCCTGCTTAGGTTCTATGATGACGAGGGAGTTTGGAGGTGGAGGGATCCAGGCTGCAACATCGTCACCAGGCTGTAAAGACTTTGTTAGGCTCTCTTTAGGCTGAAAGATGCGAAGCAGGCGCCACTCGTTGGTCTGGGACGCGCTCCGCTCCGTCTTCGGGTCTGTATCTACCTGTGATGGCGGCTGAACCTGCAGGAGTATTCAGCCTCAGCAGGCTCCTGGCAACATCTGATATTCTGTTCTTTTTCTCTATGATGGCATATTCTGAGCTTGGCTTCCTGCTTCTGCTAGCTACGCATACACCATAAGTATGGTCACATTCTCCTGTCGAGGGAAGTGACCCTGCAGGCAGGGAGTCACAGAGCCGGCTGCGGGAGAAAGTAAGCCCCTCACAAGGAGCCTCTCGGGACTAGAGTGGCGCTTCCATGGTAAAAGCGTTTGCTGCTCTTGCGGAGGACCTGGGTTGAGTTCTCAGCATCCACAAAGGAGCTCACAATTGTCTCTAACTCCAGTCCCAGGGAGTCCAAAGCCTTCTTTACATCTCTGCAGACAATGGGCATGCATATGTGGTGTACTTGCATGCAAGCAAAATGTTTATACACATAAAATTTAAAACCCTAAGACAGAACTCTCTTCAAATTATCTCTCTCCCCATCCTTTCCACTTCTTTCCTTTCCCCCTTCCCTCCTCTTTTCCATTTCTTTTCCTTCCTTCCTTCCTTCCTTCCTTCCTTCCTTCCTTCCTTCCTTCCTTCCTTTCTCCCTCCCTCCCTCCCTCCCTCCCTCCCTTCTTCAACCTCTTTCAGTGCTGGTGATTACATACCCAAGACCACGCCACACACTAAGCACATTCTTTACCTCTGAACTTCACCCCAGTCCCAGAATTTTCTTTATCTAGCCCACAGTCTCCCCACTGGTATTCCAAATGCAAATTTAGCATTGACATTTATTAATTTCTTTCTTTCTTTTTTTAAAGATTTATTTATTTATTATATATAAGTACAGTGTGGCTGTCTTCAGACACACCAGAATCTCATTACAGATGGTTGTGAGCTGCCATGCAGTTGCTGGGATTTGAACTCAGGACCTTCAGAAGAACAGTCAGTGCTCTTAACTACTGAGCCATTTCTCCAACCGCCTGTTAATGTCTTTCTATCAAGGTTTTAACAAATATATTGTCAACTCATAAATGAAAATTGATGACCCAGGTGGTAGCAGGCACCTGTAAACCCAGTCCCTGGCAGGCTCAAGGCAGGGAAATGTAAGTCTTGGGTCAGCCTAGGCTATGTAGAAATACCCTGTGTATTATAAGAAGAAATATGAGTTTTATGAGATGGATCAGTGGGCCAAAGGTGAACAAGCTTGAGTTTGATCCCTAGGATCCACAGTGGAAACAGAACCGATTCCCAGAAGCCATCCTCTGACTTCCACACACGAACAAGGGCACTTGCACACACACTAATCACATTTTAAAACCAATTTGAAAAATTTTGTTTCATCCACCCTACCTACTTCAACCATACTTTTTCTCTGGGTTCCTGCCTTTGTTTCTCTCTAGATGTTTTTATGTTTCATGCTTTTCCATTCTCTCTATGTGTTTTCCACTGTGGGGGGGGGAGGGACTTTCAAGAGCATTTTGCCAAAAAAAAAAAAAAATCACTTCTTGAGATTTCCTATTTTTGGTACAACTTTTTGATGGGAAAAGTAGATAGAGGGTTTAGCTCAGGTGCTGGAGCACTTGCCTAGCATCCACAAGGCTCTGGGCTCTAATCGTGTGTGTGTGTGTGTGTGTGTGTGTAATATTATTTTATAATATTGTAATAAATATATATATACTTATATATATTTATACCGGGCATGGTGACATGAGCCTATAATCCCAGTATTCAGGAGGTGGAGGCAGAAGAATCAGACATTTAAGGTCATTTTGAATGCAAGAGTTTGAGGTCAGCCAAGGCTACATGAGGCTCTGTCTCAAATTAAGCAATTTGATTAGCACTGGCATATTTATCATATCAATTTTGTATTTTACCTAGGAATTTACCACAAATAGAATATAGTGGTTCGAATGAAAATAACCCCCATCTATGTGAGTGCTTGGTCTACAGTTAGTGGACCTGTTTGGGAAGGATTAGGAGGTGTGGCCTTGTTGAAGGAGATATGTCACTGTGAGGTGAGCTTTGGGGTTTAAAAAGCCTGGGCCTGTGGGGCAAGTGGATCATGTCACCAAAGAGAAGAACTTATAAGCTCGAGTAAGCTCGGACCCTGGGAATCTCAGAGAGTTCAGATTGGCAGAAGTCCAGCAGCTTCCTCCCCAGTTCTGTACCTGCTCTGGAACAGGTAACCATGACACGCCACTGAGGGGACCATGACCATCAGTCACGTAAGGAAAACACCCAGAGTCCTTCCCCATGCTGCTGAGCCAATAGGAAGCACCCACCCCTAAGTCCCACCCCACTCCTCGATGTTCCCATCCACGTGGATTAAAGTGCCCATTACTTCACTGCGGATCTTCTGAGAGTGGCTGGTTTTACTGAGCTGTAACAACTTGTGGAAGTGTTCTCTCTACCAAAGCATTCATCATTGAACTTTGAATCAGCCTGGCTCACACTGCTCACACAGCCACCATCACAGTCACCACCGCTGTGGCTGACAAAGCCTGGGATCCCAGCGACCTGCCTGGTGCAGGCTGCCCAGACCTCCTTGTTTCTGTTCCAAGGCCTGTAACACTTTGGCATTTCCGGCTGGACCAGCACCTGTGGAACCTATTTGTCTGGGTTCCTCCTTTCCCTTTGGGTGGTTAGCAGATGACACGGGCCATTCCCGGTTAGCTCTTTTCTATCTCTGCCTCAGGGTTGGTGTCTCAACATGTCAGCTCCCGCTCCCGCTCCCGCTCCCGCTCCAGCTCCAGCTCCATGCCTGCCTGCTGCCATGCTCTTACCCACGGTGGTCATGGACTCACCCTCTGAAACTGCAGGCAAGTCCTCAATAGGCCTTTCCGTCTATAACTTTGCTTGGTCATGGAGTCTCTTCACAGCAATAGAAAAGTAACTAAGACGTGTAGTGACTTAAAATAACACATATTTATCATCTCATGATGAATTTGGGACAGGACAGCAGGCACAGCTTCCCTTGGTCTCACAAGACTACAGTCAAAATATCTGCTGTCTTGGAGTCTCATCTAGTGGGCCAATTGGAGAATAATAAGCTCCAAGCTTATTCAAGTTGCTGGCAGAACACACTCTCTTATGAATGAAAGATTAGTGGCCTCAACTACTTCTGTCGCCTTCTTTTTCAATATTTAGTGTGTGTGTGTGTGTGTGTGTGTGTGTGTGTGTGTGTGTGTGTGCACATGCCACAGTATGCCCATAGAGGCCAGAAGTAGGTGAAAGACTAACAGTTATGAGCTACCCAATGTAAGTGCTGGGAACAGCCTTCAGGTTCTCTGGAAAAGCATCAAATGCTCCTAAACACTGAGCCACCTGTCTAGTCCTATGGCTCCAATTTCTTTTTTTTGTTTGTTTGTTTGTTTTTGGTTTTGGTTTTGGTTGTTTTTTGTTGTTGTTGTTTTTGTTTTTTTGTTTTTGTGTATGTGTGTGTGTTTTTTTTTTTTTTTTTTTTGAGACAGGATTTCTCTATGTAGCCCTGGCTGTCCTGGAACTCACTGTGTAGACCAGGCTGGCCTCGACCTCAGAAATCCACCTGCCTCTGCCTCCCAAGTGCTGGGGTTACAGGTGTGCGCCACCACTGCCCGGCTTGGCTCCAACTTCTTGATAGCTATTGGCTGGCCACTTTCAGGTCCTAAAGGCCACTCTTAATTGTTTTCTATCCTGGATTTACCAGTATACCCACTTCATTACTCACAGAAAGTCACAAAATATAGTCTGCAAAGATGGCATTTTGAATACTGTGATACAGTACGGGGAGTGACAGCCAGCCACTTTTACTACATTGGTTAGAATTGGGTCACCATCCCTACCTGTACTCAAAGAAAGAGGATTACACAGGAGTCCACTCATGAATCACAATAAATAGTAAAATTTCATCACCCCAAGCTGTGTTGTAGATTGTCTTTTACAACTGCCCCCCCTCTCTCTCTCTCACACACACACACACACACACACACTATTTTTAAACATCTTCTAATCCACTTTTTATCACTGTAAATTAGTTTACATTCTCCAGAATTTCACATGCATGAAGCCACATTCTCCTGTCTGGCTCCTGCCCTTCAGAATGATTATTCTGAGTGCGAGGCATGATGTTGTGTGTGTCAATAGTTTATCCCTTCCCACGGCTCGGCAGCCTTCCCCTGTGTGATCCATCACGGCTGTTTATCCCCTTGTCTGCCTACGGACTGTTGACGTGTTTCCAGGCTCTGCAGATGACAAACAGAGCTGCCGTGTGTCCTGTGTGAGTGTCCGTATGCACGTCTGCTTTTGCTTCCCTTGAGTAGATGCCTAAGAATGGAATGGAATGGCTGGTATGTATTTTTTAATTTTTACAAAACAAATGGCCGAAGTCATCATGCTGTGTTTATATTCCTGTGTATGTAATAGGATATGGGGGGGGGTGCTGTTTCTTGCCAGCACTGGTCTGTCCAAGGTTTGCCACTTAAAGAAAATAGGTGTGAAGCGACATGCTAGTGTTTTCATTTGCACTTCTAACAGGACTAAAGATGTTAATGAGTTTGTTTTTGTTTTTGTCTGTCTCTGTTGGCCCTCAGGTCCTTTTGTGAGCTCTCTGGTCAATTTGGGATGTTTTGGCTGGTTGTTTATTTTTGTTTCTGGATACTTGAATTTTTCGTAGTGAATAAGACCTCTTTATATGGATATTGCCTATATGTTTTAGCTGGCAAAGCTGGGCCCTACAAGATGTTTTGTTTTGCTCCTATTTATTTATTGTATATATGTGTGGTGTGTGTGTGTGTGTGTGTGTGTGTGTGTGTGATTGTGAATATGTGTACGTGTGCATGAGTATGTATGTGTGAAATGTATGTGTGTCCATGTGTATGAATGTGGTGTGTGATGTGTGCCAAGTTTCAACTTCTTTGTATGATCTCTTCAGTCCTGGGCCATCAACTGCAACTGAGGCTGCACTTTCACCAATGGCCTTCCATAGCCTCTCACAGTGTCAAGCCCCAGCTGCTCTTCAAGACCCCTTCTTGTCTTTAAAACCAATACCACCCGAATGATTCTTACACACTATCAAATCCAGCTGCAGCCCAAGGTACATCTTTGGAATTCAGTTTCTTTGTGCTCTCAGAAAACATTGGGCAGAAGATTTCACATCAGTGATGCTGGTCTCTTCTTAACCACCACTAATTTCTTAGCATCAGCTAATCAGAACCAATTCTCTCAATAGTCTCTTTTATTCTTGACTCTAAAGCCAGAGCCACATGGCCACAGCTGCCAAGCTTTGCTGCTTGCTGGGGCTGGAACATGGTGCCCTTGTTCTGTTACATTATCACCAGTTTTCCATTTTCCAACTCTTTCACTGCTTAAACTTGGCTGTCCTAGAACTTGCTCTGTAGATTGACCTCGAACTCAGAGGTCTGCATAGCTCTGTCTCCTGAATGCTGGGATTAAAGGCATGTACCACCACAACCGGATTTAAGCTTCTTTTCACCTAGAACTTGCTCTGTCCCAGGCTGGCCTTGAACTCAGAGATCTTCTTGCCTTTGTCTCCTGGGATTAAAGGTATGTTGTACCATGCCTGAGCCTAAGCTTTTCGTGGCCACTATTCCTCAAGATCTGAATCAAAAACCTGTGTTTTCCACCTCAAGATCTGGAACACAAGTGCTTTCCATTTCTGGATTGTAGTTCGTCGCAGATTAAAAGTCCAAATGAAAACAATTACTAGGTAATAATACCTAACATGACCTAATTATTCCTTGTTCAGCTTCAAATATAAACAATAAACTTAGCTGGCTGGGATCTTGCTCGGAGATCACCACTCCCTTTATCTCCTTGAACACAGGATTCAGCTCCATTTCACTTCCTGGTGGCCCTTTATTACTTGAACCATACATTTTGTATTTTTTTGTTTCTAAGTTTGCTATGCTGTGCTTCATCAAAATGGTCTTGGTAAGAGTGAACCACAGAACAGAGTCTATGCTGAGCTTTTCTGAGATTTCCTTTGTCAGTGAAATTAATTTGATTCTGTTCACCTTAGACTTAACCTCGGCCTCAGGCAGACTCTGAGACAAAAGCAGCAGCACTCTTCACCAAAATACAACTACAACAACAACAACAACAACAACAAAAGTCTCTAGGCCATATACTAATGTTCTCCTCTGAAACTTCTTGAACTGAGTCCCCACAATTCAAATCACCCTCAGCACCAAGTCTTCAATATTCCTACTAGGATGGCCTATTAAGCCCCACTTAAAGCATTCCACTGTTTTCCAAATCCAAAGTCCCCAAAATCCACATTCTTTAAAAAAAAAAAAAAAAAGTCAAGCCTATCATATCGATACTCCACTCCTAATACCAACTTCTGTACATTCACTTTCAAGGTGGGATGAGTTTCCATGTCCTGCCGCCACAGAGGAGCAACAACAATCTGCTCAAATCAGCTGGGCATATGGATAAATGTCCAGAAATTCAGAGCTGTAAGACCATCAGTATCTCTTAGATCATTGGCCACGGTGGGAACATTTACACCACGGGAATGTGTGTATGAGGCCAATGTTACAAGTCACGGCCTCTCTCTCCTTCTGTGGGGCTCACCACACCACTGACTGCTTCTCCACAAGGCACTGTGAGGCTGAAAGGAGAGACTTATGTTAAGTCCTTTGCAAACATCCAAGCTCTATACACATACATAGAGGGGTTTGACTATTCATATTAAAAGGTGTAGTAACATGACTTTTTTAAAAAAAAGATTTATTTATTACTATATCTAAGTACACTGTAGCTGTCTTCAGACACACCAGAAGAGGGTGTCAGATCTCGTTACAGATGGTTGTGAGCCACCATGTGGTTGCTGGGATTTGAACTCAGGACCTCTGGAAGAACAGTCAATGCTCTTAACCACTGAGCCATCTCTCCAGCCCATAACATGACTTTTTAACATATTAAAGTACGTTTCCAGCCCCCACTGCCTGCCATTTCTAACCGTTGATGCTGACATTTCCTTGTTTCAGCATTTTTCAGTAAGGCAGAAGGCAAAGATGCTCAAAGCCAGTGGCTTTTCTAGTCTTCTTAAGGAACTTACTGATCAAAGAGACCTTACTATTTCTTCAAGACATCCTGAAAGAAGGAAGGAAAATGATCTCAAAGAGGCTTCCGGAAAGATTCCAAAAAAGAAGTTCCCTACAGTCAGGAAGGGGAAAGCTCTATGGATCCTATTTGAAATAGAACAGACTATACCCAATTACAAAAAAGAAAAAAGAAAGCCTTGGGAAGGCACGTTTCTCAAGAAAAGGCTCCGAGTAGTTTTACAAAACCCAACTAAACATACAGGCACTCAAGATTATAGTTCAACACACTTAGTTTCAGACCAAAAGCCAGGAAATCCTACTGCAAAGAAACCTCAGCATGTCTTTCCCACAGGAGTACTGTATTCTGTAATCCAGACACACAGCAGTGTCTTCTCTTCCGGTCCTTAGATGCTAGAATTTGGATCTGGAATGTTCCCAAAGTCTCATCTGGAAGGCTTGGTCACCCATCAGTGGTGATTTGGTGGTGACAGAAACACTAGGAAGTAGGACCAGTGGAACAATATTATGTCACTGTGGAGCATACCACTGAAGGGGATGTTGAGCCCTGCCCCTCTGTGTGTCCTGGCTTGTGTGAGTTAGACAGTCTTCTTCAATCACAGGCTTCGGGCTTGGTGCTCTGCCTTGCCACAGACCAGAATCAAGAGAGCTGACTAAGCAAGGACCGAAAACTTTGAGATCATGATAAAAATAAATCCTCTTTTTGATTTTATCCAGTATTTTGTCAGCAGAAAGCTGACTAACACACCATCACTCCTGTGAAGAAAAGGTGGCCTCATTAGGTGTATGATGGATTCTCCTTAACGTGGGAGCACTGTGCTCCACACAGCCAAAACCTCTTGGGGTTACCCTAGGGACAGGACGTATGGAAGAGCCACTACTCTGACACCAGCCATGGCTACCTCTGGGATACTTGGTTTTCCCAGTCCACATACAGGATGCCAGCAAGGACTCCTACTGGACAGTGGTTTACCTGTTATCCCAGCTGACACACTCTCGGCGTCCAAAGGGAACAGAACAAGTCAATCCAGTGGGAAATTCTCACATAGGAAGAAATGGGAGTTTGAAAACCTTCGCCCACAGTAGACCTCAATAGGGAAGACACAAACCTTCAGGAATCCATACCCAAGACACGGCCTATAAGCAGAGACTCAGGGAGGCCATCCTGCCGGTGAATAATTAATGCAAGCCTTGCATGCTAGCTAGCTCCCCAACAGTCCATTAACTGATAGGTCAATAGCCACAAAAATTAAAGGGAAAAAGTCCTTTTACCCTCAGGTTCCAACTGCAGCAAATGTGCGCTCACATCACTGGTGAGGGTGAGTCACTTGACATTTGCAGAACAGGTAGGAGATTAAAAAAAAAAAATAGTCACCAGGATGGCCACAGATGAGGACGCCTCCCCGGGGCACTTGGCAATCACAAACCATTTGCAAAGTATTATCTGTTTATTCCTAGACAAACAGCCTCAGCATTAATGGAGATTCCAATCCCAGACTATCTTGTCATTTAAATTTTTTCTTTTCAAGACCTGGCACTGTATGGGTTGTTCTTTTAAAGGATTGATGAGATTCATTAATGAGAAATTTTTAGACAACTGAAGTCAAGAACATTTATGTGCCACATAAGATAATTTTATTTTTAGGAAAAATATTTTAGTTGTTGAAGTAGCACTATACTCATTTTTTTTAAATCATACAATTTTTTTTAATTAATTACTTTTTTTTTTTTCAAAAGGAGTCTCATTCTGTAGCCCTGGCTTATCTAAAATTCAAATATGTGACCAGACTGGACTTGAACTCACAGAGATCCATCTGCCTCTGCCTCTCCAGGGCTGGAATTAAAGGTGTGTACCACCATCATGCCCGGCTTACCATATTACACATGTAAGGCTCTGACTATTTAGCTCAGGCTAGCCTCAAACTTGTAATTCTCCTTCTTTGGCTTTCTTGTGTTAGGATCGCAGATGTGCACCACCAACCCGTTTCAAACAGCACATCTGAAATGTGAGTCCTGGCGCTCACCTCTCTACCTCCTTGGAGGTCATGAGGGTCACAGTTCCGTGCTTTCTTCCTTCTTGTTGACTCTACATACATAACTATTTCAAGGAACTTTATTTTCTAGTAAGATCATTGTGCTGTAGACTCTGTTCTTTGGAAGTCATTAGCTAACAGAGAACCCTTCAGAAAGTTTATCACCAGGAAATGTTAATCATTTCCATATTACCCACAACTTAGTGAGACCAAGAATGTGTCACTTTCTCCCTAAGAAACAGGAGAAGGCTGCGGCGTACCGAGGGACCCGATCCAGCTCCTGTAGCTTCACTCTGTAAACAGCCCCGGCTTCCCGTCCCTGAGCAGCTCCAGAAGCCCAGAAGCCGCTGGGACTAAGTTCGAGGGAGCAGGCGGTTCACAGCAGTACAGTTCAAGCTCCTGAATATACAAAACAATCCATCAGCTACGCAGACTCCGGCCTGCTGGAGGACACCCTTTCCGCATCCCTGGAGCTTTGGTCCTGTAAACAGGTCATGTGGCAAAGGTTACGGTGTGCCCGCTCTCATCTCTGTGCTTGCAAACAAATGGACAGTTAACAGAAAGCACCCCCCACCCCCGCACAGTTCGTTACTTTGTACCTGATCGGTGGGGTCTAACAAACAGCCTTTTCAAACTCTTTTGCCAGATTCTTCTCCTCCCTCCCTTCCCCCCTTCAGAACCTAAACCCTGGAATTCCCCCTAGAAACCAGCCCATCTGGAATATTCTGCTGAAAGTCAGTAATTGATGCCAGGTGGAGAGCCAGGCAACCACTCCAGCGTCTGTCTGCTCTCCCGGTCTCGAGTCCTCACGGCTCTCGCTGCAGCCAGCTCTGGCCTCTTGTGCCTATGAGGCCTCAGCGCCTCCGTGCTGTCCAGAGGGCAGAGTCCAGTTAATGTCTGTCGGGTTCACTGAATGAAGCGGCGTGGCTTTGGAAATCGCGATAATCTTAGTGTTCTCACAAGTCGGCAGGAAACGAAGGATGTTATTTGATCAGCTACCTGGCTTCAAGGAAAAAACAATCTTCTGGTACCTGTTCCCTGAGGAGTAAGTAGGGTATAATTTTCACAGGTCAAGGGTCAGAGAGGCTTTGGAGCTTGTTTTGTGAGTGCTGTTGTCTCTTGCTTTCTGGGCTCCTCATGAGTAATATTAGGAGCATTGTATTTCCTGTGGAGGGTATGAACACTGACTAAGAAGACATGAAGTTCATGGCACAAATGTTACGCTTAGGAGGCTTTGCACACACATGCTACTCACCGCTCTAAATGGTGTGTCCATGCAGGTACACACCCGAATAATGTAGATGCCTTGTGAATAAGTAAACAGATGAGTGGACCGGGTGTGTTCCACCAGGAGCGGTACTACGTCCCACGTCCTGGCCAGATGTATGCAGTTCCCAGTTGAGTCATTATAAAGTCCTTCCTTAGCTTTCTCAGACTTACAGGAAATTCTGTGTCCCGTATGACACTGAGGAGGAACTGGGGGGCTTAGGTTACCTGGTCTGTTGGATGGGTACGGCCAGCTTCCTTTTCACCAAACCACTCCATGACTTGGTCTCTTTTCTATTGCCCTGACAAAACACCATGACCAAGGCAACTCATAAGAGAAAGCATTTAATTTGAGGCCATAGTTCCAGAGGTGGGGGCCGTGACCACTATGGCAACGGGCAGGCAGGGATGGTACTGGGATAGTAGCTGAGATCTTATGTCTGTTCCATGAGCAAGAAAAAGAGAGAGGAGAGACAGACAGACAGACACACACACACACAGAGACAGACACAGAGACACACAGAGAGACAGACACACACAGACAGACACAGAGAGGGAGACAGACACACACACAGAGAAACAGAGACAGATACACACAGAGAGACACACACACAAAGAGAGGGAGACACACACACACACACACACACACACACACACACACGGAAACAGAGACAGAGACAGATAAATACAGTGAGCTAGCTAACTGGGTTTTTGAAACCGTCAAGCCCACCCCAGTGACACACCTCCTCCAACAAAGCCACACTTCCTAATCCTTCCCAAACAGTTCCACCAACAGAGGACCGAACATGCAAATATTTGAGCCTAAGCAGGCACTTTTCATTCAAAGCACCACAAAAATCAATAAAGGGGCCAATTAACACTGCTTAAGACAATGCCTTTTGTGAATACATTGGTTTATGTACCACAAACAAACCACCTGGGGCTGGATTCAACCCACACCTATTCCAATGTCATTATGAGAATATTTAGCAACACAAAGAAAGGTTTATAAAAACATTAAGAGAGCAAGACAGACTGTTACATTTGGTCAAGACCAACATGAAAGATCCTCTGTAAGATACTGCAAACTAATACAATAAAGCACAGATAACATTTTTGGATAATATCATTTCTGGAAAAAAATTAAAACGATTAAAATTGATTTGGGTGAGGTGAGAATTTCACTTTTAGATCCACAGACTTTTATTGCCTTTAAGTTTATAACATATATTATATTGCTTATTTGTTGAGCCTGCCTAATCAATGCCTAAATCCCTATGCAATAATATATTATGTAAATACATGATAAAACTTGGGGAAGAGTCTAGAAAAATGAAAGAGTATGTCAGGCTGATGAAATTATAGAAAAAAATTCTTATTTAAATTATTTTTATTAGATATTCTTTATTTACATTTCAAATGATTTCCCCTTTCCTGGTTCCCCCCTCCCGAAAAGTCCCATAAGCCCTCTCCCCTCTCCCTGTTCCCCAATCAACTCCCTCCTGCTTCCCTGTCCTGGTACTCCCCTACACTGCTGCATCAAGCCATTCCAGGACCAGAGGCCTCTCCTTCCTTCCTCTTGGGCATCATTTGATATGTGAATTGTGTCTTGGGTACTCCATGCTTCTGGGCTAACATCCACTTATCAGTGAGTGCATACCATGTGTGTTCTTTTGTGATTGGGTTACCTCACTTAGGATGATACTTTCCAGTTCCACCCATTTGCCTAAGAATTTCATGAATTCATTGTTTTTAATAGCTGAGTAGTATTCCATAATGTAAATATACCACATTTTCTGTATCCATTCCTCCCTTTCTTAAATTATTGACATATTTCATAATAATTAAGATTTTTCTCCCACAAGTTGCTCACACAGAGTATATGTGATTGAGAAAACAATCCAGGTCTGGTAAGTTTCAAAAGGCATTTGTTTATCTGCTATGGTGTGGATGTATCTCCCAAAGTGTTAGAATCTTAATTTCCAATGCAACAGAGTCTGGGAATGAGTTCTTCAAATGGTGACTCTGCTCCCTCAGTGGATTAATGGTTTTGCTTTGGGAGTAGATGAGTTATCACAAAAGTGAGCTTATTATAAAACATGAACCTGGCTCCTCCCTTGTGGGAACGTGCTCCCTGAGCCTGATTCTTCCCTTGTGTGAACGTGCTCCCTGAACCTGGCTCTCCTCCCTTGTGTGAACATGCTCCCTGAGCCTGGCTCCTCCCTTGTGTGAATGTGCTCCCTAAGCCTGGCTCTCTTCCCTTGTGTGAATGTGCTCCCTGAGCCTGGCTCCTCTCCTGTGGGAACGTGCTCCCTGAGCCTGGCTCCTCTCTTGTGGGAATGTACTCCCTGAACCTGGCTCCTCCCTTGTGTGAACGTGCTCCCTGAGCCTGGCTCCTCCCTTGTGTGAACGTGCTCCCTGAGCCTGGCTCCTCTCTTGTGGGAACGTGCTCCCTGAACCTGGCTCTCCTCTCCTGCGGGAACGTGCTCCCTCACTCTCTGTCTTTCACCTTTTTTCCTTCTGCAACAGGAAAATGTGACTATCTAACAGGGTGATGCTGGCTGGTGACACTTTGGTTCCTCATCTTCCAGAATTGTGAGAAATAAGTTGCTTTTGTTTCCTTCCATTTTTTCTTTCTTTTAATAGCCACTCGTTCTGTGGTATCTTGTTATAGCAGAACAGGCTAGGATGGCGGCGTGCGTTTTGCTGACTAAGAGATCATACCAGGGAGCTTCTATTGGGACCGCAGTATGGCAGAAACCATCTGGGACAGTTGAAACCAAATAATTTGAGCTAGATTTGCTGGAAGGACTGTCTTTCTGACCTCACCATTTTTGTTTTTTTCCTCCAACACTAACAGGGTCAAAATACTAGCCGATTATGGATTCTCCCCATCTGAGACCAGGCGCGCTGCAGCACACGGATGGGTTCTCCCCGTCTCTCGGAGACGTGCTGCAGCACGCGGCACTCCGGGCCCATTCACACACTGCCACTGATGAGCAAGAGCTCTCTCCTTCTTAGCGCTCTGCCCTGCCCTGCGCTCTCCGAGGGCGAGGACATTGTCTGCAGCGCCAACCCAGTGCTGTAAATCCAGCCACTCAAGAAGCTCGACAGAAAGGAATCGGTGTAGAAGGCTCCAAGGCTGACGACTCAGTGGCTAACAGTGTGTGCGGCCAAGTCTGAAGACCCGAGTTTGAACCCTGGCACCAACATCGTGGAAGAACCAACTCCAGCTAGTTGTTTTTTAACCTACACACACACACACACACACACACACACACACACCCCACTCCCCAACTTCCTGATAATTGAAACAACTGACCACATAGTCCTTGAAAGTGGAAGATCTTGGATCCATGGATGTGACCCTGAAACTCAGTTTTAGCCTGTGTTTAATATTTCCTTAAGGCTTTTGTACACACGGGCAGAGTTTGGGTCCTTTGGGACAAAGGAGTCATACAAATCTGGAGAGTAGTTCATTTGTGTTGGGCGAGGAGAAACGTTTTCCGAGACTTCCAGTGCTGCAAGCAGACTTCTCACCAGAAGGAACACAGGCTTAAGTCAGCCCTGATGTACACAACACAGTCTTTAAGTAGTTGGGTGTGCACCGCGCACCCACCCCCCACCTCCACCACATTCACACCTGAGCAATATATCACCTGAACCACAGTAGCCTGTAATGTATGGCTCTAATGTATCGCCAATGGGAAACTGTCCTGATGATTTACTAGGGCCCACATCATTGACATTAGGAAGCAGCATTCATCAAAGCTCTGCATTTGACTTCTGAAAACCATTAAGTAAACCCCAAGCTCTGCAGTTAATGCATTCTCCTGGACCACAGTCTAGAAGGAATGAAAAGATCCTATTGCCTTTGCTTTAAAGCTGCCTTCCCATTAGTAAAGTGAGTGTGTGTGTGAGTGTGTGTGTGTGTGTGTGTGTGTGTGTGTACATGCAACTTGGACATTTTAAACTGCATTGGGGCGAATGAGTGTTGAGAGGACTCTTCATCAGCTGTCTCTGGAGGGAGAAAGGTCAGTCCCCAAGTTAGACATTCCAGGGAGGGGCCTGTCCTGGCTTTCAAGTTAGTTGTCAACCGTTAAGAAGCAAAGCATAAAGCCAGAAGTCATTTACCTTCAAAACCAATTTCCCTCGCTTGCTGAAGGGACAGTGGATGGATATCAAGTTGTAGAAGAGCCAGCCGAGAGGGAAGATCAGAATGCGGCCTGTGGGCAGCAGACTAAGACCTGAAGGCTGAAGCAGGGACTGTTGGAAAGAAGAAAGGGAGCCGTCCCAAGTGGGAACAGGAGTACAGGAGCGGCCCATGCAGGAGAGGGGCAAATTAGGACAAAATATATAAAAAATACTATAAGGAAACTCACTGATTTGTATGCAAACTTTAATGGTGATGATGACAATGGTGATGATGGTGGTGGTGGTGGTGATGATGATGATGATGATGATGATGATGATGACGACCATGGGCTGTGGAGATGGCTTGGCTGACAAAGCCCTTACCCCATAAAAGTGAACACTGGCGTTCAGAAGCCCAGGATGCACAAAAAAGGGTAGGCGTGGGGGCCCACCTGTAATGCCAGCTCACAGAAGGTGGAGGCAGAGGGTCCCTGGCATAAGCTGGCTAGCTATGCCAGCTGGTTAATGAGCTCTGGGTTCAGCAGGTGACCTCGCCTCAATGTGTATACACAGTAGGGAGGGATAAAGAAGACATCTGACATCAGCCTCAGGCCTGGACACTCATGCATGTGCACACAAAGAACATGCATGAATATGCACATGTGTGCACCACCTGCACACAAAAGAACGTGCATGTGTATACACATACATGCACCACATGCACACAAGAGAACATGCATGCATATACACATACATGTACAAAACAAAACATTTTAATAAAAGATCTAGAAGTGCATCTCTTCCTGAGAACCTTGTCTTATTAAGCACTCACTGTTTACAAATAAAAATATCAGCCCGGGGCCAGGGAGGTGGGTCAGTAGGTAAAGTGCCCATGATGCAAGGGTGAGGACCTGAGTTTGAATCCTCAGAACACAAGTGAAATATGCAGGCATGGCCTTTCTTGTCTGTAAACCCCAGAGTCAGCAGGGTAGAGCGGGGTCCCTCAAGCTCCTTGGCTGACCAGCCTGACTCAGTGAGAGACCCAGTTTCAAAATATCAACGGTGGAGAGGGAGCCAGGAGAGATGGCTAGCATTGACCCTGGGCTTGCAAAGCACAAGTGTGCTACACACACAACTGCATACATGTGTATACAGCCACACTAACAAAACACACACCGTACATAACGAGTATGCTAGCACTTTTACTTGCATTAAATGGAGGGCGGCCTGACAGGGGGGAAGGGCCCATGATAAAGGCAAATGCCAGAGCTCATCTCTTCAGTCTATTTTCTCCAGTGCTCCAGTCACCCCTGCTGTGACGTAGCAGTGCTTACATGTGTTGGTATTTGAAGCATACTCTTATTAATAAAAGCTGGTCACCCAGGATGAAGAGCCATTCGCTACCGTTCAGACACTGCCTTCTGGGTTTGCCCAGAGAATTGGGAGTTTCCCATGCCGGAGAAGACAGGGTGTCTCCAAAGTTCAAGGGCAGCACCGGCTGGCCTCCCTCCTGCTGTGGCCCAGCACAGCCGGCCTGAGCCTTCACAGACCATCAGCTTTCCCAAAACAGATGCAGCGGAAAAGAAGCAGCCATCAACTGATGGCAGACGCGAGCCATGGTTTAAATTTTAGGTAGAGGGTCCCTCTCTCGAAGCTGAATATAAGAACAGGCATTAGTCCAATAACAACACAATCGAAAGAGCAGTTGTCAAGCAGCCTGCAAACTTTACATTAAATGCTGCTTTCTTAAGAGGACATGCCAGGCGACACGGGGAAATGCCGCTCTCAGGAGCCTGTCACGCCGCATCTCCCTCCTCCTCTCCTGCAAGCACACTTTACAGATCAGCTTACCGGTCTGCATCCTTCTGGGACAGATGTTCCACATGACCTCAGATCGCTCCCCTCAACAGTGGAGAGTCGCTGTCCTGAACTGGTTACCCTGTCATTTTCTAAGGAAATCGACTCCTGGAACAGGCTACTAACAGGGTATTTTAGAACTTAGCACATCGTTAAAAGAAAACCAAACCCTAGAAGTGACCTCATGAAGTGATGGGGGACGTTTAAAAGGAGACTCTGCTAACATTGCAGGATGTCCCCAGCCCTGCACCTAATGACTCTTCCACTGAATGAAAGTGGGCGTGTTAATTCTTACATCTAAGCTTCCTATGACTTTAGGGTCACTGGGAACCATTCTGTCCCACACAGAGCCACATGCAGCACAGAGTCTATAGTTCTTGAAGACATTCCACACCAACCTTCTATTTTCGCACATAGTACATTCTCCATGTTCTAGGCTGCCCTGGAAACCACGGGTTAGACCATTTATTCACCTGAATGCATGTTAGAAGCAGAAGATATCCGTGTCAGATATGAGAGATTAAATGATGCTTTAAAATATATTGTAAAAGATAATTTCATTTATTCTTCATATGTTTTACCTGCATGTGTATATATATATACATATATATGTGTGTACACACACACACACACACAGACAGACAGACAGACAGACAGACAGACAGATAGATAGATAGATAGATAGATAGATAGATAGATATATGATTACCACATGTGTGCCTGGTGCCCACAGAAGCCAAATAAGGACATCAGATCCCATGGGACTAGAGTCACAGGCCATCATATAGGAGCTGAGAACAGAACCCAGGTCTTCTACAAAGCAGGAAGCTCTCCTCACCCCTGAGCCAACTCTCTAGCCCCTAAATATGGTTGTTGTTGTTGTTTAGTTTTTAATTTTAACATAGTAAAATTTCAAATTTTCCCGAGACAATAAGTAGAACTATTTTAAGGATTGATGAAATTAAACAAACAAAAACAACTAAAAATTATTTACCCCAGTGCCCCCTTCAAATCTACCGTTAGAGGCCAATCAATCCTTGATTCCTGGATTAAATCACACTCACGTCTCTACACAAGTTTCAGTGCTAATATCATAATCACATTGTCATATTATGAATTCTTTGATATGTAGAATCATAATATCTATTCTAGGAAGGCTGTATACTTATTCCTAGTTAGCGCAAAGCCCTCTGGCCAATCAGAGTCACAAAATCATCACACGATGAAGTGGTCAGGCTTGTGTAGCAGGAAGATTCTGAACTCCATTCAAAGTCAAGTCTCTTCACACCTCAGGACTCTCCAGGAAGGCCGAGGTGGAGCAGGGCCCGCCATTGCTTTGTCTGCGTCTCCTTTTCTGCCCTCCCTAGCTTGCCAGAAGCTCACAGCTCCAGGTTATACAGCAGGGCGAGGGTAGAAGCAGTCACAGCAGAGAGCTCAAGCAATTCTCAAGAGAGCGAGACCTCCAGAGGGTAGGTGTGTGCAGTGAGGCTTCCTCAGCCCCGGGGAGTAGTTAAAGCTGTCTCTGTTCTCAGGGTGCATCTTAAGTTATCGAGACTATAATTCTAATGTAAATAATGCATATCCCCTTAGCTGGTTGTTTTTAGTTTTTCTTTCCTTGGCTCCAGAGAATTTAGTGACCCAGCAAAGGCCGGGTCATGTCAGTCATCGAGGTAGTCCTTTGAGCAAACTAAAAATGTCTCTGGTGGGGCTCTTTCCCACACTAGTCTCTTCTGATCCAAGAAAGAATGCTCTCTCTCTCTCTCTCTCTCTCTCTCTCTCTCTCTCTCTCTCTCTCTCGCTCTCGCTCTCGCTCTGTGTGTGTGTGTGTGTGTGTGTGTGTGTGTGTGTCCACGTGCTTGTGTGGACAGTTCCTCAGACTCTACAGGTCAAAGAATCTCTCCCTTAGGTTCCTGTGGCATGATTTCGGAGAGTCCCCAGGCTCCAAGACCGCAGCGCTCCAATCCATCTCCTCGCACTGGGCGCCACCGCACCATTCCCAACCTCAGAGCTCTCCCCCGCCAGCCCCCAAGCACCCTTCTCTCTCAAGCCACTCTCTCAAGTTCTCCCTACTTACTCTGCAGCATCAGCCCCTTCAGTCTTTGCAGCTGGAGGTGGGCTTCACGGCCTCCCCGCCTTCTTGGTGATTCTTCGCCATGGTCAAGCACTTTACCATGGAGTGGAGGCATTCTGAGCTTTGCACAGGGTGAGGGTGGGGTGGGGGTGAGGTGGGGGTGGGGTGGGGGTGAGGTGGGGATGGGGTGGGGGTGAGGTGGGGGTGAGGTGGGGTGGGGGTGGGGTGGGGGTGTTCCTGTAATCTGGGTTCTAAGTACCTTGGCCTTCTGAAGTTGTTATTGTCCGGCTGCTATCCTAAACCTAAATCTCAGGTTGCTACGTCTTGGGAAATCACTAAGACAGAGGAAACAAGATAAACCCAAAGTGAGATGGTCTTTCTTTGGGAGCAAGATTCACCTTGTGGCCTCCTCAGAGTTCCAGAGAGAGCCCTGGATTGCCTGAAGGGTTCACAAACCCACACTCAAGCAAGCACTCTTAGTCACGGGGAAGCTCCTGGAAACCGGCTCAGGGAGACGCCCCTGCCGCTCCTCCAGTCAGGATAATTACTTTTATTCTGATAGACCAATTAAAAGCCCCTGCCAATAACCAGAACTAATCCTGGCCACAGAGTGCCAGCCACAACCGTTTAACTTTTATGGTAAGAAGCCTTTTGGGGCCAGGTGAGCTTTAATGGCTTCTCTTGTTAGTTCAGAGCCTCAGGTTAGGCCAGGAAACCTTTATCTCCGTGCGGTGTTTATACTGAAGAATGAATGGGGAAATAGTGTGCCTTTCTGTTGGTTTCTAAATCAGCAAAGCTAAGTTCTTATTAAACGCTAACAATGGGGCATCATGCTTGAAAGCGAGTCCCGGGTTCCGGGCGCTGGGCTGTGCCAACGGCGTAAGGCTGGGCTTTCAGCTCTGCGGATTCTGCAGGAATGCTTTCTGGGTTTTATATCAGAACAGGACAAGAGACGCAAACCAGCAGGGGTGTTCGTGTGGTCGAGTTACATGGCTTTTCTCTCCCATCCGACCCACAGAATACCATTGTATATACATTAGGATTTCAGTGCTTTCAAGCCAGCTTTTTTTCTAAGAAATAGGAGATTAAAGAACCGATGTCTCTAAAGAAAGAGAAATAACATGTCAGTTGTGTTTATTTGTTGGGTCACATGATTTATGCTTTCTTATGTGAAGATGGACCAGAAAAAAGGGGACACGTGACATTGTTTAGATAATCCCCAAAGAAAGTTTTAGTCTCTTCCTCGGGAGACGGGTTGCCTTTCATTTGAACTATAAATGGTTCTGACAGCTTATGGAGGAAACAAAGATTTCTTATGTCTTAAAGTATAAATTCAAGGCACACCTAATTGAGTCTCTAGAGAGGTAGAATATTTAGCATTCTAAAGCAGAAAGAAAAAATAGGATTAAGGAAGAACGTCATAAAAATGGAATTGAGGGGCCCTTTCACAAAACTCCGTGTTCATGAGATATACAAGGGTCATAGCTTAGAGCATCTACTTTCTTTTTTATCTTTTTTTTAGATTTATTTATTATTATGTAAATTCACTGTAGCTGTCTTCAGACACACCAGAAGAGGGCGTAGGATCTCATTACAGATGGTTGTGAGCCACCATGTGGTTGCTGGGATTTGAACTCAGGGTCTTCGGAAGAGCAGTCAGTGCTCTTAACCGCTGAGCCATCTCACCAGCCCGAACATCCACTTTGAATTCTTTACCTGACATCCTCCAGCCGGCGATCCTCCAGCCGGAGATTACCTCTCTGTACCTTTGTTAAGGGTCTAGCCCAGGCACGTGACAAAATAAATTAGCAGAGCTGAGCAAAACCCTTAGAACTTCGAATGTGAAACAGTTAATAAGGTTCACAAACAGATATTCTCTTTAACTACCTTCCACTCCCCCTCCCTCCTCCTCCCTCTTCCTTCCTCCCTTCCTCCTTCCTCTCTTCTTCCTTCCTTCCCTCCTTCTTTTGGGGTTAGCCTATGGCATCCACATGTCCATGCAACATGTACAAACGTGTCCACACACCTGTATGCATCCATGCACATGTGCACCTGTTCACACACGAACATATGGAAATACATTCTTCTCTTCTAGCCTTTAATTCACATGTACAGGTTGTATGTACCCATGTACACACACATTGGCACCCCCACACCACCATACACTTTCTCCTTAAGAAGACTGACTGCAACTAACCCCTGGTGAAGTAAGGACATAATGATGTGTCTTCCAGCCACCCTCAGCACAGGGAGAAAGGGAACCGCAGTGTCTCCCTCATAGAAGCCCTGCTGTGGGAGATCTTACAGCCCTGATGGCTTTCAACACAGAGGACAAAGTACTCTTCACTGTGAAGTACATTCCTCTTACTGGGGAATTTAAGACTCTGAAATTCAATGTTTACTTGTTCATCTTACATTCAAGAGCTTTTTCTTTTTCTTTCTTTCTTTTCATACATTTAATGTCTAATGCTAATGCTAAGGATTGAGTTATTTTCTCAAAAAAAAAAATTAACCTCCTAAAGGGAAGGATTTCAAAGTCATTTTAGAATGACTTCTGGGTGTTATTTTTCAGGCATCATAAAACATTTGAATTCAGCTGCTTCTGAATCCAAGTAAAACAGTCCTAAAGATAAGTGGGGGTTTGTTTCCCTGGGTTAAGGGTGTTTTTAAGTGACAGACACAAGACAATAAAAGGCTCTTTCAGGAGCATATAATCAGAACATAAACAAATTTCAAGACTGACGAAAGAATGAAAACCTAACAGGATACCCCACATTTAACACGTTCTCTACGGACTTCAGACTTCCGGGTTGGCCCTGGACTAGCCCATGTAGTCAGCCAGGCGTCATATATCAGTGTCAAACCCGACCGGCTGATACTTTTCAAGGCGCTTGGACAAGTCTTCAACAACTCAATTTACAGGAAGGCCAGACGGTGAAGGAGGAGGCAATCTCCTCTTGTGTGAATGATCTCCCTGTAGCCACTTGTACATATACATTCATCCATTCATTCAAGAAACTCTTGAGGTCACGCATCTATCTAGGGTTCCCATCCCTAGAGCCATCAGAACCACCTGGTCTCACACAGCAGCTGCTGGCTGGTCCCTTAAGGGGTGGGACTGCAGCCCTCAGCTCTTACAGCCTGATTCTGACACACACACACACACACACACACACACACACACACACACACCATGGTATTCAGTTGGTTCAGAGAGGGAGTTCACACACTACCGTGGGACAGTGTTTCTCTCCCAAGCCGAGCTGCCCTTTCATCCCAACATCCTACCGTGAGCCTGCCTTCTTACTTGGTTCCTACATATCTAAGCTGGTGACAGTGCTGGGGAGACAGGTAGTGGGGAAAGAGAGGTAGGAAAAGGCTTAGCAGTGCTGTGAAAACCCCTCTTGGCACTTTATTGCTGTGTCTGTGCTCGTGCCCAGCGATGATGAAGTACATTCACCTTCCTGAAGGTACATCCAACCGTCGATGAGGAGTCCCGACTTTCCGATGGTGAGAAAGTATGCCCCACAGTCACCCCACTTTCCAGTTTCTGTGTAGTACCAAAAAACTACATGCAATCTTCAGCATTTCACAAAATAGGCTCTGCGTTAGTCTGCCCAATTGTACCCTACATACGTGTTCTGACCGGGTCTAGGCAGCTCTGCTGCTCACGGGGTACCGTGTATTAAGCACATTTGCAGCTCCGTGTATTTTCAGTTCCTAGTGGGTTCATCAGGATGTTGCCTCAACATCTCAATATCAAGCAACATCTCTAGAGATACTGTCCCTCTAATTACGATGATACGCTTTGGACAGCAGCATATAAAATCTAGTCTTTTGCAGACAGAAACTGAGGAGATAAACATGCTTAGTGAAATACACATTGCTGAGGTTTAATCTATTGCTATGGATTGCAATGCTAAATTCTATACCCAAAGGTCTAGGCCTACGAGTGACTTCTCATGTTTACAAGCTTTTGTTGCACAAGCCTTGTTCCTTGATTTAAAACTATTGGTTAAATAAGATTGGCTACAGCCAATTGCTGAAGGGATTAGAGGGAGGGAGGTTTGGAGTGACCTGGTTGGGGGAGGAGAGACCAGGGAGAGAAGGAGGAAGAAGAGAGGAGGAGAGAAGAAACCACCATGAGGGAGATGGATAATGAGCACATGGCCAGGAGAAACAGCAAGTATGTGGGGGACACCGCTGGGGAGCTGGTCAGGCCAGTAGCTGGAAAAGTAGATTGGGGTGACCCCCAGTAATGGTCAAAGACAAAAACCATAGTCTGAGTCTCATTTATTTGTAAGCTAGTCAGAGATAAGCTTAAATTGGTTGTACTACAACACATTTATGTGGGCTCTTCTCAGTGCACATGTGCATGGAGAACACACACTGAGAAAAGCAGTCTTGCCGGACTAGGAAGTTACAAGAGATTGAGACGCAGTAGGGCTCTCTATATGCTGTGGAATACTTAGTTCAATACTGAGCCACACATACACTGAGCAAGATTTAAAGGTGAGAAGCAACAGCTGGAGGCTGGCCCGAGCTAAGCAGAAACTCATCTTCCTGCGGTTCAGAGGGACCTCAGTCTGCACCTGACATGCCACACCCAGTGCTAAGGGCTGTACTTGTTAGTGTTGGTCTAAGCAGACTAATCCTCCTCAATGCCTGCCTGAATTGGCCAAGACTTCCTCAGATCTGAAGAGATGGAGTAGCCGCCATCTCTTGTTAAGGATAAGGATGGCATCCTTTCCTCAGATCTGAAGAGAGGCGTAACCACTTCATCTTGTTAGGATAAGATGGAGTAGCCGCCTCATCTTGTTAAGGATAAGATGGAGTAACCACCTCATCTTGTTAGGGATAAGATGGAGTAACTGCCTCATCTTGTTAAGGATAAGGATGGCTTCCCCTTGTAGTGCCCTTTGCAATACTCACTGATCAGTAAACCCGAGATAGCAGTTCTCAACCTGTGGGGCACGACCCCTCTGCGTCACCTAAGGCCACTGGAAAACACAAGATATTTCCATTACAATTCATAACAAAATTACAGCTATGACGTGGCAATGAGAATAATTTTATGGTTGGGGGTCACCACAACGTGAGGAGCTGGATTAAAGGGTTGCGGCATTAGGAAGGTGGGGACCCACTGACCTAAAGGGAACACCTACAGATTAGATACTCCGAGCAATGAACAGAAATACGAGCCTTAGATTCCTGGTGTTTTATGTCTACATGCATCTTGTCTTCCATCCCCTCCATAAGTGAAGACACAGAAATCTTTCTTTTTAAAATTTTTAGATTATAATATAATTACTTCATTTCCTCCTTCCCTTTCCTCCCTCCAAACCCTCAATGTGCTCCTCTTTGCTCTCTATAATTCATAGTCTTTTTTCCATTGCTGTGGCATGCACACGTGCATATGTGTATGGATATACCTTCTTAAATACAACTGCTTGGTCCATGTAATGTCATTTGTATGTATGTTTTCAGGGCTGACCATCTGGTACTGGATAACATTGGCGCACTCTTCCCAGGTAAGACTTTTCCCCACTCAGCATTCCTTAGTTGCCTATAGTTCTTTGTGTAGGGCTGAGGCATCCAACCACTGTAGCATGTCTCATTATTTTTGTCCTTGTTCAGTTCACTTTCAGGAAGTCATATAGGTGAGACTCTGTGGGTGTAGCTTCTGGCATTTCTAGGAAACAATCTCACAGCAAACTCTCTGATTCTCTGGCTCTTACAATCTTCCTGCCCCATTCTTCTGCAATGTTCCCTGAGCCTTAGGCATGAGAATTGTTTTATAGATGTGTCTGTTGGGACTGGACTCCATAACCTGCATTTTGATTGGTTGTGGCTTTCTGTAATGTCTCCCTCTGCTGGGAAGCTATGGAAACCTTCCTTAGTAGCAAAGCTGAGCAGAGCTGCTGCTTCTTCATGCTGGATGAAGACTGGGATTTAAGGAGTTATGGGACCCCCCCTCGTGCTTGTCTCAGCTTCTGCCCTGGTTGGTTTTTATAAGGTGCACAGGCATAGATGCAGGCAAAACACCCATAGACACAAGACAATACATGAAAACTTTTAAGATTGACAAAAGAGACAAAGTATCAGAAGGAAAATTACAGCTGTTCCTCTTTGTTCTATGTAAGCAAGATTTTATAATTACATAATTAGAAAATCTAAAGCTACATAATTGTGCTCAGTCTTTCTGCGGGAACTACACAGTCCTCCAGAATAGAAATTACATATGTCCAAGGCCCTAAATGGTAAAGACAGCTCACGATATACATACTCTGTGATGTATTAAGATGTAGGGACTCCACTCCCTGATGAAATGCTACAGATAACTAGGAAGGAAACAGTGCTGGACTTTGTATTCCCAACACAGACAACTCCTAACACCCTATATAGTGACTGTAGAGACCATTTCAATCCAACAACTACACAGGAACTCTTTACTCTTAATTAAGAACATTTCACTCTCCGCTCAGGAAAGGTAGAGATGAACAAATGGAGAACTGAAATATGCCAAGGATGTGTAAGGACTGGGTTCAATTTTTAGCATTATAACACATGCACAAACAGACACACATGGACACACATACATACACACAAAGACATAAACATCCTGCCCCAAATGGTATTGATGCTTCATAAGCTATACAACATTTCTTAAATATTTTTTTAAAACTGTTAAAAAAAAAGAATACAGGATATAAGAAACCATGTGTGCCCTACACAGTTGAGACTATTGTCTCTCTGTGTCATAACTGAGAAAATTTGCTCTCCTGAGGTCTAATCTAGCCAAGGTCTTACTTTGCTTCAGTCCAGTGTGTTGCCACTGGTGTTAATGGCTACAGTATCACCTTCTCCTATTGCACAGATCTTCTCCCCAGAACATCATTTATAAAATGCCTTGTGTTAGGAATACCTCCATTAACGACTGTATTTTGTCACAGGCAGATCTAGCTACCGTCAGAACCTAACCCAATGAGGTATTTTAGGTCCAGTCTCTCAAAGCGACCTTTCTGGAAGAGATTTCACTCAAACCTTTTATGCCTCTTCCAACTCCAGCGCCAGGCCCACTAGAAACCAGTGTGTTAACTGTGACAAGGACCCCACATCCTCCCTATTGTCACGCATTTCCATATGCCCGCTCGCATGGCCACACGGAGCGTCTCCTTTACTGCCCCTTGAGTGTAAGCTTAGATACGTAGGTGCTTTGGATGGAAGGGCTCGGAAAACACGACCCGGGCTGAGCATGAACGTGTGATATGGACTACAGTGGGGTGCCAGAGTGAAAGGCTTCAGTGGCGATGGGGTAGGGGAGAAGAGGGGTGCTAGGTTAATCAAATCTAAGAATGTATTTTTTCTTCCTTATGGAAACCCACAACTTTGTAAATTAATTTAAAAATACAGCGTTTAAAAAAGGAAATCTAACACAGTTACCCTACATGGATAGAGAATGCTTCCCCGAGGGGACGCAAGTTATCAAATGAAATCCCAGCGCGAGCTATGGGGCACCTTCCTATGAGCGACTGCCTGCCCTCGCCAGGCAGCAGAAGACGCCGCCAGTGCTCGGTCGCCCACCGGCACCGGATGGTAGCACCCTATTACAGGAGACACAGAACACTTTGGTTTCAGGACATAGAGAAGCAAAGCTGAAATCGACCTAAAAACTTTCGGCTGGCTGGTTTTCATAGAGCTAGGAGTTATTCAGGCCACCCAGGCAGAAAGTACCTAGCCTCGAATTCTGAACAATGTAATACCAACTTCAGGCAAAATGCGACTGCTAACAAAAATAGCAGCCCAAGGGTTATGGAGGTGGCCCACGGCTTCCTGATTGTGTAAGATCCGAAAGAAAAAACGGGGGTACTCCAGCACCCCATGCCTCAGAAACCGGCACCCCGAAACACGAGAGACAGACCTGATGCAATTTGCAAGAGGATTTTAATTTCCAGAGCTCTGGGGGGTCACAACCTCCCCACACAGGGTAAAAGAAGTAAGCCCAGTACGGGCTGGCTTGGATTAGCCTTTTATAGACTTATAACAGAACCCGCCTACCACAAGCTTCTAAGCCAACCAGTTCAAACCATCCGAACCCGCGCTCTCTGAGAACCTATCAGCCTCTCACAGAGGCCGGAAGAACTAGTTAAGCCATTTCCGCTTACGTGGCCACCACGCGCAGGGTCACGCCCACCCTGCCCCACTGGCGTTGGGGACCCAAGTGCCCCCTAGGCAGGAGCCCCGCAGCTCCCTGCGGTGACTCTGCCAGCCCCCAGCCATGCCTGTCCCTGCCACAGCCACTCCGAGGAAGGAGACAGGAGACGGGAAAAGGCGCCAGGGACACTCCCAGAGGTTCGTGGTCAGACCCTGGAGGCAGGTGGGATATGTGCACACTTCCAGGCCAACAAGGTGTGGACTGGACCTCTGCTCCTTTGGGGTCACCCTAGACTCAGGCACGGGGGATTCCTAGCTTACAATCTTATCCTTTCAATTGGAACAAGGCCTGTTCCATAAGAGAGAATTCATGGTCAGTACTATGAACCTGGCCCACAGCCTGCAAGGTCATGGACCCCGAGTGGCAGACAAAAGGGGGGCTCTACTACTGCTGTGTGGTAACGTCAAGCTGCCATCTAAATATGTGTTCGTGCGTGGACTGGCGCGGCTTCTGCAGTGGGCATCGGCAGACGCAGAGTGCACGGGACAGATTATGGTTGAGGGCTCAGCCCGCAATGGGGCAACTTGGTTCACCCACGGCTTGAGGAGCACTGCAGAGGAGCGGGGTGCAAAAATAAGTAAGAGAGGGTAGGGAACAACGCTGTGAGATGCTGCCTTGGCAACACTACCTGGATTCGATGGGTCAGAAGGGGGAAAAGGTTCAGGGAGGCTGAAGAGGGATGCCGGGGTACCTGGGGTGAGTGGGGGTTACAGAAATACAGCGTGCGCCTGTAAACTGCCAAAGAACAAATTAGAGGTGTGTGTGTGTGTGTGTGTGTGTGTGTGTGCGCGCGCGCCCGCCCGCAGGTAGTATGACACAGCTGGCATCTTTGGAGCAGTATCAATGAATGAGCATTATCCCACCAGGACTCGAGGTGGCCCGCAGAGGACCCATGAGTAGGCATGGTCAGGACTCGTACTTACAGCAGTGGTGGTAAGCAGACTCCATTTTTTAATAGAAAGTCTCAAGTACATCACAAGAACCATACCCTAAAGACTGTGTTTTCACTCTAAAATTAGAAAACATAGGTTTTTCTGATTGGGGCTGGGGAAACTACCAACCTGTCTAAATTAATAAAAAAAAAAAAAAAAAGTTTTAAGCTATAATAAGTTTCTGCTAAAATCCTTTATAAGCAAAAAAGGTTTGGAAAGGCAGACTATGAAGAGGGTGACATTTAAGCAAAGCCACAGTCAGGTAGGTCTGGTGGCTTCCCTCGACCCAGATTTGTCCGTGAGCACCAAAAACCAAGATCCACAAAGCAGCGGCTTCCTCCCGTCGGTTTAAACGAACTTATTTTACGCAGAAACTCTAAGTGCCCCAGCAAAGAAAATAAGTCCTCACATGAAACCCAAACCGTTTCGGTAACCAAATACCTAAGGACAGTCTGAGGGACTGTGACTTAAGAGAAATGCATGTGGAAGGCTTTTTTTTTTTTTTTTTTTTTTTTTTTGCACAGGTTTCTAACTTCAGCAAGAAATCCCCAGACCCTGGGCCCTACTAAAGGTAAAAGGAATTCTAAATTGCTCCCCCGGTAATTCTCAGCCTTGAGTGTACACTGAAGTTGCCTAAAAAAGATCTTTTTTCACGTTGAATACCATTGCCTGGACCTCGCCCAAGGTCAATTAACCCAGAATCCCTGGTATGCAGCCCAGGCACTGCTAGCCTCGCAAGCCCCCTAAGGTTCCACTGTGTAGCAGGGCTGATAACCTACTAAATAACCTTCAAAATCTTCTGAAAGGTGAACAGCAGCGACTGCAACTACTGTGTCTGAGCGTCAGTGCTGACAGAAGAGAGTATTTTAGGGAGTTAACATTTTGTTTGAGAATTTAATAAATGCACACAAACGTATTTTGAAAGCCTGCCCACAGTCCAGTTCCAGTTCCTTCCCCACCCCACCAGTCTCTCCCATGCTCATGTGGTTTTTGTTTTAAACCTACCGCGTGCGTGCGTGCGTGCGTGCGTGCGTGGGTGTAGGCCCCCTACTGCAGTATTGGGAGCCTTTCCGGACTGTTTCCTTGAAGACTCTCCTCCCCCCAGCAGCCATCAACTGCCAGCAGCTCCGCGGCTCTGCGAAGCAGGGCCTCCCCTCCATGCCCCAGGGCTCGCCTTGCGCATGCAGTAGCCACAGCCACTGTGAATTCCTACTTGCTTTGTTGTGTCTAGAAAACACTTTGCTTCAGTCATCCACTGCCCCTGGCTCTTTAAGTCTTGCCACCCTGTTCTGTGATGACCCAAGCCTTGGCCGGGGAGCAGGAGGGGGAGGGGGAAGTGATGTGATATAGGTGTAATGCAGATTAATTTTTTTCTGCTAATGTTAGGTTGTTCTTCTAATGTGTTTAGTGCATGATGCTGAAGTCCTTCAAGCTACGAGGGATGCCGTTTACTGCGTTGCACTTTACACGTGTTTGCTTACCTGGTGCCACGCCCTGGGCTGGGCAAGGCTGACCTCATCTAACCCCCAACACTGACAAACTTATCACTAATCTTCATTATTCTTCAAAAATAATTATTAAATGCATTAACTCAAGGCAGATGACAAGGGGCTCATTTCCCCAGCAGAGTCGGCAAGGATAGGAGCGAGAATTAAACCTAATCGCAAAGTTATGCCCTTTCCGCTTTCTTTTAATTGCGCACTGAAGTTCTGAAAGATGCTAATAACGTGCTTCACAAGCCTGAAGGCTATAAAGTGTAGACACACACACACACACACACACACACTCACACACACTCACACACACACACACACACACACACACACACACACACGGCACAAGCAGAATCGGCTTCCTTGTCGTCTTCCCTGCTGCGAGCAATAAAGTACCGCTGACTGTGGACATCCCTGACCCCTGCTCCTCCGCCATCAGTTCCAAGCCCGGGAGACAAAAATTAGCAGCTTTTTTCTTTTCTTTCTTTCTCTTTCTTTTATTCTTTCTTTCTTTCTTTCTTTCTTTCTTCCTTCCTTCCTTCCTTCCTTCCTTCCTTTCTCTTTCTTTCTTTCCTTCCTTCCTTCCTTCTTTCTTTCTTTCTCTCTCTTTTTCTTTCTTTCCTTTCTTTCTTTCTTTCTTTCTTTCTTTCTTTCTTTCTTTCTTTCTTTCTTTCTTTCTTTCCTTCTTTCTTTCTTTTTTTTTTTTTTTTTGAGGCAGGGTTTCTCTGTATAGCCTGGCTGTCCTAGAACTCACTCTGTAGACCAGGCTGGCCTCGAACTCAGACATCCACCTGCCTCTGCCTCCCAGAGCACTGGGATTACAGGCGTGCGCCACCACCGCCCGGCTCAGCTTTTTTCTTATTCCAAAAGGATTTGCAGTGGTTGGCTGAGGAATGAGTCTGGTCAGGAGCAGACACCATTTTAAAACAGAATGTCCGAGTATATCGCAGGGACAGTAAGTTAAAGACTGTGTTTTTACTCTAAGTTCAGAAAAGCTAGGTTTCTTCTTTTGAGAGGAATTCTGTATCAACATGTACACACTTTACAATTCTTTTTAAACTGCACAGTACAATATACAAACGTGTCCTGACTTCCTCTAGGCCTGTGGACAGATCTGAGTTACTCTTGATCACGTTGTTACAGAAACATTAGAAGGACTAACCCATAAACTGTCAATTAAAGCTCTGCCCTTCCCACTGTCCCCTGGGACTCCAGGCTTGTAAGAGACTCACAGCCAGACTTAGGATGAGTTATATCTACTTTATTCAAAAGCCTTACTAAATATTCAAAGGACACTTTCACCTTAATAAAATATTAGAAATGTTTAAAAATATGTCCAAAGGCCAACAGTGTATGGACACGGTCTGCAGCCAGCGACGCGTCTTCATGAGCCTGAGCCGCCTCTCCTCTTGCTCAGAAGGTGTCCGTCCCTGAGGACTCGGCGCCGCCAGGCATGGAGCTGGTGCTCAGGGACTGAGAGCAGTCCTCGAGGTTCGCGGAGGGTAGCGTCACAGACATCCTAGCGGGTGACACATGTGCACTGAGGAGCGGATCCGCCGGGCCACCTGCACAAAGGAGAGAGACATCAGACAGCGGCTGCTCACGTGCGCCTCCCTCCCACACTGCATGGAGACCCGAGAAGGAGCATCACATACAAAGAAACGTCTTTTCTCAAGATGCTTAGAATTTCCCTTTACCATGGATCTCTTGAAGGCAACATTTTACACAGGATCAAGCAATACAAATTCTGGAACTCAAGACTGGGATTTTTCCCCACTGAGTTCAGAGGGGAGCGAGCTGAGAAGAAAGGGCTCAGCAGGAATAGAAGGGGGACTAAAGGGTGACAGGGGAACCGTCACAGCTATGTACGACACTGTCCGAACAGTTACTACAAAACTGTTGTACAGATGCTAAGTCAGACTAGATGCTAGTGAGTCTAGTCCCTGCTCTCGTCACTTGGGGTGAACCACTACTCACCACTCCAAGTTCAGTGTTTTCGTGTTCAATAGAACAGAACACACCTTCAGAGCCCACGGAAAATGACCTCACAGAGGAGCTCAGCACTGTCGACATCATCAAACCACAAAAGCCCACTGCAGTGAGTGCCCAGAGACCGAGCCACTGTCTCCAAAGAGACCCTGATATCACTCTCACCGCACCAGTGACCGGGGGCCACTGCAACAGCTGCAGTAGAGTGTACACTGATTATAGAATGACTGAAAAAGAAGCGGTGAGGAGGGAGAGACGGCTCTGAAGCCAGGCGTGGCGCTGGTCTCTAACCCCACACTGAGGAAGCTGGAGGAGGAGGAGGGTGGTGAGCTGAAGTGGCCTGTTTAAAAAATAAAACGAAAACATCCCAAACTGAAGTCCAGCTCTGTCAAAGCACTGTGCTTATCCTCTTCCCTCTACTAAATGAACTCTCAGTTCAAGAGATGTGTTAACGACTGCTTGCTGATGGGTCCCTACCAGCACTACATCAGTAGTTAGCACTTATACAACGTTCCACTCCCCGAACTGCACACAGTATTAGACCTACAGGAACAGGATAAAAATCAAAATAAAGCACATCTAAGGATAGTTGTAGGATATAATTATAGTTAAAATTCACCAATGTTTTACAAAGCTATGATCTAGAGTATACAAAATATCCAAGAGAGGCATCCAATAAAGAAACATCCAATAGCACAGTTTAATTTATAATAATGTTACAAATAAAGTTACTCCAGGACTGACTGGAGTCTACAGCTGATAGATGTTCCACCGGTACACTCCACTCCTTGAGTTACTCAGCTATCCAAAACGACACTGTTGCCACATAGTTATCTAATTGAACAAAATTGCTTTATATAATCTATATGCATAAATTCACATATTAAATTGTTCAGTATGACCGCTTTTATTCTGATTAGCAAGTGATACAAAATGATAACTTCTTATACTTGTTGCCTCATAATTAAATACTAACAAAAAATTTTTAAAGACCTTTTGCCCATCTCTTATCTAATAATGATTCTGTGGGACAAACCAGATGACGGAGACGGATGTTGAACTGGCTTTTGAAATGTGTGCTGTGTAAACAGCTGTATGAAGCTGCTGTGCATCCAGAGCTAAGATGACACAGACCAGATACAAGGATGAAAGGCAATGCCCATTCTCAAGATGTTCCTAGCATCACAGTACAGATAGGGGGTGCGCAATTAAAGTCATGGAGAAGCAGCTGTGGAGCTGGGACTTGGAAGTGCTGGGAAGGCAATAACAGAAAGGAGAACAGAACAGACTTAGGCACTGTGTTCTGGTGCCAAATACAGACTGGTCTGAAAGAAGAGTGAGCTCTGAGATGCCCAGCTCTGAAAAGCTGGCCTTATACAGGGCGACATGGAGAACTCACAAAACATCTCAAAGAAAATACTAATGTGAACAAACGCATTTTAGAAAAGATATATGTAAGAACGAGCAGAGGGGCCCACAGCAATGGCCAGAGCCCAGTCTGGAGGGAGCCTGCACGCAGGAGGCCCCGAGCGTGGTGCCGCTCACATGGCAGGTCTGATGGACCGAGCAGACGGGAGCGAGAGGCCAATGGAGGGTACAGAGATCAAAGATACCGGACTCTTATCCCTTTATCAATAGAGATGCCCACAAGATGCGAGAATGGCTTTCCAGCAGGCAACTGGAGTGAAGCTTCCAAAGACTGTAGAGCAGTTTTTAAAGACACAGCATGAGTAGTCAGCCACAGACAGATTAGTGTAACAGGCTACAATCACTTGGGTTAAATGAAATGAGAACATGGTGGGAGATGTTCGCGGCACTGAGAAATGGGGAGAGAGAGAAGGTCATAGGAAAGTATTCAAGAAGAGACTGTCAAAAGGAAGCTGAGCATAATTTGTCTAATTCAAAATTGGTAGAGCTGGTTGCAACTGTCTTTAATTACAATAAAAAGGAACTGGAGGTAATTTCCTGTTGGTGGTGTGTATTGACAGTGGCAGTTAAGGAGAGGAACACTTCAAGCACTGGTTCCTTTCCTTTATAAAACTTTTTCATAGGAGTGCATGTGTATATGATATGTGCGGGGGCATATACATGCCACAGTGCACATGTGAAGGTCAGAGGACAACTCTGTTGAGCTGGTTCTCGCCCTTTACCTCTGTGTGGGTCTGGGGGATGGGACTCAGGTCTCCAGGCTTGTATATCCCATGAGTCCCAACTAGTCCCTTAAGGACAGGTCACAGTTAAGGACCAATGAGGCCAGCTTGGGACCATGCCCTGAAGGCTGCTGTGCAGGGGGGAGTAAAGGAAAGATAATGGATAATGGAGCAGAGGAGCAGGGCTCTCCCCAGCCCTCTCCGGCCTCCCACACACCCAGTGAGCATCCTCTGTGAGCCGGCATTGCTCTAGACGCCACAGCATACAGCAGTGAAGGAAACAGACGTTCCAACCTTCTGATCTCACAAAGTGAGCGGATGTATGACAGGACTGGAAGAGCACAGTGCACTCACCCAGCTAAAGATGCAGGCAAGGGCAGGAGACGGGGAGGGGCTGTAGGTAGCCATATACAGTTTCTGAAACCCATTCTCAGCTGTGAGATGGCCTCAAAGGGTTTATGAGTATTAGGCAGGGTCATCTGAAGTGATATTTGCTACTGGAACACAGAAAGGTCACTCAAATAAGTCAGCTCTGACTCCTAGGTACTCAACAGGAGCCATCCCAAAAGCCATCGGCCCTGGGGGAGGGCTACAAAAGGCACTGTTCTGTAAGGAGAATGAGAGCTTGCATGGACACTAGCAAGGGCACAAAGGAGGGCTGGGGATGGATGGAGCTTAGTGTGTAGTGCTTGTCTAGCACACACAACCTTGGGTTTCATCTCCAGCATTAGGCCACATGTGCTACGGAACCTGAAACAGTGGTATTCAGGAGTGGACGGAGTGGGGTTAGAGTTAGCCGGGGCTAATGAGACCCTCAACCTGAGCTATGTGAGACCCTCAGCCTGGGCTATGTGAGACCCTCAACCTGGGCTATGTGAGACCCTCAGCCTGGGCTATGTGAGACCCTCAGCCTGGGCTATGTGAGACCCTCAACCTGGGCTATGTGAGACCCTCAGCCTGGGCTATGTGAGACCCTCAGCCTGGGCTATGTGAGACCCTCAACCTGGGCTATGTGAGACCCTCAGCTTGGGCTATGTGAGACCCTCAGCCTGGGCTATATGAGACCCTCAGCATGGGTTATGTGAGACCCTTAGCCTGGGCTATGTGAGATTCTCAGCCTGGGCTATGTGAGATCCTCAGCCTGGGCTACATATGACCTTGTACTCTGGAAGGCCTCCAAATAGGTATATAATGATTTTAAATAAAAATTACACCAATAAAAGGTACCATTTTATATAATGCTATTTGCTGATATATACTCTGGGAAGGCTTTTTAAAAGTTCATGAAAGTTTTTAAATAACTACAGCTTTAGAACTTTAAAAGAAAAAGTTTTAGACAGGATATTTTAAAAAGTACCACTTGATTACTGTTAACAGACAAAAAGGCTAACACATTCACACCCAGTTACAGCTGTCATAGAGCAAAAGAAAAAAAAAACATAAAGACCAGAACATCTTAATAAATCACCATTAGAGCAATATATATTTTTCTGCCTATATTAAATATAGCTTGATGCTTTAAAGTTTAACTTTAGAATTTCCAGTTGTGTCATTACTCTATGATGTCATTGTTTCAACAGCTGGTTTGAGTCTGAAAACAAGACGACTCCTTGATCGCAGGGGTATGCAGTGTGTCGTCAGGCCTGGCGTGCACTTAGGCTGACGCCAGAATCAGACTCTAGATCTGACACTTCCCGAGACATAACTTAATATACTTTTAGAACATTCAAAATATCAAAATTTTGCTTTAAAATACTGAAAATTCATATTTTCCATTCTCTGCTGCTGGGTTTATAAGACTAAGGAATGCAAAACCTAAAAGCAGTTTATGTGAAGTAAATCAACACTTTTTTTCCCAGACAGGGTCTTTCAATGTAACTCTGTCTCGGGACTCACTCTGTAGACCAGGCTGGCCTCAGACTCACAGAGATCCATCTACCTCTGCCTGCCAAGTGCTAGGATTAAAGATGTGCACTGCTACACCTGACTCAATACAGAATTTTTAGTGCTCATTTAGATATATGTGTATTTATTACATGTATTTTAGAAATATTAATAGTTAAGCATCTTACAAGCCTTCTGGGTTAGAGAATCTGGGGTTGTAGATTATGAGTCCAAATCTTAATGCCTGGTGACCCGTTTTAGATCTCTGACCTGCAAGCTAAGAGGACCCCAAGCACAGCACAGCCTTCCTCAACAGCAGAGACAGAGAGAAGCCTTTTCCTTTTGTGGGCAGATCCAAAGAGGGCACACAGTCAGGCGTGCCTCATCCTGATACGTGGCCTTGGCTCAAGACACAAGGATAAATTACAGAGTCTACAAGACGACTGCGCAGTGGTAAGACATTTGACTGTCTCCATTTGGGTTTTTGTGTTTGTTTGTTTGTTTTTTTTTACATGTCAATAAAGACTAGTTTCTTATAAACTGTGGAGTTAGAGATAAAGTTTAAAAGAACCAACCGTAATCTTTAATCCAGGTCCATGGAATGTCCTAATTAGCCCAGGGGAATGAATACCATAAAACTATAAAACTTATTTCACCTATGTAGAGTTTGGGAAAGAGACAGTTATCACTGTTTACGGGTTTATGGGTCAAACAGTCTATAACTACTTTATTAAAAGATATGTTTCTTAATTCTCAGAACATTTAGTATATTTTGACCATACTCACCTTCAAATTCCCCCCAGATCGCCCCCACCTTGCTACACCTCCAACTTCAAGTTTTCTTTTTTCATTTTATTTTAATCCCTTAAACCATTCACTTAGATATTCCAGCCCAGCAGGTATACCCCGCCCGCTGCACTCTTCCCAGCAGCAGGGGTAAAATGTTAGGAATGCCTTTCCTTGTCAATACTGGATGACACTTGACTGTGCTACTTACCAAGCTGGACTGTAATTAGTTCTTTATGTGTAATATCCAGTGAACGGCATCTTCCTCAAGAGCATGGATAGGGACTGAGTCATCTCAATGACTAGCATAGTAGATTCACAAGATGTTTTGTTTTATGTTTTTTGACACAGGGTCTTGATACATAGCCCCATCTGTCCTGAGACTCACTATGTCTATAAGGTTGGCCTTGAACTCAAAGAGATCACCTGCCTCTGCCTCCCCAGTGCTGGAACTAAAGGCGTGCACCACTGCACTGCCCAGCCCCACTAGCTTGTGTATCCGCTATGCTGTTGAGCATGGGCTTGCTCCCAGGGACTGCCTCGTTTGCCTCTGCTTTCTACAAAGTTCTAGCTTGATCCTAGGCGCGTAGGGGCTCTTGAAATCAAGTAAACTAACAAGAAGAAGTAAAGTAACCTTCTTCTTCCTGGAGCCTGTGGCTCTTCCAACGGCTTGCTCGTGTTCACCCTCCACCTTGTTTTAAAACTATCGACTATTCCCAGCAATGCAGTGGCTCTCCAGCTGTCTGAAAGCGCTGCAGCGGCTCCGTGGTGTTTTATTAGGCTCTGGAAGCATTTTTCCCTGTCCACCTTGGTCTCATCTGCTCTTGCTTCAATCCCTTGTGTATGCAGCTGCTGACCCCTCCTGCTGCATTAAACTCTCCTCGCATACTTAACCCACCTGAGGACTGCAACTCGGTGCTTGAGAGCAAATGCTCCATGTTTTGATGCAGCACTCTGGTCTTGCCGCTCAGGATCATGGGTAACATTGTATATGCCTTCACTTTCTACAACTGCTAGTAACATTTTATCTTTCATACTTAAAGGATTATTTTAAAATGTTATACAATATCTTATTGTCTGCATTTGGCTATGAGCTGTTTAATGGCTGAGCTCTCTTCCTGACCTTCTGTATCCTCTGCTGAAGGGTATTTCAGACATATAAGCACATAAGCCCTGCTGTATTTGAGTTTATTACTGCTTGTTTTTCAAATGAATTGACAAATGCTTATCTTAAAATTTACAATTTAAGATAAAAACATAGAAGCTTACACAGGAGAAATGAAAGCCCAGGCACCTGTGAAAACACCCGGCCCCTTTCCCTAATGCAGTAACAGTTAATGTCAAAGACTTGTTTCTTCTTAGGCCAGCTTCCAGCTGCTCGCTTTGTTTAAAACTGACTTCAAAGTTTACACTCTATCCTGTCCCAACAAATAACCTTCCCCAGATGGAACTACCATGCATTACCCTCTTCCCCAGATGGAACTACCATGCATTACCCTCTTCCCCAGATGGAACTACCACCCATTACCCTCGGTGCCCTGAACACCACACCTGCAGCTTTGCATTCAGCATTTTACAAACTTTCCACAGGGATGAAGGTTTTTCCCTTGGCCTCTAATGTACCTTTTAGAGAGCTGATGTCCTTAATCCTGTGGGTGAGTCTGCACACACTTTAGAAGGGTTAAAAATGGGCACCAGTTTCCTATTGTTCCTGTTGTGCTCATGATAAGAGAGATGCCACGGTATGGAAGTGCAAGAAACATTGTGAGCTCCAAATGCAGGACTTTTAAAATATCAACCTCACCTGTACATATAGAGGCAAGACACACACTGGACTCATTCTGTGTCCTACCCACGGCACCCAGTGGATCTACGTTAAAACAAAGCTCTGCCTCTCCCCACCCCAGTAAAATATCAATTAGGCAGAGAAATAATCACAATTCCTATTCACAAAAAAGAACTCAGACCCAATGCACTTATTCCGTTAGTTCCTCCCATAAAAAGGTCAACACGAGGCTTCATCTAGTGACCTTAGTAAAGAAGGAAGTCAAACACACGAATGGAAGGACTGTCAGCGAGAGACCTTGCCTAACTGATTCTTATCTTTATCCAAACGATGCGATGAGAGGAAGCGAGGAGCCATGGAGGAAACTGCAGGAAACTGCAGAATTAAACCAATTCTTAAAAAGCGGGCGGAACTCAGGAGCTGTTTCTTAGAGGGTTATCATTTGCATTCTATAACTCACCTAAGGATTTAATCATTACAAAAAGAAGTTGAGGACCTCCTCCGCCCTAGCCAGCTGAGGCCACACTGGAAAACAGCCAGCTCTCAAGCACAAAGGCAGCACAGCACACTACTGAGCCGGGAAGGAAGAGCAGCTCAATGAAATGAGCAGGCATCTCTTCATGTCGAGGAAGGAAGAAAAGCAGAGAAAAGTAAAATCATTCGTGGCCTATACACAGGCTGAATTTTCCTAATCTAAACTCTGACAACCAAAACACTGCAAAAATCAGCAAAATCTGACAGCCAACTCACAATGGAAAATTCCACATCTGACCTCATGCTGTGGCCACAGACATTTTTGTAGACTAAAAAAAAAAAAAAATTGTATAAAATTATCTCCAAGCTATGAGGTAAGGTATGTGTGACACATAGTGATTTTCATGCTTAACCATGGGTACCACCCCTAGATAACATGATCTATATACCAATATTCTGAAATTTAAATAATCTAACTAAAACATTCCTGTCCCAAGCATTTTAGATAAAACTATTTAACCTACAGTTCTCAAGCCAATAAAATGCCCTGAACACCAAGAACCAGACCACAATGATAGCATGATGTCAACCTGCACTCCAAATTACAATCAACAACCACCAACTATTGTTTCAAGCAAACTCTCGGAGCTGAGCAATAGGAGGGGAAATGTGTCACAGAGTACAAGCAGTATTTCTTCTATCAGTTTCTCTATGATACAAAAACCTGTCTCTCAAGCTTCTAATTGCACTTATGTGTTTGTGTTGGGGATACGTGCACAGCTTTGGTAGTCATTCCTCTCTGTCCCCCACACGGGTCCGAGAGATTGAACTAAGGTCATCAGAGGCGAGGAAGGAGCTTCAATCACTGAGCCATCTTGCTGGTCCTTAAGCTTTCTTTCATTCAATAAGAATTTCAGGTAAACTTTATAAGAAGATGAGACGTAAATGACCAACACTGTGAGACTTAGGCCAGGCTTACTGGCTCACATCTGTAGCAACACAATCAAAAGTTTACATGGTGCCGGGCGGTGGTGGCGCACACCTTTAATCCCAGCACTTGGGAGGCAGAGGCAGGCGAATTTCTGAGTTCGAAGCCAGCCTGGTCTACAGAGTGAGTTCCAGGACAGCCAGGGCTACATAGAGAAACCCTGTCTCGAAAAACCAAAAAAAAAAAAAAGTTACATGGCAGTGGTTTCTCAATCTGTGGGTGTGACCCTCTGGGGGTCCACCAACCCTTTTACAGGAGTCACCTACGACCATCAGAAAGCAGATATTTACATTATGATTCCTAACAGTAGCAAAATTACAGTCATGAAGTAGTAATAAAAGATAATTTTATGCTTGGGGGGGTCACAATAACATGAGGAACTGTATTGAAAGGTCACAGCATTAGGAACATTGAGAACCACTGTTATATAGTGAGATGCTGGTTTTAAAAAAGAAATTACAAAGATTATAAACAGTACACATTTCATTTTTCTGGGCCACACAATCTGACTGGGGACATTCAGTTCACATTATTATACTACAGAAAACATCTGAAAATTAAGTGTTTTAAAGTATGAAATGCACAGAACAAATCAAGACAAAGACACCAAAGTTCACAAAGGATACTTTTAAAAGAAAAGCAGGCTTTATGAAGAGGATGGTAACTACAAGTTACACATTCAACATCTGTGTAGAGGCCCAGAGTTAACACGCACCTTTGACAGCACACTTGCACTAACTGTGGTGTGCCTCTGCTCACTTCCTGCTCTGCCTCAGTCTCCCAGAGTGAGGAGAGAAACTACTGTCTGGTCCCTCTGGCTTAACAGACTAAAAATATAAGCATTCTGGTGAAGGCCCTTCATTAAAGAGCCATCTGCATCCACAGAGCGTCCTTCCTGACGGCCAGGGTCCTCTGTAAACCCAGCACACTCCTGAAGCCAGGTTAAGGACTCAGGGGACACCGCACACTGGAAGTGTCACAAGAACCATCACAACTGCTGATGCTTCCATCATAGACCAGGGTTAAGAGCCCTTGCTGCAGAATACCTGCGTGGGGTTTCCTGCACCTACACAGGGACCTAACAACCATCAGTAACTCCAGTCCCAGGAGATCTGGCACCCTCTGTGGCCTCTGATGGCAACACACACACACACTGCATTTACACACATGGAGCTAAAACGCCCATACACATAAAATACAAAATATAAAATTAATAATTCTTAGAAAAAGATCCACTTGACAGAAACACAAAATACCCCTCCACCAAAACTGGGGAAGAATCAAGGTATCTCATAATATTCCTTCTAATAGAAACCGCTATATCAATGTTAGAGCTAACTGTAATTTATTCTCTGACAAGAAGCCGTTTCTCAGCTCCCGTGTGTTAGATGGGAGTCCTGGATGAGGGGCTCTTGCTCTACAGCTGAGAGAGATGACCTATAGCCAAGTCTATGCCACCTGAGAGCCAGTGACCAGGCTTGTAGGCTGCTACCACACCTTACCTTATCCTGATGGATAAGGGCATGGAAGAAAGCAATATGCACTGGTACTGAAGCCAGAGGGTGAAAGACATGTCTGTCTGATCCATACACTTCTATGGACATTCTGAGTGGGTAATACGGACTGCAAAGTGAGTCTACCATGCACAAGTGCTTCTATATCATGGGTGTAACTTGGAACAGGCTTGTTAGCCTTTACCTAAAAGTCTGAAGACAGCACGGAATAACGAGATAGTGACTTTACATTTGGAAACAGAACCCTAAGTCAGGAGAGCGAGCATCTTGCTGAGTGAAAACACTCAGGATAGATTCAATTTTAATATAAATTTGAGTTCACTGAGAAGAAAAATTAAGACTATTATTAGGGTATTTAAAAATAAATTAAAAATGTGTTAGTGTTTTTAAACAAGCACTCTTCTACATTAAGTTGTTGGCTCTGTGTCTAAGAGAGCCAACGCTCTGAAATAACAGCACTTTCAGAGACAGCATCTGGGAGCACAGAAGCATCTATCCAACTGCCAAAAAGTTGCTGTTTAATCCAGGAAATTGATGAAGGACCCATCTACTCTGAATACAGACCACAATTTACTTTAGTAATGTACATGTAATATTAAAACTCATTTAAAAGCAGTTAAGTGTGTGAACGCACTGCCCCGCGGTGTTATGACAGGGAGTGCCTGCCTTTTAGGGGCAAGAATGTCTGGAGGGACATTCCACCACCACAGTCTGGTTGAGATCGGAGAGACCATGTTTTAGTAGACAGCTTTATCTACAGTGAACTTCCTGTTGGTTCAAGCGCCTGTGAGACAGCTACTAAAACAAATTCCCCCCAGACAACCTTTTATAAAAGCATGCCATAATGGTTTTAAAATAAAAGAAACTTAAAAAAAGTTACAATAGGTTCGCCTATGAAAGAAGCCATGCACGCTGTATGATTTCATTTACATAAAGCACACAATCAAACAAGTCCTAAAAGTCAGAAGAGTGGTATGTCCTTGTGGGTGGGAGGTAGGATGGAGAGAGAACACGAGCCTGGGCCACACACTGACCTCCCCAGCTGGACACTGGCTGTGCACGTGTGCTCTGCTAGTGCTGGTCCTTTGAGCAGGAGTAAGCTCACAGGCCATGTGCACTTTTCTATATACATATATGTTATTCATGCATAAAATAATTAAAGTTGGAAAAACCTATAGGGTTAGTTTTAGCAATTAAAGGGGAGTATATTTGAGGTTTTAACCAATTCTTAATGATGATGTAACATTTTGTTACTGCCAAGTGGAATTCAAATATGAACTCCTTTAAACTCTAATGCTATGCACGAACCTCTTCAGAGGCAAAGATTAGTTTTTGTTTTTACTATCCAGAGCAATGACAATTAGCTACCTACATTAATTAAAAACAAACCATAAGTGAAAAAAGATAAAAACTAAATAAAAACAAACTAACTTTAATCTTGAAATATTTCTGAGCTCTTACTACATTCTGTACATCTTCTTCACAGTTTCCTAGGGAACGTCACTCTAACGGCATTTGACTACAACTAACTCTTACTCAACGCTCATTCCCGTGACTTCATTTGGCAATCCTGCACCAGGCCACAGAGCGCAGGCACAGTCTCAGCTGCAGTGTTCTTTCTTGTGACGATTGGCAGCCGCAAAGGCTGGAAACAAAGAAAGTAACGTTTATAAAGAAAGCTGGAGCTAAAGCTAAGAGTCTGTAGATAGGAAATCTGTTTTCTGAGATGTTTCCTTCCTAAACACGAGAATTTCTCCAAAATTATGTCTCACAATCATCACTACAAATCCACAATATCATCTGTGCCATCTTAAAAGTGGTTTCTGCCACACTAGTCACTCCTAACTAAATTTGAGAATGAAAATTAAACTGACAGTGACCAGTTCTCCTCCCTAAGGTTGGACCTGGTAACTTTTAGAAGAGTCACAGAATGAAAAATGAGTGTACACACACACACACACACACACACACACACACACAGAGGAAGCCACTAGAAAATTAGAACAACATTCCATACCCTAAAACAGGAGCTCGAAAGATGTGCCACTGTTGTAAGTTTCAGGCATGGGGAAGGAGGGTGGCTTCTGCTCACGGCATAAGAAGCCATCAGCAGCAGGAGTAGGAGCCTTCCAGGTTCTCCATCACCACTCCTCTGATAACAGCGCCAAGCTGTGAGATGCAGCTGTGAGGCCCTGGCAGCAAGGCAGTCACAGCGGCGTGCTTCGCTAGCCCAGCTCTGGAGTATAGTGTACAGAGAAGCAGCGTGGCTGGTGTGAAAACAGTCTGATACAAACCAGATGGAACTAGGAGATGGGCAACACAAAGGGAAACAATCGGCCCATTCAACAAAGTCAGGCCCCCGCCCCAGAGAATTCACTCAAGACAGTAACAGTCGCCCTCAGTTGATACAAGCCATGTGGATATAGTTGAAAGAATTGTTTGTCCTCAGACTAAACAAAGTTTTGATTTCTAAATTCTTTTTTTTTTTGATTTCTAAATTCTTATATTCATTAATTGCAGCTTGGTGTAGTGTTGGCTTTTCACCTTCCCTCTTTTCTTCCTTCCTTTCTTTCTCCCCCCAAAATAAGTATTTCACTTACAGAATATATGTATTTTGTGACATCACAGCAATACATGGAAACTAATTTTGTGCTGCTTCCTGTACAGTGTTACAGACACAAACAAGCTAAACCATTTCAGGAAACTGGCACAGTTGATGATTGATTACAATGACACAGTACTTAGAATAGTCAACACAGTATTTCTAGGACCACCTAAGTTCTCACTGGCATGAAAGGCTCCCAACAGAACTATACTGCTACCCAAATATGTTCCCAGAGTCTCATGTGATAAGGTATTATTGCAATTATATTAACAGGGAAAAAAAAGTGTCTATGTCCCATCTGTTGATTTGGGCTGAGAAGCTGACAACAACTGGATTTTAAGAACTTTTCGGTGGTAACAGCCACTTTAGAACCTTCTGCTAGCATGACTCCAAATAGCACATATATGTATACATAGCACATATATGTATACATATACACACATTATTAGTTTTCCTGAGCTATTACAGAGCAAATGGCCCTTCATCTTAAATTGAAGAGTAATTATGGTTCCACACACATATCTTTTAAGAAAGTACTTCTTTTCTTTATTTTTCTTATAGAAGATTTCCTGTGTTTGCCTTTTGCCATAGAGTTTGGGTTAGTTATTTTCCTTTGAGCAATGTATGGTTTCCCCATACCTGTGTACTCGGATCCAGCCTGAGTCAGGGTGTCACAGAGCATGCGTGCGTGCGTGCTGAGTCCTGAATGATCACTTCTCTTTTGGATTTAAAGTTTGAGAGACGGACCTGGGGAGGCGGCCCAGCATTTGCCACAAAAGCTCAGTTCCACCTCCACTTAGAAGCTGGACGTGGCTATAACACTAGAGACGGACGGCACTCTGGCCAGCGAGCCTGGATACAATAAGGACAGCTGAGGTACAGCTGGGCGAACTCTAGCTACTACTTCCATAGTTCCTAATATGCCACATCCTAGGCATGCTTTTCTTTAATGACTCTATCAACCTAATGAAGGCTGTATCACACCACAGGTCAGAAAATCAGAGAGGATAAGCAACATGTTCAAACTCACCAGCTGAGGATGGTTTTAACCTAGGCAGCCTGACTCCAGACTGCATGCTCTCTATGCTGACCTGGCTCTATACACTGCAGAAGCATAAGTCCCCCAAACAAACAAGTCATTCAGCTGTGTTGCCCCAAAGTGTGCTTCCTCTTCTGAATCAGAACTGTGAGCACCAGCTAAGTTTCCACAACTGCCAGTTTCCACCTTAGGTTTAGTGTCAAGGAGAAGCCTAGAATCTGGGCCTTAATCAATTATAAGCGCTCATGTCTGTTCCAGTTTAGAAGCACCATCTTCAGACACTGACCAGCAGCATAGGAATAGCCAGCTCTGCAACCATGACACACATAACAGCTATCATTCCTTTGTTCTGATGCTCCATTGAGATAATTAAGCCCCTTGATTTCCAGTATGTGACCAGGTGGATGTGGGCTAGGAAAGAAATTGACTGCTCTGCTGGCTGAAATGGTCTGTTTACTTTTTATTTTATTTATATAAAATTTAAGTTATTAAAGCATTTAATAAATAATTATGCTTAGAGCAGCACAGGTAACACGTTAACTTGTAGTTAATTCTGTTCCAGGAGGTGGCGCTGCATAAGAGACCTTCGCATACTGGAGGAGTAGATGCTACCGGTAGAGACAAGGCCAACCCAAGTTTCTCCTGTTCCCAGGACTGTTTACTTCACTGATAATAAAACCTAAAAATGATGTCAATCTACACTAAGATGCGTCAGTGATTTTGGAGAGCTTGCAAGATGGCTCCACGGGTAAATGCTCTTGCTGCCAACTCCAGCTTAGTCCCAGGACCCACGTGGCAGAAGGAGAGCCCATTCCTGGGACCCGCCCTTAGTCCCAGGACCCACGTGGCAGAAGGAGAGCCCATTCCTGGGACCCGCCCTTAGTCCCAGGACCCACGCGGCAGAAGGAGAGCCCATTCCTGGGACCCGCCCTTAGTCCCAGGACCCACGCGGCAGAAGGAGAGCCCATTCCTGGAACCCGCCCTTAGTCCCAGGACCCACGTGGCAGAAGGAGAGCCCATTCCTGGAACCCGCCCTTAGTCCCAGGACCCACGTGGCAGAAGGAGAGCCCATTCCTGGGACCCGCCCTTAGTCCCAGGACCCACGTGGCAGAAGGAGAGCCCATTCCTGGGACCCGCCCTTAGTTCCAGGACCCACGTGGCAGAAGGAGAGCCCATTCCTGGGACCCGCCCTTAGTCCCAGGACCCACGTGGCAGAAGGAGAGCCCATTCCTGGGACCCGCCCTTAGTCCCAGGACCCACGTGGCAGAAGGAGAGCCCATTCCTGGGACCCGCCCTTAGTCCCAGGACCCACGTGGCAGAAGGAGAGCCCATTCCTGGAACCCGCCCTTAGTCCCAGGACCCACGTGGCAGAAGGAGAGCCCATTCCTGGAACCCGCCCTTAGTCCCAGGACCCACGTGGCAGAAGGAGAGCCCATTCCTGGAACCCGCCCTTAGTCCCAGGACCCACGTGGCAGAAGGAGAGCCCATTCCTGGAACCCGCCCTCCGACTTGGCCGGCGAGGCTCACGTTCTAACGTGTTCTAACGTGATCCTTTACGCAGTCTGCCCACTTTAACGGATGCAACTGTGCACACTTCCATCCCTCGTTGAAATATCCTCTTTTATTATATACATATTTACTTGAGTGCGCCTGAAGATAACACACACATGTCCAGAGTTGCTTCTCTCCTTCCACCATCTAAGTTGCGAGGATTAACTCAGTCCAGCTTAGTGATGGCCGGCTGAGCTGTCTCTCTGGCCCTCTGTTAAATTCATTCTTAAAAAACTAACTTAATTGTGTAAATTTCATTCCTAGATGAACTATACTCCCGCCTCTTTTAAATCAAAGGCAAAGATTTTTGACACAACAGCTAAAGTTAAAATAATGATGTGAGGGCGGGCAGTGGGTGCTCACCTTTAATGCAGCATTCAGAAGGCAGAGGCAGGTGGATCTCTGTAAGCTCAAGGCCAGTCTGGTCTACAGAGTGAGAAACATGGCAGCCAGGGCTACACTGAGAAATCATGTCTCTCAAAAAAAAAAAAAAAAAAAAAAAAGAAAGAAAGAAAGAAAAAGAAAATATCTGTTTTAAAACCCACTAATGCTCCAGAGAAATCTTTCTCCTAAGGATTAAGCCCCTGACTGTATGCAGATATCCTCACATCAACTGAAACACAAAGATGATGTGGTGGTATGAATAGAAATGGTCTTCATAGGCGCACAAACCTGAATGCTTAGTTTAGAGGGAGTGGCACTGTTGGGGTAGATGTGACCTTGTTAGAGGAAGTGTGTCACTGGGGGTGGGCTTTGGGGTTTAAAATACTCAAGCCAAGCCTAGTCTCTCTTTTCCTGCTGCCTGACTATCCAGAGGAGGAACTCTCAGCTCCTTCTCCAGCACCTTCACGTCTGCCTGCACGCCGCCATGCTTCCCACATGATGACAATGGACTAAACCTCTGAACCTGTAAGCCGGCTCCAATTCAATGCTTTCCTTTCTAAGAGCTGCCATGGTCACGGTGTCTCTTCACAGTACTCAACACCAAGTAGGACAGAAGTTGGTTGGTACTAGGAGTGGGAGATCGCTGTGATGGCCTGCTCATATTTCTGTGTGGGGAATGTGGACTTTGAGAATTTGGATTAGGAAAGCACAGATTTGTAGAAGACATGTGACACTCAGACACTGCTTATTACCAGTCTGAATACATGGCTTTGGGGTGCTTTTTAGTCTGTGCCCTGTCATCGCCCCCTCTGAGACCTACGTGTCAGTCCTATGCTTTGCTTGTGGTCCTGGGAATGGACTCCAGGGCCTGTGGACCAGGCAGTTGGCCTAACACTGAGCCATACTTCCCACTATACATATGTGGTCTGAAATGGCCACCATATACTTTAAGATTGGAAAAAAGTTCAGCTATCGTTTTAAAGTTACTAAAATAATGATAATTTTGGTAGGGATTGTACTTTAGCTATATTTTAATTACAAGGGCAAAATTAGTAATTTTATTAAACAAAAATTATTCTCCTCACACAGAAACAGCCTTTAAATAGAAACTTTTGTGTTTGCTAATTCTACACTGAGTTAGAATGACAGTCTGTGACTGAGTGGTGTAAGGTGGCCGGGACATGAGCTTAGAGTAGAGTGGCAAGCAAGCACAGGGTTCTTTAAGCTCGCTGCCCCCAAAATAGAAGTGATCCTGACAAAGTACTTTAGAATACACACACACACACACACACACACACACACACACACACACAGCATAGTCTACAAATAAGAAAACAGAACAATTGTGTTTCTCAGGTAACTCTGACAGCCCAATCTGCCCTAGCATTTAATCATAAAGCACACAGCTTACCTCTCCACCGCTGACTGGAGGACAGTATATTTGCTCTTTTACTCATTAAATCTTGCTTATAATCTTAAAATATTTTGAGAAACCCAAAGGAAATATTTTTTAAAGTGATGACTTTATCACACTACTTTGTACAATTTAATTGATACCTGTTTCATCATAAATAAATGGATTTAAAACTAGTTTCTCAGTTTATATTTAGTTAACCTGAACAGAAAAATCAAATCCATCAAAGTGAACTTACAGTGTGTGGTGGTTTGAATGAAAATGCCTGCCGGAGGCCCATGTGTGGCCGTGTGGAGGAGGTGTGTCACAGGAGGCCGGCTTGGGGGTTTTGAAAGCTCACACTAGGCACAGCCTCCCCACTCCATGCTGCCTTGGGGCAGGATGTAGCTCTTAGCTACTTCTCCAGCACCACACCTTCATGGCTCCACGCTCTCTGCTATAAGGACAATGGACTGACCCTCTGAACCTGTAAGCAAGGTCCAAACTAAATGCTTTCTTTTATTAGAGTTGCCTTGGCCATAGTGTCTTTTTACAGAAACAAAACACTAAGACATAGAGCAAAAGAGGAAAATAAAATCAAAGTCCCTTTTTGAAGAAGTGGCTTTCATATAAGTACACTGGCCATGTGACGAGTACACTGACTCAGAGTGGCAGCCTTGGTCTAAAACCTACCCAGCATATTCAGCCAAAAGTGAAAGGAGGCCACCATTATCATTATTACTGGCTTGCTTATTCCTTGTGTTTCATGACAGTAGACCAGACTAACCTCTTGCCTCAGGCTAATGCTGGGACTGTCGGCATCTGCCATAGCACCTGGTTTGAAAAGCTCCCGTTCTTATGATACTCCAAAGACATCACCTGTCACAGTAATGATTTTTCTTTTTATTCTAAAATCTGGAAATCAAACAAGATCCTGACAATTCTTCAGCCATACAGCGGAAGAGCCTGTGTCCCACCTTCTCTTGCATCAACTTTCAGTGAGAGCTAGCTCACTGAAGGAAATGTGACCTACAGTAATTAGCTCCATTTCCTTATATACACATAATAAACTACTATGCATTTCAGAGTGAAATACATGACAACTCCACTGTAGAGTAGCCATTATTAGGATTCCAGTAATCTTACAACCATTTACTTGCCAGAAAAGATGTGGCTTTACTTCTCTTGTGATGGGGCAAATCCCCTTGTCTTAAGATTTCTGTGTACAAGAGAGGACTGAATTCCCTTAGGGTCACCCAAGGTCACGAGGGCCTCAGACTACTCAGGCACTCTGACTTCTAGTCTCTCACATATTTAAAACTGTTTCAGACTTTCAGAAGAGGAAGAAAACAAACCGAGTGCACACATTTTATGGAAGGCCCTGACCATGTGTGCTAAGGTAATCACTTCCATTCAAGAACGCTCTGTACAGAGATAGACACTAACTGTGGGATGAAACTTTACATCTATCCAAAAGCCTCATTTACAGTCAAAGCTAAAATAGCCCTACTTGCCTAATCTTTTTTTTCCCTCCCAGACTGGGTCTTACTCCAGCAGCTCTGACAGTCCTTGAACTCCCTATGTAGATCATCCTGGCCTTGAACTCACAGAGATCCGCCTGCTTCTGCCTCCCAAGTGCTGTGATTGAAGGTGGGTGCCTTATGTTTTCTTATTAGATGTAAAAGTAGATGCAAAAATACTAAGCTAACCTTAGGTAATTTTCTAAGTAAAACTTTCTCTTGGGCTGGGTCCATGCTTTTAATCCCAACACGGAGGAAGTGGAGGCAAGTACATTTCTGTGAGTTCAGAGCTAGCCTGGTCTACAGAGACCTCCATTCCAGTCAGCTATATATAGTAAAACCATATCTCAAAACAAAACAAAAATTCCCTCTTAGCTAATAGCACAGTTTCTCTTATTTTTTTTTCATAATGATCTTTACTGTCTTATTAAATGTCAGCTAGCCATCACTGAATAACAGCTGTAAGTTAACAAACACATCACTACTGCTATCCTCTGGACACACACACGCATTGTAGCTGAAAACAGCATCACACTGCCAGAGATACAGGCTCAAAATGTTACCAAAGATATTTCCCTAAGTATAGAGGGAAATGATTGTTGATTATAGGTAAGATCTCTCAAGAAAACACAATTAAATTAATTTTAAGACATTTATTTAAAAACCCTAAAGTTACTGATTTCTATTGACCATGAGTGGTCCAACACTCGGTAGGGCCTGGAGTCAGACTCACAATCTTAGGAATGTTTATTTATTTATGTTTACATATTGTCATGATTAATCTTAAAATCATCATTAGAAGAGATTTATAGGCAACATTTTCCTTGTTCTATTTTGAGATAGGGCCTTGCTATATGGCTTAGACTACCTAAAATTCATTATTTAACATAGGCTAGCATTAAATTTATGATCTTCCAAAATAGGCCAATTTTCTTTAGATTCTAAAATGTAGCATCAACATGTTAGGTTAAAAAGCTACTGAATGGAGCCGGGGTGGTGGTGGCGCACGCCTTTAATCCCAGCACTTGGGAGGCAGAGGCAGGCGGATTTCTGAGTTCGAGGCTAGCCTGGTCTACAGAATGAGTTCCAGGACAGCCAGGGCTAAAACAGAGAAACCCTGTCTCGAAAAACAAAAAACAAAAAACAAAAAACAAAAAACAAACAAACAAACAAACAAAGAACATACTACTTGGACCTATTATTTAGCCGGGCGTGGTGGCACACGCCTTTAATCCCAGCACTTGGGAGGCAGAGGCAGGCGGATTTCTGAGTTTGAGGCCAACCTGGTCTACAAAGTGAGTTCCAGGACAGCCAGGGCTACACAGAGAAACCCTGTCTTGAAAACAAACAAACAAACAAACAAAAAAAAAAAAAAGAAATGAAGTAGTTTTAATTTGCATTTTCCTGACAGCTCATAACACTAATGATCTTAACACAGCATATTAATGGCAATAACCTTAAGTGGAAAAAAAAGTGGCTAAGGGTTTTAAACCCCCATTAGAAATAGTGTTTATTCATTAAATCAAAAGAGCGAACAATTCTGTCATCAAAATAAGATTTGTCTAAATATATAAATGAAAGAAAACAGATTAAATAATTCCTGGAGACAAGAATGAGATTCATATAAAAATATTTTCATTATATATTTGTTCATTATCAGGACATCAAATTTGATCTAATATATAATACTCAAATATTTAATGAACATGATTGTTTAAATATCTATCTGATACAAAAATAGCTTACCTTGAAGTTGTGAAAGTGAACTGTCAGATTTATTTCTTATACAGGTTAGATGTCTTTGTATTGGCTTGTGTTCAACTTGTTTAGTGTCTGAATCTTGCTTTTGTTGGTACTAAAGAATTTAAGAAATGAAGCCATAATATTATTTTTTTTAAGTTAAAAGTTAAATTGGTTCTATTATATAAACATTCGAGAATTTGATTTGCTTTCAAATAGCTACTTCGTGATTGACCTTCAGGCACAGTTCATGGGGTGTGAGTGTGAGGAAGTCCGTCCTCCTGTGAGCATCACACCTCTTAGGTAATGCAGAGATCCGGGATTTATGACACTTGTGAGTCCAGAGTGACAGATGCAGGTGACAGGCAGGCCAACAAAGGCCTCCACACCATCTTTCCCACTATTCAAAGCCAACAACTGAAGTGCGTTGTTACAGACTAGACTGCATTTTCTAGCTTCTCTATTCTTTTTATTTAACAAGTCTCGACATGTGATCCTCTGACTCAGCCTCATGAGCACAGATAACAAGTGATCATGACTGTCTAGAATTTTATTAAATGAAATCATTGTATATTTTTTGCAGGGAGAAGGTACTAGCTTTTACTCAACATAATTTGGGGGGAAAAGCACCCCCATTTGTAGCAGTTGAGAAAACTGGCCCTGGGGTCGTGAGAGGCGGTGAGCTGGCCCTTGTTCCTTGCCTGTTGTAGCACTTGGGAAATCAGGCCCTGCCCCTCACCTGGGCAGCACAGTAGACCTGGCCCTGGTGGAGAGGGCACGCGTGAGCCTGCCCCTGGGCACTACTCATCTGCCATGAGGTGGCATGGGTACAGGATTGATGCCTTCTCGTCCCCTCCCCCCCCCACACACACACCTGCAGTAGTCAGGAGAGCTGGGAGGGGCCACCCCTGTCTGTTCACTAGCTACAGCACTTGGGAGAGCAGGTCGTGCATCTCAGCAACACAGTGGAGCTGACCCAATAGCGAAGGCACAGGCGAGCAGCCCTGAGAGTGAGAAAGGAAGAGCTGGCCCAGCCCCTCACAGGCTTCAGCCCTTGGAGAGTGGGGCCTGCGCACTGACCAGGCAGCACCACGGAGCCAGCTCTGGAGGCATAGGTGCTGCTGAGCTGGCCCCAGGGCATGAGGGCTTGGGCGATGACCCTGCCTCCTGCTGAGGCACCATTGGCTGGCTTAGCTAGAGCAGTGGAGTTTGCCTGCCTTGGTGGTGTGGATGAGGACGAGCTAGCAGGCTGACCAGCTCCACTACCGTACAGGCCAGACCCCTGGGTCTGAGTCAGCTCACCCCCAAATCTGTATCTGTGGATTGGCTGTGGATGGCTGAGACACGTGAAAGGCCCAAAGCTGCTGGGCCTTTCAGAGCAACACCAGGATAACTGGGAGGAGATTGGTGAGGATCCAACATTGATGGTGTCGCAGAAGCCAGAGATCCTGAGCCGGACCAATGACTCAGTGCAATGAAGATTTACAAGTGAGGATGTGTGGACAGAGGAATGTACTGTGGGACGTGCTGTGACAGACTACAGCTACAGTGATGAGATGGTTCCTATGCTTTGTTTTTGTTTGTGTTTTTTTTTTTTTTTTATTACTTTGGGAGTGGGACATTGCAAGAGACAAGGGTGATGGGGGTAGGGAGAGAAGTGGGACTGGGGTGCATGGTGTGAAACTCACAGAGAGTCAATAAAAAGTAAGTAAAAAAATAAATTAAATTGTTGTATATCTCAAGAGTTCCTATACTCATAGTGTCCTGGGAATAGTGCCATTCTAGAATATATAACATAATAAATACACTTTGTCTAGACACCATTTGCTGAACATTGTGTTATTTCCAAGTTATGGCTAATACAAATACAGAGTTCCCGTGACCACTCATCTGTTCTATATTTTCTTAGGAAGTAAGATGTATACGTCATGTGTCAGCTGCATGTCTACACCACTCGAGATTCCCAGCCAGCAATGTACTGAAGCTCAGCGGTCCCACATCCTTGCCAGCAGATGTGTGACAACCTCAGAGCCTTATGGTTTCTGATGAGGGTACAGAGGTGGCTTGCTGTGCTCTCCTCTGTCTCCTAGTGTCTCATACCATGTCCTGCTGACTCACCTTTCCCGGGCTTCTGCACGAGCATGTGCACACCTTCTGTGCGTCTGGGTCGCGCTGGGCTCACAGTTAACTCTGGTCCTCGCTATGCTCTGAGCTAACTTGTTTCCCACTCTGCTATTTTTCATTCACTTAATACTGTGTTTGGGGAGTAGAAGTTCTTATTTTTGATAAGAACTAATTATTTAATTCTTGTCATCAACAGGGCTTTTGCTATTGCATCCAGGAAGATCTTGCCTTTGAGTCAGAAAATCTTTTCCTTAATGCAGACATTATTTGCATATTTATTAGTTTTTCCTGATCTTTGTTTGAACACAGATTAGCAATAATAAACCCTGCATAATAATGTATTCCATAAGCAATTTTATCATATATTTTTAATATTCTTCCTTGATATCATGGAATGTTGTAAATTACCATGGAAAGAATACTGATTGAATAAATTCATTTACAATGAGGAATAAATTGCTAACCATGAATATAAAACTGTATTTATTACCATGAACATTTATTTAGATTAGAATCTTTGAGAACAAGCATTCTAATTTTTTAATATACAAGGTTTCATGGGCTATTGGTTTCACTCATAAAATTGTTATGCTTTTGTGGAACATATTATATATATTTAAAACTATAAATATGAAATACTTAGTAGGCACAAATCACTGAGCTGGCTTTTTTTATAGCAGAGTTATAAATGATAATAGTGACTTAACTAGGTGTCAGACATTTTAAATATAATTTTTATTTTTTTTTATTTCATTTATTTTGTGTGGGCAGGGAACTGTGCTAACAAGTGTTCATGTGAAGGTCAAAGGACAACTTGTGGAATTGTTAGTTCTCTCCTTCCTCCCTTAAGAACATTCTAGAAGATGCCGAGTGTGCTGAGACACACCTTTAATCTTTTAATCCCAGCAGGCAGAGGCAGGAGGATTTCTCTGAGTTTCAGCCATCTTGGTTTACACTGGGACCTTGAAAGCATCTAAGACTACATAGTAAGGCTCTTTGCCTCTGCTTCTCCCATCCCTCTAAAACGTCTTAGGGATTAAAATCAAGACTGGTTTTATTTTTGTTTGTTTTGAGACATGGTCCTCCTATGTAGCCCTGGCTGTTCTTGAACTCAGAGTTTACAATTCTTATTTTAAGTAAAGTACAAATGTTCTTGTTTTAGTACCTGAGAAAAATCTTCAGTTGCTTCTGGTAAATTAACATCACTGGCTTTTGTTGTGTGTGTTGTGGGAAGAATGAGGTTAGAATCAGGCTGCAACTCCAGTTCCCTTAAGCTCATTGGACCGTTACTGACACATAAATCTTCATAAATATTACCTATATCAAACAGGTAAACAAGAAGTTAAGTTGTCAGTTACCGTAGTAAAATAGTAAGCAACAGAATACAATTACCAGTATTCCTAAGCAGTTACTTAGAAACAGTAAGTCACTAAAAGTCAGACTCAATTTGATACTTTCTATTTAAAATGTAACCTTGCTACAGATGGGGCAACAGGAGGAGGAGAGACGACAAAGGGGAGGGCAGAGGGCGTCTTGTTTTCATTTCCTGCTGCTGTGATAAGATTCCCTGAAAAAGCAACTTGAGGGAGAAAGGCTCTGCTTGGCTCAATGCCAGGCTCACATCCTGGAGAACATGAAGTCAAATCACACACGCAGTCAAGAGCAGAGACAACGAGCTAAGGCATGAAGCTGCTGCTCAGCTTACTTTCTCTGCTCTTTACCATCCAGGATGCTCTGTCCAGACACTGGTGTCACCCACAGTGCGTGAGCCTTCCCACTCATCTAGATAGTCTTCACAGACATACCTAGAGGCCAAGCGAAGACAGATAATCTCTCATTGAGATTCCCTCCTCAGATAGCTCAGATTGGGTCAAATTGACAAAACTACTACAAGGGGTATGAGAGGACATGGCCAAAGTACATCATGTAGTGTTATAAGAATGTTCTTAGGAACTCTAGTATTATGTACAACAAATATATGTCAATGGAAAAAAGTAATCCTACGTAAAGAACAATTCCTGGTTAGAAAATGCTGGCCTCAATTAGCTCTGTTCTGTAGTATTTTTCTTCAGATGATCACACTCCTTTATTTTCCCTAATCTAAATGTCACCTCAAACCAAACAGTGAAAAGGTAAGAGCAGAAATGCATATATGTGATTTCGCTGTACACGTGTGTCACCCTTTATACTCCAGGTGTTTTTACATATATAAGTCACTCAATGAATAATCTGAAAGTTGTGAATCAACAAAGACTTAAAATTGACAGCTTCTAACTCATGGCTTTATATTTCATATTCTTCCTAAAATGAATTCTAATGTATGCATATGTGTGTGCGTATGCTCATGTTTACACAAGTGCACATGTATAAGTGGGTGCACATACACATGGGTGCTTGATGTGGTGGTTTGAATAGGAAAGGCCCCTATAGACTCATGTGTTTGAATGCTTAGCCCACAGGGAATGAATGGTACTATTAGGAGGTGTGGCCTTGTTAGAGGAAGTATGTCCCTGTGGGGAGAGACTTTGAGGTTTTATAGGCTCAATCTCCACCCAGTGTGGCATAATCTGCTGTCTGTGGATCAAGATGTAGAACTCTCAGCTCCTTCTCCAGCACCGTGTCTACCTACCATGCTTCCCACCATGATGATAATGGACTAAACTTCTGAACTATAAGCCAGCCCCAGTGAGATATTTTCCTTTGTAAGCGTTGCCTTGGTCATGGTATCCCTCCACCGTTACTATGGCTTTTCCACCCAACTTCTTTGTTCCCCAAGATCATGACTCTGGAGACTTTTTATATATGAATAAATGCCTAGACCACAGCTCTGGCTTACTTCCACTAGTTCATAACTCAATTATCTTGTTTAAACTAGTCTAAGGCATGCCATAGGGTTAGTTACCTTTCCTCAGGTTCATGAGTCTGTCTCTATCAGAGTCCGAGCAAATCTCCCTCACCGACTATTTCCCAGAATCCTCTCTCTGTTGGATATCCCAACAGAGAGAGTCCTGCCTCAGCTCATTGGCCATAAGCTTTTTATTGAGGCGATACTTTCACATAATACATAAAGATTATCTCTACACTTCACAGCAAAAAACAAAACAAAACAAAACAAACAAAAAAACTCTAAAACAACTTTATAGAGGCCAGAGGACCACTTCAGGTCTCCATCTTTGGGAATGCTGACAATCTCCTTTAAGATTCTTTATCTTTAAGAATTATGCTACTCTGGCTGGCTAGCAAGTCCAAAGGGATTCTTCTGTTGCCTCAACATTCAGATTATAAGTGTGCACCATCATGCCTGGCATTACTCCCCTTCTCCTCTGCAAACCAAAAGACAGACTTATTTCTTAACTTTATGTGTAAGTGCAGGTGCCTGCATGCATAGCTATGCCCCATGTGCATATCTGGTGCCCACTGAGACAAGAGGATGGTACATCCTATGGAGCAGGAGTTAGAGATGCTTGTGAGCTACCATGTGAGGCTGAACCAAACCCAGGTCTTCTGCAAGAGCAGGACGTGGTTTAAACTCGTGAGCCTTCTCTCCAGCCTCATGCTTGCCACCTGATGGGGGTTCAGTCTCGGGCTCTCATGCTTACAGGTCAATTGCTTCACTCCCTGAGCCAGCCAGCTCCTTTCACAAATATTTCAAAGAAAACTTTACTTTTTCTTTTCATTGGTTATCTTTTAAATATAGCATAATTTCATTTATTCCATACTAAAAGACTTAAAGAGTTACTTATGACCTAACCTGTTTAAAATGAAACATCTTGATGGTACCATGGTCATTGTCCTTTAAAGGCATTGCCTTCACTGGAACTGCAGAGTGGACTGTTTCCTAGACATAACAACTAACCACTCTCTGCTGGACATTTTATAGTGAGACTTAAAGTAAGACTTTATAGTAAGACTCAAGTTTTTATGTTAAATCAAGTTTTTAGTGGACTTTGCATAAAGCAAAATTCACCCATTGAGTTTTAATGTTAATCTCTATAGTAGTTAATATGTAGAAAGCAATTTACCAAAATGACTACCTCCTTTAATTCTCCAGTACACTGTAAGATTAATTAAAATAATGGCAATAACATGCAAAATGTAGAGTAACTAATGCTCCTGCTGTCGTATTTGCTTTTTTTCATTCTGGTATTACCTTCTCTAGTCCCATGTCACTTCTCCAACATTTTTTCTATAACTGTCTAGCAAATAAAATGAGAATTAGCATATCTGTTGTTGAGAGAAAAATACTAAAAATGTCTTACTGATGATATGGTAAACACCAAAAACTCTGAAGGATTCTTGTCTCTATTAGATGAACAGAATAGTATTTGTGATCCTAAAATAACTATGAGAATTAATAAGAGTCTTTGGTGCCATGACTGGACACTAACATAAATACTCAAATACTATTACCTTTTCTCTTCATTATAACAATAAAAAAATGGAAAATTGTCTTTACTATTAAGATCAAAGCTATAAAATAACAGCAAAATTATTAGACATAGAATCTATATGAGAACAATTATGAAATCTGTCTGAAGGTCAAAAATCCTACAAATTTTCCACTTTGGTAAATCCATGTTATTTAGAAAAAGGACTCAAACAAGCAGGTGAATTCAAACCCACACCTAGAAAGGAAGTTGGCTACACAGGTGAAAGGCCAGCAAACAAGAGGAGAATATTGGCAAAATAAGACTTCAGCTGGGAAACTGAATGAAGAAAAAAGCCAAAACAAAAATAGAAATGTTAAAAATGAAAAACCCCAATGAATCTAATCAAAAGCACAGCAGAAAGCCTCACTGGCAGGTTCAACCAAGCACAAGGAGACAAGGAGACACAATCATGGCGGAGGGCAGAGCCAAACATCGACAAGGGCAAACCCAGCAGGACTGTTGCATCTGAGAACTACGGGTCTGAGTAAGAGACCAAACCAACATATTCGGAGGGCAGAAGGAGCTACGATTAACACTAAAGCATAGGGGCTCTATGCTTTAGAGCAGAAAACTCCCCAAATCTAAAGAAATGTAAATCCAAACACAAGAAACATTTAGAATCCTAAATAGGCATGACCAGAAAAGAACTTCTTTACAACATATTATATTCAAAATGCCAAAAACACACACACAAAAGTATTAAACTCTGTAAGAGAGAAAGAGCAACTCACCTACAAAGGCAGAAACATCAGAAGAATATCAGATCTTTCACCAGCAACCCTAAAGCCAGGAGAGCATGGACTATATTTCTTCTTCCTTTTGAAACGTGAGGGAACCCGCCATGGCACCTGTGTGGAGGCTAGAGCACTACCTGAGGGAACTGGCTCTTTCCTTCCTCCATGAGTTTGGGGAATTGAGCTCAGATCATGATGTTTGGCCGTAAGCACCTTTACTGGCTAAGCCTTCTCACCAAACCTAATCATATCGTTTAAGTCCTAAAACTATTAACTGCCAACCATGCCACCTATATTTAGCAAGTCTATCTTTTAACGTCTATCTGGTGGAGAGATGAAGAGTAGTTCAAGACAAGTACAAACAAAGGCAGTTCATGGCCACCAATCTGGTACTACATGGTTCTTAAAGGAAAGGAATGCTATACACAGAAAAGGAAGATGCTATCTCAATCACAGGAACACAGAAAAGAACATATTATGAGATGAATAGTTGTTTATATCTTCTTGATTTAACTTTGACATCATAATTATCTATAAGTTCATCCATTTCTTTTAATGTTTTTAGTTTTGGTAGAGTTCTGTTTTGTTTCCCCAAGGCAGAGTCTCACTATGTAGCTCTGGTTGTCCTGGAACTCACTATGTAGACCAGGCTGGACTCAAAGTCATGGAAATCCACCTGCCTCTACCTCTGCCTCCAAATGTTGGCATCAAAAGTGTGCATTGTCAGGCCCAGCAGGGGGGTGTGGTTTTAAAGTCATCCCCTAATGATTCACAGGACTTTTCTAAAATTTGTTGTTCATCTTTTTTTTTTTTTTCCCACTTCTATGGTGGCCTAGAGAGATAACTCAGTGGTTAAGAGCACGAGCTGCTATTGGGGTTGGTCTGGTGCTGTTATGTATTAAAATGCTAAATGTTGGGATGTAAATTAGAATAGCTCCAAACTTGCCCAGTTTAGGCTCACTGCTTGTAAGTAGAACATGTGGACTGTGTGTCTTCGTACAGACTAGTTAGACTTTATAATTCCCTTTACAGTTACCACTCGTGCGGAGAGTTCAGGTCAGAGCCTAACTCCCACATGGCAGCCCATGACCACCCATAACCCCAGTTCCAGGCAATCTGATGCCCTCTTCTGGCCTCTGTGGGCAAAAGGCACATGTGTGGTACACTAATGTACATGTAGCCAAAACATCTATACATATAAAATAAAGAAAACAATTTATAAAGAAAATTGATTATGACCCTGGCACGGTAGCATCTATGTTAATTTCTCCTTAGGATGCTGGCAGCAGCATGCTGGTATCCAGCGCTGGCATGCCTTGGGTCAAGAATGCAGTGAGTCATGAAGACAGCAGTACCAATGCAATCATACTGCTCGTAGCTTTGGAATGTGTCCTACCATTAACTTGTCCAACTGAGCAGCCAATGTATGCACCTGCCTCTCCCAAATGTCTATAAAACTGTTGGTACTGGTACTGTTGCTGTGGGCCAAGTGGAGACTGGTGTTATCAAACCTGCTTGGTGGTTAACCGTGCTCTAGTCAATGTCACAACTGAAGGATAAAGTCTCCTGAAATGCACCTGAGGTTCTTCCTGGTGACTCTGGAGCAATTGATGTCAAGTATGTCTGTCTAAGTGGCAATAGTAAAAATGACCCACAATCGAAGTGCTGGCTTCACTGCTCAGGTGACTTCTGAATCATTCAGGCCAAAGCTAAGCTGGCAATGCCCCTGAACTAGATTATCGCATCACACAGCATGCAAACCTGCTAAGCTGGAAGGAAAGACCCATCACTTTCTGCTAGGAAGCTGGAAGACAGCCTACATTGTCCTACTCGGCGAAGCGGCCACCATTAGTATAGTTCCAGGCAAGCCTTTGTGTTCTGAGTTCCTTTTGGATCGTTTTTGCTATTCATGTGACTCAGACTGTTCATCTAGGCTGCAGACAAGAAGGCTGCTGAAGGTGGCAAGGTCACCATATCAAAAGCCTAAATGAATGTTATCGTTACATCTATATGCACGATCTCAAGACTATTTGTCTCAATTGGCCATTTAAATTCAATACTAGGTTAATAATAACAAGGCATAATAAAATCTCCCACCAAACAAGGGAGAACGTTTTACTTTGTGGACCTTTTTGAAATGTATGATTAGTTTTTAAAATCAGTAAAGTTTGATAGAAGCAACATGACAAAAACAAAACAAAACAAAACAAAACAAAACAAAAAACCCTTTACCACAGAATTTTAAGACCCATTAAAACAAAATTTAATAAGGGAAAGGCACGGGACTGTGATGGTTAATGCTATCAGTTGGACAGGGCCTAGAATCACCTAGAAGACAAGCATTTGGGCATGCTTGTGCGGGATTATCTAAATCAGATTAACCGCAGAAGGACCACATGCCTTGAGATATCCCATGGTTCTGGAGTGAACACAAAGGACAAAGCAGGTGAGCATCGGCAGCCATCACTCTCGGCTTCCTGGCCTCCCACTCCAGCTGCCGTGCTCCCTCCTATGCTGTCTGTGTCTTGAACTATGAGCCAACACGATCTGTTCTCTCCCACACTCCTACTGTCATGTCCTCCCATCTGTGCCCTTGAACTATAACCCCAAATAAATGCTATCTCCATCAAGTTTTTTTGTCACAGCAACATAACAACACATAACGACAGAAACTGGTACTGAGCAGTGGGCTGCTGCTGTAATAAACATGGCCATGATTTATGGGAAGGTTGTGGACAGGCTGTCAGTGGTGGGCTATCAAAGGCTAGACTACTGTAAGCAGAGGTTAATGGGCCGTTCTGGGTAGGAGCTCGGAAGACAAGCTAAAGAGAGAAAGGGCAAACAGTGGAGGTTTATGAGGCTTCCGGAAGGAATGAGGACTCTGTTGGAAACTGGGTTACAGCACTTCTGTGATGTTCTGGCAAAGAATTTGGCTTCACCTATGTCCTGAGGACTTGAGTGGGGTTGAACTTAAATGTAAAGGACTCATTTGTTTGGCACAGGAAATTTTAAGACAGGAGCGCATTTGGCTGTGGTGCAGGAACTGCTTAACTGCTCTACTCTAGGATTATGTGAGGGAGAAAAGCTAAGCAGAAAGAGAATGTGTGTTTTTACAAGGAAAATAGTAGGAGCAAGTTAACTTTACAGACAAGGCAGGTTTGAAGGCAGCTGCCACTGCTCAAGTGACTAGCATCACTAAGAAGTCTGCCACTGTGTTCTCACACAACAGAAGAGGTGTCCTGAGGGCAAGGCTCCATCCACTGAAGGCCCCGTTTCATGAAAAAACGTCAACTCATTTGAAAGGGGAGCACCTGACGGGAAACACACTGCCATCGAAGCAGTTCCCTTCTCTGAAAGCCTGAAGTGTTTCTCCAGGGTCGGCACACAGGAGCTGACGCTGACGTAACTGTGGTCTGAGGGGTCAGACTCCATCGCAGGCTGGCAGCAGAACTTGGCACCATCATCACTGCCTTTTCTGGCATGACAAACAGACTAAGGGGATCATGGAGGGCTCACTACGGTGTCAGGAAGCCCCGAGGCAAAGCAATGCATTGCAGGACTGGAGGTCCTGAGAGGCCACTGCAGGAAACTGCAAAAGAAAGACCTAATTTACAATGGAGAGCCCAGGATGTTAGAAATGCCAGAACCAAGGGACAGCTGCCAAGGACAACTCCAGACGCGGAGTAGAGTTGACAGAAGATAAGGACACGTATGCTGTAGTGACAGGGATGGAGGAATGAGGAAGGCGCTACCCAAGTCCTCTGGGGCCCAGAGGCTGCAGCACAGGTCCCAAAGCTGGATATGGAGCTGCAGGATTTGATACTTTTTCTGCTGAGTCTTGCTTTGGTCTGATGGTTCCTCTAATTGTCCCAAATGTTGTAATGATTAAAAATGATGGAGATGTTTTGGATTGAATGATTTTTTTTTTATTATAAAATGGCCATGAGTCTATGGGGACAAAGGGTGGAAAGTTATAGCTTAAAAGTAATTGCATTGGATGTCAAATTAGTTAAGATTTAGAATTCTGATGGTTAGCACTGTTGACCTGACAGGACCTAGAATCTCCTAGAGCACAAGCCCATGAGGGATTGTCTAGATCAGTTTACTGAGGAGCATCCCACTGGCAGGGCCCAGGTGAGGTCAAGAAGGCAGGGCCATCGCCCAGCTGACTGTGGGTTCAATGCCAACAGCAGTCCCCCTCTCCTCCCACCAGGCTTTCTTTGCAGGGATAAATCCATTCATCCTTAGGTTGCTTTGGTAAGATATTTATCACAGTAACAAGACCAGTAACTAAGACACAGAGTGATGAATGAAACAGAGGACCCAGAAATAAACCCACGTAGCTACACCTACCTAATCTTTGACAAAACACAATCATTAGAAAAAGAACAGCTTCCTTAACAAAGTATTGGGAAAACTGGGAATCTACATGTAAGAGAATAAAACCACTCATAGTTCTTACCCTGCACAAAAATCAAGGGGATGAAACACCCTACTGTAAGGCCTAATACTCTCAAAATGCTAGGAGAAACTAGGTCCTGAAGATATGTCACAGGCTTGGGCTTTGTTAAAAGAACTCCTATGGTAACACAGAAAATTATGCTAAGAATAAGCAAACAAGATTATAAGAAATCAAGCAGTTTCTCCACAATGGAGGGGGGGCATCTAACAGAAGGAAAAAATATGTATCTTTATGCGCTATATGTCAGACAGGAGATTAATATCTAAAATACGAAAATCTGTTCAAATGAAACACTTAAAAAACAGACCTAACTGGTGCTGCAGAGCTGGCTCAGCAGTTAAGAGTACTTGCTGCTCTTCCAGAGGACCTGAGTTCAATTCCCAGCTCCTATATGGTAGCTCACAACTGTAACTCCAATTCCAGGCAATCTGACACCATCACAGATATACATATAGGTAAAACACCAATGCACATAAAACAAGAACAAATAAATTATTTGAAAAAACTAATTATCCCAACACTAATGGAAAGGGCAAGTCCTGGGGGGGGGGCAGGGACCATGCTCGCTGTGTAGGCAGGAGGCTCTGCGCTCAGACGGTTAGCAGCCATGTAAAATCCAGGTGCATTCCTGTGTCTGTGCCCGCCCTCAGTGCTGGGAAGACAGAGGCAGGTACATCCTAAGGACTTACTGGACAGGCGGTCAAATCAATTGGCGAGCTCCACATTTAGTAAGAGAGACTGGCTCAGAAAGCAAGGTGAAGCATTGCAAAGGAAGCCCTCAGCATTGACCTCAGGTTTCCATACCCATGCGCACGCGGGCGCGCACACACACACATACACACACACACACACACACACACACACACATACAGAGAGAGAGAGAGAGAGAGAGAGAGAGAGAGAGAAAGAGAGAGAGAGAGAATTTCTAAACAGAACTATAAATGTCAATAAATATTCAAAAAAGTATTTAATATTCCCAGCCATTAGGGAAATGCAAATGAAAACTGCTTGAGATTCCATTTTACCCCAATCAGCACAGTTATTATCAAAAAAAAAGGCAAACACTAAAAAATGTGAAGAAAAGTGCTTATTCATTCTCAGTGGGGATAGAAGCTGGTATTGCCTTCATGGAAGTCTTTAGCTTCCTCAAAAGCTAAAGACAAAATCACCACAGGACCCACTTAATGCACAGAGGACTTTTAAGTCAGCATACCATAGGATGCACATGTTTACTGATGTACTATTTACAAGCTAAAGAAATGGAAACAGCCTAAAATGTCTATCAAAAGATGAATAAAGAAAACAAACAACTGTAAAGAAAGAAGCAATAATGACATTTGTAAGAAAATGGATGGAACTTGAGATCATCATGTTAATCAAAGTAAGCTAGACAAGACTCAAAAAAGGCAAATGTCACATTCTACCTCTGTTTGTAGATGTTAAGGTAGACGGGGACCAGGAGCAGGAGATCTTACAGGAGTAGGGACAAGTGAAAGGGTTATGGAGGACATGGGACTCAGGAGAAAAAGGAAACTGTCTGGCAAGAAGGGAGGGCACCGGTAAGAGCTGAGGAGGAAAAATAGCAAAAGATGGGCGGGTGGAAAACACCATATAAATAAGAACACCATATAATCACACACACACACACACACACACACACACACACACCATATAAATAAGAACACCATATAATCACACACACACACACACACACACACACACCATATAAATAAGAACACCATATAATCACACACACACACACACACACACACACACCATATAAATAAGAACACCATATAATCACACACACACACACACACACACACCATATAAATAAGAACACCATATAATCACACACACACACACACACACCATATAAATAAGAACACCATATAATCACACACACACACACACACACACACACACACACCATATAAATAAGAACACCATATAATCACACACACACACACACACCCATATAAATAAGAACACCATATAATCACACACACACACACACACACACACACACACCATATAAATAAGAACACCATATAATCACACACACACACACACCATATAAATAAGAACACCATATAATCACACACACACACACACACCATATAAATAAGAACACCATATAATCACACACACACACACACACACACACACACATACCCCATATAAATAAGAACACCATATAATCACACACACACACACACACACACACACACAATATAAATAAGAACACCATATAATCACACACACACACACACACACACACCATATAAATAAGAACACCATATAATCACACACACACACACACACACACACCATATAAATAAGAACACCATATAATCATACACACACACTGCAAATACTGAGATGAAACCCACTACTACTTTGTATACTAAATTTAAAAATTAATTTAAAAAATGAAAAGAATGTAGTATGTGTGTGTATAATCACACACACACACACCATATAAATAAGAACACCATATAATCACACATACACACACAAACACAACATATAAATAAGAACACCATATAATCATACACACACACACACACACACACACACACACTGCAAATACTGAGATGAAACCCACTACTACTTTGTATACTAAATTTAAAAATTAATTTAAAAAATGAAAAGAATGTAGTTCAGAGACATACGTTACTTGAACAAAGACTTGAACAGAGATTTAAACTAATCTCAGAAATTCTAAAAACCCAAACTCTCAACCATTCTGCCACTGCCTCTTCCAAACACATGTACCTGGGCATGTGTGCATACATGCGCATACACAACCAATATATGCCATATTACTTGTTATAGTTAAAACAATACAATGAGCCTACTGCTGAAAATGCAGAGGCTGGAGGAACTACTCAGCGGTCAAGCACAAGCACTGGACCCAGATTTAGTACTCAGCACCCATCTCAGGAAGCTCCCACCACCTATAACTCCAGCTCCAGAGGATTCAGCACTCTTTTCTAGCCCCCATGTACACACACATGTGTGTATAATACACATATATATGTAAATATATATTTAAAGATTAAATCTCAAACAAATTTAGCCAAAAAATGACATAAAACCTAATTCTTTGCAAACTAGTAAAAAATTTTAAATAAATAAAAAGATTTGTTTTACAGACTAGTCATTATCTAAAACCTGACTTTATAAACTTCCAGTAAAGGAATATTTTGATGTTATAATTTATTAAAAATATTTTCTAGAATAATTTGTACATTATACTGGGTGATGGCAAGTATAAAGTCAATACTGTATTGTTTTTTGATTCTGTGTATTTGAGAATATTGTATATCAGAACAGTCTGATGAATCATACAGAAAGGTCACTGGGATGGTTTAGTGGCTGGCAATCCTGATGACCTAAGTTCAATTTCTACAACCCACACAGGAGAACCAAGCTCTGGAAGTCATTATCTAAGGGCGCATGCACACACATGCACTCACAAATAGATAAACAATAAAATATTCTAATCATAGCAAAAAGTATTAAGTTATACACAATCCATCTTATTCTGAAATATGGTTACCTTTTTAAGATAATTACCTGTCTCAAAAATAAATAATACTTGTCAATGATTTAAATACAAAAACGATTATTACAACACAAGTGATCTGGGTACTAGCAGAGACATAAAGAAATGCTGGGCAGGCTGGAAGCTCAGACTTTATCCTATAGGAACCGAACTCCTCTCAGGTGGTCTAGGAGCGCCCTCTAGTGTCTGCTGGCTTCCTGCACTTGCCAGTCAGCATTTTATGTTGTATAAAAACTAATCTCAAAGTATGTTAGCTAGTGTAATACTCTCAAACATATGCACAAAATGAGAAAAACAGCAATTTTATGTGCATTACACTGAAAACTTCAATCTTGAGTTTCTTTCAATTCTGAACAATGTAACATTCTTGCTAAGCATGAAGCCAACACTAAATATTTCACAAATGCTCTAATTTCTAATTTCTAATTTCAAGTCTGCACTCCTAAAGTTTCATTTATTCAAGTTGGTGTAAGAGTAAACTTTTTTGTATTGTTGAAATTTGTCTTTTGATGTTGGAATAAAACATTGTCATATTTTATGTCATTTTAATTCTTACACTTCTGAGTCATGGGTTTTTGGTTTTGTTTGTTTATCGTTTTTTTGCTAGTGACACTACTTGTTGCCTACATCATATTTATTTAATATTGTAGAAATGACTATGAACAAGAAACAAGTTGAAGCAATTTTCTTATTCCAGTTCAAACAGACAATGAAGCAGTACAGACAACTGACAATAGCAGCAGCTCATTGGGCCCAGAAACTGCTAATCAACACACAGGGCAGAGATGTGTCAAGACACCTGCAAAGGAGATGAAGGCCTTGACAGTGAGGTGTGCAGTGGCCCGGTCATCAAACCTGATGACAATGATTAATCACTGAGGTGATGCTCTTATGACTACACTAGACATTGCCAAGAATTCAATGTGGATCACTGGATGGACACTGGACATTTGAATTAAGCTGGAAAAGTGAAAAAGTTCAGTGAGGACCTCATCAGAAGAGCAAAAATCAATCAATCAATCAATCAATCAATCAATCAATCAATCATACCTTTGAACTTCCACCCTGTTATTCTATGCAGCAATAACCAACCAGTTTTTAATTGGACTGTGACATGGGACAAAAAGTGGGTCATATATGACAACCATCAGTGACCAACTCAGAGGTTGGACTCAGCAACTCCAAAACACTTCCCAAAGCTAAACCTGAAGTAAAGATAGATCCTGGCTACTGTCTGCTGCCAACCCATCCACTGAATTTTTTGGAACCCCAGGAAACCATGACATCTGAGACGCGTGCTCAGCACACTGAGATGCCTGAAACCAGCTGAAACAGGCCCAGTTCTCTGCCAGTGTCTTCTCCATGAGCACAGCCAACTACTGTAGGGGGGTAATCTCGTGTGGACTGTGGAAGCATCACCTGTCAACAAAAAACTGATGGCCTATTAGCAAAAAGCAGTTAAGTAGAAGATGGAAGTTTCAATAGAGAGATTAGAACTCTGGGAGACAGAGGCAGGAGACTTGCCACCCAGATCCTGAGGAAGTTGGGCATATGAAACTGAGGGGAGGCCACCCACCATGTGGCTAAGGGATGAGGCTGTCAGGCAACAAGTGTACAAAGGCCACAGCATTGTCGGCAGGTAAGCCTCGGAGTGGTCGTTTGTGAGTCTGGCGCAGGTGGGAAAGCGTGAGGGTCCAACTGGCATACTACGCAGCCAGTGTTTCAAAAGGCGAGCGAGCGGACTGGGCTGAAGAAATTAGTACCAAGTTGCTGCTGTGCACCTATCTCACCAACCAACTGTTGCCTCTTTACGTTTTTGCAGAACTTTTAGCAGGATAAGTGCTTCCGCAACCAGCAGAATGCAGAAAAGACTTTTTTAAGACTTTATCAAACTGCAAAGCATAGAGTTTATGTTATAGAAATAAGCAAGTCTATTTCTTGTTGACAACACTGTGTTAACTCTAGTGGTTTCGATTTGATAAAGCTGTGTTAGAGTCTAGTTACAGTGACTTAAAATCCATTGTCTGAAACCACAATTTATTTTGCACCAACCTAATCCAGAATGTATTAACGAGTCTGGTGTTCACTAAACTGGCCAATTTCCATTTGCAAAGTTACCTACTCACAGCAACATAATTCTAATGAAAACTCACTATTCACAGAAACTTTATGGTTATTTTGTGGCTTTGAGCAATGTGGTGAAAAGCCATCACCTAACATAAAATCCCTACTCTGCCTTTTTAAGTTAGCTCTTACATTGTAAGAGATGACCTTTCAACAGTGAAGTTAATGCCACGTTTTCCACATTTTTGTGTTTATTCTCTCTCTTTTATACTTTTCTTCCTCCCCACTCCTGTGTGCAAGACACAGAGAAAGAGAGACAGAAAGACAGACAGACATAGACAAAGACGTACACATTTGGGTGCTTTGGGTACTTAGAATGGTACCCAAATCTTTTAAAAAGATAATTACTGTCTAATGTTCCTAAGCACAAGAAGACTCTGACATGCCTATGGAGAATTATGTGTTATATACCTTCTATTGGGCATGAATTATAGTGCTTTTGGCTGTGACTTCAGTGTTGGTGAATTGATAACAGAAATGAAATACAATGTCTTTGTATAGAAACACACATAAAGTCAGGTTAAATACCAGTCAAGTGACAATGTTACAGAGGCTTACTGGAACCCAATCTTGTATTTCTCCTAAGAGCAATGGTTTGGTGTTTCCGGAAATATATATGTGCTTAATTTATAGGTTACAGCTACCACAGACAATGAGAATTAACTATATGCTAGTAATTTCCAAAGTGCTACAACAGAAATTGCAGTTTCTCTCAAAGATCGCTTACACACACTAAACACTGCATCTGAGGTATCAAACATGATAAAAAATACATTTCTAGAGGGGTATGATCTCAATGAACTCTGTCTTAAACATGGCTGTTGGTTCTGAGAGGTTATTTATATTTTTCTAGTATACATTAAAATAGTACATCTATATTATAAATTTTTAAGTATGTATATTACAAAAATTATCTCATATCCCTCCCAATGGTGCCCGTACTAATGAAGACACATAAATCATATTCTGGAAAAAGTGTTGTGTATCGTAGAAAAGATATAATGAAATCTTCAAGTCTATATCTCTTCATACAAAGAGCCCAACTCTGGACTGTAATGTAAAGTACACTACAGCACCAGCATGGAAGAGTGTAAGAACCTTCAATAGGATTCAAAGTAATATTTTATAGAAACATTAAGAACACTGTTGTGTGTACCTGAAGCCATGTTAGACTGCCGCAATACCAGCCCAGGGTCTGCGTGCTGATCAGAAGGCTCTGCAGGAGACGGGGACTGCGTCAAGCGGACCGGCAGTCCTGCTGAGATGTCCTCTGCTGCTTTCAGCACGAGCCTCTGGCCTTCACTAAGCTCACCCACACTGTTATCCAAGTCCTTCAATAATGAGAAAAACCATTAAGCCCATTATATTACATCAATCAAAGAAAGAACTATTTTGTAACTATCATGATATATAACACACAAGTGCTTATAAGGTCACATTTCAGGTACACAAATAAGCCTAAGAAGTTAGTTTAGGGACCAGCTAGACAGCTTAGCAAGTAAGGGCGCTTACTGCCAGCTGATAAATAATTCAATCCCTGGAGCCCAAACGGCAGAAGAACCTAATACTTCAAGTGGTCCTTGACCTCTACAAGTGGTACATGCACTTGCTCACACATAGGAAGTAAATAAATAGAAATGTCTTTTGAAAAGAAGTTTAAAAAGGCATTTAGTATTTTATGTGTATTCATATGTATATGGGTGTGGGCTAGAACTGCACACACATACACACTTATGTACACACACACATTTTTGGTTGTGTTTTTAAATTGTAACATGAAAGATTGGAGGAGGTTATCTAAATTTTTCTCAGTTACAAAGTTACAAATTTAATATTTTTCCTGTATTTATATCTAGCCCTCCCCCCACTTTATGGTTGAAAAAGTACCTCTGCTTGCTGTGAAATTAATAATTCCTGTTCTTGCTTAGTAAGAAGAGAAATGATTGCATTTTCATGAAGCCTTCTATGGGGTCTCCTAATCACCTGTCCTTCACTGGGAGGGTCATCTTCCTAGAGCAGACACAAAGGCAGCATCATAAAAGGTTATCACACAATTCCACTTTCTCAATTATGACTAATAAAACTTCAGAAAGAAATGATACCAGTATGTTTCAAAAGATAGTATTTTCATGTAGATCTTATTTCCATTTGCCTATAATAAAAACATTTCACATCTGCCTCAAATGTGTACAAACACTACAAAGTAATTTAAGTGCAAATCTGACAGTTAGATCTTCCGCCTCACACAAATGAACTACAGTGATTCCCTAAGAGCTTCCCTGACGTTCAAACGACTTGAGTGTGGCAAACTAGCCACGCACTGGGAATGCTGCAACCTAGACCACAGACGACAAAAAGCTTCAGAATCGCGCCAGCCTCTCCAGCCCTTCAGTGCTCGTCCTCTGTGCAGACATCTGACTGTCTAAACTAGGGGAAGCACGGAGAGCCTTTACCTGGGCTCACTGTGCCTCAAAGCAAGTCTGAAAAACATGGATGCTGTGAGCCTCAGCATCAGACAAGATGAATTTCCTTGTTAATATGAGAATGAATATGATTTAAAATTCATTAAAACAACAATTTCTTGCCTTTGGGCTATAAGATAGAGTATAGCAAATTATTTAAGTTATTTTTGGTTATTCCTTTTTAATGAAATACAGTTTATTAACTCTGGCTACACCTCCTAGCTGTGTAGGGATAAAGCACCTAACAGTACATGGTTTCAGTTAACTCTAGGTTTTCCTAGATTATATTTTTCATTTGTGTTTACTAAAAATTTGCATGCAGTAACAAAATTACAATTAGAAATAGTTTCAAATGTAGAAAATGAAAGGTTATAATTTTGTCTGGGTTCATTTGATCAATTTACTTGAATACCAGATAAAGTTCTAAGAATGGATAACAATCCCATAATGGTATATTAAATAAGCCAAACATACACGCAATTCTCTGAAAGTAAAATTACTATAATTATGCCTTCTCTCATATTATTTCACAACAGTGACTGCAACTACAGGAGACTCAAACAATTACTTAACAAGTCATTGTTAAAAAAATAACTGTTCAAACAAAATCTTCTCAGGAGACTTGTTTTTCTTTTTTTAAAAAGACTTCCTAAGGCATTTTCCTACTCCTTTGTGAAATACCACTTTGAAAGGAACAACAGAATGAGCCACGCTTAGCAGTGAGCAGTGTGGGACAGGGCATAGTCACCTTTGTTAGGTTACTTCAAAGCATAAAAAGTGAAAAATTTCATTCCTTAACAATTGTAAAAGAAAATATGTGTATATGATAGCTATATACATGTAAATAAAATATAGAACATGATATTATCAATGTCATTTTTTCATCTATGGCTCTAGTAACCAGGAATGATTGCTTTCCTTGGATCTTACTTTTATTTTAGTGTTTTATAAAGGATTTATTTTCATTACATGTTCATGTTTGAGTATGTGCACAGAAGTATAGGTGCCCATGAAGTGCACAAGAGGGCATCAGCTCTCCAGATGCTGGAGTTACAGGTGACTGTAACCCACCAGATGTGGATGCTGAAAACCAAACTTGGGTCCTCTGCAGCAGTGGTCCTCCTCTTGACTGCCGGGCCACCTTGAGTTTAACCCATTAAATTTATATACACATACATATTAATATATATATATATTATATATATATATATATTAAAAATATCACAAATGTGCCACAGGAGACTTAGAGTTCTTAAGATTCTGTTCAAAGCATAGCTGAAACAATTCTAGGTCACATTACCTAATTACATTAACATGCATCTTTTGACTGCCAGAACCTTAGAGGTTAGTAACAGTTTTCTATCCATGCTCCTGTTATACAGGATACATAATGAAATGGTAAGCAGCCCTCTACTACTAGTACCTCTCCCCCTCTCTCCTCCCTTGCCACCTTTGCTTTTCCGGCTGAAGCAAGGTGTTGTAAAGTAGCTCTGAGTCTCTGAGGTGTCTGTGACCACAGACAAGGAACTGCAACTGTGCCTGGTCTCATGGTAACAATTCCCTAAACTTTGTGTCTATACCTCACACAACTGACCCCGAGACATTCTTCCCGTGAGCCTGGAATCAGCTTTCCCTTACCATGTCAAGGGCATCCTGCAGAGTGCTGGACAAGCTGTTATTTACGTTCATCAGAAACAAGTCCCCATTTCCTAACAGCAGAAAGCAAAGGAGAGCAATTTAGAAAAAAAGGAGGCACCGGGGAAAGCACAGAATGCTACATTCTACCTTAAAGCTCAGCAGCAAAACTGGGAAAGTTCACATTTAGGTCATTATTAGGTATATTACTCAAACAAACATAACAAACATGAGCTTTTTATTTCATCTACTGAGTCATCAGAATTGTTCAGTTTTTAATGCTTGTTTGTTTTTTAAGATAAGGCTATCCTGGGAACTCAGGCTAGACTTGAAATCAGAGATCTGCCTGCCTCAGCCTCTAGAGATTAAAGGTATGCACCACCATGCCTGGTTCAGAACTGTTTTTAAATTTGAATTATTGTTATTATTTTGTGTGTCAAGATGTTTTCCCCATGTGTACACCTGTATCCCAAGTGCAAGCTTGGTGCCATGGAGGCCCGTAGAGGGCATCTGATACCCTCAAACTGTGGAGACAGACTGGTAACAGCCATGTGGGTGCTGAGAATTGAACCCGGTCCTCTAGAAAAGCAGTCCGTGCTCTTAGGCACAGAGCTGGTTCTCCAGCCCCACAGGCTGTCGGAATTTGAAAGTAACTCCAAGGACCAAAATAGCCACGAAACTGAGAAATGGGCACCCCTACAAGTTGTTAAACCTGAGAAACAGGCACCGCTACAAGTTGTTAAACATCCTTAAGAACGGATTTAAATGAAAAGCTGGTTAATCTTCACAGGAAGCTCGCCGACTGTGTATTGCTAATTTAAAGGTGGCAATCAATCTATCTCAGCAGTTCCACTTGTAAACATGGATTATGAAGTCATCAGGTGGGTGCACAGATTCGTGCCGGATGGTCCTGACAGGCTGGGGTGTGGTCTGGAGCACGGGAAACAGTCTACATAAACACCCCTCACTTAGGCATCACCAAGATGGACCAAGAACCACTGGAAAAAGCCATGATCCATGTGTGTTAACACTGAAATATGTTTACCACACATTACTTTGTAAAAAGTCCAGTTTTACAATAATATACACAACGTGACCCTATATAAAGGTACACCCATTAAGTATGTATTTAGGTATCTAGACATGCAAAGACAAAAACAGACTAATAAAATATATCTTGAGCTATTATCAAATTAATTCTAAAGAAAAGCATTCTGAGGGAGATTTCATTCTTCAAAACCAGAGCCCAGGAAAGGTAACCAGCCTGCACGGAACATCTACTAAACCACGTTAGATCTGGAAAGATACACAAAAACATTTTTAAAAGAAAAGTTATCACTAAAAAAAAAAAAAGAAAAGAAAGAAAAGAAAAGTTATCACTGAGAAACTACTATAACTAACAAAATCAATTACGATATGTTAACTTACTCTTGGTAGCCAAGTTTTGACCACAGCTAAATAAGATCTCCCCTTCAGATATATGCCTGTCTAAAGTTTCTGTTTCCGTGACAGTGCTCAAAGTGTTCTCCAGGGTTGATGAAGCAGAACTTGGAACCCGCTGGAGAGAAGGGGCCTTGGTGCCCTCAGGAAGTGCCACCGCGGGAGCTGGCTCTGCAGGTGCGGGCTGAGCAGAAAGGTCGACACTCTCGGGCTCTTCGTTAGCCACAGACATTACACTAAGAAGATAAAGGCACGTTTTGAATTACAAGTCACTACATCCACTCATACGCATAAAAACATGTTACAGTCTCTTTCGGCAAAGCGACTACTGTAACTAGTTAACAGGACTCCTTGTTCTGAAGCTGTGCTTTCATCAGAGGCCACCTTAAGAGCTGCTCGAGCCACAAAAGAAATCAATATGGTTTCGTAATACAAACATTACCTGAGCACAGCATATGATGATCTACACTAGAGAAATAATTATATATTTCATTAATAATCTGACGATTTATTCTTTTTTCTTTTCTTTTTTTAAATATATATATTCTTTATTTACATTTCAAATGATTTCCCCTCAATGATTTATTCTTACTTTAAACCTTTGGCGCCGGGCAGTGGTGGCGCATGCCTTTAATCCCAGCACTTGGGAGGCAGAGGCAGGCGGATTTCTGAGTTCAAGGCCAGCCTGGTCTACAGAGTGAGTTCCAGGACAGCCAGGACTACAAAGAGAAACCCTGTCTCGAAAAACCAAACCAAACAAACAAACAAAAACTAAACCTTTGGCAAAGACAAGAGCATATTTTTAATTTTAAAATTTTTAAAATTTATGAAAGTGTTTTTTTCTAAAGAATAGACTGAAGCCATAAATGGTGGAAACATGCCTGTAATCCCAGCACTAATGAGGCCAAGGCAGGAGGATTACCAATTCAACAACAACCTTGGTTTCAAAGAAAATCGGGGCGTGACTTCCTAAGAGGCCCCTCCCCAGCCCTTCCTATGCCACTTCGCTGCAGGAACAGAGTGCGAGGAGTGGGTGTGGCGGAGCTGCAGAAAGCAGCGTGTGCTCTCGCTTACACGGCTCTTGGGTGAAGATGCTCTTGGAGAGAGTTAGGATTCTCTTCGTCCAGGGGCAGCTCTCCGCTGTCCCATGGCTTGGGAAGTTCCGGGCTTGATACCTTCAACTTGTCAATGGAGATTTCTGACAAAGTTGGGGTAAGAGCTGCTGCTGGAGGAGGGGTAGTGACAGGAGTCCGTGCTGGCGTGCTAACAAGTGTGACGGCAGGCATATCACTTCCTGAAGGTTAGAAAGAGAACACGAAGACTCAGTCAACGGCTTTCTACTGTGATGACTCCTTGTCAGATAACACTGGCATGAAACAATCATAATGACAACGACAATCATGGTATAAAAATTAGAGGGCTGGAGAGACGGCTCAGTGGTTAAGAGTACTGACTGCTCTTCCAGAGGTCCTGAGTTCAAATCCCAGCAACCACATGGCAGCTCACAACCATCTGTAATGGGATCCAATGCCCTCTTCTGGAGTGTCTGAAGACAGTGACAGTGCATTCATGTATATAAAAATAAATAAATCTTTTTTAAAAAAAGGTATAAAATTAAAACCTTGAAAAGATGGCATTTTAAAGCAACTATACATTTAAAGCAGTTTCAGCAGTTATTAATGACATATTTTCAGAAATAATACTTTTCTATGAATACCTCCATGGAAAGTTATACTGGAAAGTTAATCCTTAACCCATACGTTGCAATGTGGAGGGAGGCCCCTTGTGAGCTACCTAGGGGCACATGAGCCCTACGGCAGATTAGCAGTTCCATGAAGTGAGACCTCAGCGTGCGGGCTCCTGCTCTCTGGCTGCTTGCCATATGGCGCCTTTTGTCACTCATGATATAGCAAGAAGGTTGTCACCAAAGGCAGTCCCTTGGTGTGACTTCAGACTCTGGAACTTAAAAAAACCAACCAAAGGTGGGCGTGGTGGTGCACGCCTGTAATCCCAGCACTTGGGAGGCAAAGGCAGGTGGATTTCTGAGTTTGAGGCCAGCCTGATCTACAGAGTGAGTTCCAGGACAGCCAGGGCTACACAGAGAAACCCCCGTCTCCAAAAACAAAACAAAACAAAACAAAAACAAACAAACAAACAACAACAACAACAAAACAAACAACCAAACAAAAAAGCTCTTAATTTAACTTATCAATTACCTAGGTATATGGTAATCTGTTAGTCAACTGACAAGCAATTACTTAGTTCCCTTGCTTTTATAGTTACTAAAAAAAAAAAGCATTTATAGTTACTAACAGTAAAACTGAATTAAAGAAACAAAAAGATATCTCAGCAAGTCAAGCTTGCCTGACACCCAGAGTTTAATCATGGTACCTGTGTTAAAACAACAGAAGAAAAGTAATGTCACAAACTTCTCCCCTGACCGCCACACTCGTGCCATGAAGTGTACAGGAACACACACACACACACACACACACACACACACATTTTTTAAAGAAACCAGGTTTCTACCTTTTTCAACATGTATCTCTTTAATTGAAGAACCCACATCCTGATCCGATTCACAGGGAGAGGAATCTGGAGTTTTTACTAACACTTGCTCCTTCAAAGGTGATGGCGAGCAGGGAGGGGTGGGCTGCGGTGTGGCTACTGGAGCACAAACTCTTGCCTAAGATAAATCAGTGAAACAAAACACATTGATATTCACCCAAAGAAAAATTATATAAAATGGTAATAAGAACTCAATCCTAGACTACACAGGATTTAAATGGATGGTCAAAGCAACAATAAACTCAAAGCCTTAGTGCTCTGGGTATTAAATATTTGGTTGCCAGTATAGGACTGGCCTAAGAAAACTCTTGAGCAATTGAAGTAACTGTGTCTGAAAGAAATCCGTTATTGTCTTCTAACACAGAGAAGATGATTAATCAGATAGAGACGAAGATCAAACCCAACTACAAACTCAATGGGCTGCATGGCTGGCCGTGCAACAAAAGAGAAGTTCTCTGACTGACTGACTGACTGACAAGGTACTAAAACAATAGCCTCTAGGAATAAAGGCACACTGTGTAATAAGTAATAACAAGTAAGAACAAGGAGAGGGTAGGAGAGAGAGCATTAGAACAGATGCAAACAAGGAAAGGAAACATCTTACTATCAATCTGTCACCTAGAGTAATACTGGAAAAGTTCCCAAGTTCAGAGACATAAAAGGATAACAGTAAAAACACTGTCCTGTTGCCTTTCTATCTTGTTTCTCTCCTCAGAGTTACCAAGTAATCCTGACCTAAGTCAATTACATGTACACAGATTGATCTATGGAGTACGTTCTCCATCCTAACTACTGAGAGCACTGCTTTAATTCTGAGCAGATACCGTGGGACTCCCCTTAGGACTGCTACTCTACACTGTCGGCAGGGGCAAGGAGAACGCCTCCTGTTCCAGGTCTTCAGGAGGTATGGGAGCAATTGGTATTTCTTGTCTGTGAGGGAAAAATCTTGTCATTTCTTTGTTCATTTTAAGAACATTATTATTCACTTTAAAATGCTTTTATATATTTCATGCCTTGCTTCAAATTACTACGTAACTTAAGCTGATGGCAAGAGTCTACAGCCATACTACCCTGGCCCTGGACATGCCCAATATTGTCCAAAATGATGAAAGATTATAAGAAATCCTGGAACACTGCTCAACAGGTAGCAAACTCTTATGTGGAAAAAAAATACACTGTATCTTTTCCATTTCTTGACTGTATATACATATAATATAAAAATCTGTTTACACACACACACACACATACACACACAGTGGCCCCTCTATTCCTCATGAGAGCATCTGAAGGTATTCTTCTGGCACTGGTAACTGATTGCCAACAATGATAAACTCTTAGGAACTGAGTATTCACAAAGCTCTAGACCCTAGGTTACATCAGATATTTAATCATCCATGAAACTTTATGTGATGATGAGAATGAGGATGAAGAAGATCTAGCATCATGACTATGTCAATCCTTCACACATACAAATCAAAATCAGACTTATTTCTATCAAATCTTTCTTCCAAGATTCATGTCATAACCAAGGATCATGTAGTGCTTTATGCTGCTATACACAGTCTAAAAACTAAGTCCTTATTTTCTTTGGGGGGAAAAAAAAAGCTAAGTTGAGTGTGAGAGCTCATATTTCAGGTGCATAGTGACTTCAAGGCCAGCTTGGGCTATAAGAAACCTAATTTCAAAAAATAAAATAAAATGCTAGGGAAAGTGTTCATTACATTACCAAGGAATAAAATTCTATCACAATCTATGATCTTATAACCGTAAGTTTCAAATACATCTTTTTCTATGTCGGTGTGATGGCTCCTACATATAATAGCAGCATCTTTACATATATCCTGAAGTAGGAGGAGTATCTTGAGCTTGAGGCCACCCTGAGCTACAGAGACAGCTTGGACTATAGGGTGAGATTGTCTCAAGCAAACACAGATAGACAAAAAGAGACACACACACACACACACACACACACACACACACACACACACACATTGTTCTTTAATAATGTCTAAAATATTCCCCACAATTCTTAAGTTACAAGAGAACAGAAAGTCATTCCTACCGACAGGTTAGTTTCATCTCTCGAAAGATCACCAGGGACACTTGTGGCTGCAGGCCTTTGCTTCTTTGCCTCTCTGTCAGCTAACATGACAGCAATGGTCTCAGTCAGCGCTTCGTTGACAAAATGGCTGATCATGTCTGAGTTCACAGGAACTCCGGCATCAACCATACGCTGGAGTGCCCCACTGCTTGTTCCTGCGACTAAAAACAAGCACTTCAGGTAAGGCTAGAATCATGGTTGCAGCCATGCCTTACCTCTCCAAAGGCCTCAACAGGCCGGTGAGCACTGAAGGAGGAGTGGACGTGGAGAACGGAAGCAAAGCTACCTCAACAAGAATAGCTTAAACGAACACCCTTTTTCAACAAACAGAGGGGAGAAAAACACACAAGTAAAAATTCACTTAGTATGCCTTCTTCCCTGCCACTGTAGAAGTTAATGAAAAATATTACATATATACCAAATTTCCTCAGTTGGAAACAACTACACTTCCACTCCTGACCAAAACACAAGGATACATTAAGCAAGAGGCAAGCTTTCTCTCCCTCTAGTTTGGGGACATTAGTCAGTGACATTGCTTGCTAAGCATTCTCAAGCTTCTATAGCAGGATTTGGGAAGTAAAAGATCAGGCTGTAAAAAAAGAACAGGCTATCCCAAGAGTGGAAAGACAAAAGAAATTTATCTTTTTGGTTTTCTGAGACAGGGTTTCTTTGTATAGCCCTGGCTGTCCCAGAACTCACTCTGTAGACCAGGCTGGCCTCGAACTCAGAAATCCACCTGCCTCTGCCTCCCAAGTGCTGGGATTAAATACATGTGCCACCATCACCCGGCAGAAATTTTTCTTTAAAAAGGACACATGTGGTGCACATAAAATAATGCAAACATATACACATGCATTAAAAAAAATTAAATAGGAAAGGAAGAACAGAAAAATCTACATACAGATTTATGGCCAATTAGTTTTCAATAAAAATATTAAGATAATTCAATGGAGAAAGGATAATCTTTTAAGGAACTCTAGAGAAATCTGAAGTCCATATGCAAAAGGAGAAAGAATAAAGAAAAAATGAAAAGCATCTTACATCCTCATTTTATATTATATATACTCAACATATACTGAGTGTTGAAAGAATCACTGAATGGCAGAGTTCTAGTAAGGGTCCTGGGTTCAGTCTCTGGGAACACACAAACAGGCACTCATGTGCGCATGCACAGATGAAAGAAAACCTGTATATCGCAGTTAGATTCTGTCAGCCATCATACGACTCAGCATATTCAGAGACAGGCAAATAAGAGCCACAGTACTGCTTGGGATAGATCATAGTACACCATTTGGAAAATGCTCAGCGAGTCTTGATAACCACTTATTTATCACATGACTAGGGTAAACTAAAAGCTGTGTCCAGACAAAAAATTGTTAGCAAGTATTCGTATCAGTTTTATGATAGATCCAAACCAAAAGACCATACATATCAACCAACTGGTAACTGAATTAACAAATTATGATATATCCAGCATATAATACTAACCTAAGCAAAAACATGATTGCCAAAATATTACACTAGGATGACAAGATGGTTAAGAGGTAAGTAATGCTTACTGCCATGCCATGCCTAACCACCTGGGTTCAACCCCCTGGGACCAAAGTGGAAGGAGCAAACCAAATCCTCAAGCTGTCCTCTGATAACCAGAGCACCCTGCAGCATACATGTGTACACAGGCAGATACACACACACACACACACACACACACACACACACACACAAAATTAATGTAAAAAATGCTATGCTAAATAAAGTCAGTCAATAACAACAAAAAACCCATGTTATATGATACTCATGTATGAAAGCCTTTGAAAGATTAAAATACATGACAGAAAGCCAAACACAGTCAAACACAGTTGCCAGGGCCACTGTACATAGGTGAAGGCTAGGAACTGTCTACAAAGCAGCATAGGGATACTTTGATATTGACAAAATGTTTTCTGACATGAGTGAATGCATAACTATTTTAAAACCCATCAAACTGTATACTTAGAATTGGTGAATTTGAAGGCAACTAAATTACAATTTTAAAAAGACTGATGTCTTTCATTCATACACACACACACACACACACACACAACTATATACACATATATGCATATATATGTATTTTAAGAAGCGTCTCCAGAAGTATTAATTCAATTCCATATGACCCCTCAATCGGACCTTAGTGTTCATTGGCCCTCCCTTAAACTCCTTTCTGCTCCTGATTCCCATTTAATCTTCCTGCTTCAGTAGCACCCCACCCCCACCCCCCACCCCCCACACACACACCTCCACAGTGTATTTTATTTCCCCTTCCTTGGGAGATCCTCCCCTCTCTCATAGCCTCCTTTTCCATACCTAACCTCTGTGGTTATATGGATTATAGCATGCCTATCAAAGGCTTTAAAGCCCACATTCAGTAACACAAAGACCTGGACTAGACAATATGCAGAGAGAGGGACTTTGGAACACTCAGCCCTAAATGGGATGTCTTCATCAACCCTCTCAAAGCTTATGAAGAATAGGAGGAAGATTGGAAGAGTCAAAGAGGATGGAGACACCAAGAAAACTGTGTCCAGATACAACATGAACTCAGAGACTGTGGCAACATGCACAGGTGCTATACAGATTCAAGCCAGACAGGTGCTATACAGATTCAAGCCAGACAGGTGCTATACAGATTCAAGCCAGACTGGAGCCTAAAGAAGAAAGAGAAGTGGGCACAAGCACCCCATGTTAGGAGCCATCTAGGAAAGGCTAATGGATACAAATGATGTTCCAGAGATGACACGTCGTTTTGCAAGACTGCGATGGATAATTATGAGTTGCAAGGTTTTCAGAAATTTCATCTCAGTATTGACTCAATGCTGATATGCCTTTCCTATCATTATTATTAAATTAATATAACAATTCCTGGGTATTAGGCCAGCTATTGGGCAGATTTTCTGCAGCTCAACAAAGATATACTCTTTTGTAACATTGCTATAGAAATAAATTGATGATTTTATAATTCCTAATAATTATTCTATAAAATTCCTGAGCCCTCTGTAATATGAAAGCTGCAATTAAGATTCTATAAACCTTCATGTGTCATGAGCTAATTGCACTAAGATAGAAAGCAGACTTGAAACGGATTTATGATCAGGGAAAACATTCCTTTTAGGTTGAGTGTAAAAGCATTATCTTATAACTAAAGGTCATAAATGAGAATGAACAATTTACTGTAGATGCAAGGACAGAAGCTAAAATATTGACTGAATTTATCTGTACAAAACTCCAACCATAGGCAGATGATTTGCCTCTTGACAAAACTGTGCTAACTTAGACATAAGAATTATTGTTTTAAACTCTTAATAAACCTGTGGAGCTAGTGACATAATGACTGCTAAATAAGATAACTAGTCTTAATGGAAACACTTGTAAACGTCTCTGTCATTTCTTCTGATTCAATTTACAATTTGAATTTGTTTGAACTTTGAAAAAAGATGCTTAAAATATCATGTGATCATGTGCCCTGAGAAAGTCCAATAACTAGGAATGGAGACAGTTAAGAGCAGAGCAGAGCAGTGCACAGCACAGCAGTGCACAGCACAGCAGAGCACAGCACAGCAGAGCAATGCAGTCAGTGCACAGCAGAGCAGAGCAGAGCACAGCACAGCAGAGCACAGCAGAGCAGTGCAGTGCACAGCAGAGCAGAGCAGAGCACGGCACAGCAGAGCACAGCACAGCAGAGCACGGCACAGCAGAGCACAGCACAGTAGAGCAGAGCAGTGCAGTGCAGTGCAGTGCAGTGCAGTGCAGAGCAGAGCAGAGCAGGCAGGCTTCTTCCTACCATGAGACAGGTTTTTCTAAACAGCCAGTTTCTTCTTACCGACAAGGACAGGGCTTATTTATACTCAACAAAAAGGTAGTTCTTCTTCCTCTAATCAATAAATGTGGAAGCTTATTTTTCATTCAGAACAAGTAAGCTTTTTTCTGTGATGGCACTTGCTCAATGAAACTCTGCTTGGAGGAGCTTTCGTTCCATCCACCAAATATATGTAAGAAGAGGTATGTTTATGTAAGTACATAAGTTGATGAGAAAGATGGTTGGGCTCAACAAAAAGATGAATGTGTGTGTGTGAATGTGTGTATGCATGTATGTGTCTATGCATATTTGCGTGTGTAAAAGTTTTTCTATCCGCAAACATGTCTTTCTTTTCCTGGTTCACTAAAAGTTAATTGTCCCAAGTCTCCCTCCTGCCTGGCCAGCAACAGGCAAGGCTTCTAGGCAAGAGAGAAAGGAGCCTTAGCAATAAGTCCTCTACTGAATTCTCTACTGTTATACATCACATGTTAATTGCCAGAGACTTATACAGTAAGCTTATAACGTAGAGTTAAGTTAACAATGCTTATTCAAGCAACAGAGAATTATAAATAATAAGAGAGAAAAAAGTTCCCCAGCACTTAATGAAGCCCAAAACAGTAATAAAGAGTTAAGGTTTAGCATGAACAATAAGAAAGAGTTAAATCTTCAGCACTAATGAAGTAATGACAGTAAAAAAAGAATTAAGTTTCAGCATACAACAGTTAGACAACTGAAAGGCTGGAAATCATCAGACTTTTGGTCTGTATCTGAAACTGTGTTCTACTTCAACCCAATTCAGCCAGGGCAGCCCTTGACATCCCATCTCTTGCCAAGAAGCTATCCCCAAGTTTGCAAAAGAAAAATTAGTTTTCTCTAGTAGAGTCTCACTAGATATAGTGAGCAGACTTAAGGGTAGGCCCCATCCCCAGCAAAATGAGATGAACTCGGTGTTAATTCTATAGGCTTTTTGTGTCATATTGTTTGTTTGAGCTTTAGTTTTGACTTTGTGTTCTTACAGGTTTCAGTGTGTGCTTCTTCTTTCCATTTTTAAAATTCTGGTTTGTTTGCCTGCTTGTTTTCTAAAGAGAGAAAGAAAGAGCATAGAGCAGAGTGAGTGGGAGGTTGGGAAGGAAGAATAAGACAAACTGGGGGGTGGGAGGGTAGAAGGAGGAGAGTAGGAAAAGGGGGGGAAGAACATTCACAAGGAATTGCAGGAACAAGAGGGAGAATTCGAGGAATGGCTCATTTAACCACTCAGTGAGAACTTAACCTCATCAGTTATCAGTCAAGGGCTGGGCTAAAGAAGCAGCATCTTTACTACTGAATAATGTATAGTCTGGTGAATGAGAAAGATGTTAGACAACCATAATATGTTTATACCTATTATAAATGTATGCCAATGATAAATCTAGTCAACTTAATGGACCAGTTTCATGGACTAGGGCACTGGACTTCACTCAAAAGAGAAGAGTTAAATAGGAGGCACACAAGTCTCCTGGCTTCCTAAGAATGTCATGCAGCCAGTTGGATTATACTCCCACGCTTTCTGGTAAGGTATGGCCGACCACAGCACACTCTCACTGACAGGTCTTTCCCTGACAGTGAACTTCTACTCTCTCAAACCATCACACAAAATAAATCTTTCCTCTATAAAGTCCCCTTTGCTTGTAGCAAATAGAAAAATAAAAGGAGGTACCAGAAAGATGGTTTAGTGGGCAAAGGCACCCGGTGGATGACCTGAGTAGGTCCTGGAACCCACTGTAGAAACGACAAAAGTAGTCTCTGACCCAAGCATGCATATGTACAGTAGTCTACTGTTCCTCCACAATAACACATATGTATGTATATTACATAATATATTTACATAATTTATACACAGACACAGACATATTTCTATAGAATCCTAGAGAATGGCTCAGCAACCCCAAAGCAGCAGTCTGTAGTAAGAAGGGGAAAGGAGCCGGGCGGTGGTGGCGCACGCCTGTAATCCCAGCACTCTGGGAGGCAGAGGCAGGCAGATTTCTTAGTTCAAGGCCAGCCTGGTATACAGAGTGAGTTCCAGGACAGCCAGGGGTATACAGAGAAACCCTGTCTCGAAAAAACCAAATCCAAAAAAACCCAAAAAGAAAAAAAAAAGGAGGGGGGGGGAAAGGAATACTAATCTCATCTGTAGAGAAGCAGAAAGGGAGCCAGCCAAGGATCCAATTGACCTCAGGAATCCAGAAACCCTCAGTAATTAAATAAAGGCTTTATCTTTTAATAACAATGCCAACAGGTTCCGACTGACGTACCAATGTCAGAAGCTGACTGTTCACTCGCCTCGCTCACTGAAATGCTGGCATCAAGTCTGGCCCGTTGCTGGAGTGGAAAGAGCCCAGAGATAATTCTTGACATTATTTCTTGTTCTACCCTAGAAGTATAAAGTTAAATACACCTGAATTTGGTTAAAAGTATAAAATGTTCGCTATATCACTTTAAAGAATAAGCTGTACTCACAGCCTTCTGGAAGTTACAGCTGGAAGGAAAAGACCTTGCCTCTCCTGCTAAGACAAGCCGGGACACTGTCCTTTCGGGAGACATGCTGTGAATCCAGCTTAGAGCTTCCTGGCCTGGCAGAGCTGCCCGCACCCCCAGTTTACCAGAGCATTTGAACTACCCAGTGTACCATGTACTTGAGAAGTAAGCTTCTCACTCAGAGCACACGGGTAAATCCCTCTCAGTCAAAGCTCCATCACGTTCACTGAGCAGAGTCTGGGACTAGGCAAGGCTTAAACAGCATCCTTAAAATAGCCATCCGATGCTTTATTTGTGAGTTTATTAGAGTGATGTAACTTTATTTAAAAAAACACAAAAACATAAACACCCAAACTGCAAAACAGGGTAGGGTTTTTCCTTGAAAAGGAAAGAAAAATGTATTTCCAAATCATTGTTAAGAAGAGGAAAGGAAAAGCAGAGTGGAGAGCAGAAGCCTTCTTTCAACACACTTCCGTAGAGCAGCTAACAGTCATATTAAAAAACTATTGTCAGGGCTGGAGAGATGGCTCAGCGGGTAAGACTGCCCAGAGGTCCTGAGTTCAGTTCCCAGCAACCACATGGTGGCTCACGACCATCTGTAATGGGATCTGCTGCCCTCTTCTGGTGTGTCTGAAGAAAGCAATGGTGTACTCATAAACATAAAATAAATAAATAAATCTTTTTTTTTTTTTGTTTTTTTTGTTTTTTTTGTTTTTCGAGACAGGGTTTCTCTGTGTAGCCCTGGCTGTCCTGGAACTCACTCTGTAGACCAGGCTGGCCTCGAACTCAGAAATCCGCCTGCCTCTGCCTCCCAAGTGCTGGGATTAAAGGCGTGCGCCACCAACGCCCAGCTTAAATAAATCTTTTAAAAAATCATTATATAAATAATATATGTTTTCTGTGGGAAAATTCATAAAATTAGTTTTTTTTTTAAATTGATCAGGTACATTCATAATCCTAGATTCAGAGATAAGTAGTTAATAACCTGACATATATTCCAAACATCTGTTTAACAAACTTATTTTAATGTCTTAAAAGCTAAGTTTAGCTGGGCAGTGGTGGCGCACGCCTGTAATCCCAGCACTTGGGAGGTAGAGGCAGGCGGATTTCTGAGTTCGAGGCCAGCCTGGTCTACAGAGTGAGTTCCAGGACAGCCAGGACTACACAGAGAAACCCTGTCTCGAAAAAACCAAAACAAAACAACAACAAAAAAAAACAAAACCTAAGTTTATGGGGTGCTGGAGAGATGGCTCAGCAGTAAAGAGCACTGACTGCTCTTCCAGAGGTCCTGAGTTCAATTCCCAGCAACCACATGGTGGCTCACAGCCATCTGTAATGGGATCTGATGCCCTCTACTGGTGTGTCTGAAGACATCAATGGTGTACTCACATACATTAAATAAATAAATAAATAAATAAATAAATAAATAAACTTTAAAAAAAGCTAAATAAAGCCGGCGTTGGTGGCGCATGCCTTTAATCCCAGCACTTGGGAGGCAGAGGCAGGGGAATTTCTGAGTTTGAGGCCAGCCTGGTCTACAGAGTGAGTTCCAGGACAGCCAGGGCTACACAGAGAAACCCTGTCTCGAAAAGCAAAAAAAAAAAGCTAGGTTAACACTGTGTCTCTGGCTTTATATGCCAGGAGACTATCTTTCACTCTTACTGAATATTCTTACAAGTCATTTCCATTTTTATCTGCTCTTCTGATTTTATTCACATCAATAAAATTATAAACTTACCACTGAATTAAACTATTTTCCAATGTTTCTTTTCTCTCAATTACTTTATCTAAAACATCAGTAGTGGGACGAAAGGCAGAAACCTCGGGAGGAAATGAAGGACCGCTATATTTTGTAGGAACAACTTTAACACTTCTGTTAAACTCCAGCACTGGTGCAGAGCATTCAGGAATTTCGTCACGTTTTTCCTCTTCCTGGCAACATAATAAAAACAAAACTATTATATTCCAGTATCTGTTCAACATGCGCCAAGCACAAAGAACTCAGCTGTATGAGCTAACCAACATTCACGAACCTTTCTCCTTAGGTGGTATGACATTAAATATGCCACACACAACACACTTACCACAACATGAATCAGACATAACACTGGAGAAAATGCTTTTATACAGTCTGTCTTTTTTAAACTCAATGTTCAGGCTCTTGGTATGGCTCAATAGTAGAACACTTGCCTACCCTGAGTTTGATTTCACATCACCATACACAAAACACTAAAAAAAAATCAGTATTAATTTTGTATAGTCATGAAGCTAGAAAATTTGGGGAGTATAGCTTTAAACTTTATGAAATATCCAGAAATGCATGAGCTCGATTACCACAAAAAAGATGATCCCCAACATTTCTTCATCCTATCAGACAGAACCTGCAATTTAGTTAGTGTATCTTACACATTACTTTCATTATTATATCACATCCCAAAGTTATTGCTCTGATTTTTTTTTACCATTTCCTTATGAAAAATGTCACATTTAAAAATAAACAAAATAAGCCGGGCGGTGGTGGCACATGTCTTTAATCCCAGTACTTGGGAGGCAGAGGCAGGGGGATTTCTGAGTTCGAAGCCAGCCTGGTCTACAGAGTGAGTTCCAGGACAGCCAGGGCTACACAGAGAAACCCGGTCTCGAAAAACAAAAACAAAAACAAACAAAAAAAAGTAAAAAATTAAAATAAAATAAACAAACTAATGCCTGGGTACTACATCATATACAAATGACATGAACTGCAGGTCCCTAGTCCACAGCTTAACAAGTATCAACTCATGGTCAACTCTGCCACCCAAGTTGTCCGCCACATCCATTTCCCCTTCCATAGATCACTGTGACCCAAATTACAGATATAATTTTATTTATAATTAAATAAGCATCTCAAAAATATCTAGTCTCTTTAAATATCACAGCTCACCAATATCCTATGAGGAATAAAGTTCTCAGACAGAGAGCAAGAGCCAGAGTAGAAGAAACCCTTGTCACTCAACCCCAATCCATTTTGAGTTCTGGAACTGTTTCTTCCACTTAACATGATGAAAAACCAATTCTATTAGACAACAACAGCATGTTAGGACCATAAAGACAAATATGGCTCCCAGCCTCAAAACCCTACATGGCATTCACATGGGGAAACACATCTTGAGTACAAATAGAGTGCCTACCTCTGCATAGTCTAAGAATTAAATTTTATTTAAAATATGTGTTTATTTTATGTATGTATGTATGTATGTATGTATGTATGTGTATGTGTGTATGTGTCTGAGTATATGTGTTCAGCATGGGCAGGAGACATCAGAGGTCATAAGAAGCTGGATCTCCGCACTGTAATTATAGGCAATCGTGAGTCACCCTGTGGGTGCCAGGAACTGAACTCAGGTCCTCTGCAAAAGCAGTAATTGCTCTTCACTGCTGATCCATTTCTCCAGTGCCTCATTTTTCATTAACAAAGTTAGTCTTAGTTTAAAAGTCAAAGAAATATGAAAAGTATTTTCACTAATGCTAAATGTCTTATTCATAGCATTAAAATAATCTCATATGTGTCTCCATTTTTCATGTGTTTTACATTTGCTTTCTTTCCTGCCTTATTATTGCCATCATTTTCGTAACTGACATCCATACAGGGTTTTCCTTGGACTTTTGACTATTCATAACTTTTTCCCAATATAAACCTAACTTTGCTTCCAGTAATCAAGAGTTAAATGTAATAGAATGGAAAAAGGGAAGCCAGAGAGATGAAGGCAGCAGGTATGGTCCGGGTGGGAAAGAGTAGGAAAAAAAACCTTATAATCTTTAAAAGAAATGTAACTAAGCATACTTAAAATGTAAAGTCCATTTAAACCAAGGTGAAGTCATGTTTCTCAAAGCCCTGCTACACAGTTGTGACAGTCAAAATACATTCATCCTCCTGGAAACACTTGGAAGAAAATGACTTCCTATGTATCTCCCCTTTGTTACCTGAATAACATCGATGACTTCATCAAAGTCAGTTCCTGGAAGGGGCGCCTCTTCTTCATCCACCTTCATAAATTCTGGAGTCTAAGAACATATTTTAGAAAGTTTTATTGCCTTCAATTATAAAATACATATAATTTCTTATATTTTCACATATACTATAATCTTAATATAGCCCTGTTATTTTAATATTCTGTTCAGAAGTGATTTAATTAGTAAATTAGATACAGGTCAGTCCTCAACCTATTATCTCCTCATTTCAAGAATGATAGAAAAAGTTGTTATTGTTTTGGTTTTTCTTTTTTGTTGTTGTTGTTGTTTTGGTTTGGTTTGTTTTGGTTTGGTTTTTCGAGACAGGGTTTCTCTGTGTAGCCCTGGCTGTCCTGGAACTCACTCTGTAGACCAGGCTGGCCTCGAACTCAGAAATCCGCCTGCCTCAGCCTCCCAAGTGCTGGGATTAAAGGCATGCGCCACCAAAGCCGGGCTTGTTTTGGATTTTCAAGACAGGGCTTCTCTGTGTAGCCCTGGCTGTCCTGGAACTTGCTCTGCAGACCAGGCTGGACCAGAACTCACCTCCTGAGTGCTGGGATTGCAAACTTTCCACCATCACTTAGCCAAAAATTTATTTTCAATAAAAATATATTTTTTAAATTATCAGGGTAAGGTGTTTCATACCTCTTTTTTTTTTATATTTATTTATTACTATATGTAAGTACACTGTAGTGTCTTTAAAAACACCAAAAGAGGGCATCAGATTTCATTATGGATGTTGTGAGCCATCATGTGGTTGCTGGGATTTGAACTCAGGACCTTCGGAAGAGTAAGTAGTCAGTGCTCTTCCCTGCTGAGCCATGTCTCCAGCCGTTTCATACCTCTTAACTCCAGAACTCAGGAGGCCATGGCAGGAAGATCACTGGGAGTTTAAAGCTAACAGGGCTACTATAAGTTCTTAGTCTGGGCTACAGTGTGAGACCCGGTCTCAAAAGACAAATACAAATATCAGTCTGATGTTTAAATCACACCCACAAATACAAATGAAAGGACTTTTATGTTTCTTTATTTTGTGTATATCCATAACGGCATCCAAGCCTTCAGTGGAGGGTCAAAGGATAACTACAGGTCAGCTTTCTCCTGATACCATGTGGGCCTTAGGATCTAAACTCTGGTCCTTACCCACGGAGCCCTAAGTCCAGACTGCAGTGAAACATTTAAAGCACTATCAGCAGGCTAATAGATCATTGTGACCCCGGGGAAGAAACTTCCACTTCTGCACAAAACTTTGTCAAGTGTGCACATTCATAGACTCACAAAAGACAGAAACAGATTCAATCATTTCAAAAGTAAAGAAAACCAGGGCCAGCAAGATGGCTGCTCAGTAGGCATCAGTAGGTCTTTACCTGGCATATACTTGTCAACAAGCCAAACGGCCCAAGTGTAATTCTGAGAACCACGTATGTTAAGAAAGCACTCCTGGAAGTTGTGTTCTGACATCTACATGCACAAACCCATGCACATGCATTGCACGCATGCATGCACGCGCGCGCACACATACACACACCAAATAAAAATGTACTTTAAGTTAAAAAGAGCCGGATTAGAGCGGTGTCTCTCAGGTCACAAGCACTTGTTGCTCCTGCAGAGACGGTTGGTTCACAGCACCCACACCAGGCAGGCACAACTGCCTGAAACGCCAGGTTAAGGATCCCAGTGCCCTCTGGCCTTGATGGGCACCTGCATGGGCTTGGCCCCACACACATAAATTTAAGAAATTAATGAGTCTTTAAAAAGAAAATCTTAGTAAAAATAAAATTATCTTCAAGCTTACTATATAGGCCTTACTATATAAACTCTCGTTACTAAAAATGACACCAGTTTCTTGCTGAGAACAAAATTATATATAATCCAAAATGTACTGTTATCATACATGTTCCAATAAACTTCTGAGAAAAACAAAATTACTTATAAAAAGTTAGAGTGAGTATGAATTCCTTTAGGATGAATTCTAATACAGTGTTGGTAATCATGAAAGATTTTTGAGCTGTCACCCCTGCTCCCCTTTAAACAGTCTCACTGCGTCAGCCTGGCTGTCCTGAGCTAGCGAAGCAGACCAGGCTGGCCTCAAACTCACAGAGCTCTTCCTATCTCTACCTCCTACACGCTGGGATGAAAGGTGCGTGAACTGTGCCCAACTGATTCGAGACTTTGGTTTCTGGTTTGCTGTTTTCATTCTGAGCTGGGGTCTCATCATGTAGCCCTATGTCGATGACCTCAGATTCACAGACATCAGCCTTGTTCTGACATCATGCCCAGCAATTGTTTTTTATTCTTAAAAACTACAAACTCAGCCAGGCAGTGGTGGCGCACGCCTGTAATCCTAGCACTCAGGAGGCAGAGGCAGGCGGATTTCTGCGTTCGAGGCCAGCCTGGTCTACAGAGTGAATTCCAGGAAAGCCAGGGCTACACAGAGAAACTCTGTCTCAAAACAAACAAACAAACAAAAATTCTATAAAAACTACAAACTCAATGATCAATTTGATATATTAGACACCAGAGATATGTTACATTGCTATTTTTTACTATAATAAAAGTCATACTATCATTATTCAGAAGCAAAGTAATATAAGAAAACATATATTTTTACATGTTAACAATGTGATAAAATATATACTACTTGTCAGTATTATAAACTACTTGTCAGTATTAAAATTCAAATTCTGGACAGGTAAAGGCACTTGCAGCCAAGCCAGAAAACCCACACATGGTGGAAGGAGAAAACAGACTCCCCATTAGTTGTCCTCTGACTTCCACATGTGCACTGTGGCATGCACATATGTGTAGGTACACATGCACATACACGCACACATACAGAGAAAGACAAACTAAGTAAATGTATAAAAATTTCACATTCCAATTTACTATTTTCATAAAAATCAAATATTATCAAAGACATAGAAATTCTTCACCTGTGAAAGTCTCACAATTACTGTTACACCAAAAATTATTATATTTATAAAGCTCTCAAAGCAACTTCTTTAGAAATTTATAAATAATAGAACTCATTTCAATTTTGTCATATGCTGAAATTATTGTTACATGTTATGATTTATGTAGGTGTGCCTGCAACTCACTCTGTAGAACACGCTGGCCTCAAACTCACAGATCTGATTGTCATTTGCCTCCCAAGTACTAGGCTTCAAAGTATGAGCTACCACATCCACCATAATATTATTATGATAAGGGTTCTGCATGGAGTAACAGTTGATGATATGAAGACCTCTGAGTCCTACCTGGATCCAGGTGTGCAGTGGAGGAGGAGAGGCTTCTTTGAGACTGGGGGAAGGGGAAGCCCCACCAGTACTGCTGTATGAATCACTGTCAATATCCACACTCGGTAATATCTACAACAGAAAAGAACATCTGGCCTTCTGTTTACCACTATGACTTAACTATCAAAAACAGACAGCGAAATGTGCCCTTTAAATTTTTACTGTGGCTAACAGATACTTTAAATTATGAAAGCATATTATACTAAGGATTTAAAGAGAAACACAGAACCCTATCTTAAGATCACTTCACTTCCATGACCTATACACTTTCTCTGTTTACTATCCATTAGGTAAGTGTTCTCAACCCTGAGTTTTCATTGTTATTAGGTTATAATACCTCCTCCTCCTCCTCCTCCTCCTCCTCCTCCTTCATTTTATCTTTTGAGACAAAAAGATGTGTGGCCTTGGCTGCCCTGAAACTCATTCTGTAGTCCAGATTAGCCTCAAACTCACAGAGACCTGCCTGTTTCTGCCTCCCGAGTGCTGGGATTAAAGGCAGGGTGCCATTACTACCTTTATAGGTAGTACTTTTACTACATTATAGGCCTTACCCTGTCTCTTTGCATAATATTAAAGGACTTTACATTCCTTATTCAACCATATTCCTGATTGCCAGTTTTTCCCACTGTTACACAGAGATCCCAACACCTTCATTTATGCAGTGTTTTCTTCCCACTACATCATGTTAGATAGAACTTCTGGGCCTGCAGTGCATGGATATTCAATATTCTTTGTAATTACTGGCAAAATCCTACCCAATTTCTGTTTACATCATCAAACATATTTCTAAGTTTTATCCAACCATCAACTAAAATGAGCAGTTTTGAAATAGCAACAATTACATGGGACTATATTGTCGTTTTGTTAAATTTTTATTATCTTAGCTACAAGCAAAACTTACATCTAATTTCCTTATTCTTAAATGTACTTAACTCTCTTGTAGAATCTCATTCACATATCTGGACAAAATCTGGATTTATATCTATGTTTTCTTATGACAAATAGAAGTCTTTGTATTTAAAATCAAATCCTTTACTAGGCCCTTGCTTTCATTTGTTCTCACTGTATACTGTCTTCCTTTGTAAGGTTCTTTGACATATATAACCTTTAGATTTTAGATGCAAATCTCTCTTTCCTATTGTATTTAAAGTACCTTCCCCCAAATCTAGAATTTGCTTCAGTTCTAATAAAAAATTCAATGAATTAAATTATCTTCAAATTTTTATGGTTTTGTTTTTTATAATTTCAATTGGCCAATTTTGGAGCAAATTTTTTTTTTGATTTTTTTTATTGTATATATTCTATATTTACAATTCATTTCCCTTTTTCTGGTTCCCCACCCCCAAAGGCCCCACATGTCCTTTTCCCTCCCCCTGCTCCCGCATCCACCCCCTCCCACTTTACTGTTCTTGTACTCTTGGAGCAAATTTAATATACAGTAAGAACTTGAGGTCTAAAACTAATCTTTTCCTATATCATTAAGACAAATACAACACACACAAGTTCTCTTATAACAAATCTCTACCATGTTATCCGTTCTTTCCATAATAAAGCTCACTCTGAAGCCTCACTGCACTGGTCTAGTAACTAGCAGTGGTGTCACATAGCCTATGCTGCTTGCCCTGAACCTGACCTAGGGTTAAGAATGACCTCGAACTCCTAACCTTTCAACCTCTACCTCTCAAATACTGGCTCAAGCCACATACCTAGCTCATAACAAAACTCTTTTCTAAACCGTTTATTCTTCTAGATATCACACTTATCCTAAAGTTCAAATTTAAGAAAACAAAATCTCATGTTACATTTAAAAATAGCATTTTGCTGGGCGGTGGTGGCGCACACCTTTAATCCCAGCACTTGGGAGGCAGAGGCAAGCGGATTTCTGAGTTCGAGGACAGCCTGGTCTACAGAGTGAGTTCCAGGACAGCCAGGGCTACACAGAGAAACCCTGTCTCGAAAACAAACAAACAAAAAGCATTTCACTAATGTTGCACATTAAATTGGGAAGATCAGTTAACTTGAATAGTGTTTGTGTATAAAAATGAGTTTTCTATATTCATTCATGTCCTATGATTGCATAAAGTTTGAAATAATGATTGAATTAGTCATACCTTCCACTAACTCTATTGTTTCTTTTATTTGTATGTTTTGGTTTAAGTATTTATTCATTGAGTTTATTACTGAGGCAGTAAGTCCCTGTGCAGCCCTAGCTAGCTAGCAAGCTAGCTAGAAACTTGCTAGATGGAACAGGATGGCCTTGAACCTGTGGCAATCTTCCTATGGCTACCTCCTGGGTGCTTAAAATACAGGTATGTTTTTATTTATTTATTTATTTATTTATTTATTTATTTATTTATTTATGGTATATGAATGTTCTGTCTGTATGCATATCTGCATGCCAGAAGAGGACATCAGATCACATTATAGATGGTTGTGAGCCACCATGTGGTTGCTGGGAATTGAACTCAGGACCTCTGGAAGAACATCCAGTGTTCTTAACCTCTGAGCCATCTCTCCAGCCCCATGGACCTTTACCCATTCCTTTAGCGTGTTGCCCGGTCCTCTGATATGGGTCACTGACTTAGGAGGGTAAAGTAAACAATGCACAGCAAGCACAGCGGCATCACATTAAGACCACAGCTTCACACTAATAAAGGCACCTCAGTGAGAGCACAGTCTTCATAAAGTTATGCAATGAACCATAGGTTCTAGTGGCATAAATCGGTTACATTGCCTGTAATGGGTCTGCTCGTGCACCCGGGCATACCTGTACGGAGAGCTGGGGAAGATCCTTCTTCTCTGATTTCATTTCTACAATGGCTACATTAGGTTTCTTGACTCCAGCTTTTACTTTTGGAGATGATGGAGGAATAGAAGTAGTCACAGTCACAGGGCGTGGCTTATTTACTCTGACTCCAGCAGGTGGTATGGAATCACTATTGCTTTGAGTTTGTCCTGTGAAATTCAGAGTACAGAATGAGTCGGCTGCTTCCAAGGCAAAAGGAAAAATCAAATTTAATGCCTGGATCTTTGTGACTATTCTTGCTTACACATGGAAAGCAGCATTTTGCAATTTCTTCTTTCCTCGCCACCATGGTCTACACATGTGCTGACCATGTCAGCCTCTTCATTATTTGTATGTAGTTCCTACTTCACATACACTATCTTAATGCTTAAAATAAAGGTTAGTATCTGCCTATTAGAGCATGCTCTATACTGTCAGGTCTCATTTCAAAAGTCCTGCTTGTTTTTTACATTTCAAAGACCTCAAAGCCTCAGTCCCATGGGAAAACAGCAAAGCCTTCCCCTGGCTAGGCTCAGAAAATGTCAAAGGCTGCTCTTTTCCTCCAAGTGGAAATGTAGATAGTGTGTGGAGAAAATATGCACCATAGATAGCTCTCTCCTCCCACGTCCCCTGGGTGTTTCCCTCCTACGGAGAATGAACCAATTAAGATTAACTAAACCTGTCTCCTTGTTTATCTGTGTGTACTAACCCTGCCTCTCAGTTCAACTGTATTGAATAAACAGGAAGCGTCCTAGGTGGAGAGGACTCTGCATCAGAGAGCCCAGGCAACTGGATCCCAGATTTTCTGTATGTCACCTGTTTGTCTGTCTTGTCTTCATTCTCTTGCTGACCCAGTCAGGTTCAAGTCCCCTGAGGCTGTGCAAGGAACTGCACATGCCCTTAACTCCAGCACTCAGATGGCTAAGCTACACAGTGAATTCAAGGTCCGCAGAGTCCAGTATGAGACCCTGTCTCACAGACAAGACAGACAGACATAGTAGCTTTCATTTAATACTAACAATATACTCTCAGAGAAAGAAATCGGGAAAAATATTTTACTCAAAATAACTCTAAAACATCACGTGTTGAGGAATGTGTTTAACCAAAGAAGTGAAAACATTTCTACAACAAAAAACTTCAAGATATTAAAAAGGGAATTATAGAAGATACTGAGGATAGAAAGACATCCTGTGCTCTTGGAATGGCAGAATTAATATTATGAAAATGACTATTCTACCAAAATTCACTTCAGATTTAAGGCAATGCCTATCCAAATTCCAGTGTCATATTTTATGGGTTTGGAAAAGACAATACAAGAATTCATTTGTACCTACAAAAGATCATGAATAGACAAAGCAATCCTTTGGACTAATTAAGAACACTATGGAGATCATACAGTGTCCAATCTCAAATTATACTACAGAGCCATAGTGACAGAGACAGCCTAGTCCTGGCCTAAAAATAGATGGTAAACCAATGGAATAGAAGAGAGGACTCATAAGTAAAATAGCTATGCTTACTTAATTTTTGACAAAGGAGGAGGCAAAAATGTATGTGGACAAAGCTAGCCTGTTTAACACAAGGTGCTGGCAAGGCTGTGTTTCTACAGAGGAAGAATGCAGAACACAGAAGAATGAAATTAGATTTGTAGTTTTCACCTAATAAAAAAGTCAATCTCAAAATGAATCTAAGACTTTAAAACCTGAAACACTGCAGCTTTTAGGAAACAACAACAACACAGAGAAAATACAATTCAAGATACTAAGATGAATACAGCTCTTTTTTTTTTAATGTGTATTTTTAATGTGTTTTGCCTGTATGTGTGAGGGGTTGGATCTCCTGAAACTGGAGTTAAGACGATTGTAAGATGCCATGTGGCTGCTGGGAATTGGACCTGGGTCCTCTTGAAGTGCTTAACCACTGAGCTCTCCAGCATCCAACAGAACCTTTTCAATGGAGGACCAGGAGCACAGGAACTAGCCCCAAGCATCAGCACATGGGTCTACAGGAAAATCAAGTTTCTGCTCAGCAAAGGAAATGGTCAGCAGAGCACAGATGGCCCACAGCATGGGAGAACATCTGTACCAGCTCCGCTTCAAAGAGCTGAACTGACATTCAGAATTTACAAAGAGATGCAGAAATTAAATACCAAGGAAATAAAATTGCTAGTCAACAAATAGGAAAATAACTGAATAAAGTTTAAAAAAAAAAGAAAGAAAAACAGATGGTCAATAAATGGTTTTCAAAGCACTCAGTATCTCTAGCCATCAATGAAATACAAACTAAAACTACTTTAGGCATACACACACACATACATACATACACACACACACACACACACACACACCAATACATACAAACATATATGTACATATGTGTATGTATATATAGCTCCAAGAAGTTTAGCTTGCATTTCCATATATAAGGGCCAGAGAGATGGTTCAGAACTTCCAAGCACTTGCTCTTCTAGAGGACCAGAGTTCAGTTCCTAGAACCCACATCAGGTGGCTCTCAACCACCTACCTATATAACTCCAGTTCCAGGGAACTGAATGCCCTATGGGCTTCATGGGTACCTGAACATATGTGGTGCACATAAACTCACAAATGCACACACACAAATATGCAAATAAAAATGTAATTGTTTTTAATGTATTTAGGGTTGAGGGGGTGGCTCAGTAGTTAAGAGCACCTGCCGTTCTTACAGAGGACCTGCGGGTCTGTCCCTAGCATCCACTCATGTAGTTTTCATGCCTTTTGTTCTTGAGTAAAGGGATTATAGGTATGTGATATCATACCAGCAGATCTGTCCAGTTTTTAATATGACTCTTAGAGATCTCATATAAGGAAATAACCTACTATTCCCCTAGTATATATGATCACCTAGCTTGTACTTATCACACCTGGTTCAAAAGTACATGACAGTGCTTTAAAGTATCTCTCCTCATGCATGACAATATTAAAACAAACTTGACTTCTTGAATTATTATGTATGTCAATGGCATGTCAACTGTGTCATCTACAGCAACACACCAGGAGAATATTTCCTGTAAATGAGATTATGGCAAGAACTTACTGTTTAAGAGATCATCGTTACCCTGCATAACCTACATTCTGAGGCTCTCTCCAGACATAAGAAAGTAGGTAACTGTTATAACTTCTGCTACTGATCAAGCAATGGGCCTCCTTCCCCCTTCCCTACAGCAGCATATTCGTTGTTTCTTACCTAAAAGGATTGCCATAGGAATTAGATGACTTTCCAGGGTCCCTGAGACTGTAGGCACTTCTCTGCTTGGGCTGAGCATATGCTGCAGATCAGCACGAGGTAGTGTGGTGATGGGATGCTGTATTTTAGGATCCATTTTCACAAGTGATGTAGCATGAAAGTCCGTTTGTGTTCTTGCTGACTTGACTTTAGTGCCTATAATAATCATCATTAGCAGATAATTAAAATTCAACAACTATTTTTTTATTATTTTGTTTGTTTTATTTAACAAACAAAAACAATTGTTTTTCCCAGTAAGATTTCATCCAATTTAATACAGGGTCTCAAGCAGAAATAATACGTGGACCAGAGGTTGACAAACGTATTAAATGGCCAGACAGGAATTACTTTGGTCTAACTGACCATGCAATCTCAGTTGCAACTCCTATTCAACTCTGGTGACACTGATAATGTATCATGAAAGCAGCCATGAACAGTAAATGAACCAGGTTATAGCCAATAAAAATTTACTCATAAAAACAGCAGCTAAGAGCCAGGCAGTGGTGGCGCACGCCTTTAATCCCAGCACTTGGGAGACAGAGGCAGGTGGATTTCTGAGTTCAAGGCCAGCCTGGTCTACAAAGTGAGTTCCAGGACAGCCAGGGCTACAGAGAGAAACCCTGTCTCGAAAATGCTGAAAAACCAAAACCAAACAAACAAAAAGCAGCCAAGGTGGTGGTACTTTATTCCCAGCACTCAGGAAGCAGAGGCAAGGGGATCTCTGAGTTCAAAAGACTAGCCTGGTCTTTGGAGCAAGCTCTAGGGCAGCCAGGGATACACAAAGAAATCTTGTCCCAAGTGGGGAAAAGGAAAAGGAAAAGGAAAAGGAAAAGGAAAAGGAAAAGGAAAAGGAAAAGGAAAAGGAAAAGGGAAGGGAAGGAAAGGGAACGGAACGGAACAGAAGGGAAGGGAAGGAAGAGAAGGATGAAGAAGAAAGGGGAAAAAAAACCCCGGCAGCTCCCCTGTATCCCACAGTTTGTCTGTCCCTGATCCACTTGTACAGAGCTACTCTGATATAAGAAAAATGTTGAAGAACAGCTCTTTAAACTCACCAACTTCCTTCACAATACAAGAAAGCTAATGGTCATTTTTTAGAATAGGATTTCCCCTGACCCCAATTCTCTCACTACATCTTTGCTTTTTCTATATTCTAAATAATCAGTCCTTATCCTTTGAAATTATGAACAATTAATCTAATTCTATACTTATTTAGAATTTAAGGAAGTTAGTGCATATTTTTATCTGTTTTATGTAGAGGCATATAGACATTCTGCTCTAAATGATCAAAATCTTAAGTTTGTCAGGCAGGATGGCCCAGCACCAGGAGGCAGAGGCAGGAAGACTGCTGTGAGTCTGAGGCCAGCCAGGGGTACACTACAGAGAGTCCTTTTTTTAGACAAACAAAACTGAGGGCTGGAGAGGTGACTCAGTGGCTGAGAGTGACTGCTGCTCTCAGGGGACCTGAGTCTGACTCCCAGCACTCACAACCCAACCAGCTGCAGTTCCAGGTTCAAGGGATCAGATGTCCTCTGCTGGCTTCCATGGGCACACACATACATAAATGAAAAATAAGAACAAATCTTTAAATAAAACAACACAGCCAGATCTTAGGGCACACACCTTTCTTTAAGTTCAGCACTTGGGAGCCAGAGACAGACAAACTTGTGAGTTGAAGGCCAGAGTGGTCTACACACTGAGTTTTAGGACAGCCAGGACTATAAAAAAAAATCTGGTTTCAAACAAACAAATCAACAACAAAAACCAAATTTACAAGTAAACAGAACAAAACTTAAAGTTTGTATTATCTTCGCCTCTAGAGAAGACGAACTTCTTTTCTCCCACAAAGGGGAGAAACCGTAGGTACCAAGCTTTACCGTTACCTTCAAAGGCTTACTGAGGTTCTGACAGTGTTTTAAAGCCTTAAGCTGTTGTTTTGGAAAGGTTTTCAAAACTCCAAATAAATCTCCAGTATTTAAGAAAAATATTAGTGCAAACACCATAATTTACATGCCTTTAAAAATTGTATCCGCAGGATTTATAGATAAATGGATCACCAACCTGATCAGCCAGCATTATAAAGGAAGGAGACCAACTGCCTGCCCCCGCCCCACCTCAGGAAGTGGCTCGGTGTCCACTAGCTACACTGTTAGTTAGCTTACTAACTCAGAGAAGAAAGACAAAAAATGTGAAAATGTAATCAAAATTAACACTCATTATATAACTAAATCATATTCAAATATATCAAAGAAATTGTTGGCATGAGTCAAAACACATAATAATAAATGAAAATGTTCTTATTTAATTAAAAGCCAACAAAAATTAATCATTTTTATTGGTGAAGACTTTTTGGTAGCAAACCACACAAGTGCCCCCCCCCACTCCTCCCTGGCAGCTACCGATGCTGAAGCTGCTCCTCGTCCTCCCGCACCTCCCCGTCAGACACTGAGCGGTGTGCACAGCTATCAGGATATAAAGCAGTGTCACGCATTAACCTCTGTGAACAGTGCCGCGACCCACGCTGAGCTCCCTCACCTTTTACTTGCTCTATCACCCTTGGCCTCTGTGGCTTGGCCTTTGGCGACGGAGAACTGAATCTGAGATACGGTCCTTTCTTAAGAGTGCTGCGATGGCCCTGATAAACCGGCTTCCCATATATCTGTAACATATAATCCTCGTCTTGCAAAGTTGTGGTTGACTTCAAGAGGCCCTTCCAACGGAAAAGAAGTTACAATGACTGTAAAAAATAGTAAAAGTTAGGAAACATAAAAGGTTTTATATTACTATGAATATTCTCAGTTCCTAAAGTAATGTTTAAACACATTTTACGTAGTTATTGTGTTTAAATACAATAAACAGTCTTTAAATGACTTTATATACTCCCAGCTCCACTTTCAACCAAAATGCCACAGAAATGGGTTGAAGAGATGGCTCAGTAACTAAGAACACTGGCTGCTCTTCCAAAGGTTCTGAGTTCAATTTCTAGCAACCATATGGCAGCTCACAACCATCTAAAAGTACAGCCCTATGGGACCCAATGCCCTCTTCTGATATGCAGACATACATGCAGATAAAAACATAAACATAAAGTGCATGAATAAATACATCTCAAAATGCCACAGAAATGAAGCACTGATCTAGCACCATAGCCAAGCATTAAGTACATCTCTGCTCGATAATCCATGCTTAGCATTAAAAAACATGAATGTTGGGTTAGAATGGTAAACAAAATCCCTCCAAGTATCTATATCATTTCTTGAACTCATTAGGCATTAAACGTAATTTTTTTTATGTCTAAAACAGAACAAAAAGATGGCACATACTTTTTGGTAAAATGAATCTGACTAATACCAGACAGCTGCATAATCTCTAGGCCAGTGGTCCTCAACCTTCCTACCACTGTGACCCTTTAAGACAGCTCCTCATGTCATGGTGACCCCTAAACATAAATTTATTTTGTTGCTACTTCACAACCGTAATTTTGCTGTTATGAACCTGTGGGTTGAGAATCACTGCTCTAGACATACGTAGTCTATACCATGCCTCTAAGTCCGAGCTCTAACGTTAGGCATGCCACTGTGCTGCACGCCTGCCCTATCCACCAAGCCTCCATAAAGGAAAAGGTGGGGAAACTGCTTGACGTCTAGAGTTTGAGGATAGCCTGGGCAAATATAAGGATCTGTCTCCTGAGAAACCAAAAGCCAAAAATAAAATGAAGAACACACTAGGAGGCCTTCGAAGGAGACAAGTACAGATTCCATGTAGGCTTCTACACTACAGGTCCAAAATCTTACATAATCAATGGTACAAATCTGGTCTAGGTTTGTATAGCTCTTCACAGTTTAAAATTCCTCATAGTCCTGTCATTATTTCTAGCTTTTAGGAAATGACTGGGTATAGTGTGGCATCTAACACAGGTGGGGTGGGCACTCCCTTCTTCCTGTCTTCCTGTGGCCTGAGGCCGGAGCCTTCCTTACAGTTCTCTCCTTCTGCAGGCCTGAGGTGGACGCGCTCCTCACTGGTGGACTCGTAAACTGCTCCTGCATTTGCTTTTGATAATGGCTTCTTGGAATTACAGATCTGTTCACTGTTTTGTCTTGGTTATTGGCTTTAATATCTCTACTCATAGTCAGAGCTTTCTTGATTCTTTGGTTCTTTGGATCAAATCTCTTTTGCTCATAATCTTTCCTCGTAAGTTCATCCTAAGGCAAAGAAAATTAAAATTACTTAAGCCAAAACAAACAGTAATGCTTTCAACACTAGCAAATATTGGAATTTATTTAGTATATAAACATTGTCTAGTACTTCTAAATGCTTTAAAAATAAAGAATATTAGCTTATACATGAAAAAGCACTTTCTGGAAAAATGAACAAAAAACCTAAAGGACTGGAGGCACAGCAGTCCATGCCTGCAGCTCCTGAGCAGGGAGACAGGGAGAGCTCCGCTGGAGGGCAGCACGAGCTAGAGATCCTGCCTCATAAAACAAAAGCAAACGAAGCAATCCCCAAACTAAAATCCTAGCGGGTTATGAGCACCCAGAGGCGGAGGCGGAGCGTGGCAGGACACCATCACCATGGCTTCATACCTGCAGGTGCCCAAGTCCTAAGAGGTTAGAAACTTTAGGGAAACAAACTTAAATAAGCACATATTTATAATGAAACTGGGGTTAACTTAAGTAATTTAAGTTAACTGTATGTTAACTTAAATTATTTGAATATTTAAATAGGCATACTTAACATGGAATTAAGAGTGATGAAGACATATTCTACGCATTGGTATACAGCCATAAGTCACTTCATCTTTTTATTCGGTAAGTTACGTGTGTGTGTGTGTGTGTGTGTGTGTGTGTGTGTGTGTTTCTAAGTAACAATGCTGAAAGCATTTTTTGTGCTCACTGCTGTGGAAACCGAGCCGACACTTCCCCTTGCTACGGCCATGAGTAAATATGCAAGCACACTGGAGGAAAGCAACTGCCTTGCCTTCCAAGATAAAAGTACTGGTTCCCCTCCCTAGCGCTACACATTCAAATCCACAAAACTTAAGATCTGATGTCTGAAGACATGCTGCACTCATCACAGGTGTGAGAAAGCCTTCCCACCCCGGGACTGACTTCCATGAGAGAAGCTTTGGTAGGTTTGCCTAAGTGAATCAATGCTTCTCAATCTGCTGGCTTGAAACACCTTTGCAGGTAGAATTTCATTTTCTGTTTAGAGTTTACTAAATAAAACAGGCATATTAAAAAGAAAAGGCACATCAATAAACTGGAATGTATGCTATATTCTAAGAACTGACTTAATTTCCATTTTTTCTATAACATACCTGGATTTCTGCTGAAATTATTTTAATCCATTCATCTACTTTCTTTCTGATCCTAATTTTCTCTGACATCTCTCTACAAAAGAGAAAAAAGAAATGTTCTTAAATTAGCCTTAATATACTTCAAATAGGACCAAGATCCAGTGAGTCTAGTCTAGTTTTAAAGCTATGTGTAACCCAATGAATGCCCTTCCTGAGAAAACAAAAAGTGGTTTTCATTAAATGTTACAGGGAATGTCTGTGAAGAACAGGAGGAATGAAGTATCAGGAGGAGGGAAAAAAGAAATGGAAAACTGCAGTCAGTAAAATACAGGACCTCCATGTCTGTCCACACCAGGTCCCGCATCTTCAGAGTCAATAAGAGGCCTTTCCCAAACTTGCACACTCAGTGAGCACAGTTGAGTGCTTAGAAAAGAGATGGGGGAATGGGCAGAGCTCAGCCGGTGAGAGCACTCGGTTCGGTTCAGTTCGGTTCCTCGCACTCACAACCATCTCTGACCTCTATGGGTACGAGGCACACCCATGGTGCACACACAAACATGTAGGCAAAACACTCTGACACATAAATGTGTCTTTAAAAAAGAAAGCAAGTAAGCAAAGCTAGCAGCTTCATTAATCGGCTATGACGCGCACGTCCTGGCTCACCTATTAGTGGCTAAAGCACTGATAAACGAGTACATGGCAGCTCCATCCTTCGCACGGACGATAGCTTCCAGGTTTTCTTCTAGTACTTTTTTATTGTTCTGTACTCCTCTCAGAATCTTTGCAGCATCTTTCAAGACAGATCTTGTATTGGCTGTCTGCAGCGTAGCAGGATTATGTGGATGATCTGAAAGCCTCAAGGTAACTGGAGATTGCTTTACCTTTAAGAGAAATGAAAGGCAGAAACTTACTATGTTAAACTTACATTGACTGCTTTACTCTAAAGAAAACGTGCTGGGAAACTGACAGAGCAGTTCCGGGGGACGCTGATCTTCAGAGGACGGGAGCTCATGCGCCAGCACTTACATCAGGTGCCTCGCCACCTCCTGGACTCTGGGTCCAAGACATCTAACACTCTTTTGGCTTCCATGGGTATGTGTTGTATATATGTGTGCATGTGTGTGCATGCACACACACAGACATACACACACACATACTCATACAAGTACACAAAAAATGAGTATTTAATACAAAGAAGAACTAGTACATTATTGCAGTCATACACTAGAATCAATATAATCTAAGGTTCAGCTTGTCTAAATGAAAAGCTACTGAATACTGGCATTCTTTTATTTGGTTTGTTTTCCAGTTAAAGAAATTATTACAAATATTATATGTAAGAGAGACAGGAAATCCAGAGCAGTGCTAGGTCATCTGCTCATCAGTAAAAGCTCTACTTGGGGCCTGGTGAGATGGCTCAGTGGGTAAGAACACTGACTGTTCTTCCAAAGGTTCTGAGTTCAAATCCCAGCAACCACATGATGGCTTACAACCATCTATACAACTACAGTGTACTCCTATACATAAAATAAATAAATCTTCTTTAAAAAAAAAATAAAAGCTCTACTTGTGAAGAAAGCAAAACAAAATAAAGAGCGAGTCGCTCCAGAGCTGTGAACTACATAAACAAGGGCCACTCACCCTTTCACTCTTCCTCACACACCTTTATTAGTCAGAAAGGCAAAGACAGGTGTGGTGGCACCTGCTATGATCTCTTGCATGACAGCTGTGAGCCCAGGGCCCTAACCCTAACCCTGAATTAGGACAGCGGTTCTAATCCTAACCCTGACCCTGACCCTAACCCTAACCTTTGAGGCCAATTTGGTTTAAAAGCAATTCCTGAGTCATCAAGGGCTATTTACTAAGATTACCTCAACAGACCAAGAGAAAAAAAAAGGGGGGGGGGGTCAGAAATGGTCGGAGGCATGGGTCTGGCCATTTGCTAATAGACACCAGTGCAGCCCTCTGAGCTGTTTTGTAAAGGGAACAAACAGGTCTGACTGTCACGTCATTCAGTGCTTTAGTTTCATCCTTCCTTCCGACTGCTTTATGGCTTTTTATTTCTTGTGTTTGCATTATGACTACATTTTACTAGGTGTGTGTGCATACATACTGTAGCACACATTATCTACTGAGACAGGGTGATGTAGCACAAGCTGGTCTCAGACACAGTATGTATGTCAGGATGACTTTAAACCCCACCCCCACAGTGCAAGGACTGCAACTGGGCACCAACATGCCTGATGGCAGTTTTTACCTCATAATTATGGATTTTGACACCATGCCCACTTTACCTGGAGCATGTCACTTATTTGTTTCTGTTTCTGGCCAAGATCATGAACAACATCATTATACTTCTGCACAGGTACTTGAGCTGTTCCTCGCTCTTCAGAGGAAGGAAATCTTTGTGAATGTAGAGTTTCAGTGCTACAAAAGACAAGAAAATTTTCCTAAATTGTTGCAGGATATTTGATCATGCTCTGAACCCCAAGACTCTGTTGTTTACTAGAAAAACCTATTTCTAGTTGTGGTGTGGCTCAGCCTTACTTAGTACATATCTTTAACTCTAGTTGTGGTGTGTCTCAGCCTTACTTAGTACATATCTTTAACTCTAGTTGTGGTGTGGCTCAGCCTTACTTAGTACATATCTTTTAACTCTAGTTGTGGTGTGTCTCAGCCTTACTTAGTACATATCTTTAACTCTAGTTGTGGTGTGGTTCAGCCTTACATAGTACATATCTTTAACTTTAGTTGCGGTGTGGCTCAGTCTTACTTAGCACACATCTTTAACCCTTTGTCTGGAATACAGGCAAGGCCTTAGCGCACATCTTTGATCCCAAACAAGGTAAAGTTAGTTTGTAGAAGGAAGTACCCATGTTTAAAGGACATGTCTAATTGAGTGGCAGACAAAGTGACCAATCAGAGAAAGATCTGACAGAATAGGATATGCCTAACTCTCCAAAGAACAGAGAGAAGGGGACCTACTTAAGGGGCAGCACAGAGAGAAACAGGGAGGAGTCAGTTTCACAAGGACAGTTTCACTGAGGAAGGTTGTAGACAAAGGACAAGCTAGACACAGGTGAACAGCCAGATGGCAGACAGAACGAGCCAGAAAATAAGTAGCAGCCAGAAGAGTAAAACAAATTGCCAGAGTTAGTGTGAGGCCACAGAGAGCAGAAAGTCAGATTGAATCAGTCAGCTTGGAGAGGAGCTTGAGCCAGATCAGTTGAGTTGAACCAGCCAGAGTTCAGAAAGATCAAGAAAGGGTTAACTTATTTAGCAGTAAGTCTCAAGGGCTGAAAACAGATCTGATGAGAGATACTTAGGTGCATCAGGAAAAAAAAAAAACAAAACAAAACAGAAAAGGCTCCTGCTTACAAGAAGCTATGACTCAGATGCTCTCACAGAACAGAGAAGGGGCGTTTGAAATGCTGCTCCTCCACAGGCAATGAGAACACTCAGAACTAGAAATGAAAAGCCTGCAATAACCCAAGGAGAGTTTATTAAGCAAAAGAGTTGGTTCGGAGTTAGAGGAGCAAACTATAAACATTTGGTCTTGGGTTTTTTGAGACAGTCTCACTGTGTAGTCCAGGCTAGCCTTGAACTCACACAGATCTGTCTGCCTCTGCTTCTTAAGTGCTGAGATCAGAGGCATGCACATCCACCATGTCTAGCTTGCATACTTGTTTAAACTCGCCCACACTTACGATACCTTCCAACTTTGTTGCCTTGAAAACCATTAGTGTCACAGCTTGGAAGGGAAGAGGAGGACAGGAGCTTCCTTGAATGCTGTCTGCCAGGCTTGTTGCTATACAGCCTAATCACACTATGCGGAAGGACAGACATTTTCATGGTATTTTCAACAACAGAGATATCCGTGTGGTATCTCAGACACCTGATCAAATAGCTAAGTGACAGAACGCTGTGGCCAATAGACACTTTAAATCTAGATAATGAGGCACTCATGATAAGGCCCTGATCAGTTCCACCACATTCCTGGGGCTTTGGAAGATCATGTGATCATAGAGGATTACATGTATGCCCAGATCACAAGACCGAAGGAGGTCTAAGGCTCTCACATGTAGCTGACTGATGAGAGGCACTATCCAGGCAGGAAGTGAACACACACTTAACAAAGGAGATTTATCAGTTCAAAGTAGAAAAAAATTGTTTCAAATTCCCAACAGACTAAGCTAACAAAATAGAGACTCTGGTGTGTTCACAAGACAAAGGATTCAGACTCCACACCTGGACCCGCATCCACAAGAATAACCTGCAAATAAACCTGGAAGTCTGAGTCACTGTGCTGCTTCAAATGCCTGGATCTCATTAAAAAGCAGTGATGAATTCCTAAAGAAAACGTTGGATTGTGAACAAAGCTTTTTCTAGTCCCACTAGTTCCAGTCTCTTGTTTTTACCTGTCTTTCTCCAAATTCCATCCCATTTTTGGCTGAGTTAGTGAGGTTAAGTCTGATGATTCAGTCTTTCCTGTCAACCACTCATTACTATTCAGTACTTGTTCCAAGAGTCTTACATTTCCTACAGAGAAAAAAAAACAGCAAAAATCCTTAATGTTGTGTTCCAAATTGGTTCCTTCCTCCGTTACATCCGTCCCCTCTGCATGCCCACCCCACGTAAATTAAGTCCTTATGATGATTGTCTACTCAGCTCACTCTACATCCAGTACGGCTCTTTGCAAGGGTTCCCTACATTCTGTGTGTTGGAAACTTAATTCTCCAAGTTATATATTCATGGTATTTGAAATGTGGAGTCCTCAGGATGTGACAGGGTCATACGGACTCAGTCCTCACGAGTGGATTAGTTATTAAAGGAGCGACTCTGTTGTAAGACCGAGCTTCCGCTGGCTAGCTTGCTTCCTTGCCATGTAATGCCTCCTCCCACACCATGACCCAGCAGGGAATCAGAGCAAGCAGATGCCAGCCACTGCCATGCTTTTGAATGTCTGGAATGGTAAGCTAAATAAACCTCTTTTCATTATAAATTACTTAACCCATGGGGTTCAGTTATCACACTTGAAAAGAAATGAAGATAATAAGGACATAAATACACTCATCAGGGCAGATAAAATACCTCCATCTTATTAAGGATTAGAGGTGTGAAAAGTGACTAATATGGGTAAAAGGACTAACCTTATCTCTATTAGTGAGTAATGGTTTTGTTTGCTTTTTTCAAGTCAGGGTTTTTCTGTATAGCCCTGGTTGTCTCGGAACTTGTCTTACTCTGTAGACCAGGCTGAACTCAGAGATCTGCCTGCCTCTGCCTCCTAAGTGTTGGGATTAAAGGCACACACCACCATGACCAGCTTGAGAGTAAGGTTTTTAATCTCATACACAGTTCAAAAAGGCTTATCTGTTTTTTACAATTATCTGAATGTCCCTTATCCTTGTTTTTAAGACTATATAATAACTACTTATGGTGAGGTAACTGTTTTCTAAATTCTTTTTTTTTTTAAGATTTTATTTATTTTATGTATATGATAAGTACACTGTAGCTGTCTTCAGACACACCAGAAGAGGGTGTCAGATCTCATTACGGATGGTTGTGAACCACCATGTGGTTGCTGAGATTTTGAATTCAGGACCTTCGGAAGAACTGTCAGTGCTTTTAACCGCTGAGCTATCTCTCCAGCCCCTGTTTTCTAAATTCTTAAAACTTGGCTAAAGGAAGATTTAAATGCTCAATTGCTCCCAAGAATAAAAGCCTGCAGCTTAACATTAATTAACTTTTACTAGAAGGGCTACATTTTAAGGCTCAGGAACATAACAGTATTTCAAATAAAATGGAAAAGTTCTTCAGTTTCATTAAGTCCATTTATTCGAGCTGATTGTGGTGATAAATGTTAATTTCCCTGAGTTGTACTTAAATCTATACCTAAAACAATAAAAGAAATATATTGTCATCAGCTTTGTGTTCAGTAAAGCATTATTTATTAAAAATCCTACTCATGAAAGGTTTAAGTAATCTATAGGTAATAAAATTATATATACCTTAACTACAATAAAGAATCTAAGGAAATGACTAAATACCATGGGAAATACTGAAACTAGCCACCTGTGTAGAGCTTAGTTCCTACTAGGCACATAATCCTAAGTCCTGAATGGGACATCTCAAGCGACTCTAACCGTACAGGCGCAGCCAGGTGTGGTGGCTCAGAGCTGTATCTCAGCAGTCAGGAGATGAATACAGGAGAATCATGAGTTCAAGGCCACTGGGATACAGGCCATATTGGTGTGAGACCATCACAAAATAATAAAACAGAAGCAAAGAAGCAATTGGTCCAGAGAAGAGCCATGGTCTGAATGGGACATGTCCCCATAGCTGGCTGCATTGTTATGGAAAGTTACAGAACCTTTAAGAGACAAAGCCTTGCTGGAAAAAGTGAGTTGCTGGGGACAGGCTTTGAGGTTTTATAGCCTGGCCTCCCTTCCTATCTGCTTTCGCTTCCTGACTATAGATTCAACAAGACCAATATCTAAGCAAGCCCCTCACCTTCCTGCAGTCATGCCTTCCCATGATTGAATGCGACCCTTTGACAGCAGGAGTTAAAATCACACTGCCTGCTTAAGTTGCTTCTTGTGTGCAATCTGGTCTCAACATCAAGAAAACTAAAGGTGGCAGGGCAGTGGTGGCACACACCTGTAATCCCAGCACTTGGGAGGCAGAGGCAGGCGGATTTCTGAGTTCGAGGCCAGCCTGGTCTACACAGAGAAACCCTGTCTCAACAAAACAAAACAAAACAAAACAAAACAAATCAAAACAGAGAAAACTAAAGGTGGATGCTAACTGCAGTTAGTTTCCTACCTTTAGGACTGTACATTTCCATATTTTCTTTTTCTTCTATAGGGTTCTCCATCTTTGTTATTTTTCCATCCCTTGAAACAGGTACAGGGGCAAACCGGCGAGGTGCTGGTGTTTCTAGAGGAGATTTCTGTCCATCAAAATCTGTATCTTCACTCAAAGGTACTTTAACAGAAAGGAAGAAACCAATCAATAGGGAATTGTAGTGTGTCTCCAGTGGTAGAGGGCTTTGCCTAGATTTGGTTAGGCCCTGGGTTCAACCACTAAGTGGCACACACAAACACACACACACACACACACACACGCACGCACGCACGCACGCACGCACGCACGCACGCACGCACGCACGCAAGTAATAATCACAATAATAAAGATAAATTTAATTCCAAAATACTTTTTTAGGGCTGGAGAAATGGCTCAGCAGTTAAGAGCACTGACTGCTCTTCCAGAGGTCCTGAGTTCAATTTCCAGCAACCACATGGTGGCTCACAACCATCTGTAATGGAATCTGATGCCCTCTTCTGGTGTGTTTGAAGACTGTGACAGTGTACTCATATAAATAAATCTTTAAAAAAAGAAAGGTTAAATGTGGTGGCAAGTGCTTGGGGAGGCAGAGATCCCTGGAGCTCTCAAAATGTCAATCACCCTAGCTGTCAAGATGCAGGTCAGTGAGAAACCCTTTCAAACAGGAGGAAGGGCGTGGCGGCTCGTGCCTTTGATGCTAACACTGAGGCAGAGGTAGGTGGAGCTCTCTGAACTCAGGCCAGACTTGTTTACATAGCAAGGTCAGCCAGGATGACATTAAGAAACAGTCTCCAAAAAGGGAAAAAAAGTATTCACTGGAAATCAAAATAAATGGAAACTATAAATGTCTTTATAGATAAAGTAAATTAAGAATCAATGTGATATTTGAGTATTCTCAAACCTGTGGTAAGATTGCATTGCTAGATATTGTTTTTTCTGGGGGGGGGGGTTCTCGAGACAGGGTTTCTCTGTATAGCCCTGGCTGTCCTGGAACTCACTTTGTAGACCAGGCTGGCCTCAGAAATCCGCCTGCCTCTGCCTCCCAAGTGCTGGGATTAAAGGCGTGTACCACTACCGCATGCCTAGATATTTTTCAAAAGACTGATCCTTACTTATGTATGAGTGTGTTTTGCCTATAAGTGTAGAGTGTGTGTGTGTGTGTGTGTGTGTGTGTGTGTGTGTGTGCACGGTGCCTGTGGAGACTAGAAAAGGGCACTGATGTCCTGAAACTCAGTTATGAATGGATGTGAGTCACGGTGTATGTTGCTTTCTTGCTGTATGTACGTCTCTGCATCACAAGCACAAGCATAAGGCCAGAAGAGGGCACAGGACTCCCTGGAATGGGATGATAAGCAGTGCTGAGACCTGAGCCCGGGCGGGTCTTCGCAGGCGCATGCAGACAGTGCCAATCCCTGAGCCATCCCTCTGCCGCTACACTTTCAGTGGCAAGGACTCCTAAGACATTACCTGGTGGTATTATACCTAACAATACCTAATAATCAATCTCACTCTTAGGAATTTATTCTAAGTAAATAAGATTAAAGAAAGAAAATGTCAAACCGGCCTGCTAACACATCTGTAATCCCTGTACTTTTGAGGCTGAGGCAGGAAGATCACAGACAGTTCTAGGCCAAGCTGGGCTGTAATATAAAACCCAGGCTCAAGAGAAAAAAAGAGAAAACAGAAACAGATACCTGACACTCGGATCATTACTCCCCAACTGCCTAAGGCCCAACAGCACAGCGGGGCGGGGCACGTGACTGGACAGGGGAGGTTTTCTACTGATGAGATCCAGGGGGTCAGTGACCTACAGCTGGCTCCTCAGACGGCTGGCTCCAAGAGTAATTACGAGCATTTTGATTCTTGGCAAGTTAATTTTTTTCTGATTAGTTAAAACCATAAACTAGGAATTACTATAATTCATAATTTAAACAACCTTTAAAATAACCTAAAGTTTATTTGAACAACAAAAAAAGATATAAAACCAAGAGTTCCAAATATAATTTTATTTTTGAGACAAAGTATCCTGCTACTTTATAAGCAACTTTTCACCTTTTACACATGAAGAACATTCAGCACTGGTACATCTTATTCTCAAGAAACTAAGTATTAACGCACGCCTGTAATCCCAGCACTTGGGAGGCAGAGGCAGGTGGATTTCTCAGTTCGAGGCCAGCCTGGTCTACAGAGTGAGTTCCAGGACAGCCAGGGCTACACAGAGAAACCCTGTCTCGAAAAAAAAACAAAAACAAAAACAAAAACAAAAACAAAAGAAAACAAAAAGAAACTAAGTATTAGCCGGGCAGTGGTGGCGCAAGCCTATAATCCCAGCACTCTAGGAGGCAGAGGTAGATGGATTTCTGAGTTCAGGGACAGCCTGGTCTACAGAGTGAGTTCCAGGACAACCAGGGCTATACGGAGAAACCCTGTCTCGAAAAAACCAAATCTCAAAAAAAAAAAAAAAAAGAAAGAAACTAAGTATTTTACCTCGTTTAGGAACAAATGTGTTGTGTGAAGAAACACTGTTCCCAACATTAGGAAGTCCCAGTTTTCCAGAATACTTTTCTACTGCTCTGGAAGGGGTCATGCCAAGTTGAAGGCTGCTAGCCTTGAGTGCAGCATCAATAAAATGGGTCTAGAAGAAATAGCATTACTTCATTAATTTCAAATGATTTTACATATAATTTTATGTATCGAGTAACAAGATATATTCAGATTTATTAGGATTGAAAGTGGCTTATTATATTTAGCATACAATGGAAGAGGTATACTTACATATGTGCAGGCAAACATTCATACATTAAAAAATGGCAATAAGTTTTAAGGTATATAAGAAATGCATTTTTTAATAAATAAAACTGATTTCAGAAGTTTTGGGGTCTTTTTAAGATTTATTTTATTTCTATGAGTACACTGTAGCTGTCTTTAGACATAACAGAAGAGGGCATCAGATCCCATTATAGATGGTTGTGAGTCACCATGTGGTTGCCGGGACTTGAACTCAGAACCTCTGGAAGACCAGTCAGTATTCTTAACTGCTGAACCATCTCTCCAACCTATGCCTTTTTCTTACTTGATGAGAAAGAGAAAAAACCAGCATTTAAGCAGAGGTCAAGGCCCAGAGAAGTAAAGCTATTTACAGAAGAGGGACCAGCAGTCTGACTGAGTCACCTGGCTTCTCACTACATAATGTACCATATACTCAAGTCCGGCATGGAAGACTTCCAAAAGCCTTCTTACATGCTTATAATATGCCAGTAAATATTTCTAATCTCATGAAAACATCAAAACAAGCCTTAGTAAGAACTCTTGAGAAATGTGAATATAGAAAAACATTTTGAAAATGAAAGCACTTAATAAGCATTTAGTTTTTTGTACATTCTTCTGAGTGTTACATTTTAATATAATTATTAAAACTTCAAAATAGTACAATAACTACAAAGCAGTGTAGGAGCTGGGGGGATGGTTCAGTGGTTATGTGCTTTCCACACAAGCCTGAGGGCAAAAGTTCCGATCCCCAGAGCATAGGCAAACACTGAATTCAAGCCTAGACGGTGGAAACACGCCAGAACAAGCTGGCGAAAATCACTAGTCCCTCAATGAGCCTTGAACTTGATTGAGACGCCATGATCTTTAAGGTCACGTGGAAGACTGACTGAGGACGACTGCCTTTATCACCCGCAGCACATGCACACATACCCATGCAGACACAGACACGCAGATACACACACACACACACACACACACACACACACACACAAATGGGCATAGAAAAATAAATGTAACCAGGCGGTGGTGGTGGTGGTAGTGCAAGCTAGGAGGCAGAGGCAGACAGAGTTCTGGGTTCAAGGCCACCCTGGTCTAAAACAATAAGTTCTAGGACAGCCAGGGAGAGACAGAGAAACTGTCTCAAAAGACAAAAAGAAACAAAATGCAAATGTACACTGGTAATATATTCCTATTTTTAAAATGTAATCGAGCTGGGTAGTATTCCAGAACTCAGAAATTCCAAAATAAAAACTCAGCTATTTGTAACGCTAGTTCCTCTTTTTATAATATCTCCATATATCATACTCAAAAGGCATTAAGTTACTGATTTGTTCAGTTAACTAAACAGAAGCATTTGTAGGTAGTGTGCACCTATACTGCACACTGCAGGTAGCTCTGTCCATGGTAGCATCAGATCTTAAGGAAGCTTTCAATGATACCCAAGCACCATCACAGACCTGCTCTCCCAGAATCTCCAAGACATCAAAGTATCTGTATTTTTACAAAGCTTTCCAAATGTTTCCAAAGCATATCAACAGACTTGGAACTGCTGATGTAAACAAATCACTGCTTTAAAAATAATGTGACCGACCAGGCTAGGAAGACAGGTCCAGAAGCACAGTGTCCACCCGTGAGGACCCAAGCTTAGGTCCCTGGCTGGGCACAGTGGTCACGCTACAGTCCCAGTACTGGGAGGAGAGGCAGCAGACAGCTACATCCCTGGAGCTTGCTGACCATCCAATCTAGACAAATTGGTGAGCTCAGGATTCACTGAGACTTTGTCTCAAAAAATAAGGCAGAGGGTGCCTGAGGAAGATACTGAAATTAACTTCTGGCTTCCACGTGAACACACATACAACACTGCAAAAGGAAGGAAAGCCAACTCTAAGGAGAGGTCTCACAGCACCAACAACACTGTAACCTTTAACACGCCATGTACGTACACAGCAGAAAGTACGGTGAGCAAGTCTCTCATGATCTAAGAAATCGGACTGTCACAACCTAGTGTGCTAGGACAACTACTGGTTAATGATTAGTGGAGGTGGGCGTACAAAGGCACTCGGGATGTGCACGGCTCCATCACAGATACCTGAATGTCTATCTGCTGCTGCTGTAATTTCTCAAGGTGCCTGATGTGCTGCCCCATGAACACGTTCATCTGCTTCTCGTGGTCATGACAGTGTAACCTCTCTTGCTTATTCTGAATGCTTGCTTGGTGCTCGGTCACTCGTTGTAACTGCTTATCAGTCTCCTGTAACTTATTAAGTAACTCTCCAACACAGTTCACCTTTGCTTCCAAATCACTCTGTACCTAAAACAAAAGATCAAAGTAGAATTTCACATTGTAAAAAGACATCCAAGGTGTGCTCGGTCCTAGAAAGGTCATTTCCAGCAGCTGTACTGAAGGTGTAACTGGAGCCTTTGCTCCCGACATCTCTCCTTTCAGAGTCACAAAATTAAGAGGCAAAATAGGGTAATCCTTTAGAGTAATAGGTATGTTTTGTTTCATGAACTAAACATACATATCCTGGCCTCCACATGAACACACATACAAAAGGAAGGAAAGCCAACTCTAAGGAGGTCTCACAGCACCAACAACTCCACAACCACGAACCTACACAACAGAAAGATGGATGAGCAAGCCAATCAGGACTTATGCACACCAAATCGGACACAAAGGATTTTACAATGCTCGGAAAAAAATTCTTAAAATTAAAGCGAAGAGCCGGGCGTTGGTGGCGCACGCCTTTAATCCCAGCACTTGGGAGGCAGAGGCAGGCGGATTTCTGAGTTCGAGGCCAGCCTGGTCTTCAGAGTGAGCTCCAGGACAGCCAGGACTACACAGAGAAACCCTGTCTCGAAAAACCAAAAAAAAAAAAAAAAAATTAAAGAGAAGAAGAGAGCAAAAGCAGGCAGCTTTTGCCACCACCCAGGTTGGCCCGTGTGGAGGAGATGCTGTGAGTGAAAGTGGGTTGTTGCCATGAGCACAGAACCAGGCACTACTGACAGCAACCAGGGCCTTGGACTCAGACGGACAGACTCGGACCTGCCAAAGCCTTCTTCCTCCCATCCAAATGTGATCACAGAGGATTAATCAGTGTGCTATGAAGGAAAAACAGTCATGGTGGCACACACCTTTAACCCTAGACAGGCTGATCCCTACAGAGTGAGTTCCAGGGAGCCAAGGCTATGGAGAGAAGCCCTGTCATGAAAAACAAAAACACAGACTAACAACTGCAACTGCGGCTTCTTCTTCCTGGCTGTTGTCAGTCTGAAAGTGCTGTCCTGCAGAGACTTCACACTGAGGAGCTAACCCCGCCTCCCAGGCTGTGGACAAGTAGCATGCTGAGGTGTCAGGTTAGGGTGGTCGGTTAGGGTGGTCGGAGGTGTGGCTCCCCAGAGTGTGCACAGCCCACCTGACCTTTAGTTTTTCTGTGTGTGTGTGTGTGTCCCTGTCCTTTCTCCATTCTTTCGCCATCCCTCCTCAGGGTTCCAGACCCGAGCTGTACAATGGCACATTCCTATAATCACAGAAGGAACTTGAGAAAAGTCCAGATAAGAAGCTCCCATCTCAAAAGAGAACGAGGTGGGAATGGGGCTCAACAGTGTGCTTGCCCAATACGCATGAGGCCGTGGCTTTGCTCCCTAGCACTGCACGAACAGGCTGCTGGTGCTTATCTGTGATGCCGGAACATGGGGTACAGGAGGCTCAGAGGCCAAAGCTCATCCCTGGCTACATAGCAAAGTCACAGTCAGCCTGGGAAACATGAAACCGTCTCAAACAAACAAACAAAAGAAGCACAGCTCTGGGTACCTCTCCAATGTAAGGCTAGGGCAGGTCAACAACTCGGAATCTGAGTCTTGACTCTGCTTCCTATTAGCTCTAAAATCTTATACCTAGCCTGACATATTTCTGTTTCCCCATTACAAACTGACAGGCTAGTATTATGATGTAATAAGATCATGTAAAATCCTCTGCTTTGTTCAGGATTGCAGGTCTAGCGATACAACTCGGTGTGACAACACTTACCTATCACCGCATAAGGGCCCCGGCTTTGATTCTCAGAGACTGATCATCCAGAGCATGGACTGTCAGCCCACAGTGAAAACGTCCTGGCTTCTGTAAGCCAGCACACTCACAAGGGGCACATGGCTTCTGAGAAACAATCCACAAACCACGAATGAGAAGAGCCTTTCCAACTAGGAGCCAGAATGTCTCTAAGTGTTCAGTCCAATACAGCTGCACCAGAGTCAGTGCGTCTCGGCGCTCAGGGCTGCCCAGGAGAGGAAAGTACCTTGATCAAAGGAGCTGCTGTTGCAATGGCAGCCGCAGTCGCTGCAGCTACAGTTGTAGCTGAATCCATTCTACGAGGGGGAGTTTCAGTCTCCTGAGCAACTGCATTCCTCTCTGTACTCATGTCTTCTAAAAGATGTACTTTCACCGCCTTAAAAACAGGCATGCTTTGAGCTCTTTAAAGACAAAGAAACAAAGGTTTTCAAAAATCTGCATCAAACCATTAGAAGAAATGCCTACATGCCCTAATCTGGGAGTCTCCTAAAGTGGCTTTCTGGGTTTCTCTTAGACTTTTTTCTTATTTGTAGTTATGTGCGGCACGGGCACGTGAGTCTGTGTCTACGTGTGAGCTGTAGAGTGTGAGTCGCCTCACTGATGCAGGTGCGCGGAAACAAACGCAGGCTTCTACAAGTGCAGCCAGCATTCGTAACAACTGAACCTTCTCTCCAGCTCCATCTTGGGTTTTTGCTTGTTTGTTTGTTTAATTAAAGCAGGGGCTAGTGAGATGACTCAGAAGTTAAGTGCTCTGGCTGTTTTTCAAAAGACCCAAATTTAATTCCTAACACCATTAAAACCATCTTAAACTATAGTTCCAGGGGATTGAATGCCCTCTTCTGACCTCTTGAGGTATGCCCATGGTATACAGACATACAATGCAAGCAAGCAAAACACCTGAACATATTAAAAAAAACAAGATGTTAATTGGTTAGTTAATATTAACTAAAGTCATTTAGTTAATATTACTAAGTTTAGGTCATTAAGGACTAAGGAAATAAAAAGTTATCCCTTGAAGCCACTATACTATTTTTGAAAATACGACTTACATGTAACAACGACATAGCTGCAGTTATAAAGACAGATAATCAAAAGGCACAAATACAATGTATAAGGTTTAATTCCCAAAGGCAGGAGAACTGCATCTGAATCTAAGAACTGATGGTTGTACTCACCAAATACTTTTAGAAGAATTATAAAATAAAGGGTTGAAGATACAACTCCAGAGGTACATGCTTAAATGCATGACATCTAATTTCCAACCCCAGCACATTAAAAAAAAAAAAGCCAACAGTGCCTACCACTCCATTCCACACTCAGACTTCTCACGTCCTCCTCCAGGGTCTAGCCTGGTAAGCGTCCCACATACCCAGTATTTGTATTTACACATCCTACTAAGTCTAGCCCAAGTCCCACAGCCAGTGCCCCAGACTAGTCTTGCCACCTGTGTTTTGCAGCAGAGAACTCTAGGCTACCACAGGGCCCCAAAATCCTGACTTGAAGCCTACCCTCACCGTCTCCTCCTGAGCTGTAACCAACATTTAAGTCCCACTTGGACCTACCTTACCTGCATCTACCCACAGGACCATATGTGTCTACTCCACTACCCCACTCCATACCACGCCCTCCTTCAGGGTATAGCCTGCTAAGTACACAACCTTTACATCCATGTCTTCTCCAAAATCTACCAGATTTAGCCTGGGTCTACCTAGTCTGGCCTTCCCTGCCTTCACAGCAGAAGCCCTAGGGAATGGGCCATTGATTCCTCCTACCTATCTACCATACTACATGTCTCTACTTTGTCCACTCAGACCTCCACACTTCCATCTTGGAACAGGAAGCCCTAGCCCCTTTTGCCCACTGGACTATATTCCACCCATGCAACTTCTAACTTCTAGACCCAACCCATCCCCCCACCCCCCAGTCTCTCTTCTCCCCCAGCCTGCGCTATCCATAGCAAACTTAAACCTAACTTAAAGGAAGACCACATGCCCAGATCTCATTGAAACAATACCAACAATATAAAAGACCAAGTCAGTGTCTCCTCTCCAAAGCCTACTAGTCCTATAGAAATGCCCGCCAATGAGAACTACCTAGATAACACAAGGACACAGAACATAAAAGAGCAATCATAAACTTCACCAAAGAATTCAAGGAGTTTAAAGACACAATAGAAACATGTCAATGAAATCAAGGAGGAAGTTTAAGAATAAACACAAACATAAGGCTAAAGGAAATGACAAAGACAATCCAGGACTTGAAAACAGAATTCAATAAAGAGACAGAAACACTGAAGAGGACTCAAGCTGAACTAAAGATGGAACTGAAAATCCAAAAGCCCAACTAGAAAACTCAAAGGAGACCCTCACAAGCAGGAACAAGCAAGACAAATATAAAATATCAGATCTTAAAATTAAAGTAAAGGATCCTAGACCAAAGAAGCAAAGAAACCCCACCAGAATAACAGCTGATTTCTCAATGGGGATTTGAAACAACAGTGTAGAGCAGTGCATTCTGAATGCTAAAAAGCAGATGGCCAACTTAGACTAATATACTGAGCCAAGCTGCCTGCCACAACTGAAGGAAAAGAAAACTTTCCATGACAAAAACAGCTTTAAAAAATTATACCCAACTGTGGTGGTTTGTATAAAAATGGCTCACATAGACACATGTGTTTGAATACTTGGCCCACCATAGGGAGTGGTACTATTAGGAGGTGTGGCCTTGTTGGAGAAAGTGTGTCACTGAGAGGGGGTCAGGGGCTGGCTGACTCTGAGGTCTCATATCCTCAAGATATACCCAGTGTGGCTCACAGTCTCCTGCTGCCTGCAGATCAAGATGTAGAACTCTCAGCAACTTCTCCAGCACCATGTCTGCCTGCATACTGCCGTGTTTCCCACATGACAATAACGGACTGAACCTCTGAAATTAATGTTTTCCTTTATGAGAGTTGCTGTGGTCATGTTGTCTCTTCACAGCAACAGAAACTCCAAGACACTAACAAATGAAGCCTAATGAGAACACAGAGCATTTTTTCAGGATAAAGAGAAGAATGATCATAGCAGAAAGTCTGTGGGAAGAAATATAAAGCTATTTTATTAAAACACAAAATAAAAAAACAAATAAACGAAAAACAAAAACAAACAAACAAACAAAAAACAGACATAGTGGCACACACCTTTAATCCCAGCACTTAGAAGGCAGAGCTACTGGATCTCTGTGAGTTCATGGCCAGTGTGGTTTACAGAGTGCTAAGACAAACTACACAAAGAGGGGGCTGGAGAGATGGCTCAGTTCCAAGAAACTACATGGTGGCTCACAACCATCTATAATGGGATCTGAAGCTCTCTTCTAGATTTGTCTGAAGACAGCTATAGTATATTCATAGAAAATAAGTCTTAAAAAAAGAAAGAAAGAAAAAAAGAAAGGATTCCTCCAAACTACACAGAGAAACCCTGTCTTGAAAAACAAAACCAAATAAAAAAAATTTTAAATTGACAACAACAAACCTCTAGTCCATAGATATTAAACAACTCATTTCTAATGGGTGAAAGAAAAACCTTCCTGAGACGCTAAATAAAAATGAAATACTTAAGTCCATAGATATTAAACAACTCATTTCTAATGGGTGAAAGAAAAACCTTCCTGAGACGCTAAATAAAAATGAAAATACAGTCACTGGGCGGTGGTGGCACACGCCTGTAATTCCAGCACTTGGGAGGCAGAGGCAGGTGGATTTCTGAGTTCGAGGCCAGCCTGATCTACAGAGTGAGTTCCAGGATAGCCAGGACTACACAGAGAAACCCTGTCTCGAAAAACCAAAAAAAAAAAAAAGAAAAGAAAAGAAAAGAAAAGAAAAGAAAAGAAAAGAAAAGAAAAGAAAAGAAAATACAAGCATCTGGGACACACTGAAAGCAGTCCTATTTGGTTAATTTTATCTCTAAGGGCCTATATTAAAAAATCAGAAAGAGCACAAATAAATGGCTCAAGGAAGCAACTCTAAACAATGAAAAATCAAGAACAAACCTAATTAAAACCTAATTGGCAGAAAGAAATAATAAACCAGAGAGAAATCAGTTAAACAGAAACAAAGATGAAACAAGTCCAATAGCTAGTTCTTTGAAGGAGAAACAAACTGAAAGACCCTTGGCCCAACTAACAGAGAGAGAGAGAGGACTAAAGACACAGAACCAAAAACGAACAGCGAGACATTAGAACAGATACCAAATAGATTCAGAGTATTATATGTGAATATTTTAAAAACCTGTACTCCATGAAACTGGAAAACCTAAAAGAAATGAATGAATTTCTATATTCAGGCAAACCATCAAAATTAAACCAAGAATAACAAAAGAGGATATTGAAATAATAATTAAAACTTTCAAGCCAGGCGTGGTGGCACACACCTGTAATCCCAGCACTTGGGAGGCAGAGGCAGGTGGATTTCTGAGTTCGAGGCCAGTCTGGTCTACAGAGTGAGTTTTAGGATAGCCAGGACTACAAAGAGAAACCCTGTCTCGAAAACAAACAAACAAACAAAAAACTTTCTAGCCAAAAACCATTCAGCACCAGATGGATTCACAGCAGGATTCCACCAGACATTCAAAGAAGATCTACAGGCTGTCCTTTCTAAACTATTAAAAAAAAAGAAAAAAAGAAAAAAGAAAAGAAAAAGAAAAAGAAAAGAAAGAAAAAAAAGAAAAGAAACTGAGTGAATACTCCCAAACTCCATCTATGATGTTAGCATCACTCTAATACCCAAACTAAGTAAAGACACAACAACAACAACCGAGGGACGGAGGGAGGGAGGGAAAGAGAGAGAGAGAAAGAGAGGGAGAGGGAGAGGGAGAGGGAAAGGGAGAGAGGGGGGGGAGAGGGAGAGGGAGAGGGAAAGGGAGAGGGAAAGGGAGAGAGAGAGCGAGAGCGAGAGAGCACAGGCAGGCAGGCTAGCTAGCTACAGATCAATACCCCTAATGAACATACTCAAAAATATTCATTAAAATACTTGCACTAGAATGCAGACATACAACAGAAAGATTATCTATCATGACCAAGTTGGCTTTATCCCTGAAATGCAATCAACATTAAACACAATATGCCACAAGAACAAACTTGTAATGGTTTGTATTATGTTCATCCCAGGAAGTGGCACTATTAGAAGGTGTGGCCTTGTTGGAGGAAGTGTGTCACTGTGGGGATGGGCTTGGAGATCTTCCTCCTAGATGCCTGAGCATGCCCAGTCTGTTCCATGCCTGCCTGGATGCTGCCACGCTTCTGCCCTGATGACAATGGACTGAACCTCTGAACCTGTAAGCCAGCCCCAAGTAAATGTTGTCCTTCTAAGAGTTGCCTTGGTCATAGTGTCTCTTCACAGCAATAAAACCCTAACTAATACAGACTTAAAGACAAAACCCACATGATAATCTTGATACAGAAAAATCCTTTGACTAAATTCAACACGACTTCATGACAAAAAACTTAGAGAATTCAGGGTTAGAGAGACAATACCTCAGCATATAAAAGAAACCCACAGTCATCATCATCCTAAATGGGGACAAGTTTGAAGTCAGGACGAGACAGGGCTGTCCACCATCCCACTCATCACCACTGTGCTCCAAATACGAGCTGAAGCCATAAGGCAAGAGAAGGAAACAAATAGGGATACAATTTGTAGAAAGATATGATACTATACATTAGAGATCCCGAAAGTCCTATCAGAAAACTTCTAGAAAACATAAGCTCAGCAAATGGCAGGATACAGGATCAACTTGCACAAATCAATAATTTTTCTATATATTAACAACAAACAGAGCATGGACACACTCTCATTTACAAAAGCCTCTAGGAAAATAAATATCTAGGAACAAATCTAACCAAGGAAGTGAAGGACCTCTACAAAGAACTTTAAAACTCTGAAGAAATAAAGAGAAAATTGAAGGATGTCCCAGGTTCATGGGTTGGTAGAATAAACACTGTAAAAATGGTGATTTTACTGAAAGCTGTAACAGATGCAATACAATCACAATCACAATCTCCATCCCATTCTTCACAGAAATAAAAAAAAAAAAAATCCTAAAATTCATAGGGAACCACAGGAGACCGAGGATAGCTGACCTAGGGGAGGGGCTGCTGCTGGAGTGGTTATGACTGTAGATCTTAAGATCTATTACAGAAGCATAGCGAGACAACACAGTAGTCACACAATAACAGACATCCAGACCAACAGAACAAAATCAAAGACCCAAACATGAGCACACATAACTTAAGCCACATAATATGTGACCAAGCTGAAAACATAAGCTGGAGGAAAGAAACCACCGTAAACAAAGGGTGCTGGGAAAGCCGGATGTCCAGTGAGTGCCTGGGTAGACCGGTGCAGGGAAGGACTTCCTGCACAGGACACTATTTGCCAAGAGTTAAGGCCAACAGTTGACAAATGGGACTTCCTTTAAAACAATAAAAATAAAAAAGGTTCTGCACAGCTACAGAAACAATCAACAGCATGAGAAGAAGCATTCAGAATGGGAGATAATCTTTGCCAGCTATACATCTGACAGAAGTTTAATATCCAGAACATACAAAGAACTCAAAAAAACGAGTCAAAAACAAATGACCTGAGGACCTAAAGAGAGACTTCGCAAAAGAAAAGCTAGCCAGGCGTGGTGGCGCACACCTGTAATCCCAGCACTTGGGAGGCAGAAGCAGGCGGATTTCTGAGTTCGAGGCCAGCCTGGTCTACAGAGTGAGTTCCAGGACAGCCAGGACTATACAGAGAAACCCTGTCTCGAAAAACCAAAAAAAAAAAAAAAAAGAAAGGAAAAGAAAAGCTAAGAAATAGCTCAAAAACTATTCATCATCCTTAGTTATTAGGAAAATGCAAATCAAAACAACCTTGGGATTTCATCCTACCTTAGTGAGGGAGGTAAAGATCAATGGAATGACTTGGAAACAAACACAAGGATGCAGGGAAACCCTTATTCCATGTGGTCAGCAGGAATACAGCCCTGCGCAGCCTGGGTTCCCTCAGGTCACGTCCAAGGGCAGGCAGCACAGTGCTGGTTCTTACTTCTCTCTGATGCCTCTTCACAACTAAGAGAGTTAACTGTTCTCAGTGCACCTCAAACGTATCAAGTGACTTTGGCTTCTCCACCTGCTGACCTTCTCACACCCAACTGAGTCACCCAGTTCTCTCAATTATTTCATCATAATTACGTGACAGCTGCCGCAGATGGAATTGGGAAGGTGGGGAATCTTGTTTAAGGCCATCCATCCTTACTTCTCAGTTTTATACAATGAGACTGAAGTCTGGAGTAATAGGGCTTACTTGACCAAAGCCAGAGATTCAGTGGTGGGCAGAGTTATGAGTCCAATTCCCAGAGGCTATCCCATGACACTCCGGCTTTCTCAGATGAGACTGCCTCCCCCACCACACAAATGCCATTCTTCTAGCTGCCCCACTTTATAGAAGACAGCTACTGCCTCTGCCAAACACCATCTATGTAGCGTCTCAAAACTCTTCTCATTGAAGACAAAAGCACCGGGCCCATGGCTTACGCCAGGCTTTTCTTTCTGAACTCTCAACCTTCTATCCAAATCACTGCTTTCTTCTCTGGATGCGGTACAGTCGATGCCTTCTCAACAAACCTGCCTTTATAGCGGAGCAGTGGTGGTGCACGCCTTTATCCCAGCACTTGGGAGGCAGAGGCAGGTGGATTTCTGAGTTTGAGGCCAGCCTGGTCTACAGAGTGAGTTCCAGGACGGCCAGGGCTATGCAGAGAAACTCTGTCTCGAAAAAACAAAAAATAAAAAACAAACAAAAAAACAATCCTGCCTTTATAGCGCATGTTGATCTCTCCCATTATTAACTCCTGTTGAGATGCAGCAGAGCCAGACTGGATAAGTAGGGCTCCACGGTCACGTGTCTCTTCCTATTCCAGCTCCAGTTACTCTGGCCTGCGCCTGTGTACACTGTTAGATACGGGGCTGTGCTAACAACTGAGTGAATAAGGCAGCAGGGCAGAGGGCAGGCAGGACCTGAACTAACAGCCACACTCACTCCTGTCTGGACACCCTGCCAAGTGCCCCGCCCTGAGCTGCAGCCACAGCCCCACACGCTGCTAGGGTTAGTTTTAAAACATTGCTGTGTTCTTCTTAATTGTGTGTATGGATTGTGTAACATATGCTAATGCACAATTTCCTTCTAATTTAAGGTGGCATACCATTGTACGTGTGTTTGTAAATGAAACTTACTTTTGCTTTAAAACAGTTCTCAGAGCATCTTTCTGTCCCATGGTGTACTGAGAAATAAAGATGTCATTTGCTGAAAAATTAAGACATAAAAATATTATTTCAGATTCTGAAGAACAAAAAAAAGCCAAGATTGAGGGCTAGGAATGCAGTTCAGTGGCACAGTACTTGCTCAGAATGTATGGGGTCCTAGGTCCGATCCCTGGTACTTTTTAAACAAACAAAGAATGAATGAACTTTGATTTGCGATTTGCAGCTCACAGCTAGCACTCACTCAGCGCGCAGAGGCACAAACCTTTGCAATAAGTTTGTAATAGCAAAATAGGCTTTTCCTGTGCAAATCCTTTATAGATTTTAGGTTCTATTAGTAACCTAATTTGAAAAGAAAAAACAAAAATTAAAATAAAAGGAGCTCAGGATATAGACAGTAGATTTACTTGGCATGCAGAAGGCCCTGGATTTGATGCCTAGCACAAAATAAATATTATTAAGCTACTGAATGAAAAAACCAATTCTGGACTGGAAAGGTGGTTTGGCAGTTAAGAGCACTCACTGCTCTTACAGAGAACCTGGGTTCACTTCCCAGCACCCACATGGTGACTCAAAATCCTCTGTAACTTCAGTCCCAAGTGATCCGACCCCTCCTCTGGCCTTTTAGGGCACTGCAAAGAGTGTTGTGTACAGACGTATAGGCGGCCAAACACCTATACACACAAAATAAATAAATCAGACTAGATTCTAAAAAGAGCCCATTCTATCCTCATAAAGAAAATACTGACACACACTGCAATATGGACAAGCTTAAGCACATTTTATAAATTAACACTCACAAAGGTACAAAGGTTAAACGCTACATGACGCCACTGACAAAGGTACCCGAGGTGGTCAGAGTCACAGAGGCAAGAGTGAGGAGTTAGGGGCCCAGAGCTCAGGGGGATGTTAACGTCTGGAGGTGAGTGATAGTGACGCATGCACAAAGTCAATGTACTCGATGTCACCAAACATCATCAAGGTCAATGTCACAGAACCGTGCATTCAAAACTAATGGAATAAAATATTTTCTGTCCATTTTAACTCAGCCTTATCGGGCTGATTATTAAGCTGAGTCAACTGTATTAATTTACCTTTTTGTGCATTGTTCTCTTCTGCTTTATTCAAAGGTAGCCTCCGAACTATAGCATCTTTAGAAAAATCCTTGGGTATAAAAGAAAAGAGAAAGATTGAATGAGCTTAACTCACCACTACCAGTAACACTCAGAGCCATTTGAGCGCTGTGATCTAGGAAGGCAGTTCTGCACAGTTTACTTACTTCCTTCCCAACACTACACCTTCCGTAGGTACTCTAAGGCCAGTAGAGATTTCTCAATGAATGAGCAATGTGAAATCAGAATAGTGAGAAATAAGGAGAAAGTGAACAAACACAGAGAAGTGGAACAAGAAACTGATTCAAATCCACACTTGAACATCTCAGCTGCTCCAGTTAATGTGCTAATCTAGATGCCTCAAGGGTGAGCCAAATGGGGAGGGGAAGAAGACACCATAGTCCTTAGACAGTACAACACTGCCACCTAACCACAGCTGTCTTAGTACAGAGCTCATACACTGCCTTACAAAGTTGCACTGTGCAGGTCACATTTACTGCTCAAGAGTTTCCTGCTCTTGAGTGTGATCCTAGAACTCATCTCTGAGACTCCACGCTGAGACACTTGATCTCTTAAGGCACTACATGGACTCCACGCTGCTCTTTCGACTTCCTTTTTGCTGCTAAACATAAAAGGGAAAGAACTGGGGAGATGGCTCAGTAGTTAGTTAAGCACTTGCCTCTCAAGCACACGGCTCCCCAGAACCAAAGTGAATGCTGGGAGAATGTGGCAGCCTGCCTGGAACGGCAGCCCCGGAAGGAAGGCCAAGGCAACTGAGGTAACTGCAGCCCTGGAAGAAGGCCGAGGCAACTGAGGTAACTGCAGCCCCAGAAGAAGGCTGAGGTAACTGCAGCCCTGGAAGGAAGGCCAAGGCAACTGAGGTAACTGCAGCCCTGGAAGAAGGCTGAGGCAACTGAGGTAACTGCAGCCCCGGAAGAAGGCAGAGGCAACTGAGGTAACTGCAGCCCTGGAAGAAGGCCAAGACAACTGAGGTAACTGCAGCCCTGGAAGAAGGCCGAGGCAACTGAGGTAACTGCAGCCCCGGAAGAAGGCCGAGGCAACTGAGGTAACTGCAGCCCTGGAAGGAAGGCCAAGGCAACTGAGGTAACTGCAGCCCCGGAAGAAGGCCGAGGCAACTGAGGTAACTGCAGCCCTGGAAGGAAGGCCAAGGCAACTGAGGTAACTGCAGCCCCGGAAGAAGGCCGAGGCAACTGAGGTAACTGCAGCCCTGGAAGGAAGGCCAAGGCAACTGAGGTAACTGCAGCCCCGGAAGAAGGCTGAGGTAACTGAGGTAACTGCAGCCCTAGAAGGAAGGCCAAGGCAACTGAGGTAACTGCAGCCCCGGAAGAAGGCCGAGGCAACTGAGGTAACTGCAGCCCCGGAAGAAGGCCGAGGCAACTGAGGTAACTGCAGCCCCGGAAGAAGGCCAAGGCAACTGAGGTAACTGCAGCCCAGGAAGAAGGCCGAGGCAACTGAGGTAACTGCAGCCCTGGAAGAAGGCTGAGGTAACTGAGGTAACTGCAGCCCTGGAAGGAAGGCTGCAGCAGGAGACTCCCAGGGCAGGTGGTCAGTTAGACTAGCATGTCCCTGAGCTCTGGGACTAAAACACCCTCACTGAATGAAATAAGTAAGAAGGGCAATGGAGGATGCTTCCTGAAGCAACCTCAAGGGCATTACATATACACACACGCCCCTTACCCCTCCATACACAAACATGAACACACACACACACACACACACACACACACACACACTGTGTACACACATGAAAATGGAAAAACAAAATTTAAAGTTAAGCTAATGATGGGTGTTCATTTACAAACACCAACAAGATTAACAATTCAAGAGACGTATGTAATGTCCCACACTCCTCAAGTCCCACTCTATAAAACCTTTCTGGAGCTGGTGGCGTGATTCAACAGATGAAGAAACCAGCTGCCCAGCTTGCTGACTCAAACTCGATTGCTGGGACCCATGTAATAGGAGAGGATCAGTTCGTGAAGGTCGTCCTCTATCCCTCACATATAAAAGGCCCTCACATGCCCACACACATACCTACTTGTACACAAACAAAACAGATAAAGAGGTGTTAAAAATGAAATGAACAAAGAACAAAACATTCCTCGTCATATGTGATACCTAAACAAAACACAACATGTTATTACAAAACATAACTTTAAAACTCTTCATAATATTGATATGACTTGGAATTCTTTTACTTACACTTTTATTGGAAGCAGGAGGATTTTCTGACAGAGGCTGGTGAGACTGTCTGGCAGAAGTTAAATCCAATGAGCCTAAGAAAACAAAAGAGTCACTGACAGCTCTGCTGTGGTATTTCCCAGGGGACTGAGCCCAAGGCTCCTCTCAGGGTAAACTAGCACTGAGCCACCAGTCCGATCTGAGAGGCTTTATAATCAAAACCTGACCCCGAGCAACTGTGTAGGCATGATACAAGAGCTGAGAGTCTCTGTATTAATGTAAAAACCAAATGTGAATGGAATGTAAACAAAGAATATAGAAAATAATAAATATATATATAAAAAATTCAAAACAGCAGCAGCCCATATGTAATTTCTGTACTCTCACTTTCTTTACTACAATAAAATATTGGCACACCAGAAAAAAAAAAATGTGAAGACACTTTCCTGTAAGAAACACTGAGAAGATATATTTAAATTCATTCTAATGAAGGACTTTATAGCTCATTATTTAGCAGAATAAGGATGAACTAAAACAGGTAGGTTAAGCAGGCAAGATCTAAAATGTTTTGACAGCAGCCGTGGTGTGGAAAGTCTTTAACTGTAACGAATTTCTCTGAGTTTGAGGCTAGCCCCAGTCTACAGAGTGAGTTTTAGGCCACACAGAGCTATACAATGTGATCCTCTCTCTCTCAAAAAAAAAAAAAAATGAGATTTAAAGAAATTTTTTTTCAGGAGAGATGGCAAGACAGGTAAAAGTGCCTGCTGATCGTGCAAAGGACTGGAGTTTGGAGCCTCCAACACACAGCTCACAATCACCTGTTAAGTCTAGCTCTAGGTAGATTTAGCTATTCTGGCCTCCAAGGGCACCTGAACTCATTTCCAGACACCCACACATAGACACACAATTGAAAATGGTATTTTTTAAAAATCCTAGAATATATTTTATCCAATGCAGAAAAAAAAAATGAGATTTACCAGAACAAACCTTGTATATAGCAGGCATGGTAGTGCATGCCTTATCCCAGCATTCCGGAGGCAGATTTCTGAGTTCAAGGGCAGCCACGATAAGGGAAACCTTCTTTCCAAAACAAAAAAGTCTAGATAGATGCCAAACTCTGAATTAACAGACGGCCTACTATTGTGTACCTCCAATAAGCAACAAGCATATTGTAGTTCTTGCATATACATTCATTAATATGATCCTTAAAACAATACAGTTTCATAGCTCTAAACAGGACATGTTAATTGTAAATACAAATGTCACCAAAGACTGAAGGTACGCATTTTCCGTACACCAGATTGGATAGCACTGTCCAAAGAGAAAGTTGAGCACTTAGTAAATATTAAGAAGCTTATACAAGCTCACTGTATACACCATGGGTATGAACAAGATCAGGGTACACAGACCATACCAAGAACAAGCACAAGAGGAAATATTCCAGTTTCATTCATTCTACATGCTGAAATCTTTTGTAGAACCAAGTTACTTTTCAAACATCTGTACAAATCAGACCTGTATCTTACATTTGAGACTGTAAACACTGACTCCTTTAAATTTGGGGGAATGCACAACCCAAAATAGAGACTGAAATAAAGACTAACGATTTATAAAAAAAAAACGTAAACTGACTGGGAAACTGAAACATTTGGAATCACATACCACACAACGTTCCATTTGAGCTAGTCCTCGTTCCAACAGCAAGACGTTTATTTGCAGAGAGTGCTGGCGGTACACGGGACAGCTCATCTTCCACCTCGGCCAATTTATTCCCATGGTTTGGAGAGACAACCTCTCGCAGTCTCCTCGCTGGCATTTTAAGCCTTTCCCCGCTCTCCAGGCTAAACTCGACGTTTTTCATCTGGGTAATGTCACAAACAGGGCCCGCGGTTCTTAACAGAGGGAATTCTAGCTTCACAGACTTAAGGACACAGTTTCACCTCTTTGAGCACGAGGAAAAGAAGCAATGGTGGAAGTGAATTTAAAAATATCTGAATTCCAAAAATAATTATGAAGCAGTCGTTAACTTAGAAAGTCTATAGACAAAATATACACAAAGCTGTACATTTCAATTTTGACTTTGAATCCAGAGCCAAATACGACAAGAATGTCTTGATCCACTGGGTCTGTTAATGCACCAAGGAATTACGCCAAGAGCAAAAAGAAGCCCCCGGAACCGTTCTAGAAAAGCACTCGTCCAAACCCTGAGCTGCAGCTGAAAACCCCAGCAGACGTGGAGGCGGGGTTAAGGTTTGTTGTGAAGACCCAGCCGAGGAGGTAACGTTAAAATCGTTTTTTAAAAAATCACCCTCATAGGAGCTTAATAGCTTTCTTTCTACCAGTCCAGACGCAATTTCGGACACCTCAGTTTAGTCTTCAGCGTCTCCACAGAGGCCGGCAAACACGCCGTCTTGATTTTAATACAAGAACAACTTCGGTTGTTCGCGGGTCAACACTGTCTTCCCCGAAAACCCGCCCTTAAGCGTCAGCACGCATGCGCGCAAAGATCCACCCCTCCAACCGGAACGGGAGTGTTCTGGTGCTCTTGTGTTCATGTCCGTGTGGAAACAAACTCCCAACGTAAAAGACTTCAAGAAGATGTGACTTTTTTATTTTAAAGGCAGCATATCGCGTTTATGTTTGGATATAGTGCTAAGTATTCCTAGAGAACTGACAAATTCTCGATTGGCCCATAAACACTTTTGTTTATCAAGGGCTATTTACACTGTAGTAACTGCAGACCGTTAGAAACCTGGGTTAAGCATATTAGGCTTTCTAGAAATTTCGACAGATTCCGTTGCCGTGGAAAGGGAAGTGAAAAGTACAGAGAGCACTGACTAACAGATAATCACAAAAGTTAATTCTTGGGTGATTTTAGAATTTACTTGGGCACTTGCTTTTCTTCCTGCATTGTCCCACGTGGTGACGAATCTGCGTCAAAGGGTCTAAAGCCATGCTTGACATCACTGCCCCCACGTGTTCTCCGCTAACCCGCGGCGCGGCGCCCTCTCGATACTGACCCTCTGTGCTCAGACTCTATCTGCACTGCAGCCCTTCATCCCGATACCGGTGTCAGACGCGAGATCCCGTGGCTAAGTATGGTCCCTTTCCTCTGCTCTCATAATCCCGGGTTCGCGGCCAGTGGGGTGGCAGCCTTCACTCGGGAAAGGTAGCGGGCTGGTACTCCGGAGGGAGCGGCCGCGAGCACGCGGGTCGTGGGGCTGCACAACCGGCAGCGCGGCGCAGCGGGAGGCCAGACGCGCCCCGGAGGCCTTGTCACCCAGAGGGTAGGAACCCCGAGACACCGCCCACCCTGGTCTGCAGGGCTCAGGGGCTCGCTTTGGGACTACAAGGTAGCCGGTCACTCGGTGACCTTGAGCTGTCAGACAGGAACCCCCTTTACTGAAAATCTCTAGACTTCCTCAGCTCTTACCCTGGCTAGAGTAAAAGGGCGCTCACCTTTCCCAGGTCTCCTATTAGAGAACGCGCTGCTTAGAGCTTTCCCATTACACCTTGCTAGAGGCTTCTAAAATAGATTTTAAAATAAAAAAGTAAAATATATTAGGCATAGTAGAACAACGTAAGATATAAACCTAAGTAACAAATTTTATCTCTTACATTTCAAGCTAGTTACGTTCCTACCAGCCTAGGGTAAAAAAAGGCATCATAAAGCCTCACCACTAGACAGCCTGTTACTTTGTCGTTGTGGCTGTTTGATTAGTTTTGTGATTAATCACTTCTCTTTTGTTATATTTCTCTTTTGTTGTCCCCTTAGATTTATCTGTTGGTTCATGATTTGTTGTATAAGTGTATTAAAAGACCGAATGACAATGTCAGAGCTGTAAGAGACCTTAGGGATGAATTAACTTCTGTAATTTCCATATAGAACTTAGATATAAAAAAAAAATGACCTTTCACCTCTAATTTCAAAACGCTGAGCAGCTGCAACGGCAATCAGTAAAGTAACCTGAGTAAATAATTTGTAATGGAATGTCAGACCTGGGGCTCCACCCCAAGGAGTCTTGTTCTCATCTTCCTTGAGGCTAGACTTTGAATCCGAGGAAACAATAGGAATTCATTTTCAAGTGCTTTTAGCTATGGTTGAGCTGAGTTAAGAGTTGCCTATTAATGCTGGGTGTAATGGCAGCCTTTAATCTCAATACTTCTGGAACAGAGGCCTAGATCTACAAAGAGTTCCAAGACAGCCGGGGTTACACAGAGAAACCCTGTCTCAAAAAAAGACAACAACTAAAAATCTCGTCTGTTAATCCCACAACCTAACCAAACCTGCAAATAATCTAAAGGGTCATGTGAAAGATAATAAGATAATAAAATAGTAAAAATTCTATTACATATTTGAACTCTCAAAATAGACACTGATAGCCTATTAAACTATTAAAAATTAGTTTAGGGGATTATTATTCTTTTTTTTTTTTAAAGATTTATTTATTATTATATGTAAGTACACTGTAGCTGTCTTCAGACACACCAGAAGAGGGCATCAGATCTCTTTTACGGATGGTTGTGAGCCACCATGTGGTTGCTGGGATTTGAACTCGGGACTTTCAGAAGAGCAATCAGTGCTCTTACCCGCTGAGCCATCTCTCCAGCCCCGGGATTATTATTCTTTTTGTTCACATTTTTTAACCATGTTTCTCTCCCCACCTCACTCTCTGCCGCAGTCCCCCTCTCACCCTTCCCTGAGTACATCTATAGATAACTTGGTTTCACTGAAGCACTTGTAAATAAGTTTCACACATCATGAACTTGAGCCCTAATTGTTGTAGCCTGTGCTGCCCGAAAGACATTACAGTCTGGAAAGATGATCACACTTAAGATGGCATTTAGATTTTCCTAATTATCTAAAAATTGCCTTTATTGTTAGAATAGTGGCCTTCTGCCTTATGTCATTAAAAGGCCAGGTCCCATGGCATTTAGATTTTCCTAATTATCTAAAAAATTGCCTTTATTGTTAGAATAGTGGCCTTCTGCCTTATGTCATTAAAAGGCCAGGTCCCATGGCATTTAGATTTTCCTAATTATCTAAAAATTGCCTTTATTGTTAGAATAGTGGCCTTCTGCCTTATGTCATTAAAAGGCCAGGTCCCACAGCTAGAAATGATCTGTCTGTCTCTTTCTCCCTCCCTTCCTTCCTCCTCTGCTGAGAGCCTGGAACTCAGATCTGAATGCCTGTCCCAGGTGCTGGGATTAAAGGTATGAGCCACCACACTTGGCAGGGCGCATTTTCTTAACCTTATCCTACAAGGGAACTGTGTATTGGCTTTCTTTTCAGGGACTGACTGCTCCTCAAAAAGAAAATCTTTGCTGATTGAGGATGTAGTTTAGGGTGACAAATTGCACTTAATTACAGTGACGGACATCTCAAACCGCATCAGCTACCCACTGTGTGTAGCATTTAATGTTATAAAGGTGTGTGAGTGCTTGTTTGCATGTGTGTATATGTGTCACGTGATTGCCTGGTGTTTGAGGAGGCCAGAGAGGAGTTCAGTCCCTTGGAACTGCTATTGCCGGCTGTGAGCTCTGTGGGTACTAGAAACCAAACTTGCTGCAAGAGCAATAAGTACTCTTTTGTTTTGGTTTGTTTGTTTGTTTGTTTGTTTATTTTTTGTTTTTTTTTTTTTTTGAGGTGGGGGTTTTTTGGTGCGGTTCTGGCTGTCTTGGAACTAGCTCTATAGATCGATCAGATCTCAAACTCAGAGATCCGCCTGCCTCTGCCTCTGCCTCTGCCTCTGCCTCTGCCTCTGCCTCCAGAGTGCTGGGTTAAGGCTGGGTGCTAACTGCCTTGCTGCAAGCACTCTTAGCACTGAGCATCTCTCCAGCTCCTCATAGTGTTTTTGAAGACTAGTCTAATTTTCTTCAGTTATTCTACAATATGGATTTTCCTAATTATTCCTTCATGACCAGAAAAAGAGCCAATATTTTTATACCAGAATGCCACTAAAGTAATGGTGTGTGCCCTAGAGCATCACAGCAGGGCATTTTGCCTAGTGGTAGCAGCTACCTTGTGAGATGTTAGACTGACCCACTTAATTATGGTGGTAACTGTCTTAGCTTACCAATGAGAAGGGACAGATTCTTTATAAGTAACCTATAGAGGTGCTTGAACACAGTGGGTATTTCTTGTTTCCTAGCATAGCCCGTAGTTTTTTTCTATTCAAGGGCTTTGATGGAACCCCAAGGTTGTGAATCATATTACCAGTTATGCAGGAACTAGGAACAATTGTAGCTAAGAATGTTAGAAGAATCACTTATTATAAAGTCTTGCTAAGATTTAGTGTCAGAGTTGGTACAAATGGACATATTATTTAGAAAGAAACAGATGGAATCCTCTCCCTACCACACCCTTATTAATTACTTTTGTTTTGTTTTTCTGTGTAGCCCTGGCTGTCCTAGTACTCTAGACCAGTCTGGCCTCAAACTCAGAGATCTGCCTGCCTCCGCCTCCCGAGTGCTAAAGTCCAGAGTACTTTAGTCCTGAGGACTCCAGGTATGCATCACCCTGCCCAGCTTGTTAATTACTTTTCAATATTAAATTCTGGGAATTGTGAGATGAAGAAACAAATTTCAGGGTGCTTGGTCACTCTCTTGATCTTTTCCAAAAAATGGATTTCCTTTCTGAGAAGGAAATTTGTTAGTGGGGGATTTATGGATGTTTGTTGCAGTTTTTCTCTTAACCCAGCTAGCTCCCAAATAATTGAAACTGAACTATTAAATTTATTTAACAAACTTTAAGGGCACAACAACTGAGCAGTATTACTCTATTTTAGCCCTCTAAGCTAATCTGGCTCCCTCAGGTCAGAATCCATCCCTGTGCTGCTTGTGCTTTAGCGCTGGTCTGGCTCTCTGGGCAGGTGTTTTCTCACGGTGTCGCCTGGACTCTCCCTTGGCAAATCCTTTTTCTCTCTCTCCCTCCTGCCCTGGCTGAGAGGAAGTCCAGCTCTATTCTCTACCCTGATCAGTCATTTACTGATCAACTTCTATATTGCCCAATCGGGATAATTGGGGAGCAATGTTTTACAACCAGATACAGGAACACAGATGTCAGCATTGGAATAACACAAGAATAACCTCTGCACAGTGTACACTAGCATGCCTACAAAATTAATTTAGGAAGAAACTAGGTGCATTAGAGAAGAAGTTAGAAGCTGGCCATGGTGGTCCATACCTGTACTCTCAGCACTAGTGAATATCCCAAGTTCCAGTCCAGCCTGAGCTACAAAGAACATTCTAGGACTCATGAGACCTCATGTCTCAAAACACATAATACAGTTTATAAACATACTTAATAAATGTGAAGACACAGTGAAAAATATCAGAAGAGCTTATAAGAGTTTTTTTATTTGGAGACTATTGTTATATAAGCAGCTTATTGATCATATGCAGGTGTTAAGTGTGCTGGGGAAGAGCCTGGGTTTTAAAGCTGAGTGCCTGCAGTGGGCCTGAGCTGTAGCTACTCTGAACGGTACCTCCTTAAAGTTATCAGAAGAATCCCAAAAAACTTTAAGGTGTAGCATAACATTCTTTATTTTTAAAAATATGCTCATGACTGTAAACTGGAGACTATATAAACTAATTTCCCTTAGTAAGTTTTACTAAGGCAAAGGAAGCTGCAGGTGTAACTTGGTGATGGAACATTTGCCTCACATGCCCAGTGCTTCGGTTTAACTCCTCTGCCCACAAGGGAAAGCCTTTGTCCTGTCACTCAGTTTGGGAGTAATAAAAATGAAGAGCCGTTAAAATGAGTTAGCTGTAGGGTGCCCGGTGTGCACCTTGGCACTGGCGTTCGGGCCTGGAAGAAGAGAACCTCCCCCCAGCTGTCGTCCTGCCTGCGTGTGCACAAAGGTAAATGAAGGCAAACCAGAATCTCTCTAAAGCTGTGTAGGAGCCGAGCAGGTAAAGGTACTTGCCGTACTAGGGAGGCAGAGGCAAGCAGATCTCTGAGTACAGGATTAGCCTGGTCTACATAAAAACAACAACCAAGAGCCGGGCAGTGGCGGCGCACGCCTTTGATCCCAGCACTTGGGAGGCAGAGGCAGGTAGATTTCTGAGTTTGAGGTCAGCCTGGTCTACAAAGTGAGTTCCAGGACAGCCAGGGCTACACAGAGAAACCCTGTCTCAAAAACAAAAAAAACAAGGGCTGGAGAGATGGCTCAGCCATTAAGAGCACTGACTGCTCTTTCAGAGGCCATGAGTTCAGTTCCCAGAAATCACATGGTGGCTCACAGCCATCTGTAATGGGGTCCAATGCCCTCTTCTGGTGTGTCTGAAGACGGCGACAGTGTACTCGTCATATATATAAAATAAATAAAATCTTTTTTATAAAAACAACAAAACCAAACAAAAATTATTAGCCAAAAGAAATTAAGTTTCCTTAAAAGGGGCCTTCAGCAGTCATATTATAATGCATTTGATTTTCAGGTAAAAAATTCAATCTCACTGAAAGCGAGCAGAAGGCGGAGCACTTGCTTTTCCTGAGCAGAAAGGAAACTGATGCATCAGAAAAGGTTTGCACTGATAACGTCTATTTCCTCAGAACTTCTGTGCTTCTCTGAGATGTTGGTTAGCCACAAAACTAGCTCTATTCTGTAGTCATTCTCAGACCTAAGTGAAAGCTGCTCATTCTTTCTAGGGATGATCTGAACGTAACCCTGTTTTAATATTTGCCTTTTCAACAACAAGCCATTTGATCTGATCTCTGGAAACCAGGATCAAATAAAAGAATAACCTTGGCTGGAAGATGACTCAATGGTTAAGAACATTTGCTGCATTTCCAAAGGACTGCAGTTCGATTCTCAGTGCCCCAGGTCAGGCGACTCCCAGGAGCCTGTAACTCCAGCTGCAGGGGAATCTCACACCCTCTTCTAGCCTCTGTAGGTCCTTCAACTCACATGCACAGAAAGGAAATTGTTGTGTTTTTTTCTTTTTGGTTTTGGTTTTTGTTTTTTTTTTTTTTGTTTTTTGTTTTTTTGTTTGTTTGTTTGTTTTGGTTTTTTTTTTTTTTTTTTTTTTTGGTTTTTTCGAGACAGGGTTTCTCTGTGTAGTCCTGGCTGTCCTGGAATTCACTCTGTAAACCAGGCTGGCCTCGAACTCAGAAATCCGCCTGCCTCTGCCTCCCAAGTGCTAGGATTACAGGCGTGTGCCACCACGCCCGGCTGAGAAAGGAAATTGTTAAAAGATATTAAGAGACATTGACAAAATCACTTAGTTGGGCATGGTAGAACACACCTATAATCTTGGCACTTAGGAAATATGGGTAGGAGGATCAGAAGTTCAAAGTCCTCCTTGGTTTAAAAAAAAAACAAAACAAAACAAAAAAAAAACAACAAAAAAAAAAACCCAAGTAGGAGGCCAGCTTAGGCTGAATGAGACTGTCACCAGTAGTAGGTATATGTGAGGGGTGTGGAAAAATTGGCAGATACCAGTGTATCAATCCCCGACACAGAACATGTAAAGAATTCCTGTATCTTGCCATGCAACCTCTGAAGAAAGTCAAGAAGTTCAACCTAAAGAAACACAAGATTTTAAAAAAAAAGCCAGGCGGTGGTGGCGCACGCCTTTAAAACCAGCACTTGCGGGGGCAGAGGCAGGTGGATTTCTGAGTTCGAGGCCAGCCTGGTCTACAGAGTGAGTTCCAGGACACCAGGGCTACACACAGAAACCCTGTGGGGGGGGGGGGAAGAAACACAAGATTAGATGTAGGAAAAACATAAGATTTTTGCATTATTGTACAAGTTTCTAAGGTCCTCTAGGAAGGAAATGAGATGTGTCATTTTCCGTGTGAACTGGGATACATGGTTTGCAGTGTGTTCCTGAGTGTGATGAGCCGTCAGTGGTCACTGTGCGGATCAGCAAGTACATTTCATTCCCATGGTTTAAAGTTCCCATCAAGCAGCAGCTTCACTTACTATTTAATTCTAGGCAAGTGATATTACCAATTTTAGATCTTTTCAGGATGTTTTTCTTTATGTAACTTAAAAAAAATGTGTGTGTATTTATATGTTTGCCACTGCCCTTGGCAGCCAAAAGAGGGTATCAGACCCTCAGTAGCTGGAGTTACAAGTGCTTGTGAGCTCCTGGTAGCGTGGATGCTGGGAGCTTCTGGTTGACTGGAAGAGCAGCCAGCATTGCTATCGTGTGAGCATTTCCCCAACCTCTTTATTCACAGATGATTACAGGCTCATGGGGACTTGTCATATTAGAGATCATTTATGCCCTTTACGCTTCTGGAGACGAGTAACAGCTTACAGAACTAGACCACAGGTCACAGTTGCTGATATCAGTCAAGACACAGTGCATTTCTGTCTCTCAGGTCTGTCGTGTTGCTCCTCCCCCTTCTATAGCAGCTGTACTGTGTTCTGCATTCTTGTGACTGCCAGTCTGAGGATACTTCAGCCAGGGGTGTTGGTACACGACTTTAATCCCAGAACTTGAAGTCAGAAGTAGGAGGAGCTCTGAGTTTGGGGACAGCCAGCTCTATAGTTAGTTCCGATCCAGTCTACAGAATGAGTCTCCAAAAAAGAAAGAAAACAGTATTTCATAAAAAGAATCATACAGTATGTGATCTTTTAGGATTTACTTTTCCACTTTATTGATTACCAGCTATGTGGAAGTTATTTCAATCAAGTAAATTGATTCCTCCCAGTTTAGTCTTCATTTAGCTACTCTAGTCCTTTTGATTAGCCTCATCTTACCTATAATTGAAACCTTGCTGAGATCATAGTAAGACTTGGATTAAATGTGTCTATTATCTATCGTGATGATTTTTCTCCTCTCCTAACTACTCCCCAGGACCTCCTCACCTCCTTTCCTATCCAACTTTATGTTCTTTCTCTTTTTCAAAAAGTGAGAAACAACCCCTACAAAAACAGAAATCAAAACAAGTAGGCAAAAGATGAATAAAACCAAAAAATGCTAAAGCCAAGCAAAATGAAACAAAAACCCCCACAGAAATGATATTGAGTTAATTTTGTTAGACAACTATTGCCTCTCATTTTGGGGGGTCTGGGAGGTTATTATTGTTGTTGTTGTTGTTGTTATTATTATTATTATTATTATTATTATTTTAAATAGTTTTCAAGATATGTTATACATGTTTAGGTAGGTTGACCTTTAAATCTTTCTGGAAGGGAATCACGGTAATTGTTCTATTTAACTCCACTGCGCATGTGCCCGTTGCTAGGAAAGAGAAGTGCAGTTTTGTTTTTGTATGCCAGCTAAGCCTTGCTGGGCTGCCGTGTTAGTTCTTAGAGTTCTTTGTGGATTGTTCGGGGTTTCTGTGTTGTCTCAGAGCGGGATAGGTCCAGGCTTCCCCTCTTGCCCCATTGCACTTAGTAATATTCTCCTTGGGCCACATAGCAGACATCTTTGTCTACAGTCATTTTGAAGCCCACCCAGGTTGGCCTTGAATTTACTGTGACCCCTAAATTTGATCCTCCTGCCTCTACCTCTTCCTCTCTAACACTGGGGCTACTCCTAACACACTCAGCTGCTTGCCTACAGTCTTAGTAGCAGGTATTAGCTTTCAGTATGTTGAATTTTATCAAAAAGTTTTTAGCATAATCCCTAGCACTTAGGAAGCCAAGGCAGAAGGAACATGAGTTTGAGCTAAATGCAAACTACACAGTGAGCCCTTGTGCCTCGAGAGAAAACAAAAAGTGATACCTTGGGGGCTGGAGAGATGGCTCAGCGGTTAAGAGCACTGACTGCTCTTCCAGAGTTCCTGAGTTCAATTCCCAGCAACCACATGATGGCTCACAACCATCAGTAATGGGATGTGATGTCCTCTTCTGGAGTGTCTGAAAGACAGCTACAGTGTACTCACATACATAAATAAATATGTTTTAAAAACAGGTAAATGGTGTTTGTCAACAATTGCTAGAGCCTTTGTTTTACGTAGATTAGTAATACAGATTAGAGTTAAATTGACAACTAATAGGATAGTTATGAAAATTTAGGAAGAGTTTAAGAACTTTCTTGGTTTCCCTTAAATCCCTACTATGAAAGGAACTTTAATAAGTATTGTTACAGGACTGTAGGACACTGTCTTAGTATTGGAGATTTGATTAAGACAAAGCCTATGAGTCCCATAGTTAGCATTAGAAAATAAGTTATTGTCAACTGAGTAGTGGTGGCACAGGCCTTTAATCTCAGCACTCATAAGGCACAGGCAGGCAGATCTCTGTGAGTTTGAGACCAGGTTATTCTACAGAGCAAGTTCTAGGACAGCTAGAGCTACACAGAGAAACCCTGCCTCAATAAGAAAAAAGAAAAAGAACTGTTGTCATTAAAATCTGTGAGATTATATATGGGTGGCTTAAAAATATATTTATAGCCGGGCAGCGGTGGTGACGCACGCCTTTAATCCCAGCACTTGGGAGGCAGAGGCAGGTGGATTTCTGAGTTCAAGGCCAGCCTGGTCTACAAAGTGAGTTCCAGGACAGCCAGAGCTACACAGAGAAACCCTGTCTCGAAAAACAACAACAACAACAACAACAATATATATATATATATATTTATAAGCTGACTTTTTTTTTTTTTTAGTTTTGAAATAAGGTGACCAGTAAACATACTGAAAGAATATGGCTGCACAGATACCAGAATCCGACCAGATAAAACAGGTAAGATACTACAATTAAGGAAAAAGGATCTTAGCCAGGGATGGTAGCACATGCCTTTAGTCCCAGCACTCAGAAGGCAGAGGCCAGCCAATCTCTATGAGTTCAAGGATAGCCTGGTCTACATAGTTCCAGGACAGCCAGGGCTATGTAGAGACATTGTCTCAAAAGGCAGTAGGGGTGGGTTAAAAGAAAGAAAGATTGCATAACTGTGGAACTGTGTCATTCAGTGATCCCATAGTTTAGATGTTTATAATTTCACTTCCAAAAATGAGTAATACCTTCATGTAGTACATGTCTGTAATCCCAGCATTTAGAAAGCCCATGCAGAAAGATTGTATTAGCCTGAGCTACATGGTTGTGGGTGGAATTATGAGGTAATTATTTACTCAAAGAACATAAGAGTGTAGCATTTATGTCCCGAAACCATATTTAAGAACATTAAAAAGTATATGTTTATTTTGCTTTTGAGGCCAGATCTTGTTATGTTGCTCAGGTGGGTTTCTAAACTTTAGATTCACGTGATCCTGGACTTCAACCTCTTAAGTAGCCAGGACATGAGACATCGCTCCACTGCAGGTGCTGTAAACTCTGCACTGGACAGCAGTTGAGAAAAGTACAACTAGGAAGGAAGAGCATGTGTGGGCTTTAAAGCGCCTTAAGTCAGCAGACAGATTCAAGGGGGCGGGGGGTTGTGACAGGGAGTGCACCCAAGTATCGGTGAGTTTCAGAGCGTCTTCAGCACAGCCTGGGTTTTAAAGCACTTCTCATTTATAGTTTAAGGAGTTCCTGGGAACCTACAATAAACTTACAGAAACCTGCTTTTTGGACTGTGTTAAAGACTTCACAACAAGAGAGGTGAAACCTGAAGAGGTATGAAAAGTGTTACTCACTTAAAAAAAAAACCAACCCAAATTTGTCATAAATCACAGAGTAAATCCATCTAAGCATTTCATTTGTTCTTTCTGACTGGACTCCCTTTACATGCAGTTGCTTGGAGGAACTAAGCAGTCAGGGACCCAAGAGGCCAAGATTAACAACACCAGGTCGAATATAAAGTCACGATGCGTCAAGGCCGAGCGTTTATAGGCCAAGTAGGCCACAGCTGAGTTACGGTTCCAGGGCAGATGTTCTTTTTTGGCTTTTCAAGACAGGGTTTCTCTGTGTAGACCAGGCTGGCCTCCAATTTAGAGATCTGCCTGCCTCTGCCTCCCAAGTGCTGGGATTAGAGGCGTGGGCCACCACCTGGCAACACAGATGCTCTTTATCTGCCTTTGTCAGGGTAGCAGTGCTAAAGCAGCCCGACGGTGCTTTGTCTGGCCCTGAGCAGTTGGATTGAGCTGGTGAGAGTGGCGGCACATGAGTGCACTCGGGGACCCAGTGCTGGCCGGCACCCACGTCCAGTGTCCATGTAAGGTGTTTATACATCTGCTCAGGGTGAGAGAGCTCTTCCAGCAGAAAAGTCATGCTCAAGTATGATATCCGTTTTTTAAAGGAACATGTTGTAGCACCTTGCAGTTTCATACTTAGGCTTTGACGTGCAATACGCTTATTTTTAAAAACCATACTTTATTTTTATACCAATACAATTTTACATATTAAATAACACTATAGTAGAATGCTTTGATGTACTTTTAAGCAGAAAAAAAAAGGAGAAAAATAAGGTTATAAAAACACTTCCCCTAACAAAAAATTTTAGTCACTTTTTCAGAATGGGACAGATATGTTCAGTGAGCAGTCCCGTGAGCTCCTGGCACAGGTGGCTGATGGGATTGGGACGCAAACCCAACCCTCAGCCCTTGCCTCAGAGGATAACACATACCAGAAACTAAAGATTCTGACAAGTTAAAACTGGAAGAAAATAGCTTTATCATCTCTATCATGACTGAGACTTGTCCATTTGCCCACAATCCAGCCTTCTGTATCACCTATAGTTGTTACCTTTTCTTAGTCTTTGTGAATCTTTGGACTTTACCCATATTTATGCCCATTCACAGATACACAGGTATGCGTTATAGACTAGGATCTGCGTGTGAGGGAGGACCTGGAAGATTCTTTCTGAGGTTGGGTCACCTCAGTTGATATTAAAAAGAAAAAAGTTGAGTCGTGGAGGGCTGGGCAGTGGTGACGTATGCCTTTAGTCCCAGCATTTGGGAGGCAGAGGCAGGCAGATTTTTGAGTTTGAGGCCAGCCTGGTCTACAGAGTGAGTTCCAGGGACCTCCAGGGCTATACAGAGAAACCAAAAGAAGAAAAACGAAAACGAAAGTGGGAAGGTTCAGCGTTTGGGAGGCTAGGGCAGAAGGCTGTGAGATTCCAGGCTGGTCTTGGCTATATAACCAGGCCTTGAGCAAGAGAAAAAAAATAAAATGTTTTGAATGAAAATATCCAGAAGCAAGTTTCTCATGAAAAAAGAACAAACCTTCTGGGTCTATGTTTGGTTATCAGTCTAAATAAGGAGATAGAATTGTGGGTCTTGAGGATAGAGAAAATCTCCAGACTGAAGTCCATCCAATTCTAGGCTGTCATGAAGACAGGGCAGGGCACACTATTGTTCTGATGCCACAGACCTAGAGAGACTTCATGACCTTTCCTTCTCATTAGTAGGTGAAAGCATAAACAGCTTCAAGCTGTAAGATTGCAAGCCAAGGATAGCACTCAGTCTGTAGATCTACCCAGAGAAAGCACTGTTCCCTGTGGTGGCTCCTTCAGAATACAAAAATGTTTATTTTTGTGTTGCCTCTTGGATCTTCCCCCATGTATTTCTAGGTCACCTGTTCAGAACATTGCTTACAGAAATATTTAAAAATGACACAGAGAATATCAATGAGATTTCAGGAATATCACATTCAGCAGAATGAAGCCCTGGCAGCCAAAGCAGGACTCCTGGGCCAACCACGGTAGAGAGGTCCAGAGGTGTGGACTTGCGCTGAAAGATTGCCAGCAGCTGTTGCAGTCAGAACGAGGATTCATCTGGTGGAGAATCCCCTGACACACAGCAGGAGCCGTGGTACACCATCTGTCATGACTACCTGACCAATGGAAACCACTGGAGAAAAACCACTGTTCACCAGAAAGAGTCAAAACAGAAGGCCTTCCTGTGCAGTAAAAATGGTAAGATGCGGTGTTGATGAGGCCTTAAGATTCGTCTGCGTGGTCACCGTGATTGCAAAAATAAACCACTGTTCCTTTCTTTGTGACTGTTAATTTTAAAAGCAAAATATGTGTCCAATCATGTATGAGATAGAAAAAATTTATTACCAAAAGTGAAATAAATGAAAATATCATTGAGCAGTTGTTTTTACTGTACAGAAGACAGTATTCTTACTGGGTGTGGATGCGCTGAGATGTTTTCAGTCAGGATCATCCTTCAAGTGCTTCTTGCTCATGCATGTCTGCCTCAAGTTGCTGGTGAACACACAAGACAGTTACTTGCTAATCATTTCAAGGCACGCATCCTCCTCCTCCTTGCTGCTTTGTCAGCTGAGACCCTACACGTTCTTATCCTAGCTGCATTTTGACATATCTCTCATTAGGGAACAGCCCTTTTGAGGCTAGCCTAGGTATGGTTATGACTGACTGTATGCTCTAGTAGAGTCTTACAGTTTGTTTAAAGACTGAGAGTCTGGGTTACTGGGGCTTAGCAGATAAAGGCCCTTGGCACGAAGCCTGACAGCCTGAGTTCCAGCTGTTTAGTGTAAACACGGCTCGTATGACCAGTTGACTAAAATGAGCTAGAGTTACATTTGTATCTATGGCTAATACAGAAACAAATTCAAGCATTTACAAGAAATTCTAGTGGGTACGTATAACTACTTTGTTTTATTTTGTTTTATAACCAAACTGGTAAAAGAAAGAGCTTACAAATAGACTTTATTTATTACCAATTTAAAGTCACAGGACAACACTGGTATGTTTAAATTAACAAAGCTATTTCTGTGTCTTGTCACATTAGTGAGAAGTACCACTCTGCTTTAAAATTGCAATGTTAAAACACATATAATAACAAAGCACACAGTTTACAGTAGAACATGGAAAATAAGATACTCGTAACTTACTGAAAGAATAGAACCAGAAATACATATTACTTGAGAACTTTGGTGGGGAGAGGTCCACATGCATACCACTGTTCCTATAATCAAGTATCCCATGGTTTTCTACTGTCTACATTTTACAAGGATAATTAAATACATGCTCACCTGGCAAATAAGGGGAATTTTGTACAATAGCATCTGAAAAACCTCAGGAGGGAGTGTTTTTTTGAAAAACATCAGTAGCTCCTTTGGTTGCCCACACACTAAAAGGGCATTGGTGAGATGTTCAAACCCCATTCCACGATCCCCTGAAACAGATTGGTTACATTTAAGCCAAAAAAAAAAATTAAAGAGTTACTGCTTTTAATAATTATTCAGGAGGAGAGAAGCAGGGTGGCCGTGAGTCTGTGCATGAGCATGAGTGCACTCCCCAGAGAGGCCACAGAAGGAAGTCAGATACGCTGGACCTGGAGTTTTGGATTTTGTTGGTTTTGAGGTAGGCTCTCTGTGTAGTTCTGGCTCTGGAATGTTGGGGTTTAAGATATGCGCCACACCCAGCCTTAGAAGCAGAGTTACATGTGGTTGTTGCGAACTCCGTGGTATGAATGCTAGGACTGGAACTGGAGCCCCTCCAGGCTGACTAGTGCTCTCCCTGGAAGAGCAATCGGCGTTCTAACTGACAACACTGTCTCTCCAGACCTTAGGCAAAATGTTAGTACTCTTTAAAATGTGTATTCTATAAATTACCAATAAGGTATCAAGCAAATGCATATATATCACTGGGCAGTGGTGGCACACGCCCTTAGCCCAGCACTCAGGAGGCAGGCGGATCTCTGAATTCGAAGCCAACTTGGTATATAGTTTGTTTCCAGGACAGCCAGATCTACACAGAGAAATCCTGTCTCCAAAGACAAAAATGTTAAGTGCCTATCAAACTAATGACTATTCGACAAATCCCATGATAAGTCAGGAGCACACGTGTGAGGGGAACACTGGGTGCCGTGGGAAGAGCTTTATGAGAAATTACACGTGCCGGGCGTTGGTGGCGCACGCCTTTAATCCCAGCACTTGGGAGGCAGAGGCAGGCGGATTTCTGAGTTCGAGGCCAGCCTGGTCTTCAGAGTGAGCTCCAGGACAGCCAGGACTACACAGAAAAACCCTGTCTCGAAAAACCAAAAAAAAAAAAAAAAAAAGAGAAATTACACGTTTACTCAACGTTTTAGATGTGCACACTTGCTTTAGAAAAAGTTCTGTGTTTGGGGCATAGAGGGGCGATGCAAGGTTTTTTAATCTTGCCTGTTTTTAGTAATGTGAGTTGGCCACCCATGTTTGATTGGTAAAATATGAGAGGTGAAACATCTGCTAAGGTTCATTTTTTAACTACATATTTATTTGATGTGTATGGGTGTTTTGTCTGCATATGTCTGTACACTAAATGCATGCATTTTGCCAACAGAAGCCAGAGGAGGGCCAATGAGCCACCATGTGGGTGCTAGTGATGGAGCCCAGGTCCTCAGAGGGACTGCCAGTGCTACCATTGAGCCATCTCTCCAGCCCCATTTTGGTTCTGTGTTTTGAGACAAGGTCACACCATGTAGCCTTGGCTGGCTTCAAACTCCTGCCACTGGTTAAATTAAACTTTTAGAAAATAGCATGGGGGCTGGTGAGTTGGCTCAGAGGTTAAGAGCACTGACTGCTCTTCCAGAGGTCCTGAGTTCAAATCCTAGCAACCACATGGTAGCTCACAACCATCCGTAATGAGATCTGATGCCCTCTCTTCTGGTGTGTCTGAAGACAGCTACAGTGTACTTACATATAATAATAAAAAAATCTTAAAAAAAAAAAAAAGAAAATAGCATGAATTATACATTCAGATGAAAAAAAGACTTACATCCCACTTTTTTTTGTTTGTTTGTTTTGTTTTTGTTTTTTTCGAGACAGGGTTTCTCTGTGTAGCCCTGGCTGTCCTGGAACTCACTGTAGACCAGGCTGGCCTCGAACTCAGAAATCCGCCTGCCTCTGCCTCTCAAGTGCTGGGATTAAAGGCATGCGCTACCACTGGCAAGCATACATCCCACTTTTAAGAAGGAAAAAAACCCAAGTTTAAATTTTTGTTCCAATCATCCTTATTCAGCTTTAAAATTAAATTATTACATAATGACTCTTGGGGGATAAAATGATAAAGAAAAATTGTGCAGTCTCGTGTTAGCACCAGAGATGCGTTGTGTTAGCGCTGAAGAGTGTACTTAGTGAGCTTACTGCATGTCTGACTACCTAGTGAACACTGCCATAGAGTGTACTTAGTGAGTTTACTGCGTGTCTGACTACCTAGTGAACACTGCCATAGAGTGTACTTAGTGAGTTTACTGCGTGTCTGACTACCTAGTGAACACTGCCATAGAGTGTACTTAGTGAGCTTACTGCATGTCTGACTACCTAGTCAACACTGCCATAGAGTGTACTTAGTGTAGCTTACTGCATGTCTGACTACCTAGTGAACACTGCCATAGAGTGTACTTAGTGAGCTTACTGCATGTCTGACTACCTAGTCAACACTGCCATAGAGTGTACTTAGTGAGCTTACTGCGTGTCTGACTACCTAGTCAACACTGCCATAGAGTGTACTTAGTGAGCTTACTGCGTGTCTGACTACCTAGTCAACACTGCCATAGAGTGTACTTAGTGAGCTTACTGCGTGTCTGACTACCTAGTCAACACTGCCATAGAGTGTACTTAGTGTAGCTTACTGCATGTCTGACTACCTAGTGAACACTGCCATGCATGAATCAGTAACAGAAGCACTGACTTGTTTTTTCCCTTTTGACTTAAATTCAAATTTTAATTACTCACATCTTCAACTAAACTTAAAAACTGAAGGGTTTTGTCCGTTTTAATTTTCACACACCCAGGGAGTATCCAGACTGTTCTCTGTTCTTTGACTGGCGCTTCCCCACCCCCAATGGACACTGTTATAAGTTGTGTATGCTGTTGATTCCCTTTTGTCTGTTTAGGAAGATTTGTTTCTTCTTGAGAGATCTTATATGTATGAGTGTTTTGCCTGCATGTCTGCATGTGCACCACAAGCATGCAGTGCCCAAGAGCATCCTGGAGCCCTTGGACTGGAGTTAGGAAAGTGTTAGCCACACATGGGTGCTGGGAACTAAACCCGAGACCTCCGCAAGAATAACGACTGCTCTGGACCTTCTCTCTGCCCCTAATTGTTTTTATAAGTCCTAGATAATGTTACCCACTTAAATACAGGCTAATGCACAAGAGGAAAACAAAAGAACGCTTTAATCCCAGCACTCGGGAGGCAGAGGCAGGTTCCAGAGAGCAAGCTCAGGGCAGTCAGGACCACACAGAGCCCTGTCCCAAAGGAGGAGGGAAAAGGGAGAAAGGAGCTGGCCCCTCTAAACCCTAGCACTAGGAAGACAGAAGCAGGTAGATCTCTGAGTTGCAGACCAGCCTAGATAGTGAGTTCTAGGACAGCCATGACTACACAGAAATGGGAGGAAGAGAGGAAAGGTGGTCTTCCCCGAAGAGATTTAAAGTAACTTTCATAATCTTATGGAGAGGGTTTTTGTTTTGTTTTGTTTTTTTGATTTTTTTGTTGTTGTTGTTGTTGTTTTTGTTTTGAAACAGGGTTTCTTTGTGTAGCCCTGACTGTCCTGGAACTCACTCTGTAGACCAGGCTGGCCTCCAACTCAGAAATCCACCTGCCTCTGCCTCCCAGAGTGCTGGAATTAAAGGCGTGTGCCACCACCGCCCGGCTGGAGAGTTACTCTTGTAATTGATATACTCTTATCCATTCTAACCTCATTAAAGCTTAACTGTAGTTCACTTGAAAAGTGGCTGTATCTGAAAGCAAAAATCAATATAGAGTAAGATATTAAAATGTAAAATTATCATTAATGTACAGTGGTTTTAATCGCCCAGAGGACCAGGCTTAATTCCCAGCACCTGCATAGTGGCTCACAGCCTCCAGTTCCAGGAGCACTGATGTCCTCTTCTGACCTTTGAGGCCAGACCTATGTGCAGGCGAGAAATAGTGCCGTGGTGCAGGGAGCGCAAACCTGGGGAAAATACTTAATGAGTATAATCCTTAATCTTCAACGTCATCAGGTTTTCCTTACCTAAGTCACACTGAATTCTTTTCCCTTGTAGTACTTAGCACCAGAGTCAAGACACCATTGCTACATACAGCACTGGTACAGTGAGTGTATCACCAATCATTTTAACAATGTCGTGAGGTGCTTCAAGAGTTAGGTGAAAGTGCAAACAGAGCTATGGTCATAAAGTGTAGACCCTACTGGATTAAACAGCTATGGTCATAAAGTGTAGACCCTACTGGATTAAACAGGAAAGTGGCCTTCTGTAGCGAAGTATAAGCATTTATAATATTTAAGTCAGAAGAAAGGTTGGTTTGATAGTGTTCTTTTGAGGCAGGGTCCTCTGTGTAGTCATGGTTATCCTGCAGCTCACAGGTAGACCACGCTGTCCTTGAACTCAGACCCTCCTGCCTCTGTCTCCCAAATGCTAGGATTAAAGACATGCATCACCATATCTGGCGGGAAAACTTTTTATAATGCATTTTGGATTATTTTTTGGACACTTGGTAGCCCAGGCTAGCCTCAAATTCACAGAACTCTCACCTCAGCATCTTGAAGTTTTGAGATTACAAGGATGTTCTACCATTCCCCGATGGGGATAGAAGCACCAAGGCGAAGACAGCTGCTTGTAACTGAAGTGAGTTGGTCACAACATCTAGCTAATTTATCTGATATTAAATATCTTTTCCTTTTTATTTTTCTCTCAATCCTCTTGCTTCTTGCCTCCCAACTACTGGTTTTATAAATATATGCCATGCCTAGCTAATCAAACAGTTTTTGAAGAAGATATAATTAAAACTTATAAAAAATGTTTTATTCTTACCTCTAGCTAAACAAAGTTTTCCCATCTGCACCTCTCGAAAAAAATATTCTTGTAGTGTTTCCTTCCTTACTGGATCCCATAACTAAAGGATTTATAAAATATGTAACAATGAGTGATAAATGTATACAGTTACTTTCAAAATTAACATTTATTTTTAAAGTACCTCTTAACAAATAAATATACCCATTTAATAAAAGAAGTGCCTCTTAGGCCAGGCTGGTGGCACATACCTGTATTCTCAGCACTTGGGAAGCAAAGGCAGGTGGACAAGGTTCTATTGAGAACATTCCAGACCAGCCAAGACGACAAAATGAAATTCTACCTCAATGATAATGTAAAAAACACTTCTTAAATCTGACCTCTAAACCCAATGGACGAGAAATGTTTTTCTAACAGATTTCTCAAATGCAGTTACAATTTCAGGTGACAGGATGCTATGTTTGGTCAGCTGATGTTTGTTCTGCATGTTTATGCATGTGAGTGCAAGTGCATGTGTGCACATGCACATAGAAGTCAGGGACAGCCTTAAGTGTCATTCCTTAGGTCACCCACCTTGCTTTTGTTTTTACACAAGGGTATCAATCCTCTGGAACTAGAGTCACAGACTGGTGAGCTGCCATGTGGGTGCTGGAAATTGAACCTGGTCCTCTGGAGAAGCAGCCAGTGCTCTTAACCACTGAGCCATCTCTCCAGCCCTCACCGTGCTTTTTGAGACAGGGATCCACCTAATCTCTACCTCCCCAAGTACAGGGATTTCAGGCACACACCACCACGCCCAGTTCTGTTGTTCTTGGTTTGTGGTTTGTGGTGTATGTTCTGGGGATCAGACTCGGGTCTTCACACCTGCGCAGAGAGTGCTGGAGTGAATGAGCTATCTCCTAGCCCTGTTAAGCCAGAGTTTTGCAGTGCAACTCAGGCTGGCCTTGAACTCATATTCCTCCTGCCTAAAATTCCTAAAAGCACTGGGATTACAGGTCCCAGCACACAAGGCTTGTCTTCTGTCTGCGCTGCTTCCTTTCTTGCCCTAGGCAACCCTAATGAGGCAGACCTGTGGAGCATAGTGGGAAAACAGGGTCCCAGTGTGGGGAGAAAGGGACCGGCAAAGGCGGGAAGAGAGTATTTGCTTTTGGTTCATACATCTATAAAACGAAAAGGTTATTGTAAGGATTAAGTGAAAGACTGGACAGATGGCTTGTTTGTTAAGATCACCTGCTGCTTTCAGAGGATTGGAGTTCAGATCCCAGCACCAACACTGGGCAGCTCACAAGGACCTGTAACTCCATCTCCAGGGCCCAGACACCCTCTGCTGGCCTCCAGGTTCACTCACATGGTGCACATGCGCACTTGCACACACACACACACACACACCAGCATGAAGGAGGCAGAGGCAGGCAGATCTCTGTGAGTTCAAGGCCAGCCTGGTCTATGGAGTGATTTCCAGAACAGCCAGGGCTACACAGAGAAACCCTGTCTCAGAAACAAAGAATTATGTGAGAAAACATCTGAAAAGTCCTGCATCTGCATTTACCATACTTTAAGTCATTTGGGTTTTCATTATTCCTAATCCAGACTGGGTTTTGTCTTTAACCCTCCACCTTATGTTCCACATTAACACCATGATTGTCTTTTTTTAAACAATATATAAGCAGGAATATCTATTCCTGAAATAAATTACTGCCACAATTGTTTATCACAAATGAAAAGTTTTACAGACTTTACAGTTTGTCATTCAGTCTTCCAAGAAGATGACACCGAACTACCACTCAGCTGTCTCCCTCACCACAGCACACCCTGGATACCACAACTTCACACGTGCACCTCTACACACGCTGTTTGCCTGTAGTCACAACAATATTCAACAGATTGTGGACAAATACAATATGCCAGACTATTCTAGATACAGTCACTGGAGAACAAAACACTGACAAGGTTATAAGGAACCTAGGCGAATAAGTCAGAAACATGAATCAAATAGTCACACACCGGAAGTGTTCAAGGGCAGCAGCCACTGGGCGTGCAGAAGAGGACAGGAGTGTCCCAGACTGCCCAAGTCCAGCTGGCCAGGGAAGGCCTCTGCGCACATTCCTCACACCTGGAGTGCTTCCGCCTGCTTCCATAACCATGTCGACAGTCTCTCTGACTTCCCCTTTCTCCTCCCCTCGGTCCTCTCTCCAGTCAGCATGAACTGGAACTCAGTTCTTCCCAGGTCAGTTGCTTCCGCTCTTGCTAGCCCGGTCACCGCAGACACCGAGAGAAAGGTGTGATTTTTACTGCTGCTCACCCACATTGCTGCAGTAACTTATTCTCTTTTCTAATCCTTCTAGCACATCCCTGCTTAAGGGGTTTGTTTCTTTCTGGTTTTCTCCCATCTCTTTAAAGAATGTTCCTGCTCAAGAATCCACTGATTTCTTACCAAATCCAGAAGCCCAGCCGTCAGACCAAGCCGCCTCTGATCCTGTCCTTCCTCAGATCAGCTTTATCAGATGCTGTTCTTCACAGCCCTTGGCTTATCGATCAGGCCTGGCACATGCCCTGTTTCTCTCCCCTATGCATGTGCAGCACCTTCAGTCCTAAAGGTTTCCCTGATACCATGTCACCTGCCACAGCATTCCTGCCTCAGATCAACGACAGCCCCAAAGCCTGATGTAGGAAAAACTGGATCTTTCCAACAGTCAGCAGCAGTACTCCCTGTGTAAACGTGTGTTCAGAGCCCTCCCTGTCTCCTGTTAGCAGCTGGAGCCTATTTCCTCTCCGCGTGAAATGGAGCAGCTCTCCGTGCTGTGGGAAGAGTTGCTTCCTGGCATGTTGAGCTCTGCGTGAGCTCCAACACAGTCGTTCTCTCCCAGTGTTCAGTGAATAGACAATATCCAGACCTGCCTGCCTGCCTGCCTGCCCCTGGGAACCCAGCCCAGCATATGGTGAACCCACAAACTAGATGGCAAGGTCACATGCAGGTGCATGCCCACAGTTCCAACTAAGTGAACACCCAGCATCAAGTGGCAAACATAAAGGGATGCGCTTTCAGATAGTCACTCAACATACCGCCCTAGACCTGCTCGGACAGTAGACTCAGGAGCCAAGCCCTAAGGACAGCAAGCTTAACCAAACGCTGAGTAAAGTGAGTAGCCGCTGTGCAGATTCCACATCGCAGAGGTTCTCTCTCTCCAGGCTCTTGTTACAGTCACTGGCCTCGTCCCCTGTCCTGCTCCCTGTTATCACGCTCTCTGCCAGACCTACCTCAGGGCCTCACACATACCAGGACCGTAAGCAGGCACGGGCTGGTCACCGGAAGGATGGGAAGGTGAGAACTCTTGCATTTCTTAGCTCCTGTGAGTTAACTAAAGCTGCACCAATAGCCAAGATGACCTAATTCTCTTTAAAAATAATAAGGGAGGGGACTGAAGAGGTGGCTTGGTGTCAAGGACACTGGCTGATCTTCCTGAGGACCAAGGTCCAATTCCCAGCATCTATACAGCAGCTCGAAACCTTCTTACCTCCAGTCCCAGGGAATCAGATGCCCTCTTCTGACCCCTGAATAGTACCCCACGGATAGACACAGGCTGGGAAAACATCCATACACATTAGAATAAAAGGTAGTTTTTAAAAGTGACAAAAAATGAGCGGTGTAATGCTTCAGCAGGTTAAAAACCACTTTCCAGCCAGGCGTGGTGGCGCACACCTGTGATCCCTGCACTTGGGAGGCAGAGGCAGGCGGATTTCTGAGTTCGAGGCCAGCCTGGTCTACAGAGTGAGTTCCAGGACAGCCAGGGCTACACAGAGAAACCCTGTCTCAAAAAACCAAATTAATTAATTAATTAATTAACTAATTAATTAATTAAAAAAAACACTTTCCAGGGCTGGAGAGATGGCTCCAGGTAAGAGCAGGTAAGAGCACCGACTGCTCTTCCAAAGGTCCTGAGTTCGAATTCTAGCAACCACACGGTGGTTCACAACCATCTGTAATGAGATCTGATGCCCTCTTCTGGTGTCCAAAGACAGCTACACTGTACTTAAATATAATAATAAATAAATCTTTTTAAAAACAAGACAAAAACAAACAAAAAAAAAACCCCACTTTCCAGCAAACCTGACCACCTGAGTTAGACACATGGGACCAGCGACCAGAGTGACGGGACCCTCTCGGTTGTCTTCTGACCATCACATATGGGCCATCTTCCTCTGTCTAAAAAATAATAATAACCATAAAAACTTGACTAGCCAATCATATCCTATGTTGGCTGGCCTGGGGACCTAGGTCTCCTGTGAGGATATGGGAAGGGGAGGCCCAAGTTTCTCTTCTTTCTTCTATATTTTTTTAAAGTGCCTGTTCCTACACAGTTTACAGATACCTTTCTCTTTCTAATCGCGTTGTGTTTGGCCCAGGCTAACCTTGAACTTCCTCCTGTCTCAGCCTCCCAGCTGCTGAGCCTGCACACGTGAGTACCAAGCCCTGTTTATACTTAAAAACAAAACAAACAATAAGAAAAAAACTTTAAAAAAATGTGTATGGGTGTTTTGCTAGCATGTGTGTCTGCAACCATGCGCATTCCTGTAGCTTCCTGGAGGTCAGAATTGGGCGACAGATCCCTTGGGATGGGAGCGACCATGTGGGTGCTAGGAATCAAATTTGAGTCCTCTGGGAGAGCGGCCAATCCTCCCGGCCGCTGAGCCATCCCACCGGACCTTCATACTGTGTCCTTATCAGACCCCCCTTTTCCTCTTTCCTTCCCCCTTTGTAATTAGAAGGTTAAAACTTTATAAAGCAGGTGTGCCGCACTGGCAGGCCTCTTCTCCCTGGGCTTCTAGAAGGCTCCTTGGCGGGTCTGCTGCACTTCACCTGCCTGGCGGGCGCCTGCGCCTTGGGCTGTCCAGCTCTTCTCTCTGCAAACACAGGCATGAGCTGGCTGGGAGTGCCAGTTAGCATGGACCCGGGTGTCCGGGGCGTTGGCCTGGGAACAGACCTGGGCTCGGCCGGCCTCCCTCCCTCCGCCGCGCTCGCACTCACTGTCCCTTGGGCACCGGCGGAATGCTGGGTCTCGGTGCTGCCTCCTGTCCTGGTAGACGCAGTAGCCAATCAGGACAGCGGCGCCACCCGCTGCCAAGATGGCCAGGAGACGGACGCCAAGGCTGACGCTGGGCATCGGGCTGCCCAGCGAGCGTTGGGCACGAGCCGGCCACGCGTGAGCAAACCCGGGGTCCCGAACTCAGGACTGCAGGACTAGGAATTCTGAGCCTTCTCTTTCTCCTGCCTGACAAGACCATTTCCTGTGGCCAGGGCTTGTCGCGATTTCCCTTGCGCTTCATTTGGCCCCAAGTTCTCTCAGCTTAGCCCTGTTCTCAGGGGTGGGGCGGGGTGGGGTGGGGTATGGGTTGTGGGTTGTGGGGATGGGGAGGTGGGATAGGGGTGGGGACACGGTCCCAGGAGCACTCACAATCCAAGTTCCCCACCCACCATAACTCAGGAGAGGGAGGAGATTCTGAAAAATAGGAGAAAATCAAAGTTATTTTGCCGGTGCTTAAGAAGAGCTCTTAACCACTGAGCCATCTCTCCAGCCCCCTTGTCCTTTACAAGAGCAGTAAAGCTCTAAAGCACTGAGCCATCTCTTCCAGGACCCCTTTTAAATATTTCAGCAGTGTCCATGCAGCTCACCGTGGCCTGAAACTCTTCATCCTCCTGCCTTGGTTCCAAAGTCCTTAAATAATTTTTGTTGTTATTCAACTGTACTTACTAATTCACTATGAACTACCATTACTGTCAGAGCAAGGCACACCAACGGCTCTGAAACCCAGTGAGATCGGGAAGCAGCCCCAGCCCTTGGGCTTAGACTAGATGTAGTGAAAGTTACACGCTGCCTTTGTGAGTAGTCATGTTCTCCCTAGGATAACTTCAGTCTTCTAGTTGCAAAGCTTATTATAAAAACAAAAGCAAATAAAACAAAATAAAACTGTAACCACAGTACAACATCATGGTCTGTTGCAGCTGGGACCGTTGTGTGACAACCTTCCTCCTGGGGAGACAACACACATTTCCTCACCTCGGGTAGAAATCCTACAACTGACAAAGCACAGACACCACCAAAATCCAACGTGGTGAAGCAATGTTTTTATTGGCATTACGGGAGGAGGGGTGAGGGTTAAAGGAGCAGAAATATCTTGGAGACAGCTGAGTCACCAGAGCCCAGCCCAGCACTGGTGACAGCCCACAGAGCTGGGGACCTGGAGCACCACAGCCTGCAGGTGGGAGTGGCCTTTCCAGGTGCCTCCGTTGGTCTGAACCTCCAGGCGGGAGCAGTCTGGTCTCATCCTTTCTTTGCAGCTCAGTTTCCTTCCACGGTGGGGATGTGGGGGTGGGTGTGTCTCAGCTTTTGTTGCTCACTGTGCCAGGGAGGGGCCTATTGACCCTGGGGGTTCCAACTGCAGGTCCTCATGTCTGCACAGCAAGGCACTTGACCTACAGGCACTTCCCCAGCCGGGGACAGGCTTTTGACTGAGTGCTGTAGCCAGCTCCAAACGGTGCATGTGAAGGCTGACTGGACCTTCTCCCACCGCGAGCCTGCCTACAGGCTACTGTGGTCCTTCCCTCTCACTCAGCTCCAGAGTAAGAGGACGGGGACATGTGTTCAACTGGAAAGGGAACTGTGGCAGAGAAAGGGGGGACAACTGCCAAAGAAATGAGATAGAAACAGTGTCAAAAGTTAAAATTACCACAGATCATGAAGGAACGGGTAGAAAAAATCCAGGCAAGTCTCTGTGGTGAACATGGGGACTTCACCTCAGATACAGACGCCGTTCCTGCTAACCTGGTGAGGGCAGTCCCTGGGAAGCTCTGGACTGCTTTAAACTAAGACTGTGTCAGCCCTCCTAATGCCGCAACCCTCTAACACCCCCAACCACAAAATTCTTTTCTTTTTCCCCTTTCCCTTCTTCCTCTTGCTTGTCTGTTTTTTTGTTTTGTTCTCCCCCCCTCCCCTCCCTCCCCTCCTTCCCCTCCCTCCCTCCCCCCTCCCCCAGACAGAGTTTCTCTGTATAGCCCTGGCTGTCCTGGAACTCACTTTGTAGACCAGGCTGGCCCTGACTCAGAAATCCACCTGCCTCTGCCTCCCAAGTGCTGGGATTAAACGCGTGTGCCACCACTGCCCTGCTGGTCCATAGGCTTTTTATTTGTTTCTCATTACAGATGGTTGTGAGCCACCATGTGGTTGCTGGGATTTGAACTCATGACCTCTGGAAGAGCAGTCAGAGCTCTTAACCGCTGAGCCATCTCACTAGCCCCACAAAATCGTTTTCGTTGTTACATTGTAACTGTAGTTTTGTGACTGTTGCCACTCAACCAAAGCCTGGTTCTACGTGAATAACTGACTCTTACTCAGCCCTAAGAAAATGGCTGATGCACAACAGACTGCAGATGTTTAAAGTATAAGAACAGGCAAGCTCTGACATCATACACAACCCAGAAGGACTACTAAAACCAAGATCAGTGGCAATACCCATCATGCACAGCGTGCCACCTCCTCCAGTCCTGATATTGGCAATTTGTGCCTTCCTCTAGTTCTGCCGTCCTCAGCCTGTGTGTACATTGGAAAATACAAAATGTTTACATTATGATTGCTGGCAGTAGCAAAATCAGTTATGAAGTAACAATGAAAATAATTGTATGGTTGGGGGTCACCACAATGTGAGGAACTGTACGGAAGGCTTGAAGCATCAGAAAGGACGGGAACCGACGATCTAGTTCCTCAGTGGTCTAACTGGAAGTTTATCATGTTCATTTACATTCCCAAAGATCTAGATAGCGATTTCTAATTTTTTAAACGATTCTTTGTGAATTTCACATCCAAGCCCACCCATTTCCCTGTGCCTCCACATCTGCCCTCTGTCCTTATAACCTACCCTGTCAAAGGAAAACAAAATATAAAAATCAAAAGAAAATTAAAAAATGATTAAAAAAAATCTCACTGTGGAAACTACAGTGTGTCCCCCAGCAGACCGTTTGTCCACACAGCTTTCCTTGGGCGTGTTCACTGCAGTGAGTCACTGGTCTGGCTAGAGGCCTCTGGCTTCTGCTACACTGTCAACACTGGATCCTCTCTGGGACTCTGGGATCTCCTGTGGTTGCCCCGTGTCACAGAGATCTAGATCACACACGTCGGGTGGGCAGCCTGTGAGGGGTGGAGCCAGCTCTCCGCAACCCTGGGACATCCATGTGGCCCCGGCAGCAGCCCGGCCCAGGCTTGCACATGGCTTCAGCCACAGACATCAGCACAGCCTCTACCCCATCAGGGTCACAGATAGTCGGGGGTGTGGTGGGGTGGGGAGTAGGGGGATGGGGGTGCAGCACTCACCGAAATCTCCCCACAGTCTCAGGTGGCAGGCAGGCTATGCATAGCAGGCTGTTCCTCACTGCTTTATTTTTGGAGTCTAGTATTGTCACAATCTGTTCATTCTGCTAAACCATGACTCCACTAGAGTAGATTATGATATACAAAAGCACTGTGCTGGTATGTTGAACAAGCTGCTGCCATGAAAAAAAAAGTACGAATTTCTGCAAATAAAGTCCTTTTATTATCAGTCTATTGTAGACATCAGCAGTTTCCATGTTTTTTATACCAATATTTTAGTAAGATTAGCTATAGGTGGGGCAGTGGGGGCTGTGGTGGGAAGTAGCACAATTAGGAGGCGTGGCCTTCTTAGGCTGTCAACCAACAGTTTTGGTGTCAGCAGGTAGAAGGACTTTGAGTCTAAGCCTGCAGGTCTACACAGTGAAGGCCTGTCTCAAAAAAGAAAGAGCTAGAGAGACGGCTCAGTGGGTAAGAATCCTTGCCATGCAAATGTAAGGACCTAAGTTTGGATCCCAGCACCCACATAAATCTGGACACGGCAGTGTGCATCCAGAGCACCATGCAGGAGCTGAAGGAAGGAAAGACTGCTGGGCTGCTGGCCACAGGCCTAGCTAGGATAGGGTCAGCGAGAGAGCACAGAGGTCTCAAAGGAAAGGCAGAAAGAGCAGGACCCAAGACAATCTCTATGTACACACATACCCCCACAGACAACATATATATATACACTACACACATACACAAAAAAAAAAAACCAAAGCCAACGACCCCCAAATAATGAACCTAACTACCACCTAAAGATAGGGTTCTCAAAAGCTGAGCCTGCCAATGTTTTGCTGCATCTCGGGTGCTGGCCTAGGAAACTGTCATTGCTAAGAATGCAAGGCACAGAGCCAAGAGGAGTGGGGCATGCATTTTAATGGGAGGCAGAGGCAGGTGGATCTCTGTCAGTTTGAGACCAGCCCTGGTCTCCATCATGAGTTCCAGGACAGCCAGGGCTATGTACAGAGACCCTGCTTTAAAAAACTAAAAGAGAGCCGGGCGTGGTGGCGCACGCCTGTAATCCCAGTACTTGGGAGGCAGAGGCAGGTGGATTTCTGAGTTCGAGGCCAGCCTGGTCTACAGAGTGAGTTCCAGGACAACCAGAACTACACAGAGAAACCCTGCCTCGAAAAACCAAAAGGACAAAAAAAAAAAAAAAAAAAAAAAAAACCAAAAAACTAAAAGAGAATGCTAGCCACTGGGAACAAATACTGGATTTCAAAGTCAGAAGAAAAGAACATGGACCCAGTCCTGTCGTTTATTACTATCTCGACATTTTAGAAGCTGTTTTCTCCCATTTCAAAACAAAATAGAAACGATTTCACAGAACTACGATAGTATGGAACGGCTCTCTACCAGGGTCCTGTGCACGTCAGGAAAGAACTACCTCTGTTCCTTCCGGTATGGACCCTGGCTGGCTGGCTGCACTCACTCCCACAGGCGACTTTGATCTCACCGTCAACCATTTCACTGGGCAGTTAAATTATTAAACGTACCTGAACAGTTGTTGCCTCAAGTCTATTCCCAGCTGTTACACCTGAACACTAGAGTGGGTAAGGCTGTACCCGGGAGTGTCTTGTGTGACAAGGGAAGTACTCAGGTGACAGAAGGTACAAGGAAAAGCCGAGCCAGGGTAGTGGCAGCGGCGGTGGAGGGAGAGGGACAGAGAGCAATGGAGGAGCGGATAGGGTGTGGCAGGGGTGTGCAGTTACAGGGACGCATGCTTTAAGTCAGCTTTTATAAGACTTACTGGAAGGCAAAAATCTCAATCCATGAATGGTTCGACTTGTCGATTATGCAGACCCAGTCAACGTGGAAAGATTCCACTTGGTCAGCATCCTGAGCTCTGGGTTTACAGGCTTACAGCACAGACACGGGCAGCTTTGGTGCCACCTGTTAGTACTTCACGGGAGAGTTGATTTCATCATCAGTCCCGGTCATCGTGGACATAGACACTGCAGCAGTCATAAAGGACAGAGGAGAACTGCATCAGCACTGGTTAACCATACTGCTTTAGACGTGCATGGTGTGTGCGGCCGTGTATGCACCACTCATGTGCGCGCTGAGGGGCGGGCAAGTGCCTGTACCTGCTTGTCCATGCCTTCCTTTTTTCTTCAGAGTAAACACCTTAAAATTTGGTTTTCATTTTTTCTTATATATATGTGATATATCTCACATATCTGCAAATTCTAATGATGTGCCCAAGGGGAGATTCACAAGCTGTCTGCAAACTCTAATGGTTCTATACTGATCAAAAACTGGGGAACCTTTCTTTTGTCAGTGCTAGGGATCGGACCCTAGAGCCTTGTGCATGCTGGAGATACCCTCTGCCACTAAGCTACACTCTTATCCCCAAGGCAATCTCTCAAATGCTTGTTAGTTCTTCCAGAGGTCCTGAGTTCAATTCCCAGCAACCACATGGTGGCTCACAAACATCTGTAATGGGATCCGATGCCCTCTCCTAGTGTGTCTGAAGATGGGCACGCCATTAGAATTTGGGGATAGTCTGTGAATTCTGAGCACGGTTTCCCTTAGGGGACAAGGTACTTCCTTCTCTTCAGTAGATACTTTCGAATCAAAGCTGATGCTTTAATACTTGCCTTAGCAGTGTAAAGGAGTTTCCGACATGCGGGGCTGCTTGCCACTAACACCTCACATATGAGGTCACTGCATGATGAGGACAATGATGATGATGATGGAAACGCACAGCACACCGCTATTATTAGAATGGCAAACCCAACAAGGACAATCCCCAAATCCGTCACTCTGACAATCCACGGTGAGGTGCCATGCAACAGGAGCCCCTGAACCCGGGCTGGTGGGCAAGCAGGAATGTCAGATGACCCGAGTCTTACTTCTAGTTATTCACCCCTGTACTGTCAGGGTTCTCTAGAGCCACAGAACATATGTCTGTGTATAGTAAGGGAATTTGTTGATGACTTACAGTCTATAGTCCAACTTCCGACAATGGTCAGCAGCAGCTGTGAATGGCAGTCCAAGGATCTAGCAGTTGCTCAGTCCCACAAGACAAGACAAGCAGGCGAAGAAAAGAGAATCTTCCTTCTTCCAATGTCCTTATGGAGGTCTTCAGCAGAAGGTGTGGCCCAGATTAAAGGTGTGTGCCCACCACGCCTGGATCTGGGACTTGCTTTGTCCCAGATGATCTTGAACTCAGAGATCTCCCTGTCTTAGTCTTCTGGGATTCATAGCCACTATGCCTCAAGATCTCCATGCCGAGATTCGGGTCCGAAACTTGTATCCCCCAGCCTCCAGGTTAGGATCACAGGTGAGCCTTCTAATTCTGCATTGTAGTTCATTCCAGATACAGTCAAGCTGGCAACCAGGAATAGCCACCACAACCCCTAAAGCTGAAAATGTGGCTATCCAAAGAGGTGTGTGTGTGTGTGTGTGTGTGTAAAACAACAATGGCTTAATTAATTCACAAAGACTTGCTTTTGAGAAATGTATGTTTTATTGCAGAGTAGCTTTGGCAAGGGATGAGGGTGGTGAACAGGACACTGAGAGGAAGCCCCACATCTGCCCAGGAGAACCGAAGTATAAAAAGCAGGCGTGGAGCTGGAGAGATGGCTCAGCGGATAAGAGCACTAACTCCTTTTCCAGAGGTCCTGAGTTCAAATCCCAGCAACCACATGGTGGCTCACAACCATCCGTAATGAGATCTGATGCACTCTTCTGGTATGTCTGAAGACAGCTACAGTATATAATTAATAAATAAATAAATAAATAAATAAATAAATAAATCTTTTTTTTCCCTGAGACAGGGTTTCTCTGTACAGTCCTGGCTGTCCTGGAACTCACGCTATAGACCAGGCTGGCCTCGAACTCAGAAATCCGCCTGCCTCTGCCTCCCAGGTGCTGGGATTACAGGTGTGTGCCACCACGCCCGGCTAAAATAAATCTTAAAAAAAAAAAAAAAAAAAAGCAGGAGTGGCTTGCCATACTGATTCATCTTTGGAAACCAAGAGAAACTTTAGCAATTTGCTTGTATCCGCAAGAGACCAAAAAAGGCCCCCTGGAGGACCGTGAAGCCGAACGAGACAGTTTACTGATAACACACAAATAAAATATTGTTTTCAATAAATTACGTTTTTTTTTTATGGGATCTTTTTATGCTAGGTTAGGATTTATCTGAAATTAAAATTTAACAGTTATCTCCTATTTTTTATGTTTACTATGGTACCTTAAAATTAAATTATGTTTAGTCATTTATTTATTGTGTATGGAGGTCAAAGTCAGAGAGTAGCATCTCTGTCCACCATGAGGGCTACAGGGCACTGAGCTCAGGCTGTCAGGCTTGGTGACACGCGCCTTAACCTGCTGAGCCATCTCAGCGGCCTCTCAGGCAACTCTTAGCAGATAAGACTCTTAGATTATCTTGTTGGATGTAGTTTCAGAAGAAACCCAATTACTTACACATGCATTCATTTATTATATATATAAAGGTCCTTAAGCTTCACGACAGAGCTTTTCAAAATGAATTTTGCATAATACAGAATACAAACTGAACATAGTTTCATAATTCTGTTAACTGCAAATATCAAAATTATAAATACTGTTCTTAAATTAATTCTATTTTAAAAGATGCATAGTGGTTCTCTGTGGGTAATAAGTATCTTGTGTTTGTCATCATCAAAAATATTATTAGAATTTGAAGAAGAATTAAAAAATAAAAGCTGAAGGACCAAGTACAGGGTATGTACAAGGAGTCCCAAGCTCGAGGACCCCTTAGAACTCAAGGCCAGCCTGGAACTACCCGGAAGGCCCCCTCTCTGGAGTTAAACATCAGAACAAGCTGTACTGTGCTAATGCACGAAGCATGTATTTGTTGGGAATCTCTTACCAGTGGGAACACCATCCTGAGCTGATCAACCCTGTCTTCCTTGAATGCAGCAAACCTTGTTATGCAGTCGCATGAAAATGACCAGGGAGGGAAGGACAACCAGGGAGTGAGAGGAAATCAGCTCACCAGTGGGGACATTTTAACTTGCTCTTAGGTCAGGATGCAAGTCTAGTTTCATCCAGACCACCCACGGCACTGATATCTCAACACTACTGTGTTATAAAAAGAGCCCTCAAGATTTTACGTGGGCTGGGCGTGCTGGCACATGCCTGTAATCCCAGCACTTGGGAGGCAGAGGCAGGCGGATTTCTGAGTTCAAGGCCAACCTGGTCTACAGAGTGAGTTCCAGGATAGCCAGGACTACCCAGAGAAACCCTGTCTCGGGGAAAACAAAAGATTTTACATGGCTGGTTTTCTATATAAAGAGCAATACTTTTGTTTTTTGTTTTTTTTTTTTTTTGTTTTTTTTTTTTTTTGTTTTTTGTTTTTTTTTCAAGGCAGGGTTTCTCTGTGTAGCCCTGGCTGTCCTAGAACTCACTCTGTAGACCAGGCTGGCATCGAACTCAGAAATCCACCTGCCTCTGTCTCCCAAGTGCTGGGATTAAAAGCGTGCGCCACCAACGCCCCAGCAAGATCAATACTTTTAAAAAAGTAACTGAATAGATTTTTTTCTTCCATTTGAGTTAACTAGTAACTTTGACTACTTTGTGTTAGAGGCTGGGCTAGGACCATGAGGTACACCTATGACCAAGGAACACTGAAGGAAGCGACTGACTCCTTACAAACACACACATACACACACACACACACACACACACACACACACACGCACGCACGCACGCACGCACGCACGCACGTGCGCGTGCAGTGAGCTGTGAGGTAAAACAAGAGACTGGGAAGCTATCAGATGTGGAGGAAGGTAATATTCTGTGGGCTCAAAAGACACTTCCTGGCAAAGTGGCTAAGGCAGCCTGAGCACCAGGGGCAGTGCAGAGGGGCCAGGGGCCAGAAGCAAGGCGAGGGGGACAAGGCAGGCGCAGTGTGTGAGCGCCTGACCCAGTTCTCTTCGTGCCCCTCCCTCCCTCACCTGCTCATGATACCCTGTCATCTGCATCACCTTTCCCGCCTCCCCAACCTATCCACTGGCCTCACTGGGACCCAGTTTAACCAGTATTTCCTCTTCAAAGCCTTCCCAAACCATTCCAGTCTCAGCACTAGCTGCTGTCCATGTTGGGATGTCTTGGCAACTGTGACTTCATATACTAACCCTACCTGCAGGCCTAGCATGTGTGGGCTGGGCTGAGGCTCGAGGCCATCCTGGGCTATATATTAAGTTCTAGACTAGCTTGGGCTAGCATGAGACCCCATCTCAAAACCCAGAATTAAAAAAAAAAAAAAAAAAAAAAAAAAAAAGAGGGAGGGAGAAATTAAATGGGTCTAGCCAGGTACAATATGCATGTTTATCATCCTAGCATTTGAGAGTTAGGAGCAGGAGAATCAGAGATTCAAAGCCAGCCTCCTCTACAGTCACTTCAGAATCAGACTGGCCTGCACAATACCCTGCCTCAAGAAGCCACAGAAAAACATCATTTTAATTAAAAGGGGTAGCTAGGCGGTGTTGGCGCATGCCTGTAATCCCAGCACTCTGGGAGGCAGAGGCAGGTGGATTTCTGAGTTCGAGGCCAGCCTGGTCTACAGAGTGAGTTCCAGGACAGCCAGGGCTATACAGAGAAACCCTGTCTCAAAAAAAACCGAATCCAAAAAAAAAAAAAAAAAGAATACCAACACAGAAAGCTATATAATTTTGAATACTTTGATTGTATAGATAGTACATTCCTTTTTTATGTAATATCTTTATACTTTTACTTTTAGTCACATGCAATAATCTACTGTATATAATGTAATAATCTACTCAAAGTTTAGGTAAACTCAAAATAAGCCCGACATTTGATCTGTGACGCTTAATCAATACTCAATTTCACATTTTTTCCTAGCATCCTAATAAAATGGTACAGATAGTATCTATATCTATATTTAGTGAATATGTAATTTTGCCTTCTGTAGGTACAGCCCAATACTTTGGTACCAAATTTCTACCAGCTAAGAGGGACAGTATTCAAACTAGTAAGTTATCTCAGATTTACCAAATTGCTACTGAAAAAGATCACTAATATATGTAATGTTGCTTCCTAGTTTTGAGTGACAATTTTTTCATTTTTATAATTAAGCACTAGAAGTATTTTGAAAATTGAAGAATGTTCTGAAATGCTTAATTTTGTAGCATCTAATTTTCCAACTGTAAGTTACTGGCACTTGGAAAAAACAGTCATGTAAAAGAAAACTAAACTGTAAAGCCTGTGTGTAAGACAGACCCGCTGGGCTCCTTTTTATTTTACACTGAGATACTTCTGCTTTGCAAAGAAAAGACAGGAAAGTTCATATTACAAGAGCACTTTTTTGTTTTAATTCTCTGAGAAAATGGAAGAAATCTGAATCACAGGTTCACAATGTGGCAAGACGACACTGAGAAACATGACTTTGGGAATGCTCTGCAGTAGCAGTGTGTGCTCCTCTGCCCGCCCTCAGCGGCTGCAGCACCCCCCACCCCCATCCCCCGCTACAGCATATAAACACAGAAAAGGAGGCTTTAAAACTAACCCTTTAATGTACAAACATGAGTTTAAAAATTGTTTTGTTTTTTTTTAAAAAATCACCTTTTTTACATAATGTATATGCAAAACTGCTTCAAATACATGATTTTGGAAGGATTATTTACAAATGTGTCAGTCTGTGGAACAATTCACAGACAAGGCATACTTAGTGGCTTTACGGAACTCTTGCATCTCGACTTTGGGAGATATAAATTTATTCGGCAGTACAGCGAACATAAAAACTGTGACAAAGCATCTTAAGGGCAACCAAAAATGTGATCCTCAAAACAGTTTAAATACGAGGACTGCCAAAGTTTCTAAATAAGGACAGACTTGAGTGACCCAGATGCCCACTCTCAGCTGCTCTGTTGGGAAGGTTGAGACAGACTCCCTCCAGCGCCCATGGCTGCAGCTGCAGCCCCCTGCAAAAGGGTCAGCTGATAACTATTGCCATCCAAAGAGTGAATTAACCTAGAATTTTCTTTTTTTCAATTTTATTAATATTTTAAAAAATACATAAAAATACAACCATCCAATGTCTGAATAAATATATTTAACAAGTTGCAAGATAATACCTTATTTTACACAAAAATTTCAGCTTTAGAAATCTTGTTAAATAACTTCATTGTTGTTATATATTTCATTTTTGTATTTTTGTAACAAAATAAAAACTCTGAAATTACATAGAAAAAAGACAAAATATTTTTGTCAAGGGATAAGATAGTCCACTGAAAACTTATTCACAATTCCACTGTAAACATTAATAAACATTAAAATATTTGCATAATTGTGTGCTCAAAAGTCCTATAAAAAGTGGAAGACTTATTACAACTGCAGTTTTCAGTCAACTACACTTCCTTTCACAATTTATTTTGTCCCACTTACACTTTTAAACCTGGGCACACTGCTGAACATATACTTTGGCAGTTCTACATAGCAAGTGCTTCCACAAAATTCAAATTAAAAAAATCAACATTAATAATAATAATAATTATAATAATTATAATAATAAAAGAACACAAAATAAACCCCCTACTCACCAAGTGTTCAAATGCAGCTCAGTGAAAGTGCAGTAGTAACTAGTCAGCCAGACAATGTTCTCATGTTTATCTTGTGCACTCCTTGTCTATGATTTCTAGAACACTTGAAAGCTTTATTATACAAATTCAATTTTGCTAAGTGCCCTTTTTTTCTCTATCACACACACACAAACAAAAAAAAGGAAAAAGAATACAGAGGAAAAATTATGACCAATATGGCAGGCCGCCTAACCTTCAATTATTAATAAGCTTATTTTCTGCAACAATAGAAAAGAAGAGAGGAGGGTGTAGGTACAATCCTGGAAACTGTACAGGAAGGATATACTTAGCCGGCTGAGTGCTCTCTGTGGTTGTATTTCAGGGTTTGGGGATTTATGTCCATGGCAGCAGACTGCTGGGAGGCTGGAGAGCTGTTCATCACCTGCACTCTACGGCAAGGACATTCTGGGGGGGAGACGATGACGAGGGGCTCATCCCAGTGTCCGATGAAGCAGATGACATAGACGCTCCTGCATGAGACACTGTGGAACAACACGACCAGGTGAGATCAGAAATGATCACGCACATACCTAAACATAGATGCTGAAAGGCTCACATTTCCCAGGCTACTTCAAACTTGATATGTAGCCAAGGATGACCTTAAATTCTGGTTTTCTTGCCTCTACTTACTCCACACGTGTTTACAGCATGCCCCACTCCACTTGGCTGCAACTAGATTTCTAACATCACTCACTCCAATCTGGGGCCAATTAAACACTGCACAAGGGGTAACAAGTTGTCAGCAAGTAGTTAAGGGAATTAACAGTTCAGAAGAGACGCCACAAGGCTGGAGGTGGCGAGGAGTGCAGGAGCCAGGGCGCTATGCACAGGCCCTGGGTCCACCCCAAAGCAGCAGTCTGTAATACGAAGGGGAAAGGAGCCGGGCGGTGGTGGTGCACACCTGTAATCCCAGCACTCTGGGAGGCAGAGGCAGGATTTCTGAGTTTGAGGCCAGCCTGGTCTACAGAATGAGTTCCAGGACAGCCTGGGCTATACAGAGAAACCCTGTCTAGAAAAAATCCAAATCCAAAAAGCCAAACCAAACCAAACAAACAAACAAAAAACAAGGTCAGCCCCATCAGAAGTGCAAGTGAGTGTGTGCATGGGCAGAGTTAGACACCTCCTGCTGTCAGCCGCTCCCACCTTTTCCCGTTCTATCCTGATCAGGGGAAGATGCCTGGCAAGGCTGCTGAGCAGGGGACACTGTACAGCCCTCACCATCAGGGTCTGTCCTAACTGGGGAGAGGAGGAACGGAGCAGGCCAAGTCCTGAGTGAACGAGCTGTTGGGCACGGCCATGGCAAGGATCAGTCTCAGACCCAAAACAGCGAAGCCTTCCTCCACAGGGCGTGCGAGGCTCAGGAGCCCGAGTGCTGGTGCATCGAGTGTGCAGACACGGCAGGTATACACTGTAGACATCTCTCTGTGGTTTCTCTGTGTAGTCCTGGCTGTCCTACAGCTCACTCTAGATCAGGCTGGCCTCGATCTGCCTCCTGAGTGCAGGGACTAAAGGTACGTATCACCATTGCCCGGCCCTCTTACTTTCTAATGGGATTTTTTTTTCCTTCAGTTTTACATATATTCCCTGATTTTACTACTCTCTTAAATGCCCCTGTCATATTTGTATAGATTTGTCTTCATATCTGAAAAATTTTCTTTTTCTTCTTCTTTTTTTTGTAGGGATGGACTAGCCTTGAATCAACTATCTACCTCAGGCTGCCCGTTCACTTTTGACTCCTCCTTCCACCTTCCAAAGGCTACGATTACAATCACAATGATAAGCATCCATGAACAGTTTAAAATGTTTAGCATTTTTTGTGCTTTAAAAAAAATAACAGGTCTTAGGCAGAGGCAGGCGGATTTCTGAGTTCGAGGCCAACCTGGTCTACAGAGTGAGTTCCAGGACAGCAAGGACTACACAGAAAAACCCTGTCTTGAAAAACCAAACACCCCCCCAAAAAACAAAACAAAACAAAACAAAACAAAAACAGGTTTTCTTGAGGTGAGTCTTTTCCTACTTGGGCCTTTGTCTTTATCTAGGGTAGACAGTTTGTCTAGGCATAGTTAGTTTCTTTAGGAGAATCCTCCTCTCTCATCCCAGGAATGTGAATACTTGGCTATGGTTCTCATGAGTGGGAGAGTTACACTGTGGTTGAAAAAGGACAGAGACTAACCACTCGGTATTGACTCCTGATTTACCCTTTTCTATCACCATTAGCTTTGGCTGGCGCCCCTGAGTCTACAAAGCTGGTTCTGTTCAGTTCCTGTTTCTGCTAGAGGTGGAGAGAAGTGAGCCTTTCTTTAAAGGGTAGGTATGTCGATCCAATTTCTCGATACAGTTTCAACCAATCTTGCAACTCGGTCTCACCCTGTCCCTGACTTGAGAGCTTTTCTGCAGTCATGAAGTGTCAGCTGACTTGCTTGCTTTTTTAACTGTAAGACCAAGTGAGTGTTTATCAGGAGCACGGCAGTCTGTGAGCGTGCTCTTCAGTGTCTGTTTTATCGGGAGCACGGCAGTCTGTGAGCGTGCTCTTCAGTGTTTGGTTTTTTTTTGGTTTTTTGAGACAGGGTTTCTCTGTGTAGTCATGGCTGTCCTGGAACTCACTCTGTAGACCAGGCTGGCCTCGAACTCAGAAATCCGCCTGCCTCTGCCTCCCAAGTGCTGGGATTACAGGCGTGCGCCACCATGCCCGGCTTCAGTGTTTGTTTTATCGGGAGCACGGCAGTCTAGCAGCTGTTCGCAGCTTCCTACACATTCAGGGTTTTGGTTTTTGCCTTTGTCTTAGTTTTTTGAGACAGGGTCTTGCTGTGTAGTCCAGGCTGGCCTTGAACCTGATTCTGCTTCCTGAAGGCAAATTAAAGGTAAGGAGCACACAGACACCATACAGCCACACACACACCTCTAGCTTCTAAAGATACAATGCTGGCAACCCCGACACTATTATAGACGACAAGAAGTGCATACCAAGGAGCGTGTCATGGTTGTCTCCTGAGGGGCCCTGCCAGGGCCTTACACATACAGAGGCAGACGCTAGCAGCCAACCATTGGGCTGAGTGTGGGGACCCCAATCGAGGAGTTGGAGGGTGGTTCAGAGGAGCTGAAGGGGTTTACAGTCCCATGGGAAGAACAACGATGTTGGCCACCCAGATGCCCCAGGGCTCCCAGGGACTAAATCATCAACCAAGGGGTACACATGGTTCCAGACAAAAATGTGGCAGAGGAATGCCTTGTCGGGCATCAGTGGGAGGAGAGGTCCTTGTCCAGGTGAAGGCTCAATGGATGCCCCAACAAAGGGAAATCGAGGAGGGTGGGAGGTGGGAGTGGGTCAGGTGGAGGGGCATATACTTGGAGGCAGGAGGTAGGAGGAGGGGTTGGGAGTTTTCAGGGAGGAGGGAAACAGGGAAAGGTCTTAGCATTTGAAATGTAAATGAAGATTATATTAAAAAAAAAGATACAATGTTGGCATTTCCTCTTGGGTCTTGTTTGCTTTTCTTCTTATGCTAACCTCAAATTCACTATTCTGTTCCATGCAGAGGGCTAGGCTTGCAGGTATGCACCACCACACCTGACCTGCTGATAGGGCTTGTCTCTTGTGGTAAATGTTTCGTTTTGTTTTTTCTTTTGGCTATGAAGTTTAAAAAGAAAACAACAAGCCGGGCATGGTGGTGCTCGCCTGTAATCCCAGCACTTGGGAGGCAGAGGCAGGTGGATTTCTGAGTTCGAGGTCAGCCTGGTCTACAGAGTGAGTTCCAGGACAGCCCGGGCTACACAGAGAAACCCTGTCTCGAAAAACAACAACAACAACAAAAACAAAACAAAACAAAACAAAACAAAAAAAGAAAACAACAAAGGCCCCATTCGTTCGTCCATCCCTTTTTTACGACCACTTAGGTTACTTTCCATGCTCTCTACACTTCAGAACAGAGAAGAACAATTCTGCAGGGTTCTCCTTGACTGAAGGTTAAGGATCTCTCTGGGTCTGAAGAATATGCCTAGAAATATCATACACTGCTGTGTCCCTCTTCAGTTCCTGCAGCCTCCAGCCCAGGAGAAAAGCCAAGTGGGCAGCAAGTTTATAGACGGGGAGCTGCTGAAGCCCTTTGGGACCCCAACAGGATATGCTGTGCCTCTGAAGCTGCACGAGGAACAGGACCCCTGTGTGCTCTGATGTGTCTGCTGTCAGTCTGGCTCTTGCTACGGCTCCACCATTCCTCTCCATGGCCCCAACTCTCCCCTTTTGAAACTGAATGTTTACTCTATGCCATATAGGTTGCAAGTATGGGTTTGTTTGGTTTTTGGTTTTTGTTTTTTTATAAAAACGGGCTCAGGGCTCAGAAAAGATTTTGAGTCTCAGTAGGGACTCCAGTACTAGACTTCAGGATAATAGTGGACCAGTCAGGTCTATGGGACTTAATGGAGCTGGAATGAGTGTACCTGCAACTAAAAAATGAACATAAGCCCCGTGGGCACCAAGGAGAATTTTGTGGTTAAAGAGATGTGCTTGGGTATAAGGTGAGAAGAAAACTTTTGATGGTTAGTCTCAGTGGCATTAAGAAATGCCAAGAAGAGGCGGGCAGGGGTGGTGCACGCCTTTGATCCCAGCACTTGGAAGGCAGAGGCAGGTGGATTTCTGAGTTTGAGGCCAGCCTGGTCTACAGAGTGGGTTCCAGGGCAGCCAGGGCTACACAGAGAAACCCTCTTGAAAAACCAAGAAAGAAGAGAAGAGAAGAGAAGAGAAGAGAAGAGAAGAGAAGAGAAGAGAAGAGAAAAGAAAAGAAAAGAAAAGAAAAGAAAAGAAAAGAAAAGAAAAGAAAAGAAAAGGAAAGAAAAGAAAAGGAAAAGAAAAGGAAAAGAAAAGCCAGGAAGATAGTAAAGGGACCTGGCACGAGTGGTTGAGGAGAATCAGAAACAGTCCTATCATGATGGCTCTGACCTAATCAGTGGAGTAATCCTTGATACAGTCACATGTAAGAGGTCTTCTTACATGAAGAGTTGGAGGTAGAACCACTAGAGGAAAGGGACCACTGGGGCATATCCTTGGGACTATACTTGGTCCTGATTCCTTAACATTCTTTTGTTAAAAGCAATGCAAAAGTAACTGACACAGGAGGGACCATTGTTTGTGTGCTACAACAATGCATAAATCTCCCTCCTATTTTTTCCACTGACCGGCATTATCATCTTGGACACCGTTTCTCCCTACAATCACACTGAGTGATCATCTCTCCTTGTTTTCATCTGATTACTTAAGAGTTTAGGGCATAAAAAAAAGAAAAGAAAAGAAAAGAAAAGAAAAGAAAAGAAAAGAAAAGAAAAGAAAAGAAAAAAGAAAGAAAAAGAAAGAGTTTAGGGCATAGAACTTAATTTCCTTTACTGTTATTTCAGCAGACCGTGGATATATGCCATGCCCACTGTTTGACTGGCTGTCAACTCTGCACGCTTAAAGTATAGCACAGATACCACTTAAGATTATTTCAAAGTAGACTGGTTAATGTCACACAAGGCACGCACTATGCAGCAGATGTTAAGATACTAGATCAAACTCTGTGTCTAATTCATTTTGCTTCTGCTTCACCTGTGGAGCCCCTGGCCTATTCATTTGGTGAACCACATAATAACAAACACAGGGGCAGCCAGTAAACATCTGCTGAGCAGATATACCGTCCTCAAAATCCCAACATGTTTACTAAGTCACAAATTGTTTAAAATAGTTCATACTGCTTCCAAGGGTGCCATTCTGGCTAATTCAGCTGCAGGCATACCCACTTCCAGCAACAGGAGAAAACACTGCTCTAAAAGCAGCATCGATTACACATGAACTGAGAGATCCAAGCTCACAATGAAAGGACAGGTGTGGATCTGAAGGGAGGGAGACACGGGAAGAGCATTACCTTCTCTGTCTTTCTTTTTCAATCTTTTCCTCCTTCTATCGATGGTTGCAACTTCAGACTTCAAAGACATGTAGTATTTTCTGATTTCCTGTAGTTTTTCTTGAAGAAAAGAGATTCTCTCTGTACTGTTCATATTATCTAATTCATCTAAAAGGAAAGATAAAGTTAATCTGAATTTGAAAACACAACAATTTTATGAAAGCAGAGAAGGCAATTCTATCAAATGTCAAACTTGCAAATCAGTAAAAGCTTCAGTTTATTATGACCTATATCAGCTCTTTACACCAGATGCAATTACATTACATTTATGACTAAGAGTTCTTTACTCAAATATTCTATATTAAACATGCATCATTCATCATGAAATGTAAGAAAACATTAAAATAAAGCAATCTGACTGGTGTGTAATTAGCATTTTTAACTGTCAGCAAAGAAGAGGCTCTTCCGTTTCACTGATTTATATGTCATACCTCATACAAAGTCTGTAGCCCAGGTTCCCCTCAAACTCAAGTTAAGGTTCTCCTGCCTCAGCCTCTGAGTGCAGGGTTGCAGGGGTGAAACACACACTCAGCCCGTGGTTTGTTTCTTAAGTGAAGATCTTGTCATACCAAGTTATCCAAATTAAATAAGGAAAACATATACACACAGAGAGTTACATACAAGTGATGATTATTGGTTTGGAATGGCTACATGGTTTGTTAATGGTTGCTGACAGCATTTCCAATCCACATCTTAAGAAACTTCACACTTCACAGTCTACACTCAGGCTTATCTACACTTCACGGTCTACACTCAGGCTATCTGGAGACCCTTACTGAGCTGGAAGCTCCACTTGTATGTCCTAGGGGATGAATTTGGATGCTTTTCTCGGTGCTTCTCTTTCTCTCCATCTTTGATGTGAGGCGAGATTCTTGCAGGAGAACGGGGCAGCTTCTGTGGCTTGGGCAGGCTAAGGCGCTTCACTGGTGTGCAGTTACTGGAACTGTCCATGGCGGGAAGGTCCTCGCTGTCACTGCTCTGTCCTGTAACGGTAAGTTTCCTCCAACTGTAAACCACATAAGCCTCAAATATCAAACTGCAGCAGAAGAAGCAAAGTATATTTCTTGGTAACACATAGGTAAACATATCCATACATATACCAAGGATTACAACAAAAAAGTAGAAATAGATATCCTAAGCAAAAAAAGAAAGAAAGAAAGAAAGAAACAAAGAAAGAAAGAAAAGAAGAATTGCTTTAAAATGAAGTGTTACTGAATATTGCTAAAGTTTTCCCCCCACTGCTTAATTTTGACTTTTTTAAAATCTGAGTTACAGGGTTGGTGCGATGGCTCAGCAGGAAAAGGCACTGCTGCTGGGACTGAGGATCTGAGTTTGATCTCAGATATAAGATGAAAGGAAAGAACTGACTCACACAAGGTATGCTCTGAGTCACACACACACACTCACATACATGTTGACACAACACAGACATACTCACAGGCACACACACACACACACACACACAAACACACACATACAGGCACACACACATAAGCACATGGGCACTCTTTCCAAAATTAAAAAAAAAAAGAATGAGCTACCGTTCCCAATAATGATTAAAGATCTACTATGTTACTAATGGAAAATCAGGGTTATAAAACAAACAATATTCTGTAGCTTCATGTATGCTGAAACAAAACGGACAAGCAATCCAACCCAAAACATACAGCCAACAGCATGAAGAACACAAGCAGATCTTCTTATAAAGTTGCCCAACATTTTTTCTTTTCTTCTTTATTATCCTAAAGAAAACCCTTCTTCTCATGTGTAGGATGTGGGGGAGGGGCTACAGGCACATGCTGGGGATGGCATGTGACATCCTAGCTCCACCTGGGCTCTGGGGACAGAACTCAGATTGTCAGGATTGCATTGCAAATGCTTTACCTGCTGAGCCATTCACTGGCCTCTTACTGGACCTTAATTATAATGGCTACATTTTGATTACTATTTGTCCTCAAAAGAAGAGTTTGCTGCATAATGTTCCACTCCCAGGTCCCCTGGGATAAAGACCCTTATATCCAATATCAATGTTTTTCTGTTGGCGGCTGAGCCACCTCCTCTGGGAGGAAGAACTTTCCATCTCTTCAGGGCTAAATTTCTTGAAAAAGAAATGCTACACTGTCACTCTGACCTTTCCTTCTGACTGTACCTGCAGTTCATTATGGACCAACTCAGCAACATCTTGATCCCTGTGTGTGTTCATACGCGGAGATAACTGGGGCTCACTGATCTGGTGCAGCTGACTAGCCAGTGAACCCCACGGACCTGCCTGCCTCACTTCTCAGCCTTGGGATTAAAGGTGTGCAAAAGCCCACCTGGCATCTTCCATCTGTGGATCAGATGTCAGTTCACATGCTTGTGCCGCAAGCCCTGGACAGGCTGAGCCAAGTCTCCGGCTATTTTCTCATCTTCATTACTTTCCCACAGTGGCCTCATCCACGTGTGAAAACAGACTTTCTTGTAAACACCACACTTCATCTCTTTTCCTAATACTGGACACCTACAACTCGATATTCCCCCGAATTCTTCTAATACTGTTTTTAGGCCTATGTTCTGTACCTAAGTTAACTAAGCCCCTAGACAACACTAGTCACACTGGAACCAATTAGCTGTACTGACTACATCTCTCATTCCATCCTTTGTCACAGCCTTTATTAATCAGAAGACCCATTCCAAACGTAAAAGCCAACCATGCCCTTCTTTTAATTTTTAATTTTTTTTGTAAGTGCGCCTTTATTTTTTTCTGTAATTAATCTTCTGTGACATTTTTCATTGCCTATCGGTGCTGATATTTGAACCCAGGGTCTTCGGCATGCTTGGCAATCATTCTACCTTTGGGCCACACCCAGCTCCTCTTTCTGGCTTTATAAAGATGTATTTATTTATTATGTGTAAGTACACTGTAGCTGTCTTCAGACACCCCACCAGAGGGCGTCAGATCTCATTATGGATGGCTGTGAGCCACCATGTGGTTGCTGGGATTTGAACTCAGGACCTTTGGAAGAGCAGTCAGTGCTCTTGATTGCTGAGCCATCTCTCCAGCTCCTAATTTTTAATTTTTAAAAAAACTATATATGGGTGGGTGTTAGGCATGGGATGCACGTACCACTGTGCAGCTGTCCAGGTCAGGGGACACTGTTCAGGTGTTTGTCTCTGTAGCTCGCCTGCAGGCAGGCTCTCCTGACATTTGTCTCGTTACACACTTCAGGAGAGCTGCTGGAGCTTCTGAGAGCTCCTCCTGTCTCCTCCTCCCATGGCCCAGCAGGAGTGCTCAGAGCATGGAGGTGCGGCCAGCAGACTTAGCTTTTCCTGTGGGCTCTAGGGATTGAACTTGGGATCTAGGCTGGTTCAGCTGCTGTAGTTACCTTCTGAGATATCTGTCTAGCTGCTTCCTTTTTTTTTTTTTTTAAATCTTTAAACTTGTACTTGAAATAATTTCGAAACTTACAATTTTTTTCTAACCCACTTCAGGGTAGCTGCCTCATCACATCCAAATGCTTTGGCATAAGATATTTCCCACAATCAAAACAATTTTTCATATTTGTTTTCTACCACCCTACTACTAGCTAGTCCTGATTCTACTGATTTGAAACTACAAACGTTTAGTATCTCACATGGTTTCTGATGATTAAAATCTTGGAGCAGCGCTGGCAGTGGTGGCGCACGCCTTTAATCCCATCACTTGGGAGAGAGAGGCAGGAGTATTTCTGAGTTCAAGGCCAGCCTGGTCTACAGAGTGAGTTCCAGGACAGCCAGGGCTATACAGAGAAACCCTGTGTCTCGAAAAACAAAAACAAAAACAAAAAAATCTTGGAGCAGCCTGACTGGACAGTTTGCCTCAGGAATCCTGGGAGGGTGCACTTGAACTCGTAGCCAGGCCTTTGGTCTCTGAAGATCTGACTCACTAGCACGGCATCCAGTAGCATTTCAGGTATTTCCTGGCCAATGGCAGAATGCCCACGGCTCCGCTCTGCACAGACACTTGAACAGCCTTACAACAAGGGAACAACTTTCTACCGGAGGTAGAGGGGTGGGGGGTGGGGGGTGGGGGCCGGGTGTCTGCAGGGCCTTTTGTGCTCTTTTCTCCAAAGTCACTGTCTCAGTTACTTTTCCTGTTGTTGTAATAAAACAAACTAAAACAAGAAACCTGATAAAGGCAGCTTGGGGAAAAGAGTGCAGTCCATCCTGACGGGAAGTCACAGCTTAGGACACTGGTCACCGCATAGGACTGTCAAACAGCAGAGAGAAATGCAATGCTTGAGCTCAGCTCCCTTTTACCTTATACACTCCAGGATTCCAGCCCGGGGAATGGTGCTGCCCAGAGTGGGCGTGTCCTCCATCTTAAATGAACCTTATCAAGATAATGAGCTATGTGCAGGTCCAGAGACTAAATCTAGATAATCTCTCACAGCTGTGCCCAGATTTGTCTCCCATGATTCTAGATCTCGTTGACAGTCAACATTAGCTATTAAAGTCACATACGATCACTATGTTTGTTAGACATAAATTACTGAGTTCATCTCTGTCGAGGAGATGAAGGTTAGGTTTCACTTTTTTTTTTTTTTTTTTTTTTTTGAGACAGGGTTTCTCTGTATAGCCCTGGCTGTCCTGGAACTCACTCTGTAGTCCAGCCTGGCCTCGAACTCAGAAATCCGCCTGCCTCTGCCTCCTAAGTGCTGGGATTAAAGGCGTGCGCCACTACCCCCGGCTTAGGTTTCACTTCTTTTTTTTTGTTTTGTTTTGTTTTTGTTTGTTTTCGAGACAGGGTTTCTCTATGTAGCTCTGGCTGTCCTGGAAATCACTCTGTAGACCAGGCTGGCCTCGAACTCAGAAATCTGCCTGCCTCTGCCTCACAAGTGCTGGGATTAAAGGCGTGCGCCGCCGCCGCCGCCGCCGCCGCCGCCGCCGCCGCTGCCGCCACCACCACCACCACCCCTGGCAGGTTTCACTTCTTAAAGGGAAAGATCAACGAATCTATAGACTTTAAGTCAGCATACTTCTATACAACTTTCAATGTCCAGAACCCACAGAGATTACAATTTTCAGACTTCCACTTGGTGAGTCACAGACCCCTTAGGAGCAAGAAGACCCAGGTGAGAAGAGTGTATGCACTAGTGGCACGTCTGATGTCTCTCTCAACCCAGAACATCTCCTCTCCTCCTGGTTTCATGACCATGCAGGTCTGAGTCTTAGTAGCCTGTTCCTGTGCAGGATATACTTAGCACTATCCTCCCAGCTGAGTTTGCTGCCGCTCCTGAGGTGTTGATTAGATTCACATGATGCATCTTTGAAGAGACTAGCTCAGATGTTTTTTAACTCTTTTCCTACTTTGACCTCCCAAATCCTGGCCTTAAAGCTGTTGTAGTTCTAAGTAAAACTAATAGGAAAGGGGATGGGGGAATGGGGAGGTGGGTAGAGCTCTTGCAGTACAAGCCTCAACATCTGAGTTTAATCCCTGGAAGCCACACACAGGCAGAGAGAAGTGACTGCACAGCTTGTTCTATGCCCTCCACATACACTTGATGGCATCTGCATACACATATATGTGCATGTACACATACACAAACACACACACGCATGTGAACACAAATGTGCACAAACACACATGCACGCACACTAAAAATAACAATTATTCTCAGAACATAATAAACCCCACTCATTTTTGGACTGGCTCAAATGATCAAGCCCCGCATGTGTGCCGGACAAGCACCAGCACTGACAGACAAGCACCAGCAGACAAGCACCGGCAGTGGCAGACAAGCACCAGCAGACAAGCACCGGCAGTGGCAGACAAGCACCAGCAGACAAGCACCGGCAGTGGCAGACAAGCACCAGCAGACAAGCACCGGCAGTGGCAGACAAAGCGCCAGCAGACAAGCACCGGCAGTGGCAGACAAGCACTGGCAGTGACAGACAAGCGCCAGCAGACAAGCACCGGCAGTGACAGACAAGCACCGGCAGTGACAGACAAGCACCAGCAGACAAGCACTGGCAGTGGCAGACAAGCACTGGCAGTGACAGACAAGCGCCGGCAGCAGCAGACAAGCGCCGGCAGCAGCAGACAAGCGCCGGCAGCAGCAGACAAGCGCCGGCAGCAGCAGACAAGCGCCGGCAGCAGCAGACAAGCGCCGGCAGTGACAGACAAGCGCCGGCAGTGACAGATAAGCGCCGGCAGCAGCAGACAAGCGCCGGCAGTGGCAGACAAGCACCAGCAGTGACAGACAAGCACTGACAGTGACAGACAAGCACCAGCAGTGACAGACAAGCACCGGCAGTGGCAGACAAGCACTGGCAGTGACAGACAGCAGCGGCAGACAAGCACCCACCTGCTCCGTTCTTTTCACTTTTGGCTGCAGCACTTGTCCGCTTTGGGGTTCGCTTTTGCTTTTTTGCCACTAATCCACTATTTCCATCGTTTGGCCTTTTCTGACCTGAAATAAAGGAAATGCTTGAAAAGAAAAGCAAAAGCAGAAGCAGACAGGTCCGTTTACACACCTGCCCATGCCATTTCACTGTTCTTAAAAAGTCAATTGTAAACAACTGTCACATCCAACCCCTGAACTGTTTGTTCCCCGCTGAGTCTTACCCTTCTCTCTGCTCTCTCGCTCGTGTACAATTATACTACAGGTACCAGGGGCAACGCTGGCTTCAAACCCGTTCGCTGAGTCCCTCTCACAGAGGCCTTCTTGCGATTCTTCAGCAATGCTATCAACTTCAATTGTAATATCACTCTCACTCTTTATACTTCGGGACTCGTCTTGGCTGAGAGTGAGTGGGGAAGCTACGGAAAAGTTATGCTGTGCTACAGGAGGTAGGGCAGGCGGAACGGAACCCAGAGAGTTAGACTCAGAGCCTTCCACAACCACATCCTCAATACTGGTCTTATCCTTTTCATCCAAATCATCCAAGTCTACCTCATGGCAAACCAAGGTTTCAGGCCCGATCAGAGGCATCACGTCGTCCTCTTCCTTGAGTGGCGTGTGCACAGGTTCTTCGGCTGGACTGTCCGATTTTTCACTGGTCAGTTCCTGGAGGCCCTGGTCGGGCTCGGCTGTCAGAGATGGCATCCCTTCACCTTCTGTTTCAAAGTGCTGCTCCAGGTGTGCGCCCTGCACGCCCTCAGCTCCAGCCCCATCGTCACACCTCTCTTGGGACCCTCCAGTTGTCATTTCCATGCCATTCTCAAGTCTTAACTTTTTCTCTGGGGATTGTTGTCCAAGGATTTTCCGCTTCAGCTTTTTTTCTTTCTCATATTGGTCGACATCATCTTCAGTAGAAGAAAAGTTTTTACATTCTAGCGAAGAAAACTCCAGGCTGTGCCCATCGCCACGAGCTTCGCTGCCTGCCTCCTCCTGGCTGAAAGGCGGAATCTTTATAAGTTCTAATGACAGGTCTTTTGTCTTGCCGCGCCTTCCCTTTCCTTTGGGAGACTTTTCCACCTGCTTCTTAAGTTCATCCGCTTGTTCCACTTTGTCTCCAAAAATATGCATGACTGGATCGCTGTCCCCCGCCTCCGCCGCCAGGGCTTCTGAGGGCTGCGCCCGAGTCCTGTCGTTTTCTTTTGATATATGTACAATCTTTGGGTTTTCTTCATCTAGTTTATCATCATGTACATTTTCATTTTTTTCTAATTCTTCTTTAATATCAGGAGAAAGGTCTTCACTTACTGAGCTCTTCTCCAGCTGGTCTTCTACTTCACTATCAGATGAACAAGAGTCTGTAAGAAAACAGTACATTGCTCAGGCGATTATATGAAATACCAAGGTAATAAGTAAAATCCTACTAAGTGTAAACAAGATCCTTTATATACTTCTGAATCTCTAAAGAAATTTTTCTTTCTTTTTTTTTTTTTTTTTTCCGAGACAGGGTTTCTCTGTATAGTCCTGGCTGTCCTGGAACTCACTCTGTAGACCAGGCTGGCCTTGAACTCAGAAATCCGCCTCCCAAGTGCTGGGATTACAGGCGTGTGCCACCACGCCCAGCAGAAATTTTCTTATATAAAGTAAATCATAGATTTTGCTAAAATGTGAGGGGAAGGGCTGAAATAAAACCATGAGGATAAACGACATGGGTGACACACGCCTTTAATTCTGGCACTCAGGAGGCAGAGGCAGAGGCAGTTGGATTTCTGAGTTGCCAGCCATCCTAGACTACAGAGTGAGTTCCAGTACAGCCAGAGCTACACGGAGAAACCCTGTCTCAAAAAACAAAGAAAAAAATGAAACAAACAAATAAAAATACAAAGCTAGTTTGTTAACTGACTCACTACAAAGATTAACTACTTTGTATCCTAGAAGAATATGATGTTCTACTTAAATTAGTCCGGATTAAAAAAAGCAATGTTAATTCTCCATACTTTAAATGGTCTTAGAACAGGCAAGATGCCTGCTGGCAAGACAAATCACTCTTTGTCCGAGAATTTTTCAGATACTAAGACAGCAGTCTAAAACTATAAAATTACACAATGTAAAAACTTACACCCTCCCTAGAGAATTTTAGAAAGGTGAACACGAAGAGTTCACTTGTTAGAAAGGTGTGTGCAGCCTGGGCTACAGCAGTATGGAGTCCAGGCATCCCTGACACACAGAGATCCCCCGCCTCTGCCTCTCGAGTACTGAGATTAAAGGTGTGCTCTGCCGCTATACTTGACAAAGTTTCATGTTTTCTGCTTTTGGTTCTCCTTCTTTTAGAATTTCTTTCGGGTTGATGAACAGGACTATCTGCATATCTACTGTGTGCTTCAGGGAAGTCCTGTGGGTGTTGAGGACTGAAGCCCAGCTCCTGCAAGGGCAGCACGTGCTCTGCCTGCCCAGTCTTCTCAGTCCCTGAATGACTACATCAAAGGTATACACGGTTTGTGGTTTTAGTAAAAATGGAATGTAGAATTCCATTTTCTCACGTCAAACATTCTTCAGTGACTCTGATATGGATGGCTGTGTGGGCGGAACACTGCCCCAGCACAGGCCTCCTGAGAACCAGCACATACACTTCCAAGAAACCTTGCATATGTATGTTTCCTACATGATTGTGACCTGCCGGCAGGTGGCTGGAGGAGGAGAGACACGCTTTTACGGCGCACACCCTGCAGCTGATGGTCAACCTGCCCTTTAGTAGTTTTCTCTCCAAGGAAGAATAATTGTCTAATACCACCATTTAAGATCTCCTAAATTTCATAGAAAAAAAAAAGTGAAGGAACCGATCTAAGCAGAGTAAAATCTGCTCCGCTATGCTCACCACAAGCACTCCTTCACCAATACCCCGTGCTCTCAACAGTTTCCACGTGCGTTAAGGTGCTGACCTTACAGGAGACATGGGGCAGCACGTGGTTTAAAGTAGAGTCCAGCATACACTAGGATTCAAAGATGGTTTCATTTCTCTATAGCTATACTGGTTGTATCTAAAATCCTTAATGCAGACGGCATCCTGGGTTAAAATCACTCCAGTTTAAACTAAAATATACCACAAAATAAGTATTAGCTGCTAATTACATTCAATTATGCTAGGTTACAAACCAAGATAAGCTGCTATGGTTCTCACCGAGTGACCATCGTGGGCCACATAGCTGTTTTAGTAGTCATGGGCCACATAGTTATATTTTGGTCAACGACGGCTGCATGTAACTGTGGCCCTATTTTAAGCTCTTGTCACCTAGGGACACTAGCCCCTTACTTCAGTCAGCATCCTCTATGACATTTGTGCAATGATGAGGCCCCTTAGAATGTGTCCCATTGTTCAGTGATGCTTATGTGTGTGTACATACATAACATACATATAGTTTTAAAAGTCAACAATCCTCAAAATTGAGCCCCTTCTGTTTCACTGGACAGAAGTTCGCTGCCTGTCACACCACCGTGGGCATTTCTGGTACCTGATTTTCCTTCACTGTTTGATGTCTTAGATAAACTGTATGGCATGTTTGGTGAAAAGGCAGATTTTAAAGGCGGTCTTCCCCGTTTGGACTTCTGCCTCTCTTCATCCCTCTTTTCGTCCTTTTCACTATCTTCTTTATTCTGGGTAACAACAACAAAATGCATGGGAAAGGCATTTTCAAACATGAACATTCCATTTTCTCTAAGAAATCTAAGAAAATCTATTAAATCCAAAACAAAAAGGTCAGTTAATTTAAATGTAAAATACTAGTACGTGCTTATAGAGAAATCTAGAACAGTTTTCTACCCTATTCATTTGAACAGAATCACTCCCCCTGGCTCCTCATTTCCTGCACAGGGAATGAAAGGCATCAGAAACAGACAAAACACTAGGCAGACCTCTACAGCAGGCACCGGACAGAAGGCGTGGGCAAGTGTACAGTGGGCCAGCAGACAGGGTTGACACTGTGGAGGTGGAGGGAAGAGGAGAACAGTGGATTTCCAGAGTGATGAGGTCCTCTGTGTGGTTCTAGGGATGGATAATGGCATTACACATCTGCCCGAGCCACTCGTGGCACAGAGACCCAGCGACGTCTGACACCTCCGATGGACACCTACCCCAGTATGAGCTGTGAGTGTTTACCACCACAGCAAATGGTCCCCTCTTCTGACAGGAAGGGGTCGACAGTGCATAACACCATACCCACTTAGGGTGAAGGACACATTGGAAATTCCTGTGCCTTCTTATTTTTTGCCATGAAGGTAAAACTATTAAAAAACATAATCTAACAGAAAAGATACAATATGAATAATTCCCACACTTATAAGTGTCATGCACGTATGGACATACCTTAACTTTCTTCTTTTGTTTTTTCTTTGGTCCACCTTTGTCCAAGGGCCAGATTATCCTGTCAGCTTTTACCCATTCATCATATCTTAAAGAAAAAAAGTTTACTTTTCACAATGATACCATATGTGAAATATATTCACACACACACACACACACACACACACACACACAAACAAGCTTCAGCAGTGAGATAAAAAGTCTGTTCCTGCTGAGCAGTGGTGGCACACGACTTTGATCCCAGCACTGGGAGGCAGAAGCAGGTGGATCTCTTTGAGTTTGAGGCCAATATGGTCCATAGAGAGAGTTCCAGGGCAGGCAGAGCTACACAGAAACCTCAACTTGAAAAAAGAACCCCAAACCCTCAAAACAACAACAAAGAGTGGAAAAGAGCTTCTTGGAGGTTTGAAGAGAGGACTGGGTGGGTAAACTCCCAATTCTAAACTCTTTGAAGTGCTTTGTTTTCTGTTCTCACAATCATAACTTACAAGCAGATTTTATTGTAGAATTCATTCCACTGATAATACAAAGATGTCAATCTGTAAACAACTAGCTCCCAACCATTTATCAAGTCCCCTTTTCTTGTTCTCCCCAGAGTTCTAGCATCAAAATTTATTATGAAATATGTGACTATTAGGACTGAAATTTAGAGATATTTGTATTAAATTTAACTTTCCTTTTTTTTTTTTTTTTTGGATTTGGTTTTTTCGAGACAGGGTTTCTCTGTGTAGCCCTAGCTGTCCTAGAACTCACTCTGTAGACCAGGCTGGCCTCAAACTCAGAAATCTGCCTGCCTCTGCCTCCCAAGTGCTGTGATTACAGGCGTGTGCCACCACCGCCTGGCTAAATTTAACTTTCTTTATCTACATGTGTTTTCATTAGCCCAAGCTGAAGACTCGTTTCTCTTGTACCTTTCTGCAAAACACTGTCAATACTAGAACTTCAACATAGTTCTTCTCATTACTAGTACAGAGACAAATAGATTAATCTATCCAGGATTAAATAACACTTCTTGCATTATACAAGCATACAGATAGTCACAGTATTCAATATACTGCGGACCAGTTGCCATGGAGAAGTGCAAAGCATATGGCTTAACAATGTGCAGGTTTAGCCGGGCGTGGTGGCGCACACCTGTAATCCCAGCACTCTGGGAGGCAGAGGCAGGCAGATTTCTGAGTTCCAGGCCAGCCTGGTCTACAGAGTGAGTTCCAGGACAGCCAGGGCTACACAAACACTGTTCTCGAAAAATAAACCAAAAACCAAAAAAAAAAAAAAAGAAAAAAAAAAAAAGAAAAAAGAAAAAAAAAAAAGAATGTGCAGGTTTAGCCTGGCAGTGGTGGCACACGCCTTTAATCCCAGCACTTGGGAGGCAGAGGCAGGTGGATTTCTGAGTTCCAGGCCAACCTGGTCTACAAAGTGAGTTCCAGGACAGCCAAGGCTACACAGAGAAACCCTGTCTCAAACCCCCCCCCAAAAAAAAAATGTACAGGTTTTAGCTGCTCTGATGCCATGATGCTTATGCTACAGTTGAAAAATCATTGTCTCAGATTACCCAATAGCTAAACCCTTTGGAACAGAGATGACTAATAATACCTTATATACCAATATTTCTTAATTTGGACATTTACTAAGGGTCTACTAATATACCACACACGCACTATAAAATATGTAGAGAGAATAGATAGAACAAGACCTTACCTACATGTCTGATATAAAAATATATACTATATAATTAAATACATGCCGGGCATGGTGGCGCACGCCTGTAATCCCAGCACTTGGGAGGCAGAGGCAGGTGGATTTCTGAGTTCGAGGCCAGCCTGGTCTACAGAGTGAGCTCCAGGACAGCCAGGACTACACAGAGAAACCCTGTCTCAAAAAACCAAAACAAAAAAAAACAAAAAAACAACAACAAAAAAAAACAAAAACAAAAAGAAAAAAACAACAACAACAAAAAACCAATCTGCTAAGTGCAGTAAGAAAGATATATACTTGACTTAGAGCTAAAAAGAAAACATCTTACTCCTGAATCTCCCAGGACACATCAGACCAAAGAGCAGGCCTATCTGGAGGAACTCAGCATGGCCCTCTCTGGCCTGGTCTGAGGGGTGTGTCAGGCAGGTGTTAACAGCGACATTAGGGCTCCTCTCACACAGATGTCCCCTTTTAGAATAGGACTAAGTCATCTAGAAAGCGTAACGTTCCTTGAAAGCCAGAGTCACACATGTGACCAAGGACTATTGGTCATAAAGGAAAACCTCTGAGGACAGAAGAAGGGGGACAGGAAGAGAAATTCTAGAAACACAACAGGGATGCACACAGCAGAGTAGATGAATGCAAACAAACTTGAATCTGAGGGGGAAAATGGATAAAGCATGCTGCAGCTGCCAGAGTTGGGAAGTAGTCCCTCTCCCAAATCTATCAGGTTACAGACTCCGTTTAGCTAAGACCCTCTAACATAGTGCAAACTGCTAACACAGAGTACCTACAATGTGCTGGGCATCATTCGATGCAGTTAAGACCCTCTCCAGTGGTGCTAACAGCTGACACAGAGCACCTACTATGTGCTGGGCATCATTCGATGCAGTTAAGACCCTCTCCAGTGGTGCTAACAGCTGACACAGAGCACCTACTATGTGCTGGGCATCGTTCTATGCAGTTAAGACCCTCTCCAGTGGTGCTAACAGCTGACACAGAGCACCTACTATGTGCTGGGCATCATTCGATGCAGTTAAGACCCTCTCCAGTGGTGCTAACAGCTGACACAGAGCACCTACTATGTGCTGGGCATTGTTCTATGTACTTCACATTCCGGGTAACATGGGTATTATAATTCTACAACTCATTTATAAAGAACTCAAATCCCCCAATCTGGAGAGCAGGGAACTGAGCACACACCTAGAATGTGGAAAAGGCGTGCGGCAGTGTGACTCCACATCAACCCAGAGCAGCCCACATCCACATCCTCACACACACATTCAAAAGGCGTAAGAGAAAAGCAGAACGCAGAACACCAAGCCTCAGGGTTCATCTAAGGGTCTGACTCGCGGCCAGACTGAGCTGTCCTTCCCTTGAATGTAATGGATGCACAGACAAGTCTGCTCCATGCTCATGGGGGATCAAAACAGAGAGAAGACAACTCCCTAATCATGTGCGAACACAGAAAAAACAGGTACATTGTCCAAGCCACAAAAATGGCAAAATATCCTTTTTCCCTTGACTAATGGGTCACTTCTGCTTCTTTACCAATTACAGGATTAACTTTGATCTAGCCGTCTCTCCTTCTAGGTAAGATTTATTAAGAAAGCCAATCATAGAATTACATCAGCTTCCTGACTGTGTCAGCACAGAACAAAGACTTTCTTAAACCTACCACATAACAGAAGCTCAAATCCAAGTCCTACCCAAAACAGATTTTAACTACTTAGCCAACTCAAAAGTACTGCGGTGCTGGACACTGGCTTGACTTCTGAAAAGGGAAACAGAGGCTTGCACAGCCTACAGTTGTGTCCTTGCTCCTTGACAGTGCTGCAAGGTTTGCAGAGCCCCGTAGTATCCCTCGTTCCTAAGATGGGCCCTGAGCTCTCAGACTCAGCCCCATGGCTTCCTCTCTTGTGGTCTGCCTCCCTATAAAAGAGTAATAGACCCCATTGTTTCAAGAACAGATCCTAATGTTCTCTGGTGGGAGGCACTGATAGTTTATAAAGCAGTGCAAAAGTCAAAGTCCTCAAATATTTAGAACCACGGCGTGCCTTGTAAACACACAAGGGCTCCATACAACGCTGCTCTTCTTTAACGCACTAAAAGAGGAGCTTTCCTGCTCACCTGACGTTCCATCCATAGTAATGCACCAGGTATAGAACCTCCCCGTCATCCATCTCGGTGCTTTTGATGCTGGCTTCATAAATCTTCTGAGTTTTTCCTCGTCCATACTTGACCTTCACTTTGGTTCCGGTCAGGCAGGGCTCTGTGTCGTCCTCGTCGTCCTCCACGTCCGAGTCACACCTGCTTTCAGTGTCTCCCCTGCAGTAAATTACAACATTGACAATGCTACTGATAGCTTAATGGAGGGCAACCTAAGGACTGGGAAGGGATCCCGTATGTCGCGTCTTTTACAACCTGAGTTTACCTTGGTGACATGTCAGTGGAGGAGGAGAAGGAGGAGAAGGAGAAGATTTCATGGACTATTTACTAAGGAGTTTATTATGTAAAGGTACACTGCACAAAGGTAAACCCATTCATCTTAAAGGCCAATCAATAATCAGTTAATGATGATGCAGAGTCAATAAACAAATCACTTTTAGACCAAAAAAGTACAAACCGAATGTCCTAGAATGGTCGTTGGGATTCATTCAAATGCCTCTTTAACCTGTGAGAATTTCCTAAAGCTATTTTGTAAATTCTTGCAACTAATTCTCTTCAGTCTACTTCAGCACTACAATGGCTCCCAGCAAGACTGTTTGGTGGTAACATAAGGACAAAGGCTGCCTCTCTTAGTAACCCTCTGCTTTAAATGAGGCTACCGTTGGAATTATAAGAGACTGATGGTAGACCAGAGCTTTATACGTCTGTGTTGGTTTCTATTTCTGACTCTCAAACAACTTTTGCTTCAATAATTAAGCATGAAGGGGATTCTCACGAGAAGCCCAGCAATATTTTAAAACTGTGTCCATAAAGTGTATCGCTGCCTCAACAGTGGCTGGGGTGTTCTGCAAATTTCAAAGCTTCACATGTGGTCTAAGGAGCTCCGAGGGTCTACAGGACACACAGGCATCTCAGTGGCCCCTGGTACATGGCTGAAGCTTTTGTAATTTACTTTGGTAATATTTGCTCTCCGGGGACACTTCTCATAAATGTGACAAAATCACTGTAAACACTGGAGAAAACCTACTTAGAACTGAAATCTTCATGAGCCCCAATACAGACTGGGACTATGTGCTGACTGTTGTTTGTACACTCAACTTTTATTTAATAAAACAGAGTATCACCTTTGCATGGAAGATTGAATTTGCTGCTCTAAAATATTTGTTCCATTTATGTTAAAAGTATGAAGAATTTTAGCTATAATTGTTTATAGACTCATTATTATAACTTGATGTACTGTTTAGATGTTTGAAACTGTACTCATCACTTGCTGCTGCAGTTATCTCCTGCTACTTTTAAAATCCTGTATTCTACATCGTGACAGAACTTTTTAAAACTAGCCTAGTGCACAGACAACTGCGAGAGCTCTCTGTCCCCGCCAAGGGTCAGATGCCTCTGCGCTCACCAGTATCTGCTTCCCTACGGCTAGTTCTCCGATGGGTTAATTACAGTGTCAGCTCTCATCTGGATCCAGCTGGCCACTTCCTCCAAATGTAGCGTAAAGACCACAAACTTCTAGAAAATGCATCATTACATGATAAAAAAAAAATCACTAAAAAATAACAGGAAAAAAGCTTCTACTTTCAAGTAAGACTGTTAAGCTGTTGTTTTAAAACTTGATTTTTTAGTAACACCTAAAAATTAGTCAGTTCATTTGATCATATGAGCAGAATAGCTCACTAAGAAGCGTAGTGAGACGTTACCTTGGTCTAGTTCAACTGCCTGACCTGGGGCTATTTTTAAGTCACTTCAATCCATGCTGTTCTAATACATGGAAAAAAAATACGGTTGTCACTCAACAGCAAATAGAATGGACATTAAAAAGGTGGATTTTATTGATGAGATGTGGGGCAAGAATGTATTTTCCAAACTAGAATCAGGGGTGCATGCCACGTTCTCTAAGACAGTAACTAGTAAGAGTGTCTTAAACCAAGCTGACACACGAAGCGTCTCTCGGCCTGGGCACCCATGTGTTTGTTAGCTTTCCCACATTGTACCTTTTTTAAAATGGAATTTTTGCTGTCGCTGTTTCCTCTTGTCCACTTCCTCCATTTTCTCCAGCTCCCTTCCCTGCTGTCAACTGCAGGACCTTTCTTTTGACTGGGTGGCGCAGCCTTCTTTGAGGCCACTGTTTAGGGCACAAGTGCTATTAAATGGTGCGACCAGTATATTCTCCAATCCGAAAGGCGATACACATCATCTTCACAATGTGTCTCACCTTCATTAGACAAGAGGAACGGAAGTCCCAATAAGAAGACATCCCTCACACCTGAATCTCTAAACAGGAACAAAGTGCACTGGACCCCAGGCAGGTGCCTCTGGAGAACAGACATAAGACAATGTACCTCTCTTGGCTTTTCTCTTCCTCTTCGTCTGAGTCTCTGTCAGAATCCTCTTGCGTCTTGATTTTCTTCTCTTTGTTCTTTGGTGTGCTTTTCCTCCCGAGCAGCAGCTCGTCTTCTTTCTTCTCTGCTGGGTCGTCATCGTCGTCGTTGTCGTCATCATCATCTGCATCCTTATTTTCTAAATCATCTCTGATGAATTTGTCTTCAATTTTCTCTTCCTCTATTTCCTTTTTAATACAATTCGCATCTCGAACAATTTTCCTTCTCCCCTAGTAGAGGAGATAAAAGCTTTAAGAGAGGTAACACTACAAGAAAGATACCTTAGAGCTTCCTCTGAAGCCTCCACAGGGCTGACTGTGCTGCTTCCTGGCTTGAGATCAGAATCTGAACAACACACAGGACTATTCTCCTCCATTTGCAAGTAAAAGAATAATCAATATAATCTCTTAGTTATGTCCAACACTACCATAATCCCCGGACACATAATCCCCAAGGAAACTCAGTTCCCCTGGAGCCTGAAGTGGGGCTCAGTGGGAGGCGCACCAGCGAAGCTCTGGCTCTGGCCCCCGCACCCCACCTTCCCCCCACAAGATCTTGGCTCACAACATTGTTTTATTCTGTTTTGTTCGGCAGCTCTGCACATGCTTAGCAAGTGTTCTCCTCCAGGGCTCCATCCCTAACTCTATACTTGTTAACTATGATAAGAGAGTTTAAATGAATCATTTAAATGCCAGAGAGAATTTCCTACTAGTAATGTTAGGCTGGTAAGATGGCTCAGAGAGAAGGGATGTACTTGCCACCAAGCTCGATGACCTGAGTTCATGACCTGGACTCACGCGGTCATGAAAGCAGAAAGTGATTTGTTCTCTGACCTTCACATATGTACACTTGCATGCGCGCACACACATACACACACGCGCACACACACAAAGTAAATGTTTAAAGAAATGTTTAAGTTACTAATAATAATCTTCATAAATCTATCCCCTACCTTATGGCCTCTTTAAAGGTCTATGATCTTCAGTCATATCATGTATTAAAACAAAACTTAAATATCAATATATTTTACTACAATAAAAATCAAGTATCAGGGGCTGGAGACATGGCTCAGCGGTTAAGAGCACTGACTGCTCTTCCACAGTTCCTGAGTTCAATTCCCAGCAACCACATGGTGGCTCACAACCATCTGTAATGAGATCTGATGCCCTCTTCTGGTGTGTCAGAAGGCAGCTACAGTGTGTTCATATACATTAAATAAATAAATAAACATTAAAAAAAAAAACCAAATAACCAGTATATTTATGTGACTCTGCTTTAAGGGCCTACTGGCATCAGTATCTAAGAAGTGAGCTTTGGTCTAGAGAGCTAGCTCAGCGGCTGAGAGCAATGGACACTCTTCTACAAGGCCCGAGATTGGTTCTGAGCATGACTTATCAAGTGGCTCGAAACTGCTTTTAAGTCTAGCTCCAGGAGATCTGACATCCCCTTCTGGACTTTGAGGGTACCCACACACAACTGAAACAAACATACATGACAAAACTAGCTAGCTAGCTAGCTAACTGAGTGAGTGATTTCTCTGAATAAGTACCAAGATCACTAATGGGGTTGCAGTCCTGTCTCGGGAAGCCTCTACCAAGCATCTTGCATGTCAGCTGTGACACCGGAACCATTTCAAGATGTTGTAAATTTCCCCTCAGGTCAATCTAATATGACGACTCCCCTCCTCTACTTGGAATTGGGAAGGTGGTTCAGCATCAAAGAGTGTGTGCTGAGCACACATGAGACCCTGAGTTCAAAGTCCCGCACATGCACCCGCAGCCAGTGTTGGGGGTTAGGGGACCGGGATGGGGGGGGGGGCGCGGAGGGCGGGGATGGGACGGACAGCAGGCCTCGGGAACCGCTGGCCACGGGCCACCTCCAAGCAGTGAGAGACCAGGTTTCAGAGGACTAAGTCAGTAAGAAAGAGAGCAGGACTCCCGCATCCTCCCATTTGCAGAGATGTGCACACACAGCACACAAATACACGTACACACACTCTAACAGGTCAGCGGGACACGGTAGAGTTCACCCTTATCATTCCAGCACTTGGAAAATGGAGCCTGGAGTGCCAAAAATTCCAAGCTACCCATAGCTACAGAGAGAGTTGGGTCTAGCCTGGGCTTTATGGGTCCCTCTCTAAAACTAAAATTATGGAAATAACAAAACTTTTTTTTTTTTTTTTTTGGTTTCTCTAGACAGGGTTTCTCTGTATAGTCCTGGCTGTCCTGGAACTCACTCTGTAGACCAGGCTGTCCTCGAACTCAGAAATCCGCCTGCCTCTGTCTCCCAAGTGCCACTACGCCCGGCTTGAAATAACAAAACTTTAATTAAAAAAAAAAAAGATTTTACTTATTAGATGACAGTCAGTGTAAAAATAGGATTTCTGGGGGCTGGAGGGATGTCTCAGTGTCTCAGTAGTTAAGAGTACTTAATGCTCTTGCAAAGGACATGAATTCAATTTTCAGCACCCATAAGATAGCTTAAAAACATCTATAACTCTAGTTCCAAGAGATCTGGAGCTCTTTGCTGGCCTCTGTAGGCTCCAGATATGCATTTGATGCACAGACATACATGTAGACAATCACTGGCACACATAAAATAAAAATAAGGGATTCTGGACTTTGGAGAGATGGTACTGACTGGTCTTCCAAAAGTCCTGAGTTCAACCCCCAGCAAGCACATGGTGGCTCACAGCCATCTGTAATGGGATCTGAGGACTCTTCTGGTGTGTCTGAAGACAGCGACAGTGCACTCATATAAATAAATAAATCTTAAAAAAAAAAAAAAAAAGAGCCGGGTGGTGCGGTGGTGGCGCACACCTGTAATCCCAGCACTTGGGAGGCAGAGGCAGGCTGATTTCTGAGTTCGAGGCCAGCCTGGTCTACAGAGTGAGTTCCAGGACAGCCAGGGCTACACAGAGAAACCCTGTCTCGAAGAAACCAAATCCAAAAAACAAACAAACAAACAAAAAAGCCCCAAAACTCTTTTTTTTTTAAAAAGGGGGGGAAAACCCAACAGGATTTCTGAACAACTACAAGAAAAGGTAAATTTACCTTTCCTTCCATTAAACCCAACAACTAAGATACAAAGGAACGGAGAGCCAGGCATGGTAGTGCATGCCGTTAGTCCCCACACTCAGGAAGCAGAAGCAAGCAAATGTCTGTGACTTTGAGGCCAGCATGGTCTAGGACAATTAGAGATACATAAGAGACAGACAATGTCTCAAAAACAAAACAAAGCCAAAAAACAAAACAAAACAAAAAACCCGGAAATCCCTTGATAGTGTGACAACCCATAAAATGCTGAGTCATGCTATGTGGCGATCCCGGGCATGGGTCAGAACAGTGAATGGCAGGTCTTCATAAAACTTTAATCAATGGAGAGGAACACAGGGAGCGGAGGTGAGGGAGATGGGAAGATAAAAACCAATGTACGCACGAATAAAGCTGTGCACTATGCTATGCACAGACTTACAGGGAGCACGGTAGAGTGGGAGCACAGGAACCCCTACAGGTAATTCGTTCAACTACTTAACGAGCACATGCTTCTTTAATCTAGAGGCCTGGGGTCTCATCAACGAGCAAATCAACACTCATCCTTGCCTTCATGGGATGCAACTTTAGTACAGAGAGAGGAAAAGAGGTCAAATCAATTCAGACTGAGCAAGTACAACCAGAGAAGAGGAGGGAGAAAGGAGACAGGACGCAACTGCAGGCAGCAGCCGGTGCAGCCGGTGCAGCTGGTGCAGGCTTCACTGGGGAGACATCTGAGCAAGAAACCTGAAGAAGAGTGTGTGGGACGGAGCCAGACAACAGAGACTTGAACAGCCAGTAACAGAAAGAGGATGAGTGTGTGTGTGCATGCCTGTGTGAGTGTGTGTGTGTGTGTACACACGTATGTGTATGCATGCTGTTTTTGTCTGTTTGGTTTGGTTGGTTAGGACAGGGTTTCAGGATATGGCTCCGGCTGGCCTGGACAACACTATTCACCCAGGTGGAACTCACGCGGGGCCTCTTGCCTTGGGACCCTGAGTGCTGTGATCAGAGGCGGGAGCAGTCGTGCTGGGAGAGGAAGGGGGGGGGGTGCTGAGCACTGTCTGTAGAGAACGCTACAATAGCCTTACTAAATACTGGAACATGAACCAGGTTTTCTACACAGTTTGCACATAAATTAAAATGTCCACAATAAAATGTTTAAACTAACACTTAAAGCAGATAAAACCACAAGAACTCACTCTTGGCGACTTTAGTTCCGGGTCTTCTCTGTCGCTCTCGCTGTTTGAGTCCGTATTCTCCTCGGGCTCCCTCTTCACGTCCACTAAAGGCATTTCTGGGGCCACTTTTAGAGCTTCGTCCATTGATTCTTCAAAGTCTTTTTTTTCCTCTTTTACTTTTGGTTCATGGTGATGAATAGTTCTGAACTGAATATTTGCAGAACGGCAGTACTCCTCAAAACCATAGAGATATCTAAATACACAATATTTCATCTTAAGAAATCTTAGTCTTTGCACTGAACGTGAATATTAATTAGGTAAATAGTAAAATCTGAGCCATTTTAAAAGTATTCTTTGTATGTTAGTAAATGCCTTTGATACAATCAAACAAAAAAATACCATCAACTAAAATTTTATCCTGAGAACCAGAGTCTGAGCCTCCCCCAGCACTGTTCTAGAAGACCAGTTCTCAACCTGCAGGTCGCAACCCCTCTGGGGGACACCCACCCTTTCACAGGGTCACATCAGAGATCCTGCACATCAGATATTTACATTATAATTCATAACAGCAGCAAAATTACAGTTATGAAGTAGCAAGGAAACTAGTTTTATGGTTGGGGTCACCGCAACCTGAGGAACTGTTTTCAAGGGTCCCGGTGTCGGGAAGGCTGAGGACCACTGCTCTAGAACATGCATACAACCAAAACTACAGCGGATGAGTGGATCTGAGACGATGAGCACTCCTGCGTCTCGGACTTTAGAGAGGAATGAGCCACTCGGGGCGCAGTGGGCTAGGACTCAGGATACTCTCAGGCCCACAGGTCTGCTGGCTTCTACTTTAATATGCACTGCTCTTATTCGCAGTGTGGAAGCATTAAAAGAAGCTGTTCACTGTAAATGATTATTTGGGGGTGGGGGCAGAGGTGGGGGTGGTGCTATTCAAGACAGTCATTTTCAATGTAGCCCTGGCTGTCCTGTAACACACTCTGGTAGACCAGGTTGGCCTTAAACTCAGAGATCCTCTGCCTGTGCTTCCCTGAGTGCAGGGATTAAAGGCCTGCGCCATTACCGCCTGACTTATTTTTTTTTACTGATTCCTTTTGAATTGTGCATCATACACCCCAATTCCACTCACTCCCCGTCCCTTCACATCTACCCTCTGCCCTTGCAACCTCCCCACAAAAAGACAAAATGAACAAAACCAAAACCAACCAAACAAAAAAATCTTGCCAAGGAAGCTGTATTATGTAAGGTGTGTCATACAATCTACCCTTTTCCCCGAACCACTTTACTTGTTAATATTTATTCTTTAATGAAGCTGGACTACTTACTTTCTATAAGCAGTTTTTACATTGTAGGAAGCAGCTGAATTCAAAATTGGAATGCCAAGGTCCATATAAATTTGCTTCCATACAGCACCACTGTCAATCTGGAAAATGAAGATTTCTGTTAACAACTGTCAGAGGAAATAATCGTTACACTAGCATTCTGTGTTCTTTAAGAAAATGCGTATGTCAGTGCAGCAGTGAGAAGCCAGACCTCTCAATGCGCACGCACATCTTTCTGAAGCAGTGGTGTACTTACATTGCCGCATCCCCCCTGATGATAGACCAGTCTAAAGAGTTTGAAGAGATTGAGATCTTTATAGCCCAAAACAGGTGGTTTGTTGATTGGAGTACCTTTTTTAATGTCAGAAGGAAAAAAATAAAGCATTTAGTCAAATGAAAAATACTAATTTGAAAGTAAAGATAATGACTTCTAATTCAATAAAATTCATTCACTGAAGGTATACATTTAAAGGTCCTTAAACCACATAAGACACACAACACAGTCTTTTTTCCTTGTGTTCTGTATGGAGTTCTGTGGGCTCTCTGAAACTGAGGAGTTGTGCATGTCTACAGTAAATCAAGTTGCCTCTATGCTTAAGAAATGGTTAAAATTAAATTTAAAATTTGAGACTGCTGGTTGTGGCCCAATGCAGCATAAGCAAATGAAACAGGGTGGGCTGTAACGCCGTCCTTGCTGCGGCTCTGTGCAGGAGTTCTCAAAGCCACAGAATGTCTAGACACAAATTACCCAAAGACTTTCTAGGACTAAAACCTGCTAGAGTGTGATGATTTATAATGGTTCTCTTTCTACCTCTACTGGAAATCCTATCCCACTCAGAAAGAGGCTGATGTCTGTTATCTTCAGCTCAAGGAGAACAAGGATCCGGTGAGTTTATTCTCCATGAGCACTTTACCATGGTAATAAATTACTATGCATCTGAGGTTCTGAGTTTAATTGCCAGCAAGCACGTGGTGGCTCACTACCATCTGTCATGGGATCTGATGCCCTCTTTTGGTGTGTCTGAAGTCAGAGACAGTGTACTCATATACATAAAATAAATAAAATACTATGCAGAGTAATGTTATAATTGGTCACTTTTTAAAACATTTTTTAAACTTATTTAGTATCTAGTGTTCTACATGTATATATGCCTGCACACCAGAAGAGGACAACAGGTTTCAAGTTATAGATGGTTTTGAGCCACCGTGTGGTTGCTGGGGAGTGAACTCAGGACCTCTGGAAGAGTAGCCAGTGGTCTTAATCTCTGAGCCATCTCTCCAGCCCAATTGGTCACTTTTTATTTCTGACTATTTTAATCTTTTTACAAATACAAGGTAGACCAAGTATAATTATATAAATAATGATTTCTACATATTCTACTTAAAATAGCTTGTTTTTACTCCTCTAACTGCCATCAGGAATAACTGACTCATAGGCTTCCATTGGAATACAATGCACTCCTAATCGGTGGAAACAATGCACATGCCTAAAAACAGAAAGTCATTAAGAACAATGTACCTCTGTCTTCCATAAACTTATAAAGCTGTTGGAGGAAGTTGTCCCTCTCCTCAGGATCGAGCTCTTCCTCAGGCTGTAAAGGCAAGCACAGGGACCACAAAGAGATACAGTGTTATCACTGTTGGTGTGGACCCTTGGTGGTCACATTCTGATGCTTTGGCTTTTTTGCTGTTCTGGGACTCAAACTCTAGGCCTCCCAAATGCTGGGAAAGTGCTCCACCACTGAGTTCATCCCCAGCCCTTAACCACATGGGATAACATAGACCTGCTGCAACTGTAGGCCAGTCTCCAGTCTCCACCCTTGGCCCCCAGTCCACTATGACCCTGCCTTGAGTGCCACTGAGGATTAACAAGAGTCAAGAGAGAGATTCCAGAATGGAGCAGGAGGACTGTTTTTACTTATTTGACTTTATCTGGGGAGAAACAAAAATATCATATGGCCCATACAAATATATGGGAGAGACAAGCACAGACAAGCACAATAATGACAAAAATATTTTTATATAAAACAGTATCACTGGATGAATATAAGCTAAGGCTGTAATGTCAGTGGCAAAAGTTTTTTGTTTAAATGAGACTTTTTTTTAAAATTAATTTTAAGTCATTTAAGTAAATCATATAAATTGTACTTGGTCCAGACTTCTCCCCCAGCCTGCTTTTCTCTATTGCTTTCCTTGGTCTGTATTTGCTACTGTAACTCCTTAAAGCATTTATAGACACTATCATGTCACAGTGTCAAAAGGATGGATACTTCTTACCTCTGCTTCAAAATAAAACAAAAAGAATTGCTTACTAGCAAAGAAAGTTGACACATAATTACTTAGTTGTGTGTGTGTGTGCTCCAAAACCCACCAATTTAAGTGTTCCTATGTACTAATTATATAAATCTAGCAGTGTTTTCATATAATATTATTATGGATTAAAATAAACTATCCTTGGGCTGTCAGGATAGGCTGAGTGGGTAGCCACCACTGATATGCTTAATGGCCTGAGTTCAATCGCTGGGTCCCTCGTGATGGAAAAAAAGAATTGATTCCCACAAGCTATCCTCGTATCATCACGCACATGCCAATCCACATATGTATATACAATACATGGCATAAAAATACAATATCTGTTGGTACATTATCTATAAATATTTATAATTTTTCTGATTGTTTTGAGATAGGGTCAATCAGGACAGGCTAACCTCAAGGTGAGGACGACCTTGAACTATTGGCCATCCTGCTGTAACGGGCTACGTGCTGAGACTGAAGGTATACATCATACTAAGTTACAGAAATTATTTAACATACAGCAGTACTATGGAAAAATTAATAAACCACAAATGTTTCTTCCATTTAAAGGATCATGTCTTTAGAAGATACCTTTCCTATGGTTCTAAAAGAATAATCCAATCTTTTGCCTTTTAAGAACCATATTCAGATGAGAAGCAATGTTCAGGCAATAAATATTGATTATTCAGGGTCTAGAAGGCAACAGGCACTTTAAGATCATGCTATCCTTTAAGAAGTTTAATAGCTAATAGTATAGCCAGAACCAATGAACATATAGTAAATTAAAATATATAATAAAATCTAGGAGGCAGGCAGATCTCTGAGTTTGAGACCAACCTATACCACACAGCAAGTACTACAACAGCTAGAGCTACTATCTCATAAAACCAAATATAAATAAAATAAAAGCTGTTCCCTAATGTAAGCAAAGAGAAATCAACCCACTAACTGCAAACACGGCACAGATAAGGTTGTGCTGAGCTATGCTAAGTTCTTCAAGGTTGAGTGTGTACTTTACAGGTTAAAGACTGATGGTTTATTAAGTCAGTGGATAATAAAGAGTATTTTAGGCTCCGTGAGGAACAATGCCACAAATTTTTAAGTCCAGGTACAGTTCTAAGATATAAAAACAAAATTAGTAAGAAATTCAATTTACATATACCTACTTTCTTGAAAGAAAATGTCCACCACAAATAAATAAGTTATAAACAAAGTTTAAATTTACCTTAGCTTTTGCAAAAGCTAAAATTCTTAAAGAATTCCTCACTAGAATTTTTATAGCCGTGTTACATGCACAGCTATAAATGCCTCCCGTCTGGGATCCAGAGCTGCTGCTGCTGCTGTTGCTGTCACTGCCCAGGTCTTCTGGGAAAGGGCAGGAAGAAGAAAGGTAGACGAGTCTCTGAACTGAGACTTCTTCCCTTCAGGTAAGCAAGAGTAACTATATACTCAGTAAAACTGCCAAAGCCAGAAGGAGGATCTTACAGCTCTAGAACGCTGTCTACGGGTGAATGGGTACTGTTATCTATACTCTGCATAGTATTACAAGTGGTTGTTTACACTACCAGGCTCTGATCTTTCTGACATGAGGCATTATGTCTTCAAATTAAGTTCGAGTGTTTATTAATAGTTACATCATCGCTCAGGAGCTGTGCAAGAGCACTGAGACCACGTGGCACCTTCTCGTTTTGCTGCTTTGATTCTGCCGAGCGTGTGGACAGACACAAGAGGCCAGCGCCACACGATGTAGCAAGGGCCCGGTGTGGGACTGCGAGCTGCATGACCAGTTCTGCTCAGGAGGGGCTGCCGCTGTAATATTAAAGGAAGCCTTTCCGTGTGACTGGCAGTCCCCTAAGAGCAAGCTGGAGCAGATGGGACTGACAGGGAAAAGCTGCGATCAGGAAAGGGATTTGTCACAATGCACTAAAGAGTCACAACCTGGTACCATACAGATATGACATTTTGTAAAGAATTAGAATCGTGTTTTTAAAGTTCTCAGTCATGAGTCATCAATGAAATGAAGGAATAGAAAAGGAGAGAATGCCACCACTCAGTCCACAGGGACAGGGAGGAGGAGGAGGAGGAGGAGGAGGAGGAGGAGGAGGAGGAGGAGGAGGAGGACGACAACGACGACGACCACGAAGAGGAGGATGAGGAGGGGGAGGACAAGGAGGCAGCAGCTGTTCATCTTGCTTTTTTGGTGATGGAAAGATCAGCCCTGTCCTGAAGGAGACGGAGCCAATGAGGGCGGGAGAGAAGCCCCAGGGAGGGTTCTCCTGGTTGGATTTTTCTTTCATGCCTATCTATGCTGACTGTATTCTGCAGGTCTACCAATTTGAGACATGGTTACTTTATACACATCTTTAATCTCTGATGACTGGCATGTAGTTATAATCACTGTGTGATGAAAAGACATTTTTGCAACTGAGGTGAGAATATTTTCTTGCATGTTTCACACTGGCCGGTAAAAACGAAGGCTCTGCACTAAAGCCATGAAAGCCGGGAAGGGTAGGATGGCTCAAGCTGTTCTTACGATATGGGTGATGGCAAAGCTGCTCATCTACACCGTCCCCACACACATCTGGAAACAAATGCTCACTCAGAAACAGCATCTATTCTCTCGACAAATCGGCTTCACAACACTTCATCGGGGAGATAATACAATATGTCACCCTTTGAGACTCGGTCTTCTGTAATCTAGGCTGGCCTCCAATTAGTGGCAATCCTCCTGTCCAAGTGCAGAGAAGACAGACACGTGCTACAAATGAAGCAATATACATCTCGCTTCTGCTGCTAAGTGTCCTAGCTAGGAAATTGACTTTACAGACTGCAAATCTGGAAGGTATCCAAACTGTCAAAACTGGAGGCTGGCCTGAAACTTGTAGCTATCCTCCTGCCTCTGCATCCCTAGTGCTGCAAGTACAGATGAGCAACATTGCTAGCTCAGCTTTCACTGTGTCCATCCTGTGCTAACAGTGAGAAGACAAACCTGACCACAAGGCCAACAGTTAACTTACACACTCAGAAGAAGGAGCCTCCAGCAGTGTGTAAGTGGTGGCTGGGAGCTGGGAGAGACGGCGTGAGAATAAGAAGGTGAACAGGGGTCAATCCACGAAAGCCCAGACTTCAAAGGGCAGGATGAAAAGAAATATATAAAATAACAACAAAACCCAACACCCAAATCAGCGTTCATCTGATACAGGTTGAAAGTGATTAAAGGATTTAAACAAAGAAAAAAAATCTTTTGGCTAGGTACAAAAAAACTATCCCAAGTTGGTTAGAGGAAAAAATATTTAAAAACAGAGAGAGAGAGAGAGAGAGAGAGAGAGAGAGAGAGAGAGAGAGAGAGAGAGAGAGAGCGCACCTAGACTACATTAAATGAGATATTTTGAAGAAAAGAGAGGTTGCGTCAAAGACTGTTCTAATTAACTTCAAACAACAGTCCAACGACTGGTTTGACACAGCAATTTCCCAAGATTTTACATAATCCACATTTTCTCATTCTTCACAAACCGGGTGAGGAGGGTCTAATATGGGCCATGCGCCGCAGTGCTCGCTGCAGGGTACCCTGGGGAGGAAGGAGGAAAAACAAAATCCCTGGCGCACCTTGTGTTCATTTACAACATAGAAAAGGGGAACAAAAACTGAAGGGCTTGTGAAACCTGAGCGTTTCTCAAAAGAAAAAATTAAAAATAGAGAAGGTACTGGCTAATCTACTGAGTTAGTCTGCTTTGAAGGAACCATGGAGTAGTGTATCTAACTACTTCCATAGTGTGTGTGTGTGTGTGTGTCTCTCTCTCTCTCTCTCTCTCCTCTCTCTCTCTCTCTCTCTCTTACACACACACACACACACACACACACACGCAAAATCTCTTAAATATACATATTTATATTAATAAGAGAGTAGGCAGTTTGCATTTTAAAACCAACAAGTCTGTAAGAACAAGCAAAGAGTTATTTGGATTAGTCACCTTCACTTGTTCAAACCCTAACAGAGGTATATATTTTAGCAGTGATAAGAAAAGATATATTTTACGGGTGGCAAATGTTCTAATAAAACAGATATATCACAGTGCCTCAGTAGAATAGTTGATAACAACTTCAATTTAAAAAGAAAAAAAAAAAATTTTTTTTTTTTTTTGGCTTTTCTAGACCGGGTTTCTCTGTGTAGTCCTGGCTGTCCTGGAACTTACTCTGTAGACCAGACTGGCCTCGAACTCAGAAATCCACCTGCCTCTCACCCCCCCCCCCCAATGCTAAGATTAAATGTGTGTACCACCACTGCCTGGCAAGAAGAAAAATCTTTTGTTGTTGTTGTTGTTTGAGACAGGGTTTCTCTGTGTAGTCCTGGCTGTCCTGGAACTCACTCTGTAGCCCAGGCTGGCCTCCAACTCAGAAATCCGCCTGCCTCTGCCTCCCAAGTGCTGGGATTAAAGGCGTGCGCCACCACCGCCCGGCCTAGAAAAATCTTTTAAGAATATATTTTAAAATGTATTTATTACTTTAAAAATGTACATTGGTGTTCCATGTGCATATATGTCTGTAAGGGTGTCGACCCCCTGGAACTGGAGTTACACACAGCTGTGAGCCCCGTGTGGGCGCTGGGGACTGCCCCTTGGTCCTTGGCAAGAGCAGTCAGTGCTCTTAACTGCTGGGCTATCTCTCTAGTCCCCAAGAATATTTTTTTTAATATTTATTTATTTTATGTATATGAGTACACTGTTGCTGTCTTCAGCCACACCAGAAGAGGGTGTTGGATCCCATTACAGATAGTTGTGAGCCACCATGTGGTTGCTGGGAATTGAACTCAGGACCTCTGGGCTCTTAACCACTGAGCTATCTCTCCAGCTCCAAGAATATTTTTAAAGTGACTAGAGAGACAGTTCAGCACTTAGGAAGGCTTGTTGCTCCTGCGGCGCCTTTGACTCCCGGCATCCACACTGTCTGTCCCCCAAGCATCTGTAACTCCTGCTCCAGGGGACCTGACGCCTTACTCTGACTTCCCTGGACATCAAGCATGCACATAGTGCACAAACAACATTTAGGCAAAACACTCAGACATACACAATAAAATAAATCTAAGGAAATTACAAAGAAAAGGCTTGGCACAGTGACCTGCACATGTAGTCTCAGAGGCAGAGCCAAGAGAAATGTACGAGCCTGGGCAGCATAGCAACACCATACCCCAAAAAGGAGAGGGAGGGGGAGAAGGAGGTTTTAAAGTTGACCTTTAAAGAACAATCTACAAAGTAAAAAACTATGTACAAAGTTTCAAATACAAAAACAGAAGATAGTTGAGCAGGAAATGGTAGGACACAGTTGCCATCCCAGAGCTTGGGAGGGAAAGGGAGGAGGAATTCAAGGTCATCTTCAGCTACACAGCAAAGTCTGGGGAGAGCCTGGGCTTCTAGAGCTCCTGCCTTGAATACACAGGGATGGTGAGATGGCTCAGTGGATAACGGTGGTCAAGTTGCTACCAAGCCTCACATCCAGAGTTCAAACCCAGGACCAGCATGGTTGGTGAACCTTGAGACATACTTTATAACGACCTGCCTCTTCTACCCAAATAAAATGTACATAAATAAATAACTCTAAAATAAAATAAGTTTAAAAAATTAAGTTGACAGTATTTGTGTAAGGTCCAAAGGCCCTGACTGCAGTAAATTTCCTAAATAAATAAACCTGGACTAACTGTGACATTAAGTAAAGCCCAGTACACTGCTTTGAAAGAGAGATATTACATAACATGCTTTAGAAATATTTTAGAAGTAAAAAGTTTTTTTTTTTTTAAAAAGCCTCTTGTGCCCTAAAATTATTTATTCCCAAAGGGATCACATGTAGTTTCTGGTTTCAGATCTAGTGCAGAGAACAGACTGGGGGTGGGGAGGGGGACACGCCAGCGGTTATGTGCAAGCGCACTCGCCTAGGTGAAGACAGCGACTGTCTGGACCAAGGGTGGCAGAGGATAAGTGTAGAGTGGGCACAGTAAGGGGCTAGTCAAGTAGGCAGAAGACAAAGGGTTTGTGTCTGAATGGATCAGAGGGAAGGACCAAGAAAAGAATCAAGGTGCCTTCTTTCTGTGTATCTGGCTTAAGCAACTGGGTGTGGTGTTTTTATTAAAATAGCTTAGGACTGGCCAGGAAGGGAGGAGGGGAGGTAAGCTGTGGGCATACTGAGGTTGAATACTGAGACAGTTTCATATAAATGCTTGTAGTTAAGAGACATCTGAGATGTACAGAAAGATTTGGGGTCATTCTATCATTTAGTTGGGAAGTAAACCAGAAAACAAATGTAATGTCATGTCATCTGAATGGTGCTAAGGTGTCAGATGAGAGAAGACAGACCGTTGTCTGGCTAAAGGTCTCTGGTGACTGTCAGCAGTTCTGGTTGTGATGAGAGGACAAGACACACCACAGTGACAGAATGACAAGTCAGGAACAATGCATGCAACTGAGTAGCACTGACAAAGGGGTAAGCACAGACAGACAGACCAACAGACAAGTGGAGGAAACGTGAGGGCAGGAGAGGGGGGAACAGAATGGAGTGGGCTCCAGGAGGAGGAGAGGAGCTGATAGGCTCAGACTTCTGATCCAGAGCAGAGCCCCAGGGACCCAGCGCTCAGAGGGCAGCACACTGAAACAGAACAGGCTGTTGGGTCTAACGTCTACTCTCACGCAGTTTATAATCTGCTCCCACCGGAAACTCAGAGGTTTCTTTCCAAAGCCAGAGTGGAGAAAAGGTGACATTCAAAGAAGATGACTTGATTGCAAACACTGTACCCAGTACTAGTTGGAGAACTAGTTAACTCTGATCCTAAAATTTACAGGGATACCATTTCTCAGTGTTACACACATGTAAAAGACTTCCAGGAGCACAAAGGATGTGATATATATTTACTGCAAGAAGCTGATTTACAGCCTAACCATCCCACTTAAAATAATTTTATGACTCTTAAATTTCAACAGTTAACTAAACCTAGTAACTTATTTTTCCATTTGAAATGATACATACACTGTAATCATCAAGATGTGATAGCAGTACTCTCATTGAGACCATTTATTATTTATGTGCTTGCATGCGTGTGTGTGTGTGTGTGTGTGTGTGTGTGTGTGTGTTTCAAGACAGGGGCTCTCTGTGTAGCCCTGGCTGTCTTGAAAGTGGCTCTGTAAACTAGGCTGGCCTCAAATTCACAGAAATCCTGCCTTTGCCTCCCAGGTGCTAAGATTAAAGGCATGCACCATTACCATCTGGTTATCATCAAGTTTTTAACGTCACTCAAACCTCTTATATAGAGAGTATGTAATAGCACTAATATAAAGTATGATTATGTAAAACATTTTCTACACATACAGCTGTATTAGAGGGCTGGAGCGATGGCTCCATGGTCAGGAAACCTGGCTGCTCTTCCAGAGGACCTGGGTTTGATTCCCAGCACCCACCTTGTGGCTCCATTCCAGGGGAATCTGACACCCGCCTTCTGGCCTCCATAGACACCAGGCATGCAAGTAGTGCAAAGCCATTCATACAGATAGAACACCTCTATACAGATGGGTAGTGGTAGCACATGTCTTTGAACCCAGCACTTGGGAGACAGAGGCAGTTGGATTTCTGAGTTTGAGGACAGCCTGGTCTACAGAGTGAGTTCCAGGACAGCCAGGGCTACACAGAGAAACCCTGTCTCGAACCCCTCACTCCCCCCCAAAAAAATCCTCTACACAATAACTTTTTTTGTTGTTTTGTTTTTTGTTTTGTTTTTTTCGAGACAGGGTTTCTTATTTTTGTGTGTTTGAAGACAGCTACAGTGTACTCATAAAAAAAATTAAAGAGATGTCTCTTTTTTAATGTGTATGTATATTTTTGTACATAGAAGTGCTCCACATGCATGCAGTGCCTGGGGAGGCCAGAAGAGGGCACTGGATCCCCTAGAGTTGGAGTTAGTGTTTGTAAACTGCCATGTGGGTGCGAAGTACCAAACTGGCCAGAACAAGGTTTTTGCATGATCTGCCATGCTCCCGGCCCCTTAACCATCTCCCCAGCCTGCTGTTATTTTTAATTTCCTTGTTCAGTAGTCTAAATTCAAGCAAGTTGTTGTATTTGAATGTAAGCTAATATCTAAGGCATTCATTAAAGGTTGTTTGTCCAGTCTATTTAAAGTCTATTATTGGTAATTGAAGTTATTAAAATAAGCTTTGACATCTATATTACATTTAAAATCTTAAGCTTTTACTGACATTAGAGTTTTCAGGCATTTACTGTTGGTCTATACACAAAGTGATCTGGAATACTCACCAGCAAATGCCTTTACTCTACATGATCATAGATTAAAACAGATGACATTTGATTCAAATGCCAAAAAAAATGAATATTCATATTACCAGGAATTAAAAAAACTCAAGCACTTGTGACTTTTACAATAATGGAAAATTATCTTGGGTACTTAATATGGTAATCTCTACAAAAGTTTCAAGATTGGAAAAATGAGTATGTCAATACATTAGATTAAAAAGAGTAGATCTAGCCGGGCGGTGGTGGGGCATGCACCCACTTGGAATCCCAGCACTTGGGAAGGCAGAGGCAGGCGGATTTCTGAGGTCAAGGCCAGCCTGGTTTATAGAGTGGGTCCCAGGACAGCCAGGGCTACACAGAGAAACCCTGTCTCGAAAAAACAAAACAAAACAAAACAAAAACAAAAAAAAAAAAAAAAGGAGCAGATCTTATTTTTAAAAACTGACTAATTTTAATTTTTATTGTTAAACAGGAAATCTGATGCACAAAGCATACTGATTTAACCTAAAACTGGTTAATCTCCTCTTGATAATTAATCTTCTAACCTCTCACGCTTAGAAAACTCCCCTACATTTATCCAATATAAACCTAAGTCAAGAGAAATAAATAATTCCTATCATTATTTATATTCATCTGGCCTTTACAATAAATTTCCAAGATGAAAAAAATTAGTAATGTCTTTTCTAATATAAAACTTTCTTAACAAAGACATTTAAATAAGACCACAAAAATCATCTATAAGCAGCTTTTTTCGGCCTAATTATCTATGTGTTACAATTAACAATACAGACAGGAAGTATTCCTGCCCCATCCCCAAGTCTCTTCCCAAGCACAGCATGAGACATACTGCTTACATTCAAAGCCTGACGGAGCCTCTGAGTAGGAGATAAAATACTAAATGAAAAGGCCGTACAATCTCAAATCTCACTGCTCCAACTTAGGCTTAAATACCGAATCACGATGTATAAACAGAGGCTACTGCACATTCGCACTGCAGAGACACTAACACTTGTGTGATTCTGCTGCATATGCTAGGTGACAGTCTACAGTGCTAGTTAATGGTTTACAGAATGTTCCAAAGGATCGTTAGATTCTTGTAAAGCAGCGTTCCCTCCTCGTAAGAAGCCCAGCACCCCTTCATCCGAGGGAGAGCTATGATTGTACTGTAATACAACAGTTAGCCTCACTGGTGTGGCTATAGGCAAGGCCTATAATGACTAAGCCAGGTAGGCCCTGGCTCCTCAGATTAGTCAGTGCATGTCACGCTCAGGTCTCTCCTCTTGCTATGCCTGCTTTAAAGCTTCTCTTGGTTGATCAGCATGTTAAATTGCTTTAAGAATTATTCTTCAAGACAAGTTAGAATGATTCAGCAACTAAATCTCAAATCCAAGAGCAAGAAATGCAGCTGATTCTTCCCCCTGAAACAAACAAAATCTCACTGAAGAAAGCCCACTAGGGTGGCCAGAGAACTACTTTACAACAAGCATGTATCAATAGATGAAAAATAAGCATCTGAAAAATAATTTAGAATAAACTGGATACAGCATGCCTACAGTGTGTAATTTTGCTATTCTTTGGTAGGAATAAAGCAACCATGTTCACTAAATTTTATCAAGTTAATAAGTAACACATTGCAGGAGACATGATTCTTCCCACTGTCCTTATCTTTTCATTTTTCTTTGCTGTTACTTACACGTTTTAGCCTCTGCTCTGTGCATTTCCCTAGCATTTGCCACCAGCCACCCGGATGAAACAGTGCAATGTTACAGAATTCATCACTGTAACACAGACACTATCCACTGCTTTAGAGGCACCTCTGCAACTTCTTTCAAAGCTCTTTTTAGCCTCTTTGTTTAAAATTTCAGGGTATTTTTTGAGGGCTAGGGAAAATACATTCTGGAAGGGACACTAATTAAAAGTATTAGCAAAAATAAAGAGACTAACCCTTTTTCAGCATTTGGCAATATAAGACCCTAATTAATGTTCGATAAAAATCCAAAAGCTAAAGCACAGGCTGCTGCTAACAGTTCACACCCTGAAAATGTGGCCTATTTACCCTAAAACATACAACCTAAGATTAAATGCAGATAAAATTCAGACATCACATCTAATATACAAAATTTAAATCCCGATTTTTGCCAAACTGTCTCAGCACAGTCATTCCAAAAGCTATCTTATGTTAGAGAAAAATCCCCTTTACCCTCTAATCTTCTAAAAATAGATTCCTACTGTCTTTTACAAGAAACAATTACGCTTGCTTATGAGCTCCACCAAATCAGCTGTACAATCAACACCTAAAATTTTTATTTAATCCCAATTTTTGTCAACCAAAACAATAACTAAATATTAAAAAAGAAAAGTCTTACCTATGTGCTGCGTTTCCTTTCAAATGCAGAAGGGTCAGATTCCCCTTCTACTAGTGCAGGGTCTGGCCATGTCAGTCTGACTGGCAAAGATCTGCTGTCCCTTCCGAGGTCACAGCATCCGCAGGGCTATACAGCACTACTTACATTCTCTTCCACATAAAAATCAGACATTACATGAAAGGAAGAGAAAGACAGCCCATTTCAAAGCAGCTGGCAAACCTCCACTGGCAACCTGCCAAGCCTCAGCTAAACCTTCCTGTCTTTCTGAGCATGCTCACTTAAAACCAACAGCATGTTACTATGGCAACTCTGTAGGCAGCCTGTAAGTATGAACCGCCATTCTGATTTCAGAGTGTAAAAAGCCAAATGCTGCAGGGGAAGTCAAAGGAAAGAAGCAGCACATGTTCTTCCCCACACACAAATCTAGCCGTGGATTCCAAAAGCTCACACGTGTGCATGTAAAACACACAAAAGCATCTCAGTTTCAAGGCAGAATTGTTCATGCTCAAATAGGTGGTCGTTTTCAATAAACTCATGCTCTTTGTTTTGCCCCTCGACAACTAAAATCACACTAGAAAATTCATCCCATTTAACAAAACACTGGTGAGTACACAGACAGCATGTGAGTGACCATGGTAACCGTGGATGGTTTCTATAATCTATAATCACAGTGTGCAGGACATGGCAACATTACAAAGAAAACAACTCATGATAAAAACACAGCCTACATTTTCTTGTATGATTTGTCAAGTTTCCACATGTGTTTTTCTTTGGATATAATTAGGATATTTACCCCCTAAAAGGTTTCTGAGTTAGGAGAACCAAAGCCTGGGTTCAAATCTCTCCACTCCACCTTTAGCTGTGTCTGCTGAGAACAGTTAACTTCTGAGTCTCAGCACACCCTGAAAGCAGGGGGGGTAACACACACATCACACACTGACCACTGGAGAACATGCAAAAAATTCCTGGTTTCCACCCCCCCCCCAAATCTTGTTGATTAACCCTGAAAGGTACTTTTTGGTAACTTTATGCTGAAAACCAGTCCTGATTTATACACTACACTATAAGCCAAACAGCCACAACTCCTCCACCAGATTAAGCTAAGAAATGTTTCCGACAAAAACAAATGACCAAGGGCAAAAGCAACAAAGTATTATTTTCATAGAAAACAAACACACACACACACACACACAAGCAACACAAGAGTGTTGACCCACCGGCTCATCTTCCTCCTTCTTGGCCTCTTTGTCCTTCTCCTCTTCGTGCTGCTCAGCCGGGCACTCTTCGTCGTCACTGCTAGAGGACTCGAGGATTTCACTTATATCCATTTTCCAGTTATCAGGAACAACTCTAGCTTGGAGGAAGACACTTGCTCTTCGAAGCCCTGAAAGGAAACACGGACCTCAGCCGCGGCGGCAGAACGAACCAATGGCCCAGAATGAAGGGAGAGGCGCACCAGAGTCCAAAGGGTCGACCAAGTCCAGCCAGCACCCAGAGGTGATGCGGGAAATCCGAGTGTTGCATGAGTCAGGAGACCACGTACATTTTACTACACATTCTGTAGGAGTTTATGTGTTTGTTTTTGTTTTTTTGTTTTTTCGAGACAGGGTTTCCCTGTGTAGCCTTGGCCGTCCTGGAACTCACTCTGTAGACCAGGCTGGCCTCGAACTCAGGAATCCGCCTGCCTCTGCCTCCCAAGTGCTGGGATTAAAGGCGTGCGCCACCACTGCCCGGCAGGAGTTTATGTTTGCTTACTGCTATAAGACAGGGTCTCACTGTGTCACTATGTAACCCAATCTAGCTTGGAACTTGCGACTTTAATACTGCCACCTCCTAAGTGACACCAAGCCTGGCAAAGATTAGAAATAGCCTTTTAAAAAAAGACTTATTTTTATTTTATTTATGAGTGTCCTGTGTTTATTTATGTGCATACTCAAGTCCACTGGTAGCATTAAATCCCCTAGAACTGAGTACAGATGGCTGTGAACCACCATGTGGGTGCTGGGAACCAAACCTGGACCCTCTGCAAGAGCAGTCAGTGCTCTAACCACGGAGCCATCTCTGCAGCCCTGCTACTAGACCCTGCTACTAGAAATAGTAACGGTCAGTCCGGGTGTGGTAGTGAATGGCTTTAATCCCAGCAGTTAGGAGACAAAGGCAGGTAGATCTCTGTGAGCTCAAGGCCACATAGTGAGTTCAACCAGAGCCATGTAGAGCGACAACCCTTCTGCACGCCCTCAAAACATAAATACTAATGATCAAATATGCAAAGTGAAATTTGTACAATTGACAAGCCAAGAGCAAAAGCAAAAACATTTTATCGGGACAGGAAAAAAAAATGCCATTGAGTAAGAGTATCATTCAAGTGTGTTCAACACGTTTTCTGAGAGGCTCAAACTCAGAAACCCAGCAATGGAGCACCAAGGCAAGGAAGAGCAAAAATGCTCACTCTGGTGAGTCACATGCAGCCCACGGGTGACGGGCTGGATACAGGATTCCAAACGGCTAATATGGTAACACACAATAGTCAGTGTTCGTTATTTTCCAAACACGGTCATATCATGAAAGAATAAACTGACTCTGCTTTCGTTTACCTGGCTTAGCACAGAGCTCGGACTCTGGCAGATTGAGGACGTCTAGTTCCTTAATGTCCTTTCTTGCTATAGAGTAACTATGAAAAAGAACAAACCAGAGAACTACTTATTAAATGAAACACATTTAAGCAATCCACATTAACATATACTTAAGACCTCAAAAGTGAAAATTAGTTTGTCAAATAGTGTTTTAAGAGTCAAAGGCTGTAAATATCCTGATCCTTGGTAAAGCCTCCGTGGCAAAGTTGTATCTTTTAACTTTCATGTACTCTTATTTGAGAGCCTCAAATTCACAATGTTTCCAAGTGTGCGCCATTGCTGTAAACAATAGTTCCAATCAACAAAGTCCTTCCAATAGTTATAGATAACACCTATTTTGTTTAATATTTCCTAATTTGTGTTAATTTGCTAAAATATTTTTATGATTATATATATTAGGGTATATTTTTCATACAGAACAACTTAAAATATGATGAATTTTACTGTTTTAATAAAATATAAATTTAAGGGAACGTTTCTTAAGGTCTTCTTTAAAATAAAGTGAAAATACTTATTTTACTAATAAAGTTTATTAAGAAGCTTCATAATTCATAATATGAACTAGCACATGATAAAATAGGAAATTTTCAATAAACATACATAATTACAAATAGATGTCTTTAATATTGCTGTCATCTATTATTTTTACATGAGATGTATCAGCTAACAGTACTAACAAGCTCTCAGTTTCAACTTGAGTGGGTCCCTTTATGGTGGGTGGGTGGCCAATCACTGTGTCCCAGCCCCATGAGTCATTACTGGGTGGTGTGGCATTACTCACAATTTAGAATCAATAAATGATCGAACTAAACACTGATCTTTTTTCACTGTGACGTCATCATTGCAGCTGGGAGAGACGACCTGGAATACAAATTCAGAATCTACTCACTCCCCTTGACCAGAAAATGAACATCCTTTTTTTTTTTTTTTTTTTTTTTAATGTACTACTCCCCCTCCCCCACCACATCTGTTAGGAAGGGACTCAACTACTCAGTCACACCTCTCAACAATAATGGGTTTTTAAAAATTATTATTATGTCTATTCATTTACTTGTGTATGGAGTAGGGAGAGCTCAAGTTTGCTGTGGTGCTCATGTAGAGGTCAAAGTGCAACACGTCGGACCTGGTTCTCCCCGTCATCCTGTGGGCTCCCTAGGGGTCCAGGTCAGGTGTCAGCATCAGGACCAAGCACCCTGACCTACTGAGCATCTTGCCAGGCCCAAGAATACGATTTTAAAAATAACTTGGGGGCCGAGGGATTGGAGCTCAGCAAGTACGAGGATTCAGGTGAACCAGGTTCTGTTCCTGCCACCCACATGAGGGCTCACAATCGTCCGTAACTTCTGTTCCAGGGAATGTGACCCCCTCTTCTGGCCTTCACGAAGGCCAGCCACCCTGCTGGTACACAGGCATACGTGGAGGCCAATCACCCCATACACAAAGAAACAAAATGAAAAAATGGAAATAAAAAATTCTGGATCTTCTAATGTTTCAAATGGATTATATAGCACAAGAAATAGCTCAATTGCTAATAGCTTCCATTACTAATAAAGCACTAAATTTTCATTATTTTTAGCATATTGGCTTTCTAGATATTTAACATACTCATTAGGTAATAAAAATTAATCATGAAATATAAGTCAAAATAGCATCACTTTAGAAATTAGAGTTTAAAAAAATCTAGAGCTTATTCAAACCTAAATAAGACATATTATTGCATTTACTCATTTGTGTGGAAGGCTATACACGTATCAGCATTCTATAAAGGTCAGACGGCAACCTGGGATCATTTTCTCTTTCCCCATGTGGGTCCTGGGGATCAAGCTCAGCCACGCCTTTTCATGTGGAACTATCTTCCTGGCTCAAGACTTCATTTTGAGCCGGGCAGTGGTGGCGCACGCCTTTAATCCCAGCACTTGGGAGGCAGAGGCAGGCGGATTTCTGAGTTCGAGGCCAGCCTGGTCTACGGAGTGAGTTCCAGGACAGCCAGGGCTACACAGAGAAACCCTGTCTCGAAAAACAAAAAAACAAAAACAAAAAAAAAAAAACAAAACAAAAAAAAAAAGACTTCATTTTGTATCCAGAACAGTAGCACTTATGGATGTATGGTCTGCTCTTACTGTTTTTTCCAGATAGCGACCCCTATAGCCCAAGTCGGCCTCCAATTTACTGCATAGTGGAGGATGACTGAACTGTCCTCCCCTCCCTCTTGCATTATAGTTTGTTTAATCAATGGAGAGTATTTTTGTTTCTTTCTTTGAAACACTATGTGTCATTAATCAGCCTGGAAATTACTATGTAGACCAGGACGGCCTCAAACCCAAAGAAGTCTGCCTGCCTCTGTCTCCTGAGTGCCAGGATTAAAGGGACATGCGGCTGATATGGTTTAGATTAGCTCTCAATTGTGTATGCACATGCATGCACTCACAGAGAGACCAGAGGCGGCAGAGCTGTGGGTGCCGGGACCCTCCTCCGAGCAAGGGGTGCTCGGCGCTCTGGTCCTCTGCAGATCACTGTGCTCTTAGATAGCTGAAGCAGCACTCCAGCCTTACTTTAAAACATACATCCCAATATGCATCTGCTTTAAAATCTGGCTGTTAGAAACCACATAAGATCTTTTTTAACAGGGCATGAACAATTTTTAATTTGTCATAAAAAAAAAAACTTTTAGCCGGGCATGGTGGCGCACGCCTGTAATCCCAGCAGTTGGGAGGCAGAGGCAGGCGGATTTCTGAGTTCGAGGCCAGCCTGGTCTACAGAATGAGTTCCAGGACAGCCAGGACTACACAGAGAAACCCTGTCTCGAGAAACCAAAACAAAAAAACAAAAAAACAAAAAAACAAAAAAAACCAAAACTTTTAATCTAGTCTTTTAAAGTTAAAAAAAAAAAAAATGCTTAACAGTGTCCTTAGTGAGTGACTGAGTACTGTAGTAGTGTTTTGTATTTTAAAAATGCAAATTAAGTAGCACATTCCTAAAGTTGCCGAGACATACTTACTAATGATACTCTCAATACTTAACAAACCCAGACTCTTGGACACTGTAGGCCGAAGCTCTATCTCAGAGACACTTGCTAGCTCTCAGCTCCATTAATTAAGTTACATTTATCCTTAAACAACATTATAGACTTTATAGCTATCATGTTCAACACCACAGAGTCAGATTATTAATTTTTTTTTGGTGTTATTAAATTTTTTTGAGACAAGGTCTCACTATGTAAACCTGGTTGGCCTCAAACTCAGATGTCTACTGGCCTCTGCTTCCAAAGATTAAAGTTGTGCGACACCACACTGGACTGGATTTTTAAATGTTCTTATTGATAACTGCTCGGTTTTTGGCAGGTCTCATCTGCCCAGAACCTGGTATGCAACTGAGGATGACTCTGAACTTACACTACTCTCCTAAGTGTGAGGATCACAGACATGGCCACACTTTGACAGAGAGAAAGGCAGGTCTTGTGGGCGCTAGGTGCTAATAACTGTCAGACTAGAAGAGTAGTTGTGCTTCTCCTCAAGAGTCGACGATGCAACAGAGGGGTAGATCTAAGACATATGAGAAAGACCACGATAGGGGGATGACGTGGCGGTCCACCAGGCACAGGACAGCACAAAGGCGCGAGAGGTGTGACAGCAAAGTCTTGAGATTTAAAGAAATGTAAGCCAGGCCTCGCATCACCTGGGAGTCACGCTAATGGCCTCCATATTGATTTCTGTAAAGAAACGGTCTTCGGAACGTTCCCGAGCACGCAGCACACATGTTGTTCTTTTTCAGAACTATCTGCAGAACTCTCTCCTGAGTTTTAGGTGACCCTTGGAAGGGCCTCTGCTTCAGGGGTCAATGACATGTGCAGCTGCATCCTATTCTCCTCCTCCTCTCTCTCACTGTCGGTCAAAGAGAATTCTCTATGAGATAAATAGACCTAAGCAGTCTTCTCCCTCCCATAAAGCACCTTCTAGTGATCATCTGTTCTTTGTTCCTGTGTATACAGACTGCCAATTCTAAAACGTTAAACATCTAAGCACATCTTTTCTATTACTTTTTTATTTTAGTTTATGTGCCAGTACTAAAAAATTACTACAACTTTTTTTTTTTTGGGGGGGGGGGAGCGGTGGATTTTGAAATAGGTTTCTCTGTGTAGCCCTGGCTATCCTGGAACTTACTCTATAGTCCAGGCTGGACTCAAACTGAGAAAACTGCCTCTGCCTCCTGAGCACCGGGATTAGAGGTGTGTACTACTACACTGGGCTTCAAAAATAGGTCTATAAGTTCCAATATCGTCTGTCTTATGTGTAGAGCACATGTTCTTGGGCGTCACAATGAGAAGCCCGCACTTGCCCATAGTCTAAGGAAGTTCGAGCCAAGGCAAAGCAAGCTCACTGTTGTCCTCAGGTAGCACTCATTAACTCAGGGTGGGAAAGGCACAGACTGAAGACGTGAGCTTAGGCGGAGAGAGGAAGTGGCGCGGTGGAAGAGCGCCTGCGTAGCGTGCCTGGGCTTCCGGGTGCAGGAGCACACACCTCTATTCCTAGCATCTCGGAGGTGAAGGCGGGAGGACCAGAAGTTCAAGGCCATCCAAGGCTGTTTGGCAAACTTGAGGCCAGCCTGAAACATGTGAAACCCTGTCTCAAAATAAGAAAGCTGAGGCTGGAGAGACGGCTCAGAGGGTAAGAGCACTGGCTGCTCTTCCAGAGGTCCTGAGTTCAATCCCCAGCAACCACATGGTGGCTCACAGCCATCTGCAATGGGACCTGATGGCCTCTTCTGGCACATAGGCATTCTTGCAGACAGAGCACTCAGACATACATTAAAAAAAATAAGAAGAAGAAAGTTGAAGGGAGCTTATGGTGAAGGAGTCTGAGATATTCATTCACTAAAGGAATGTGAAATTAATTGATGAGGCAGACTTAGTAAAACTAGATTTAATTAACTGAAAGACTAATCATTTGTATGTGGCATATGTGTGTGGAGCATGCGCACAACTGCGTGGGTGCACACGAATGTGCGGGTGCATGTGAACACGTGCATGTATGTGAACGAGTGGATGCACATGGGGAAGCAAAACAAGGGAACAGCTGTCTTCTGTCACTCTCTAGACGATGCACTGCCCTGAGACAAGGCCTGGCACTTAACTGAAGCTTGCCTCTGGCTGGCTGGCTGACGGCATGCTTTGAGTCCGCTGCCTCTGCACTCAACCCCAGGCCATGCCCGGCTCCTGACACAGGCTCTGGGCCCTCCAGTTCTCCTGCTTGCAGGGCAAGAGCTCTTACCAGTGCGCTGCCACCCCACCCCGCCCAAGTGTCTTGTTTTGTTTCTGAGACCAAGTTAGTCTCCACCTCCTGGGCTGAAGCACACTTCCTGTTTTGGACTCCGGAGAAGCTGAGACTACAGCCCTGCAGCACCACGTCCAACTACATTGTGGGGATTACTGTGAGATAATCAACTATTTTTAAATGACCCTTCCTAAAAACTTAGTTCTAGGTAATTAGTCTGACTGTAATAAAGAAAGAATTAAGAAGCCAGATGTGGTGGCTCACACCTTGATCCTACAATTGAAGAGACTGAAGCAGGAGGATTGTTATGAATCTGAGGCCAGCCCGGGCTACACAGTAAGTTCCTGGCCAGCCTGGACTAGAGAGCAAGACAACCAAAACAGCAATCAAAAGTACTGAGGACTCGCCTACAGGAACTGAAGCTGTAAGGCAGCAACAGGGCAGAAGGAAGAACACACCTGAGGGGGAAAAAAGCCGAAAGATGTCTACAAATGATAGATAAGACTGGAAAACCGCCAGTGTGAGTGGGCCTGCCTTAATTTTTAAACTATTACATCGTCATTAAGTTTATAATACTTCCAAAATATTTTGCATAAGTTTTTAACACTCCATTTTCAACAACAGACACGGGTGACTAATTTTGCAGTGAAACTTACCAACGCAGGGTACCATTCAGCACTCTCGGCTGTGGATGCCACGCGTACAACTTTTCCTAATAACTTGTCATTGAGACGCCTCTTATCTTCATCTTCCTCTTCGCTGCTTTCTTCTTCCTTTTCATCTTCAGTGCTAAGAGTCAGGAGAGCCTGGTCATTATCTTGGGTGCCACACCCCGGCACAGCAGAGTGCTATGGCTTCTACGGTTCTGCTGGCTCTATGGCTGCCTCTCCATTCTTCCTGGGGCTGAGGAGATATCTGGACAGTCTAAGTAACCCTTGGGCTTGCTTCCCCAGTCAGTGAATGCCGGGCCTTCAGTTCCTCTGCCGGGTCAGAGAAGCCTAACTATATCCCCAAATGCACTTTTAAAAGCATACTACCTTTCTGGTTTTTAATGCCAGGGGACAAATAATGCAAGTTTAATTTTCTAGCAGGGTATGAAAATAGCCCCAAAAAGCATATGTGGGTTTATTCAGACATCTTCTTTGGGATAATTATTTACTTTTAAGTGTCCATAACAAGCACTATTTATAAGTCTATACTTTTTAAATAAAAATGACTATGTAAGTTTTTAAAGTCATGATGAATGGTAGCTAAGTAATGCTTTTGAAGCATCCTAAAGCAATTCACTGCACTATGCAGGGCTGGCTGTTAACTATTAAATGATCTGGAGGCATTTGGTCTTTTCTTCTTGCATTTTTTCCCTTCTCTCACAGACCTGTTACCTAGGAACCACCACATGTCTCTTTATTTTCTGCACTGATGACACTTCCTTATCTTTAGTTCCTTTTTTCTTTTTTGTTTTTGTTGTTGTTATTGTTGTTTTGTTTTTTTCTTCAAGACAGGGTTTCTCTGTATAGCCCTGGCTGTCCTGGAATTCAATCTATAGACCAGGCTGGAGAACTAAGAAATCCACCTGCCTCTGTCTCCCAAGTGCTGGGATTAAAGGCATGCGATGCGCCACCACTGCCCAGCTTATCTTTAGTTCTAATGTTATAATTGCTTATTTGAGTGTCCTGCACTGAAGTATCAGCTTACTCGACTTATTGAAAGTTATAATTATTAAAGACTATAATACTATTCTATGAATCCAAATACCATACTTATTAAATAAATATGCTAAGAACTTGCTACACACTGGAAAACACATACAACACTAAGCCAAACTGGCAAGACATTATCAATCCCACTGCCCTCAGTTATAAACTAATAATAGGATCCTGGAGAGAGAGAGAGAGAGAGAGAGAGAGAGAGAGAGAGAGAGAGAGAGAGAGAGAGACAGAGAGAGACAGAGAAAGAGAGAGAGTGAGAGAGTGAGTGTGTGTGTCTGTTACTGTAAGAACCGGTGCCAAAGCACATACATACAGGTCAAAGGTCAACTTGCATAACTTGGTTCTCTTCTTCCGCCATGGGAGATTCAGGAATCAAATTCAAGCAGTCGGGCTCGGTAACAAGCAGTTACCTGTAAACCACCTCGCTGGCCCGAAAGATTGTATTATAGCTATGACAACCAAACTTAAGCAAAACAGAAGGTGGAGTGAAAAGTTACAGCTATCGTCCTGCTGCAACACTGCTGATATACAAAAGGGGCCGAGGGAGTAACTAGAAGAGAAGGAAGGACAGCCTGAGAAGGAGCGCTGTGTCCAGAGGCAGCGCAGCTCCACTATCGGGGAGGAAGGTGACCTGGAGAGCTCTACGCTCGGGAGCTGAGCAGGAAGAGCACTGGCCACTCACCAAAGGGGTGTCAGCAGTTACAGGTGTGTGTCTACTGCTGTGCTTATACTGAGAAGAACACACACCACTTACTATCTAAACTGAATAACCTTAATCTATAAATGAAAAAAACCCTGAAAAAAAACCCTGCATCTTCCTGTACTCTTAAATGTCCATAGCACCAGAAGCTAACAACTGTTTATAGATTATAGGGAACTCATGAACCACAATCAATCAGGGAAATGCAGCCATGTGCACATGACCTTGGTGTGGATCCTGAAATGATGCCCTGAAGGCACCGAGGACAATAGCTAGACCTTGAAATGCTATGAAACTGAAAACTAATTATGTACATACAAAAAGATGGAAAGACAAGGCAAATAGTCTAGAAATATTAACACTGTTGAATCTTGGCAAAAGACAAGGAAACTGTTTGTACTGTTAACTTAAATTCAAAATTATTTGTAAATCAGGCAGTGGTGGCATACATGTTTAATCCAAGCACTCAGGGGGCAGAGGAGGGCAAACCAGTGAGCTCAAGGCTAGCCTGGTCTACAGAGTGAGTTCCACTAGAGCTTCAGAGAGAAACCCTATTTCAGAAACAAAACAAAACAAAACAAAAAAAGCCCAACAACAACAAAAAATTTGTTTTTAAGTAAGATGATTAAAAAAAAAACTATAAGTAATTACTTAAGGAAAAATCTTACCAATTAAAGATTTTGTAAGGCAAACTGAAATAGTGTTTTAGAAAGTGGAATTTTCATGATGTCTGTAATGGAGCAATTAAGAATGAAGTCCCCAGAGGGCCGAATGTGCGCCTTACAATATGCTACGGAAAGGTCGCACAACAGGACACAGCCAGTCTAAGTCAACAGAGGAAGGCTTTAACACCATCGATGTGTTAACCAAATCTGAGAACTCACATAGGCAGTGAGGACCTCCTTCCTCGGTTTGTCTTCTTTGCAATGACCGGCGTTCCAAAATGCTCCGGGTTTGTTAAAGGAAGCTGGTCAAGCGTCTGCAGGAGAGACAAAGAGCTCAGTTCATACTGCACGTCCCCATCATTTGCTGCAGTTCATACCGATCCCAGCCAGCCTACCTCACTCTCCGCAAAATGTCTCTCCCCTTTCAGGCAAAGTGAGGTCCGCCTCAGAGTTCTCTCATCACCGTCATCAAACACTGCAAAAAAGCAAAGGATGCCTGAGACTCTGTGCACATCAATTAAAAAAAAAAAAAAAACAATGTAAACAATGTTATTACTAGTCTGGAACTTGTGGTGGTTTGAATAGGTGTGGTCCCCACTGACTCCTGTTTGAAAGCTTGGCTGAGGAGGAGTGGCACTATTAGTAGGTGTGGTTTTGTTGGAGTAGGTGTGGCCTTGTTAGAAGAAGTGGCTCTCGGTGGAGGCGGGGCTTTAGGGTCTTAAATGCTTAAGCTACACCCAATATAAAATACATCCTGCCTCCTCCGGCTTTCAGATCAAGATGTAGAACTCTCAGCATCTCCAGCTTGTCTCCCTGCACAATGCCATGCTTATCACCATGATGATAACGAACTAACCCTCTGAAATTGTAGGCCAGTCTCAATTAAATGTTTGCCTTTATAAGAATTGCATTGGCCAGCCGAACGGTGGTGGCGCACACCTTTAATCCCAGCACTTGGGAGGCAGAGGCAGGTGGATTTCTGAGTTCGAGGCCAGCCTGGTCTACAGAGTGAGTTCCAGGACAGCCAAGGTTACACAGAGAAACCTTGTCTCGAAAAAACAAAAACAAACAAACAAACAAAAAAAAAAAAACAAACCCAAAAAGAAAAGCATAGGTCTAGGTGTGGTGGTAAACACCTTTAATCCCAGCACAGAAACAGGCATGCACATCTCAAAGTGAGTTCAAAGTCAGCCTTGTCTACAGAGGAAGGTCCAGAACAGCCAAACTTAGGCAGTCAAGGAATCCATGGAAAACAAAAAGCTGTTGAAGATGTGATTGAACAAGGGGACCATGTTCCAGACCAACAAGGAGCAGAGCTTGCCAGCTTCGGCCACTTCATTCTACCTTTAGACCAAGGATGGAATTTCCCTTTGAGACTAAGGAAAGGCAGTGAGGCCATTAATGTCAGGGGTGTCCCTGAATGGGGACCAGGAAGAATCCTGTGTGAGGCAGCCGGGTTGGGACTTTTGATGGCAGCCAGACTTGGTAATGTGTAAGAGTCAAAACAAATCCAAGTAAGGAATTTAATAACTTATCCCTAATTTTCAAAACCCTAACTACAGCATTGACGATTTTAATGTTAAAAATTTTCAGGATGTGTTGGTTCTACCACCTATCACTTGTAGTTTATTAAAAAGTAAATATTCTCAGATGATACTTAGTTGTCCAGAGAAACCCTGTCTCAAAAAACCAAAAACAAACAAACAAACAAACAAAAACAAAAACAAACAAAAACAAAAAAACCAAAGATATAATCCTTGCTTCAGATAGTAAATGCATATTCATTCAAAAGTATAAACGCGTTTTACAACAACCATATCCACAGGAAAGGACACAGACATTACAATGGTTACATTAGTGATGGGGTATCCTTCCCATCATCCTAGCAAAGGGAAGGCTGAGGCAGGAGCCTGAACAACATGATGCAGTCTCAAAATGAATACATTTAAATATGAATAAATATTACATACATATGAAATAAAAATGAATAAAATGTCAGAACAAAATAAAAAGCACGGTCATCACAATGGCTGAGGTGGTAAAAGGCACTTGCTGAGAAAGCTTGACAACCTGGCAGTGATGCCCAGGACCCACGGCGGGCATCACTCACCACAGCACCGAACTAGGCCACCTAATCCTTTTTCTAAGGAGAAGTATGGTCTCAACCTGTGATCCTGGTCCTGAAACTGTTTACTCAGGATGCTGAGACACAAGGGTCACCAAGAGATTCAGGGCAGCCTGGGCTACATAGTGAAATTTTCATGTCAAATAAACATGCATGCACACATATGCATGCACACCCTAGCCTCCCCAAACCATCCTTTCATACTAGACAGAGGAAAGAAGCCAGTAAGGAACATCCCTCCAAGACCTCTGCATCAGCTCCTGCTTCCTGACCTGCTTGAGTTTCAGTCCTGACTTTCTTTGGTGATGAACAGCAACGTGGAAGTATAAGCTAAATAAACCTGTTCCCCAACTTGCTTCTTGGTCATGAAGTTTGTGCAGGAATAGAAACTCTGACTAAGACAGCTACACAGGAAGAATGTCTCAAAACAAACGGAGTCCGCTGGCCTCTCTCAGCAGCTTCTCAAACTAACAGCATATCGAGTGAGACTACAAAGATCTAATCAGGTGGGGGGAACATCGCAGGATGCATAGATGTTTGTATAGGTAATTCATTGAACATTTCAGCACAGCCCAAAATGATTAAATCTGATATTATACAGAAATAAATAAAAAAAAGCCTATTTACAGAAAAACAGCAAAGCTAAGACTCAAGGCAACACTAATCATTCTAAGTAGACAAATGCAAACAAATATATATACCCCATGCCTCTAGAATTCCAGAAAACAGAATCCAGGGGAATATAATATAATATGCTACTAAGTATAGAAGATCTGTCCAACTGTTATCCTAAAACTGACCACCGGACAATAAATGCCTAAAGTAAGCCAACTGTCCAAAGACACTTTACTTGGCAGTCGCTTACTTCAACCACATCCTAGTCCACAAAACAGCATCTGCATGGTAGAAATACCAATTTTCTTTTTACAGATAAATATAGAAGCAGAAGGTTAATGACCTCTAATTTAATTAAAAGTATCAATGAGAGTAGGTATGAGGAATAAGTATAAAATAAGTTTGCACCACCCTAGGTAAAAAGCCTACTGTACACTAGGCTATAGTTCCCAGGCTTGCAACAAGGAAGAGGAAGTCAGAAATTCCAAAAAATAAAATCATTGGTTCCAAAAAATAAAATCATTGGTGTATATACATACACACACATACACCACAAACACACACACACACACACACACACACACACACACACAGCAGTTATGGTGGAACAAAATATTTCACATGATTACATAAAAACTTTAAATATGCATATTTATATATATACCAATTGTCCTTTATATATATATAACCAATTGTCCTTTAAACATCATTTACTTTACCAGGTGGTGGCAGCGCACGCCTTTAACCCCAGCACATGGGAGGCAGAGCGGATCTCTGAATTCAAAGCTGGCCTGGTCTACAGAGTATATTCCAGGACAGCCAGGGCTACACTGAGAAACCTTGACCCAAACAAGTAAATCATTTACTTTTTCTAACTTAGCTGACAAATCAAAATATAAAAGTTTATGGTATATTACGTGTTATTGGCAATATATGTATACAGGCCAGCATATGTATTACCTCACATATTTCTGTGGTAAAAATATTTAAAGTCTATCTCAGTGCACTATCATTAACTGGCCAAAGCCCTTTCCCTGTACTCTTGCCGGAAGTGCTAGGATACAGGCACTTACCACGTCCCATCTGATCCCTAAGCCCTCAGCCCTGCCTTCCCCAGTTCCCTTCGTCCCACCCTCTGTGAGCTGGGCCACTGCTGCAAGTGGAAGACTTTGCAGTCTCCCTGAGACAGATCATTACTGTGTGACAGCAGACCACCTTCTACCGTGTCACCCCTGATGGAGGCTTAGGTGAATTCCAATTCCATACACCAATCAGACAAAAAGAGAGGCCTGCTCTCATAGCTCTTTAGACGTAAATCCAGAACTGCCATTGCTGGATGCATAGATGGTCTGTCTATTTTGTAATCAAGGGTCAATGGTAGCCCGTGCACTCAGGAGCCTAAGGCAGAAGAACTGTGAGTTTGAACACGCCAGGGTTACCACGGAGAGACCCTGTCTGGAAAAACTAAAGTTCACCTTTTAGTTTCATGAGGACCCTCCACACTACTTTCCATATTGGTTTCCCTTCTTTACACTCTTACCGACTGCAAGCAAGGGTTCCCTTTGTCCTACATTCTTACGCAGACATCTTGTGTTTGTGATGACAGCTAGTCTAACAAGTGTGAGATGATACCTCATGACGGTTGTAACTTCCTTAATGATCAATATGCAGTCACACATCAATCAGCAAATGAGAGTCTGTCTGGAGAGAGGTGTGGTTGGGTGATTTCATCACTGTGAGATCATCACAATCCTAGATAGTACAGCTCAACACACCTAGGTGAGACTGCATGTGTCACTACCCTTAGGCTATATGCCAAGCATCCTGCTGTCCTAAAAGTGTAGGTCTCAGTGGCATAATTATTAAGTATCTAAACATTTAAGCACAGAGTAGGAACACACAGTAGAAAGGGTTAACATGGGAGGCTGGAGAGATGGCTTAGTGTTTAAGAGCACTGGCTGCTCTCCCAAAGGACCTTGGTTTGAGTCCCAGGACACAGATGGGTTCATAAGCGTCTTTAACTCCAATCCCAGGGGATCTGACATCCTTTTCTGACCTCCTCGCAGCAGCCACACATGCAGGTACAACAACCACATACATGATATCTAAGTGGAAACCTGTACAGGCTATTTACTATAGGAAAAACGTACAGAACTAAAGGTGCTTTAGCTGAGTCAGGTAGAGAAGAGTGACTAGGAAGGGCTGGGATATCAGATGAACAAACAAGGCACAGACCAGGAGCTGGAGAATGGCCCAGCAGGTAAGAACACTGACTACTCCTGTAGAGGACCCAGGGGTTCAGGTCCCAACATCCACCGAGTGGCTGCCAGTCAGCTATAACTCCAGTTTCCAGGGGATCTAATACTCTTTACTGGTCTCTCTGGGCACCTGCATGCATATGAGGCACATAAATTCACAAACACACACGCTCACTTAGGAAGTAAAAAGAATTATAAAACACTTTCAGTCATTAATCAAAATGTCATTATTTAGAGCAACCTTCCTAATACTGCGACCCTTTAATACAGTTCTTCATGTTATGGTGACCCCCAACCATAACATTATTATTTTTTGCTACTCATAACTATAATTTTGCTACTGTTATGATTGCAATATAAATATCTGTTTTCTGGTGGTCTTTGGGGGTCACGACCCACAGGTTGAGAACTGCTGATTTAAAGCAGGATTGCAATGGCTGCATTTTTCCCTTTGAGAATGTCTACTGAGGTGCTGGCTTCAGATTTCCATTACAGGAACCAGTTCAAGCTCAGCTAGTGCCACTCCAGCTTCTGACAGGGGCCTGACAACTGATGAAGAAATAGCAGGCCGATCTTAAGTTTAAAGCTGATCATTTTTCTGTTGTTCTCATATGTCATGTGAGATAAAGGTCTGGTTACATTCTTCACAGAATGTCTAGTTTTCTCAAAACATTTATTGAACACATTGCTTGTGGCACCTTTTCCAAATGGGAATACTCCACAAATACGTGGGTTTATCTCTGAGTGCTCTGCTCTGTGCTGTTGGTTCTACATGTCAGTATTCACATCAGACACAGTATCTCCATTACTGTTAAACAGGCAGGTAATGAAGGGCAGGTGAGGATGCTTAGGGGTTTAAAGCAATTGTTGGCCAACTTAACGTGTGTGGGAATACTGGGCTCAACACAGCAGGAAAGAACTGAATCCAAAAGATGTCCTTTGACCTCCACATGTGCACTGTGACACAGACATACACACATGACTGGCTAGGACCGTGAAGCTTGCTCTCCAGAACTGCTTTAAACTTGTCCTTTAAAAAAACTCTGAACTCACCGGGTGGTGGTGGCGCACACCTTTAATCCCAGCACTTGGGAGGCAGAGGCAGGTGGGTTTCTGAGTTCGAGGCCAGCCTGGTCTACAGAGTGAGTTCCAGGACAGCCAGAGCTACACAGAGAGACCCTGTCTCAAAAAACCAAAAACCAAAACAAAACAGAAAAACAAAAAACAAAAAAAACAAAACCCCAAAACTCTGAACTCAGACCTGATAAACCATTCAGCACGGCAGCCAGACACAGGACTCATTAGCTTTTCTATATACCAATAATGAACTTGCAGAGAAAAAGAACTTGAAAAATCTGATTTCCAAGGAATAAACCTAAGCCAAGAGCTGGAAGGCCTCTACAATGAAAGCCTTGGATAGCGTGAAGATAAGACCTCTTATCTTATCTTATGCAAAAATTGGCAAAATATTGTAAACACATCAATATCGTTGAAAGTAACTATATGGTCAATGCAATCCCTGAGAAAATTATTGTAACATTTATTTATTTATTTATTTATTTATTTATTTATTTTTTGAGACAGGGTTTCTCTGTGTAGTGCTGGCTGTCCTGGAACTCACTCTGTAGACCAGGCTGGCCTCGAACTCAGAAACCCACCTGCCTCTGCCTCCCAAGTGCTGGGATTACAGGCGTGCGCCACCACCGCCCGGCTCTTGTAACATTCTTCACAGAACCTAAAAAAAGAATTCTAAAATTGATATGGAAGTACAAAAAAAGATCTCAGATATCCAAGGCAATCAAAGAACAACACTAGAGGAGGCATCATCACATTGCCTGAGCCTAAACTACACTACAGAGCCACAGCAACGAAATCTGCACCTTGGCAGAAAGAGCCTGTAACAGCAATACAACAGGGCACCCGGAAAGCATCCCACACACACAGCCACTGGGTTTTTGGCAATGGTTGCAAAATATTTTGGAAATTATTTTGGAAAAAAGACATCGTCTTCAACAAATAAGTCATAAAACTTCCTATTCATACATCAAAGAATAAAACGAGACCCTCATGTCTCACTGTATACAAAAATCATTCAATATAAGCCTAGAAAGTAGTAACTGCTAAAGGAAGATAGTAACAAAACACTTCAAAACACAGGTACAGGAGTCCAACAGCACCGGAAATAATCCCAAAACTATTAAGATGATCTACATAAAATTAAGCTTCTGCAGAGTCAAGGAAACAATGACCACAGTGAAGTAAGCCTAGAAATGAAAGAAAATCTTTGCCAACTATATGCCAGACAGGGAATTAATACCTAGAATATATAAAGAACTGCAAAACTCAAACAAAACCAAAACAAACTAAATCATCCATTCAATAAAAGAGCTAATGAACTGTGCGGAATGTTCTGAAAGAAAGGACAAACTGCCAAGAAATACTTGGAAAAGTAATCACTATCCCCAGCCGCCAGGGAATGTGAATTAAAACTGCTCTGGGATTCCATTTCTCCCAGTCAGAGGCTGTCATCAAACTGTAACCAATTCTGGTAAGCACACAGAGAAAGAAGCTTTAGATGCGGGGCCTGGAGGACAGAGCACACTAGCTCAGCTGCTAGGGAAGTCAGTGTGGAGATTACGTAGACAACTGAAAGAGAACTACCCCGAGATCTGCAGGATCATTCTGGAACTTTAAGCCAACATACCAGACACACACGTGGCACATCCACCTTCACTGCTTAGTAGTCATTACAGTGGGGAAATCCGACAGCCTGCATGTACAAAACTGTGGAACACAGAGGCCAGAATTTTATACAGCTGTGAAGAAAACTGAAATCATGACACTCACAGGTAAATAGGTGAAACTCAAATTTATTATGTTAAGGGAAATAAACCATACTCAGAAAGACAAACACTATATGTTTTCTCTTACATAGGAGACCTAGACCCCAAATGTGTGTGTGTGTGTGTGTGTGTGTGTGTGTGCGCGCACGCGCGCGCCACACTCAAGCACATGCAAGAGATAAACTATAAAGAGAATCATGAGAAGGGAAGAAGGAGGCTAGGGGAAGCAGAAAGAGGAGGTCACAGACACGTACAACACAAAAGCAGAAGAAAATTATCTGCGGGAAGGGAGTCTCACACTTCAGCTTCCCAGGTACTAGGATTATGCACACGAGCCATCAGCTAAGAAGCATTTCTAATGATTCCCCCAAGAAACAATCAAGCAAATGAAACCTCAAGATTGCTGCTACTATGTATGCTGAGGCACAAAGATCGTTGAATTGGAAGCTAGCCTAGCCTAGAAAAAGAGACTCTGGACTTAAAACAAAATACCTGATGAGCTAGAATTACGTACAGTTCAATATAAGAAAGGGCTGTGTTATTAGAGACAGGGGAAAACCCTCTTTCATACAGAGTACCCTAGGAGAGAGGAAATACTGGGGATCAAACCCAAGGCCTGGATAAGCAACTGCTCTACCACCGAGCCACATCCAGCTCAAAGATCACTAATACTTTCTAGAATTTTCTAATCTACTAAATACTTTTTAGAAATTTAAGTGAAGAAAACATCAGAAGAGAAAAACAATTGGTAAGTGTTCTCTCCAATCCTCTCAAATTCACGTACACACATGCACACAGTAACTTTATGACCTGTGAGTGATCACACATCTCATTTCCTCCTTGGCTGTCTTTTCCACTGGTGATTACACGCCTTACCCTCTGATCTGCCTTGAATGGTCCACATCCTTGTAAGACTTTACTTACAGTAAGGTGGTATTTTCAGTGTACTTAAGTAAATAGTGACTTTAAAAACTTAAACACTACAGAGTGAGTTCCAGGACAGCCACGGCTACAAAGAGAAACCCTGTCTCGTAAAACCAAAAAAAAAAAAAAAAAAAAAAAAAAAAAAAAAAAAAACCAAAAAAAAAAAAAAAACCTTAAACACTTACAGAGCAACCTCATTTATGCATCTAAGTGCAAAACGCAATTATTTTCTTTTTGTTGTGTTTTTATGGTATAGAGATTAAAGCCACGGCCTATAGACAAGTATTCTATCACTGAACTGTAACTGTGCTCCTATTTGGTTATATATATATTGGAGACAGGGTTTCTCTGTGTAGCCCTGGCTGTCATGGAACTCACTCTGTAGACCAGGCTGGCCTCGAACTCAGAAATCCGCCTGCCTCTGCCTCCCAAGTGCTGGGATTAAAGGTGTGTGCCACCACGCCCGGCAAAGGTATGTTTTTATTACTTTTAATTATGAGGCATATGTGCAGGCTCCCATGGAGACCACAGGCACTGAAATCCTCTGCAGCTAGAATTACAGGCAGTTGTGAGCTGTCCAACAAGGAAAGGTACTGGGAACTGAACTCAGGTCCTTTGGAAGAGCAGTATGTCAGCCCTCCGGCTCTGAGAGCATTTTGAAGGGTTAGTTCTCTTCTCCCACTCCATTAGCTCTGGTGTTCGCCCCAATTCAGCTGCCAGGCTTGGAGAGAACACTTTTGTCCACTGAGCCACCTCAGCTGTCCCATACAGGTTGTTTTTTTATATGTGAACCGTGTGCATCAGAATCGTCCAGGATGTTAATACAAAGAGAGCTTGCACTGGCCTCCCTAGGACTTACTGAACTTATCCAGCACGGAAGAGCACTGTAAACAATGCTCAATAGCAACTACTCTCTAGAATCGACAAAATGCTATTCATGTAGAGGACAGACTTGAAATTATTCTAGAACACAAGAACAGAAACTGTGAAGATGTGCAGGCATTGCTTCCACAGTGCATAGGTAAAGTGTAATACAGGTTCTGCATGTAACCTTGACAGTTAGTGCTGCAGAGGACACACCAGTATTTGAATATTCACATAATCTCACAGAACTCTGTAGCTACCAAGCCTGTAACCTTTACCAGTGCCTTGCTTAATATAGCACACTTGGATCAAATTCATCTTAGTTATTATTAATTGTGGTTTTTAAGGCCTTAAAAATTATCAATAGTAATAATTTAGATCAATGAAAAACATATAGTTGAGTAAAACACAACCATATGAACGACTGTTTCCAGGAAGTCAAAGAATGAAAGCTTTTGAAAAGAGTACTTGCAAAGAGTGAATTAAATAAAATAGCTGGGTCTTTAATCCCAGCACTCGGGACACAAGAGGCAGGTGGATCTCCGAGTTGGAGGCCACTGGTGTATAGAGTGAGTTCCAGGGACAGTCAGGGATACACAGAGAAATCTTGTCTTAAAAACAACAAACAAACAAACAAACAAACAAAAACCAGAAACAAAAAAACATACACAAATCCAAACCCTAAAAAAAAAAAAAAAAAAAAGAAAGAAAAACAAAAACAAAAACTAAAAGTAAACCTAAAGTAAGCAAGGAAATCATAATACTACAACTAAATTATTACCTATAGCAAGATAGATGCGTAAGAACAAGCAAGGTTATGGTGCACAGTGTCAATGCCTCGGAGAGTCCACAGAAGTGCACAGTCCCAACGGACTGAGAGGAGGTTTAGAAAAGTCACTAATGCTACTCTCTCGTTATACAGAACCTCAGTACTTCTGTGCGACTCGGAAGGTTTAATTTGTATATATTGTGATATTTGCTCCTTCTCTGTGAATTTTAGTTTTGTTTTGAGACAGGGTCTCACGTACCCTAGGTTAGCTTTAAATTCAGTATATAGTCAAAGATGGTCTCCAACTCCAGATTTTCTTGCTTCTTGCCTCTGTGTTCTAGGATCACAGGAATGGAGCATTATACTCATGCTTGGCCTGGAACTCATTATGTAGACCAGGCTGGCTTTCAACTCAGAAAGATCCACCTGCCTCTGCCTCTGAATGCTGGGAATAAAGGTATCTGCTACTATTCCTGGCCACTGTAAATTTATACAGAGAATAAGAATGAATTCATTGTAACAGTATACATCATTCTTGCAAGGTCCTAACAGGAGAATCCACTACACAGATCACCAAACACGAAGCTACAAGTACATAGGCTTGAATCTACTTGGTAGAACGTGTCCCATCTTTACATTCTGCTGTAACAACTACGTTATCCTCAGTGCAACAAGTGTCAGGGACCTCTGTGCAATCCTCACTGTAGTTACAGAAATAACAGGATACTGTCTTACCAAAAAAAAAAAAAAAAAAAAGAAAAGAAAAGAAAGAAAGAAAGAAAAGAAAAAGAAAAAGTTACTTTCCTGAAGACAAAATGTCCAAGTACATAAAAACTTCCAAGTCATCTAAACCTACCTGCTTTGGCCCCCGCTGAACACCACTACAGCTTTAGCTAGCTATATCCAGTAAGTTCACAGGACAAAAGGCATGTCCCTGCCAACGCGCACATCAGTGCATTTCTAAGGTAAAGGTATACAACACCTCCGGCCGAAGCCATGTGTCAAGTTACTACTTACCCACAGTATACCAACTTGCATCTGTCAACTTGCTGATAATAGCTTCCTGGATAGATCCATCGGATGTCCGTGTTTCAACAATAGCTCCAACCTAAAACACAAAAGCCAACTTTTCTTACAAGATTTAAACATACAGACCAAACCCCTTTTACCACCTACGTGATCCAAGTAAGAAATTTCTGGTAACTACACAAGCTACAATAAGGCAGAATTTTCAGTGAGGATGCTTGGGTCTTCATTATGTAATTAGAGCCCAAAGTCCTTTGGCATAAGTAAGGGAGCTGTCACTTGTATTTGACAAATTAAAAAGATAATTTGCAGAGTCCAGGGTTCAAATCTGACTAAATATCTTTCTTCAGAGTTTGTTCACCATATTGTACTACCTCCAATAAGCTAAAATAGAACAAGTATCAAACCATAATACAACAAAAATGCTTGTTTTCTTTCATCAAAACACTGAGGATGGGATTCAGCACTTGTATTTAAGATGAAGGTCCAGCTGGAGAGAGGAACAGACGAGTTAACATCGATTCAGCTTCCAAACCTTTGTATATCAGATCCTAACCAAAGTGGTCCGTGGACAAAACAAAGACTTAACTATATAAACAGAAATGAATAGAAAATACAATATTGCTATTTGCTAAATAGAATGAAACAAATATAGTTTGACAAATCAGAACAGAAAAGTTTATATTTGGCATGTCACAGGCATCACCTTAAATAATGCAAAATTGTAAAAAAAACAAAAGTAATTTATTCAAACTGGGCATGGCAGTATAGCCCCACAGGTAGATAGATCTTTGTGAGCTCAAGTCTAGTCTGGTATATATATTAAGCACCAGGCTAACCAGGGCTACATGGTAAGAATGTCTTAAAACAAACAAACAAACTTAAACATATGTAATATATGCACATATTGAGTCCCTAAACTCAAAACAAAAAGCAAAAGAAAGCATACCACCCTAACATATGTATCTACTCTGTCAGCCAAGCACAGTGATATACCTGCAGTCCCAGCCCTCAGGAGGCAGAGGTCTGTGCTACAGGGTTAGAACAGCCTAGGATAAGAGACTATCTAAAACGCCAACTCAAAACAAAACAAAACAAGAACAAATTAAGGAAATAACTAATCTAGCTATGATTGATGTTCTTAAAGGATACAATCATTGCAATATCATAATTTACACTATTGAACATCTGTATTTTGTTTTCTGACTGACATGGCTATAAAAGTCAAGTGTATGTACAAATGAAGTTTGACAAATTAAGGGTTTTGCCTGCACTGTTCTTGATTCTGAACTAGCAGCATACGTACTCTTAAAGGGCCCTTCACTTGGTCATCTTGCACCAACTGTGTTGTGTTATCCTGCTTCAGAAGAACCTGGAAAAAAAATGACCTGGAAGTTACTTTTGAAACAATGTATCTATAATAACCCTGCAGGTGCCTCCTTAATACCCTGTGGTTTCCTCTGCAGTAACAGTTATTACACTGTCTTGTATTTATGTTTATTCTCTTTCTCATTAACTGTGAGCTCCTTGAGGGCTGGAGCCCTCTTTCATTACCATTCCCCTTAGAGTTAGCAAGTGTCCAAGCATATTACAGCCATTTAATAATGGCTTACCAAGTGAACAGAGTATACATTTATAATCCAGTAATACTATAAAAATGTAAAACTGCTTCTAGTGTATTTTATCAAGTCATAAAAGGTTTTGACTGTCACAAAATATTTTTAAAACATTTGTATTTTATTGCCTACTTAAAAACAGAGCTCTTAGCCAGGCAGTGGTGGTGGATGCCTGCATGCCTTTAATCTCAGCACTCAGGAGGCAGAGGCAGGTGGGTTTCTTAGTTTGAGGCCAGCCTGGTCTACAGAGTGAGTTCCAGGACAGCCAGGGCTATTACAGAGAAAACCTGTCTCAAAAAAACCAAAACCAAAACCAACCAACCAAACAACCAACCAACCAAACAAACAAACAAACAAAAAACCCCCAAACCAAACCAAAAAAAAAAAAAAAAAAAAAAAAAAAAGAATAAATAAAAAAACTGAGTTCTTGTGGTCCTTAAGCCTCATGAAGCTGGGCCTGGTGGCATATAACTTTAATCCCAGCACTCAGGAGACAGCCAGGTGGATCTCTGAGTGTTTAAGGTTAGCCTGGTCTACATAGAGAGTTCCAGGACAGCCAAAGCTACATAGAGAAACCTTGTCTCAAGAAACAAAGTCTTATGATATAATTAGAAGCAATTCAGTTACAACAAAGTATCACTCTTGCTCCTTCAGTGCTACTACACATACAGGGAAACATCACAGCAGAGTAAGCAAATTCTGGGTAATGGGAGTGTATGAGATGTCCTATAACAATTATATTAGTTTAAATAAACAACTAAGAGCCACAATAATATATGTATTGTGTGTGTGTGTGTGTGTGTGTGTGTGTGTGTGTTTTAAAGGTTAAAACTGTCAGTGACTCTCAAATATTCAGTGATCTACATTTCTAGTTTACAAAATTAAAAGGCTATACAAAATGAAGAACATAGTGGTAAATGGCACCCTAACAAGCAAGTGTCACTAGTGTATCTTCATACCTGGGCCTACTGACTACCTGACTCATAGTCTCTGAGACCAAAGCCTTCTAAACCTTTAGGCTTGCTAAATTAGTCCCAGAGGATTCAGAATCGTTGAGATATCGTCCTGAGACCGTTCACTTTGAGGAAGTTCCTAAGTGGGGCGACTGGCCCTGGTCTGGAGGCCCGTCCTGAGCCCTCGTGCACTGGCTCACTCATCTGTTCATTTACTCGTCCACATCGACAGACTCTGCGTGACCACTAGACAGGAAGCACTCCTGCACAGATCAGGGATAGAAATAGAAACTCTGAGCTGTCCTCTCCTTTTCACAGCATTTAATTCTGGTAAGAAAACAGATATGGGGCTAGAGAGCTGGCTCAGCAGTTAAGAGCACTGGCTGCTCTTCCAGAGGTCCCAAGTTCAAATCCCAGCAACTGCATGGTGGCTCACAGCCATCTGTAATGAGATCTGGTGTCCTCAGATCTCATTAGGCATACATGCAGTCAGAATGCTGTATACATAATAAATAAATAAATCTTAAAATACTTAAAAATAAATAAATAAAAATAGATATGTAGCTGAATAGAGCATATCACAAACTGTAGAAATGTGATTATAATAATTCTAATGATAATACGATGACAGGCACAGCCAAATGTGAAAGCCTGTAGAGTGTGGAGAGTTATCAAGGACTTTCATGAGTCATATTTTATGGCTCTACAATGTTAAGAATAGTTATATACATGAAGATGCTCTTGTACCTACATTAGCAGAGTATGCAGACCAGCAGACAGGGGCTACTGATGTGGCTCACGTGGTAAAGGGAGTCTGGCATGAACACCACCAAGGCTGTAAAAACTAGTGTGCTGCCTCAGCCTATGATCCTAGCACTTGGGGATGGAAGCAAGAGGATCAGGTTCAAACTCATCCTCAGGTGCTTCCTGAGGCTGAGACTGTCTTGGGCTACATGAGACCCCCATCTCAAAAAGAAAAAAAAAAGCTCTACAGGAAAACAACAGATAAACAGATTTCTCAAAAGTTGCAGATACTTATCCACCCGTCCTTTTCCATATTCCCTAATTCTACAGGAATGTATTAAGTTTAACTTTGTTTCCCTGGCCTTAAAAAAAATCAGCGTCTTGGCTAGCCATAGTAGCTGATGTCTAATCCCAACACTCAGGAGGCAAAGGCAGGGTGCTCACCAGAAATTGTCTGAAAAAAGACACACACACACACACACACACACACATACACACACACACACACACACACACGCTTGTGCCTCAACTCCATGAATCATTTTTAATGTTATCTTGAAAACATAATTTTACTTCTTTGTTCCTCCTAATCACTGAAACTGTCATTATCTGATTAAGAACGGGAGACACCAAATTATAGCCCAAGTGCGCTCCCACACCAGGAATGATCCAAGTAACACAAGCGCCGCACCTCCACCGCGGTATCCTGAAGGAAGCTTTCTGGAATCATTTCTCAGCTTGAGTTCTTTATTTTTCAATTCTTAATACACGCTTCCGGTTTGGTATGTAATGATACTGGCCCCAGCACTGACTCAATAGAATGACTGCGAATGTTCAAACTTTCCCTCTGGGCTAACATGGACTGCAGTGTTTTCAATGTACTGAACCTGCTGCACAACAGGAGTGACTCTTGCTCCTACTCAGTCTTCTGTCACTCCAAGTACACCAAACAACCCGGCTTGTGTTCTCAGAGACAAACAACCCAGTAAGCCTGGGCTGTCTTACAAAGCCTGCGAGCATTTACCTTGACTTTCACCAGCCTCTTCACAGTCTTGATCTTTGCCTCACAGAAGGCCCCTCGGTACTTGGCACTGACGTCAGTTCCCACTGTCAGGTAGGCAGGCTCGTCTGCCGCCTGAGGAGAGAACAGAGACTGCAAACATCACTACTGTTCGCCTTTACCAAAAGGCACCAAAAGGAACTACATCTAAAGTCATTAGAACATTGAAATTATTTGCTTAATAACAGTGATAATTTGTAAACTACACCTAAAGCAAACACCTTATTAACACTATTTCATTTTATGTATTCGTTTCCTGATGCTGTAAAAGTTGTAACTGGAAACTACCAATAAGAAAAAGAAGAACTTTTATTTGAAGTACACATGTTTTTAAAAATTCTACAGTTTAATATATGATAGAAATACAAATAAACAGAAGAAATGGATTTATATTGAATGTCTCATAAATTTTGTTAGCTTGAGGCCTCCAGGTGATTCTATTTTCTAGGTTAAAAAGAAATACTGCTACAAAGTTAATATTAACAATACACAATTAAACGTTTAGTGAGACAGATTATGAAGGTAACATCTTTTGTTTGCTTTGGGCTTTTGGGCCAAGGTGCAGGCTGTCTCTGCCTCCTAAATACTGGGATTACAGGCCCGGGCCACCAAGCCGGGCTAAGGCATTATCTTTTGATACAATGTATCTCTACACACAAGAAACTAAGCAACCTCTTTCCAAAATTGCTCGGGCTGAAGGTTGCATTTGAAAGGTTTAAATCTAAATTCAACTGATGAAAACTGATAGCTAAAGACTGAAACCATTTCTAGTTTACAACATTGATCTTCTCAATATACTTAACATAATTTTTATTAAGAAATGGCCACTTAGCTGGGAATGGTGGGAGGGGGAGGCAGAGGTAACAGAATTTCTTTAAATTCTAGGCCAGCCTGGTCCCTGTTACACAGAGAAACCCTGGGGGGAAAAAAGAAAAGAAAAGAAAAAAGAAAAAAGAAAAGAAAGAAAACATACCCTCTTACAGGAAATAGTCATGATCAGAACTATACACTGAAATATGTAAGAAACTTCCATTTATAAAACATTTTGATCTACAGAGTAACAGACAACTGCTATTTCAGTCTGCAATGCTACCTATTTCAAAAGCTGTATTCAGACAATCATTTCAACATTATAAGGACAAAGATATCAATGTTAACTTTAGTTAACTTTAGTTAAAAACTTAAAGTAGGAAACAATTTTTCATTTTCCCAAGTAGTAGTAAAGGAAGTTGTGTCACTCTAAAAAAAAAAAAAAAAAAAAATAAGAGGAAGTTTGAGAATTTCAGAAAGTAATATACTTAAGCCGAGCCAGGCCAGGCATGGCACAGCAAGCCCAGCCTCCCTGCGCTTGGAGAGGCAGGAGGATCCTGGGGTGGTTAAGCCTGACCTTGAACTGCATCATGAGTACCAGGCCAACCTGGGCTAAAGTATACTGTCAAAAGAACCGAAACAAAAACAACTATATCCTTACTGTTTTACACACACACACACACACACACACACCACAATAGTAAATACAACGTTGGTCATGCACTTTTAAATGTCAGTCTACTCAAAAAGAATAAAAAATAAAGAGGAATACTTTTTGGTACGTATCTGACCAGAAACAAACAAAGGCCACAGTATCCTAAGGACTTCTGAAGAATGTTATGAAAGCTTCCTTTCCCTTTAAGTAGGCAGCCAGTCATGTGTGTACCACTAGGAAGCTACAAAAAATACACAGAGATTCCATGTTTTAACATACATATTATGAAGACTGAACTAATCAATCTAAATACTTAGTTTACTTTTTTCCCCCAAGAAATAGACAGAACTATCTCCCTTACTCAAGCTACATAACATTTCTTTTAGAAAATGACATTGGTAGTGGAAAGGGGGAAGTATATGTTTTTAAGAAACCAAAGCAAAAAAAAAAAAAAAAAAAAAAAAAAAACTTACAAAAAAACCAAAGCAGGTCAAATGCTTTACTTCTTGAAAGGTGGTTTTTGACACTGAAGTGTTTGAAGATCGAAAGACTGAACTGATCTTTTCAAAGTGCTAACTGCTGGAGAATATTGAACAGCCTGCATTTACATACACACATACACACACACACACACACACACACCTCACCCATTCACATGTCATGTTCCTGAACGTGCTTCTTAGTAAAGAAATTAATTTTAAGTAACAAAACGCTGCCATTCCACAACTGCAGCCTCCGGACTGGCAGCGTCCAGGGCACAGGACTGCGAAGAGTTGGCTCCACTTACCTTCATCTTGACTGGTGACCTGTGGGGTTCCAGCTTCCTCGAGTTCTCTTCCCGGGCGCTAGAGCCAAGGCAGGGAAAAGGGAGACAGAGGATCAGTCCAAGGCGGGGTGAGACCAGGAAAGAAAGTAAACAAATGCAGGCGGGGAGGGGCCGAGCTCCGCGGCCCCCGGGACAGACCCCCGTCGGGCAGCCAAAGCCTGGCGGGCAGTGATTCCCCACGCGCGCCAAAGGGCAGCGCGTCCCGCCCCTGCCCGCCCGGCCGGCCGACCCACCGCGCCCCCGCCTCGTCCGCCACTCGCAGCCCCTGCGCCCCGGCCTCCCGGGTCCGCGCCCCGCCGGGCCCCGACTCTAGCGCGCGCCCCGCCTCCGCCGCTCGGCCCCCTTGGCCCGCCCCGGCCCGGCCCGCGGCGGCGGCAACGGAGTGTCACGGCGCCATTGCTCTCCTGCCTCCGCTCTGCACCATGTCAGGAAGGAGAAGCGCTCCTTCACCCGGGGGGCAGGGGCGGCGGCCTGCGGCGGCGGCCGGCGCGGGGGGACCCGGCGGGGGAGGCGCGGGGCGGGGAGGCGGCCGGACAGGGTGTGGGAGGGGAGCGAGCCGCACCGCCGCAGCGGCCGTCCCCTCCCGCGCCCGCCTCAACTTTTTGTAGAGCCCGGAGAGGCGCGGGCACCACGATCTCCGCGGTCCAGCAGCGGGTCCTCGCCAAAGACGCACAGCAGAGTTGGGGGCCGGTTCTCCCGGCAGCCCGCTCCTCCCGAGCAAACTTAGCGGCGCGGCCAGCCCCACAGCCATTTTCCCGGGAGGCGGCGGAGGCGGTAGTGCCCGCAGTTGCCGCCGCGGCTCCAGGACCCGATCGGTGCCCGGCACCCTGGACACAGTCCTCCCTGCATCCCCCTCCCCGCCTGCGGAGCTCCCAACTGCACCGGGACCCCGTCGCGGCAGCAGCTGCTCCCGCCGCTTTGCCCATTCAGCGGCCCCCGCTGACCACCTACCTACTGCGGGTGCAGAGCGCTGTCAGCTCTCCAGTCTGCCGCCCCACTGATCGCCGTGGGTCCCCGTCCGGGTAGCACCGCTCCCGGTCGCAGCGGCAGTTCCTGCGCCGGGTTCCCCTACTCGCCCCGATTTACTGCCACAATCCACCAAATAACAAGCTGTTGAGCAGACTCGCTTCTACACGAACTCCTATTGGCTGCTCATGACGCCGAATAGCTTCGGATTGGAGCTCGCTGTCTGCCTTTCTCATTGGATGTAGCTGTGAAACTTCCATGATTGGTGCGGAAAACAGCAGGTAGGATATCTTCCACTTCTGATTGGGTAAATTCGAAGACGCACGTTATTGGAGGATAGAGGATTGAGTAAGAGAGCCCAAAAAATTGATTGGAGGAGCCGACTCCGGATGTGCTTGACTGAACACTGATTGGAGAACAGAGAGGTCAGGAAGAGCAGTTTCGCACGAGGATTGGGCGGTGGCGTGTCCCATGGAAACGGAATCCAGAACTGCAGCCAGGGTTTTGCACGGGGGCGGAGCCGGGTCTTCCCCAGGCGCCTGCGCCTAACCGGTTTCCCGGCGCCATTTTGTCCCGGCAGCAGCAGCCCGCAGCTCTATCCCATTTTCTGCGTCCAGAGGGAAGGAAGCGGACTCTTTCTGGTAGGTTTATTTCAGAATGGCAGCGGCTTCCCCTTCACTCCAGGGCAACGCCTAGCGAAGGGTGGAGGAGTCACGGACTCCTCCGAATCGTCTGTTGGAGGCTTTAGGTGTCGGGTGGCCTCGGGGGTGGCGCAGCCCTGGGAGCACCGGAAGCGAGGGCGGCCATGGGAGCGACTGTCCGGCGGCAGAGCGTGGCTGGGGGGCGTGGAGGAAGGGGGCGAGGTCGGGGGCGCACGTGTAGTTTACTATGCGGCCTTTTGCGCCCCTTCACTTGGGTTGGCGAAATCTTACTGTAACCCTTCCATCCGGAATAGCTCTGTCTCCCTTTGACATGCATTTCGGAAGCTGACTTGCGGTCTGTAGACACCAGGGACCCAAGGTGGCATCCTCCCTCGTGAAGACGGAGGAGGTGTGGTTTCTAGAAACGTCTTGCGTGGGGATGAAAGAATTATTTCTCCAACTGTGAAGCTATGAGGAAACGTGGAAGCTGTGGCTTTCGGAATGCTGAGGAATGCACCTGCCAGGAAGACGCTGCTGCCACTATGACCTTAGACAAGCGCCTCTTGTCGCTGCATGAGGCGTGTGCTATACTATTTTTTCAAAGAAACTTAATGGTTCTGGAAGGAATGAAAATTTCTTAGATGAAAGAATTTTCTGGACCAGATAGACCTGGGCTCAGTCAGCACGTAGTCTTGTTAAATGACACAAAACTTAACAAGTGGATAACAGCTTATGCACTAAATTAAGATGTGAAATATTAACCCCAGTAAATTTGCCCAACTGAGTACTTCTTAATGCCATATCAACGATTTAATTTGTAATTTTTTTCAAGATTTATTAAGATTGTGAAGTGTATTTTGGTAGTTTTACTAAATCATATCTGTTCTAAATCTAACTGCTTAGTTTTGGTGATGCACGAAACTAGAAAATTGTAAACAATCAATTGAGGATTTTTTTGTTTGTTTTTCTAGAGTTGTGCTTAAGACAACAGACACCTCCATGACAACCCAAAGTATCACAGAGGTGAGTCTTTGTGTCTGTTGAAATCTTGTGGATTGGGGCAGGTGTGTGCTGAGGTTTCTTGTAGACTACAGCAAAATACTAGGCTATGTGACTAGTTGTTGAAGTCTGTTTTGTTAGTTCAAGCTTTCAAATGAGTCAGTTTAATTAGCTTCCTGATGTCGTGCCCTAGAGAAATTCACGGATAAAAGCATCCTTAATATTTAAGCTCACCCATTCTGGTGTACTCCCTTCTGGACTTTGGTCTTTTGAGACAGGATTTTGATAGACCAAGCTAGTCTGGACCTTGTCGTGGCTTTCAAGTATCCAGGCATCCAAGGATGACCTTGGGCTGCTTTTCCTGCCTCAGCTCCACAGTACGCATGCCCAGCTCTTATTTAGACTTTCTAACACTCACTGTTTTAAGTCAGAAACTTAACCTTTTCTTGATTTTGACCTTACTCTGATTTAAAAGTCTCTTGAGAAAGGCCTGGTTAGTGAGTGTTTAGGCAGGGGGGATTTTTTTTTGGGGGGGGGGTGGTTTCGAGACAGGGTTTCTCTGTGTAGCTTTGGCTGTCCTGGAACTCACTCTGTAGACCAGGCTGGCCTCGAACTCAGAAATCCGCCTGTCTCTGCCTCCCAGAGTGCTGGGATTACAGGCGTGTGCTACCACCGCCCGGCCAGGGGGGATTTTTTAAATCATATGTATACTGCTGACCCTCGCTGGTGGTAACCGCACACACATCATTCCACTGTCAAGTTTTAGATACACATAATTTATGCCAGTGTGCATGTGAAAACTAATGAAAAATAAAGTTTATACTGTATTCATGGGATTCAGAATGTTTTTTGTTTTTTCTTAATGATTTTTCTTTTAAAGATACAGATGTCTTCATTTTGTTACTTTTTTTCCTAAGAAAAACATTAGGGCCCTCAGATGTAGTTTCTCTATAAAGCACATTCCGTGGATATCTAGGGTAGATGATTTAAGCTTTAGTTTGCTGCAGTTGAATGCAGGCCCTTGGGCAGCATGGCGAGCAGGTGACCTCCAGTGAACAACTACTCTTTCAGCCCCATACAGCTTAATTCTAGAGGGCTTTCCTGTTTGTTTTTCCGTGATAGCCACAGTAAGCCACTTAAGTTTTACAAAGTGCTGTGCCTAAAAACCAGCATCAGTGGCTAAAATTTCGAGGCTTCTTGATTTTGACAGCCCTGGCTCTTCTTTGGAGTAGATCTTCAGAAGAGAGAAGCTTTCTGCAGTGGTGTGCTCGTGCATGCGTGTTTGCTCTTGTTGCTTGTTCAGATAGAGTTGCTCTTTCCTCCCTGCTTAGCTATGTTTCACTCTGTTCCCTAGGCTGGCCCAGAACTCAAGACTCTAAAGTCTCACACCTCAACTTCCCATCTACTGAAGTCTGCAGGTCTTAGCCCTCCTGCGCCTGGCACAGTTGTCATAAACTTCAAGCTACACATATAATAAACTTAATAGTTTCTCAAAAGATTTTATTTTTTATTTTGGAGTAGTTGAGGCATTAGTACCTTGAAACATTTTGCTACACAGAAAGTGACATTTAGAGTTCCTAAAAGCAAGTCCTCAGTCTTTCTTAAAGCCTCCCCACACTCCTCCTATGAGTGGATCCCATCAGGACTTTGGTAGCCTTGTAGGACAGTTTACATAAAATTGTCACCCTACTTCTTTGACAGTCATTTGACTCTTCTCTAGTTTGAGAACTTGTTTGCAAAAGGCAACTATTTTGAATCACTCTTAATCATTTTCTACTTAGTATGTGTATAAACATGAATTGTATGTATATTTGTATACAAAATAGGTGAATAATAATATACTATATCTAACAGCAATTCTTTTCTGAAAATGTTTGAACATCTTAACTTGGTCTTCAAAATTTCAATATTATAATTTATCTGATTCTTGATTGTTAATAATGTATGGATTCCAAGGCTAGGGACGTTGTTTAGTGGGTAAAAGTCTTGCTGAACCAGCGTGAGGCCCCTAATTCAACTCCCCACTCTGCATCTACAAAGCTGGATGGGAGGCATGCCTGTAGCTCTCTGTTCCTTGGTGAGTGGAGGCAGAAGGATTCCTGGGGCCTCCATGGCCACCCAGTGTAGCCTGTCAGTGAGCTTAAAGGTTTAGTAAGAAAACCTGTTTCCAAAAACCAAGTGTGGAGTGATCCAGGAAGAGCACTGACATCATCAGTCTCACCGTTTCAGGGCTGGATGTGCTCACGTGTCCACTGTGCACAGCATGAGATTGAGAAAATCCATTAAGAGTGGATCTGCTCCGGGCGGTAGTGGCACACGCCTTTAATCCCAGCATTGAGTTCCAGGACAGCCAGGGCTACACGGAGAAACCCATCTCGGAAAAAAAACAAAACAAAAAAAAACCAGAAGAGTGGATCAGCTGGGCCTGGAAATGCTGACCTGTCCTCCAGCACTTTGGAGGCAATGTGACTCCCAGAGGCCACCAGAACCCAGGATAGTTTGGGCTTAGTTGTCATCCTTGAGCTAATTACAGTAGGTGTCATAACAATCACCCTTTACTGTACCCTCTCTAAGAAAGATCAGAAGAAAGGAAATCTCATTGTCCTTGTCCCTCACATTCACAGGAAGCAGACTTAGATAAGGAGAGGACCGAGATGTGGAATGCTAGGTTATAAGTGGTAGACCAGAAATTAGAGGGTCTTTTAAATTAGTTATTCTGACTTGTGCTCATTCTCCCACAGGAATTCTTATGTCTGCAGAGACAAGTTAATATCTTAAAATAGATATTTTTAGTACATAAACTGTAAAAAATTTAAAATTTAATATAGAAAAGATTTCTGAATTGATTGTAAAGGGAAGAATAAGACTTTGTCAATTAGTAACAGACCCGGCAGAGATTATAATGCGTTATACTAATGATGAAATTACCTCATTATGGGTAGTCAATGAAGATTGGCAAAGACCTCTTGCAGTAATTTTTTTGATAGAAATTAATGACAGATACCTCAAAAGTAAGCAACTTCAGTTTATAAAAAGAACTAATTGGGTTCTTCTGAGTACAGTAAGAGGAACACCAGTTTCTACAGCTCCTACCTTTTATCTAGATGCCAGTAAGTTAGGAATTATGGGTTATACATCAGCAGATATAAGTAAAGTAATTCAGGATCCATAAACTTAAGTTCAAAAATCAAAACTGTATGCTACTCTCATGGTTCTGTTAAATTTTCCAGTATCACTGAATACAGCCACTCACTGTCGATATGCTGAAAGAGTTGTTTAGCACGTATAAACTGCTAGATTTATTGCAGATGATTCAGAATTAATTTTGTTTTTTATATAATTACAACAGGTAATTTGAAACAGATTATCCATCATATAAAATCCATGTTCAGTCTCATATGAGTTTGCCAGGACCATTGGCACCAGGAAATCTGTAGACTGGTTATTAATAGGAAATGTATTAGAAAATTCAGTTTTTATATGAGGCATTATATAAATAGTAGAAGTATAAAGAAATTTTTTCTGTAACCTGGAGACAAACCAAGGAAATTATAAAAAAAAAAATTGTCCTGCTTGTTCTCTGTGTGATCAAGCTCCATTCCCTGCTGGAAGTGCCCCTGAAGGAACCTGAGGAAAGGAAATCTGACATGTGCATGCGTTTCATTTTACAGAGTTTGGAAAGTTAAAAGTATGTGTGTTGATAGCTTTTCGGGATTTTTGTTTTGTTTTGTTTTGTTTTCGAGAGAGTTTCTCTGTATAGCCCTGGCTGTCCTGGAACTCACTCTGTAGACCAGGCTGGCCTCAAACTCAGAAATCCACCTGCCTTTACCTCCCAAGTGCTGGAGCCACCACCACCCGGCCTTTTTTCCTTTTTTTTTTTTTTTTTTTTTTTTTTTTTTTGCTTTTTGGGATTTTAATGGACTTCTGCCTTAAGTTCTGAAAAGGCTGATTTTGTAATTGCATATTTATTAGAAATGATGGCTATCTTAGGGATACCTTTAAGACTAAAACTGACAATGCTTCATCAGATGTACCTAATAAAATGTAGCAGAAAACATGTTACAGGTGTATCTTCACAATCCTTAGGACAAGTAGCTGTGGAAGATCTAACTACTTTAAAGGAGATGCTTATAAAATAGGAGGGGCGCATAGATCACCCAGAGACAGATTACATTGCTTTAATAATTTTATTTTATTTTATTTAATGTCAATGAGACAGGTAGCACAGCTGCTGAAAACCACTAGACTTTAGATACAACTTGAATAAAATCAGTCTATGTACTTGCAGGCTGTGTTAAGCTCAGAATGAAAGTCAGGAAATGTGTTGCATTGCATAAAAGGCTATACTTTTATTTCTACAGGAAATGAAAAGCTGTGGATTCATTTAAAGTTAATTAAGATAAGGTTTGACTCTGGAAGACTTCTAGAAATCTTGGCTGCTGGTGTGGAAAATGAGACCCAGAAGAACAAGAAAACAGGTGACTGGAATGCTGGTCCCCCTGTGCAGGAACAGCTCAGGAGGCTGGCTGAGACATGAGTGTCCCTGTAGTAGCCAAGGAATCTTTTTCGCTATCAGGTCCTCGTGACTTAGTATTACATGTCATCCTTACATATGGCACGAATGGGGATTTGTAAAGCCCTATTATGGTTTGGTTATTACAGGCCAAACAGACTTAAAGATTGACAGCTAATCTTTACCTGCTCAAGCATAGAGCAGAGACTCCTCTTTAACTGATTGGTGCATACCGCACATTCCGTGCATGTGTTGCTGCAGAAATGTCCCTGCAGTGTTACCAGAGCTGGGACAGGAAGTAAGGGTGGAATTCTGAGCAGGCAGAGGCACAGGCTGATGCAGAAGGAAGCAGGAGGAGGGTGGAGCCAGTAAGAGCAGTAAGGGGGAGCAGTTAGAACCACGTGGAGGCGTGGGATGGTGGAGGAGTCTGGAGAAGTAGCTAGCTGAGACTCCCAGCAAAAGACAAACAGCTTTCATTTTCTACAAAAATCAAAATTATCAAAATCTAATAACTGTGGAAATAAACTATTTTGAATAGAGTCCATTGAGAATGTAATTAGCTGACTTGTTTGGTATTTTTTATTGAAAAAATAAACTGAGAATTTTTTTCAAAAGTGCTTGTTTCCCCCCTTTTTAAACATTATTTCAAGGGCTCGTGGGCATGTGCTGTAGAACAGTGGGTGGAGTTGAGAGGAGGGCTGCTCTCTCCATCTCCCACACAGGCTCTGACACGCAGTCTCATCGGCTGAGCAGCAAGTGCCCTTCCCTGTGTCATCTCCTCATCCCTGGACCTGTGTTCCTTCTTCTAAACACATTATGTGATTCCATTTTCTGGATTGATTGAGCTCTTTTGAGAGAGGGTTTCACTTTTCTGGGCTCAATTTTTGAATAATAATTTTTATCACAGAACACTGTGTGTGCATGTCTGTGTGCTTGTGTTGTGCTTGTGTGTTTGGTGCTTTTACTCTTTTTTTTTTTTTTTTTTTTTTTTTTGGTTTTTTCGAGACAGGGTTTCTCTGTGTAGTTCGGGCTGTCCTGGAACTCACTTTGTAGACCAGGCTGGCCTCAGAAATCCGCCTGCCTCTGCCTCCCAAGTGCTGGGATTAAAGGCATGTGCCACCACTGCCAGGTGCTTTTACTCTTCTTAAAAGCCTGGTGTAAGAAGTCTGTTTTGATGAAGAGTGTTTAGGGGCAAAAAAATAAGTGTATATTCTGCATCTTTAAGGTAAAATATGGCTCAAAATTAAAAGTCTTTGTCTTTCAGAAAGATATTGACTTTTGTTGTGGGGAAAAGAACCAAGGTGCTTCAGTTCTAAAATATCTAGGATTTGTTACTTGTTCTAAAACTTTGTTTCTGTTATACAATTTTATGTAATCATTAAGTAAATGAGATTGTATGCTTGTGCATGCATCAGGATTTGTTGAGAAGTAGAATTGATTGCTAGGTTGAATATAGCTGCTTCCCATATGAGAGGTTTTTTTTGTTGTTTGTTTGTTTGTTTGTTTGTTTTTGAGGGGATTAAATAATTGTAATCACACTATTTCTCTGGGCACCAGGGACATAGGTCTTGACTGTGAGAGTGCTCTACCTGACATACCCAAGGCCCTAGGCTCAAAGACCAGAGCTGGTTTTGTTGTTGATATTTAAAGCCTACTCTGTGGTAGATGTGTGGACATCAATGTGGCTTTTTCTTTGCCCTGTGAATTTTGTTGTTGGTTATTATTATGATCACATGAATGATGGTTTTCATTCACAGATAATTCAAACTAGAAGGAGAGCATATTTCAGGATCTGGATTAAAGTAGATCTAGGTTATCTAATGACAGTCCTCCAAAGATGTATGTCTAGGGGGCTAAGGGTAAGATAATCAACATAATTAAGCATAGAAAGTTAATGTAAGTACTTTAAGGGACTTGAATAATTGGGGTTTTGTTTTGTTTTTGTTTTTCCAGACAAGTAACCCTGGCTGTCTTAGAAGCCCTCTGTAGATTAGCCTCAAACCCAGAGATCTTCCTGCCGCTTTCTCTCCAGTACTAAGATTAACGGCAAGGACCATCATAAAAGGAACATAATCAGGCAGGAACAGAGGGCTTGTAGCAGGCTTGTAATGCATGTGAGTGTATGCACAAGGTCCTCAATTGTATTTTCAGTATCATGAAGAGTTAAAGAGAAAATAGGAAAAATTTAGTGTATATTGGTGAAGGCTTTTAAGGAAAATGATCTTAACAGTCCTTCAGGTCAGGTGGAAGGTTGTAAGGATGACTGAGGAAAGACAGTTGGGAAAGCATGCCGAGCAAGAGAGGAGTCAGAAGCGTGGAGGGGCCTGTGTGGTCAGCACTAGGATCTGCTGCACCCTGGGGGCCTGTGGAGAACTTGCCCTCTGTAGACTTGTAGATGGCTTTGAGTCTGTGGTATGAACATAAATTAAAGGGGATTTTTATTTTTTGTTGTTGGCTTTTGAGATATAGTTTCACTGTTTAATAGCCTTGGCTGACCTGGAACTCATTATTGTAGACCAGGTTAGCCTCAAATTCACAGAAATGCACCTGCTTCTGTTCGTAAAGGCACTGGCCATCATACCCATCTTAAGATATTTATATTTGGCTATTTTCTCAGCTTTTATAAGTTATATACATTTTCTTTAATCCTTCTTTTGGGCTGGGTAATTTTGTTTTAGTTTTGAGGCAGGATCTCAATCTGAAGCTAGGACTGGCATTTTGCCTTAGTTCGCCTGTGGCCTAGTGTTGGAGTTATAGATATGATTCACTGTACCTGTCTTTTTAGTAGTGTTTTTTTTTTTAAACTCCTGATCCCCATTTCTGTTTTGATGAATTCTATTGTCTGTGCCCATGTCAAGAGTTTTTTCCTCTCCTATCAAGTGAATTGAATTGGGTTTGTTTACAAGTATGTGGACACACTTCCCGTGACTATACTTTGCTTCTATCAAGCATTAACTTTATAAATACTGTTAGAAGACGTGAAGCCCCTTAAGACCTGGTCCCTTCCTGACAGGACATTGACAGGTCCTATCTTGTTCACCTCTTGAGTAAAGGATAGCGTAGCTACCGTGACGTTTGAGGGTGCATCAACAGGTCAGTGTTTCGTGTCTTGGCTTCCTCTGGTTCTTAAATTCTTTCTGCCTCTTCTGTCATGTACCTGAGCCTTGAAGTGGGTTATACAAATGTCCTGTTAAACTGCGCGCTCTTAACAAGCATTGTTCTAAGCACCTGCTTAGCACACCTTCCTGAAGACCTTGGAGGAAGAACAAGGACCACCATGTGGCCTAGTCTCTGCCAGAATGCTTATCTGTGACCTTGCTACATTACCCAAGCAGCCCTTGCTTCCTCTACATTCTAGCACTTTTAGAATCCTACCCTCTAGTTTAAAAACAGCCAATGAAACTATATGTTGCCATGTATGGGAAGCAAACAAAAATTATATAAAAGGCTGTAAACCTTTCAATCTAGTCTGTGCTACCACAAATAAAAGCTGTTTTCTTAAGTAGCCTTGGTGTCCCGTCTCTTTGTTCTGATTTCCACATCTCTTGGTGGTTTCACTTCCCCTTTCAGGAGGTTGAGACCCTGCCTTGCCAGAGTAGAGACCCCTGAGGCTCAGCAGAACTTTGTAAGTCCCAGGAACCAGAAGGGGAGGGGGGTGCTGATCATCTCCTGGAACCCCAGGACTTGCCCACGTAGTCCAATATAGGAGTTGCACAGTGGCTCAAATAAAATGGTGGGCTAGAAATGCATGAGTGTGTCTGGATGAAGTCAGCTCGTTACCTGGTGACCTTGGTCTAGGGTAGCTATACTAGGGTTTCAGAACTGGGATTTCTTTTCTTTTTTAAATTATTTTATATATATGAGCATACTGTTGCTCTCTTCAGACAAACCAGAAGAAAGTATCAGATCCCATTACAGATGGTTGTGAGCCACCATGTGGTTGCTGGGAATTGAACTCAGGACCTCTGGAAGAGCAGTCAGTGCTCTTAACTGCTGAGCCATCTTTATGGCCCAGTCTGGGGTTTCTTTTCTTTTTCTTGTTTTATTATTCCATTCATTTACATCCCCCTTCCCGGTTACCCCTCTACAACCCCTCATCTGCACCCACCCTCTCCTCCCTCCGCTTTCTTAACCACTAAAACAAAGAACCTGAAATATCCCCAAGAGGTGAGCAGCTAGTAAGGAATGAAGCAAAGTTCGTCCTTTTCCCCTCTCTGCCCTCTGTGTTGTGTTTCAGTGAAGTGTTGAGAGCTGTCACGGGGATTCAGTATACCCAGATCATCCCCTTACATTGTAGTTCTTTCCTACCTACAATGTTTGCACAACCGACTACAGGAAAATTTAAAACCATGCTAGCAAAGATAATAGTTTAAAATGTAGACCAGAACCTGAGAAGCCTCTTCTGAAGAATTAATTGTACCCCTTGTCAGCGCCATCAGAGCCTGTGGTGTTCATTCCTGCTATTGCCTAAACTCTATCTAAGGCCATACAGTCCCCTGAAGGGACTAGAATCTCTTATTAGAAACCACCCCAGAGCTGTCTCCTTTAACTTCATGTATTCAGGTTTGAAACACAAGGGGTCCAACCAGTAATACTACTCTCTGCAAAGACCACCATGGTTGTGGGGCAACTCCCAAGAGCCTTTAAGGAGATCTAACAGGCCCTTATTAAAGAACCTGGCTTGCACTCCCAGACACAGCATAGACTTCCACTTTGTATGGACACATGGATACCATGGTAGGTTTCTTGATGTAGATTCTTGATTTTCAGGACTGGCCACCATCCCTTCAAGCAGTTGTGCCGCTAGTGGTGGGGACTGACAAACCTGACCATGTGTCAGGATTTAACCCTCTGGCCTCATAAGAATGACTTGAGTGGAGGGAAGGGTCAGCTTGGCTAACCAATGCTGAGATAGATAACAGGGAAAGCTTTTATTTTGGAGGTATTACAAAACTTAAACCCCGCTGGGCAGTGGTGGCGCACACCTTTAATCCCAGCACTTGGGAGGCAGAGGCAGGCTGATTTCTGAGTTCAAGACCAGCCTGGTCTACAGAGTGAGTTCCAGGACAGCCAGGGTCACACAGAGAAACCCTGTTTCAAAAAACAAAGGGGGGAAAGGAATTATGGGATGTATGGTGGGGGGGAACTGGGAAAGGGGAAAGCCTTTGGAATGTAAACAGAATATAGAAAATAAAAATTAAAAAAAATAAATAAAAATAAAAAAATAAAAAACAAAACAAAACTTAAACTTCTCAACTTTGCTGCCTGTTGGGTCAAACCAAGCAGATAGTGACTGTATTGAGGTCATAAATGAGCTGTTTTTCAGCTGATCTTTAACACACCAGCTTCTTAAAAACTCCAATGTAGAACAGTCCATTGGTGGCAGTAACTTTGTCAAGGAAGATAAACCTTTTACTGGTTATTCTATACTGATTATACACATAATTCTGCTACTATGGCCAAATCTGCCCAAGGGGACTTGAGCACAAAGGGCAGAATTTAGCCTTCCCACTGGCTGCTAAGTAAGCCTCAACATCTTCTGGAACAACAGCATGCATACAGAACCTATACCTTCATCTCCATATACCCAGGGGATCCCAGCAACCACATGGTGGCTCACAACCATCTATAATGAGATCTGATGCCCTTTTCTGCTGTGTCAGAAGACAGCTACAGTGTACTTACATATAATAAATAAAAATTTTTTAAAAATTTTTAAAAATGCGAAGTTTCACTAGCCAGCCATTCTAGCCTAATTGGTGAGCTTCAGGCCAATGTAAAACCCTCACCTATGGATTTACAAACAAACACACACCCTGGTAAATCACCTAAAAATGAAACCACTTGAGGAATTAAGCCATATAAGAACATTCAGGGATAGAACACTTGAGGCTATTCACACATTAGGAATTTTTATTAGATTGTTTCTTGTTTTTTAAAAGATAGTGTAACTATCAAGTGGGTTTTGGATAATAAATGATATTTTGCAGATCTTTACTATTGCTAGTAGTAAGTTGTAAGAGAAACATGGTGAAGACTGAAGGGTGATTTGCTTTTTCCGTTTTCTTGCCATTAATTGGATATATAGGCCATGACTTTCAATAGGTTACTGAGTTCAGAATTCCCCTCTCTGTGCTGGTTAGTTTTTAATGTGAATTTGATTCAACCTAGAGTCACCTCAAAAGAAAAAAACCTCAACTGAAAAATGAGCTTCTTACAGAGAAACTCAAAATTGCCTCCCTGAGGATGAGCACATCTGTGGGGAATTTTCTTGACTTTTAATTGTTATACATGGGCCCTGTCCACTTAGGCATCACCATCCCCTGGGCGGTACTTGAAGAAGCTGAGTATAGACCGGAGTGAGCCAGCATTCCTTCATGGTTTCTGCTTCATTTCCTTTTTGAATTCCTGCCCTGACTTTGTTGTGTCCTAGAAGTAGAAACTGAACTTCACTCCTTTATTTCCTCTCCAGTTGCTTTTGCATGATGTTGATCACAGTAACAGGAAGCCAACAAGGACACTGCCTGAGTCCTGGTTTTAAGCTCAGTGCCTTCATGTTTCTGTGCATGACACTTGGCCTAGTAGCAGGAACTCCATGGGATTTTATTTTATGAGGATATTTGCTTGATCTGAGGTTGCTGTGAAATTAATTGGTCAGGATTTGGCCTTGAGAATTAGGAACATTGAAGCCGGGCATGGTGACACACGCCTGTAATCCCAGCACTTGGGAGGCAGAGGCAGGCGGATTTCTGAGTTCGAGGCCAGCCTGGTCTACAAAGTGAGTGCCAGGACAGCCAGGACTACACAGAGAAACCCTGTCTCGAAAAAAATTAAAAAAAAAAAAAAAGAGAATTAGGAACATTGAGAATGCTGAGAATAGAGCAGTAAGTTAAAATACCAGGTTTGTAGTACGAATGCATAGATCTAAAGAGGCAAGTCTATAATCTTAGCTTAAATTTTCCCAGAATTGGGGCCATGGGACGGTTCAGCAGGTAAAGGCTGATCCCTGGTCTGGTCCATGTGGTGGAGAGGGAACGGGCTACTGTTGGTTGCTCTCTCACCTGACATGTGATGTGACCTCACACACGCACACACACATGCACATATACATACCAGACATACTAAGTAAGTGTGTTCATATTTAATTCCCAGAATTTCCATAGTAATTCCACAAGACAATGGTATTGAATATGCATCCTAATTCAGAAACCCTGAACTTGAAAAAAACACATTCAGATCATAAGCTTGTACTCATTGGCTGTGACCTGGAATACATCACAGAATTAAATTTTACTTTAAGAGTGTTTCTTTGGAGCGGGTATTTACAGCTATTAATATTTTAAGATTCTAATCTAGCATCTTTTTTCTTCAGATAGGATTTTATAAGCACATTTCTTATGCCCATCTGTCCCTAAAAAAATTAAGAACCCTTGAGAGTCAGAAACAGCAGACTTTCACAGAGTAATTTTAGTATTTGCAAAAGTTGTTGGAACTCTTACGACATAGGAACAAATTCTCAGGTTTTACTGACCCACCTACCTTAGTTTTACTGATGGAGGAAGGGAGTGGCAGCCCTAGTGGTTGAACCGTGAGTAGGAGAATGCTTTACCACTGAGCCAGCGGCCCCAAGTGCTCTTACCAGCTGGTGTAAGAGATGCTCAGATGAGAGCAAAACAAGATTGTACTGTGAAGCAGAAGTGGGCTGATCCCCGAGTTTGAGGCCAGCCTGATCTACATAGTGAGTTCCAGGCAGGCTAGAGTGCTGTCTCAAAACAAGACAAAACAAAAACATACACTGAAGTTATATATTCCATATAATTGGTCTCCTTCCTGACTTTTTTTTTTTTCCTTTTTTTTTTTTTTTTTTTTTTTTTTTTTTTTTTGGTTTTTCGAGACAGGGTTTCTCTATGTAGCCCTGGCTGTCCTGGAACTCACTCTGTAGACCAGGCTGGCCTCGAACTCAGAAATCCGCCTGCCTCTGCCTCCCAAGTGCTGGGATTAAAGGCGTGCGCCACCACCGCCCGGCTCCTTCCTGACTTTTTGATGTATTGGTATGCTGTTAAATGTTTTGTGGTGGTTGTGGTTTGTTTTGTTGTTTGGGTTTTTTGTTTCATTTTTTTGTTTGTTGTTTTTGTTTTGTTTTACTTTTTTGTGGGGGATTGGTTGTTTTGCTTTTTGAGAGGGTTTCTCTCAAAACCCTGGGCTGTTCTGGTACTCACTGAGATCCACCTGCCCCTGCCTCCCATGACCACCTAGTTATGCCATCTTAATTGTTATAGTTTAAAATTTGAGATATAAATAAGTCATCTACTTATGGACTTTTATTATCTCAAATACTTCAATAATCAAAGAAAAGAATACTCTTAATTTCTTTCAAACCAAATGAGAATTCTGTTTTTCAAAAACATCATGTTTTTGGGTTTTTTTTAAAATGAAACTGTAAGGTGCTTCCAGTGTCTATAGACTTTTGGAGACTCTGGTATTGTATTAGTCAGAGTGGGTAGGGAAGGGAATTTTTATGTAATGAAAAGCCATCTCCTGTTTCTTACTTAATGTGTCATGATATTGAAACCAATTTGCTGGTTTCCTCCCAGGTTTGAAGTTCTGTATTTTATCATATAGTCAGAAAGCACTAGGCTGTTCACAGTAAATTCGTTGACCACAGATTTTGCTTCTCTTTCTCACTGTGAACTTCCTGTTTTGTCAAATTTCCATTTAGGGAAAAGAATGGGCTTTGGAGTGAGCAAGCTTGAGCTTCGCATTAGAACTTCTCCTGAGCTCACTTGAAAGCCATCCAGATGTCGGGGGAGGGAAGCACTTAGTTTCTCTAAAGTCACTTTTTCAGGGACCTTCGTTGGCTTTGTCATGAGACCACAGTAAGGAAGAGCAGCTGTTTGCTGACAGTGTCCAGTATGCAACTTGCCAGCCCTGTAGGCTTCCCATGTCAAACATGCTGTGAGTTTGTGAATTATGTTCCTTGTGAAGAATCTGTGTTGCTTCTAGATCTGAGTAGACTTCCATAAACTTGTAAGAACTGCATTCAGCCACATTTATTCCACTACAAGTTAAAGTTCATTTTCTTAGAGTACAAATGGGCTTCATTTCCAATCAGTGATAGCTTTTGAATGTGAGTCACAGTAAGTCACTGTGACGGGCATGTTCATTTGCGGCTGAAACAGTGAGTTGAAAACCCATTATTTGTCACTTTTTAACCCTGTGATCACTTACTACCAGTCAGCAGAACCTATTTTTGCTGCAAATCAAATCCTACTTCCTTGCTCTTTGGAGACTGGTAACACCACTATCCTACAGTGGTGGGACCAAGCTCCTCTATAGAACTTTCACATCAAAACTTTTCTCCTTGGCCTATCAATAAAATAAGAAAAATACTTTTTAATCCCTGACCATTATTGAACAATAATGTAATTTCTTCCGCGTTGCTCCCTGGCCTCTTGTCCATTGTTTGAAAATGTCTTGTCCCCTAACACCCTTATGGTGTTCTTTGGAGCACCTCAGTGGAATCAAAGAATTTGAACAATTTTTGCTATTTTTTTTTTTTACTAGATACTTCTCCCTTCCTTTTTTCCTCTTATGCACTCTTATGAAATATGTGTGTCTGTCTGCCCCCCCCATGTCTGCTCTGCCTTGTGAGTACTGATATTAAAGGTATTTACCACCACCACCTGGCTTGAGATATATTTCTCATAAAATTAGATGAAAGTTGTTTTTCCAGCTATCTACCATCTACTGTTTTACCATATGCTTAATTATAAAAAAGGATTATCTGTTAACTTTTTTATAATACTTTTTCTGTTGCCCCTTTTCTAATTTTTTTTTTTTTTTTTTTGGTTTTTCGAGACAGGGTTTCTCTGTGTAAAGTTCTGGCTGTCCTGGAACTCACTCTGTAGACCAGGCTGGCCTCGAACTCAGAAATCCACCTGCCTCTACCTCCGAAGTGCTGGGATTACAGGTGTGCGCCACCACACCCGGCTTCTAATGTCATTCTTAGCTGCCCTGTAATACACTGCTATCATCCTACAACTAGAGGCTGAAGCAGGAAGATCCCTAGTTCCTGGAATGCCAGGTTCCAGACCCTGTCTCAGACAGCAGCAGCATCAACAAAAAGGCAAATTAAATATTCTACAGTAATTAATGACTTAATGAGGGCTCTGTAAATTGCTATTTTGCAGAGAGCCTACAGCATTGTTCTCTGGTGTCTTGTCTTTCTTGTGAGCATCTCTCCACCCTAGTGCTTAGCTTAAGGCGATACTAAAATAATTTAATTAAACCCAAACTCACCAAAGAGACAAATTAGTGATTCTGAAATATTAGTGTTAAAATAAAAAAACTATATCAAGTATTTATTAAAAATACAGATTGCCAAGGCCCATTTTCCAGCTCATGAACTCAGGTCTGTAGAAAATTCTAAAGCTGGCAGTCTTAGAACAAGTTTTGGAAACATGCATTCCTCCCATCTCAATTTTGGTTTTGTAATCTTGTATATATGTGAGTCACACAGGCAGGGTTCACCTATGATATAGAATGCCTGGGAAGCTGGGCGGTGGTAGCGTACACCTTTAATCCCAGCACTTGGGAGGCAGAGGCAGGTTGATTTCTGAGTTTGAGGCCAGCCTGGTCTACAGAGTGAGTTCCAGGGCTACACAGAGAAACCCTGTCTCGTAAAAAACAAACAAAACAAACAAACAAACAAATTAGAATGCCTGGGAGCATAAAAGAGGACCACTCTACATTTGAGGTTAGCCTGCCTACACTGTTTCTCCCTCCCCACCCCACAAAATAACTTAGTCCACTTTGTTTCAATATCATCGCAGAAGTCTTGCCATTTATTACTGGCATTTTTTATGTTTATTCTGAATTCATTCATTGGAATGCTCATCCAACAATTGTCCAGGAAACTTCCTGGATTCCCTTTCATATTTTGTTGGGATTTATGTCCTCCAGTTCTGAAAGCACATATTTGTAGCTGACTATATACTTAAGTATATACAGTGCAGGCTTGTGATAGCCCTTGGTAGTGATTATAAAATGTTTCTGCTTCTCTCACTAAGAAAGATCTTGAAAATTTTTAACTTAGTTGGAATGGTATACATTGTAGAAGTCCAAATATTCCCTTAAGATTACTGCTGTCTACTGATGATCTAAACTGTTCTGCCTAGTGTAAAAAAAAAAAATTATTGTAAATGTATGACTGTTTTGCCAGCATGTACCTGTCTGCATGCCTGGTACCCAAGAACGCCTGAAGACCCCAGGGTGTTGGATCCCTTGGAGCTGGGTTCACAGGTGGTTGTGAGCCATGAGCTGGGTACTGGGAACTGAACCCTAGTCCTCTGCAAAAGTAGCAAGATTCGAAACTGTTAAGCCATCTCTTATATAAGCCCGGCTTATATTTTCTGTCTTTAATCTTTCATGCTTTGACAGTTCCTAGTCGCCTGAAGTTGAATTAGATGTCTATTTTTGTTTTTTGAAACAGGGTTTCTCTGTGTAGCCCTTTCTGTCCTGGAACTCACTCTATTGATCATGGTATCCTAGAACTCAGATATACCAGGATTCCAGGATCAAAATTAGACTGTCAGGTTTGCATGGAAAGCCCCTTCACCATCTATCTCACTGGCTCTACATTAAACCCGTAGGAGCAAGCACTGAGTTACAAGCTCATTGTTAAACTGTAAGAAACTGCCAAATTATTCCCTTAAAACTCCTCTTAAGCTGGGCAGTGGTGGCACACGCCTTTAATCCCAGCACTTGGGAGGCAGAGGCAGGTGGATTTCTGAGTTTGAGGCCAGCCTGGTCTATAGAGTAAGTTCCAGGACAGCCAGGGCTACTCAGAGAAACCCTGTCTCAAAAAACCAAAACCAACCAACCAACCAACCAACCCTCTTAATCTTATCATTGCCAGTGCTTGCGATGCTGACTTTTTAAGTAAGTGGTATCACACACTAATTGAGTTCTTTAAGAAGCTTCGGTTGCCCGAACCTCACTCCCTATCCAAGGTTGACCTCTAAATTCTCCTACCTCGTCTTCTGGAGAACTGCAATTACAATGTATGTGATACCACATCTTATCTGATTTAAAACAACTCACATTCTGGGTGGTAGAACTCCATATGGCTAGTTACAAACAGATAAATTCATTTATGGTAAAAAATATTAAGCACATGAAGGGCATTTAGTGGGGAGGAACCTTGGTGGTTTTGTGAAAACCCTTAACTGTTTTCCTCTTAAGAAACAGCCTAAGTACGAGGAACACATTATGAATGGATACAGTGGGGACATGCCAGAGTGTAAGATGTAGGTCAGCTCTAAATTACATGTCAGCAGATGGACACAAAACATTAGAAAATTACACACTTAAGACTTCATTTGGAGTTTCTTCTGGTATCTTATATGCATTGTAGTATGTGTTTAACTTTCTTTTCCTTTTTTTTTTTTTTTTAAAGGTCATTTTAACAACAGAAACAGGGCCAGGTATGGTGGAGGCAGAGGCCAAGGGGATCTCTTGAGAGTTCAAAGCCAGCTTGCTCTACAGTCAGGGCTTATGTAGGAAGACGGACCCTGCCTTAAATAAACCAAAAGTAACAGCAACAAACAAAAAGAACTCTTTCTTATCAAATAAGTACTATAAACATTTTATTACATGAACATTTAAGCCCTATTTGATACTTTAAAGTTTTTGTTTCAGGTACCAATAAAGATAATTTCCAGTCATAAGATATTTATGTAACCTGAAAATAAATGTTATCTATATTCATGTCAAATTAGAATATGTCACATTTTCCACAAAAGTCTGGCTGCACCTCATTAGAGGTTACACAATGTCCCTACATTACACAGAACCACAGAATATGATCATTCTAGTTAAAGAGGGCTGGAGAGATGACTCAGTGGTTAAGAGGACCTGTTGCTCTTACACAGGACCTGGGTTCAGTTCCCAGCACCCGTGATTCAGTCGTCCATAACTTTATTTCTAATTAAAGCACTCTTCTGACATTCATGGGCACTGTAATATACATAAACATGCAAAAAAAAAAAAAAACCCACAAAAATAAATCTAAAAATTCTTTTAATTCTAGTTAAAATAGAATTATAAATGAACTTGTGGGCTCAATCTTTCAGCCTTAGTCTGTTCACTAAGTTTTTTTGTTTTGGTTTTTGAATACTAGCCTTGAACAAAGAGATCCACCTGCCTCTGTCTCCAGAGTACTAGGACTAAAGGCATGTATTACCACACCAGAATAGCACCAAGAATTTGTATGTATATACACGTTTGTATATATACATATTTGTATTTTTGTATTGTATATATAAACATATATCACTTTTTATTTTATATTCATTGGTGTTTTGCTTGCATGTACCTCTGTTTGTACGTGTCAGAGGCCTGGAACTGGAGTACAGGCAGGTGTGAGCTGCCATGTGGGAAGAGCAGCTCTTAACTGCTGAGCTATCTCTCCAGGCCCAGTTCCAAGAATTTTAATCAAACATGAATCTAAATTTTAATATTAAGCAGATATCCTCAAATTACACAACAATGTTTATAAGACAAAATTTAATGAAAACTGGTCAGGGGGTATATATAATCCATGGTGCTAGCCATATGCAACTGTTACAGAAATGTAAACCAGCGGATGGGGAAGGCAATGTTACATATTGTCATCATCTGATTCATCTTCTTCCTTCAAAGATTCCTGTTAAAAGAAAAAAGTGTTTTAAGTTTTTCATCTTGGTACATCCTATGAAACCTCCATTACATCTGTAATTGCAAATTATTTATACCTGAAAAATACCTCATTTAAAGATAACCCAGTAAGTCTACCTTGTCCTATGAATAAAAGCATTAAATGTCCTGGAGGGAAAAACTTAGAATTTTCTTTGTGGTTTTTTTTTTGTTGTTGTTGTTGTTGTTGCTTGTTTTTCTCTTTTTGGTTTTCAGAGACAGGGTTTCTGTGTTGCCTTGTCTGACCTAGAACTTGCTTTGTAGACCAGGCTGGCCTTCAACTGAGAGACGCTCCTGCCTCTGCCCCCCTATTGCTGTGCACCACCATGCCCAGCAACCCTGAAATTTTCAAGCAAACAACTCCTTTTTTAAAAGAGATAAAACACTAACAACAAAAAAATAAAAAATAAAAGTTTAGAGCTAGGACAAGTCTATCCCCACCAAAGATAACCTAAAAAACAATTTACCCTTAGTTTAAACAAATGTCAACCAAATTACTTTGTGACTCAGACCATGATACTATTCAGAACAATGTTTATGTTGTTGCTTACCTTGGCATATTTCTCTGCTTCCTCTCTTATGTCCTTGGGAACAATTTCATGTCTTCCTTTAGTTACTATAAAATCAAACCATATATTAAAATTGAGGATTATAATTTGTAATACCATGAACTCTCCCTAATCTATAAGTCATAGGATTCATTTCCTGTTGTCTCCTCCTCGCAAATAATAATTATTCACAAGGTGAACTTAAAAATAAGTTAAGTTTGACTTACAAATCTTGACAAGGAGATATCATGTAGATATTTCAATGAGAACTACTCACAATAGCCAGTTATCGCATAGAATTCTTTCATTAACTTGTCTTAAAGTGCAAATAAAATCTAGAACAATAAATGTACAAATGTAACTTACATTCACCAACCCAGCTGAGCTCTAGTTCAAAAGCTTTATCCTTAACTTCATCGTGTACTATGTAAATTCTACAACAGAAGAAATTAACACAAAATTGGTCAATTGGTCAATTTAGAACACAAGTTCTAAAAACAGTGAGTACAAAGTAGACATTGTATGCCTGGTGTTATTTATAAAATGGTATACTCTTCAGTCTGGTTCAACATTAGAAAAGACAAATTAGGAGCTGGAGAGATGGCTCGGTAGTACTTGGGTTCGGTTCTCAGCATACACAATGCTAACTTAGAACCCGTTTCTAACTGGTGCCCCAACCCAAACCCTCTCCAGTCTCTTCAGGTACCACATACAGACATGGTACATGTAAGCAAAATACTTAAAAAAAAAACACAGTTTTTTTAAATACTTAAAAAAACATAAGTTTTTTTTTCCTTAACACAGCAAATTCCACAGGAATTGAGATACTCCCTACAAATACTGATGTACTTCTGTCTATTTTGATGTTTTAAAGCTTCAAATAAAAGACGACTCAGAAAACAGATTCAAATTAGAAAGGCCATCATGAACTGGGCCTTTTCAAAATACCCATTTTTTTCTATTCATAAACTAATCAATAATTTAAACCATCTATCCAAGTAAGTTTAAATGCCACTCAAACTGGTTCTTAATGGTGTAATACATTACAAACCAGAAGGCACATAACTAGTTACAGTAACAGTAAACAACTGAGTTTCAGCTGGCAGCATGGTTCATGCCTATAATCCCAGGAGGTTAAGGCAGGACGATCTTGAATTTGAGGCTGTCTTCAAAAATTACAAAAACCTCCTTGTGATAGAAAAACAAGACTTTCTGCTTCCTTACTCTTGAGGCTCTGCTAAAGCCTTGCCTTTAATACAAGCGAGCACCTTAGTTACAGGATGAAAGGGTGGCTTTCTGAGAGGAACGAGTACCACCAACACAAACGGAGGAAAGGCGCCCAAGGGCTGACTTCCAACGGGAACCTCAGAGACTGCCTCAGCAGCAGACCCTGATTGTACCACACTCCAACTACTTCAGTAACAGACCCTGATTGCGCCACACTCCAACTATGTTAAGGAATTACTTTCACCTTTCAATGCAATATGGTTCTTAACTGATTTAAAGAAGGAAGACTGCTTCACAACAGAAGATAAGCATCTTTTTTTTTAGATTTATTTATTTATTATATGTAAGTAAATACACTGTAGCTACCTTCCGACACCAGAAGAGGGCGTCAGATCTCTTTATGGATGGTTGTGAGCCACCATGTGGGTGCTGGGATTTGAACTCATGACCTTCAGAAGAGCAGTCAGTGCGCTTACCCGCTGAGCCATCTCTCCAGCCCAGCATCTTTTATTATTATTATAGAACCCATATTTTTTCCATGTTTGTATTATCAAATGCAAAATCTGAAAGACAGTATTGCATAAAGAACCAACTCAGTAAGTTTGTTCGTGTAGTTTACCTGAAAAGGCAGCTAGAAAGTAAGTATTCTACACAATCGTTTAACAGCAAGTGTCTGCATTCTTTAATCTAAAATTAATTTTTTGTTTTTTGTTGGGTTTCTGAGACAAGGGCTTCTCTGTGTAATTCTGGCTGCCCTGGAACATGCTCTATATACCAGACTGGTCTCCAACTCAGAGATCTGGCCTCTGCCTCCTGATGCTGTGACTGGCCTACATTACTGCTCCTGACAAATTAATAATTCTTTCTGAATTATCACTGAGCAGGTCTTCTGACTTCACTGCTTACTATTTCACAATGTGTTACACTGGCCTCACCATCTGTCTACCTGGAATAGAAAGCCTCAAGCTGTTTAAGAAGTTTTGTTAAAAGAACTTACAGGATAAATGTGATAAGACTAAACAGCCAGCTTCATAATCACATCAGAAATAGCTATAAACCTAAAGTTAGTGAAGCTAAGTTATGGCTTGATGTCAGAACAGAGTGTGTATGAGGCCCATGTTCAAGTCTAACAACACATAAACACAGTGCTTAAGCAGTTGTGTAAGAAACTTTTTTTGGATTTACTTACCTGCTTTGTTTTGTTTTTTTCTTTTTCTTCCCCTGAGACAGAGTTTCTCTGTTGCAGCCCTGGCTGTTCTGGAACTCAGAAATCCGCCTGCCTCTGCCTCCAAGTGCTGGGATTACAGGCGTGAGCCACCACGCCAGGCAGATTTACTTACTTTTATGTGTATGAATGCTTTAGCGCGCGCGCACGCGCGCGCGCATGTGTGTGTGTGTGTGTGTGTGTGTGTATACACACACGTGAGCGTGTGCCCTTGGAAGTAAGACGAGTAATAATCCCAGGTCTCCTGCAAGAGCGAGTGCTCTTAACAACTGAGTCACTTCTCCAGCACTATAAGCATTCATAAGTAGTTTCTAAATATCTACCTATTGTTCTTTTCCTATTTTTGAGCAGATGTTAAATCTCCCATCATGGGAGCAATGCTTTTAATTCCAGCAGAGGTAGAAGCAGGTGAATGGATCTTCTTTTGGTTTCTAGGGCTATATTGTGAAACTTCTGTTTCTAAATTAAAACCCATACACAAGCCGGGCGTGGTGCGCACGCCTTTAATCCCAGCGAATGGGAGGCGGAGGCAGGCGGATTTCTGAGTTCGAGGCCAGGCTAGACTACCGAGTGAGTTCCAGGACAGCCAGGACTACACAGAGAAACCCTGTCTCGAAAAACAAAAAAACAAACAAACAAACAAACAAACAAAAAAAAACACCCATACACACACACAAAAAAAAATTTCACATATAATAGCCTCTTAAGAGTTTACACAGAGATTAGATCATGTAAGGTTTTTCTTGTGGATGGCAGATAAAATCTCAAGTAAGGTTTTTCTTGTGAGTGGCAAATAAAATCTCATACAACTTACATTTTTGCAACTTCTTTAACTATATCACGGCAAGTCATCTCCTTCATCTGTAAGAAAAGCATACTAATTAATTTTGTGTCATGTATAAAGACCAGGAGTGGTGATGCACACCTTTAATTGCAGCACCTGGGAGACAGACAGGTCTCACGAATTTGAGACCAGCCTGGTCAGCATAGCAAGTTCCAGGACAGCCAAGGGTACATATAGGCCTATCTCAAAAAAACAAACAAACAAAAAAAAACAACAACAACAACAAAAAGAAGTAGTATTAAGTTCCTATTTGCTTATCTAAGTAATAATCAAATTAAATTAAAAAAGGTTCTTTTTCCTTAGCAATTGACAGTAGCTTTCTTCGCTTAATTTTAAGTGGCAATGAACTAAAACCAGGTTCTCTGCAAGAATACTGAGTGTCCTTAACCACTGAGCTATCTCTGCAGCTCCACGGGCACCTTTTAAATTAACAATTGAAGGCTCCACGTGGACATAGCTGAGCAGGGGATGGCAAATGCCACAAAGCCTGAGAACCTGAGCCTGAGTCCCAAGTCCCATACGGTGAGCTATCTTCTGACCTCTGGCTCACAAGCTACTGCGTGCATGTACCCACAAAATTAGAAACATACACACAAATAAGTAACAAAATCTGAGAGTCCAACTATCTCCTAGCTGGCCTCAAACTTAATAGAAAGCCACCTTCTTCTGCCTCCAATGTGTTGAGGTTAAACATATGCCCAGACAAAACATATTATTGTTTTACAGTAAAATTAAGCAAGTTATTACAGGAATATTTTGTATATTATATTAAAGGACTTATATGTCCTCTTATTTCATGGTAGATAAAAGTAAAAAGCAGAAGTAGGAAAAAGAAAGAAGGGAAGATGTGGAAGGCAGGTGAGAGAGCTCAGCAGGCAGTGGCGTAACCACCACTCCCGCTACCGCCAGGAGCACTCCATGGCAAATGTGCTCATGCATTGCACACACAGTTAAACAATGAAATTAAAAAAAAAAAAAAATACAGGCAGGGCGGTGGTGGCGCACTCCTTTGATCCCAGCACTTGGGAGGCAGAGGCAGGCGGATTTCTGAGTTCGAGGCCAGCCTGGTCTACAGAGTGCATTCCAGGACAGCCAGGGCTACACAGAGAAACAAAAACAAAAAACAAACAAACAAACAAAAAAACAAAAAAACGGAAAAGCTTATTTACCAGCCATGGTTGCATAGTGAGGCCTGCCTCCAAAAAAAGTCCCCCCCCCCAAAAACAAAACAAAAAAACATTGTTACAATAGAAATCATTAATTATTCCATCAACGGACAATTAGAAATCAGGAGAACCCCTACTTCAGTGTCCAGTTGAAGTGTTTGAATGCTACAGCCATTAGAAGGCCTGGCTAGTGTGGTGGCACAGCTGGGACCTCAGCCCCAGGAGGCTGAGGTGTGAGGGAGGGCGACGTTGGAGCTTTAGTGACAGGTTTAAAACAGAGTGTTTTAATGTTCAGATACTAAAGTGAGGAAAGAGTAAAATATTCATAGTGGTTTGAGTTCTGAAATGAGATTTAATTGTCTTTCAAAAAGATTCATTAATGTTTCGTTTGTTTTCTGTTTAGGACAAGCACCCATGTCAGGCAGCTAACTACCACTGTAATTTCAGCTCCAGGTGGAGAGGTAATACCTTCCTTTGGCCTCTGTGGGCAACTGCATTCACAAGTGTACATTCCCATGCAGATAATTACAAATAAAACTTTTGAACATTCACATAACAAAAGCAGACAATAGTCAAAGTATTTGGGAAAACTAGGTTTTGTTTTGTTTTGTTTTTTTCGAGACAGGATTTCTCTGTATAGCCCTCGCTGTCCTGGAACTCATTTTGTAGACCAGGCTGGCCTCAAACTCAGAAATCCGCCTGCCTCTGCCTCCCAAGTGCTGGGATTACAGGCGTGTGCCACCACGCACGGCTGGGAAAACTAGGTTTTAAGAAAAATATTCTAATTTCTTTTTTTTTTTTTTTTGCCCTTTTTTTGATTTTGCTTTTTGTTTTTGTTGTTTTTCAAGACAGGGTTTTTCTGTGTATTCCTGGCTGTACTGGAACTCACTCTGTAGAACAGGCTAGCCTCAAACTCAGAAATCCACCTGCCTCTGCCTCCCAAGTGCTGGGATTACAGGCGTGTGCCACCACACCTGGCAATATTCTAATTTCTAATAGCAGAACATGTGGCTCATGGACCTTAGAAAGTGGGTAGTTTTAATCTGAAATAAGAGCTCATTGTACAGTCTAGACTGGCTTCTAAACTTGCAGCAATCCTGCCTCTCACCCTCCTGAAACCCAGAATAACAGGGGCGCACCATCAAGCCATGTTTAAAGTGGGTAGTTTCTCTAGGCACAAAGGAAGGAGAAACACTTGAGCAGACACTAGTATTTTTAAGATTAAAGATAAGATGTAAAAGAAAAACAAAAACACAAAACCTTTATTGCAGTGGATCTAGAATGGACTTCAAAATTTTTTGTAGCAGTATATATAAAAAGTAGTTTGGGGAGCTGGAAAGATGGCTCAAAGGTTAATTGTACTTGGCATTCCTGCAGAGGGACCAGGTTGAGTTTACAGCATTTACAAGACAGCTTACACCCATCACTAACTACTGCCAGGGAACCTCATACTTTCTCTGGACCTCTGGATAGTAGACACATATGTAGTATACAGACATGCACACAAATGAATCTTTGTAAGTTGTCATGTATTTTTTTCCTCCTTAAGGCTTTATAGAGCCGGGCGTGGTGGCGCACGCCTGTAAATCCCAGCACCTGGGAGGCAGAGGCAGGCAGGTTTCTGAGTTCGAGGACAGCCAGGGCTACACAGAGAAACCCTGTCTTGAAAAAAATTAAAAAAATTAAAAATAAAAGGCTTTATAGAAGCATCAGATCATACAGGGATATATAAGTCATAGGTAATGTGTTACCATGTTTCCTATCTAACCAATTAGCATCACAAACTTCTCTAAAAACCAGGCTGCATTATACCATTGGACTAAGATTTGTAAATTCCACTTCTAGTACAACCCAACATTCCAAATACTTTACCTGAAGCTTTTCTATTTCTGTCTTTGCAGCTTGCCTGGCTTTGCCAATGGCACAGCCCCAGTAACCCTATTTAAAAAGGAAAGGAGGAAAAAATTCAATTAGTATATATTTTCTGACATTAAGAGTTACTATTTAGTTTTTGATTTGCTGGTTGTGGTGTACTTGAGACATAGAGGCAGGTAGGTCTCTGTGATTTGAAGGCCAGCCAAGACTACATGGTAAGAACCCTGTCTCAACAAACAAACCAACCCCCAGCAAATTAAAAAATTGTCAGATATATTCACATGAACATAAGGAGCTTGAAATATCAAACCTAATTCTGGAACAATCTAGGTTGCAGTTGGAGAGGTGACTCAATGGTTAGGAGCCGTGGTGCTCTTGCAAAAGACCTACATTTAAGTCCCAGCGCCTCCATGATTGTCAACATCTGTAACTCTAGTTCCAGGGGACCCAATGTCATCCTCTAACCTTTGCAGGCACCAAGCACACACAAGGTACACATACATGCAAACAGTAGATACACACAAGAAATGAATACATCTAAAAAAAAGTAGGTTTTGCCCCCATTCCCATGGGAGATTTCCAACTGAAGACCTTGTAGATCCAGGCATCTGCTCTACCACTGAGCGTCATATTCTACCATAGGTTCATACTAAGATGTAATACAATGAGACAATCACACACAATCACAAGACTGTGTTTACTAGGTAGTTCTTATAAAGAGCATACTAAAAGTCACAAGTTTTCTCTGCTTCATATGTTTATTAATATAAAAAAATTACTTCCTTAAATAAGTTAGGGTTTTATTTATCCTTAAAATGCTGTGGATTGAAGCCAAGGCCTCACACATGGTAGGTTCTAATTAGACTCTCTCTAGGTGTTTCTTTTACGCTGAGACCAGGTCTTCAGTAAGTTGTCAAGATCTTTTCATGACAGCCGAGGCTGGCCTTGAATTTTTAATCTTCTTGTAAGCCTCCTCCTCGCCTCAACCAAGAAGCTGGGACTACTGATCTATCACTATGCCTAGTTTTAACAGAGTTTAAATAATCCAAGTAAGATAACTGACAATTAATACTTTTTAACTATAAAAGAAATTGAATAACATAAAAAATGTACTCACATATGAAACACCTGATGGGTCGATCATATAGAGCTGTGCACCATCGTTCGCACTGTAAGACCCCAACATGAAACTGCATACAAACAAATAGTTTAGAACACAGTTCTCAATACCATTTGTAGAGCAGAACACTATGATGAAACTCCAATTAGATTGTCTCAGATAAATTGCTAACATAACTTACAGTAAGTTGTTTTCGGTAAGACAACTACAATAAAAACTGACAAACTATTAAACTACAGTATCAAAATCCATGTGACTTGTTTGCTTAGTCAGCCTTTCTTATGAAACTTTATTCTGCAGTGTCAGAAATACAGCAAAAGAATTCCAGACCAGTGATGAGAAAACAACTAAAAGGCCAGTGAGCAAAGTCGCTGCACAATAAATGGCCATGGGAACGACTGCTGCTGAAAAGCACCCTACATCTGATCCCCCAGTATTCCTCTTGTCATTTTTCTGCAATGGTCAGAAATGGATCAATGTCTTTATATGCTCAACAAATTAAAATTAGGGTGTTAAATTATCATGAATTATCAATTTTCTGAAACTATTTCTTTTACTTTAGAAAACTGAGCCTTATTTGAGCTTAATACATCATGTGGGTCAGCTTAGGAACCAACAATCCCAATTAGTACTCTGACCTCTCTGCACATCTGTACTATCATCTCCACATGCCTTTCTACTGCCTCTGCACTCCCGAAGTGCCCATGTTGCACAGCAGTACAGAACACAGTCTTCACCCATTTCCCCAATATTTCATGTGTCTCTCTTTGTCACCTTTCTAGAAACAGACTACACCTTAACGGCTGTCCCCCCATTACCAATTTTGGGATTAATAAGTCATATTTATACGGCCTATAAAAATGCCTTTTAGTTGTTTTCTCTTTACCTGTCTGTAATTCTTTTGCTGCATTTCTGTCATTGCAGAATAAAGTATCAATGCAGGAAGCCTATCATTTCATTTCTAAGGTTTGCTTCAGGGCCGGGCAGTGGTGGCGCACGCCTTTAATCCCAGCATTTGGGAGGCAGAGCAGGTGGATTTCTGAGTTTGAGCCCAGCCTGGTCTACACAGTGAGTTCCAGGACAGCCAGGGCTATACAGAGAAACCTTGTCTCGGAAAAAAAACAAACAAACAAACAAACAAAAAGCTAAGATTTGTTTCATCAGTGTGACATCTGTGTTGTGCCATTAAGAACTGATAATCATGATATATGCTCAAAAAACTCATTATTCATAGAAAGGAGCTGTTGAGCGTTGAACTCAGTTCCAATAAAAGGCAATATATGAGGTCAAGAGAGGGTCCAAGTAGCCGGGCGGTGGTGGCGCATGCCTTTAATCCCAGTACTTGGGAGGCAGAGGCAGGCGGATTTCTGAGTTCCAGGCCAGCCTGGTGTACACAGTGAGTTCCAGGACAGCCAGGACTACACAGAGAAACCATGTCTCGAAAAACAAAACAAAAACAAAAGCAAAAAAAAAAAAAAAAAAAAAAAAAAAAAGAGAGGGTCCAAGTGTAATAAGAGTAAAACCTTTGCCGGGCCGGTGGTGGCGCACGCCTGTAATCCCAGCACTTGGGAGGCAGAGACAGGTGGATTTCTGAGTTCAAGGCCAGCCTGGTCTACAGAGTGAGTTCCAGGACAGCCAGAGCTATACAGAGAAACCCTGTCTCGAAAAACCAAAAAAAAAAAAAAAAAAAAAAAAAAAAAAGTAAAATCTTTAACTAATTTAACGAATGCCCCACTGGCTGGTTCTAACATTGCTAATGATTGAAAACTCAGGTTTTCAATAGATCTGTCATTTCTGTGTTTAAATATGGCTGATAAGCAACTTAAAAGGCATTATAAAGCTATAAAAAGATACTTGGCTATGATAAAGCAGGGCCAACTAAGTTTTGTTTTCCTAACTTTACTTAGTGTCAGTCTCTTGTTTACCAGGTTGGCCTTAAAGTATGTAGCTTAGAATAACTTCTGATCTTCCCACTGATACCCCCTGAATACCCAGATTACAGACAGAGCATTAGGAAGCACTCTACTGAGTTACAGCTCCAACCAATAATGTCTTCATTTCAAATATAGTCCTAACAGTCATTCAGTTAGAGCAAGAAGTTTAATGGGTGTTAGAACATTGTTATAAAGGTTCTTGGGAGAACTTCCTGCTCTAACTGAATCCCTTTCTCTAGCTAACACTTCATTTTAACAATAGAAATTTACTTAGGTGTTTAAACAGCTATACCTACTGTCAAAAATCAGGAACTTAACTACAGAGAATTGATTATAATCAGATTAAAATCAAAATTACAAGTTTCCTCTTGACTTCAGGATTACTATAATTCCTTTCACTATTTCAACAGTTTTTATGGTTTTTTTGTTTGTTTTTCTTTTTCTTTTTGAGACAGGGTCTCTAGACTGCCCAGCTTTGTGCTAATCCTCCTCCTACCTCAGCCGCCTGAGAACTGGGATCACAAGCATGTAAGTTCACACCAGCTTTTATGTATACTTTTAATGGTTGCTTATTACTTCTTGGTGAGAATTTACATTCCAATATGTCTGAGAGGCTAATCTGGGAACTGGAAGGATGTCTCAGGAGAGTGCTTGCTGTACAGGTATGCTGACCTGAGTCTGGATTACCAGTGTCCACATAAAAGCTGAGTGTACCCCAGTACAGTAGTGGGACAGACACTTTTAATAAAAGGTTAATTCATGGAGAAAAATAACTGCTATATAAATATGACTTAAAGGTTTCATACCTGCAGCCAAAAGGTCTGACAGCACTGTAGAGTGTATAAGCGTGTACATACATGGCCACTCTGTCTGCGAGATGCTGGGAGGAAAGGACTTTATTAGTACATTTCCATTACTGTTCAAAAGGTTTACCACCATATTTGTCAACTTACTTTTAGAGGAATGTTATAGCCGAAGTTAGACCTGAAGTTGGATGCTTCTTCTCTTGCTATGTCTGCTAACGAACGAGCATCTGCCAGCAAACCTGCCACTGCCTGGAGGGAAAGAGGACCAACTTAACACACATTCCTGTAACAGACCACGTGAAAACTGTCTATTATTCGCTGATCTGGTAGTTTTTAAAAATAAGTTATCAAATACTATCTTTGATTAATAGTCTTCAAAGGGCATTTTGATGACAAGCATAGAGAGAAGAAATTAGGCCTTAAAACTCTCTCTACCCCTTTCAGTGTCTAACGTTTTGCCAAGTTCTGTGTCACTGAGCCTGGGATCCTCTTGCCTCAGCATCCTGAGTAACTGGCATAACAGGCCTGAGCTACCAGGCCCAACCATTTCTAAGTATGAAGAATACCAACAGCTCGATGGCGTCATATAAGAAACAGGATAAATTTGACCATCTAGAATAAGACTAAAACATTCCCGCCCTCAAGTGCCAACTGTAAAGGACTACACAACTGCCTTCTACCAGGTTTCCTTTGATACATCTCATGAGAACATCACAAGCAATAAATATGTTCAGGACAGAAAATGGTTGGAAAAATCCTTATGAAGGGGGGAAAAAAAACCTTAAGGCTTACTGGCTACTATCAATTTGTGTGTGTGTGTGTGTGTGTGTGTGTGTGTGTGTGTATGTATAGCACCATATCTCTTCAGAAATGAAGATACCACTGAATATTCCCATGTAACAGGCTCTGGAATAACAAGGAAACAACGTTTAAATTCAATTTTTCCTTTAGAAGCTGAGCATCTGTTAGCTCATCTCTAAAAGTGCAATGTTCAGGATTAAATGATCTAAATTATGCGAAGAGCCCATACCCTACCACCTAGCACACAAGCTGTTTTCTCCGAATTCAGATAGCAGAGTGAAGACTAGTTCAGTGTGTTTCTATTACAGCAGTTCCTATGGAAGAAAGCATCAGCTACACGATGCCTGCAGTGCATACCAGAGTGTGATGGTCTGGCTTACACTTGAGCTTCCATAGCGGCTTCAGGACTTAGCAGAGATGCCTAAGAAGCTCTTCATGTTCCTTTCCCCTTCCATCTCTTCTCCCTATGCCTTACTATAAAGTGTTCTGATGATGCGCCCCAAGATGGATGCTCTAAATCCTTTCCATCCCTGGTGACCCACGCTGGTCAGATCTCATTTCTGCATCCTCCACACCCCTCACCCTCTCACCTTTAAAACAATTTGTGTTTTCTTGCTGCCAGTAAGGCTATAAAATTGTTTTAGACATTGAGTGGATCAAAACACAATAATAAACTGATTACTGTAGCTGCTCAATCATATATTACTGTCTTAATACTAAACAAATGAACGACTCTTAAAGCAGACTTTATTTTGGTTATATCAAAAAAAAAATTGGAGAAAACAAAAATGAAGATTTTAAAGTATGATCTCACCATTCCAACATGCCGATCAACATTAAAAAGACGTTTATTGGAGCCTTCTTCATAAAGTTTAGAAAGGACTAGTTTTTCTACCCCAAACACAACTCCATCTTTACATCTGATCCCAATAGCTGTACTGAAACAAGAAGAATTTTTTTTAGCTGAAATAGAAGAAACTTAGTAAGATTTTTAAAAAATAAAATAAATCAAAGGGTTGACTACAGTTCAGATGCTAGAGTGATGGCCCAGTTGAAAAAGCGGTAGATTCAGTCCCCAGCAACATACACAAATACAGAAAGCTGTGAGCACACTAGTAACCCTATTGTCAGGGAGATGGGGGTGAGAGCGTCACAAGTTCACGGTCATAAGAGCACCTGGGAAGTTGGAGACAGGCTGGCTGCAGGAGACTCTGTCTCAGGCTAATTTAGGACTAGGGATGACAGCTTAATTGGTAGTGTTTGCCCAGCACTACACGGAAACTAGGCATACCGGTACACACCTATAATCCCAGCACTAGAGGCAAGAGGATGAGAAGTTCGGGGTCATCCTCTGCTACTAGTTGAAGGACAACCTAAGTTACTAGGGGACCTTATCTTAATAAATAAAATATTTAAAGCATGTAAAATATTTTTAAACATGTATTTTTGTTGTTAAACTTGGCGGCACTTTCTATTTTCTGTGTGTACCTGCATGTGTGTGCTGTCAGAGTCATGTGCATAGACGACACAGAACACACCAAGGGACTTCTCTCCTTTCACCATGTGCATCTCAGGGATCAAATTCAGGTGACCAGAATGTGACAGGTACCCCAAAGAGGGAGTCATCTTGTTGTGCCACTTTAAAATATTTAAAATTAGAGGCCAGGTGTGGTGGCACCCTGTCTCAAACAACAGCAACAAAGAGACAGTCTTGCTATGTAGCCCTTGGCAAGCCTGGAACTCACAACAACCTGCACCTCTGTCTCACTCAAGTGCTGGGATTAAAGGTATCTGCCACTCCAGGCCCAGACAGACTCGGTCTTTAAAAAAAAAAAAGGGCCAGCTGTGGTACTCGCCTTTATCACTTTATTCCCAGCACTCTGGAAGCAGAAGCAGAAGGATCTTTATAAATTTGAGGCCAACCTGGTTGGAACTGTGAATCCCAGGACAGCCAAGAAAGTTACATAGAAAAACCTTGTCTCTGCCGGACGGTGGTGGCGCACGCCTTTAATCCCAGCACTTGGGAGGCAGAGGCAGGTGGATTTCTGAGTTCGAGGCCATCCTGGTCTACAGAGTGAGTTCCAGGACAGCCAGAACTACACAGAGAAACCCTGTCTCAAAAAAAAAAACCAAAAAAAAAAAAAAAAAACCTTGTCTCAGAAACCAAAAACAAATGAACTTACAAAAGTGTACATAACACACACAAGAACATACAAACTAAAACTAAGTATTTTTCTTTATTTTGCTCATCTATTTCTTCTGCAATAAATAGTACTACTAAATATATAAATCAATAAAATCTATGCTTTGTTACAATTTAACTCCTAATTTCAAGTAAAATATGGATAAACCGTATGATGTTATTTTCAGAATAAAATGTTTCTTACTTTATTCTCCTTTTGTTTTTTTGCTGGTGTAGAGGGGGACTAGAAATCCAACCAGGCTTTCATGTATGTGCTAAGTGGCTGCTCTAAACTCAGCTACATCCCTGCTCCTCTTTTTGATTTTCATTTCATGAACTTATTATTAATATGAATATGCAACTATTATTTTACAAACTTACCATCTCCCTTTGAGTGCTGATAACTACCCTCTGCCTCCTGCACAGTCAGCATGTAGCACTAAGGTACATCTCTAGCCCTACAGGGACTTGTCCTGCTTGTCTGTGTCGTGTCTCTGTATGTGGGGCTGGGATCAAACCCGGGGCCTTGTGCATACTAGGCAAGCATATTACCAATAAGCTATGTATACTCTGAGCCCTTCCTAAGGTCTTGGACTTGTTTTGTTGGTTTTTCAAGACATGGTTTCTCTGTGTAGCCCTGTCCGTGCTACTAGAACTGACTCTGTAAACTGGGCTGGCCTAGAACTCAGAGATCCTCCTGCCTTTGCCTCCTGACTGCTGGGATTAAAGGTATGTGTCACCATGGCTGGTTCTTCTGAGTATTTTTTAAACTTCAGCTGGCTGAACCTGAATATGTAAAACTTATGTATAAAGCGAGCTAACTATTTACAACTATAAGCCATTTTAATAAATATCATTAGTAATGTTTATTTGTAATATTAAATAGTAAATAGGTGAGCAGTTTATCATTAGATATTTGTTGTTAAGACCAATCAATTCTCCTGTCAACTCTTTTGTTTCTTTGTGTGGTGCAGAGGATGGAACTAAGACCCAAACATGCCAGGCAGCACTGCTCTTCAGTACTGTACGAGCACACTACATTACACTGGCTATTTTAGACAATAACTTTGGAAAACAATATTAGTAATCTATTTTACAAATAAAGAACCTGAAGCAAAACAATTATATGCCCATCATTAGCAAGTGATGCAACAATAGTCAAACTCAGATGTCTGCCCTTGGGCTTCTGCCTGCTCTTGTCTAAGTCTCTGGTTAGGAACACCCCCTCAAAACTATACAGGGAACCAGGGCTGCGGAAAGGCAGAACAGTTGCTGTCTTAACAGAAGCAATGTAAACCTCTCTATTATGAACTAATATTTAAATTTTCAGCTTTTATTTATTTATTTTTTGTTTTTGTTTTTTGAGACAGGGTTTCTCTGTGTAACCCTGGCTGTCCTGGAACTCACTCTGTAGACCAGGCTGGCCTCAAACTCAGAAATCCGCCTGCCTCTGCCTCCCAAGTGCTGGGACTAAAGGCGTGCACCACCATTGCCCTGCTCAGCTTTTATTTCTAATATGTTAAGTAATGGTATAACCTATTGCCTGCACTAATAAATGTTTTTTTGAGATTCCCCAATAACTTTTAAAAATTTAAGACGTACAATTCTTGGCAGAATGACACATCTGTAATCCCAGAATTGAGAAGGCTGAAGCACACAGGTCTTAAGGCATAGGCTACACAGGAAGTCTTATGTCTGTTTGAGCAATATTCTGAGTATGCAAAATAAAATAAAGGTATACAAGTCTGTGGGGCTAGCTGGGTGGTGGTGGTGCACTTGGGAGGCAGAGGCAGGCAGGATTTCTGAGTTCAAGACCAGCCTGGTCTACTGAGTTCCACAACAGCCAGGGATATAGAGAAAAACCCTGTCTCTGTGGGGCTGGTAAAATGACTGAGTGGATAGCCATGAGAATCCATCTTTAATCCCGTAACAGAAAACAACAATACACAAACTGTCCTCTCATCTCTGCTCACACATGCACACACACACAGAAAATATCTTAGGCCTAACAACTTAGTCCTTATACAAGAATTTTCACAGTCGGGCTCTTCAATGAGACTAAAAAGAAAAGACTAACATTCCCCCTTTGTCTTTTCATAAGCATCTAAGAGCCTATTTTGTTTTTATTTTTTAAATTATGCAAATGCACTTGTGTGGGTATATGCAAGACTGCAGGTGCCTGTAGAGGCCAGGGATGTCAGATTACCCTGAGCTGCCACATAGTTCTGGGACCCAAACTCAGGTCCTCTGCAAGAATGAAACAGTCTTAACTGCAGAGCCATCTCTCCACCCCTAAGAGAATACTTTCAGAAAACAGAATCACAGCATATGGATCTCAAGTATAGTGCTTTTAGGCACCGACTTAAATACTGCTAATTACTTACTTTGGTATTTCTTAAACTGAACAGGTACTTGTAGTGGCAAAGCATTTTCCTGTCATGCACCCCAACACAAGAAAAAAAAAATAATTGCCTTCTGATGTAAACACAATCTTAAAATTATTAGCTTAAGTGTTTCCTAACTGGTTAAACACCACATCCAGTTCAGTTCCTGGGTGCTAAGAGGTCACACCCAGAACTCTGTGAGTCCCACATAAACACTCCACTGACTGAGCGACATTCTCAACATTTCTTTTTCACAAACACTTATTTAAAAGATTTTTATTTTTGATTAATTTTGAGACGGGATTTCTTTGTGTAGCCCTGGCTAACCTGGAACTTGTTTTGTAGACCAGGCTGGCCTTGAACTCTGTGTGGGTGGGTAAAGTACAGAGAGCAAAGAGGGCACTGAACTCTTGTATCTGGAACTAGAGGCAACGGCTGGAAGCTCAGTTTGTTAGTGGTACTGGGATTTCTATGCCACAGTCTTCATGACTGTGCAGCAAGCACTCTTAACCCCTGAGCCATCTCTCCAGTCCCAGTCTTGATTTACAAGGGGGGAAAAATGCATCTTTAAGTCCTAGAGGCAGATGAATCTCCTTAGGCTACCTGGCCGACAAGTTAAGTTCCAGAACAAACATGGCTGTTTTTGTATGTCTGTCTGTCTGTTTTAAGACAGGGTTTCTCTTTGTAGCCCTATCTAGACCAAGCTAACTCCAAAGTCCCAATTTCTGGGATTAAAGGCATAAGCTACCACCACTAAAACTGTTTTTTAAAAAAATAAAATAATCTAACAGCATGGCTCACTGGGTGAAAGTGTATACTGAAAGTCTGACTACCTGTTTGAACCCTGGAACACAAATGTAGATGGAAAATCTACTCAAGAAAGAGCTCTGAAGAGGACTACAAGGAGGTGGAGATTACTTCCGGGTATGACACTTGCTGATGCTAAAGCAACACAACAAAGTCCAATTACCAAATATACAAAATAAGAGATAATGCCTGGTTAAAACACTCACTTCAAACAGGGCATCTTACCTACTGTTTTCCACAGCCTTCATGGCATATTCAACTTGGAAAACTCTTCCATCAGGAGAGAACGTAGAGGCTGACAGGTCATACTAACAATAAAGAGAACAACAGTAAATTTACATGAAGGTCTCTGCCAACAACAGTCAGACATTTATTTACTCAGGGAACACTACAACCTTAGATGGTTCAGTTGTCAAGAGCACCTGTTGCTATTGCAGAGAACCTGGGTTGTTTCCCAAAACTCACAGGGTGGTTTACAATCATCTGTAACTCAGTTCCAGGGGATCCAATGCCCTCTTCTGACCTACATGGGCATGTATAAGGTGTGTGTGTGTGTGTGTGTGTGTGTGTGTGTGTATCATGCAGACAAAACATTCATACAAATAAATCTAAAAAAATTTACATAATGGAATCAAATCTTAAGAAAGGTCAGAACTTTTTTCACATAAAACTTTTTTTAAAGTATTGTTAGCTGGGCAGTGGTGGTGCATGCCTTAATCCCAGCACTTGGGAGGCAGAGATAGGCAGATCTGAGTTTGAGGGCAGTTTAGTCTACAAAGTGAGTTCCAGGGCTGTTATACAGAAAATCAACCCTGTCTCTAAAACCCAGTATCTCTATCTATTGGGGGTGGGAGGTAGAAACAACATTAAAGTCAGATTATTTACATTTGCATCTGTGCCAGGAACCAAGGAAAGACCCTGGTTAAACAAATCATTAGCTTTCAGCAACATTTAGTAATCACCTACTGTATTGAATCACCACATGGGAAGACAAAGACCATCCATCACCCATTTATAAAGTTCTTTTACTTTCAAATCAGGAATCATAAACCTAGGTGGAGCATGTATTACAAATGTGATCATAGTCAGAATGAAACAAGAAGAAATAAAAAGGAAGGAACATTAAGAATAACTATCAATGAGCCAGGCGTGGTGGCGCACGCCTGTAATCCCAGCACTTGGGAGGCAGAGGCAGGCGGATTTCTGAGTTCGAGGCCAGCCTGGTCTACAGAGTGAGTTCCAGGACAGCCAGGCTACACAGAGAAACCCTGTCTCGAAAAACAAAAACAAACAAACAAAAAAAGAATAACTACCAATGACTTCATCAAGGAAACTCTGCTAGGGCAGTAGGACCTCAGTGATAGGGGGAAAGTTATCTATGTCATGAGGAAGAGTTCACTGGAAAGTGACTACAAGTCTTAAGGTACAGATGTACATAGCCCAAGCCAAGGACCTGAGGTGTCTTTAACACTGTGGAGGAGAAAAGACAAGGATGAGAAACTCCAAACTTACCAAAGAGTCAAACTAGTTAGGGGAGTTGTTTATATTTTATTTTTTTCTTCCAGATTTATTTATTTATTATGTATACAGTGTTCTGCCTGCGTGTATACCTGATTTCATTACAGATGGTTGTGAGCCACCGTGTGGTTGCTGGGATTTGAACTCAGGACCTCTGGAATGGCAATCGGTGCTCTTAACCCTGAGCCATCTCTCCAGCCCCCTACATTTTATTCTTGATGCCATGTGGTGTTGAACCGGAGCGGTTGTATGATATAACTCATGTGCTTTGTCTGTTCGACATTTATTTAGTGTGTGTGTGTACACATGCACTATGGTACACAGCAAGAAGTGAGGGGACAACTTTCCAGAGTCCATTTTCTCTTCCTACCTTTTCAGATCAAAGATTCGAACTCAGCATCTCAGAGGCTGAACTCAGGTGTTAAAATTAAGTGTTGGTGGCATTTCACAGACCCAAATTCAAGTATTTAAAAATATCACTCTGCTGGAAAGACATTCAGCAGTTAAGAACAATTGCTGCTCTTCCAAAGGACTTGGGTCCAATGCTCAGCACCCACACAGTGGCTCATAACCACTCCAATAGCTTCAGTTCCAGGGGATTTAACATCCTCTTCTGGTTAGATAAACAACAGACACACACGTGGTGCAATACAAAACACATAGAAATTAAAAAAATATATATCACTCTGGCTTGGGCGGAAACAAATATGGAGACAAGTGTGGGTGTGAAACTCAGATATTCCAAACAATGGTGGCTTTGACCACACAAAAGGCAAGGAAACCTTTTAGGAGCACCATTAAACGTAAAACAAAACCTCGGAGCTGTCTAACATCACAAGGTGTAGGTTTAATCCTAGGCATATAGGATCATGTATATGAAAAAACAGATTTGTTAATGGACAGCTCTTGGGGTGAAATAAAAAAGACAACTAAGGGACTTTCCTTTGAATAAGCAGAACTGGACCACTCACTAAGCTGAAGACAACAGGGGATTGTCCATACAGAATTCACGAAATCCTTTCTTGCTACACATTTAAGCCATAAGGATGTGCACACTCATGTGGCTGTCACAGAAGGACGCAGAGTTCTAGGCTAGCCAAGACTTCATAGTATGGCCCTATCTCAAACCCCACATACACAATATTTTTTTTAAGTTGACTATAGGATTTGGAGTTCAGTGGTTTGCCTACTATCTCTTGAGGCCCTAGGTTGGCCCTCCCAATGGCCCAGCAGTAGGGGTTTTAAAAAAAAATCAAATGGCCCAAAATGACTGACAAAGACTGGTATTTTACAATTCTTACGAGACAGCCAGAAAACAAGCCTTCAACAGTGAAACTTCTAAAGCTCAGGGTTATTTTCATACTAAAATATGCCACATGGTATGACTATTGACAGAAAATAACATTAATACACCTGCAAAGTCAATTTGCTGTGAGATATTTTATTGAGCACTTATCCTGAAAGTGTTACATGACCTCTTAAATTATCTAAGCAAAAGGAACTCAAAACACAGTATGTGGGTTTAATTCTGAGCATCAAATCTTTTTTTTGTATGTGTGTGTGTGTGTGTGTGTGTGTGTGTGTGTGTTAAGACAGGCAGGCTCTCTTTACATAGTCCTGGTTCTCCTGAAACTCACTAAGTAGTCCAGGTTGGCCTCGAATTCAGAGATCCTCCTATCTCTACCTCCCAAGTGCTGGGATTAAAGGGGTGCACCACACTCGGTGTGCATCAAAATATTGGGGAAACAAGGATAACCAAGAAATGCATTATTCATTGCCTCTACTGCAATAATCAAGATGTTAAATAGTTCTATATGGGGACAAAGGAAAGGTGGGGTAAATCACTGCACACACGGGGGGTATTTAGCCCCACAAAATTAAGTCCAACTCGCAAATCCTCGATACTCCTTTAAAAAATCGGAGGCACTTAGGTCCACAGATATCTACAGATTCGCTTAAAATAGCTTGTTTGCGAAAAGCAGAACAAAGAGGAAAGGCAGAGAACTCATGAGATCGAGGCTTTCTTCTAGGTTGCGTCTCGACGTGTTTCCAGGGACCGTCCACTAACTAGGTTGTCAGGGAAGCCGGAGCAGGCCTGTGAGTCAGCAGCACCGCAGCACCTGCACGGGCGGGCGGCGGCCGCACGACGCGCTCGGAGAGCGGGCCGAGGCACTGCCACTAGCCGGGGCTCGCAGGGGCCTCTCGTGGGTCGAGCCGGGGCGCTCACACTAGGGCAGGTCCGCAAGTATCCACTTTCAATTTCCTTAAGCATGAAATGAAAGTGACTCAGCACCCCGGGCTGTCGCTGCACGGGGGCGGACAGGACCAGCCCGAACCGCCGCAGGAGCAGGGTCACCGAGAAAGAGGCTGCGGGTCCCCGGGACTCCGGCAGTGCCGGGGGTCCAGCGGCCCTCCGAGCCGCATCCGGGCTTCCTCGCTGCCTTCAACCCCAAGCTGGAAAAGACGGCGCGGAGACTCACCCCAGTGCCAATGGAGCTCATGGTGCTGACCCGGCAGGCCGCGGAATCCTTCCAGGCCTCGAGCGCCGCTCCTACGCCGCAAACTGCGCAGGCTAGTAACAGGCTCGCCCATTGGCTGCGCTCTCCACCAATAGCCTTCCTTCTTGCTGCTTGTTCCGCGGGCTGGAAAGAAGACAGTAGGAAAAGGAGAGGGCGCGCGTGCGCAGAAACCATAGAGGCCGTTCCTTGGAGAAGTTGGTACTGTGTCAACTGAAACTGGTATTGGAAGTGCTAAGGTCAGAGCCTGGTCCTTAATAGTCCTAAGGAGCTGGGCTTGGGTACCTGCCCTCCGTAGCCCACACAGACAAGAATTTCTAAAAGTCAGGGAAGGAAAAACCCACCTCAGGAAAGGAACAAAAAGGGCCAGTGACCCCCATCCCCCCGACCGAGTTCATCCGAGTCCTAAGGCAGTAACAGCTGTGCATAACTAGGCAGTCAAGGTCAGGTGTGGTACCTTTCCACCACGATTTCAACTTTAGCCTCTCCTGCAAGGTGGTGTGACAAGATGTATGAACTGTGAAATCTATGAAAGTCGTCCCTCTGACTGGAACCACGCAGGCTTAGCCTTCCTTCACCCAGCATGTAATTCCTGGAGCAGTAACAGTTTCTTGGAGTCTTTATAAAGGAGAGGAGCACAAGTGTTTCTTTAAAATATCTTCATTCCTACTAGGGAGATTACAAAACTTGGTGTTAGGAAAGGCTAAGGTGTCTTGGGGGAACTCCAGTAGCTAAAGCTCAGTCTAGCAACTATCAGGTCACTATCTTTTTTGTTGTTGTTGTTTTGTTTTGTTTTTTCGAGACAGGGTTGTTCTGTGTAGTCCTGGCTGTCCTGGAACTCACTCTGTAGACCAGGCTGGCCTCGAACTCAGAAATCCGCCTGCCTCTGCCTCCCAAGTGCTGGGATTACAGGCATGTGCCACCACACCCGGCTAGGTCACTATCTTAATATCTTAAGAATTAAGTGGGGCAGGGCAATGGATAAATCAGAGAAGTGGAACCTGACCTTGTTATGGTTGGATTTTAAATTCAATTGTAAATAAAATGGCAGAAGCATTTTTTTGTTTGTTTGGTTGGTTGGTTTTTTGAGACAGGGTTTCTTTTTGTAGCCCTAGCTGTCCTGGAACTCACCCTGTAGACCAGGCTGGCCTCAAACTCAGAAATCCATCCGCCTGCCTCTGCCTCCCAAGTGCTGGGATTAAAGGTGTGCGCCACCACCGCCCGGCAGCAGAAACATTTTTATTTAAAAAAAAAAATCTGAAGACTTTTACTTTATATAGCTAGAAAATAATTTCCAGCATGCATACCATTAATCCCAATACTCAGAAAGCCGGGATGGGAGGATCTCCAGTTCAAGGTCAGCTTGGAATATAAGAGCCCTGTCTAAAAACAAGACAAAATAAACATCATCTTGTCCAAATTATTCTTCGTTCCCAATCGTCTACAAAGTTATATCACGGAGATACAAGAGATGATTCAAAAAGTTAAACCAAACCATGTCAATTAGCTGCTTAAGAAAGATCTGATAGTTCCACAGCAGAAAATAAGGTGAATAAAATGACTGAATTAGAAAAGTCTACGGTTAGCAACTATGAGCATGAGAACGTATGCAAATAGCAATCATCAGATACCAAAATTAATGAGTAAAAAGATAAAGAATAGCAAGATGGAGCCAGACGTGGTGGCGCACGCCTGTAATCCCAGCACTTGGGAGGCAGAGGCAGGTGGATTTCTGAGTTCGAGGCCAGCCTGGTCTACAGAGCGAGTTCCAGGACAGCCAGGACTACACAGAGAAACCTTGTCTCAAAAAACAAAAACAAACAAACAAACAAAAGAATAGCAAGATGTTTACCTACTCCTGACTTGTCTTCTCATCAGATATTTGCTAGTTACAATTATCAAAGGAAACCCAGAAACGTTAGAGAAACTTTAGAGAAATTAAAATGAGTATCGGCAGTAATAGAAGAGATTGTCACCGTCTCATACCTCCTGCGGCAGCACACTGACAGGAGTGAGTGTAAGCTAAGGGGAGTAGTAAAGAAGTCAGAAATTAATGAATATCCAGTTGGTTTGATTGATTGGGTTTTTTGTTTGTTTGTTTGTTTGTTTGTTTGTTTGTTTTTTGAGACAGGGTTTCTCTGTGTAGGTAGCTCTGGCTGTCTTGGAACTTGTTCTGTAGACCAGGCTGCCCCAGAACTCATTAGTGTTGTAGCATGGGTCTGCAATCTCAGATTTGGGAAGCTGAGGCCGAAAAATATCTTGAATTTCAGGCCAGCCTAGATAACACAATTTTGTCTTAAAAAACAAACTAACAAGCCGGGCATGGTGGCGCACACCTGTAATCCCAGCACTTGGGAGGCAGAGGCAGGCAGATTTCTGAGTTCGAGGCCAGCCTGGTCTACAGAGTGAGTTCCAGGACAAGCCAGGACTACACAGAGAAACCCTGTCTCGAAAAACCAAAAAAAAAAAAAAAAAAAAACAAACCAAAAAACTAACATACTCTGATTTCTCTTCAGATAGTATAAATCTTTCGACTTTTACTAAAGATTTCCATGGAGAGGAACAACTATGTGTCTTAACCTAATTGTTTGAGGTCCTGTCTACACGGGACTGAAAACAAACAGACACAAAGGAGACCAGCCAATAGTGGCACATACCTTTAATCCCAGTACTCTGGAGGCAGAGGCATGCGGATCTCTGTGAGTTCAAGCCCATCCTTGACTACAAATCAAGTTCCAGGACAGCCAGGGCTGTTACACAGAAAACCCTGTCTTGAAAAACAACAACAACAACAACAACAATAATAATAATAATAATAATAATAAAAAACCCAAATCAATAGCATTAAAGCATTCTAGTTGTAATTCTTTTGTGAGGGATTCTAACTTAGAACATGTTTGGCTAATGGCCATCTTTGTAGGAGGGCTCACCTTGAAGATGAACTGTAAGTAAGTTCTACAAAGTTTAAGTATCTAGCTAAATGTCTACAACTTTACTGCTTGTGTGCAGTACATAGCACTTGAGTGCCTAGTGCACCGGCTGCATCAGTCACTGACAGTGGGGCCTCTTCCCGCTCACCAGCCTTCTTGGGAGCTGGATTATTGCTTTACCTTGTATCTTAGAGGAAGGCTCTGAACCAAAAGCCTAGGTTCTTGCTCATTTGCCTGATTCCTTACAAGACTAAAATGGGTTTGCTTTTAAAAAGTTATTTCAAATGACTTCTAGAAGTAATACTTGTGAAATTGATAAGGCTTTACACGTCTTTATTGTAGGGTGATGAGCTTTCAAGGCCAAGCAACTAGCAGTGCTTTGCAGATAGTAGACATGTAATATGATTTTAACACATCACTTTATAATACTCAGTAACTAACATCAAAATAGGTATTGTTATATTTTATATACATTCAATTATCATTAAAGTAGTTATTACTATAATTTTTCTTTTGAAACAGGATCTCAATGTGCAACCGTGGCTGGCCTGAAATTTACTGTGTAGACCCAGCTGGCTTTCAACTCTCAGACCTACCTTTCTCTTCCTCTGCAGCACAGGGACAAAAGGCACATTCAGTGTCACCAGGCTCTGCTGCTTTAGATATTTTTTTCATTGTTTTGAGAAAAGCTCTAGGAATTCTGCCTCTTCCTCCTGAATGTTAGAATTACAGGGCTGAGCTACCTCACTCCACCTAAAGTAAATTAATTTTCAAAAGATAAAGTGTATCTCCAAGTTCTAAATAATAATTAGTAAACCAGTTTGAGTTGTGGAAGGAGAGAGGGTTAGTGTTTAGACATTCGAAGTTTAACATTTTTAAATACTTAGGTTCTAGGTTTACTTTGGGTTTACTCTGAGGCTTAGCTGTGGTAGAACTGTAAACCAGGCTGGCTTGGAACTCAGAGATCCTCCCAAGTGCTGCTTTTTTAATGGCATGCGCCACTACACCCGATCCTAGGGTTACTTTAAGGAGCCTAAACTATTGGTTGGGCAGATGGCTCAGCAATTAAACCCAATTTCTCACACCCACATGGAGTCCCAAAGCCACCTGTAACCGTAGATTCGTGCATTCCGATGCCCTCTCCTGGTACGCACACGTGAATGCAGACAAAATACCCACTACATAAAATAGTCTTTAGAAAGAATATAAACTTTTCAAGACACATCTTATTTTTAAAAATCATCTCAGGAGACTTGTCCTATATGTTTATATGTTTTATGGATACAGTTATAGGAATTGTCAATCCAAGGCTTATGATTTTTCTAACTATTTGGGTATTCCTTAATTTAAGTTTACCCATTTTTGTTTTTGTTTTTCAATTAGGCTTTAACTTGCAGTTCCGAAAAATAGGATTAATAGCCATCTCCAAACAGACACACGAATCACAGAAATGTGCAAAATCCCTTATCTTGATAAATTCACCTGTAGCTTAAAATGTATTTGAATTCATAGGCTAATATTCCATTGTCTTGGCTTGTCATAATGAAAATTAGGAACGTTTTCTCTTTTATTCTTAGAATTTAACAACTCTGTCTCCTTTCGTTTCATTTTGTTTGTTTGGGGCCTTTTTCCCCCTTTATTTTATTCTGTAAGGATTTGCATTCTTACCTTCAAATTCAGAGAATATACTTTCAACTTTTTATCAATTTATTGGTTATACTTTCTTTTCAGAAACAGAAACAGAAACAGAAAACAATGAAACAATGGAAAAACTGAAAAGTAACTGTAGATGAACACTCTGAAAAGGTATAAAATCAGGGCCAGCATGCATCTGCCCGGCTAGCTCAGTCGGTAGAGCATGGGACTCTTAATCCCAGGGTCGTGGGTTCGAGCCCCACGTTGGGCGGAATATCTTTTATTTGTTTAAGTGTACTTCATATGTTTTCAAAAACTCAAATTTATTCTCAAATATGTGCCAGTTCCATCACAACATTCGTAATCAAGATGGATTAACTTAAACTGAGATAATTTAAATGCTTTCAATGTTAATCATCTTTGCAGGAAACACTGATCTCAAACTGCGCTTGCGCACTCCAAAACCCGGGCCTGCGCCCACGGCCCGGGTTTAAATCAGGAACAGGAATTTACTACTCTCTTAAGACTGCTTTTGGAGCACTAGCTTCCATGTTTGCTGGTAGCGGGCAGTTGTTTTGTTTGTTTTGTTTTTCTCCTAATAAAACTGTGATCCCTGATTTTGGCTGTTTTTCCAAACCACGAGAGATCGGGTGTCAGAACAGACGTAGGTGAGGGAAGACGCGGGAAGGACTAACTGCCTTATTTGCTGAGGTTCCTCGGCTCACTTCCGCCTCCCTCCGGCCAACGCAGGGCTTCTCGGGGTGCGGGAAGGAGAGGCCCCGGCGTCGTCTTTCCCGCGGTCCGGTTGCTCCGCCAGCGCGGACCGTGGAGCCTTTAGCGCTGTCCTCTGAGACTCTCTCGCCTGGGAACCGATGCGGGTGTGAAGGAAGAAGCAGAAGTACCTCCTTCCCTTCCGCATTCCCTCCTCCAGGCCGGCCTCCCTCACCTGCAGAGCGCCAGCCTCCTCTCCCTCGCTAAACCGATCGGATTTCGTGACAGCCCTTCCCTTCAGCATGCCAAGATTCTGCAGTTTATCCCAAAGCAACCGAAAACAACCCCCACCCCACCCCCACTTCCCTTCTCTTTGAGAAGAGCCTAAGTAGTCCTGGAACTCTATGTAGAGCCGCCGCCCTGGAACTTAGGGCGGTGCGCGCCTGGTTCTCTGGTCTCTTAGGCGCGGGGAGTGATGGCACACCCTGTGATCCTAGCAAAAGGGAGGCCGAGTGGCAGAATGATAGCCTGCTGTGAGTTGGAAGCCAGCCTGGGCTTATACTCAAAAAGAAAAAAGAGGTGTGAGGTTGGGAGGGGGTAGAGTCTGTGAGGTCGAACACTTATTTTTATGATGGGCAGCAGAAAGGAAGAACAAAGCTACAACTGATAAATGGGCTTTTGGCAAGAGGGGGCGAGGGATTTGGTGTTTGGGATTGGACAGCCACCAGCTTGCTCTTTTGAGAAAACAATTTAGCTAAAAGCACACATCAGTCCTTTAATGCTCTGGGGCTTGGCTCGCTCACCACTTTCCCGGGGCTGGGTCTACTTTCTGCGTTTTCCAGACCATTCTTGTCAGACTTTTATGTCCTTCTCATGCTCCCTACCTGTCAGCCAAAAGGCCATCATCTCCATTTTACCAAACTTAATAGTTAATTGCCATGCTGAGCCATTGGCCTGTCAGAAGTGTATTACAAATTTAATCACTCTGTCGTGGAGCCGCCTCTCCTGACTCTCCTGATAGCATCCCCATTTAAAAGGTCTCTCCTACATTCCATCTCAACCTTAGCCTCCTCTCCATCCACTACTCCCTCCCTCCTCGAGCATCACCTCCCCTCTACCCGGTCCACCCCGCCCCCCGCCCCCCTTTAGAAAAGAGTTCTTCCAGGAGTATCACCCCAAGACAGCGTAGCGAGGTAGAGTCAGACTGCACAGACCCTTGTTCTAAGGCTGGCAAGGCAACCCAGGAGGAGGAAACAGGTCCCAAGAGCAGGTGGAAGAGTCACACACAAACAAACACACACACACACACACACACACACACACACACACACCATTCCCACTGTTAGGAGACACACAAGAAAACCAAGCCAGAACATACATGCAGAGGACTATCACACAAATCTCGTAGACACTGTATGATTCCCACAGCTAAACTGCAATCTCGGTGGAAACTGTGTGATATTTACAGGTAAAAGCCTTGTCTATGATAAGGCTGTCTATTGAGGAACTCGTTGTGAGACTCCTTGGCCGGAGAAAATGCTGAGCTGAATTTCTCATGGCAAGCCTTGCCTGTCTGACTTTTCTTTAACCTGTTTCTTTACTTACGAAATGTTCTTGGTAGCAAGAGCTGTGAGCACCCAGGCATTAAAGCTAACGAGAGCTCAATTCTTTTTTTGTTTGTTTGTTTTTGTTTTGTTTTGATTTGGTTTTTTCGAGACAGGGTTTCTCTGTATAGACCTGGCTGTCCTGGAACTCACTCTGTAGACCAGGCTGGCCTCGAACTCAGAAATCCGCCTGCCTCTGCCTCCCATAATGCTGGGATTACAGGCGTGCGCCACCACCGCCCGGCGAGAGTTCAATTCTTTGAGCTATAACACTGGCCATGATTTATCTTCTAGAGATCCATTGCTTTGCCTTTTGATCAGCTATACAGTTATTACCTAAATACATTAAAGAATTAACCTCCCAACAATATATATAATTTGTATGGCCAGGTGGCTTTGGCACTCTGACATGGAAAGCATCAGTTAAGTAAAGTTTCAAAGTGAGCCTAAAGGAGTCTCACAAGAAGGAAGCAGGATATTAGACAAAGACTACACATGAACAAAGAACCCTAGGGGTATGACGAAATGTTCTCAAGGACTTTTGAATTACTAATTTATCATTGACTACAGCTACTCTGATCAAGAGTAGCTGTAGTCAATGATAAATTAGTAATTCAACGTAATGCTTTGTAGGTGTTCTCTGAAGTTCATACCTGATTGATTTTGTATTTCTTTGTGCCAGAAGTTTGTTAGTCTTTTCTTTTTTTTTTTTTTTTTTTTTTTTTGGTTTTTTCGAAACAGGGTTTCTCTCTGTAGCCCTGACTGTCCTGGAACTCACTCTGTAGACCAGGCTGGCCTCGAACTCAGAAATCTGACTGCCTCTGCCTCCCAAGTGCTGCGATTAAAGGCGTACGCCACCACCGCCCGGCTATGTTAGTCATTCTTTGTAATCACTTCACTGGACACAATTTTTTCTTCAGTAATGTAATACCAACTTATGCGTATAAAAATTCCTGCCTCAGATCAGTAAAGTGCATTCAGACTCAACCTATATCTGGTGTCTGTCTGTCATTCACCAGACCAGTGCCTTCCTGCATACCAAAGACCTTGGTTCCCCCACGGGTGTGTGTGCTGACTGAGTCCTTCCGTGGCAGAGGACCTAAGTGAGATCCACGCAGGCTGTGATCGTTGCTTCAGTCTCTGAGCCCCGCTCACTTGATTCTGTGGGCCATGTTTTTCTCTTGGTGTCCTCAAACCCTCTGGCTCCTACAAGGCTTCCCCTCTCTCCTCTGTGGGGTTCCTGGAGCTCCCTCCACTTCATGTTTGGCCGTGGGTGCATCTGCTCCATCTTGCTGGATGAAGTCTCTTTGGTGATTGGATAGGCACTTGTGTCCTTTCCTTCCACTTCCTAACTTGGGAGTGCTTCATGGAGGAGTTCACTTCACGTTCCCTCTTGCTAAATCTGCACACCCCGCCCCTGTGAGCTACCTTCTAGTGACTCTCGGAGCTGTGCTTATCTGCTTATCTAGGAAGCAGTGGCAGAGCATGTGGGAAGGCTCTGTGGGAGACACTCTTACACGGCCTTGCTGGGGCTGCTGTGTACAGTCTCAGCTTAAATGAAGGCACTATTTCTGACCAGAGTTTTAAAAGAAACAGCAAAAGTCCAGCTCCCTTGCCTTCTGATAGACACATATCCTTGATTGGGTCAAGTTTCAAATGCTAGCTTTCTGCTTAGGATTCCTCACTTTTTAAAAGTGATAGTCCAGTTCTCTTTTTCTTTTTCTTTTTTTTTTTGGGGGGGGGAGGGAGGGGGAAGGGTTGGGTTTTTTTTGTTTTTGTTTTGTTTTGTTTTGTTTTTTAAGTCAGGATTTCTCTGTGTAGCCCTGGCTGTCCTGGAACTCACTCTGTAGACCAGGCTAGCCTCGAACTCAGAAATCCACCTGCCTCTGCCTCCCAAGTGCTGGGATTAAAGCTGTGCGCCACCACGCCCAGCTCTTTTTCTTTTTAAAAAAAAAGATTTATTTTATGTATGTGACTACACAGTTGCTCTCTTCAGACACACCAGAAGAATGCATCCCATTACAGATGCTTTTAAGCTACCATATGGTTGCTGGGAATTGAACTCAGGACTTCTAGAAGTGCAGTTAGTACTCTTAACTGCTGAGCCATCTCTCCAGCCCCCAGTTCTTTTTATTAAATAAATAAATAAATAAGTAAGTAAGTAAGTAAGTAAGAAAGAAAGTAAGTAAGTAAGTAAAGGCAGCATGGTCTCACTGTTACCCTGGCTGGCCTGGAATTCTGTATGTAGATCAGGCCCTGAACTTGGACATTCCTGTCTCTACCTTTGAGCTCCTGGGATAAAAGACATACTGCACTATGTTTTTTGAGACACAGTTTCTCTGTATAACTCAGGCCTGACTTTTGACAGCCATCCTATGCCCCAGTCTTCCAAGTGCCTGAATTGCAGCTCTTAATGTCAAACCTGAATAGCCAATCAGATATCTAGTTAGACAACTTGAGGACAGCATCAAACTTATGTCCCTCCTGCCTTAGCTTCCCTACTGCTGGAATTACACATGCACCACTATGCCCACTGAAAGTTACTTATGATGTCTAAAAACTTGTTTCTCTGGAAGTTTTGTGGTAATGCTGTGTGGGCCCACAACATTGTTATCTTATTGACTACAACTACAACAATCCCGCTTCCAAATAAAGCCACATTCACAGGGTACTAAATGTTAAGACTTCAACTTGTCTTTTTTTGGGTGACATAATTCAATGTTAGTAAATCCTTAACCTGTTCCTTGGAATTGCCACTTCATAGGTAGTTATATAAGTCAGCAATCAGATTTTTTTTTTTTTTTTTTTTTTTTGAGACACGGTTTCTCTGTGTAGCCCCGGCTGTCCTGGAACTTTCTCTGTAGATCAGGCTGGCCTCGAACTCAGAAATCCACCTGCCTCTGCCTCCCAAGTGCTGGGATTACAGGCATGCGCACCACCGTCCGGCCCAGATTTTGTTTTAAATGAACATTTTTCTTTTCTTTTTCTTTCTCTCTCTCTCTCTTTTTTTTTTTTTTTTTTTTTTTGGTTTTTTCGAGACTGGGTTTCTCTGTTTAGTTCTGGCTGCCCTGGAACTCACTCTGTAGTCCAGGCTGGCCTCGAACTCAGAAATCCGCCTGCCTCTGCCTCCCAAGTGCTGGGATTACAGGTGTGCGCCACCACGCCCGGCCTTCTTTCTTTTTTTTTTGTTTGGGTTTTTGTTTGTTTGTTTGTTTGTTTTTTATTTGTTTTTCGAGACAGGGTTTCTCTGTGTAGCCCTGGCTGTCCTGGAACTCACTTTGTAGACGAGGCTGGCCTCGAACTCAGAAATTCGCCTGCCTCTGCCTCCCAAGTGCTGGGATTAAAGGCATGTGCTGCCACTGCCCGGCTACATTTTTATTTTCTTAATCAAAATATAAGCCAAAATCAGTATACATACAGTGTAGAGGGTTTTGTGTATAGTATGTGTGTGTGTGTGTGTGTGTGTGTGTGTGTGTCTGTGTTTTATCAGATTCTCAGGATAGAACCAAAGTTGGTCTTGAGGCTGGGCGGTGGTGGTGCATGCCTGTAATACCAGCACTTGGGAGGCAGAGGCAGGCGGATTTCTGAGTTCGAGGCCAGCCTGGTCTACAGAGTGAGTTCCAGGACAGCCATGACTACACAGAGAAACCCTGGCTCAAAAAAACAAAACAAACAAACAAACAAAAAACAACAAACAAACAAACAAAAAAGTTGGTCTTGAACTCCTGGGTTTTGATAATCCTACATCTGAAGATGTGTGCCACCATGTACAACTGGGAATTTATTAAAATGTTTCCTGAAAAAAAAAAAAAAAGGATGTTATCAAAATAGTAGAACCATGTAAACTGAGTATTTATAGTATCCCTTCTGATCCTTAGAATGCTCAGCTTATGCTCCAGACAGAAGATGACAACAGTATCAAAAAGATGAAGATCTCACTGCCTGTGACAGAAGTGCTCAGGACGACAGACAGTACTATCACTTTTAGGACAAAGAAGGTTAGGAAACTTTGTGGCCAAGCTGATGTTTCATTATTAGCTTAATGAAATTTAGATTAACTTCTCCTTAACTTGTAATTAGCAAGGTCTCATTTTAATATTACCCTTAGGTTCCACACCTCAGCTCATTTGCCTTGAGTGTAGAGTTCTGCTCATATAACTTGTCCCCACTGTCCTACCTGTTCGTTAGGAAGCAGGTCAAAGTCCTCCTAAATGGTTTTTCTCCAGGGCCAAAAGTAGTATCAGTAGCAACAAGTAACTTTTGTGTGGTCATCAGTGTGCAAATTTGTTTCTGAGCCTTTGGCCCCTAAAGGGCAATGGTCCAGTCTTCCTGCTGTACCGCTCAGATGCGCAGTAGCCATCAGGAAATCTGAGTCTCTGGGGACGGAAGGGCCACGTAAGCAGCATAGCAGAGAAACAAGTATTCTAAAGTCAAACATCAGACAAATGTAAAGGATTCATTTCCTTCTAAAAATTATTTTGTGGGGACAGAATTTCCTAAAGACCAGACTGGGCTCCAAAGTGCTATGTAACTGAGGTTGCCATGAACTCCTAATTCTCCCTCCTCTAACTTCCAAGAGCTACATTACAGAAATGTAGCCATAATGTCTGATTTACTGTGTATCCCTTGGCTGTCCTGGCACTCACTATATAGACCAGGCTGACCTCGAACCCATAACAGAGAGCCACCTGCCTCTGCCTCCCACTTGCTGGGATTACAGGAGTAGTACATCACCATACCAGGGGTTCTTCATTTTTTGGTTTTTCGAGACTGGGCTTCTCTGTGTAGCCCTGGCTGTCCTGGAACTTGTTCTGTAGACCAGGCTGGCCTACAACTCAGAAATGTGCCTGCCCCTGCCTTTCGAGTGCTGGGATTAAAGGTGTGCACCACCACTGCCTGGTTACCAGGTTCTTCTTTTCCAACTCTGCAGGAAGCCATCTTCTTCAAGAATTAGAATCTTCATATGTAAAGAATATGGCAAAACTTGCAAAGATTCAAAAAGCAAAGTGATTAGACTATGTGTGGAGTTAAAGTATACAAAGCCAGAACCTGTGTTAGTTCTTACTCATGCATGCACTCGCGTGCGCATACACACACACACACACACACACACACACACACACACACACAAAACCTGTCTTCAGGAGGAAGTTCATTTAACAAATGAGGAGAAATAAGAGTTTAACAACAAATGAGTCATCAGTCGAAAACCTCTTGTGCTGAGATGTAAGCACAAGAGCAATGGTTAGTATCATTATGAATGTTTATTAGAAATTAATGAATTAGAAAGAATGAATTACATTTCATAGGAATGTAGAGATGGCATGCTCTTGAACGTAAAGTTCAAAAGTATACATTTCTCCACCCTACGCAGTGAATGCCTGGTCCTGCTATCAGTCTGAAAGATCTGAAAGGTTTTCATGGGCATACGGTGAAACAAAGCATTTAGAAACAGATCATGTTAGAATCTGAAATAACGGACTGGAGAGCTGGCTCAGCGGCTGAGAGCATGTGTCGTCCAGGACTTGACTTTGGTTCCCAGCACCCACAGCACATGACTCATGTTGAGAATGACAACAGCTCCAGGGGACCTGATGCCTCCGGCCTCCACAGGCACCTGCATCCATAGGCACACACGCCCCTATACATATATAATTAAAAAAATTTTTTTTAAAGAACCCGGGTCTATTGCTAAAAATTGTAAAATTAGTAGAGTTTCTAATACTCAGGATAGATTATATAATCTGGATGAAACTGAACTACATAATAAGCTAATAAAATTGAACAGCTTTACTATTTTTATTGATATAAACGCATCTCACAACCATCCACTATGACATACGACACAAGAGACAAAGTCAGATGAATTAAATATTAATGCAAAGAGAAAATACAGAAATGCTTTGTTACATAAAGGCTACCTATATATATGAAATCATCCTACATACTTTGTACAATTTACTCTAATTGATTAAATATTTGAAATAAGCAAGGCTGGATTTATTCAAGCATTTATTTCTCGGTGGAAAATGCTCTTTTCATCAGCGGTGGTTGCGTTTTCCCAACATCAAACATCATTTCCAGAGGCGGGTTGTTGAGAGAACACCAGTCAGGTATGCGGCCTGTCTGATTATAGTATTCCTTTGAAATAGAGCGGCTCCCAAGTATATCTTGCAATGCTCCAAAAACAGCCCCTGTGTAGTGAGAATAATTTCATAGCTCAGATGATATATCAGGAAAGTGTAAGCTGCATGCATGCATTTTATGCAAAGAGGGGACTGGTAAATTCAGCAATGCAGATCAAACTCTCAATTCCAATTCAATGGGATTCATTCTGAGAAACAGGGTAAACCATAATTCCTCTGTTGAAAACAACCTACGGACCCTTTGCAGATTTCATGAATATGCTATTACAAAATCTAAAATAGGCGAAATAAGATGAGGTAGGAGGATTTTCAACTTTAGGAAAGACTCAAGTTTTCTTTGTCACAACTTTGTTACCTGTCATTAAATAAAATAACACTGCAAAAACCAACAGACATCATTTAAAAGTTTTAAGATTTTTTATACCAGAAAAATCTTATAAAAATACACAAGGCAAGGGCTGAGAGATGGCGCAGTGGTTAGAGCACTGGCTGCTCTTGCAGAGGTCCTGAGTTCAATTCCCAGCAACCACATGGTGGCTCACAACCATCTGTAATGGGGTCTAATATCCTCTTCTGGTGTGTCTGAAGACAGCTATAGTATACTCATACACATAAATTTAAAAAAAAATGCACTAGGCAATCTTTATGAAAAACAATTCAGCTTTTAAATCTAATCTAGGTGAAACACCAAGATTAACCAAATTCTACTTTATTTCACTTAAAATTCCTAACGTGCTTTTTTCTCTCTAAATGCATGAGCCCACCACCGGCTCTATGAGAACATAAACTATATATGAATGTACACATCTGCAACTGCTTTTCTCTAAGTAGTTGTATATTAGACTGTGTGCTTACCCAGTGGTACTCTCTTAAGAGCACTCAATGAGCTCACCCAAGTAAGTGTAAACTGAAGCACTCATTTCCACCATTAGTACAAGTTAAGAAACAGCAGCTACCACTACAATCGTCACCACTTTCACTACTCTGAGGGATGACTCACCATAAATGAAATTATTATTTGAGACAGGGTCTTACTATATAGTCTTGACTGGCCTGGAGCTCACCATGTAAACCAGGCTATCTTCAAACTTTAAAGAGACCTGCCCGCCTCCGCCTCTTAAGTGTTGGGATTAAAACCATGTGCTATCACACCATCCCAAAGGATGAAGTTTACTTAAAAACAAACCACAGTGCAAAGGCCAGCAGAGACAGGCATAAATTCTAAAAGTTCCTATTCTTTACAGAGAGTCACACTTTAGTAGAGGCAGGTCTCACTTTGTAGCTTAGACTGGCTTGGAATCCATAATGTAACCCAGGTTTGCTCAAACTCTATCTGTCTGCCTTAGCCTCCTGAATGACTGGAATTTAAGGCTTTATTGTTCAGTGGAAAAAAAATATTTTCATCATCAGTACCTACACTCTCCCAACATCACACATCATTTCCAAAGGTGGGCTGTTGAGAGATACAGTCAGGTAGACAACCCAGCTAACAGTTTTACTTAGGAGGGTAGTTTTGAACAAAGTAAATGTATCATTTACTTTGATAGTTACTAGTAATACCGCTCAGTACTAAGTTCTTACCTCCCAACCAGGCCACACAATTAGCTTTTGCAGGTGGAGTATGAATTCGGAAGTTCTTGGTGCCAAGTGTCTTTTTGTATTTTGGCTTTTCTACCAAATACCGTATTTCTGCAAGCAATCTGTGGAGAAATCCTGGCAACATAGACGTGCCTCCTATGATGACCAAATTCTCTGCCAGTTGTTTCCTAGTGTCTATTGGGCACTGTTGTGAAGAAGGAGAAAGGTCATTAGAACTGGATGAATACTGTTTAGCTAGATTTACTCCACAGAAGCAGACACTGTAGACAGTAGCAGCAACCTGTACTGAGAAGACATGTAATGTTTCTTTCATACAGAAAATATAGCCACCATAAAAATAATAGTATATATGTACATGTGCTTTTGAATATTTTAAGTAGCTTTTAGATTTATTGATTTTTGTTTTAGACAGGGCCTCGCTAGATAGCACGGGCTGGGCTGGAATTCACTATGGAGGCCAAGTTGGCCCAGGGATCTGTCTCCCTCTGCCTCCAAGTGCTGGAATTAAAGGCGTGTACCACTATACCCAGACTCTATATTACCTTCTACACCAATTTTTAAATTGTGTGTGTGTGTGTGTGTGTGTGTGTGTGTGTGTGTGTGAATACAGATGCCAGAGCTTGTGCAGACTAGAGGGCTACTTGCAGGAGTGGGCTCTGCTCTACTACGCATGTCCTAGCTACCGAACTCGCCATCATGCTTGCAGGCAAGCACCTTTACCCACACCAGCCCCACAGTGTTAGACTTGAAGAAAGTGTAAACTCCAAGCGGCAGAGGCAATAGTATGATCGCCTACCTTTTCACCCTTCAGTAAAGAGAGCATGTAACATTTAACCACTACAGCACCCTCCCTATTTACTTTGTTTTTTGAGACAGACAAATATACAGAATCACCACATAGCCCCAGTTCCTCAAACTTGCAATCCTCCTGTCTCTGCTTTTAGAGTGTGCCACTGTTCCTGGCTTAAAACGTAAATGTTTTCAAGTTCTTCTGTTTATACTAGTATACCCAAGTTCAGTTGCTGGGGAAGATAATACTCTCAGAGCTTGTTTGGAGGCACCCTTGCCAGAGGCTATGCTTCAAGGGAGACAAGGGGCTCTGCCTCACTTTGGCCTGGCAACCCATGGGTGCCAGACGTCACAGCCAGACTGTCCTCCCTCCAACACTATGGGAACTGCACTTCCTCACTCTGGAATTCTTCATCCAACTGCCTTGGCGTCTCAATCACTACCATGCTCAGCAACATTAACTATAAAATTCCACAGAAAAGTTCAACTGTAAACATGTAAGCCAGGTGTGGTGGCCCATGCCTGTAATTCCAGGACTTGAGAGAAAAAGGCAGAAGAATTTGAAGAATTGCAAGTTCAAGGATAGCCTGGTCTATTCAGTAAGTACAGGCCAAGGATAGCCTGGTCTATTCAGTAAGTACAGGCCAAGCCAAAACAAACAAAAACAAAGAAATACAATGATGATGATGATGATGATAATAATAATAATAAAAAACAGTATTCTATAAAATTGTAATAGGAAATTAGAAATAAAGGGGTTTGAAAAATTACTTTACTCTTACAAATAATATATGTCAAGAAAAAATGCAGAAGATAACACTTAAAAACATTCTTTGAAGGACTCTAACAATGGGAAACTTTATAAATACCTGTAAAAGGGAATCCAATATTAAAGTGGCAACTGACTTCTCCTCATTATCTTGTTCAAAAAGAATTTCCACAACTGAATCTCTAATGAGATTAAAAAGAAAACACTTAATAGTCATATGACACAGAATAAACCATTAGTTATACTGACATAATGTGGCAGTACCACCTTCATGAATTATTTAATAAAATATAAAGCTTTTCTCATTGTAAATGGGGAAATGGTAGTATCTACCTCCGGGGCTTGAGAGGATTCAGTGAGTGTGTAAAACAAGGTTTGGCATACAGAAAGCATTCCTCAAGTGTTAGCTACTGCTCTAGTAAGATTTATATGTTTTGGATTTCATTACATCTCGTCAAACAGAACAGAAAAGAAGTTATATTCTGTAAAAGCTAACATGATTTCACATGCCTGTAAGTCAGGGATAAATGGGATTTTAAAACAGGTAACAAAACCCTTTGTCTTTTAAGTTTTTCTGAAGCAAGGTCCTTGAAGCTGGCTTCAAACTCCTTATCCTCTTGTCTCCACCACCCATGTGCTAAAATTTCACCACACCAGGCATCTCAATATTATTATTATTATTTTTTTTTTTTTTGGTTTTTCGAGACAGGGTTTCTCTGTGTAGCCCTGGCTGTCCTGGAACTCACTCTGTAGACGAGGCTGGCCTCGAACTCAGAAATTCACCTGCCTCTGCCTTCCAAGTGCTGGGATTAAAGGCGTGTGCCGCCACTGCCCGGCTACATTTTTATTTTCTTAATCAAAATATAGGCCAAAATCAGTATACATACAGTGTAGAGGGTTTTATGTATAGTATGTGTGTGTGTGTGTGTGTGTGTGTGTGTGTCTGTGTATCTGTGTTTTATCAGATTCTCAGGATAGAACCAGCACTTGGGAGGCAGAGGCAAGCGGATTTCTGAGTTCGAGGCCAGCCTGGTCTACAGAGTGAGTTCCAGAACAGCCAGGACTATACAGAGAAACCCTGTCTTGAAAAAAACCAAATTAAAAAAAAAAAAAAAAAAAAAAAAAAAGGTCTAGCCACTTTACAAATGAAGTTTTACTGGGACAGAGGCATCGTCTTCCCTTATACACTGTACATTATATACCTCCAATTTCACACTCCAGCTAAACCTGAGTAGATGTGAAGACTGCTCAGACCTCAAAGTGTCAGGCATTTACTACCTTTTTCTTAAAAGAAGTTACTACTAGCCGGATGGTAGTGGTGCATGCCTGTTATCCCAGCACTTGGGAGGCAGAGGCAGGCGGATTTATGAGTTCGAGGACAGCCTGGTCTACAGAGTAAGTTCCAGGACAGCCAGGGCTACACAGAGAAACCCTGTCTCAAAAAAAAAAAAAAAAAAAAAAAAAAAAAATCTAAAAAAAAGGAGTTTACTACCAGTTATGTGAAAATGTATTTCCCTGCTGCTTTTTGAAGCACTGTTAATTTCATTAAAATAATTCTGAATTAATCTGACGAATAAGAAAGAAAGAATATTTTTAAAACTTTACAAAGCTGAATAAAATTATTGATCAAAAATAAAGCATCATAAAAAATATTTTACTGGTAACTTGGAAACACTCACCTAGGCTTATACAAATACTTTAACTCATTATTTCCCTCATAAAAATAATGTCTAGCCGGGCATGGTGGCACACGCCTGTAATCCCAGCACTTGGGAGGCAGAGGCAGGCAGATTTCTGAGTTCGAGGCCAGCCTGGTCTACAGAGGGAGTTCCAGGACAGTCAGGACCACACAGAGAAACCCTGTCTTGAAAAACCAAAAAAAAAAAAAAAAAAAAAAAAAGTTTAACCTGATTGATCCAAGCACATGTAAAATTTTCTCTCCATCCAATGGATAGTCAACATTTGGAGGTGGAGTAGGTCGCTGAAATATAAAAAAACAAAATAATAATAATAGTGAAAAATAAGGTATAAGTATAAGCAAACATATAAGTAACTTTTGCAAACAGAATTGCCTTTTAAGCTTACCTCATTGTTCCCATCAATATTAAATTTTGCTGCTTGGATTTGCAGCCCACGCTTCAGGTCACTCACAAAGCACGTGCGCACTTGAGGAGGAAAAGGAGCCTTCGTTACTGCTTGCTGTTCAGTGGTGAGCTTGTGCCTCAGCCAGAGAGAGCACTCCCGTCAAATGAACACACAACTCAAATACCTATCTTCTGTAAAATCATGCACTATTTTATTGTTTTTATATAGAGCAGAGTTGAGGTTTAATAAAGATATTTTAATACAGGCTTAAGCATGAAGCTTACAAGGAAAAAGGAGGGGCCAGGGAGATTAAGAGAAACTTGGGGAAGCAGAGAGAGAGAGAAAGAGTAGAGAGAGAGAGAGGGAGACAGAGAGGGAGGAAGGGAGGGAGGGAGGGAGGAAGGGAGAGAGAGAGAGAGAGAGACAGAGAGAGAGAGAGAGAGAGAGAGACAGACAGACAGACAGAGACAGAGACAGAGACAGAGAGAGACAGAGACACACCCAGGAAGGAAGACAGACACATTTAACAGCAAAAATGCAGGCTTCTCTACAGATTGTTGCCCACAAAACCATATTCTAAAAATTCCTCTTACCTTTAATATCTTCTAGGACACCTTCTGGAACTGAACCTGAAAAACAATTTTAAGAATTAACCTTAATAGCCGGGCGTGGTGGTGCACACCTTTAATCCCAGCACTTGGGAGGCAGAGGCAGGCGGATTTCTGAGTTCGAGGCCAGCCTGGTCTACAAAGTGAGTTCCCAGACATCCAGGGCTACACAGAGAAACCCTGTCTCGAAAAAAAAAAAAAAAAAAAAAAAAAGAAAAGAAAAGAAAAAAATTATTTTAAAAGCCTATTTAATCCTCTCCATTCCCCGTTTTTTTCATTTAAGTAAAATTAAATAACATATTCATCCTTTTAAAGGTCTAAAAGAAAAATCAACTTTGCTTTTAGGGAAGAAATCTTTCTGAAGTGAAACACTCCAAGGAGGAGGCGGCAGAGACACCGGGCCCAGGAGTGAGAAGTCCTACGGGAGACTGAGAGCTCACGCTTCTTACAGCAGAAGCCAGCACACAACAATGGGTCACAACGAACTACGTCTCCACACACGTACGTGATCTAGTGAGGTCACAGCACTCCCCTAGCACCCTCTTGTCCCCTCTGCTCTTTCCTAATTCTATCTAAGGATATTTAAAAAGAAGAGTAAAAAGACTGGCATGGTGGCTAGGGAAGCTGAGGCAGGAGGACTGCCTGGGCTACATACTAAGACCATGTAACAAGATATTTCTAAAAACCAATAAGCAAGCAACATACACACAGAAACAAGAGTAAAACAGTAAAGGCGTGCTGCTGCCGTGATGTGATTATTTGCCAGCCTGCCCCTTTTCTGAAGTAGAAACAGGAACACAATTTCTAACCTAAATTTAAAGTCTTCTAAACCAGCCATATATGTTACCTCACCCCTTTAGTCCTAGAACTTAGGAGAGATAGGCAGTAGGATCTCTTTAAGTTAAAGAGCAGCCTGAGGTTACGAGCCATCCAAGGTTACTACTAAGACCCTATCTCAAAGCAATATATAATAAAATAATGTCTTCTAAACCAAGTCTCAACAATATTTTATAGGTATATAAAAACAAAGCCTTTTGATGAAGTGGATCAAGATAAATGGGTAAGCATAACACTGTAATTCCCACCCAGAATTAAAGTAAACTATTTATAATGAACTTAATCTAAAACTACCACCTCAAAGTATTAACCCATAATTTGAAAACTGGCATACTGAATCACTGTGCTTAAAAGAGTACAATACATTTACTAGTAGTAAGTATGCCGTCAGTGGGTTGGCAAGAGTGCTCTCAGCTGCGGCCAGCTGGCCGAGGTTCACAGCTAGTCCTCCAGCACGGCTCAAGGCCAGTGTGACTTGGGGATAGGGCCCGTGCTCAGCAAGGACAACGCTTGGGTTGGCCGTCTTGCCCTTTTGTTAGTCTGGCTGGTAACTTTAGATTTAGCATTACTTCTATTAATTTTGTTCTTTTCAATTTCTCACTTTGTGTTTCATAGCATGGCAATCATAGCACACAAGTTTATAAACATACACATTAAAGGGTCATGGTTCAAAGTACTTTTAGTGTGTGATCAAAACAGTTGACAACTCCTATCCTTAGACATTAAGGATATTAATGTATTATGTACCCAGCATTCGAGTGTTAGCAGCAGGAGGAGGGGAGTTAAGAACAACTCTAGCAGCATCATGAGTTCAGAACTTGGACTATACGAGGCCTCATCCCAAAGAAAATGGCAAACCAAAAAGTGTTAAAATTTACCTCTCAAGAAGGTAAAGAGACCTCACATCTTAATCCCACCTATAGAGAGATGAGAGAGATGGAACTGTTCCCTTTTTTTGTTTGTTTGTTCTGTTTTTCGAGACAAGGTTTCTCTGTGTAGTCCTGGCTGTCCTGGAACTCACTCTGTAGACCAGGCTGGCCTCGAACTCAGAAATTCGCCTGCCTCTGCTTTCTGAGTGCTGGGATTAAAGCCATGTGCCACCGCGCCGGGCTGGAACTATACTCTTAGAATCAATAACCTGAGACTCTAAAGCCACAGCATTCCACAGATGCTATCTTTTTTTTTTTTCTAGGACTATTCAGATAGCAGTCAAGAAATGGCTGGTAAAGACCAGTTTTATGTTGCCAAGGAAGGCTGGAAATGAAGGGTGTAGTTCAGTTACAACTAGATGCTATTTTAAAAAAAGGAGACAATCTTGGCAAATAATCACAACTGCTTAAATTCTACAAAAATGGAAGTAACAGTCATGCACTCTGGAAAGCTCCACTTCAGACATTTTAGCAGAACAAAATGAATAATGTTTGGTATACAATTTACATTCTATACTTTCCAAATCACAGTACTTATATTCTCATTTCAGGATCTTGCTGTGTGACCCTGGCTAGTCTTTAACTCACGATCTACCTGGGTTTCCAGGATGCTGAAATTTAAAAAAAAAAAGGCTCTCTTTTTTATAAAAAACAGTTCTAAATACTAAGTGAAAGAATAAAAATTTCATCTGAGGATCTAAAGTCTACCTAAGATTTTCATCTAAGCTTTGCTAAGGACTTCTGAGACAACCCTTTAAATTCATCTGCATCTCTGGTCATTGTCCTGGGTCAGCAAACAATGTAGTCCTGACTTCTCAATGTCAGAAATGTAATACAGATTAGGATTCTGAGACAGGAAAGGTCAGAATAAGTCAAAGGTTCACTATGGAGAACAACCCAAGAAGATAGTTCCTAATATTAGTTAACCCCACAACCGGCTGGGCCTTCATATGTTGCCTGGGATAACTCAAATGCAATGTTCCTGCCTCAATCTCTTGAGTAGCTGTGATTACAAATGCACGGTACTGGGCATGGCTTATGGGCAGTTTGTTTTTGTTTTTGGACACAGGGTTTCTCTTTGTAGCCCTGGAACTCACTCTGTAGACCAGAGATCATTCTGTGCTAGGATTAAAGGCATGTATCACCATGCCCGGCTGGTTTACAGTCAGTTTACAGTAGTATCTTTAATCAGCTGGGCAGTGGTGGCACATACTTTTTTTTTTTAATCATAGCACTCAGGAGACAAAGGCAGGTAGATTTTTCATGAGTTCAAGGCAAGCCTGGTCTACAGGACAGCCAGGGCTACACAGCAAAACCCTGTGTCAACAAAACAAAACAAAACAAAACAAAACAAAAAAAAACACAGAAATCAATAATAAGTAAATACAAAATAGAAAAACTAATCAATTGCTTGGGCTGGAGAGCTGGCTCAGCAGTTAAGAGCACTGACTGCTCTTCCAGAGGTCCTAAGTTCAATTCCCTGCAACCACATGGGAATGTAATGAGATCTGTATGCCCTCTTCTGGTGTGTCTAAAGACAGCTACAGTGTACTCATGTATATAAAATAAATCTTGCCGGGCGTGGTGGTGCACGCCTGTAATCCCAGCACTTGGGAGGCAGAGGCAGGTGGATTTCTGAGTTTGAGGCCAGCCTGGTCTACAGAGTGAGTTCCAGGACAGCCAGGACCATACAGAGAAACCCTGTCTCAAAAAAACCAAAAATAAATAAATAAAATAAATCTTAAAAAAAAAGAAGTGTTATTATCTTAACTCTAAAAAACCATAAAAAAAAAAACATGAAGAAAGGTTAACTGCCACTGAAACTGTTTTTCTTTCTCCCTTTCCAACATACTTTTCAGCATAAATGTGCTTCACTAATAAATCAGGAAAAAAAAAAAAAAAGAAGACAGGGACCCTTCAAAGTCTGTGTTGGAAACAGCTAAGCAAATGGGAACGTGACACATGAGGCTTATTAGAGGATAGCCTGTTCTGCTTAGGGAAGACGGCCAGGGAAACCTGGCATGAGCTGACATTCTATTTGGGTCATGTACAGGGAACAAAATTCAAAGTAGCACTCGCGTGTGCGCAGAAACTAAGCTGAAGATAAGATGAAGACAGGGGTTATGCATATAAGTGCTCCTGGTGATGGAGACCAGTCTCTAGGTGAGCTAAGGAGTAAACAGGGTAGGGTTAAGGCTAAGAGGGAGAACAGATGAGAGTATGGAAAATGTGCAGCCGATATGAAAGGTGGGTTAATCTATAGGAGCTAAAAAAATTGCTTGCCAATTTAGGGAAAAACCATCCCTGATAACAATATGACTAAATCAAGTCAGTAAGGGCCAGGCTCACAATTCACAAGAAGAAATGGCGAGGGCGAGGCTGCGGGCTCTGCTCTCACAAGTGCAGCAGCGTGTGGGTGGGAACAACAGGGGAATTAGAGAGACTTTTCTGAGAAAGGACTGGAAAGGCTTGCTAACCCCCCATTTTCTAAAAGGAGAAAAAGAGATAATGCTATTACATTATTAAAAAATTAAAATATAACTTTATCATTTCCCCTCTTCCCTAAGATGCTATTAGATGTTATTACTTATATATACCTTATATATACTTATATCTAATAGTACTTGAAATATTATAAGAGAAGCCGGGCGGTGGTGGCACACATCTTTAGTCCCAGCACTTGAGAGGCAGAGGCAGGCAGATCTCTGAGTTTGATGTCAGAATGAGTTTCAGGGCTACACAGCAAAACTCTGTCTTAAAAAAAAAAACAAGCCGGGCGTGGTGGCACACGCCTGTAGTCCCGGCACTTGGGAGGCAGAGGCAGGTGGATTTCTGAGTTCGAGGCCAGCCTGGTCTACAGAGTGAGTTCCAGGACAGCCAGGGCTACACAGAGAAACCCTGTCTCAAAAAAACCAAAAAAAAAAACCAAAAAAAAAAAAAAAACCAACAAAACAAAACAAAACAACGAAAACAAACAAACAAACAAACAAAAAAGACAAGAGAAGAAAATGATGCGTTCACTTCTGGGAGTGCTGACTTGGAGGCCTTAAGTGACATGTATTGTTTCTATCTAACAATCTGGTGGAAACAGGAGTGTCAAGTTCATAAAGACCAGGGCCAGGCTCCATCTGAGAACCAGTAGCATGCAGATGTAATTTCAGCCAGAGAAATAGATGAAATCTGCTTAAAAGCCAGAAGGAAGAAAGAAGAAAGGAAGGAAGATAGAAGGAGGAGGAAGACGGGAGGAAGAAGAGGAAAGAAAAAGGAGGAAGAAGAGGAAGAAATGAAATAAATACCATCGCATGGAACCACTAGCAGAGACAATGAGAGAGGAAGAAACCCAGGAGGAGTGCTTAGAAGCAACAGTCCATGGAAGAAAGAAGCCCAAAGCAAAGGGAGGACAAGGCGACTCAAGCCACCAAGAGCTGTCGAGCAGACGACTAATAGCACGGCGGCAGCACCTCACACTTGGCAGAGGTTAGAGAGAAGCTAACGTGTGAGGCGCAGAGCCCACTCACACAGCTCATTACCCATCACTGAGGGAAGGCTCTGTCCTTTAGCAGCACCAGTGTCAACAGTACATTGTTCCAACAGCTGAGTTTCCAACTCCCTGAAATTTGAAAAAGTTATTCAAATTAAAATACTACAATTGATAATCTTATTTAAAAGGTACAAAACATAGTAAATCATAATGTCTCATATAAAAAGTTTGTTTTGGCCCAGGGAAGTAGTGGCACATGCCGTTAATCCCAGGACTTGGGAGGAAGAGGCAAGTGGATTTCTATGAGTTTGAGGCCAGCTTGGCCCACAGAGCAGGTTCCAAGATAGCCCAGGCTATATACAGAGGGAAAAAAATGTTTGTTTTGAGGCAGGGTCTCTTGTAGCCCAGGCTGGCCTTGAACTTCTGATTTTCTTGCCTTTACCTGAGGTGCTGATGCTGGAAGTACAGGTGTACATCACTGTACCTGGTGTTATGAGGTACTGGGGATAGAACAGCAGGGCTCTGTGCATACCTAAGTCAAGCCCTCTACCAATGAAGCTACATCTCCAGACCAATAGAAAAAATGGCTTTACCATTAAAGGAGGAATATATTTGATCACCCTACTCCATACCCAGGTTTCCATATCCTCCTCCAGGTTCTAGCCTGGCCTTGGACTTCCTTCACCACCCAGCTCCATCTCAGACTTCCCATATCCTCCTCCAGGGCACAGACTGAACTAACAAAGGAAGGCCACATACTCCAATTTCACTGACAGAATGCCAACAATATGAAAGATCAAGCCAAAACCTACTAGTCTTGTAGAAATCTTGCCAATAACAATTAACCTAGATGAACTCAGGATATAGAATATAAACTTTTAAAATATAATTATTCATTTTATTATTTATTATTTTTTATGTGCTTCCGTGTTTTGCCTGCATGTTTGTCTGTCTGAGAGTGTCAGGTCCTGGAGTTACACAGAGCTGTAAGGTGTATGGGCATGCTGGAAATTAAGCCTGGGCCCTCAGAAAGAACAGTTCTTAACCCCTGAGACATCTCTCCAGCCCAGGATATAGAATTCATCAAAGAATTCAAGGAGTTTAAAGAAGACAAAGAAACAGCACAATGAACTCAAGGAGAAGGAGCTGAAGGAGAACAAACATCCTAATGACGGCCACAGAACTCAAATATAAGGCTGACAGACACGATGAAGACAACACAGGACTTGGGGAGGTAGAAGCACTGAAGAGGACTCAAGACAAAATGAAGATGGAATTAAAAATCCTGACAGCTAGCCAGGCAGTGGTGGTGCATGCCTTTAATCCCAGCACTTGGGAGGCAGAAGCAGGTGGACCTCTGAGTTCGAGGCCAGCCTGACCTACAGAATGAGTTCCAGGACAGCCAGGGCTACACAGAGAAACGCTGTCTTGGAAAAAATAAAAAAATAAAATAAATAAATAAATAAATAAATAAATAAAGCCGGGCGTGGTGGCGCACGCCTGTAATCCCAGCACTTGGGAGGCAGAGGCAGGCGGATTTCTGAGTTCGAGGCCAGCCTGGTCTACAGAGTGAGTTCCAGGACAGCCAGGACTACACAGAGAAACCCTGTCTCAAAAAACCAAAAAAAATAAAAAATAAAATAAAATAAAATAAAAATCCTGACAGCTTAACTAGAAAACTCAAAGGAATAAAATTTAAAATTTCTCATCAAATGGGACCAGGAAGCAAGCAAGCATCACTACTGTAACATATGAGAAAATAGACTTCAAACTAAAACTAATCAGAAGAGATAAAGGGACTTTATCTTCTAATTAAGGGACTAGTTAACCAAGAAGACATTGCTATCCTGAACATCCATCCATCCATCAAACTCTGTGGAGACCAATCTCAATATACATATATGGCTAGAGGGAAGATACCACAACATAATAAAGCTATAATGAGAAACCAACATCCAACATGGAGACAAGTGTGAAGGATCCAACTGAAGTCAGGAACGAGACAGGGCTGTCCACCATCCCCACTCCTTCTCACCACTGTGCTCCAAGTACGAGCTACAGCCATAAGGCAAGAGAAGGAAACTAAAGGGATACAAATAAGGAAAGATGCCGGGCGGTGGTGGCACACGCCTGTAATCCCAGCACTCTGGGAGGCAGAGGCAGGTGGATTTCTGAGTTCGAAGCCAGCCTGGTCTACAGAGTGAGTTCCAGGACAGCCAGGGCTACAGAGAAACCCTGTCTCGAAAAAAACCAAATCCAAAAAACAAAACAAAAACAAAAACACAACAAAAACCAACCCCCCCAAAAAAAACCCAACAAAAACAAAAACAAAAACAAAACAAAAACCAAATAAGGAAAGATGATAGATATTATACTACACATCAGAGATCCCAAAAGTCCTATCAGAAACTGCTAGAAAACAAAAACTCAGCAAATGAAAGGATACAGAGTCAACTTATACAAATCAATAACTTTTGGATATAACAGACAGAGTGGAACCCATAAACACATTCTCATTCACAGCAGCCTTAAGGAAAATAAAATACTAAGGAAGAAACCTAACCAAAGTTAAAGAAATGAAAAAGGCATTAGAAAATGGAACAAAGTCCATGGTCACGGACTGGTACAATTAACATTGTGAAAACGGCCATCCTACCAAAGGCTTTTTACAGATTCAATGCAATCCCAATCAAAATCCCCAAGCCATTATTTACAGAAATAGAATAAAACTATTCTAAAATTCATATGACACCACAACAGACCCTGGATAGCCAAAACAATCCTGAGAGAAAATAATAATGCTAGAAGGGAGAAAGGAGAGATTACAATTTCAGCTAGGAAAAGGAAACAACTAAAATGTACTTTAATCAACAAATGGATAATGAAAATGCAGTATATATACACTATGGAATACTATTTGGTTGTAAAGAAAAAGAAGATCATAAACTCTTCAGATAAATGGGTGAACTAGAAAAGATCCTATTAAGGGAGTAGCCCAGAACTGGAAGCAGTGTCGCATGTTTTCTTCCATTGGAGCTCCTTAAAGATATGGCTGTACTCTTAACCCCTCATCAAAGAAACTTCTCTTTGCAACAGAGAAAACTACAGAAAACTACAACCAATCAAAATGCAGAGTTGTAGAGTCCAGTCCCAATGGATACACCTACAGAACACTCCTGCACCTAAGGCTTAGGAACACTGTGGAAGAGGGAGGAGAGAGACTGAAAGATCAAAAGGATCAGGGAGTCTGTTGTAAGGTTTTGTTTCCTCGTAATATCAGAAGCTATACCCATAAAGCTGACCAAAATGACTGTCCAAGTGCGAGCTGAATAAAGACAATATCACTGGATATGCCAAAGCAGACAGGGAAAAGCCCATGAGGCCTCAGCCCTACACAAAGAACTATAGGCAACCGAGGAAAGCTGGTAGTGGGAGAGGTGGCCTTCCCCAGGGAAAAGAGGACCAATTGATTGTCTAATGCCAAACGCTCAGCCCTGAGAACATACAGACTGGAACATTATATAGACTTTACAGGTTATATTTATAAACACACACACACACACACACACACACACACACACACAAAATTAGTGAAAAAAGAGGCCATGCATTTGAAGAGGGAAAGTAGATAGGAAGGCTCAGAGGGAGGAAAGGCAAGGGTGAAATTAATTATATTATAATCTCAAAACATGATGAATGCATTCAAATCTAAAAGAAAATGGAATAAATTAAAAATCACATTATAAGCACCGGCTTTTGTGACATTGGTGAGAAACTATACAAGCAACTTACTTGTGAAGAGCTTTCCCCCCTAAGGGTAGCGCTCCCCAGCAATTCAGTACTGGGATGCCTTCATAGATCTGTACTGTAGTCAAGGACATTATCATCTGAGGAGATACAATGTTTCCTCTACAATATTGTTCTAATTAACCTTGGTGATACACTTTTACTTCTTGTTTTAGAAGTTACAGAAAAGTCACATGCAAGTCTCTTAATAGTGTTCACCAAAGAAAACAGACTTAAATGTGCACATGCATGGACACACAGCAATCCAGTAATCAGGGCAGAGGCATCTAACAAAGTAGTCATTATCTAGCAATATAGGCTTACTAAATGTTAAAATTCAGCTGTTCAGAACTTTGGTATCTTTAAGAGGCTAAGTTACAAGGCAAATTTTACAAAAGCGTAATGAAGAAAAAAAATACTTTAGCAACCCCGTAATTTTTACATTGATTACAGAGAAATATTTTTTTAAGGTTTATTTATTTTATATATGTAAGTATACTGTTGCGGTCTTCAGATACACCAGTAGAGCGAACTGGACCCCATTATACCACTATGGTGGTGAGCCACTATATGGTTGCTGAGACTTGAACTCAGGACTTCTGGAAGAGCAGTTAGTGCTCTTAACTACCGAGCCATCTCTCCAGCCCAGAGAAATATTTTTAATATACTGGATTAAACAATGTATGCTATTATCTTTGCTGTTTAATTTATATGAATTTCTAAGATACTTTAAAATTCTATATATGGCCCAGCCTGGCTGAGCTGACAGGATGGTACACAAACTTATACTACACATATATTACATTACTCCTAATTCTGTTTTGGTTAATGTTTTATAAGTATTTTAAAGTGTTTATATGGAAAGGAATATACCTAACTGTCAAACCAGTTTTAATCCTCTGTGACTAATCTGCTAGCTGTGCCTTATTAATGACAAACTACCCGTTGGGTCCTACGCTAAGAGACTGCCTTGCTCAGCACACGCAGTTCCCACGAGATGGACTATCACCACTGTTTTATAGATGTGGAAGCCAAGGCCAGGAGTGTACCCTACTACAGTGGAACCCTGTAAGGAAGATGCACAGCCCACATTTGTCCTTACCTGCCCTAGCTCATAGACCCAATGGCATATAATTCTGACAGCCTCTGGACACAGAAAAAAATAAATGTACTTTTTCTATAATGAAGGCCAATTTCATTTACCATTTAATATTTTCCTTAGTTTAACTTTCTCATTTTAGTTTGTCCAATTATTCTTTGTATGACTTCTTTTCTTAGAAGTTAGCTATCTGGGTCTGGAAAGATGGCTCAGCAGTTAAGAGCACTGACTGTTCTTTAAGAGGTCCTGAGTTCAATTCCCAGCAACCACGTGGTGGCTCAGAACCATCTGTAATGGGATCTGATGCCCTCTTCTGATGTGTCAGAAGACAACTACAGCGTACGCATATACATAAAATGAATAAATCTTTGAAAAAAAAAGAAGTTAACTATCCTTATCAGCTGATAATGCATTTTGAAAACTGAACACAATATTAACAGATCTGCTCCTGGAGCAAAACTAGGCCTGAATCATAATGATAACTCCTGCAAAAACCTTAAACCTTTCAAGGCTATTAGCCTTACTACTTGATAATTCATACTATACTCACTAAGCCAAAATACTTCAATAATAAAAATTATTTTTATAAACCAAATTATTTTAGTTAAAATAAGTAAACAAAACAAAACCCACAACATGGGCTAGTTGATTAAAAAAAAGATACAGGCAACACCAGGCTTTCCCTGTACCCACAATCCAGGACCATGGCGGAATTAATCCCGAGTGTCAGCAGCGCCATCAGATGACTTGGAGCAAGTAAGACCGATGGAACCTGGAAACGGCAGAGCAGCAGCGACAGGGTTGAGGGCAGGGTTTGAAGACTTCAGAGTTGTCTGCAAATAGACTGGAAAACTCATAGGAGCGCTGTGTGGATTTACATCTCTTCAGTCAATGCTAGTGTTAAAAGAAGAACTAGCTTTCTGATTTAGGTAAACTTACTCAATAATTAAAGTATATTGTAATAAACAAGTAATTTAACTAGATTGTTTCATTCCCAAATGACAATTCTAAAGCATTTTTATCAATACTACCTCTCATGAAGTAGAATTTTCAAATAAAAGATAAAAGTCTAGAAAAATGTAAATTCAGAGGAACATGATACTAAAAAAACCAGATGCTTTTGCCGCACTGGAAACACGGGAAAGAACCCCTCATTCTCTCCTGCCCTCCCTCCCTCCCTCTCTTCCCTTCCCTCCCGTTTGTGACCATAGTGATCCTCCTACTGGGACTGGAGCAGGGGGTTACAAGCATGCTCTCTTAGGTCCAGCCTGAGGAAACAATTCTTTTCACTTATTTATCTAAGACAAGATCTCATGTAGCTCAGGGTGTCTTTTTTTTCCCCTTTCCCCTTTTAAAGTTGTGTGTGTGTGTGTGTGTGTGTGTGTGTGTGTAGCACACATGTGAAAGTTAGAGGACAACATGTGGGAGTTACTTCTCTCTTCCTCTCCCACGCATGTCCTGGGAATTGAGTAAACTCAGGTTGGCAGACTTAGTGGCAAACACCTTAACCCATTGAACTGTACAGCCCTTCCAGAGTCTTGAACTTGCTATGTTGTTGAGGAAAACCCTAAACTGTTGATCTACCTTCACATCAACCTCCCAAGCGTTGAGATTATAGGAATATGCCACCACACACTGCAAAAACTATTGACTATCATCATTTGCAAACTTTGTAGAATAAACTCTATTTTTAAACCACCAGGGGCTGGAAAGCTGGCTCAGAAGGTCCAAGAACTTGGTACACAACCTGGCTACTGAGTTTGATCCCTGGAACCCGCGTAAAAGTAGAACTGATCTCAAAGTTGTTCTCTGACTTCCACAGTGACACTGTAGCACACCATCCACCAGCACGCACACACACATGGGATTTCAAGCAAGCATCACTGCCCAGCTTACATCTAATTTCTAAAATACTGTAATTATTTTAAATAATCTTCCATTTCCTTCTCTTTAAAAAAGCCCTCCAATTTCTTTTCTTTTTCTTTTTCTTTTTGGTTTTTTGGATTTGTTTTTTTCCGACAGGGTTTCCCAGTATAGCCCTGGCTGTCCTGGAATTCACTCTGTAGACCAGGCTGGTCTTGAACTCAGAAATCAGCCTGCCTCTGCCTCCCAGAGTGCTGGGATTACAGGCGTGCGCCACCACCGCCCGGCTTAACCCTCTAATTTCAAGGCAGAAACTTTTAAAATTTAAAAAAATTCTTACTATGAAATAATCTTACAATATATTCCTACTTTTATAAAATGAAGATTACAAGTAATGTTACTAAAATTAAGAGGCAATCTCCACTTCTGGGACCTCCTACTTCTTCCAGAGGTGGCAATGATTACATATTGCACCTAAAATAAAGAGGAGTAAAGGAAGAAGTGATACTTGACAACAGCCAGTGTATCTGAAGAACAGAAACTAGAAAAGCATACGAAAATACATGATAAACTTCATAGCATCGAATATATCTTTTTCTCCTGAAAGTCTCCAAAGAGACTTTTTTTTGGTTTTTCGAGACAGGGTTTCTCTGTAGTCCTGGTTGTCCTGGAACTCACTCTGTAGACCAGGCTGGCCTCGAACTCAGAAATCCGCCTGCCTCTGCCTCCCAAGTGCTGGGATTACAGGCGTGCGCCACCACGCCCGGCTCAAAGAGACTTTTAATACATACTTTACATTAAAATACGTAACTGAAATACCATTAAGAAAAAAAAAATTCTCAATTACCTAAGTACCAGCTTTGTGTTAATTAGGTATAAAATAAGCATTTAAATAAAATAAATGGTCAATTTGAAGAGGCTTCTATTGTCTGAGTCTTCAAATATACTGCATAGTACATATAATGAAAAAATATAGTGTGGACTTGGTTTAAGTTTTGAGTACCTATGCAAAAAAATTACATGGGGCATTTCCCTAAAACGTAATACGTAAGCTTTATTTATTTATTTTCTGAACAGTTTACATGTAGGCAAGTGCTCCATCACTCCCTTCAGCCTTCTTTCTACTTAAGAACAATTTATTAATTTCATTTAAAAATAGGTATCTCAAGGGGCTGAGGAGAGGTCTCCTCAGTCAAGTGTTTGCCAGGCAAGCATGAGGAATTGAGCTCAGCTCCTGTACCCGTATAAAGCTGGTGCAGTGGCACATGTCTGTAATCCCAGGGCCAAGGAGACAGGGACAGGAGGATCCCAGCAATGTTATCCCAGCCAGGCCAACTGAATCATGAGACCCTGTCTTGAACAGTAAGGAACGAGGCCAGGGCTGCAGCTCAATTGGGAGGACTGCTTGCTTAGCCTTCATGAAGCCACAGGCTCAGTCTCCAGCACTGCAAGAAAACAGATGTGCGGTGCATGTGTGATCTTACAACTTGGAGCTAAAGGCATGAGTTGACACAGGCTAGAGTTATCTGGGAAAAAGGAACCTCAATTGAGAAAATGGCTCAATAAGATCAGGCTATAGGCAAGCCTGTAGATCATTTCTTAATTAATGACTGACGGGGTTGGAAGAGACGAAGCCCACTGTGGGCTGGTAGTCCTAGGTTCTGTAAGAAAGCAGGATGAGCAAGCCATGAGAACAAGCCAGTAAGTAGTATCTCTCCACAGCCTTTGAATTAGTTCCTGCCTCCAAGGTTCCTGCTCTGACTTCCCCCAGTGATGGACTATTACCTGTAAGTGTAAGCATAATAAACCCTTTCCTCCCCGGTTGCTTTTGGTAACGGTGTTTTATCACAGCAACAGAAACCTGACTAAGACAGAAGATGGTACCACCAGGTTGTGGGGAGCAGCCAAGATGGACTGGAAGGACTTTGGAACTTTGAGCTAGAAGGTCACTGAATGTTAACAGCTCAAATGGGCTGTTCCACTTAGAAGACTGTTGAAAGCAACGCAGGTGATGGAGGCTTGGTCAAGGCAGGATTAGACGTTTAAGGCCAGCCTCAGCTACACAGCAAGTTTGAAGCTACCGTGGGCTTCACAAGACCTCAAAAATAAATTAAAAAAAAAAATAGGATGGATAAATGATTAAGAACGAGACTGGACCGCTAGCCTACAAATACCCATATATACACATGTGCACACAAACATGCATACATACATACACAAATAAAAATAGGTACCTCAAAATATTTGAAAAGAACACGAGTGAGTGTCTCTCTGAAGTGGGAAGGACATAATACTGACTCAATAACCACAACCCGGCGGTCTCTGGGATTCACCAACAGATGCCTGGAAAAGGATAGTTTTGTTTTTAAAAGAAAACAAAGATCTGCACTTTTTTGGGTAAGTAATGCAATTTAAGAATAAACTGTTTTTCATATGTTAAAATGCTTTATGACAAAAATATGTCTTTATTTTATTATTCCAGGAATATGATGTTTTTGAGTTCTTAGATTGTGCCAAGTACTGTAGCAGGAACTAAAGTCATTATCATTATCACTATAGGCCACTAAACAGATGTTTTCTTTTGTGAATTTGTAAACGTAGTAAGTATAAGCTCACAAACTCCAGTCACAATAGACATTAACTTGAAAATCACAAGAGTTTAATATTAATACATTTATTGCCCAGAAAGTACTAAAAATGATCTTTATTATTTTCTTATTCCTGCAGCTGCACATGCACATATTTAAGCAGAATATGCATTCTATAGTTGTTCTTTAGTGTGCTCTTTTCATTTTTCAATACATCTTATTTTTCTGATTCACTACATACAGATATGAAACAACCCCAACCCGATTTTGCTGCTTATGACAGATCTGAGTTAATCAGCAAATGCTGATGAACTCTGAGCAAAAGGCCTCAGACTCCAATAATTAACTGCAAAATGTTTCACCATATGGATAGCCAAAATATACTTATTAATCCCCCCAAACTTGACTGAGTTTTTATTTGCATACTGTCAAACCCGTTTATTAACGGACACTTGATTTGCCTTCAATGTTTTCTTAGTTTTCAATTTTCTAACCTTCAAGTATGTTTTTCCAAAGGCTAAAGACAGAGATGACAAGATGGCTCAGGGGTGAAGACACTGGTGGCCTAGCCTGAGTTTGACCCCTGGGGCCCCCGTGGAAGGAGAGAACTGATGCCTGCAATACCTCTGACCTCCATGCACCTCAGGTACCCAGACACATGCACATCCACATACAAATTCTTAAAATAGTTTTAAAATGCCCAAAGTTTGAAGATAAACAAAACTGGCGATGAAATCCAATTTTTTTTTTTTGCATCAGATGCAATAACCAAGCACTCCTATAACTGGCATTACAAGGGAAAAACAAACAAACAAACCCGAACTGCTGAAATTAGGATAGAAACCAACCCTGAAATAAAGTTTCATCTTACCTGAAATACAGTATGTGGATGAATTCCTTTAGGTAGGAATATAATTCTTCTGTATTGATATTATACTGAACAACTTTGATCGGCTATAAAAATAAAATGATTTCTTATGTTAACAATAGTTTATGCTTTTATTTACTAATATTTTTCTTCATAATAGATGAAATTTATATTAAGACTATAAACACTAAAAACCGATTAACCGATTAGCTCAACTGGTGGACTTGCACAGCGCATACAAAGCCCTGGTTCAGCCCAACGTGGCATAAATGCTTAGAACTCAATGTGGTGCTGCATGCCTAGAAACAGGCAGAATGCCCAGGTTTAAGGTCATCAGGCCAACCTGAGACATACAAACTTTATCTCAAGAATAACATAAAAAACAAACAAACAAACAAAACAAAAATCCCCTACAAAGGATAATCCCTTTAATTAGGAATTTCAAAGAACTGGCAATGGATAAAACAGAAGGTAATTTTGAACAGCATAAATAGAAGCATGTGTGTGCAAGTAAGTATACAGAATAGTGCTCATAAGCTTCTTGTCTTACTTCATCTGATTTATCAGTTGGGCATGACTGATGATAAAGACTCCGAATTGCCTGAGAAGCATTAAAGAGTGCTGGAGAGATGGCTGAACGGGCCAAGCACTGGCTGCTCTTACAGAGGAGCTTGGCTCCCAGCAAGCACACAGGAGCTCACAACTGTAACTGATACAGTTACGCCCTGGACAGATAGTGTAACGCTCTCTTCTGGCTTCTCAGAGCACTGCATATTTGGAGGGAACTTGAGTATGTGCAGGTAAAACTCACACACATAAAGCAAAAATCTTAAAAACAAAAGGTAGCAAAGGCTTCCTCAAATACTCTAGACTTAGTTCATCTCTTGGATTATATGATTGTTGCACATCATGATTAAATTCATGCCATATGAAATTAGATCTCAATAAAGTTGACTTAAAAAAAAAACTCTTGAAATTATATTTTATTTATTTTTCTAATTTTCACATCTTATTACTTATTAATATTAGTTGTATACATGTGTGTGTGTGTGTGTGCATGCTATATGAATGTGTCACAGCCCTTGGGTGGAGGTAGGGTGGCACCCTTGTGGAGCTGGTTTTTTCTTCCTACTTTTGTGTGGGTTCCAGGTTCTCACCTTAGCTGCCAGGCTTGCTCAACAAGCACCTTTACCTACTGAGCCATCTTGCCAGCCCATAGTTTTCTGATTTGTTTTAAAAAAAAATACCTTAGACATGCCAGCTCTTTTTATCACACTAGGAATTATACATCGTGGACCAGTTTCTCCTGCGAATCCACACCTGCAAAGAAATGGAAAATTACATACTCAACTTATAACCTTTTTTTCTAAATATCTGCCAAAGAAACAATGATCACAAAAACATCTGCAAAGCCGGGCGGCGGTGGTGGCGCACGCCCTTAATCCCAGCCCTTGGGAAGCAGCAGGCGGATTTCTGAGTTCGAGGCCAGCCTGGTATACAGAGTGAGTTCCAGGACAGTCAGGGCTACACAGAGAAACCCTGTCTCGAAAAAAGAAAAAACAAAAACAAACAAACAAAACAAAAAACAAAAAAAAAATCTGCAAATACCTCTGATGCACTTAAAGGGTTAAAGAAAAATATAAAAATAACACCTAATAATAATCTTACATCACAGGTTAAAGGAAGAAACAAAGTACATAAAAATTTTTATATTGAAGTAAGCCAGTGTCTCATTTTAAGGCAGATTTCATGCTCCTTCACTTTTAGACACTTACTTTTACAACCCTGGACCTACACTATGTGACTTCCTTCATCAGCCGTGTATCACTCAGTGAGAGGCTATGAGAAGCGCAATTATTAGGGGACTTAGTTATTTTGCAGCATCTTAAGAGTGTACTTACAGGGTTGGAGAGATGGCTCAGTGGTTAAGAACACTGACTACTCTTCTGGAGATCCTGAGTTCAATTCCCAGTAACCACATGGTAACTCACAACCACCTGCAATGGGATCTGATGTGTATGAAGACAGCTACAGTGTAGCCATATAAATAAAATAAACCTTAAAAAAAAAAAAGAGTGTACTTACATAAACCTAGAAATACAGTGGGCCGCACATAAAGCTATGCGTGTGATTGTTGTTAGACTACACACTTTTAGAACATGTTGCTATACTAAATACTGCAGGCAAATATAACTCAAAGGTGTTTGTATACCTAAGTATATAAAAACATACAAAAGCTAAGTATTTGTGCACCTAAATGCATCTAAACATGGAATAATAGGAACTACAATCATTCAGAATAAAGAAACTCTGGTCATTGACAACCCACAGGTGATACTGAAGAGGCATGATGACATCATATATGTGATCACTCACTGACAGAAATAAATGTCATTCACTACATGGCACATGAATAATCTCGTCATTCTATTGTTAGTTTTAATATTAATAAAGACTATTATTAATAAAGTAACAGCTAGCATGGTATTTAAGACTTTTTTTTCTTTAATCATCTTATGTGTGTTAAGTGTTGCGCCTGTATGTATGTATGTATGTATGTGCACTATATACATGCCTGGTGATCATTAGATTCCCTGGAACTGGAATTGTGAGGTAACTGTGAGCCATCTGACATGGGCGCTGGGAACTGAACCCAGGTTCTCTGAAGAGCAGCAAGTGCTCTTAACCACTGAGCTGGCTCTCCAGCCCCGAGACTATCTTCTTAAACTATGAGAATCTGACAATTATAATCATTTCATATATGGTGAACTCAAACAAGTTTATATTCACACTAGAATGTGCACTGACACTGTTTTTTTTTGTTTGTTTGTTTGTTTGTTTGTTTTTGAGACAGGGTTTCTCTGTGTAGCCCTGGCTGTCCTAGAACTCACTCTGTAGACCAGGCTGGCCTCGAACTCAGAAATCTGCCTGCCTCTGCCTCCCAAGTGCTGGGATTACAGGCATGCGCCACCACGCCCGGCGCGGACACTGTTTTTAATAGTATTTATTTTTTGTGTCTATGTGTGCGGGCACGTGAATGACAGTGCACGGACGGAGGAGAGAAGACAACTTGAAGAAGTTGGTTCTTTCCTTGCCTTTAAGCCAATCATGGCAGGCACATGTACAATGTACAATGTACAGGCACATTGTAAATGTACAATCAGGAGGACAGAGGGACTAGGACTAGAAGTTTGATGCCAGCTTGGGCTCATTGGACACTGTTTCAAAAAAAAAAAAAAAAAAAGAAAGAGAAATTTAGTAGACAGTGCCACATTTCATTTGTGCTGAAAAAGCAAGTTTTGTCGGAAAAAAAATTGCAAAAATGACCATAACGTAAATTTAACCCTAAATCACACCTTTTTTCCTCCTGGACACTGTTCCCTGTGCCCACGCATCTCCCCCCACTTTCACTTCAATGCTACTTATATTCAGTGCTCCTCATAGTCCTCAAGACACTGTGTGATGATGTAGCTCAAGTGCTCTTTGAGAACTTTTATGTACCTCTGTTTTCAATCATATCCCTCTATAATAATTTATATTTTCAGTGCATAGCCACAATAGTTATTTTCAGGTAGTAATCTCTACTTACCACATTAATGTTTTTAAAAAGATATGATTATAGGACAGTCAGAGAACAAGAGAATAATCAAGAACTGTTTAAATCGAATTCTGTGGCTTCTAAGGACCAATTTTTAAGTATGTTCTTGTGACCATTTATTTAATAGTTACTTAACATCTATTACAGGTTAGGAGGTGTTAAAAAATATGTAAGAAAAATCCAAACATCTGTTTCATATATAACTTCATCTCATATATACATATGTATATATGATGTAACTGTCAGCTTTCTCGAGTTTAGTATGTATTTCATATACAACATCGCCTCATATATACATATATATGATGTAATTCTGTGTTGTCTCTTGAGTCCAATACAAGGACTCTTAAATGGATGGTTCAAAGAACTCAAAGCCGTCCATCAACCTCTCATGCTGTCCAGATGTCCGGAGGTTTGTCAATTTGTATTTTCCATCTCTACCTTTGACTGCCTCTTTCGGGACCACTACTCCAGTGTTTACAAACTGCTTTTTTTTTAAAGTGCAAAATGTGGGTCTAAGAGTATAAGGTAACCAATAGAATTTCCAGTCTTATCTGTATATAGCTTCACATCTTCATGTGCCCGGGCTCCCTAGCTGGATTTCCTACACTTTTGGGGAACAATCTATTTCCAGAACCAACGAGGCTCCGTCCCATACATGTTTTATGATGGAAAGTGTCAAGCAAGTGTTACAATTCGAGGGTTGCTTTCCTGTCTGACCCAGCCAGAGGTCATCGCTGTCAAACCTTGTAATGATGGCCCACAATCACCTTAGGCAGGGGTCCGGTGGGGCGGGGGACACCGTTCCCGGAGCTTCCCGGGCTTCTCAGGTAGTCCAGATCCTACTCAGCCCAACTAAAGGTTCGCATCGCCCAAGAGAGTCCTCCTTGACAACACACTCGTCACTGGCAAGGACTGAGCTTTGCCTTAAGGCAATGATGGGAACGAACATTTGCGGGAACGCCGGGGGAACGGCCCGGGTGCCCAGCGGGCCTAAAGACAGTTGCCGGTCCGGGACCACCCGCACTTCCCTCGGGCCCACAGCCGGCCACGGACACTCACTTGGTGAAGGCTTCTCCTAGGTCGATCACGACCGCTGTCTTCTCGCCGCCGCTCCCGAGGCCCTCGTAGAGCGGCATCCTTGAGAGACCGACGCAGAGACGATGAAGTGGTCCGCAGGGCAAGGGGGGGGGCTGCCTCAGCGCGGGGGCGGGGCGGGGTCCTCGCAAGGCTGAGGACCCGAGCTGGCCAAGGAGAGGCCTGACATCACGGAGGCTGAGGCGATCAGGCGCGCCGGACACCTTAGGGGGTGGAGCCTCCAGGATCCTCCCCGCCCAGCTTCCCGGAGCGCCTGCGCGGTGCTGTGGGGCTCTTTAGCAGCTTGGGAGGGGAGGAAGGAACTTAACAATCTTTTTCATTCCCCAGTTCTGTGTTGGACGTTTATCATGACATTTAATCGCCTCAATGAACACACAAGATAGAGTCTGCTCAGAAGAGATTGGCTTTCACTCGCCCCTAAGCAGTTCTAGAAACGGATCCTAAGATCTATATTCATAACTTGGATTGGGGAGGTGGAAACGGCCTTCCATGTAATTACAGCAGTGAGTATTTGTGGTGGTTTAAATGAGAATGGCCCCCATAGATCAGTTTGAATGTTTAGTCTCCAAGGATTGGAACTGTTTTCGAGGGATTTTGAGATTTGACCCTGGAGGAGGTGTGTCACTGGGAGTGGGCTTCGTGATTTGAAGAGCCCACGCTAGACCCAGCCCCCCACCCCATGTCCCCTCTCCCCCGTGCTGCTGCTTCTTGTCAATTAGGATGTAAAGCTCTCAACTACTGCTCCATTGTCATGCCTGCTCGTCTCTCCCCCCACCCATGATGATCATTAACTAAAACTGTAAGCAGGTCCCCAATTAACACTTCCTTTTTAAGAGTTGCCTTGGTCATGTTGTCTCTTCCCAGCAATACAACAGTTACTAAGACAGCAGGAGGATGATTGGGTTTCCGGAAGAGGAGACACTAGGTGGCAAGGTACACAGATATGATCAAAGCACATTGTATATATGTGAAATTGAGAACAAATAAATAAAAATTTAATAAGCAGAGTATCGTGGTGTTTCAGCAGAAAGATAAAAAGAACATATAAAAAGAAGGAACAAATATATTCCTTAATCTCATGTGTGAATGGAATCTCTTGAGGCAGATTTTTTTTGTTTTGTTTTTTGTTTTTGGTTTTTCGAGACAGGGTTTCTCTGTGTAGCTCTGGCTGTCCTGGAACTCACCCTGTAGACCAGGCTGGCCTCGAACTCAGAAATCCACCTGCCTCTGTCTCCCAAGTGCTGAGATTACAGGCATGCGCCACCACGCCCGGCTGTGGCAGATTTTTAAAAAAAGAAAGATTAAGGGGGTATGGAAAAAACAAAAACAAAAAACAAAACAAAACAAAACAAACAAACAAAAACCAACCCCTGATTTATTTTTCTTGCTGGCTGAAAGCTGAGAATGTTGATCCAGCTATCAACTGTGCCCAGACAGTCTGCCAAAGAGCCATTTTCTCACAGGCCATTTGACAAAAACCCCAGCACTGGGCAAGGAGGTGCTGTGTGAGCGGCTGGTCAGAGATGTCCAGGAAATGCCCAAACAAGCTCTGCTGCTGCTCTTGGTTGCTCTCCAGAGGCTGAGGGTAAGTCCTTGTTGCTAAGACACCATGCACTTTAGACAGGGGACCCAGAGGTTCTAACCCGAAAGCCTCCTCCCTGAGAACTAGCTCTCACGGTACCAGAAGGCTCCAGAGATGCTTCCAAAGAAGGGAGACAACCGGTAGTCTTTTTTTTTTTTTTTTTTTTTTTTTGCTTATAAGAAACATACTTTTAATATAAATACACAAATCCATGTGAAGTAGAGGAATCGAAAGAGCTCTGCCGCTTTAAACCTAGTCGAGGTTGGAGTGACTACAGTCATGTCAGCCAGCATAAATTTTAGAGCAAATAATATTGCCAAGGATAATGAAGAGTAGCTTATATCGCTGAGGGATGGATCAGTGACAGAACTTTGTGGTCGGAAGCATGCATGCATTTGGTAACAAAGTTTAGAAACACGCAAACCAAACATTGATAGCAGGGAGAGAAGTGGACAGATCGGTCTTCACAGTCATGTCAATACCCTTTCCTTAAAGTCATAGAATGAGCAGTGAGGAAATCAACCAGGATGCAGAATCTCCCTGGTGCTCACTGTGACAGTGTAACGGAGATTTCTGGAAGTGTCCAGAAGTATTGAGGTTCATCTTTAAGTGCATGTAAAACATTTACCAAGGCAGAGTTTTAGGGCACAAACATAACATGTATTTTTCCAGCCTGGCAGAATATATGCCTTAGATATAGTGTAATTAAATTAGGAATCAGTGACAGAGAGGTTCCTGGAAGATTCTCTGAGTGTTTACCCACTGCACCACTTCTTCTTCTTCTTCTTCTTCTTCTTCTTCTTCTTCTTCTTCTTCTTCTTCTTACTTTTTTTTTTATTGGATATATTCTATATTTACATTTTATTTCCCCTTTTCTGGTTCCCTGCCCCCCAAAGGTCCCACATGCCCTTTTCCCTCCCTGTGTTCCCCCATCCACCCCTTCTCACTTCCCTGTTCTGGTATTCCCCTACACTGATGCTTTGAGCATTTCCAGCACCAGGGTCCACTCCTTCCTTCTTGTTGGACATCGTTTGGTATGTGGATTGTGTCTTTGGTATCCCAAGATTCTAGGCTAATATCCACTTATTAGTGAGTACATACCATGGGTATTCTTTTGAGACTGGGTTACCTCACTTAGTATGATGTTCTCCAGCTCCATTCATTTCTCTAAGAATTTCATGAATTCATTGTTTCTAATGGCTGAATAGTACTCCATTGTGTATACATACCACATTTTTTTTGTATCCATTCCTCCGTTGAGGGGCATCTGGGTTCTTTCCAGCTTCTGGCTATTATAAATAGGGCTGCTATGAACATAGTGGAGCACGTATCCTTATTGCATGCTGGGAATATGCTCAGGAGTGGTATAACAGGGTCCTCCGGAAGTATCACGTCCAGTTTTCTGAGGAACTGCCAGACTGATTTCCAGAGTGGTTGTACCAGCTTGCAGTCCCACCAGCAGTGGAGGAGTGTTCCTCTTTCTCCACATCCTCACCAACATCTGTTGTTTCCTGAGTTTTTAATCTTAGCCATTCTGACTGGTGTGAGGTGAAATCTCAGGGTTGTTTTGATTTGCATTTCTCTAATGACTAATGATATTGAACATTTATTTTGTTTTTTTGTTTTTTCAAGACAGGGTTTCTCTGTGTAGCCCTGGCTGTCCTGGAACTCACTCTGTAGACCAGGCTGGCCTCCAACTCAGAAATCCACCTGCCTCTGCCTCCCAAGTGCTGGGATTACAGGCATGCACCACCATGACCAGCTTGATGTTGAACATTTTTTAAGGTGTTTCTCAGCCATCCGAAGTTCTTCAGGTGAAAGGTCTTTGTTTAGCTCTGTACCCCAGTTTTGATAGGGTTATTTGGTTTTCTGGGGTCTAACTTCTTAAGTTCTTTGTATACATTGGATATTAGCCCTCTGTCAGATGTAGGGTTAGTGAAGACAATTTGTTGACAACCTGTAGTCTTACCCAACTATGATGGGTAAACACACAGACACACAAAAGCTTGAGCGTGTGTCTGTGTGTGTGTGTGTGTGTGTGTGTGTGTGTGTGTGTGTGGTGTTGAATAGGAAGAGTTAGAGGAAGGAGGGAAAAGAAAAGAGGTGAACAATGTATTTGTATTTTAATTTTAAAAAATGAAAATAATAAAAGAACTGTTCTCTGAGGAAGATCTCAAACAAGAATATTAAACAGCCAACAAGCTATGCTCAAGTCTGAGGCATACCTAACCTCTGACCTTTGATCTCCATCTTTCCAGTCCTCCTTCCACACTGCAAACCTGGAAATACTGCTTATAAATCACCTAATAATCTCATTAGAAATTCTTCAGAGAAGAAAAATAAGCAAGTTCATTTTCAATTAATTTTAAGACCATAATCTTCAAATTCATTTATCAATTATATCCTTGAGATAATCTAACTTTAAAAGCCACAGAATCATGAATCTGTAGCTGTGGTTAAGGGTTTTTACCTGGGTTATTTATTTATTGATTTGCCATTTGTTTTTAGGGGTAAGATCTCTATAGCCCAGAGATGGCCTGTAATTCACTCTACAACTCAGGCTGGCTTCAAACTTGAGGTGTACCTTCTGCCTTTGTGCCCTGAGTGAAGGGATTAAAGGAATGAGCCATCATGCTTAGCTCTCCTGGGTTCGGTTCTGAAAGGATGAAAATTACAGGCTAAAAATCTCCTGTGCCTAACTCTTAAATGACCCCAAAAGGTCAGTTTAGCCCACTCTTTGTTAGAAACTAGGTGAAAGGTCACATTCCTTGAGCCCACCCAGGAGTGCACAAGTCCCACCTGCCTGCGGTGTCCAGCTGCGAGCCACAGGCCTGGGAAGGTCCCCGGCATCCTTTCTCGGCTCCTCTGCAGAGCAGCTGGGGCAGGGCGAGCGGGGCTGGGCCGGTGGGGTCACCACACAGGCTGTGGGGCTTGTGCCTGGTGGGTGCTCAGGTCCCCAAACGCCTACCACTGGTTAGAGGGCCTTGAATACATAACCCTGGCCCCATAACAGGAAATGCGTACGTGACCCTGTACATGACCCTGGCCCTGTAACAGGAAATGTGTAATAGGAAATGAGCTAACTTGTTGCTATCTGGCTTCTATAGGGAACTGATTGGTCCTTGGAGTGTGGGCTTGGATAATTTAAACTGATTGGCTTAGAAGCTTTGGAGTGGTACAAATCAATTGGCTCACACTGTGCGGTTCCTAGCATGCTCTCGATGCTAAGGAATGATTGGTTTGCGTTATGCGGGTTTTGTTGTAAACCTATAAAAGCTGTCCTGATTCTGCACTCGTGGTTCACTGTTCTCTACCCATGCGTGGTGTACGGCTGTGAACCCCAGAGCCTCTGGAATAAAAATCCTCTTGCTGTTGCATCAAGACCATTTCTCTCGAGTGATTTGGGTGTCGCCTTCCGAGGCGTGGGGTACTGGGCACCCTCGTTTTTTTCAGGTCTTCCAGTTCCTTTCTTTTGGGGGTGGAGGTTGAGACAGGGTATCTACATAGCCTTGGCTGTCCAGGAACTTCCTGAGTAGAGCAGGCTGGTCTCAAACCTACAGAGATCTGCCTGCCTCCACCTCCTGAGTGCTAGGATTAAAGGTGGACACCACTGTCCTGGCTCATGTATCTTCCTGGAGATCTATTCAGAGGTTCTGACTGGGAGTATAGTTCCTGATGCAAGGTTGACAGAGTATCATTCCTCCCCTATAGGCGAGGGTGTTTGTTTGTTTTAACTAAGGGATACTCATGGGGGTGGTGAAGGAGTAAGGGGACACTACCCAACCATCCAGGTCAGTCAAATGAGTCCTGGCATCCAATGAGTTGATAGGTGTTGCATAAGATCACCTTCCTATCCACATACCTCCATTCCATTATGTCTCCATGAGTGTTTCCTTGACTCCAGCTTTGCTTGACACCAACTTAAAATGCAAATTAAAAAGGTCTTGGGAGCCTCAGTGGGTAAAGAAAGGTACTTACTGCTAAGTCTGGAAATGTGAATTCTATCCCAGAACCCACATAGAAAGAGCACCAAACACACACACACACACACACACACACACACACACACGCTATAAATAAATATTTAAGAAGTGGGGAACAGAAGGGTTAAATATAACTTAGGAGCAGAGCACTTGTCTGGAATGCTTAAGGCTCTTGGTTCAATGGCCCTTATAGCTAAAATGTAAATAAGTACATACAGACATAAACAAATACATGTCAAAGAGAAAGGAAGAGTTTTAGAGGAATGTGCAAGCTTGCTCCGTGAATACACCATAAAAGCTGTTTCTGCCACACAAACCTGCAGAAGCAAACACCTTCAGTGCTAGCAGACCTACCGGATGTACCCCACGAGAAGTGAGGCAGGTTCAAGGAGTGTCCTACACCATGCCAGGGGCTTGTAATCAGTCTGGATTCTTGCCCATGGAGGTGCCAACAGGGGGAGAGAGACACACAAGTAAGCATCACATAGAGCAACTAGTCCAGTGTTGGAAGGGGAGAGAACTTTACTGCTGTTCAGTCAGATTGTGGAAAGAAACCGATCATGTTGTGGAGGTATATTTCAAGACTGAATACTGTTACTCTTCGAAATAGAGTCTTTCATATATGAAGTGCCTCATAAAATAATTTATGTATTCAACCTTTTTTTTTTTGAAAGATTTATAGCCAGGCAGTGGTGGTGCACTCCTTTAGTCCCAGCACTTGGGAGGCAGAGGCAGGTGGTTTTCCAAGTTCAAGGCCAGCCTGATCTACAGAGTGAGTTCCAGGAGTGAGTTAGAACTCCAGAGTGAGTTCTAAAGCCAAAAAAAAAAAAAAAGACAAAATAGTTGAATTAAAATTATAGGAGCTGGAGAAATGGCTCAGTGGTTAAGAGCACTGACTGCTCTTCCGAAGGTCCTGAGTTCAAATCCCAGTAACCACATGGTGACTCACAACCATCTCTAACAATATCTGACACCCTCTTCTGGAGTGTCTGAAGACAGCTACAGTGTACTTACATATGTAAAAAGATTTATTTATAGTGGAGCAGTGGTGCTGCATTCCTTTAATCCCAGCACTTGGGAGGCAGAGGCAGGCAGATCTTGGTCTACAGAGACAGGCTACACAGAGAAACCTTATCTCGAAAAACAACAACAACAACAAAAAAAACAAAAAAAAAACCCAAAACAAACAGATTTATTTATTTATTTATTATATATATAGCAGTCTCCTGCATATATACATATGTATATACATATACATATACCTGAAGACTAGAAGATGCCACCAGATCTCATTAAAGGTTATGACCACCATGTGGTTGCTGGGAACTGATCTCTAGAACTCTGAAAGAGCAGCCAGTCTTTAACCTCTGAGCCCTCTCTCCAGCCCCTGTATTCAACCTTTCAGTACACAGTATCAGTTTTTAGTTTTGAAGTGGTGATAGGATTAACTTAGGGAATAATCATGTACAGTAGACAAATTACCTTTAAAATGCTCCCCATATGAAAGAAAACATAATTTTTATCTCTAATAACAATGAGAGCAAAATTAGGTAATCTAGAGAGAGCTATTTTCTTAAGCACTGTGTTAGATGTAATTAATAAGCGAATGGATTTCCTTTTCATTTTGAGACAGTCTCACCATACAAACCAAAACATACAAAAACCCAGCCAGAGCCCCACTCACAACTCCAACTTTAACCTCAATAGTAACACCAAGCCCATCTACAAATCCAACCCTGAGCTGAACCCCAAACCCAACCCAGATCCCAGACCTAATTCAATAGCCAAATCCATGCCAACCCAACCAAACCCTAAACCACAACCCCTACCTCGACTCCAACACCAAACCCAATCACAACCAAACCCCAAATCCTAACTCAACACCAAACCCAACTTCAACCACAACCCAATGTAACACCAAAACCTAACACCAATCCCATGAACAACCCTAATCGCAACCTCAACCCCAACCCATAACCCAACACTATCAGTGACTCCAGTGCCTATGTCAGTCCTGCTCCAAACCCCGACTCCAACCTCAACCTCAAATACAAGTCCAACCCTAACTATAAAACCAAATCAACCCCAACCCAACAATAACTCCAACATCCCTACCACTAACCTTAAACCAAACCACAACTTTAACACCAAGCTCAGGCTTAACCAAAAATAGAACCGAGCCTTAAACAAACCAACACCAACTGCAGCCTAAATGCCAACCCCAACTCTACCTCAAACCCAACTTCATGCCCAACCCCACATCCAATCAGACCCTGACCCCAACACTAATCCCTACCCCAAATGCAACTGCAACACAACCACAACCATAAATACAATCCTATCCCTTCCCACAACCACAATCCTAACTATGGTGCTTTGAAGGAAAATGATCTCCATAGGCTTGAGGGAGGTGTGTCCTTGAGTGAAGCTTGGAGTAGGTATGGCTTGTTGAAGGAAGCATGTCACTGGGGTTGGGCTTTGAGGTTTAAATGATCAAGCCAGGCCCAGTACGACTCTCTTTTTCTGCTGCCTGGGGATGTGGATGGAGTCCTTCTCTAGCACCATGTCTGCCTGTATACCACCATGTTTCCAGCTATGATGATAATGAACTAAACCTCTGAACAGTAAACTAGCCCCAATTAAATGTTTTCCATTATAAGAGTTGTTGTGGTCATATGTCTCTTCACAGTAATAGAAACCCTAAGACATTGTGATGGTTTGTATATGCTCCGCCCAGGGAGTGGCAGTATTAGAAGGTGTGGCCCTGTTGGAGTAGGTGTGTCACTGTGGGTGTGGGCTTTAAGACCCTAGCTGCCTGGAAGTCGGAATTCTGCTAGCAGCCTTCAGATGAAGATGTAGAACTCTCAGCTCCTCCTGCACTTTGCCTGCCTGGATGTCACCATGTTCCTGCCTTGATGATAATGGACTGAACCTCTGAACCTGTAAGTAAGCCCCAATTAAATGTTGCCTTTATAAGAGTTGTCTTGGTCATGGTATCTGTTCACAGCAGGAAAAAACCCTAACTAAAACAGACATTAACCTTTTCCCAAACCAGATCCCAACTATAACCCCAACTCTGTCCCCAAACCCATTCCTAAACTCAGTTCCAATTCTAACACTGACGCAAACACAAACACAACCTTGACACCATCCCAGAACCTAAGCATGGGCCCAACATCAACCACAACCCTAAATTCAACGCCATATCAAACTATAACCTGGACCTCAACCCCAACTACAACACAACTCTAACCGCAAACCAACCTCTACGCATTCCTACCAGCAGTGGATCCTCTTGTCTCACATCCTTGCCAGCATAAGCCGTCAGCTGTTCCGTGGATCTTTGCTATTCTGACTACTGTAAGATGAGATCTCAAAGTAGTTTTGATTTGCATTCTTCTGATGATTAAGGATGTTACACATTTAAGTGTTTCTCAGCCATTTCTGTTTCATCTTTTGGCAACTCTGTTTAGTTCTGTAGCCTATTTTTAAATTGGGTTGTTTTCTTTCTTTCTTTCTTTCTTTTTTTTTAAAGATTTATTTATTGTTATATCTGAGTACACAGTAACTGTCTTTAGACACACCAGAAGAGGGTGTCAGATTTCGTTACATCAGATGGTTCTGAACCACCATGTGGTTGCTGGGATTTGAACTCAGGACCTTTGGAAGAGCAGTCAGTACTCTTAACCGCTGAGCCATCTCTCCAGCCCCTGGGTTGTTTCCTTAGTGTTCAGTTCTCGTTAGTTCTTTATATATTTTAGATATTAACTCTCTAGCAGATGTGTGATTGGTAAAGATCTTTTGCTCTTCTGTAGCTTGCCATTGAGTCCAAATTGATGGTGTTCTTTGCTATACAGAAGCTTTCCAGACAGTTTCGTGAAGTCCCGCTTACCAGTTATTGTTCTCAGTGCCTGGACTATATAATAGGTGTCTTGTTCAGAAAGTCTTTGTCCATTCCAATGAGCTTGAGACTGTTGTTCTGCTTTTCTTTTATCAGACTCAGGATATCTGTCTATGCCGGCTAATCTTATGTCAACTTGATACAAGCTAGACTCATCTGAAAGGGGGGGGAACCTCGATTTTGAAAAATGCCTCTATAAGGTTCAGCTGTAAGGTATTTTCTTAATTATTTATTGATGGGACAGGGCCCGGCCCATCATGCATGATTCTATCCTTGGGCTGGTGGATCTGGGTTCTATAAGAAAGCAGGCTGAGGGAGCCATGGAGGCAAGCCATGGCCTCTGCATCAGTTCCTGCCTCCAGGTTCAGCCCTGCTTAAGTTTCTGTCCTGACTTCTTCCAGTGATGGATTGTACTGTGGAAGTGTAATCCAAATAAACCCTTTCCTCCCTTTCCTCCTCGAGGTCTTTCTTTCTTTCTTTCTTTCTTTCTTTCTTTCTTTCTTTCTCTCTCTCTCTCTCTCTCTCTCTCTCTCTCTCTCTCTCTTTTTTGTTGTTTTGTTTTGTTTTGTTTTGTTTTGTTTTGTTTTGTTTTGTTTTGTTTTGTTTTGTTTTGTTTTGAGTCAGGGTTTCTCTGTGTAGCCCTGGCTGTCCTGGAACTCACTCTGTAGACCAGGCTAGTCTCAAACTTAGAAATCCGCCTGCCTCTGCCTCCCAAATGCTGGGATTACAGGCGTGCGCCACCACGCCAGGCTTTCTTTCTTTGTTTCTTTCTTTGTTTCTTCCTTCCTTCCTTCCTTCCTTCCTTCCTTCCTTTCTTTCTTTCTTTCTTTCTTTCTTTCTTTCTTTCTTTTTTTGATTTTTTTCGAGACAGGGTTTCTCTGTGTAGCCCTGGCTGTCCTGGAACTCAGTCTGTAGACCAGGCTGGCCTTGAACTCAGAAATCCGCCTGCCTCTGCCTCCCAAGTGCTGGGATTACAGGCGTGCGCCACCATGCCAGGCTTTCTTTCTTTCTTTTTTAATCATGGTGTTTCATCACAGCAATAGAAACTCTGACTAAGACCCTTGCTCAGGTCGAGGTCATCGACCTCGATGCTTAGGTTGAACGGTCTAGACTGTGCTTTGCGATATTATATTTGTGATAAATATGGATCTATGTGTGTTTTTCTATATGCAGCCATCCAATTTAACTAGCGTTATTTGTCAAAGGTATTTTTTTCCCAGTGTTTTTGGCTTCTTTGTCAAAAATCAGGCCTCTATATTTGAGGTTCTCTGTGGCCAGCCCAGTAATGACCCACACGAGGCAAGAAGGTAGCTCTGTGTGTTCACCGTGACTAAGCAGTCAGTGCTGATTCAAACTTCAGGAGTCTGACCCCGAGGGTGTATTTTAAGCATATTTAAGCATAGCACAATCTGTCGAAAACGTTACTGGTGATAATTAATTCAATCCCACATGCACAATGAAGCACAGTGTAAGCTAAATAAAGGTTGGATATGATTACATCAAAACCCATTCTAAAGTTCTTGTGACGCCGTCCATAAAGACAGGTTCGATAGGCGTGACACCTATCAAGATGGACTCTGTAGGCTGACTGAGAGAAAACAAGTTTACAATAAGGGTCTGGGGAGGATTCATGTGGTCTTGGCCACACAGATAGTGCAAAGGTCACCAGGCTGCTAACCATGTCTGCTCCCAGCCTTTGGGCAGGTAGCACGTTACGCATCCCTTGCTTTGAAGAAACAACCATGTGTGTTTAACACTTCTGGTATCTCTAGTGCTTATCTGTGAGCACAAAGGCCTTCATGTCCACATCCGTAAGTGGGTGGACTTATATCTGGGTTTTTATTTAATTATATTGATCAACACATCTGTTTTATGGCAGTACAAAGCTATTTTCATTACTGTAGCTCTGTAGTACAACTTGAAATCTGGATGGTAATATCTCTATAATAATAATAACCATTATTATTGTTATTATTATTTAGAATTGTTTTAGCTATTGTGTATGTGTTTCCATATGAAGCTGAAAATTTTCCTATAGGTATACGTTTTTTGCAACCTACTTTTATAAGGGTTCAACCTCTCCTCTAGCCCAGTGGTCATAGAGGAAGAGAAAAGATATAGGCTATGGGGGAAGTGGACCTGCTCAGCAGTTCTTTTTTTTTTTTTTTTTGTTTTGTTTTTTGTTTTTTGTTTTTTGAGACAGGGTTTCTCTGTCTGTAGTCCTGGCTATCCTGGAACTCTGTAGATCAGGCTGGCCTCAAACTCAGAAATCCACCTGCCTCTGCCTCCCAAGTGCTGGGATTACAGGTGTGCACCACCACGCCCGGCTCGCTCAGCAGTAGTTCTTTAGGGGCAGCTCGATCCTTTTTGGCAGCGTTCATTCTCATAGCAAACACCAAATATGATTCAGCAGCTACAGTCCGGTCCTCTAGGCAGGCAGGCACCAGGCAGCCAGTAGTTCAAACCTGAGGAAACCTCCAGGCTTGCCGACCAGCCTGAGGTAAGGCCACAGAAGCGGCAAGCTGATGCGGGAACCTCCCAAGTCTTGGGCCAGTTTCTTCTCACAATGGTGGCATCTACAAGTTGAACTCAACAGTGCTATGTAAGCCACATCGATACATGAGTGTGTCTTTGGTGAAGAATAGCGAGGCAGATAAAGCCAAACCAAAGCTCAGTGCTCGTCTCCCACCGTCTGGGGTTGTATTTATACTCTTTCATCAAGAGTACTTTCTTTTGTCTTTGTTTTTGTTTGTTGAGACGGGGTTTCTCTGTGTAGCCCTGGCTGTCCTGGAACTTAGTCTGTAGACCAAGCTGGCCTCGAACTCAGAAATCCACCTGCCTCTGCCTCCCAAGTTGCTGAGATTAAAGGCGTGCGCCACCACTGCCCGGCCATCAAGCGCACTTTCACGTGTGTGTCTGCTTCAGGAAAACAGTCTTTCATGTGTTTGCTTTAGCAAAACATCCTTTTACCCATATGCCCCAGCAAAATATCATTTGACATAACTTTTCAAAGAAACTAGAAGTTTCCACTTCATTTTCCTTTCAATTTCCGTGAAGAACTGTGTTGGAATTTTGATGGGGATTGCATTGAATCTGTAGATTGCTTTTGGTGGGATGGCCATTTTCATGGTGTTAATCCTACTGATCCATGAACAAGGGAGCTCTCTCCATCTTCTGATATCTTCTTCAATGTCTTAGAGTTTTTATTATATAAATCTTTCAATTGCTTGGTTAGAGATTTTTTTTTTTAGGCTACTGTAAAAGTTATTGCTTTCCTTATTTCTTTTTGTAGTCTGTCTCTTGTAAATAGGAGAGCTATTGATTTTTGTGTGTTAAATTTGTATCCTGCTATTTTGCTGAAAGAGTTTATTGGTTGTAGAAATTTCCTGGTGGAGTTTTTAGGATCTTCTATGTATAAAATCATATCATCTGCAAATAAAGACACTTTCCTCCTATTTGTTTCTTTCTTTCTTTCTTTCTTTCTTTTTTTTTTTTTTTTTTTTTTTTGGTTTTTCGAGACAGGGTTTTTCTGTGTAGCTCTGGCTGTCCTGGAACTCACTCTGTAGACCAGGCTGGCCTCGAACTCAGAAATCTGCCTGCCTCTGCCTCCCAAGTTCTGGGATTACAGGCGTGAGCCACCACTGCCCGGCATTGTTTCTTAAATTAATTAATTATTGTCATTTTAATATAGTGTTCTGTCTGCATGTACACCTACATGCCAGAAGATAGCATCAGATCCCTTTGTAGATAGTCAAAAGCAGCCATGTAGTTGGTAGGAATTGAACTCAGGACCTCTGGAAGATCAGCCAGTACTCTTAACCAATGAGCCATCTCTCCAATCTGTTCTTCCCTATTTGTATCTACTTGATCTCCTTCAATTGTCTTACTGCTCTACTTAGGAGTTCAAGCACTATATTGAATAGGTTTGGAGAGAGTGAACATCTTTGTCTTATTCCTGATTTTAGTGGAAGGGCTTTGCGTTTCTCTCCATTTAGGTTGGTGTTGGGTGGGCTTGCTGTATATTGCTTTTATTATGTTGAGGTATGCCCCTTGTGTCCCTAGTCTCTCTAAGACTGTTTATAATGAAGGGATTTTGTCAAAGGCCTTTTCTGCATTTAATTATGTGATCACATGGTTTTTGTCTTCCAGTCTGTTTATATGGTAGATTATGTTTATCTATTTATATATGTTGAACCATTCCTGAATCTCTGGGATAAAACCTGCTTGATCATGGTGGATAATGTTTTTGATGTATTCTTGGATTTAGTTTGTAAGTTAAAAATTGAGAAATTTTATATCCATGTTCATAAGAGAAATTGGTCTGTCATTTTCTTTCCTTGTTAATTTTCATGTGGTTTAGTTGCCAGGGTAATTGTAGTCTCTTAAAAAGAATTAGGCAATGTGCAATCAGTCTCTATTGTGCAGGATAACTTGAGGCATTCTCTTGCCAGTTCTTTGAAAGACTGGGAGACTTCTGTTGACTCCATCTGGCCCTGGGATTTGCTTGGTTAGGAGACTTAATTGCTACTTCTATTTTACTAGAGGCTGTGGGTCTGTTTAAATTGTGTTTCTGATCTTGATTAACTTTAGTATGTATCAAAAAATTCATCCATTTCTTTTAGGTTTTACAGTTTGTTTTGTTTTGTTTAGATAGTTTCTCTCTACATAGTCCAGTTGGCTAGAATTCACTATGTGAACCAGGCTGGCCTCGAACTCACAGAGTGCTTGCCTCCGCCTCTCAAGTGCTGGAATTAAAGGTGTGTGCCACCAGGCCTGGCAAAGTTTATGCTTTTCAAGTATGTCCTTAATATTCTCTGATTTCCTCAATGTCTGTTGAGATGTAACCCTTTCCATCTTTAATTTTATTAATTTGGATCTGTCTTTCAGTTAATTTAATTAGAGGATTATTAATCTTATTGATTTTTTTTCTATCAAAGAACCAACTCTTTGTTTCACTGATTCTTTGTAGTGTTTTACTTTCCTTGTTTCAATTTTGTTGGTGTTAGCCCTGAGTTTGATTTCTTTTTTTCTTTTCTTTTCTTTTCTTTTTTTTTTTTTTTTTTTTTCGAGACAGAGTTTCTCTGTTTAGCCCTGGCTGTCCTAGAACTCCCTCTGTAGACCAGGCTGGCCTCGAACTCAGAAATCTGCCTGCCTCTGCCTCCCAAGTGCTGGGATTACAGGCGTGAGCCACCACGCCCAGCTTGATTATTTCTTGCTGTCTACTTCCTTTGAGGGTTTTATTATTATTATTATTTATTCTAGAGCTTTCAAGTGTGCTGTTAACTTGCTGATATGATATCTGCAAGTTTTGTGTTTTTTAAATGCAGGCAGTTAGTGCTATGAACTTGCCTTAGAACTGCCTTCACTGTGTCCTGTAGGGTTGTGTATATTGTATTTTCCTTTTCATTCCATTCAAAAATGTTTTAATTATTTCCTTCCTAATTTCTGGTGATTCAGTTTTCATTCAGTATTAAGTTATTAAATCTCCATGCCTTTGTAAGCTTTTTTGTTGTTTCTGTTGTTGTTGTTTTGTTTTTTCAAGACAGGGTTACTTTGCATAGCCCTGGCTATCCTGAACTCACTTCATAGATCAGGTTGTGTCCTGGAACTCCCTATGTAGACCAGGCTGGTTTGGCATTCATTGAAATTCTCCTGCCTCTGCCTCCCAAGTGCTGCGATTAAAGGTGTGGGCCACCACCCCCCAATTTTTGTTTGTTTTGGTTTTCAAGACAGGGTTTTTCTGTGTAGCCCTGGCTGTCCTGGAATTCACTCTGTAGACCAGGCTGGCCTCGACCTTTTTTTGTTTTTTAATATCCAACTTTAATACTTGGTAGTTATAGAGTACAGGGGGTTGTTCAAATTTTCTGCATCAGCTGAGACTTGTTTTGTATCCAAGTATATGGTCATCTATGGACAAAGTTCCACGAGGTACTGAGAAGAAGGTATATTCTTTTGGGTTTGGGCGAAATGTTCTGTAAATATCTGCTAGGTACATTAGATTCATGATGTTGTTTAACTCCAACATTTAGTTTTTAGTTTAGTTGTCAGGGTGACCTATCTGTTGGTGAGAGTGGGTTATTAAAGTCACACATCATCAGTGTGTAAAGGCCCATATGTGATTTTAGCTGTAGTAGTGTTTCTTTTATGAACTTGGGTATTCTTGTGCTTGGTGCATAGATATTTAGAATTGTAATATCCTCTTGGTGGATTTTTCTTTTGATGAGTATGTAGTGTCTTTTTGCTATCTCTTCTGATTAATTTAGTTGTAAGCTATTTTGTTAGATATTAAAATGTCTCTGTCTTCTTGCTTCTTGTGTCCATTTGCTTAGAATTTTTTTCTATTCTTTTACTGTAAGGTGATGGCTATATTTGATGGTAAGATGTGTTTCTTGCAACAGAATGATGGATTCTGTTCTCTAATACAAACTGTTACAGTTAGTAAATGTCTTTTTAGTGGGGAATCAAGACCATTAATATTGAGAGTTATCTTTGAGCACTGTTTATTTATTCCTGTCATTGTGTTTTTTTTTTGTTTTGTTTTTTTTTGTTTTTTTTGTTTTTTTTTTTTTTTTTTTGGTTTTTCGAGACAGGGTTTCTCTGTGTAGCTCTGGCTGTCCTGGAACTCACTCGGTAGACCAGGCTGGCCTCGAACTCAGAAATCCGCCTGCCTCCGCCTCCCAAGTGCTGGGATTAAAGGCGTGCGCCACCACCGCCCGGCTGTCATTGTGTTTTTATGATGTAGATTTCCCCACCTCTTTTTGACTGATCTGGGATTATTTGTTCATTGTGTTTTTGTGAGTGTGATCAACCTATTTATATTGAAGTTTTTTCTAGCACCTTCTGTATTGGTAAATAGATATTATAGAGCTGTATTGATAGATATTTCTTGAATTTGGTTTTATCATAGATTTTTTTCTCAATCTATTGTGATTGATAATTTTTTCTGGGTATAATAGTCTGATCTGGTATCTGTGGCCTCTTAAGAGTTTGTAGAATATCTGTGTGGGTCTTTCTGATTTTTAAGAGTCTCCATTGAGAATTCAGGTGTTATTCTAATGGGTTTACCTTTATATGTTTCTTGGCCTTTTTACTTTGCAGCTTTTAATATTTGTATTCTGTACAGTTAGTGTTTTGATTATTATGTGTTGTATCAGGTTGACTCTGCTAGTCGGAGAATGTTTAGTTAAAAGCCTGCTTGGAAATAGAGGAGAGTGTTGAGGCAGTTTCCACTGCACCAGCTACGTTCAGTATCACAGTCTCATCTCTTAGGATTTTTATTGAGTTGGTGGCATTCAATTAACTTCCCCAACCGGTAGTTTTCCCAAAATACTACTAAAGTCAAGCTGAGTGAATGGAGCCTTAAGCGCTGATGATCAGAGGCGCACGTTATCTCTCTCCCCGGATGGCTTCCCCGATGGCTTTGTAAGCAGACATCCTTTGATCCCCCCAAAGGCTGCAGTCTTGTCCTAGAAAGCAACTCAGCTCAGAGTTATAGCTCACTGTCCATCTTCCCAGACTTGGTCTGTGAGAGTCAAGTTGAGCATTTTCCAATTTGTCTATAAAACCTTGTCTTATCAGGCTTGGGGACAGGAGTTTAGCCTCTGTTGAAGGAGCGATGGTGGTGGTTTTAAAGGCAACGTGAGACGGAGTGAGTTGTACTCACACCAGAGGTCTCGCATGCTACTCTGCCGTTTGTAGTCGAGATGGAGAAGTAGGACCTAAATTTAAAATTTCCCGCCTTGGGACCAGGAGAGATGGCTCAGTGGTTGAGAGGGCTGACTAAGCAAACACGAAGACATGAGTTAGGATCTCAGCACTTCAGGTTGGTCTGGCTGTTTATCTACCTGTAACCCCAGGTGCTGGGGCCAGGAGTGGGGGGGGGAAGACCTGGGAGGAAGGTAAAAGGGACAACAGGGTTAGAAGAGGGGTGGACAGAAGGATTGGGAAGTGAAGGACAGGGGTGTGTGATGTGAAATCCCAAAGAATCAATAAAAATATGTTGGAGGGTAAAAAAAAAAAAAAAGACAATAGAACCCAAAATGGACAGTGCATACTTGCTAGCACTGTGAAGTGGAGAAGGCTCGCTCACAGCAAGCGTGGGCAGGGCGTGGAGAGGCCAGAAGTCCGAGACTCCGCTATGGAGCCTGGTTTAAGCTGAGCCACTTTGGAAACAAGCTACGTGCACACTGGTGCTCGTTCGGAACAGCTCCAGTGTACACGTATAGCCACCCCTTGGTGTCCTCAGGGGATTGGCTCCTAGGCCCCCTGAGGATACCCAATGTGTGGATGCTCAACTCTTCTATTCAAAGCCCCGGTCTGAGCACACAGCCACACAACTGATGTACATCCTGCTGTGTGACTTAAGGCTTCTCTGGCCCACTCGCTCCATCGAACACCGTGCGAACGCTGTGTAGATAGTTGTTAAGCTCTAGTGCCGGTGGAGGAGCAAGAGGAAAATGTCTGCTCATGTTCCAGGGCACACAAAGGGACTGACCGCACCGCCTGTCTATAGAATTCTAGACGCAGAACCTGTAGGGATGGAGGGCTCACCGAAACCCGAATGTGCATAGCCAAGGAATGGTGGTGTATCCATAGACAGAATTCTCCTTGATAATGAGGAGGAATGGGCTACTCACACACACTGCAATGTGAAAATGAGACAGTTAGGCAGAAAGACAAGCCATTCGGAACTGAGACTGTGTAGTAGGCTTTTATTCACATAATGGTGTGTATAATGAAAATGGCAGCAGATCAACGGGTGGGTGGGAAGCAGTACGGAGCTCTCAGAGTGCAGGGAAGTGGATAGGAGGATGGACTGCACGCCATCTTGATAGTGGTGATGGTTTCCCAGGTTCATTCAGGTTCATACTTGAAATATGTGCAGTCTGTAGCATTGCTTAAGGGAAAACCAGGTGTGTTAAAGGCATGACTCGAAGCAAAATTTGGGGGTCAGAAGAGGGCAAGAAATCATGAACCTCACAAGGTGATTTGTCAGATGAGATGGTTAGGTGTAGTTTTGAGCACAGCGCTGTCTCTCTCTGTCTCTCTCTCTGTCTCTCTGTCTCTGTCTCTCTCTCTGTCTCTCTCTCTCTCTCTCTCTTGGTTCTACCTTTTATCTTCAGAAATTAAAGAGTTCTTTCTTTCTTTCTTTCTTTCTTTCTTTCTTCCTTCCTTCCTTCCTTCCTTCCTTCCTTCTTTCTTTCTTTCTTTCTTTCTTTCTTTCTTTCTCTCTTTCACCAAAAAGTCTTATGGAAACAAGGGAGAATTCACAGAATGAGCAGGCCTCAGCATGCGCACCGGGCACTTTGTTAAACACCTCTGGTACCTGAACTCATCTACCATCAGAGAAGCTAGATATTCAAGCCACGTGACTTATGTGTGGCTCCCTAACCCCATGATAAAAAGAAAAAGAAAATAGGTGTTGAAAAATAAGGGCCATCTACTTTAAAGTTGTCAACTTGACTACATCTATATTCAACGAAGACCCAGGATGCTGTGCATGTCAGTGAGGGATGTTCTTAATCAGACTATTTGAGTCAGGAAGACCTACTCTAAATGTAGGTCGCACTTTCTGGTGGCAGTGCCGATGGGAGCAGGAGGAGGAGGTTTTGCTTTTGTCTGCTTGTTTTCACTCTTGCTGGCAAGTGTCTATCCTGCTGCAACCCAGCGTTGTCAGGATTCCAATGTAGACTCAAGGTGGATTGGACCGCTCTCCAGGAATCTCCAGGGTTCCAGTGCTAGACCGGGGACAGCGGAGACATCCAGCCTCATGGGCTGAACAGCCAGTGGGATCTAGGCCTTTCTGACTTGAGACAGTCATTACTGGACTATCTGGACCACAGCCTATAAACCAACTTAATAAATGCCATTTTAATGTATATGTTATATAGCACACAGGGAAAATGAAGGGGCGACACTCAGCAAAGGGTGTCTTAGCCTATGGACATACGTGTGCACCTGGGGCCAGATGGAGGTTCTGGTCTGTCACCTTCTGATGTTAACATAGTTGTGTATGCTGTGGCAGAGGGGCGGTTAGATACTAAGTGTCTTGGCTTCCAATCTGGCATTCCTGCCACTGTACAAGGACCTTATTTTTAGAAGGCTTAGAATCAGAACCCATACCTCCAGATGAAACCATACTAGTTAAGAGACCTAGAAAACGGCCCTTGAACCCTACCTCGATTCTGTTAATGAGCATGGATCCCCCAGTGAGACAGGCTCTCTCCACAGCTCTCCACAGCTTTTTCTCCAACAGACCTCTGGGTAGCCCTGGGGCTGGGTTATTAATAGCCATTGAAATGGAGGCTAGCAACCACGAGATGGCGCTCAATTCTCTTCTTTTAGAAGTACAAAGTTGGTCAAATAGGGAGCTAAAACAGAATAGGTTTCAAGTGAGATGATAAAGTACTTATTTTTCAGGAGTTGCCTCCCTCATTCCTGGAATAGTAAGGATATTCCAGAGAGCACCAAGGGCGTTCCGCTTGGGGCGACCTGAAGGGAGGAGGCCCAGTAGGGTGTCCTGAAAGAGGCAGAGCCTGCCTGCTTGGCGGCTGCCTGCTGTCTGGTCTTAGTTCCCACACAATCAGGTCTCCCAACTCCAACACGAGCCACAGGGAGGCTCTCTTCCCTTGATCAGGGAACATCTGAGCCCAAGTGAGATTTTCAAATTCATGAATTCCTTGCCAGATGTGATAGTACACATCTGTAATTCCAGCACTCGGGAGGGTCACCATGGATTTGAGGTTACCATGGGCTACAAAGTAAGTCTCTATCTCAACAAAAGAAAACAAAAACCAAACCCCTTCCCTGTCTGTCAAGAAGACTGGGATGTGTTCCTCTCTCCTCTCCCAGCACCGGAGGCGTACGCACATTTACATTTCTCTTCCTGTTCTCTGCTTCGGCGTGTCTATACACATGCACCATCTATCACCTGTGGCTGTGCCAGGACTGGCAAGATAGGCGTGGATTTTGATCTGCATCCTTTCTCAGACACACCCAGGCCTGACTCTGCCAGTCCTCAGAGCAGCGCCCAGGCTCCTTGGTGGCCTCTGCTGGCGGGGTGTTCATTTTCTTCCCACGTCCTCCTCACTTCCACAAGGCAGGTCAGGAAGCCCAGAGCATCTGCAGTGGGTGGCTGGTAAATCATTTTGCAAACAAGAGAATATTAGGACTGCATGAAGAAATCACAGGCCCAGTGCTTAAGTTAGGTGATATCATCTTTCCCAAGAAACTCTAAAATGTGGTACAGATGCAGGCATACATGGTTGGAAATATATACCCGGAAATGGGGTAGTTAGAACCCATACCTCCAGATGAAATTGTAGTAGTTAAGAGACCAAGAAAAAGTCCTTTGGACCCTACCTCAATGCCTTTAATGACCGTCTTAGCCCTCAGTGAGACACGGGTCTCTCCACTGTGGCACTTTCTACAGTACCAGGCTGCTGGCAGGTCTGTGCTGATCCTAATAAGCGTGAATGGGTTGAGGAGTGGGGCTAGGGTGGGAAAATTGTCCTTAGAGGGGCATGCTGGCTAGAGTGGAGGAACCACAAGGCCCTGCAGGGACCACACTACTTCTGTGCTGCAGGAGAGCGGGCCACAGAGGGGGAAGGAGACGCTCATACCAGAGACAGTTTCGAGATCTCAGGGTACCTTGCACAGCCCACCAAAGGGCTGGCGCACCTACTGGAAGTAGTGGAGAGCCCCTGGAGATTTCAGGGAAGGCAGTTCTAAAATGTACAGAGATCCCTGGCAGGGGTGGGGTCGGGTGGGGTGGGGTTGGGGAGACAGGTTAGGATGACATGACTTAGTTTAAGAACAAGACAATGGTGGCCAGAACTAGGATGCTGGTAAATTATGTGCCTAGAAACATCTGGGAGATCCACTTAAGAGGGTCTACTAAATGGCCGGCTGTCAAGTGTCAAGGCTGACTTCTGGGCAGGGAACAAAGCTGTGACTGACTGACAACAGTTGCCCCAGGGCATGTAGCTCTGTCTTTGGTTCCCAACACTGAAAAAAAAAGTTATTTCCAAATTTCTGGCTCAAGAGGGATGGGGGTGGACAGCAGTGGTCGTGGTCTCACCAGCTGATAGGGAGCCCCCACCCCCAGGAGGAGTTTAGAAGTGAATGTTGTGATAATGATCTGAGATGCTCTAAATACACCGAGGTAGAGGTGCCTAGCAGGTATCCGAGGCTGGGGCCTGGGGTGGGATGACTAGGCTCCCTGTGTTCCCACAGGCAGCACTGGATAGGTGCGGTTCAAACCAGGAAGCGGTTGAGATGGTTCTGGATGGAAGAAAAGAGCTAAAACCAGTGGGTCACAGAGGACGGTCTAGGAACAAAACCAGGAAGGGACCAGAGAAGCCAGAGAGGTGACAGAGGGGGAGGACCTTTGAGGTAGAAAGAGCGTAGAAGGGTACGTTGTCATAGTAACGAGAGCCCCCAAAGAGGAAGCACTGACCAACAGGCAGGGAGCTCCACCACAGTGGAGACTGGAAACGTCCTCAAGAGTCTGGTAACGAGGAGGCTGCAAATGGAGTTGAGAAAGCAGAGACAGTGGGATGGACATCTTCTGGGACTAGATGCTCAAGGGAGGATGGACAGGTGGACAGAGGGCACACGGAGTCTCTTCTGTTTCTGTGTTTTAATTGTGTGTTGGTTTAAGAAGGACAGTTTTTGTCAGGAACGGAGAGGAGGGAGTGAGTTCGGGCATGGACCGAAGGGCTAAGACGCGGGTGAAGGGGCGTGGTCCTAAGTGGTAGGCAGAGACAGCGGGCAATGAGAGAATTGAGATTGAGGATATGCATGCAACGCCGTCCCAGGGCAGCGGGCGTCGGGATGGGCGCGTGAGTGGAGATGACCTTTGAAGTGAGAGGGGGAGGGACTGGAGAGATGCGGTAAAGAGGTCAGGGGACTCTTGAAGAAGACCCTGGTTCGGTTCCCACGTGGTGGCCCCCAGTCGTCTGTAACTTCAGCTCCAGGGGATCTGACGTGCCTTTCTAGACTCCGTGGGCACTGAAGATAATTTGTTACATTTTAGCACATGCAAGCAAAACATACCCATAAAATAAAAACAAATAAGCCTTAAAGTGAGAGAGAAGTGGACTCAAAGCAACAAAACAGAGGCAAAGTACGCAGAGGCTTCCAGTGACCGCTAGAGGGCAGTGTGTACCGCGTTGTGAGCACTGAAGGACTGCTGACCAGGACTCCAGGGCTAGGGGGCCTTAGGCAAACTGATCTTCCTGGGACTCTCTCTCTTTTGGAAAATGAGGATTATAAAACAACCTCCTGCCGGGCATGGTGGCGCACGCCTGTAATCCCAGCACTTGGGAGGCAGAGGCAGGCGGATTTCTGAGTTCGAGGCCAGCCTGGTCTACAGAGTGAGTTCCAGGACAGCCAGGACTACACAGAGAAACCTTGTCTCGGAAAAAAAAAAAAAAAAAAAAAAAAAAACACCAAAATTAAAACAACCTCCCTCAGCTGTGCAATGCTCTTAATCCCAGCACTCGGGAGGCAGAGACAGTCTGGCCTACAGAGCGAGTTCTAGGACAGCCAGAGCTACACGGAGAAACCGTGTCTCGAAAGCCCAAAACTAACCAACCACCCGAAAGAACTTCCCTCACGGATGTGCTTCATGTGTTAACTAATTCCTTCTGCATGACTGCGACTGGTAGCGGAGAGAATTCAGCAGGAAATCAAAGCGCTAAGCCGACCGGAGAAGTCCAAGGACAGCGTTTGGGTTTGGTGTCTTTTCCCTGCTTCTCACAGGACCGAAGTTGAGTCTGCGGTGGAGGGCCATCCACGTGTCTTTCTTTGTCCTTCGAGCATCTAGCCTAGTGCTGGCCTTACAGAAGGCCTTCAGCTGTGTTAGGTGACTAAGAGAACCACACACAGTCACGCTCTACCTCTCCAGACTCCTGACAGGAAACAGCTCACTGCAAGGGCACCACACTGACCTTCTGCATTCACAACGTGGGCGTCCCCAGACCAAAGGATGGCCACTCCTTGAGATGGATTCAAGGTCCAGCTCTGGGAACACACAGGCTCCGTGTGCTTTGGCAGGAGGCACAGCCGATCCACAAGCGTCACTTAGGATATCCTTACAAACCTCTTTCAATGTCGTGACCCTTTTCATCCCACCAGTGACTGCAGGTTAGGAAGCTGAGTCTGGATGTGAGCCACACGGAGACCCAGCAGGACAGAGAGGAGCCCAGGGTTAAAGGATAGCCAGATCTGTCCCTCCCCAGAAGTGGTCTGGGGATGTTCCAGGCAGGGTGAGTGCCTGTGAGGAAAACTGAAAAGAAGCCACAGCGTGAATAGCAAGCCACCAGCGCGCCAGTGTACTACCACCTTCCCCTCTGAGAGGAGAACAAAGACAAAATTGATGTTCCATGGAAAGAGCCAACTTCTAGTTTCCCCCTCTTTCCTGTGCTCTCTCGGAGGAAACACAGGAATGCAGTTCAGCGGTCAGTTAGAGCTGAACACGGGCCCCAGGGAATCATCAGCTGAAGAACCTCCTCTGCTAGTCCCGGTCTTGACAGGGCCTCTGCGAGTGAAGCTCAGGGGGCGCTTCCAAGCCTGTGGCTTATCTAGTGTTCCCCGGAGCTGCTCTTGTGCATTACTCGCTTTGACCACCAGGGGTCAGGCTGCCGCCAGAGCAGTCAGGGCCCAGAAAAGCCCAGCTCGAATGGAGCTGCTCCCTGCCCCGCAGCTCCGACTGAGCTCCTCCCTGCCCCGCAGGGCAGTTCATCTAGACTCACCCAGGCTTGCCTAACGCCCAGTAGTGACGGCAGGATTCCTTTCCTGTGTGTAACTGACGTGAGCAGGTACAAGAGACGCTGCCTGGAATCTGATCACGGCTCCAGAAAACGGTTCCCCTTTCCCACATATCACGCTTGGAGTCACTCATCTGCCAATCAAGGAAGGGGTGGTGGTGGTGGTGGTGTGTGTGTGTGTGGGGGGGGGATGCTCTAAAAGCCAATTCCTAGCCTTGCTCGCCGTTCGGGAACACAGGATCGGACCAGGAAATCTGTATGTCATGCTATGTCTGCCTCTGGTTTTGTTTGTCAGTGCTGTGAGTGACCTCCACCTAGGACTGTCTCTTTGATTGGGGCCATGACAAAGAAGGAGTCATGGTCCCCTCAGGCCTGTAAACCACAGAATGTGGGGCTCCTGGAACATTTGAAGATACACAGTTGCATTTGGTCACGTAAACGCCTAGCGGGGATGAAAGAGAATCCCCACTGTCCTGTACAGAACGAAGGCCACTGGGAGCCGGCCCGCCCTCCCCGGGCACTCCGCTCCTCCTGATCACTTCTGAGAGCCGCCTTCCTTAGCTCATCCGGTCTGATGGGCCTCGTCTTCCCCAGAGCGAAGGCATCCTGGATTGTGATTCAGCTAAGCTCCCTGCTCAAAATAATCCTTGTTTGTTGTCCGTTGGTGATAAAAACGCAGTCCACAGCAGGACCACCCTGGAGCGCCAGCGGCCTCCGAGGACGGAGCTGGAGGAAGGTTAGCAGCAAGGAAGCAAAATCCTAAGATCAGGAAAAAAAGGGGGGGGCGGGGACTTAGGATGAATACAAGTCTTCTCTTCCCCTTCCTCCTCCTCCTCCTCCTCTTGTTCATCTACGCCTACGTTTTCTTCCAAAGCCAAACGTTACTATATTCACGTACCTAAATCCATCACGTCTGCTGTTTTACACATCTGATCTAGAAGCTGAATGGGGGTGGGTGTGTCCAGTAGGGTTTCCACCAGGGGTCAGATGGGTGCGTGTATCGCTCTGGCCTGCGCCCCTGGAAGGCTATGGTTAGTACTTCTATTACCAAGCTTTCTCAGAGCCTACACTGTGACGCAAGAGGAGGCCAACCATCAAAAAATAATAAATAAATGGGTTAGTGAATCAGAACTGGAGGCTAGGACAGGTGCTATTGACAAGCCTCTACAGGGTAGAGACGACAGAAGTCGGAGTTAGAACTGGAGGGCAGGCGAGAACTGTCAGAGAAGAGGCAGGAGCTAAGACCAGCATGGAGACATGGATCATAGGAGGAGTGGCCGGGGGGTGGGGTGGGGGATGGGTGGGGGGAGGTGGCGGGGTGGGGGTGGGGGGGACTCGTTTGTGATCTACCCTACTCACCTGGCTCCCTGGCACGTGGGTACAGGACTTCCACTTATTGCTAACCTCAGCATTGATTGGGCACCTTTCTATGCCAGGACCTACACTAATTAGGCCCTTGGGATGCCGTTGCAAATGGGGAGGAAGGAATGGTTTCTGAACCCATTCGAACAACTTGCTGCAGTTTTTAAAGAACAAAGAAAACTCTAATACATTCACCACTTCACCTTCCTTGATGATCTGTGCCCCTCCCTTTTCACACTATCTCTCTCTGGAGATGAGTAGAATGAAAAATGGCAATGACCTATAGGAGAGCCCCGCCCCTACTGGGGAGCCCCGCCTCTGCCTGAGAGCCGCGGCCCTACCCCCCTACCCTCCGCGGGCACCTGTGGCTCCTGTAGCACCAGTTCATCGCAGACAGAGGCGGTCAGGCCCCACGCTTAAAAGGCAGATTTTTCAACATTCAGCCCAGACCCCTGGGTGCAGAAAGTTCCCTTTGCATTCGAACTTAAGGACAGAAGAAGAAGAGAAAGAACTCAGGTAGAGACCGCAGCCTGGGGCTGTGGCTGGGATGTGTACGTCTGGTACACAGCAGGAGTCTGAGAGTTGACCGATGGATGGGTTTCGTGGTCCTCGCAGCACTCCTTGAGGTTCTGACCGGCTCTTTCAAAAGCTCCCACGGAGTAGCTTCAAAGCCGCCTTTAGGTCTCCTCGCCCTTGATGCAGGGTGGACTGGTTCACTAACTTCTGGTGAGATCCCTTCCCTCAACTCCGGGCACCACACCCTCTGTGTCTAGAGCCCCTCCCTCTGAATACAGTCTCAGGTTCCACTTTTTGTCCTTAGCCCCGAAGAGGCTTGAAGCTGAAACTGGAGGCAGAGCCAGCCCCAGTGCCAGGTGGAGCAATTGACTTGGGTCCTTTCCACAGGGGCGTTGGGTTACCAGACACCCATCTGTTGGCTGTTCTCAGCGAGGAAACTCAAGCCAGATCGCTCTCAGGGGCATCAGCGCCACGCTTGCTTCCCTGCCTGCCCAGAAAAGGGGAGCCGCCCCACCTTCTGTCTCCTTCCCAACAACTCCCTGTGGACCCTCGAGGCTTTTCATTACTATCCCAGCACCTCGCAGAACAGTCACGGCCAGAAACAGCCAGCGGGCTTCTGGAGAAGCCGCGGCCTCGCCGGGCTACGCACCCATCCTGGCTTTTCTACCCAAACACAGCAGTGCTTGCCCGACAGAAGACACATCACCACCCCATCAATGCCACCACCTTTCCAGGAAAAGCAAGGTCACTAAGAGCAGTTCAGTAGTTAGTGAGTGAAATACATTTGATCTCTTTAAAAAAGAAAAGAAAAAAAAAAAAAAAAAAGCCGGGCGTTGGTGGCGCACGCCTGTAATCCCAGCACTCTGGGAGGCAGAGGCAGGTGGATTTCTGAGTTCGAGGCCAGCCTGGTCTACAGAGTGAGTTCCAGGACAGCCAGGGCTACACAGAGAAACCCTGTCTCGAAAAACCAAAAAAAAAAAAAAAAAAAAAAAAAAAAAAAAAAAAAAAAAAGTTAAACATTGTACATTGGTACACTGGCGTAAGTTAAAACTCAAATAGGCACCATTTCCACACAGCAATGATTTCAACTCACAGAGTGGTTTCAGAGAAGGAATTATGTCCGTAATTCTCAAAGGCACTCCACTTTCTAAACGCCTCTCCATTCACCGTAGGCCAGGAGACTCTCCCACAGCCCCTTACACACATCCCCTTAGGCTCGGGTTTCTGCTCCAGGCCGGGCAGACAGTGCTCCTGACCGGTGTCCTTAGTCACTGCTCTCTGGTTTGCTCTATGTGAACTTGTATCACCAGCTTTTTCTACCTTCTTCACGGAACTGCCTGGAACTGGATTTTACTATTCTCCCTCTTTTTTTTTTTTTTTTTTTTTTTGGGCGTTCCCTGCATTTTTTTTTTTTTTTTCTAGTTTGGACACGCCTGTCCTCACGCTGAGTCATTTCTTGCAAGCCTTCTTTCCATCGGCCACGAGTACCAGCTGCCTTTCCCTGTCTGCAGGTCCTGGATGCCAGCACCTCTCCCTTTCTTTCTCGTCCTGTTGTCCCTTTGACCTTTTGCTCCTGCTTTCCGGGGATTCCTTTTCTCGCCCAACTCCACACGTGGAACATTCCTTTAGCTCCGTAGTGTAGAGCTCTCTTCACTGTGTGGCAACCTTCTCTAATCTTCTGCATGCAATACATCCTACCTCTGACAGTTTCGATAGCTTTGCTCTAAAAGGCTCTTACTCCCTGATTCATCTATATTTAACTTTTAAAATTCACGTTTATTTTATGAAGGTATGAATGTGGCATGTGTGTGTATGTGAAGGTCAGAGGACAGTGTGTGGGAGACTATCATGTGGATTCTGGGGTTCAGACTTGGGCATCAGGCTTAGCTGTATACACCCTTGCCTACTAAATTACCCCTCCACACTGTGATCTGTTTTTCTAAAACACTAATTTCCTGAGAAGAATGTGTCGTTTAGGAGAAAACAGCAAAGGTCTTTTTCTGTCGTGAGCTGGTCTCTTCATGCTTACTCGGTCCTTCATGATCATTGCCATGTACCTAACACTTAAGCCCACCCTGATAACCAAGTTACCGTCTCTGTACCATGCTAGTGTAGAGGATTTGGATTAGCTCATGGTCTCAGAGGTGTCAGTGGACCAGATCATTTTACAGCAGCCAGAGTGCACCCAGAAAAGACCCGTCTCCACTTTTTTCTTTTAAAGATTTATTTACTTTACATATGTGAGTACACTGTAGCTGTCTTCAGACACACCAGAAGAGGGCATCAAATCCCATTACAGATGATTGAGAACCATCATGTGGTTGCTGGGAATTGAACTCAGGACCTCTGGAAGAGCAGTCAGTGCTCTTAACCACTGAGCCATCTCTCCAGCCCCTACTTTTTTCTTCTTAATCTGTTTGTGTCTCAGCTCATGGGATGGTGCACCCCACATTCAGTTCAGTTCTTTGCCTACTAGTTAATCTTCTCAGAAATGTTCTTACAGATACACCAGGGGTGGGGGTAGGGCACCTTAGTATAAGGTAGTCAATTGTTTTGTTTGTTTTTTGGATTTTTTTTTTCAAGACACGGTTTCTCTGTATAGCCCTGGCTGTCCTGGAACTCACTCTGTAGACCAGGCTGGCCTCAAACTCAGAAATCCGCCTGCCTCTGCCTCCCAGAGTGCTGGGATTACAGGCGTGTGCCACCACCGCCCAGCTTCAATTTTTCAGTTCACTCAGGCTGACAATTAATATTGCCCATCACAGATAGTCTTGGAGCCAAAACCAGCCTGCTGTGTGTGTGTGTGTGTGTGTGTGTGTGTGTGTGCGTAACTATCTCTTCATTTGGAACAAATCTATGCTCCTTTGTTTCTGTTGTCTAGGCTGCCTTCATGCTATAATTGTTGAGGTATGTAGTTCTAATATACTTCACATGACTGAAAAAAAAAACTAATGTGTTCATTTTTTGGCCTTTTATAAAAAACAAATTTGCACTTCCTTTGATTGTATATTTTCATCTCTTTTGGTCTTTATGCCTTATGGCCAGACATCTCTTTTCCATATGTGTTTATGAACATAATACATTGCTTTTGCTTTTTGTTTTTGCATGAGGCAAAACATAGTTAGCTGCTGTGGACAATCTGAAGCAGCCCCATATTCCACACCTGGGATTAAAACAAAACCATATTCTTACAATATTTTTAAGTTTTTTTGATGAAACCAAAATCCCACAATTCTCACTACACACTAATGCCCAGGGTCTTCATGCATCCAGGCAGGTTGAAATGTCCATCGTCATACCCAGCCACACTGATGCGGCATTTAAAATCTTTCACACCACCTCCCCCAGGACAATTCAGGGATGGAATCTTAAGGCTCCAGAGCAACTCCCAACCCCACTTCCTTCCTTTTCCCTCTGTGGATCAGAAGATTACATTTTCTAGACTGTTCTTTCATGATGGCAGAAGATCTTCAAGTGCTGCTGGGCAGGGTGTGGGGCAGGAGCGAGTAAACAGTGGCCACTGTTCAACCTCAGCATCGATCGATCGATCGATCAATCAACAGGGCTTGAAGTGCTTCATCGGGCCTGCCTTGCTGGATGCTGTGTTCTGTGTGTTCTGGCTGCATATGGCGGACCATGAGAAGTAAAACCTGAGATACCCCTCTTTCACTGCAGGGTCTGCTGCCACCTTTCTATCCACCGACCTTCTTTGACAGATGGTTTTCACTAAGGCAAAAGGCAAAAGACAAAAACCAACCCACCAACCAACCAACCAACCAACCAACCAAAAAACCAAAATAATAAAAGACAAAATCATAACCAATCATTTAAACAAAAAACCTTCGATAATATCCAGGGATAAAAACAGGTATTTTAAGGCTAGTAAATGAAGTTTGGGATGTGTGTCTTAAATGTCAGTCAGTCAGTTTAGAAGCAAACTTGGAACACAGTTCCTTTCCCAGTTGAGAGCTGTCTGTTCTAACAAAATCAACCTCTGGCAGTAATGGGAGCAATGCCTGGTGACCACCTCAGCTGATTGCAGTTGATACAGGAAGGGTAAACACCCACCCTATGTGATGAGTTGGTTAATTATAGCTCTGCCATGTTTATAGACGTCCATTAATCTCCAAGTATTTAACGTTGTCACCTACAATGGCTCAGAGCATCTAAGCAGATCTTTTCAAAAGTCACGTTCCTCTGCTGACTCTACATCCATGGCTGAAGAATGAAAGGGGTAGGTGGGGTAGCTCATTATCCGCTGCTTGGGGATCAGCCTGCACACAGCGTCTGAGAACCAGTGAAGCAAATAAAACAGTAACAGGGGATTTAAAAATAGTTGACAGCACCCCCCAGTCCCCACCCTTGTCCTCAGCTAAACAGTAGCTAGCTTAGGGAGGGTGTATGCATTCACATGTCCTGAAATAATGAATCCGTTACCTCGTCTGGACTTCAGTCCGCTCTAGCAGTTATATTGATGGACGAATGTCACTCTCACAAAACATAGTATGTTTGGATGCTCTGGAGACTTAGCACATCCCCAGCAAGGCCCATGGTGGCTTGGGGCAGTAGTCTGGCTAATCCACAGTGCTCAGGTTCAGCTATCGGACATCTGGCTCAACTCCTGTGTTTCTCTGCAGAAGCACCCTGGGGAAGACTGGTGAGATGCTCTGGGTCAGTCCCCGGGGCCATGGCTGGGTTCTGCTCTACAGGCCTTCTGCTCTACAGGCCTTTCTTTGTAACAAGCAGCCAAGACTGACGAGAGTGGAGAAATGATTGCCACTGTACCTGTGGTGGTTTGAATACGCTTGGCCCGGGCAGTGGTGCTGTTAAGAGGTGTTGGAGGAAGTGTGTCACTGAGGGAGTGTAGAGAGCCTTTCTGAGGGGCCATGCCACCTGGCAGGAACATGAGATCGACCATATGTGAAGTTCCTCTCCCAGCCTTTGAGTGGGAACTCCTGTGTCAGGCATAATCCCCTCCACCTAGGGTGGAGTGCTCAGACAAAGGTGAAGCCTATTGTTCTTCAAGAATCTGCAGTTTCCTGAGAAACACTAGCCACCTGTGGGGCAACTGAACTGATTCTGCTGAGAAGCTTCCAGCCTTTTCCCCCTGCCTATATATCGGGAGTTCTTCATTAAACTTTGAGACCTTGAATAGCAGGTGTTGTCTTGGTCTCTCTCTTTTTGCCGCCTTCCCATACATCCCCAGCTTCCCTTCCAGGTGACCCGTTCAATGTAACTACGGGCAACAAGGGAGTAGGCTTGGAGATCCTCCTCCTAGCTACCTGGAAGCCAGCCTCCTCCTGTTTGCCTTTGGATGAAGATGCAGAACTCTCAGTTCCTTCGGAAGCACCATGCTTACCTGGATGCTGCCATGATTCATGCCATAATGGGCTAAATGAACCAGTAAGCCAGCCTCATGAACTGTTCACCTTTATAAGAGTTGCTTGGTGTCTATTCACAGCAGTAAAACCCTAAGTAAGATGGTGCCTAACTTCGACATGCAAAGTATTCATGGAGCACACATGTCACGAAAAGTACAGAGTAGTAGGTAACGGGCCTTTCCCAGGTGCACAACTGCCGGCCCTCTAGTGTTTGGAATGGGGGAGAAGACAAGTGTGTGTGTTCAACAGCTCCCCCCGCCCCTTTTTTTGATTTGGCTCCCTCCCAGCCACACCCTGTTCAGAGCCTCACCATCTTCTCCGTTTCTCTTCCCTAACCCTCTGCAGGCACCACTCCTCTGCTGACCTCAAACCAACACACATTTCCTTCCTTCTACATCTTCCTAAAGTGATTCCACTTTCCGTCCATGAAAGAACCAAACCAAACCAAACCCCGTGCGCTCTCTATGCACTCAAGACCTTCCATGGACAGGCCCAAGAGGAATGACTCCAGCCAACAGGTCCCTGGAGGCCCTCACTAGAGCGCAGCACATGACATTGTCTGTGTGGCCTTTGCTTGGCTAGCCCCGTGCAGCCAGAAGACCCTCATTCCAGCAGTCTTTCCTAGTAATACCTCTGCTTTTTCTGTTTCCATTCCTCATCCCTGCCTCTGTGCCAGGGAAACACCTGTGTAAGCCTCACATATGCCTGCCATATTGGGTTCTAAAAAAATAAAGCACTTACTTAACAATTTCACTCTAAAAATGTGTTGTTCTCCAAGGGCATTGGTTAGGTTGCTATACGTAATTGGAAAGGTTTTGTACAGACTTGGGTGTAAAACTCCAATCCATGGGGCTGGAGAGCTGGCCGAGCAGTTCAGAGCACCTGTAGGTAGGTGTAGGGTAGTACCTACTCATCTCTAAGAGCAACTCCAGGAGACCTGGTATCTTCCTTTGGCCGTTGTTGGCTTCAGACCTGCACACAGACTCATGCACGCATGCAGATGAAACTACTCAAACATTTAAATTAAGAGAAGAATTAAATGCTACTGTACCATTCACAAGCTACAGGATCTTGGGGGCAGGGATGTCTTCTCAGTGTGAAATTCGAGGGACTGCTCTTCCAATAGAGGACAGGACGGGTACAAAGCGCCCACCTTACACACACGAGGACTGGACTTGGGATTCCCCAGAGTCCACAAAAGAGCTGGGAAGCTGTGGTGGCCACCTATAATCCTACCTCCTGGGAGGCAGAGGCAGGGATTGGGCAGTTAGCCTAGGCCAGTGAATTCCAGGTTCAGCGTGAGGCCCTGCCTCAGTGAAGTGGAAAGAGAATAGGGAACACGGTTTGTGTTAACTTCGGGCTTTCACACACATTTGTATACATGTAAGTAAGGGAACTTGGGTCATAGCTCGTGGTACAATGTTGCTAGCGTGCTTGGGGCCCTAAGTTCAAACCTCAGTGTTGCACCCAAATACTCACTCTCCACCTACCTCTCATTTGGGATTCTAGGCTTCTAAATGGCTCTGTTCCCTAAGAGCGAAGTGTCTGTCTGAACTTCTGAAACCCCTGTCTCTCGCCCCACTCACCAGGGGCATCTAATTTAACTTCTCGAACAATCCTTGGGATCCTTCCTGCCACTCTGTAGCCAAGGAAACCAGAGCAAAGAAACGCTGGGTCTCGTGTGGGGGAGCTGGGCTCTGGAGAGAGACATCCAGACTCAGCCTGACTCCCTCCCTTCATGCCTCCGTCTTTACCTTCCAGCCTTGTGAATACAAGCACACAAAAACAACAGAAACCAACACCCCGGAGACAGTCCTAAATGTCTATGTTTAAGTGATTGCTTTAATTTTGTTTTTTAAAGTAGCTCCTTTAGAGTCAGAGAGATGTCCTAGTGAGCCAAGGCACCTGCCGCCAAGCCAGAGTTCAACCTCTGGAACCTACAAGATTGAAGGAAGAATCAGCTTCTGCAGCTGCTCTCTGCCCTCTACAGAGGTGCTGTGGTGCACATAAAAATGTAAATATGCAAACACACAAACACACATATACACACACACATTGAACTAGTCCTTTTAGCCTCTGGTGAGACAGCAGTGTGTCTGATTTTGCTCCAGTGTCTGGAAAGCCCTTGCTGGTTATCCTAGCTGGCAGTAATCACTGCCCCATAGATATGAGAATCAACATGCACTGTTCTATTATGGGTAATGTAGGCCTAGTATGCCCAGAACTCAGCATCACCACCATCACAACCACCATCACCACCATCATCATCACCATCATTACCACCATCATCATCACCATCATCACAAAGTTGTTTTAATTGAGAAGTATAATAATAAGAGACACCTTAAAGGCAAAAAAAGTTAACTTTATTGTCGATCTTACCATGAAACACCTATAAGAAATAATTACAAAATAACACCGTGGCTTTTTTTTTTTTTTTACATACTTTTAGTATCATGCCGACATGATGATCCTTTCACAGAAAGGACTGTTTACAGCTCACTTAGATATAAAGCTCACTGTCGCAGAGACAGGTGCAGATGGCGCGGGGAGGTGACATACTGAACTGGTACATTTACCAGCAACGGACACGCTAACAAGTGCAGCATGAGTAACAGCTTTATACGTTCCTCCTTTTATTTTTTGAAAACGATTTCCCAATACAAAATTGTCAGTTCTTCAAAGTAGATTTCTACATCCATATCTGTCTATGATTCTACTGTGGGTCAGAAACTAAAAACTGTTCCCTGGCTGATTTTGTCTTTGAAAATCCTTAAGACTGTTCCCAAGCCCGCCCGGAGGAGGGTGAGTGACCAGCAACAGCCCGGGCAGAACCTGGAGCCTGGACTCTGGAGCAGAGAGAGAGGGATAAAGCACAAGCTGTCCAATTAAGCGACTTTTCCATCTTTGAATCTGCAAGAGACGCCGAGGGCTGTGGGGACGCACTGTGGGGCAGTCTGGGCTTTGGAGAGCACACACGTCACCAGGGTCTGGCCCCTAAGCGTCTGTGAGCACTGATGAGATCGTGTAATGACTCTGAAGCAAAAGAGGCCATCAGGTGACTGACCCCTTCGCCCTTCTGTGAGGACGCTGAGACACTTTTACATTCTGGCATCTGAAACTTTGGTTCTTCTAAAAGCATTCGACAAAAGCAAAATAAAGTCATGAGCACAGGACTTTTATTTCCTTCTTTAAAGTGTCAGGTGAGTTACTGGATGAGACCCTGCTGAGCCCGTGCTGGCAGGAGGGCAGCATGGTGGGGCACCTGCGGCCACCACGGGCTCTGAACACTGACCTAGCCAGGGGGAAACACTGCTATGTTCTGCCTGACCCGAAATCTATTTCTTCCTTACTTGGAAACATAATTTTGTACAAAAATATGAGTTTCTTTAGAAAATAATACATAGTCTTCTTTTTAATAAAACCTGGCAGATAGCAAAAATGGAGTATCAAAATATGGTAAACAAATGCTGTAAAATACTAAATCATTAAAAACGTCTCCTGGAAAGACAGTGTGCTATGAAGTTCTCTCCTCAAGGGCGAGCAACGTCTTCAATGTATATCGAGTTGATAGAACTCATTCTCCTGGCTTGATTTCATTATACACTGTAACAGCAGCAGGCCCCGTCTTAAAAATGGCCCATTCTCCATCACCAATATCCTCTGTATCCTTTTACTTCAAAATGAATACAAAGACACTCTTGGACTAGTGGTCTCCAATCCTACTGTTCATGACTGTCTCTACCTGGTACACTTTAAATCACTCTCCCAGCCACAGGAGACTGGTTCAAACTGGCCTGGGGTGGGACCCAGGCATGTTTTAAAAGCTCTCTGGACAAGTCTATTTATACAATCAGGGCTGAGAATCTTGGCCAAAGGCACACACGGAAAAGTCACTCTTAACTCTACATTTATCAACTGATTGTCTGTGGCTAAGCATCCTCAACATTAAACAAGGAATTCTGTGTGTGCAAGGCATACACGGAAGTCCAAATGAAGAGTCACTAAGCTTCAAACATAAAGACAGGGTCCCATGTATCTAGATATGTATAACACATACATACAGTTAGGGTATCTTATTAAAGCAGAAACTAGCATTACCATCTGTTTGCCACCATTAAAAACCAACAAAGGAAATACAACCAAACGAACATATTCTGAGACATTTCCATTGGTTCATAACATACACTGGCTTTATAAACTGCAAAATGCACCATGTCACCAGCACAGGTGAATCCCAGAGCTTCCTGGGGGGCTCCTGGAAGAACAAAACAGTGGACATAGCACTGTGCACGCATGAAGGAGCCCAGGCAGCCCGGCACGCCTTCTGGACTCTGGGTGGGGCTGCCATCACATACGCATCTTTGGCTAGAACCATACATACGACTCGCACCAGCCTCTGTGAGGCTGCAATGGCTATGCACTAAGAATGACTCCATAACAGAAGAGAGAACGCCCTCTGTCCTCCTCCTCCCCATAAGCACTTCACGAGGGCGTGGCTAAAAAACTCAAAGGCAAACAGCTAAGTCAACGTCTTTCACGCGATAAACACATATTTGAACTGGAAAACAAGAGATGAACAAACACTCTGCAGTCTAAGTTTGAAAACCGGGGAAAGCTGGAAAGCACGCTTCTTTCCAAAGGCGCAATAAACATCTGGGCACTTGTCTTCCTTTTACATTCTGTGTTTCTTTGACCTCTGCATAATACTTAAAGTGCAACTGTCCCAAGGCTTTTGTTTCCATCTCGAATATTATAAAGAAAGAGCTAAGTTTGGGGTTGAAAATTATGGCACAAATAATGTGTAAAGACCCTCAGACTCCACAGCCTCCAGCAGACAGCGGCTGCCCGCAGGGCTGCCCGCAGGGGGGGGCTTAGACAACGAACTCTGGGACTTCGTCGTGAGTGAGGTCCAGAGAAAAGTACTTGCTGGTTCTTTTCACTGGAAAAGCGTCTTGTATGTTGACGCACTGCTGAGCCAAGCAGCTATTGCAGTAGAGACCGCTCTCATCCAGTTCATGGCCACACCCGAACGTGTAGCTCTGCGCAGTGTCCTGACACAGGCCCGCAATGCGCAGGAAGTCCTTCTGGTACAGTCTGATGTCATCAAGGCTCAGGCTATGCCGATCCGTGGAAGTCTTTGGTTTTCGACATACCGTCTGCAAGATAAGGGACGGGTGAGGAAAAAATGCAAATACGGACCATGTGAGAAGGTAATGCCTCTGCCCAGCAGAAACAGCTGCGGCAAACCCAAAAATGTTGAGTAGTCCTTTCATGTTAGAAATGGCTTTCCAACCTGTGTGTGCCCTTCTGGGGGGAGTAACTAAGTGTATCACAATGCCTGGCCTGCCGAAACACTCAGCTGGTGCAGCCATGTGGTGATTCTCCCACGTATACAGCCAGCACAAAGTTGGGTGGGCAGCCACTCCCAGCATTTGTGAAATGGAGCAATTATTGTAAAGGAAGGCTATGTGATAAAAATACTGGTTTTCGAAGCTGGACGTGGTGGCGCACGCCTGTAATCCCAGCACTTGGGAGGCAGAGGCAGGCGGATTTCTGAGTTTGAGGCCAGCCTGGTCTACAGAGTGAGTTCCAGGACAGCCAGGACTACACAGAAAAGCCCTGTCTCGAAAAACCAAAAAAAAAAAAAAAAAAAAAAAAGAAAAAAGAAAAAAGAAAAAAGAAAAAAGAAAAAAGAAAAAAGAAAAAAAATACTGGTTTTCTTTTTTTCTTTAATCTGGATAGGGCAGTTCAACTTGCTAATACCTCTCCTGCTTGGGTCTGTTAATATTTTAATAAGAAATGGAAAAGCAATTATCACTCAAGAAACACAGCTTGAAGAAGCAAGGTTTTTTGTTGTTGTTGTTTTGTTGTTTTTTTTTTCCCCCCGAGACAGGGTTTCTCTGTGTAGCCCTGGCTGTCCTGGAACTCTGTACACCAGGCTGGCCTCGAACTCAGAAATCCGCCTGCCTCTGCCTCCCACAAGTTTTTTTTTTTAATTATTTATTTTGTGTATATGAATACACACTGTGGCTGTCTTCAGACACACCAGAAGAGGGCACCAGATCCTATTAAGGATGGTCATGAGCCACCATGTGGTTGCTGGGATTTGAACTAAGGACCTCTAGAAGAGCAGTCAGTGCTCTTAACCACTGAGCCATCTCTCCAGCCCGAAGAAGCAAGTTTTAAAGAGTCCAGGATATAAAGTATGTGTCCTGGCTGTCAAAGGCTGGGAGGAACTGGGGCTTCAGAGATGGCTTAGCCGTTAAGAGCACCGGCTGCTCTTGCAGAAGATCTAGGAGACCTCCAAGCACCCACAGCATGGCTCTCGACTGTTGGTAACTCCAGTCTCCAGGGAACTAGACACTCTTCTGGCCCCCACAGGTTCCTGCATGCATGTGCACACGTGCGCATACACGCATGCAAAAATAATTTTTGAAATGCAGAATAAAAAAGCAGCAGTTCGCTGTAGAGATGGCTCAGTGGTTAAGAGCACCGACTGCCCTTCCAAAGGTTGTGAGTTCAAATCCCAGCAACCACATGATGGCTTACAACCATTGAGATCTGATGCCCTTTTCTGGGGTGTCTGAAGACAGCTACAGTGTACTTACATACAATAAGTATATGTAAGTATCTTAAAAATATATATATCTTAAAAAAAAAAAGCAGCAGTTCATGGTCCTGTCCTTCCAAATGCCACTGGTGGGTGGCCAGCTCTTTGAACTCATGATCCCAAGTAGTCTTGGTGGAAAATAAAAAAGTTAAAAGCTGATGCAGATAATGTCACAAATGGGAGATGGTTACTGAGTAGTCAAGAAACCAGACAGTCTTAAGTTTGCTGGTTAGCACCACAAAGGACATCTTGTTGGGAAAAGACACCAATTTGCTAGACACTAAAGTTCTAGGAAGACATTTTGCTACAAAGTAACACATTTGAGTGACATCAGCTATACAGAATAACCCCTTTAACTTACTAATAGTCTTCCCAGGTGTCCAAAGGGCCTCAGATGTGGAATGATTTGGTCATTGTCACAAACCCTCAAAGTCCACAAATGCCCCAGAGTTGTAGGCTTGGCATTTGCTGCTCAGCTGCAACACCTATGACGTCCAGGGACGGCCGTGTGCAGTGCAGCATACACGGGCGGCCATGTCCCGTGCAGCATACACAGGCGGTCATGTGCCGTGCAGCATACATGGGTGGCCGTGTGCAGTGCAGCATACACGGGCGGCTGTGTGCAGTGCAGCATACATGGGCTGGTAGAGCTGGCCTCTAAGCTTCCATGTCACACATACTGTTTAATATTGGGAATTTTAGAAAAATATTTAGTAAATATCATTTTCACAGTATGGCTTCTTTTATGGAAGTCCAAAAAAAAAAATGGGTTAAAAAAAAGTAGGAGTAAAAGAGGAGGAAATAAGAAGATGCCAGAGAAAGAAAGAAAGGAAGGAAGGAAGGAAGGAAGGAAGGAAGGAAGGAAGGAAGGAAGGAGGAGGAAGAATATGATACATTTTTAGAGTTGAACCAGTCAGTGGTCACAGCTGGCATATAGTCTAGCAAAGCACACTTTGGAAATTCAATCTGAGAGGCCAAGTGGAGTAGAAACTGCTCTTCAATAGGATATTCAACAGCAACCTTTCCGCCTGCTGAGGTGACCAGTCAGTCCAGAGACACACCACACAGACACACACAGACGCGCATAGACTCTCTCCCTCTCAGGTGTACACACTCAGTTAACCAGAAGCCTGAAGACCAGAGGCTCCCACCCAGAGGGAACTAGAGAGAGTGTGCAGAAAGTATACAATTTATCCAAATAAAACCCAAGTGTAAGTGGACCTTGCTAGCGAAATGAAAAAAAAAAAATCAGCATTCAGTGAGGATGCACGTCACGAATCATTTCCTTCTGGCCTTTTTTTTTCTCATCTGTATAAACTGCAGCCTGATAAAGTATGCCTGTTACTCGAGTTGCTAACATGAAGGTCTCAATCCCCAGTACCTGTGGAAGGGAGTCGGTGCTCTGTCCACGCAGCTTGACAACCGTTTCCGAGGAGCTGGAGGTGGAGGAACTGATTTCCTTCACAATTAACCCTGAGGTAAAAGAGAAAAACACAGTGACCTCCTCACACGGCTCTTCACATTCTCTAACAAGTACCACTACCAACTGTGAGCAGTCCCGAGGCCTCTCAAGTGACTCTTCCTGCTGCTGGCTCACAGCTGGTGGCACACGCCCTTTGGCGGGAAGTGAGGGGACTCTAGGAAGGGGTGGCTGGGCAGGGCGGTTCAGGAGTGAACCGTTTATAATGTTAGATGGAGGTCTTAGGTGTCAAGAGGCCTCTTCACCGCATCTACACGCCTCCCCTCTCTCCACACATCACCGAGAGGAACCCCAATATCATCTAGTTTTGTTTCCACGTGGACATAAGGTGTGGGATGCTGACCTCTGCAGTCTGATGGCGGGGGCTGGACTCTGCAGTCTGATGGCGGGGACTGGACTCTGCCCAGATAATTAACCGGCTGTGTAACCAGGCCAGTTCTTAACTCTCCCACATCTCATTCACTTCCTTTTACACACAGGCTGCTACTAAACTAACACTTTAGTGATGACTAAAGAGTTGTGGACAACAAGGGTCAGGCGCTCCTGCCGATCAACAGATCACTATGACCACAGCCCCCACCGCAGACGCCAGCAGGAAGAGACCAAGCCAGAGACGGCAGTGAGAATTCAGCACCGAGTCTCAGAGGTCAGCACAGCTCTTAATCACCTCTGTGCTCCGAGGAAACCTCAACTTTCAGAACTAGAAATCTAAGGCTGACATTCTCCCTGCGGGACTTTAACATGTAAGTGATGTGTCCCTCCAAAAAATGTTTCAGACGCTAAAATTACCAGCCCCAGCTGGGGATCGGACCGAACACCACTAGAATTCTTCTTGCCACTTGAAACAAGTGAGGGCCCGCAGGAGAGGTGTGAGGACAACTGCTTCAGAGGGGCGGGGTCCCCCACCTTACAGGAGGCTTTTACTCAGCAGCCAGCAGCCCAAGGCCCAGCGTGCACCTTGAAGGCACACGGGACTCAGGGACTTGTGAAGCCGTCCCTGGATCCCACACAGGCCTTTAGAATGCTTGGGTGATGTTCAGGTTTGGGCGTGGTACCCTGCGCTGCCAGAGGCCTTCTTCATAGACTCATGAGGAGCGTGCGCCCACAGGACTGAGGGGCTCCGGCGCTGGCCGGGATGCGGTTCGACTGGGTGGGCCCCCTGGTGCCCTTGGCACCTGTGCCTGGGAACAATCTCTCCAAGCCCACAGCACCGCTGAAGAAGTCAAGGCTCAAGCATGGCTGCCTCCATCTGTATTCAACCTGAGGTCAGGGTCCAAACGCAAGGCTTGCGTGGCAGAGAGGTTGGAAACTGGGGTGAAGCAAGGAAGAGACCGGAAGGCCCCGTGGCCCCTAAGTCACGTCTTACGTGTTGTGTCTTAGTTACTTCACGTTTACATGACCTGTGCTTTCCCTGCCTGGCCTTTGAATCCTGCATGGTATCCTTTGGCAATCTCATGTAAAGGCTAATAATCCGGTGTCCGGTGATCAGGCCATTCAACTATCCACTGTTTGTTTTTATTAAAAAGACATACAAATGTTTATTAAATATTATTAATGGCCATCCTATTTAAAATGTATTTCTATTTAAAACTACAAAATTAATAATCTCATAAAACTGAATGCATAAAGAAATATAATATGAGGCACTTCCCAGTGGCCCACGGACTGCACTTTACTAGGCATTCTGGTATTTACCACTTTAAATTTTCTTTTTATAAACACAAGTATGTAGCATTTATCAATGCACTTATATGCCCATAGTTGCAGGTCTATATTTGATATATAAAGAGACAATTCACTACAATACAGACAATGGGTCGGGCTAGCATCATGGGCCTGGTGTGGCGAGGGTGTGGATTCTCCATCTACAGGTCTGGCCTGTCTACTGTGGTTCAGGTTGAACATCTACAAGTTGTGGTTGGGCTGAGTGAGCAGACGGAGCCCCACAGAGGACTGTCCCCTGTACTCTGGTACAGGAAGAGCCAGGAAGGCAGCAGCTGTGTGTCTGTCTACTTCCCCTCTCACAGCTGCTAAGCAAAGCTGACAGTGGCTGGAGAGTGACCGTCCAGCGCCCTCTCCAGTGCAGGCTTCCTAAGTCTTAAGCCAGAGGAACAGAGGAGACTCATGTGACATGTGATAAAAGGGTTAAAACAAATCCACGCTGCTGGCTTCGGAGAAACAAGCACTACAGAATATTATACAACCCTCAAGCTGAAGTTACAGAAAAGGCATACTTCCTAGAATTCATGCAAAATTCATATAAAATGCAATAATGTCTGTCTGAAAGTCAGACTGGTTTGACACTTTGTCTTGCAGATCCTTCTATTCGTACGGCACGGTCTAGGACAGGAAGCACCCCGAGCCTGGGGGCTGACTTCTGCCGCTAGCCACGGGCACTCGTCTTGTTTTGTTTTTTTGTTTTTTGAGACAGGGTTTCTCTGTGTAGCCCTGGCTGTCCTGGAACTCACTCTGTAGACCAGGCTGGCCTCAAACTCAGAAATCTGCCTGCCTCTGCCTCCCAAGTGCTGGAATTACAGGCGTGCGCCACCACCGCCCGGTGGCACTTGTCTTGTTAATCTCAATTATTTTTCTCATATACAAAATGGGAAGAGGCCAGACTGAAGGGTCTCCAAGGTTCCTTCCAGGGTCATTATGTGGTTCTCTAGTTCTCAGGTTTATAACAGCAAGGGAGCAAGGGCAGAGGGTAGAAAGAAAGGAAAAATCCAGTTATCCTACAACACAGTGTGACCTGTGGTCCACGGTCCGGGTAGAAGGTGCTAATGGTCCTTCCTGGTGCCCTCCCCAATCTCTTCCACAGAAGGCACCAGGCCCGTGATCAGGTGACCTGCAGAGGCTGTTCTCCCTGGTGGATTCAGAGTCCCCACCACCCTGTTTTCAGAGATGCCTGCTTGGGGGCTTCTGGAGGCAACAGCTTGCCCTAAGAGCTCACCTGAGTGCCCGTTCAGCTTCCTCGACAGGAGCATATCTTCTGTGATGTAGATACACATCTCCGGGCTGACTTCCAGCGACTCCTCGGTCATCGGCTCCAGGTCCCTGGGGTCATCGACCAGCATCTCTATTTCTGAGACATAGGCGGGGAAGAAGACATTTAATGACCCAAAGGAAAACGAAGACCCCCAACCCACAGCCATACTACACACGTGAGGTCAGCCAGGTAAGGAGTCACATTTGGAAACGCTAGGGACAAATTCTCGGCATGACACTCTCCCTTTTGAAGGCCTGCTGTTACCAGCACAGCTTCTCATGCCATGGTTTGAGACCCATTGCTCTGCTCTTTAAGGAAGAGGAGAAGCTGTACCGTCTCCTGCCGTGACCCAGGGCTCCCAGATGCTGATGGGTCACTAGCTGCTAGCAGGGCCAGGAGCCGCTGACCCGCGCCCACCTCACCTCCCACGTCCCACGGGAGCTGCCTCAGAGCTGCGTGAACTGAACAGGAGCCTGACATGCCGTGCGGTTTATCTTAACAGAGTCAATAGGTTTCTTTCCTCAACCCCAGATGTTACAGATGTAATGTGACCTTGAAATGGGCTTAAAAAGTAGCACATGTCTGCTAAATCTGCCTGGCACAGGCTGGGATCTGTTGCTTTATCTCAGCGGGAGAGTAATTTCCTAGCAGCCAGGTTCTGTATTTCTTTTATACTCACTGTAGCTTTGGTTAAAAGGTAGAGCACTCAAGAACCGCTTTGGGAGTTATTAATACTATGTACCAGATGCAATTTCATTTTTAGAGAAAGAGGAGGACATTGAGCTCTGTGGATCTAACCGCTGCCTCGCTTCTTATGGGGATGAGAAACATAATGCATAAGGGCTGTGGGGTTTCTGTCCCCTCTACGTCACACAATCCGCCAACCCTACGGTTGCAAAGGTCCCTGGCAGACACAGGCAACGCAATCAGGTCTCTGGGGAGGCAACAAGACTTCTTCTCTCTCCTCATTCCTTTCACTTCCCAGACACCGGTTCTACAGGACCAACATGTGGACAGCCGTAGCAAGGCAAGTTACCATCATCTTGCGAGTCCTCTTCCAGGCGGTCTTTGCCTCCACTCTCGACCCCCGAGGTGTGGGAGCTGCCGTGGCTGGTCATGGAGCTGCAGGTCTTCAGCTTCCGGTGCATGGCGCTGCCCGAACAGCTGTCTTCTGGACCTGGGTCCCGGGGCTTAGTGTCTGCCTCGATGCCCGAGGTGTGGGAGCTGCTGTGGCTGGCCGTGGAGTGGCGGGACAGGCGCTTGTGCTTCACGCTGCCCGCGCTGCTCCCGCTGGCACGGGATCGCTTTTCCAGCGGGTCCATGTCGAGGTCCAGGTTGTCGCTGATGTAGGATTCCCGGTACTGCTTTTTCTCTGTGTGGGAGAACACAGCTCAGCCGCGTACTCAGGCAAGCCAGGTCATGAAGACTGTCACGTCAGGCTGCGGTCAAGGGCAGCCTCCCTGAATCTAGTGACTGAGGAATTCTGGCAACTGGAGCTTGACACACACCACCATACAAGGAATAAACACCAGGGCAGCAGAACAGGGGATCAGAGTGGAGGCAGACTTAAAATGAAGCTGCAATGCGGAAGTGGGCTCCTCAGAGTGTCACGGCACGCCCCTTCCTGTTTGTTCGCTGCTACCATCCACAGGGATGCAAGGTCAAAACAGAGTGCACCTGGCACCTTGCAGAGCAATGGGACATTGCACGACAGCCACAACGGGCTTCTGCCTTCTGCAAAGCTGTCAGAGAACAGCATGTTAAACATTGCAATCTGGTCCTCCACAGATGACTCTAGAAAGTCAGTGGACACTTTTCAGTGTGCTGACTGCTGTCCATTTTACATGTCTGTATGTCCAGTGGGGCTCCTGATGCCCTTAGGTGCTAAGCCTAACAAGACAAAGTTGTTCAGGAAATTTCTTTCAAGGATTCTAAAACTTAGCTTTTCAAAAGCAATCCAAGACTGGCCTTCTCCAGTTTGGCTAAACAATGAGGCACGAGGCATGACCTACCATGGTCGTCATTACCATGGTCGTCATTACTGGTTTAGTGACACACCAGGTACTCTGATTGGTAAAAATCCTCAGATTTAACAGATCAGTGTTGTTGGCTGACACGGTCAAAGCCAGACCCTGGAAAGCCAGACACTAGGATGGCCTCCAGACACTAGGACGGCCTCTTAGCAAACACCGAGCTAAATGCACTCCAAGTTACGTCTCAGCTGAAAGCGGTGTTGTGCTCAGGTGGCACACTTATACCTCGGGTCAGAAAAATTTCAAAGACACAGTCTATCCTCCTTGTCCTACTACTGATGAGAAAGAAACACAGAAGACGAGTGCTGAGGACAGAGTATACGTGAGGATCATTAAACTGTACCACTTTAGGCTAGCAGCCTGGCTGGAATCCTGGGCTCATGGACACACTTCCATGCTTCTTGGCTAAGTGGAATCATTTGCAGCCCTGATGTGTGCACACAGCCCTGCACCTGCACCTCCACTGGCTCTCCAGAGGAAAACAGGTAGTGGAAGAAAGACCAGAGGTCTGGGAGATGCAGCCCCGTGCCTCCTGGTCACGAGCACTCACGACCAATCATCAGAATACCCATGCCCTCTAGAGAGTATATTTTGGAATATATTGTAGTGAGTGTGGCTTCCTGGTCTGGACCCGAGGATGCTCGTTACTGCGGCTGACGTTTTTAGTGACCCAAGGCTTGCTTCCCTCCCCTATGGGCCCCATGGCAGTATTCTTGTGACCATTTTCTATAAAAATGGTAAGACAGTAGTATCTGAGAAAGGTACATAGAAGTAAAATGTAAGAACATTCCTTCATTTATCCTAACACCATAAAAGGGCTTTTCTGGTTAAAATAATCCATAGGTAACATGCAGATGAGTGGATCTGCATCAGAGCTAGCTCACAGGAACTTGGTGTGACAATTTCTTCAGATCTGAAGATACCGCTAAGTAAAACAAACAAACAAACATACATACATATTTTCTTTCTAAGAATCCTGCCCCTATCATTTATTTAAACTCAACCAAATAAAAGATGCAGTATACACCTTTATCATTCCTCCATCCCTATTGTGCTTTGAGTGTCCCCTCAAAATCAGGTTGGAATTCCAGTAGTGCTGTGTCAGCGTGAGGCGTGGGGCTGTTCAGAGGTGACAGGGCTGTGGGAGCTCTGTCCTTACTCACAGACCATGCTGCTGTGGGAGTGGCCTCCTATACTCCTGTGCCTGCTCCTTGCCCTTCAGATGATGCACCAGGAAGTCCCTGCCAGACATTCCCCAGGCATCAGCAGACCGGGGTGTTCTGTTATGGCGGCAGAGTGAATAGACATTTGCTCACTCACGCTCCCAACACGCTAACGGGAGGATGCCCTGGCCTCCAAGAGCTCAGCATCTCTCGAACTTTCCCTTATCTCTGCAGGGAAGATCAGACTCTCAAGGGTTCCCCTCAAGGTCAGCAGTAAATGGTTGGGGTTGAGAGCTGAGGTGAACCCTGGAAGGTGCCATAGTAGCCATCCATCAATGAGGCACACTGGGAAAACAAGCTTGGGCTCTGTACCCGGTCGGCTCATCGGTTCTCACAGGCTCCCTGGTGATCCATTTCCCCCCAGTGGATTCCTCTTAGCGTTCATGTCGGCCCAGAGGTGAGTCAACCTGGGAAAAATGGGCAGTCTGCGGCAGAAGCCAGCACACCTCATGGTGCCATCAGCTCTCGCCACAGGAGAGTCACAGTGGCAGACGGCTGGGAGTGAGTGATTCGCCCCTCATCACTGTACAGTCAGGGACTCCCCACACACCTCTGGCTACGCCTGGCTTTAGAGAAGTTGATCAGATGCACGTCTTCTTTAGGGTTGCTTTGTTAGATAGAGGGAGGACAACTCTTGCTTTCCATGGAGCACGGTCAGCGCTTGTTTCATATACAGAACCTAAAACAAGAGCCACTGTGCCCAGGGCCCAGGCAGACACTCCATCTCTAATCTGATTACTGTGACAATGACCACAGTAGGATTCTGCAGAACAAACTGAAAGCAATTCTAAGCAAGTATGTGACACTCACGGCTTTTGGGGACGAGAAGCTGGAGTTTACTAAGTGGAGGAAGCCCAGGGTGCCCTAAGTGAATGCCAAGAGAGAAACTGCTAAACTCAGGTCTGCAGTCAGAGGCCCCAGCACGGACTCCTTCCTTGCTCAGCTTGCCTCTCCTCAGCAACAGTGCCAGGACCTCAGACATAACGATCAGGTCCAGCACATCTCCTCAAAGTCCTGACAGGGCCTTGGGCAAAGTCCTTGGATGGAAAAGGCCTTCTCCATTGTTATTATTATAGGGCCAGCTTGAGGACCTCCCTGCTGTCAATCAGAGAAGCTGTGGTCTGTCTTCACTTTCACTCGGGGCTAAGGAAAGCATCCCTGGAAGGGAGTGGCTTCCTGCAGACAGCCGTGGACAGGAACTCTCAGCACTCTGACACAGAGGGCGCCATCCTAGTCCACTGCAAGCTTTTCAAGTCAGGGGCTAGAAACGCTAGACAGATGAGGTGGAGGAGCTGCTCCATCGGTCCCACAGGACTGCAAACTGAATGGGACTTGGCTCTCAAGCTCTGGGCCATGTCTCTAAAAATCCCATTCTGGAGGTTCTTACAAGTTTCCTGCTGCTGGCAGGCAGAGACAGCTGGGCACGGCACTTCACACCTTTAATCCCAGCATTCAGGAGGCAGCAGAGGCAGGCCCGGCCTGCATTGAGAATCCCAGGACAGCCAGGGCTACACAATTTTTTATGAGAAATTCTGTCTCTGCCAGCGGAGGCAGGACACCCTCTGCTTTCCCCACGTGGGACTGGGACTCACGCCGTGCCCGCGACCGTCTCACCTTCATTCTCCTCCTGCTTGCGGAGGTGGCGCAGGATGGGCTGCAGGTTCATGTAGAGGCGGTGGCTGTTGCTCAGCAGCTGCAGGAGATGCCGGGAGCGCGTGGGACAGCCAGTGTAGTAGACCAGCTTCCGGGCGGACGGAAGGCCATCTGGCAAGATCTCAAACTTCTTGCCCTGTGGAGGAGAAATACGAAGCAGGTTACGGGCGAACACTTTACAAACTGCCAACGTCCCCTGGATTTTTAAAGTAAGATTCTTATAGGTGTGCGGAGTTGCACTGACCATCCTCTGAGGGACGTCCTCTCATCAGAGCTGTCAAAGGACAGAGGACACCAAACTCAGGGTCTCTGGGAAACCCCAACAGTGGGAATGGGTTGGGTGTGTCCTCCTTCTTTATCCTGGCACCAGAGACCCCCTCCCCTCCAGATGTAATCCTGACACCTTCATGTAGCATATGAGAAATGGAGCGGACCGTAGTTCACATAGAGAGCGTGTGTATCCTTAAACCACTGGCTCGTCAATTTATTGGACCCCAATCCTGAGATGGCAATATCGAGCACTAAGCAGGCATCAATCCATTTAATCCTCACAAGACGTCTACAGTGAAAAGCCTGCTATAACTGAGAATGAATGAGAAACGGAGTCACTAGCTCAAGGTCACACATGTGGACTGCACTGAGACACTTGTGAAAATGGATTCCTGTCTCCAGGCTAGAATCCTGGGATCAAAACTCCCTCGAGGAAGGGAATACGGCTGAGAGATCTGACATCCTCAACAAAATCTTAACTAAGAGTGACGTGGTGTGAGTTTCAGGGGTCGATTGATGATCACAGTACCCTAGAGTCTTAATATCATTACTGATCCTGGGTCATGATTTTCAGTGTTTTGTTTGTTTTGTTTTGTTTGAGCCAGGGTTTCTCTGTGTAGTCCTGGCTATCCTGGAACTCACTCTGTAGACCAGGCTGTCCTCGAACTCAGGGATCTGCTTCTGCCTCCCAAGTGTTGGTTGGGATTAAGTGTGGTGTGTGCCACCACAGCCTGGCTATGATTTTCACAGTTCTGGGAAAGGTCCAGACCATGGCAGCAGCAGTGCGGAGTGCGGGCAGAACATGCTCCAGTTAACACGTGAGAGAGGCCAGAGCAGACAGCACCCGAGGGACTGTGTAGCGTGGGGCCTTCTGACGGGCACACTGCGAAGGGCCAGTGCGATGCCAACAAGGTAAGGTGGCCCTTTGTCTGCACGGGCCACTTGTCTACAGGGAGGAATGCCTGTCTACACATCCTCAGCTGCAGCTTTTCCTGCTCTACTTTTCTCAATTGTTTCAGAGCTCAGTAAAATTGTGGATTTTAGTGACCTCCAAACAGACACAGATGATAGTGGCTGCAATTCTTTGAATGCTACCACAGTGAACATGACTGTCATCGAACTCGCTTCATCCTTAAGCTCCTGAAGATGAAGTGCTTCCTGTTGCTTGCAGCAGACTACTGAAGACGACTAGAGATGAATGTTAATAACTGGCATTAACAGAACCATCTTTTTATCTCCTCTCATTCTTCACTCAAACTAAGAAACATCTGAGGCCGCCAGCCAGCCTCCACACTGACTCGGTTATCCGTGTGCCGACAGGCTGTCTGTAGTGGACTTTTAAATGGTTCTGTTTGACCGATTTACCTTGTGTCCCCTGCATTTTCCTCCCCTGTGGTTCCAGTGACTTAGGAACCACGCTGCAAGGAGCCAGTGCGATGCCAACAAGGTAAGGTGGCCCTTTGTCTGCACGGGCCACTTGTCTACAGGGAGGAATGCCTGTCTACATATCATGGCATGTCTACACAGTATGGCAGACATTAGACACACAGATGATAGCTTTTGATTTTAATTTGCTACCAACATAAATGACTGGTTTGAGGATACTTAAGGAAGCAAATTGTCAGTTTTTATTTTTAAGCTTTTTTTTTTCTTTTTTCGAGACGGGGTTTCTCTGTGTAGCCCTGGCTATCCTGGAACTCACTCTGTAGACCAGGCTGGCCTCGAACTCAAGAAATCCGCCTGCCTCTGCCTCCCAAGTGCTGGGATTAAAGGCGTGCGCCACCACCGCCGCCCGGCTATTTTTAAGCGTTTTAACATTTACTTATTCTGTATATGTTGGGGTGTGTGTATGCAAGCCACTTTGTGTACTGGGGGCAGGTCAGAGACAGTCTTGTAAGTCCAAGGGATTCAACCCAGGTTGTCAAGTTTGGCTGCAAGTCCACCATGGTGAGTCATTAAAACAAAACAAAACAAATCAAAACACCACCCCAACTCCTTTCAAACAAACAGACTATTGTCTTGGACACAGTATTTTTCAAAGTGAAACCCCCCATATTCTCAAAATCACCTGATGAGACTTCTTTCTCCCCTCCCTCTGCATCCCTGTTTCCTAAGTTACTTCAGACTCACCACAAACACCAACTTCCCAACATTTGTCCAGGGGAAATCATACAGCAACTCCTTCTCTTCTTCTAGATTCTGGAGAAAGAATTCGAAATATAAGGAGTTAAGGGGAAACAGGATAGATATCCTAAAACTGTCTTGACTTATTATTATTATTTTTAAGATTTATTTATTATTATATGTAAGCACACTGTGGCTGTCTTCAGACACTCCAGAAGAGGGCATCAGATCTCATTATGGATGGTTGTGAGCCACCATGTGGTTGCTGAGATTTGAACTCAGGACCTTCAGAAGAGCAGTCAGTGCTCTTAACTACTGAGCCATCTCTCCAGCCCCTATCCTGACTTATAACAAACTAAAATTCAGTAATTCACATCTGAAACAGTCCTCAGCCCCTTTTGGAGAAAGGCCGACAGTAACTAAGATCACCAACAGCAGCCAGCAGCTCCTGCGCACTGCAGCACCAGCTGTCCCCCAGTTCTACCCCTAAGTTTAAATATGAAGTCCTAGAGACTCAGACACGCAGCAACCGGGAAGGGACTGAGACTTCCAGAATTGGATATTTTTCCCACACTGAAGATAAGACGTCTTTATAGCTTCCTCCCAGGGAGCTACCTCCCCTAATCCCTGACATAAAGCTAAGGGTTTAACACTGTCCCACGTACAGAAGGGAGACGGTCCCCACCCATTTATGGGGCAGCCTGTGTCTCGGACAACTGTAATGCATGCTGAAGTGACTGGGTGGGCGCTTTCTAAGGTAGGAGAGAAGAACACCTCAGTTCATAAGCCCCAAGGCGCAGCGCTTGGGTAGTGACATTCTGTGAGTGTCACACCTGGGCTCATTGTCTGCCCTGTATTTTCTGCTAAGGGGACTCACTGCTGTCAAGCCAGGCAGAGCCACACCACCCACAGACTAAGCCACCCACCTCTGTGCTGACAACAGGGATGCGAGGATGGAGTCCTGGCGGGGTCACACAGGCATTCTCTGTAGTAAGACCTACCCAACACCATTTGATACGAACCTGGAAAATCTGTATTCCTCGCATGGTCAGCCCCAGGGTCAGTGAACCTTCAACCTCCCTTTTATCCTGACAGAATAAAGTTTCATGAAAAAGTCAGTTTTTCCTTTTATAATAAACAACTGAACAATGAAGAAACAAAAAGACATATTTCAGGACTGACTTTTTTTTTTTTTTTTTTTTACTTAAAATAACTGCTCAAATCTTTCCACGACCTTTGTTTCCTGAAAGACTTAAGAAAATCTTGAGTATTTAATAAACCAACTGTACTGTTTCCTTCGACTCCTTAGACTTCAGGTTTAGAGTTCAGCGCTGCATGCACACTTCTGAGACTATTCTAGGTACTCGGGTCCCAGAGAACTCGGGCACACAGGCGGGCTGCCGCATGCACACTTCTGAGACTATTCTAGGTACTCGGGTCTCGGAGAACTCCTGCATACAGGTGCGCTGCCCGCTGCTATTTGAACATTCTCACCTTCCGTTTCGAGCTTAATCGATGAGTTGGTGTCAGAATGTCAGGGCAACGGTCTAGTTACAGTCTGAGAGGCATCTGACTTTACCGGTTTCAAATCTGGTAACTTTCCCAGCTCCCTATCTGAGACTCCGTGACCCTCACAGGGCAGTGTTTCCCTTACTCAAAAGATGGCCCATGGCCAGTACAGCTGCCCAGATCCCCAGGCCCTCTAACTGACACCACAGCCCAAGGCCAAACTCTGTCCGGTGTACCATTTATATTTCTAATACACTTCAGAATAGGAGCTGATTGTCCCAGATGTCACTCACAGGAATTTTCTCATGTCAAGTGAGATGTTACAATGAAATCTCTCAAAAAAAAAAAAAAAAAAAGTGAGTCAGGCCTTTAGGAATTCACACAGATCTATGGGAACTCCATATGCCTTCCTAGGCTGGAGAGGCAGTAACTGTGAGGAGCCAGCGTGAGGGAGGTGGTGTTTTCACTTTGGAACGGCCAGGAAGATGGCATTTAGTAACATGATCCCCCAGCAATATGACCAAACACACTCTCCCCGACAGTGGTCCATTTATATTACCTCATCATAGGGGTGCAGTGTGGACAACCAACACATCAACAAAATTCCATGCTCAACATCATGCCTGTCATGTGACAGGCACTGTTTTAAGTATGGCTCCCTGATCGATTTCTGTAGACTATAGTCCTAAGGGTTGGGAGGTCCCAGTGCCCTTTAAACTATGAGAAACCTGAAGAACAGAGATGTTAACTGCTTTCCTAGGGTCACCGGGTTCATCTCACGGTTAGACCCCACTGGCCATGTTTTAACATCTTCATCCCACTGGGTTTGCAAATACACCTCGAGTACTTCTACGAATCCAGTTCTAGTCAGGACTGACCCTTGTAAGGACAGGGAAGATGCAGAGAGGCGCAGGGGAGAGCGGCCGGAGCACGCTGTGCAGAGCACGGGCGTGTGCAGAGTACCCCCACAACGCTCTGTGAAAACTGAGGCCTGGGACACACAGGACGCAAAGAGAATAGGGAGTGCCTGAGTCCGTGCGGCGCTTAGCAGATGCGCCACACAAACCCTGTCACCCGGGAGGCGGGGCTGCACCCACGTTCCTGCCACCTGGTTTTGCAACCTTAGTGAATTATTTAACTTTCTTAAGCTTCAAGTTTCCTGGCCTATAAAATGATCACTTCTTAATGCAGTGGTGGGGGTTTGAAGACAAAAAGGAGGCATACAGCACTCTGTCTGCGCTGGGGGCAGTGGGAACATCTCCATAGTTACAGAACATAATGAAGGCACGGCTTTCACAGGGCATTATTACAACGCTATTCACCAAACAGGGTGCAAAGGCAGAGAAAGAACCACAGCATAAGCCCAGAAGAGCCAGATTCGCCATCGCAGCTCTTCATTACCACACATTACAGTTAAGAAATCCTACATGCTTCCAAGTGAGATCATTAGGCCTGATGCGTGAAACCATGGGCAGGCCAAACGAAGAACACCCATGACTTGTTCTAAGAGGAAAGCAAAGTTCCCGGGTGAGCTGAAATCTCACTCAGGAAGACGTACACCCCAGGGGCTGGGCAGAGGATTTGCCTACCTTGTACAGTCTGTAGTAATGGATGGCCACATCGTCCAGTCGGACGGCCTCTTTGATGTACTTCAGATGTGCCTCAGAGGCCGTCAGCGCAAACTGGTCTTTGTGCATGTTTGGAATGTGCTTTAGGATGTAATCCTTCCCTCTTTTGGAAACAACCTGTTGGAACACCGTGCCCCCCAAAGGACAAGAGATGAGAAGCGAGGTCACATAAAAAGCTGGATAATTCTCAATAGAAAATTCTAACTGTATCCTACTTTCGCTCTCTTCTTAGGCTACTGGGTGGGACCAGCTAATATTAAAAGATACAATGTCCACTTGGTAGAACAATCCTAATTGGGAAAAACAAATTCCTTTATTTTTTTTTGGTTTAAAAAGTCACCGAACTGGGCAAGAGTCCTACACAAACTGGTGTAAATGGCTGAGTGTCAAGTGCAGCAGAAAAATTCAGCAAAAGGAGAGGAAGTGTCTACGCAATCAGGCAACAGAACGGTCATCAGTGACCTTAGAGACAGCATTGCTTGGCTGAGGGGAAGCAGACAGGGGAAAGAGGGCTGAGGAACGCACACGGGAAGGAAGCAGCTGGAAAGCCAAACACACTTGGCCTATCCTTTGGGAAGCCGGCCAGGCGGTTCTGCTTTGTGGATGCAGGTGACCCATTGTTCTGTGGACATCAATCGCAGGAGAGTGAGTCTGAGCCTGAGCCTGAGCCGGGGACACAGAAGAGAGGGACACAGCAGTCTCAGGAAGACTGGCAACCCAACAGGCCAGGGAGCATGCGTGTGAGACCGTTCCTGCCAGGATGACCTACATCTATCTCCTCCCGACAGAAGGGCATGGCTCCTCGCCTGGCAGGGAAGGACACAGAGGGCAGAGCCAAAGGTTGATTTAGATTTGTTTTCTCAGCCCATTAGAACTGTGAATGACCTCATCTCCTGAGAAGTAACCGTTTTTCCTCAAAGGGGAAAAAGACACTTCACCAGGAGGCTGGAGGGTGTCACTGCTAGCCAGGCGTGGGGACGCACACCTTCAGTCCCGGCACCTGGGAGGTGGAAGCAGGAGGATCTCTGTGAGTTCAAGGCCAGTCTGGTCTACAAAGTGAGTTCCAGGATAGCCAGGGCCAAACAGAGAAAACCTTTCTGAAAAAAACAAAAAACCCAAAGACTGTCACGACTATGCACATTCCAACACGGACGGGGCCGGGTAAGCTTAAGTTCTTCCACATCTAAGATGGCCAGTGAGCCTCCTCAGTGATGCGCAGACTAGGAACGACTCCCGGCCTCCGATGGGTACTTGGGCATCACAGCGGTTTCGCTGGGCCCAGAAGCAGGCTCATTTCTTGAAGAGGCTTGTGTCCGAACGGGCAGGATGGAGACTCCAGACAGTACCTACCCATGCCGGGAAGTAAGCCTCCGGCTCGAAGTAGTCTCCATGGTGCACTTTCCTTTTGAAGTTGCCGAGGTCAGCTTGCAGTGCGAAGGCCGCCAGCAGGAAGTAGGCCTCCTCTCTGAGCACACACTGGGAGTGCAGCACCTGTTTCCTTAGGTGCCAGTAATAATAGTATCTCGCGGTTCGGTCACTGGAGAATACAGGAAAACAGCAGTCATGTTTTTGGTGGAATGGCACAAGTGCAGGCCAACAGATCCCAAATCCCACCTGCATCTGCCGGCAGAGGCCCCTGGCTTCTGCTCCCGTGGGTCCTCCTCACCGAGGGGTTAAGGCCCAAGCGGGGACCAGATCCCCACCCCAGGAGGCCGAAGGGGCAGAAGACTCAGATGCCAAAACCCATTCCCTAAAGCTCAGAGCCTTTGGCTCATCCAAAGAAAAGGCAGCTCTGAGGGATCCCACTCCAATAAGGTGCACGAGTCACGGGACAGACTGGACGTGCCACAGGCTGGGCACTCGCAGTCTGCACATCGATGCTGTGCCTATCACACACTGTGGGAACAAACCGAGGGCGAGCCTGGCCTTCCTGTTTGATGGTCCTTGGGCTGTTCCCCCTCCCTAGTGCATCCCAGATGCTCTACGGCATTTTAAATGCTTGGAGGAGAACATCTGAGCAGCAGTGGCCTGTGACTTTCCTGCTGCCCCGAGGATGGGAGAACCAAAGCTTTCCTTAAACACGCCTTGTTCTACAGGGCGAGGATGCCGCTTTATGGGCACATGCCATGCCAACTACGACACTCCCCACACAAGGAAACGCTAATAGTGCACGCTCTGATCCAGTCCACTGAGGCAGTGCCAGCAGCAGTGCTAGCAGAGGGTGGGGGTGGGGTAGGGTGGGGTCACAGGACATCTAGTCAAGTCAAAAGAAATGCTCACAGGCAGATTATAATTAAGGAAAACGACTGTGGCCTTGCACACTTTCAGTGTCGGCCCTGGCCTCACTCTCAGGCTGTTTACCTGAGGTCACAGCTCACCGGCAGATGATAACAGAAACATATGGGCCTATTCTAACCAGGACCAGGGCTGAGAATTAGGAGCTTAAAGATGAAGCATCTGTGTGGTGCTTTTCCCATGGATAGGGCGCTGTTCCGTGGCTGCCCTCTATAATGCTCACTACATGCTGTCGCGTGGTTTATGGCAGGCAGGTGTATGGTGCAGAGATAAAGGGTTAACATTCATTAGCCCTATGGGGCTTATTAGTGGCTAAGTCATCTATTTTCCTTCTTTACAGGGCATTCCATCCCTACCACTAAAGTGGGTGTGCAGTGCACACACGCTGGGGCTGGCTAGTTTTTATTCTCTATGTACTAATAATATTCCTTACCCTTACTTTGTATCTGCTGATGACAGAAGATAGCAAATGCTAGTTTTTCATGGAACATTAGCCCAGCATATTTTTCTTTCTTTCATATGAAGGCTTCTCAAAGTTTAAAAGTAAACGGAAAACAAGCTCATGTTGCCTGTAGTTTCTGTCAGCTGAAAATGTGATCTCTAGCACTGAATCCCACACCGAAGAAAGAGGTTCGAAACCAGCTAATTCTAATTTACACTGTGACACTGATCAGACATCCTCTTCCAAGAAGAAAAGGTCTGTTCCCCGCCCCCTGGCTTGCACCCTTGATTCCACGGGAAGTGCCCCTCCCCCCCAGGCTCACTCTTAGTTTCTTCTTTGTTGTTGTTTTTTCAAGAAGGGGTTTTCTCTGAGTAGCCCTAGCTGTCCTGGAACTCATTCTGTAGACCAGGACTCAGAGATCTACCTGCCTTTGCCTCCCAAGTGCTGGGATTAAAGATGCATGCTTACTCTTAATTTTTTTTTTTTTTTTTTTTTTTTTTGAGACAGGGTTTCTTTGTGTAGTCCTGGCTGTCCTGGACTCTGTAGACCAGGCTGGCCTCGAACTCAGAAATCCGCCTGCCTCTGCCTTCCTCAAATGCTGGGATTACAGGTGTGTGCCACCACCGCCCGGCTTACTCTTAATTTTTAAACTAGTGATTAAGAGCGCAAGCAAGACCTCAAGTGAAGGGGAAACCAGGCTAACTGAAAACCAAGGAGCTTGAGAGAGTTTGTGGCCCTGTCCCACTTGGAAAAGAATATAACTGTATCTGATAAATCTTTCCAATGACTTCTTTGGGGCTGAGAGTGAATACGTGAGCTGGTGACATGAACACTCTCATACTCAGTCTGCCATGCTCAGGAAGTAACCAACGTGCCTCTGGTGGGTTAGGACCAAGAATACAAGATGTGAAAACACAAGCAAAGCCCCAACTCCTGCTGCTGTAGGGTGGACGTTCTAACAGGCCGAAGGAAGCCGCGGCGCCAGGATGTATCTGGTGTCTAGAGAACGGCTGCAGAGGGCACCGAGGCTCGGCCCGCGGGCTGGCCTCATACCTGATCAGCTTTCCATTCTCCACATAGTACTGCACCCGGAAATGGATGATCATGGGAGGCCCGAACTGGTCGATGCCCTAAGACAGAGACACATGCGGTGAGCTGTGTTTAGTTATCTCCGACACAGGCTTCAAAGACAAGCACGCTACCATCACTGGCAAGACACATTTCCAAACACAAACAGGCTCATCTGCTTGTAACACGGGGCTTGTAGAAGGTGGAGCGTTGTCCCACATGGGCGCCAGGTCCACATCCAACCCAGACGTAAAGCAGGGCACCCTCCCTCTCCGGATCCTCATTCGCCTGCCACGCTGCCAGTGGCAGCATAAGGGAAGATAAAAATAAATGTCATGGAAATTTCTAGCGGAGAGCCGGCGCCTGGCCCAGCTCTGTCCCCTGTGGTGACCATTTGCTCCTTATTACAAATGCTCTCTTGTTCCCTCAGCATTCCACACAGCACATTCTAATACACTGATTGTTTACTTAAATGCTGGAGGCTTTACTCTGCAGTTGGCTTTCAAATCACCGTCCACTTAGCTCAGGAATCCTGCACTGCTATGGGAGGATCCCCTGCACTGCATGGAGGATCCCCTGCATTGCTATGGGAGGATCCCTGCACTGCTATGGGAGGATCTAGGATTAGATGCAGTTTCATTTCTGACTCACTAGGGGATGGCACAATCCACGGGGCCCACCCTGTGCTTTCCCCCATCCCCAAATGGAACTGATATTAACTACATAAAGATGCCATGGTGCACAGGAAAACAACAAAGGTTTGGTTGCAAGAACCATAAAAAAGCAAATTTAAAAATTACTAAGACCTCCTACAAGTTGTGACAACACTGTCACAGGAGAAAACCAGATCCTCTCTCCTGCTTTTGACTTTAAAGCGCTACTCCATGATTATGGAAACACTGTAACCTATCGGTTCATGCTGTCAGGCATTCATATCTGATCCACAAGGCATTTCAGCGCTGAGAATTCATTTCCCCTTTTCAGTTTCTACTGGATAAATTACTGCCTATGATTTTTTTATTCTAATGTGACAGCTAAAATGAACATTTTTACAGAATAAAAAGAATTTTGCGTATAAATGTAATCTCACCCAAGTGACTTCGTATTGCCGTACCTTGCTGGCCTCCTTTTTCCACTCTTTTGGACAATACTTATAAAGCTTTTGTGACAGTTCCATATATACGTGCTCATTATCTGCACATTAAAAAAAGAGACAAGATGTTAAAGAGAAAAGATTTGTTTCAAAGAAAAAAAAAAAAACTATTCAAAGCTACAATTCCAGAAACCAGCCTCCTGGTCTGAGAATGTACACAGGACACAAAAGTCCTGAGGCCGCGAGCTGGACATGCCGAGCTTCTGTAACACAGCAGCAGGATCACAGAGGAGTGAAGCTTAGGAGTGTGGCTTCCAACAAACACACCTGCTTAGCTTCTGGGATTTCTAGAAACCACTGAGCGCCCATTCCTGTGGACGCACAGCTTAGACACCTTGATTTAGTGGAGAGAAGACTCTTCTTTTTCTTTTTTTTGGGGGGGGGGTGTTTCAAGACAGGGTTTCTCTGTATAGCCCTGCCTGTCCTGGAACTCACTTTGTAGACCAGGCTGGCCCTGAACTCAGAAATCTGCCTGCCTCTGCCTCCCAAGTGCTGGGATTAAAGGCGTGCACCACCACGCCCAGCTGAGAAGACTTCTCATAGGTGCTACATGCTGATACGGCAGCTCATTTCCAAGTGTGGCCCAACACCTGCTTTCTGAAGAGTTGACTTTCAAAACATCTGGTCTGTGTTACCCACGCCAGAGTGGGAGCTTGCCAGAAGGACAGACTGTCCCTGGGTCTGGCTTTGGGATCTATCCTACAGGAGAGAAAAGTCTTGTGGAAAAATGAGATTTGACTCTAAACAATCCCTCAAGTGGGGCTGGGGACATGTTTTTAAAGTGAATAGAAAATCTCTCTACTGGAACTTACATAAAGTGAGTGGAGTGCAAGAAAACAAGCTGGCCCAAACACAATTTTTTTCCATGTTTCTTCAAGAGAATTTTTTGCAAAGATCTATTTCACAAGAGAAGTCTTTGGCATTCTGATCTTATACAAGGTTTTATTTTTTTTTAAATTTAATTTTTTTTTGTTTTGTTTTGTTTTTCGAGACAGGGTTTCTCTGTGTAGCCCTGGCTGTCCTGGAACTCACTCTGTAGACCAGGCTGGCCTCGAACTCAGAAATCCACCTGCCTCTGCCTCCCAAGTGCTGGGATTACAGGAGTGCGCCACCACGCCCGGCTCTCAAGGTTTTAATTAATACACACACACACACACACACACACACACACACGCTCCAGCTATGTTTTTCCTCCATCTTTAAAGGCATCTTCTTCTGGATGCTCTGTAACAACCTTCACTATGAAGGGATGTGCACCATATTCATCCCATGAAAATGTGACCTGACTCCACAATGAAACCCTGATGACTGGAAAATGCCATTGAAAGTAATGCTACTCTGTCCCTAAGTGGTTGTTCAGGACTCTTAACATGAAAGGTGAGAGAAGAACTGCTCCACCTAACCCAACGCCTAGGTCACTGAAACTGTCTCCTAGCCTTTTTACTGACTGAACAGGACTTTGACTTGTGTGTGGTTTGAGCTCTTGTTGAAGCAGCAAAATGATGACCAGAAGTGAGACTTCTCAGAGCAGCACATGCATATTTAGATTTTATTTCTTATTGAAAATAAATTTTTCATAGACTATTTTCTCCTCCCTGACTCCGTCTATGCTCTCTCCACCTTCCCTTCTACCCAAGTCCACGCTTCCTCTTATTCTGCAGAAAAGAAATGCTAATAATCAAAATATCAAAAACAAAACAAAGAAAAAGCACAACAAAAACAGATACACACACATAAAACCCATAAAAATGCAAAATCAGAAATAATAACATACAAGCAAAAGACCAGTTAAGATAAGAAATGCCCAAACAAAGCAATATGAGACAAAATGTCTACAAAAATACCACTGAATTTGGTTTGCGTTGGCCATCTACTGCTGGGCACGGGGCCTATCCTTAAGTGTGGTGTGTATATCCAGTGAGACTCCACTAGAGAAAACAAAACCACTCCTTTGGTGAGTGGCTGTTAGAGATTATCTTCTGGGTTAGGAATGGGCACTACTCCCCCTCTCGGCTGAGATGCTAGTCTAGCTGAGGCTTGTGCAGCCCTTGTGGGTGCTGCCAGAGGCTCTGGGAATTTATGAGCACAAGGCACACCTTAAATGACCTTCATGTGTCTATCACTTGACAGTGTGACCAATGCTTAGGAACTCTGGGTAGCTGAACACATGTAGACTGGTGAACCCAAATTGAGCAGAAGAGCTGTGTTCCCCTCCCCAAGCTTTGCCCTCAAATCTGCACTCGTGTAATATCCTTTATATATAATATCCTCCCAAATGCCTGGCAAATAAGCCAGGTTTCTCACTGTTGAAGGAAGAAGCCATAAACAATGGGAAGCAGAGGTAGACTGAATCCATGGAACTGGATTATCATTAGAAGTGTTGACACAAGCTCATGGAGACCACAGAAAGTATGTGGAGAAACTTTTGTCAAAAGCTAACATCACCATAAGGACATAATTATTGTCCATCATGATGCTGTACAGTAAGAACGGCACATTATTATTATCTGATATCCCCACCCAAATCATACATAACCTTAATTAATCATGAGGGAACATAAACCCAACCCAAATTTAAAGACATTTTGCAGTAACCTGTCTGTTCTCTTAAAAAAAGGAGGAAAAAAAAAAGCCAAGGTCACGGGGAAGGGTGAAGGGGTGACTGGGGACTACAGGCTTGAGCCAGGCCATCGGTGACTATGACAGACAGTTCTAGGATCCCTGGGAAAAACTACAGACTAGGGCACGGACTTCCTGACTAATGTTGCTCCAAGGTTATGTAGAAGGTGCTGCTGGTCTCCAGTGCAGAGATGGGAGACAGGCAGGCAGATCACAGACGGAGGAGGACATGCTGGTGTTAACACCTAAGGAAGCTCTTAATGTCTTCTTGGAACTTTGAAATTATTTCAATACAAAACTGAAAGAATTGGGGTGACTTTGTGATTCTTGATATTTAGATGGATTTTAAAAAGAGTGTTAGACTGGCTGAATCTTAAAATGTCGATGTTCAAAGTACTGAAGAATTACATTCTTTCCAACTATTGAACAGACAATTTCAGTCACCAATTTAAAATGGTGTTGAGGGGCTTCAGGGCAGTAAAGCCATCCTTCATGCCCTGATGGTGGACATACGCCGTACATCTATCTAAAGCCGTGGGATACAAACACCAGGAGGCAAGCCCAGTGCGAAGGATGGACTCTGGGCGGTACAGTATCAGTGTAGGCTCCGCCAGGTTGGGGCTGACGGCGGGGAAGCTATACCTGCATGTGCATGCGTTCTAGAACCCTCTATACTTCCTGCTATACCCGCACATGCATGGCGTTCTAGAACCCTCTATACTTCCTGCTATACCTGCATGTGCATGGCGTTCTAGAACCCTCTGTACTTCCTGCTATACCTGCACATGCATGGCGTTCTAGAACCCTCTATACTTCCTGCTATACCTGCACATGCATGGCGTTCTAGAACCCTCTGTACTTCCTGCTATACCTGCACATGCATGGCGTTCTAGAATCCTCTATACTTCCTGCTATACCTGCATGTGCATGGCGTTCTAGAACCCTCTGTACTTCCTGCTATACCTGCACATGCATGGCGTTCTAGAATCCTCTATACTTCCTGCTATACCTGCATGTGCATGGCGTTCTAGAACTCTCTGTACTTCCTGCTCATCTGCCTGGGAATCCAAAACCACACTAAGAAAACAAAACCTGTGAGGCAAATTCTCAAGTGCACATCCGCTCTGAGAAGCTTCTGTCTGTCGCACTGCCTTGACAGTGAAGTCTGGAGGCATGTCTGAAGGGAACTGCTAGCTAGCAGAACTGGAACCTGAACCGGGCCACCTGCCTGCTGTCCTAACACTCCTCCACCACACCGCAAACTCCCCTTTCAGGAGCATCTTAAAAGCTCTCGCTTGGGAACCGAAGGAAGCTGTGAACTGGTTTTCTTGGACTGACTTGTTGAACCACGGAGATTAACAGTCTGGCTGCAAGTGCAGGAGGAAAAACACCTTTGAGAGCAGAGCCAGAGTCGGCTGGAATCTGGGAGGCGGCTTCCTGCTTCGAGACCCAAAGATGGAGGCCAGCCTTCCTGATCTCACTGCGCTGAGGGCCAATGGCTGACTTGTGGGATGTCGGTATTCCTCAGTCCACGTTCCGAGACAGGCACCCAAACACGGGAGCCCGCTTTATCAGTGGACAATGTATTTTCTAACTCGGCAGATAGAAACGTTCCCAGTACTGACTAGATACCCAAACTATCACGATCCTTTAGATATAAAACCGTCCGAGAAAATGACTAACCACATAAATGTAGAAAGTATAATTAAACACAAGTAAATATCCTTGAAAAAGATGAGCAGACATGTTAAAATATTCTGAGATTTAAAAAGAAAAGCCAAGAAATTTCTAGATACACTTTGCCATAAGATAGCTTTTAACAAATGGCTGTAGTCCCAAGGGTCTAGTGCTAAGTAAGGACCGTGAGACAGAGCGTCTATGAAATCCTTTCCTGCAAATTCCTAATATAATGGTGGAAGAAAATGACTGCATTTCACAGTCACACCGCCTGACTAGAAAAAAGAATAGGACGTGAAGAAAATCAGAAAAAAAATTTAATTAATCCATCACTGTCACACTTTCAACTGCAAGGGGATCTGAACAGAAGAAAGGTGGTTTTACTATGTCCAAAATTTCTGTAATGTCACAAGCCATTATCACCTGTAGCATTGTAGATAGTAATGACAAGTGACAAAAACTCTCTACTTCCCTCCGGGAGAGGGCTGGTCTCCATGGCAAGAAAACATCAGCAACACTAAAAATCAAGCCCGGTTCATTAAAACAAAACAAAACTAAACAAAAAAGGAACAGACATATAAATGTCTATATTCACAAAACTAATCAATATGAAGTCTAAAACATAATAATAAAAATCCTAAATCACATAAGTATATCAGTTGACATTAGAAAATAAATACTACACCAAGAATGACAATTAGTTGGTGGATATTTTGACAATTATATTACATAGCATGATGGCTTTAGACTTTAAAATGTCATTTCCTTGGAGACCGCTGGCTAAAGATACCAGAGAGTGAACTGAGACTTACTCTGTATAACACTGAGACCAAAGAGGTGGCTGTCCTTTAACCTGAGCAGGTCACACACCTGGACCAGCAACTGGTGACACAGAATTTTAACCTGTGGGAGGGAGAAGAAAAAAGACACTTGAGCTAATTAAATTCAGCCATACTGCCACAATGAGACACTTCTTAAACTTTGTAAATATACACCTTCACAGGACATGCTGACATCAGCAAAACCACGCCTGGTTTATGGAAATCACTGCAACCTGGGGCTTTGTCTCAATAATGACTATCAGTTTGTACAGCATGTTAATGGGATATCAATGCAACCTTACACAAGACTCGTAAATCTCATGGCACGTGGATCAGGTTCTCAGACCCTACATGAAAAATAGGGCCTTCAGAAGAACTTGCTCCATTAAAGGTATTTATTTGGTATTTTATCTTTTAACATGTTTTCTTACTTTTTTTTTTTTAACTGAAAAGGGAAATAAAAACACTATGATAAAATCAAAGATTTACATGGAAAATATTTCAGATAAACATGTTAAAATTGACAATTTTCATAGAAAATTAAAGAGTAAAGTGGTAGACAGGTAAAACATTGCTAAATTAATTGAAATATGGAATAGAAATATTTTATGATAGAACTGAAGATTTATGTGGAAAATATTTCTGATAAAATTGTAGAAAAATGTAGAAAAACATATTAGAATTGAGGATTATCATGGAAAATTTTATATAGCTATAATACTGGTAGGCATAAAGTATTCCTAAGTTGATTGAAAGTGGAATTATAAACATTTTCTGACAAACTTGAAGATTTACATGGAAAATATTTCTGATAAAATTGAAGAAATATATAGAAAAACATGTTAAAATGAAAGATTATCATGGAAATTATACAGATAAAATGACAGGCATAAACATAATTCTAAGTTGATTGAAGGTAGAGTGTCAGATAAAACATTTCAGATAAAATTGATGATTTACATGGAAAATATTTCTGGTAAAATTGAAGAAATATATAGAAAAACATGTTAAAAATTGACTATTTCATGGAAAAATTTACATATAAAATGGTAGATACAAAAACTCTCTAAATTAATTGAAGGTGGAATTAGAAACATTTGTGATAAAATCAAAGATTTACATTGAAAACATTTCTGATAAAATAGAGGAAATATATAGAAAGACATATTAAAATTGAAAATTATCATGAAAAATTCAGATAAAATGGTAGACATAAAAAATTACTAAATTAATTAAAAGGGGAATTACAAACATTTTATGATAAAATTGAAGATTTATATGAGAAATATTTCATTAGTCTATGTCTTTTTATTGGGGAGTTGAGTCCATTGTTGTTAAAGAGATATTAAGGAATAGTGATTGTTGCTTCCTATTATTTTTATGTTTGTGTGGGTATCTTTTTTTGGGTTTTTTGGAAAATTACGTTCTTGCTTTTTCTAGGGTGTAGTTTTCCTCCTTGTGTTGGCATTTTCCATCTATTATCCTTTGTAGGGCTGGATTTGTAGACAGATATTGTGCAAATTGGGTTTTATCATGGATTATCTTGGTTTCTCCATCTATGATGATTGAGAGTTTGCTGGGTATAGTAGCCTGGGCTGGTATTTGTGTTCTCTTAGGGTCTGTATGAGGTCTGCCCAGGATCTTCTAGCATTCATCGTCTCTGGAGAGAAGTCTGGTGTAATTCAGAAAAAAGTTGCCATTTTTCCTTTTCTGCTTTTAATATTCTTCCTTTGTTTAGTGAATTTGTTGTTTTGATTATTATGTGCCGGGAGGACTTTCTGTTCTGGTCCAGTCTGTTTGGAGTTCTGAAGGCTTCTTGTATGTTCATGGGCATCTCTTCCTCTAGGTTAGGGAAATTTTCTTCTACAATTTTGTTGAAGATATTTACTGGGCCTTTAAGATGTAAATCCTCTCTCATCTATACCTATAATCCTTAGGTTTGGTCTTTTCATTGTGTCCTGGAGTTTCTGGATATTTTGGGTTACCAGCTTTATGCATTTTGCATTTTCTTTGACTGTTGAGTCAATGTTTTCTATGGTATCTTCAGCACCTGAGGTTCTTCTTTCTCTTGTATTCTGTTGTTGATGCTTGTATCGATGACTCCTGAATTCTTTCCAAGGTTTTCCATCTCCAGAGATGTCTCACTTTGTGATTTCTTTATTGTTTTTACTTCCACTTTTAGATCCTGGATGGTTTTGTTTAGTTCCTTCACTTGATTGTGTTTTCCTGTAATTCTTTAAGGGATTTTTGTGTTTCTTCTTTAAGGGCTTCTGCCTGTTGACCCATGATCTCCTATATTTCTTTAAGGTATTTTAGTGTTTCCTCTTTAAGGGCTTTTACCTGTTGACTGATGTTCTCCTGTATTTCTTTAAGGGAGTTATTTAAGTCTTTCTTGAAGCCCTCTATCAGCATCATGAGATACAATTTTAAATCCAACTCTTGCTTTTCTGGTGTGTTGGGATATCCGGGACTTGCTGTAGTGGGAGAACTGGGTTCTGATGTTGCCATGAGGCCTTGGTTGCTATTGGTAGGGTTCTTGTGCTTGCCTTTTGCCACCTGGTTATCTCTGGTGGTAGTTGGTATTGTTGTCTCTGGCTAGAGTTTGTTCCTTCTGTGAGCCTATAAGCCTGTCTCCTTACTCCTCTGAGCTCAAAAGTGAAAGCACTGCTGGGAGATCTCTCTCCTGGCAGGCTGTGCACAGAAGGCTGTGGAGTTTCCTGGCTCCCTGGTGCAAATGGTGGTGGGAAGACTTGTGTCTCTGATATTCCAGAGTCTCCCGGCAATTTTTCGTACTTTTATGGATACATTTTTATACAGTACTCAGTGTTTTGGTATAGGTATACCCTACAGTAGTGGTTCTCAAATGTCCTAATGCTGTAACCCTTTAAATACAGGTGAGCCCCATTCATGAAGTTATTTTTGTTGCTACTTCATAACTGCAATTTTTGCCACTGTTAAGAATCATAATGCAAATATCTGTGTTTTCTGATGGTCTTAGGCGATTCCTGTGAAAGGGTGGTTTATCACTCCCAGGGGTCATGACCCCAAGTTGAGAACTGCTGCCTGCAGAATGATGAACCAATGCAGTGCCTCACATCATCTTTGTATGTGGTAAGAACACTTAAGACCCCCTCTCAGCCAGCGATGTTTAGGTATTCAGCACATTATTAGTTATGGCTGCCATTCTGTGCAGTTTTCTTGAACTTATTCATCCTGTTAGCTGAAACCTCAGACCCTTTGGCCAACATCTCCCTGCCCTGCCCACCTCAGGCCCTGGTAACTACCATGCACTCTGGTTCTACGAGGTACCCTCCATGTCCTCAGCAACTCTTGTCACCAGCTTTTCTGTTTGGTGACAGCCATTTAACCACCTGTAAGGCAGTACCTTGCTGCTGTTTTAATTTACACTTTCTTGATACTTACTGAGGCTAAGTACTCTTTAGAGAAGTGTCTGCTTAGGGCATCTATTTTAAAGCAACGTTTTCTTCTTAGAGGTGTAAGCAAAACACTCATCTACTGCCCAGTGACAGATTGCCCAGATTTTATTTAATCAATCCCAGTTACCGCCTAACTCATTTTCCCCTTTCTGAATCTCAGTGTAACTCAATCGTACCGACATAATATCTACTAATATGAGAGTCTGGAGATGAGCTACTCTGAACTGAGAAGGCATTACATATTTTTGTCTTGTATATATGTGTGTGTGTATACATGCATGTATTAGTACACGTGACGTGTGTTGTGTGTGAATGGTGGTGGTGGCAGCAGTGTCAGAGGACAACCTTGTTTGAGAGTCTCTTGTTACTGGCCTTCTGATCCCACACACTGTAACATGCCTGTGCTGCTGCACCACGCTGTTAACCGGGTTCTGGGACGTGAACTCAGGTCCAAGGTTTGTGCAGCGAGCACTTACATCCTGAGGCAAACCTCCAGGCCCCAGATACAGTTCGAGGATGCTTTCTCAACTCAGAGTGAACTATCAGGTGGGAGATAAGAGAGTTCGCCTCACGGAGACCGGATCACCCCGCTCAGCTTCTTTATTTTACAGAGGTAGAAAATAAAACTGTTCCAGGTCACGTGAGTGAGTAATAACAAAGGCAGACCCTCAAAAGTTATATGTACTAAAAGTTACATCCTCGTGAACACATGGGCACCACAGCCTTTGTGATTTTGTCTGTACATGTTACATGTCCCCTTCCTCTCAGAGGCACTGTCAGCTTTCTGTTTTTTTCAATGATAACTGAGGTATAGGTTTATAATTTATAATTTTAGTGACTATGATTTACTTAACTAAATTACTTAACTTTGAGTTGGTGATTCTATCATATTATTGACATACAGAACTAAAACCAAGAAAACGAAAACATGCAACATCCCAGAGGAAAGTGCAGAATTCTGAGGGCCAGAGGACCTGCTCGGTTCTTCAGGCACAGGCCATGAAGGAAGCCTCGGCGGAGGGGACTGTGAAGGCTACTGGGTCCTTCCTGCTGCTCTGACAAAACACCTGGCTTGTGGGAGAAAGGGCTGGGGCTGGGGGTCAAGTGGCACCCCCAGTCAGCAGAGATGCATGCCCGCTGGCCGCTCAGCTCACTGTCTCGGTTTTATTCAGTCTGGGATCCCAGTTCACAGGGTGGTCACCTACACTTAAGAGTGTATCTTCCAAGTCAATTAATCTTGTTAACTGGGAATCCCTCACAGACATGTTGGGTGGTTACCTGAGTGCTTCTAGATCCTGACACAGTGACAATAAAGATGGGCCATTTCAGGCAGGATCGGTCTATCGAGGACCTGCTGCAGCAGGTACTGTGGTGGTTACTGAAGAGTGAGCAGGATTCCGTTCTCAGAGAGAACCTCCGCTGAGCTCCACTAGACATGTCTCCCTGTCACCCCGACGAACACTCTAGCTTAAAAACATGCCAGCCAGCAACATTTTCAAATCTTATTTTACGTGCACAGGTGTTTTGCCTGAATGTCTGTCTGTCTGTCTGCCACATGCATGCAGTACCCTCAGAAGCTAGAAAAGAGCATTAGCTTCCCTGGACCTGATTGTGAGCGCATGTGTGTCCTCTAGAAGAGGAGCCAGGGCATTAGCGTCTGAGCCATCTCTCCAGCCCCATCAGGCAGCAATTTAATTACAATGTATTGATGCAAACTCACCTCACCACTGGGAAGACCCACTGGCTGCTGGGAAATCATCACCCCCAGCCCCTCGGGCTAGCTTGATCCAGCAGCTTGGGTATTTCTTTTGTGTCCTAGTGAAGCCCTCCTTATTTCCAAGGTTCACTGTAAACACTGGGTTAGTATTCCATCTCGTAACTATACTGTTACAAGTAAGTTTAAACAACAGACTGATAGTGAAGAGGAGAAAGGACCACATTTACAGACAAGTCTTACATTGAACTCAGCTCCATAAACTTGAGACTGTCCCACTGTTCCTGGGGCCCTTTTAACCCTTAGCTTGGCTGCATTTAAATTTTGGTTGGAAATGGAACAGTCAGATGAAATATAACAAGCTGCTAAATTCCAAACTACAAACTGAACGTTTATAAGATAAAATATGTGGTGACTCCTGACTAAACAAGGCTGTGCCTTTCTTCCAGGCACCCCGTCTAATTATTACTGTTCCGCTACTTTAAATCAAGTATCTGGAGCCTTCTGCTAAAGCTCTTTAACAATCATCAAGTAAGTATAGTGTTCTTGTTTAAAAAACTATAATTAAATAAGGATGTGGCTTGAACGGGTTACCTGCTGTGAAAACAGGATTCAGCGTGGGGTATTTGCAGACTAGAATCTTTAAAGCCACATGGCTGATTGTGAAATTTCTTAATCCCTTTCATCTTCAGGGGCAATGGGACTTGAGAAAGCACTACATTCTCAACAGCGTAGGCTTTATCTAAAAATACCCTCTGTGCTGGACTCTGAATTGGAATGGGGTTTGATCCTTGCTGTGTCAATTGTTTGTTACCAGGCAAGGATGTTTGAAATAGTCTCTGGTAAGAAAGAATTGTTTGCCTAACCACAGGGACTAGAGGTGCAAGCTCTTGGCTCTGTGATTTCTGCCACTCTAAAAACTCTTTGTCTCTTACATTTACCAGTATTTAATTTTTTTAATGTCCATAGTTTGTATTTGTTTGATGATTAAGATTTTTTTTTTCAGTTTTTTGAAGACAGGGTTTCTCTGTGTAGACCTGGCTGTCCTGCAACTCAACTCTGTAGACCAAGCAATTAAGATTAATTTAAAATAGCTCCTATTAGTATAATTCATGGAGATTCAAAATGACTAAAACATTACATTTATTCCAGATGCAGAAAGCCAATATGAAGTCAACTATCCCTGCCAGGGGAAAACTTTATTTTAAAAAAGTGTATGTGAGTGCACCCTGCCTGCTGGGGGAGGGGCTGGGAAGGCCACTGATAAACAGTTTTGTTACAATTAATTCCTATGCCCAACGTGGCAAATAGCAAAATTACCACTCTCTGCTGTGGGGAGAAGGAATCCTGGAAGATACGAATTGCTTTTCTGGCAGTGGGAAAGTCTCCTCACTACTTAACCTCATCCCTCATCTTTCCAGAGGTCCCAAGGCTCGCTGGGGGTGGGGGGTGGGGGGGAGGGAGGGGCTCGGCATGGCGGAGATCTGTATCCTGGAGTAGGAAATGTGGGCCTGCATGTCAGTGGCAGAGCATGCTAAGGAAATGAACCAAGAGCGGGGACGGGACCTCGAGGTGCTACTCCACCCATCCAGACCTACTTACTGAGCTGCGCTGTGGACAGACACGGTACAAAGTTCTTCACACACGGAGCGTCTTTGACGTATTCCCACATGAGGCATAGAATAGCCCCACTCCACACATAAGGAAACCAAACCGAAATAATGAACAAGAGACTTAAGAGGCATGCCCAAATCTTCAAAGGAACCCTGGAGTAGACGGTTCGGTCCAGGTCCCCAGTATTAACAGCCTCAGCGACTGACACAGGCTCCAAGGTACAGTAAGAGGTAGCACTCTCGAGAGGGGCGGGGCCACAACCTTTCCTGTCTGCCTTAGGATTTTAGTGAGTCTCCAGTCACTACTGAGGAATTTTGCTGAATGAAGATTCCTGTGTCCTGCTCTAGACCTGCATCAGCGTCTCCATGGGTGAAGCCCCTTTCCTGGATTATACATGGCCAAGGTTTAAAGCCACCCATCTACACAGCAGCGTGTGTGTGTGTGTGTGTGTGTGTGTGTGTGTGTGTGTGTGAAAGCTAATGCACAGTACCACTTTAAGGCAATTTTTGGTTGATTTTACCAGAGTGAAATTAGGTTAAAAAAAAAAAAAAGGCTGAGAGTAGAAAGAACATTTTAAAAATGCTCGGTATGACCCCATAAAGCATGCCATGAACCCGCCTGGGGTCTTTTAGTCTGTTCTCCAGAGCTATTTCCCTCTGCTGAGACTCCAGGGCCAATGAATTCCTGTAGAAACTGTAGCCGCCTCTTAGTGCTCCTCACGAAGACAGATCTGTTAGGACTCCTCCTCACCCTGTACACCTGCACATGCCGGACACTCGTGGACACGCTCACACGCCTTGCACACTCGTGGACACGCTTACACGCCTCGCACACCCGTGGACATGCTTACACCTCAGCACACCTCACTGGGTAATGGATGAACAAAAGTGGGAGGAGTTTCCTCAATATACATGCTGTATGTCCTAGAATTGCAAGAACTGCATGTGCTTAAAAATTTAAAGGATATGTGTTTTATATATATATATATATATGCATATATATATATATATATATATATGAATGACTTCACACAATAGATCCACAAATATAGTAGAATTTTACTTTCATTTTAACTTATGTTTCTGGTACCCACACTGAAATGCTTCCAATTTTCATTATATTTTAAAAATCAAGTCCTATAAAGATAAAGTCTGTTACCCCATACACCCAAAACCAATTTCAAGTTCCCTAATCGGGATCCTAGCTTATTACTAGAAACTCCGGCCAGAAGACAGTAAAATCCACCCAGCCACGAGGCAGGTTTGATGCTCCTGAGCGGCCCTGAGGTGACCTGCGTAAGTCAAGAACCTGTTGGCCGCTCGAATGAAACCAAGATGCTATGGTTACGAGCAGAACCTTGTTGCACTCTAAACGATTAGTGAAGTTATTTAAAAGTCATATATGTTCTACATAACTATTCCATTATACAAAACATATAACTACACCAGCATACAAGCAGAAAACTAACTCAAGGCAAGCTCTCCTTACTTCCATCAGGTGACAGGTCTGGGCATGGCAGTTCACACCTTTCGTCCCAGCACTTGAGAGATAGGCAGATGTCAGATGCCTATGAGTTTGAGGATAGCCTGGTTTACATAGCAATTTCTAGGATAGCCTGGCCTACATAGTGAAGCCTTATCTTAAAAAAAAAACCAAATAAACAACAACAACAACAACAACAAAAAACCCTCCAAAGTTGATAGGTACAAAACCGATTACCATGAACCTGCTGGCGGTTTTCAGCAAACTATACTTACTGGGATATTCTATGATTTATATATCTACTCTGATAAAAATGTAGTGACCTATGTGTGTCTGTGTCTGTAGAACTACGCCCCAGAAAGGGTCACAGCAGTTTTATGAATATTAGTCAGGAATTTCAAATGACATAAAATCCATCAACAGCAGTAAGTGTGTAACAAATGGGGTATGGCCATACTGCTGGGATATTATCTTATGAGGAAGACCACGAGACTGCTGTTGTGGCAATTTCATGGGCAGATGCTGAGGGAAAAGGGCTTTAAGACAAGAACTGCATCATTCTGGTGGCAGGAGGATGGTAACTGGGCAGGACTACCTTCGGATCAAAACAGTTGTTATCACTGAGGGCCATGGATTGCTGACCAGGAAGAGTCCTGAGGGGTCTTTCTGAGGAGATGGGAAATTTCTCTCTGAAACTGGGAAACAGCTACATAGGAGCAGTAACAGTAAAGTTACACTGGGCTCCTCAGAAAAAAAAAAAGGATTTTATCCTTTGCAACATGTAAATTATAATTTAACTGTTAAAAGTGCAAAGGGGAAAAATGAACCAGTATCTCAGCCCTCAATGCCCAGGTTAACAAGGATCTGACTCTGATTTAAGAGCCAGGGAGACATCTTGGCTCTCCTGGCATCAGCTCACCCTGGACATTACTTGGACTCTAACTACTGATAAACTACGGTCAAGACGAAAACAAGAAGCTTAGCAACTGCTACCACTTTACGTTTGCTGTGGTTGACAACTCTGAGCATTTAAAACACAGATACAAATAGAAATTTTATTCAGGAAGCCAGGCAATTTGAGAGACAAAAACCAATGAAACCCCCCCAAAACAAAACAAAAACAAACAACCCCCCAAACAAAAACAAAAAACCAAAATCAAAAAACCAACAAAACAACAACAACAACAAATCCCCAAACCATTTACTGCCATTTTCAGATTCCATCCTTCCTCCATCTATGGTCCCCAGTTCTTGTCGTGTTACATGATTTATTAGCCAAGAAAGAGGCTTCCATACAGTAGGAACTAACAAAATGAATCCTTCTCAATACAGAAACTAAGGGTGAAGGAAATTCAAAGAAACTGAGTTTGGAGGGTGGAAGACATTCCAAACAATTCCACATGAACATCAAGGCTGAACACACAGAAAGATAAGGACACAGAGAAGCCCACTAAATTCACTCAACTGAAAACTTTTCAATGAAGTTTAAGAACAGAATTTTTTTTTTTTCTTTTTCTTTTTCTTTGTTTTAGGGCAGTACCCAAAGCCCTAACTAACTTTACCCCAAGCAATGCTGCTGCCCAAGGCAGCTGTGTTGAAGCCACATTGCTGCTTACAGCTGTGTGGATGCCTAAATGGGAGCCTGCCAGTCTCTCAGGCTCATTCTGCCCAACCTGGGCGTGGTCCGGGGAAGAGCACGCTGAAACCTTCCTGGATGGCTCTACTCACATTTATGATGATGCTCACGGACTTGTCATTGGGGAGGAAAATGCACACTCTGCGGCGGTCCTGCATGACTTTATTGTTATGGAAGGTCAGTTTGTTCATCGTGTTGTGGGCTGGCCAGGGGGCGGGCTGGGTACGCTGGGTGCTCAGCAACTTTTCAGGCTCCCAGCACTCCAAAGCCAACTTCTCCTCCTCATCATACGGCCAGCAGAAGCATCGTGGTGCCCCACAATGTAGGTTTCATAGCTGTAGAAAGTCCACCGGGAGACCTGAGAATAAAGGGGAAAGAGTCTGTTAAGCGCAGAGAGGCCAGCGGCACACAACATTCTCGCAGGCACAGGGAAACAGGACCGAGCGTGTCAAGCTGAGGCGGCCGTACTCGGTGCAGATACATCTGTTAACTGTCTTCACGCATGCTTCGCTCACAGACATAAGTGGATAGACACAGCAAGAGCTTGGGCTTTCACAGATGGACCAAGCACCGTAAGCTCAAGGCAATGGATCCTGACTGGAGTTTCCAGTTCACTAGGGAGGTGACAGGGCTTCCGGAGTGAACTACAAAAACAGCACCAACAAAAGCCTCTCTTCCAGGACTGCAGAACTCGGATGAGTCTCTGGCTCCTGTCTCGTTCATGCTTGATCGCTGGTGACTTTCATTTCACTAGCTGGCTCTACAGAGGAAGCCCAGGCTGCTGGGCCACCCATGGGAGCTGCAGTAGCCACCGTCACCGATTTCTCTACGACATTCCCATGGCTATTAAATCCTCCTTAGTTTTTAATGTCCTGTTTTCTCCTGGTTCTCTAACTGGCTGATTACAATTTAATTCATTAGCTCACCAATCAAATAACACACAGCAGTACTAAGACTGTATTATCAAACCATAGCTATATGTAAAAGAGCTATGGGCTTTAGAAACCTCTCTAGTTTCTTCAGTTTAGTAACATTAAGGTTCTTTGTTTTTGTTTTTGATTTTTTAAAGTTTTGAAGTATGGAACTTTGCTTGCAAGTAATGAAACTTTTATCTCTGGTCTTCAGTATTCTGTCCATCATTTCTGTTTTCTGTCTCCGGGCATTGGTGAGACCCTGCGGAATAATTTTAAAGCCCTGGTGAGTTTTTCCTTCGCTTGAGGAGTGCTGCATGTGTTGCTGGCAGGGCATTGCTCAACTGCAGAGTGTTAAGACTAGCCGTCTCTCATGTCACTGGTATTTACATTATTCCTCTGCAGCTGCATTTGCAGGATTCGGGAAAGTTAGTCCAGGACTATGAAACTGATCTCCAAGGCAGAAGCTTGACCTATTAGTTCCTTAAAGTTCATTTGTTTTCAGCCAGAGAGAATCTATTCACAGATGGTACAGGAGTAAATAGGATCTAGTGATTTTTTAAAAATATAAATATAATACAATCTTCAAGAGAATTACTCAAAACTGAAATTAGGCAGTAATCTCTTGTGTGGCAGTTCCTTCTTAGGAAGGGGACTACCTATCTCTTGGATATTCTGTCTTCCATAGAGGGACAGGGTGATTGTCCCCCTTGGTTTCCAGCACACCTTCGGAGGCCAGGGCTGTCATCTTCTTTAGAGGGGATGCTCAGTCCCTGAGTTCCAGGAACCCCCTCCAAATGCAGCCCCTGATCTACAAAGTGAGCTCTTCCTAGTCAGCCGTGTCCAGGCACTGTGGAAGGATGATGTTGGCTACATGTGAATCACACACGGCGTCAGAGTCCATGCCACAGAGACACAGAGACTCTCCTCTGTGGAGAGTGGACACGTCAAACATGTGGAGACCTCCGCTTCAAACAGGTAAGGGAGCTCCGCAGTGCTGGATTCCACTACACCCAGACAAATGCTGGGAGGATCCTAAGGGCTGACCAATACCAGAGAATGACCCCTCACTGCTACTGCTGAAAGTGTTCTCAGCATTTCCAAAGGCAGACGCCCCTAAAGCAAGCCAGGTCCATACTGGTCCATACAGGTCCATACTGGTCCATACTGGTGCACTGAAGCAGGAGAAGTGCAAGTTCAAGGCCATCCTGGGCTTCTGTGCATTCCAATCCAGTTTTCTGCACAGCAAGACCCTAGCTCAGGGAACCAAACACAAGACAGAGGCGGGGCCCACACTTCCACTCCTAGCCCTCAGAAGGATGACGACGGCTGCAAGGTGGGGCCGTCCACAGCCAGGGCTACAGAGGGAGACCCTGTCTCAAAAACCTGAATCTAGTTAAATTCCTAAAATGGGGCAAATTTGGCGACTGAGAGTCCCCATCCTACTTATAACCTCTCTTAAAAACTCAGAAAGTAAGTGGGGTAGTGGCAGTGCACATCTTTAATCCCAGCATGGAGGAAGCCAAAGCAGGAGCATCTCTGAGTTCGAGGCCAGCCTGGTTTACAGAGTGAATTCCAGGACAGGACAGGGCTACACAGAGAAACCCTGTCTTGAAAACAAACAAACAAACAAACATTCAGAAGTATTAAAAGCTCTGAGAAGTTGTGAAGGCAAGCTGCTTATGTCTGACCACATTTCACACACTCACCGAGCACAGAAAACTTTTCTCCCCAGAGCCTGCTACTAAGGTCCAGGTAAACAATACTCTTAGGCGTATCACTTGGGAAAGGAGTTCTGGAGTGACTCTTTATCATACTACTACATTTCATGGCAAAAGTTTTCCCTATCTATTGGAATATTCCAACATTTAGGCCTGTCTTTACTACATAAATTATTAGCTATGACTGAATATATCTTATTTTAAATCATACCCTTAAGTGATTTTAATCCCATTATAATTCCTCCTATTTAAATCTTCATTTCATACTGAGATAGTCCTATGCTTTTCCATTTTTAATTGAACCAATTAAAACAAGACATTTCCACTGACCTACTTTTTGGAATTTAAAAGTTAAACTAGGGGGAAAAATCTTCTGAGGTTTAGGATATTTCTGGAGCTTCATTAAAATATATGAAAATTTTCATTTGGGTACAACTTTTTAAAAAAGATTCATTCATTCATTCATTCATTTATTCATTCATTTATATGAGTACACTGGAGCTATCTTTAGACACACCAGAAGAGGGCATTGGATCCTATTACAGGTGGTTGTGAACCACCATGGCATTGCTGGGAATTGAACTCCGGACCTTTGGAAGAGCAGTCAGTACTTTTAACCACTGAGCCATCTTTCCAGATCCCTGGGTACAACTTTTATTTTATGGTTCAGACACAATACAAAAGTCAGGACAAAGACTACTGTAGCAGATTTACTGGCACCCAGGTCAGAAGCAGTAGCATTGGTCCATGGCTGCACTTAACACTTTGAGGGTAGCAAACCCAACCCCCTAAACAGGGGTGGAATTAAGCCTTCACTGTGCCAAGACAGCTTCAAAGCTGGTTCAAAAGTTCCACTAAAAAGGCAAACACAAATCGAACCATAACCTCTCTCTAGTTCACACCAGCATAAAGTTTAGTCTCAAACTAGACCGTCCTGGGAAACAGTATCTAGACAGAATTTATACCAATCTGGATTGCAAAAATTGGGTAGCAGGCCACTGGCTACCGGGTTCTATGTTCTATGCTGAGCCCCAACTCAATCCCAGGAAGACACACATTCCTAAGCAATGCCTTTCTGTCCCACAATTCATGAATAAACAGGCAGTGACAAAAGATTGTTGGCAGTGATCAGACCCACAACTCTTCTCCCAAAGGGATTTACCAAAAATATACACAGAACCTTCAGTCTTGAATTTTTACCCACATAATACAGTTTCAGTTAGGATGGAGGTAAAAAAGGATTCTCTTTCTGGGACTGCCTCCCTAAAGTGTAAGATGATGATCCTTGGGACCATGAATGGCAGACATGATTAAGAAAGGGTCCATCCGCAGCCGATATGACCACTCTATTACCTAACAGAAACAAAGGGAATTATTTTGCAAAGTGGACTATGAGAATGCTACCTTCCAACTTAACTGTTTCCCACTTGCAAAGCTTAGGGCACACACAGAGCACTTAAGACTATGAGTTTACTACTCGTTGAAATATAGAACACAGAAGCTAAGGCTTCTCCAATGTGGGTAACAACTCTCCAGTCAAGGTCACTGCCAAAGAAGCCTGAATGCTGTCTCTGATTCCCCAAAGCACATACATGGGTGGGCAATGACATATCAACTCAAGGGACGACACAGCTGAAAGACGATCTTAAGTACAGACATACAGCCTATCCTGTAAGCTAGACTATGTAATTAAAAAAAAAAATCAGTCTAGAGCAGTGGTTCTTTATCTGTGGGTCAAGATCCCTTTGGGGGTTGAATGACCCTTTCACAGGGGTCAAATATTAGATATTTACATTATAATTCCTAACAGTAGCAAAATTGGAGTTATGAAGTAGCAATGAAAATAATTCTATGGCTGGGTCACTGAATGAGGAACTGTATCAAAGGGTCGCAGCGTTAGGAAGGCTGAGAACCACGGCTCTAGTATACTCTCCTAAAATGCTACCACATGTCTTTCATAGAACAAGCTCCACAGTTTTGCTCATTTTTTAAAGATTTATTTATTATTATATGTAAGTGCACTCCCTCCTCCAAGGCTCTCCTATCGGGCACTTTGTCACAACAATGAGAAAATAAGCTAACTCAGTATTGCCATCATGGGAAGCCAGTATCTGTGTGGGGGTCATCCTGAATCACACGTGTGTTAGCTGCTTCTCTCTTCTGTCCACTAAGTGCCAGAAGCCCTTCTGTTTACCAGTCGTGACAACCCACAATGCTAATGGGCACTGCCAAAATTTACCCTGGGGTAAAATTATCCATTGTCACTTTTATTAAATACATGTAAGATTTGTTTTTAAGTGTGTGTGTGTGTGTGTGTGTGTGTGTGTGTGTGTGTGTGAGCGTTTGTAAACACACATGCATGCAGTGCCCACTAAGGGCAGAAGAGGGAGCTGGATCCCTGGGACCTGGAGCTGCAGAGAGTTTTATGTCCTCTGACATGGGTGCTGAGAATTGAACACAGGTCCAGATGTGCATTTTATTTTTTTAATTAAAAACTTGCTACTTAATTCCAAAGGAGTGGGGATCTATCCTGAACTCTTAAAAGTTAAGTTTTTCTAACTTTGTTGATGACATAGCCCGCAATCATGGGCTAGCTTTGGAATTTAGCTTTCTTGAAACAAGACTCAGTGGCTGCACATTATCAGGCTGCTTGGACAGGCACATGCACTCCTGTTACCAGGCACATGGTCCAAGGAGCTCTCTACTCAAGACCCGAAACTATGAAAAATGACCTGGAAATAGGTCGTTTGGCCCATGATCCTTCTGGAAATTCTAGCTAATGAAGGAGTATTAAAAGGGGCATTTGCTTCTATGAGATATTTGAGAACAATAAAATGTATTTTTATCATTTAGTTAGAGGAATAGTGAACTTGGATAGTGTCTGTTTGTGGCCAGTTTTTATGTGTCTGAGTGCTTACCTAGGTGTATGAATGTGCACCACATGCATGTCCTGTGCTTAGAGGCCAGAAAAGGTAACTGGGTCCCCTGGAATTGGAATTCCGAGAGGATTATAAGCTACCATGGAGGTGCTGTGAACGGAGCCTGGGTCTTCTAAAAGAGCAGTAAGTGCTCTTAACTACTGAGCCACCTCTCCAGCCCTATGGCTAGTCTTTGTAGTCACCAATGCACCTAAGAAGAAAGTGCCAGGTGGCCACCGAGCCCCTGCAGCCAAGTGCTGGGGCGAACAGCCGTTTCCTGTTTGCTCTCGTTCTGCACTTTCCAACCTTGCTCTAGTAGGGAAATGGAGCGCTGGGGAAAGGGCTAGGACACACCCCCAAAGCTGGTCCTCTGGAGGTTTACAGTATGCACAGGAAACAGTATCAGTTAACCCTAGATCCTAATATACCAGCAGGGGGACCATGTGTACATTTTCTAATCCGAGACCAATTCTTCATTTGTAAAATTCGTAACAGTGACCTCCTAAAATGCTGGATATAAATGAATTGGTATTATGAATATAAAGCAATTCGGTATCACTTTTTTTTTTAAATAAGACAGGTTGTTTGCTAGTAGTTATGAATTTCCAGGTAGGGAGAAGAACAGTCACAACTGAGCCATGCAATAAGTCATCTCAGAGAGAGCTCTCAATTTCTCAGCCAGATGTAGCAGCTGGGCGACATTACTGCAGGTTTATCCTGGGAAGGGGAAGGCATATTGCTGGTTGTGCATGGTGCAGTGACATTGTAGTATGCCGTTTACCCCTCTGAAATTGTTTAGAAAGCTGGTGAGTACGGGTGGGTGTGTTCAAATGTGTGCTGACTGACCGAAGGATGCTCAGAGACAGGGTAGGTTAGGGTGTGGCCCAGTACTGGCCAAGTAGGGCATCCCATTCTCCAACTACAATGCTTCCTCTATGTATGGAGTGAACATACAACCATAGGCAAAAAGCGGGGCTCCCCCAAGACCTCTGTTAATAGATGCTAGGCTGGAAGTAGCGGTCTTTCTCTTTGGGTTGCTTCCTGTGAGCCTGCTGGCAATCCTGTGTGATGAGGACTATTCCCGAGGAGAATGCCCACTGAGGGGAAACTCAGAAAGAACAAAGGAAGTCTCCTATCATCTGAACGGTTACAGGTTATCCGTCCCCAAGGCCAGAGAGCACCAGGAGTTCCCACCAGAAGCTCGGCTATCCTCTGCGTCTTCTTCACTGCCACTTGCACCTGCTGAGTGTACCCTCCCTAGTTCGGTGGATCCGATGCGTTAACTGGTTGCCCAATCCATTTCCTCCCCAAACCCACTACTACCTCTGGCGGTACAGCAGCACTCCTATTTATTTTACTTAAAGAACAATGCTGTGTTTTAAAACTTCTCTCCACCTGAGACAATGGGGAGTGAGCTCTGTGAAGAACACTCACTCTGAGCAGAGCAGACCTAGAGTGGGGGTGGGGAGAGCCCAAGTGAACGGGACTTTGGAAACTTCGGGCGTCCGCACTTTGCCGACAATACTACTTTCTAGGAGCGCCACACCCAGTAAACTCATTTAAGGGAATCAAGCATATCAGGCAATGAACTCACAAGCGTGCCTTCCGCAGCAAAGGGCCATCCTGTCTTGAGTGTTAATGTGTGTGTGAAGAACCCTGCCCCATGGGCCTTTCCTCACAGCCATGCTGCTGTGTGTACTTTCACTGTACTGTCCATTTGTAATGAATTACAGTAGCTGGGGGTGGGGGCGGGAGAGTCCCTGCAAACAGAATAACCCAAAAAAAGCGGTTGCCACCTGATTATCAACTGAGCTATTAACAATATAAACACACTTTTGGTAAAATAAATAAATAAATAAATAAATAAATAAATAAGCAAGCGAGCAAATAAAAAAATTAGAGCCTATTTCATAGAGCTGGTAAGTAAGCCATTAAACTAATCATTAAATGCAACCTCACAGGCTGCTATGTTAGTATGCAGGAAATGGCTTTATCTGTCTCTAGAATGCCAGTTAGCTGTGGAAGCAACAGAAAAGTTAAGTCTAGGAAGAAGGAAGAACGTGATGGTTCTGCTTGCTCAAGTACAGAGTCTGCCAGACTGTGTGTCCATCTGTCTGTCCGTCTGTCTGCCTGCCTGGGAGGGACACTCTAATCACTGGGCAAACCTCTTCACTTTGCCACTGTTTCCCTCACCTTTGACATGAGACTTGCAAAGATTACTGAACAGGCTGCTCCCCTAATGAAATGCTTAGTTTACACACTGTATACTGTTTATGCCAAGAAATATAACTGGCTTTGGACAATATAAGGAAAGTGGGCACACCACTTTTTGGTCACATGTGGATCCATAACTTATTTTGCTAATGACTGTATCTTGAGCTCTAAAAGAAATTTCTTCTCTTTTTAGTAGCTAGCCTCTCTCTCTCTCTCTCCTCTCCATTCTTTCCTCTGTGGTCATTGCATGATTATATTTAACCGGTGAGATTTGCTACACCTCAAACTTAGGAATGGAAAAGAGCCACAGAGCAGATTGCTCTGGTCTTGAGGTTGAATGAGTGAGTTGCTTCTTGGCTTGAGACGAGCATGCAAAGGGCCAAACAAGTGTGTCAAATGTGGTGAAACAGCCGACACTCTCTACATCATGGCTGGTGTAGCCAACACTGCAAGATTTTCACATCCTTGGATTTAATAACAGCGCTTCTGGAGCAACAGTCGTACTGAAGCATATTACACTTCTGAACGAACGCATCGGTGAAGCAGTATGCATCTAAGCACCGACGGCAGAAACCACAGTGCACCAGAGATGCCGTCAGGAAGAGCCATTTGCCACACATCCTTCCGATCACAGCCCCGCCAGCCATAGCCACTGTGCACCTTTCCAGTATAACTACAGGAGCAACGCCGGGATCCAGACCAATCAGTAAGTCACCGCAGCTTGCGCCTGAGCACCATGGCGCTTGGGAAAATCTTACTAGTTGAATAGTCTACATCTGAAATTCCTGGGACCAGGGTGTTTCAGATTCTGCTTTGAAGGAATAGGGCAAGAAATGCCACGTGACTTTTAGATTCTAGTTCCAACACTGGTTTTTCCAGTGTGTTTCCAGAGTGTTTCCAACACTGGTGTTTCCAGAGTGTCACGCCGCCAGGTACTCATAAAGCTTCCGTTGCCACCGCATTCTAGCTTCTGAAAAGACGACCTGCCTGAGTGTGTGCTTGTCATCCCTCAGACCACTGCTAAATTCCGGTCATCAGAGATCATGAGGACATCTCTGTGAAGAGTCAAAGTTAATGCAGTAGAAACAACAGAGAGTAATACTATTCTATCCTAGCTAAACGCTAAGTGCCGCTATCAAATGACGGCACACTTGTCAGGGACGACGAGCACTCAACAATCACCTGCTTAGCTATCCTGACGTTCCCAGCACTGCTGTTGCTATTCCGACTCCTGCTCCCAACCTCTGCCTCTCCCACCATTATTTCCTGTATCTATCGTGGCACTCTAACTTGCTTGACTGAGGTCAGGCAAAAGGCAAGGCAGCGGTGGTGCTCAGGGAAGCCACGTGACCTTTCTTGCCCTATTCCTTCACGGCAGACTTGGATGTCTGTTTTCTAGACTGCAGGGACAAGCATCATTCTATCGCTCAGTGACTGGAAGGGCTTTGTCCCTGGGTTCCATAGAAGCCAGGGCCATCTGTCACTCTTTCTAAAACCCTGACACAAATGTCATATTTGCCCCGGTCATACCCCAGAGAAAATGAAGTTAAGTCACTCAGTGAAATAGCACTCCTACATTCGAATACTTAGCTGAAGAACACAGTTTCACATGGCAAAGTGATAAAATGAAAAGAGACAACCTGATTTGTTTTGATAGCTAATCTTCCAAAACACAAAGGCTGGGGCTGAGGAAAAGGGGTAAATAACAGAGATCTTCAATGCTCGAAAGATCTGAGTGCTCTACAAACATTTAAAAATCATCTTAGAAGGGAAAAATAACATCCCTCTCCTGTACTCCACCCTTTGGATGACCCGCTCCACGATGGCTGCTTTTCTCGGCAGGATTTTCACATTCTCTGACTAGCAGGATTTCTTAATCACATCCTCACACGCTACTGTGTTATGAGCATGCACCTGTGATCATGGACAACGCATGTGCTTGCATCTTTAGTGGTTCTCTGGAACACACGACAATCCAGGCACTGAGGCCTTCCGTCACTCACGTCCTGGGTCACTGTGACTCATTTCACTGCCTTTCTTTGGCTTTTACCACGCTGTTCCCTCTGCCTAGAACATCCTCCCTCGCATCCTGTCCCATCTGCCAACTTCTTCAAGAAAACAAACATCATCCTTCCTGCTCTCTAGACAGTGCAGGTGCAGGCTTAGAGAGCCTGGCTCCTGGTCCCTGGCTGGTCGGCAGCCACTGCCTCTGCTTCTGGTCAGCAGGGGCTCTCATCCTTTTCCTGGGACATGTTTTGATTAGCTTGCTAATGCTTGGAACAGCTCCACATTTACATTAGGAACCCAGTGAGACTGCTGAACTTATTTTAGACTTGCTTGCCAAAAAAAGAAATTCCTTAGTAATTAAGATTAATATTAAGTTCCTTAAACAGCCTTTGGCTCATAACTGTAATCCTAACACTCAGTAGGCTGAAGCAGGAGGACTGTTGTGTGTCAGTCCATCCTGAGCTACACGGTGAATTACAGGGCAACCTGGCTACAGAGGGGGAGCCTGTCTCAAACACTAATGAAGAAGCAAGCAAGCAAGCAAATAAACCCCTTTCCCCCATGGGTATTAAGTATTGACCACAGCTTTTTGAACATCTACAAGAATTATAGACAAAAAGGTTACATCTTGTCTTTTCCTTTAAACACATTCCCCAATACTCTCAACAAAATAGAGTTTTAAATAGTCTCCATATTTCTGTTACATCAATTTTTTATTAGAATTTACACAATGAAGCTGGGCAGTGGTTGCTCATGCCTTTAATTCTGGCACTCAGGAGGCAGAGGCAGGAGGATTTCTGAGTTTGAGGCCAGCACCTGGTCTACAGAGTGAGTTCCAGGACCAGGACAGCCAGGGCTACACAGAGAAACCCTGTCCCAAAAAACCAACCCCCCAAAAAAAACCCCAAACACACACATACATACATACATACACACACACACACACACACACACACACACACACACGAGAGAGAGAGAGAGAGAGAGAGAGAGAAGAAGAGAAGAGAAGAGAAGAGAAGAGAAGAGAAGAGAAGAGAAGAGAAGAGAAGAGAAGAAAGGCATTGGTTGGATCCCCCAAATTGCAAGGGCCAAAACACTGCCCCTAGAAACTTGGACTCCGAGCCAGCTGCTTGGTTCTGACTCTGCTCGCGGATTACTGACTACCTAGCCATTTCCTAGCTGTATGATGTTGGGCGGATCCTATCACCTTTCTAAACAGCACGTTTTGTAGGGTACTGTCAGGCACATGGTAAGTATGACACAAATCTAGACTACTGTTACGTAGCAGAACTCATTAAATAATTTCAGGAGAATGTATAAAGCTAATGACGTGGATTTGATGGAGGAGCACACACTATCATCTAGGACCTAATGTCTTCCTGACACCTTGACATCTGAAGGCTGGTGTCTCTAGGAGGGGCTTCGTCAACTAGAATGCAGCAGCAAGGATACTCAGCTAAGGGTCATGGGTCACGATGCCCCATCCAAAAAAGTAGGAACAAGTTCATTTCTACACCTGGAGGTAGAATCAACTTCCTCTGAAGGAAAGGCACTTTTAAAACTAAAACTGAGTACCACAGGGAAGCCAAGACGGTGCGGCCAGGCAGGCAATCAGCAGGGGGTGGAGAGCAATGCTAACAATTCTCCAATTTTAAGCCACAGAAACTTTTATTTCCTCAGCGTTCTGCATTCAAAAGTCATATCAGGCTCAGCACTGAGGCACAAAAATTCCTTTCAGCCAAGATGAACTTCCAGCCTGACACAGCCAACAAAAAGTGCTGTTCTCAGGGAAAATACTGGGCTGAGAAGCATCTGCTTCTAATTTCTACAATGAAATCTTTGATTCCTTCATTCACGGGACTTGCACTCAATTCCATCTGACACAGGGATTGTGGTTTTGTAAATGATAACTTTGTTGTGAAATTCTCATTATTATATATAAATATATATATATTAAAACATTAACAATTTTAATGTTTTTCCTGAAATACTTTTGTCCAAAGAGAATACAAGTACAATGCCTTCAAGAAGGACTGAATGAAACATTTGAGAAGTTGCTATCTGTTTTTGGAATACCACATGTTTTCCGTATCATGAAGTAGCTCCTCACAGGAATACACATGCAAGCTGGAAACAGAGATATCCCCTGCCAAGAGTAAAACATTCGGCATTCAAAGCACTCACAGGGAAAAGGAGTGAACAGCAGCTAAAAATGAACAAATATAAATCTCAAAAATGGTGCAAAAAAAAAAATCAAACTAACAGAAAGATATGACTCAATCTCTATGACTAACAAGTTCAAAAATCGGCAAAAATAGAGAATGATTCGTTTAGGAAGACAGGACAAAACCACCAAGGAAAGTAAAGGAATGTTTAATCTCAAAACTGTATTAAGAATTTCATACAACATTTAAAATTCTTTTCTTTGTGTGCGTTTCCAATTTAGAAGGTGAAAATCAATCAGTGACTGTGGACAGCCATCCACCACACACTGGCTTTTTAAAAAGATAACCAAGCCTGCTACACTGCACAAGGGGACCCTCTGAGAACTGTGTGTAGTTTATCACATTCTAAATTATTATAAAAGATTTCACCTACAACATAATTGCTATCATGGCTTTGAAACTGAAAAATAGCCTCCAGGGCACCCCATGTTAATGAAAGCTTAGGAGACAATTTAGTGACAACATGTGTCTTCCTGTCTTGAGTTTCTAAGTACACTAAATGGAAACATTGTAACAAAGTACTACCAGAGAACTCTTCACCTCCACGGAACTTGGGAACTCCACAGGCAAAAAAAAAAAAAATCTCTGACTTGAGCAAACAACCCTGTCAGTGTGGGTTGGGCTTTTCCTTATAGGATTTTCCTTCCCTGCTTTAAAACAGCAATGGATATGAGATAATTTAAATCTCTCTGGAAAGTACAATAGTTATAAATTTAATAGAAAGTTAAGAAACATTTGGAAGCAATTAACTATGTCAAACTTGCTCAAGTGCTAATAAAATGTCTTAAAAAAAAAAAAAACCTGACAGTCATAGAATTATATGGGAAAACACAAAGCTAGAGAAAGACTTTGACATGCCAGAAATTCAACTTGTATCCCTATATATATATTAACTACGAGACTGAGATTACACTGTTATACAGACACACCCAAACATGTGGTAGTTCCACGCAGTATGGTTGCGTACATGCATACATACACACATGACCTATGCACATGTTGTCTGGGGACAGACACCCTTTTCAGTAAAAGATTAAAAGCACAATCTACAGACATCAAAGGAAAACATTCTCACAAAGCTTTCTATTGCTATGAAGTCTTGTTTTACACCCCCTTGGAGATTTTGCTTTGAATACATGAGTTGGAGACATATATAGACAGAACTGTGATTTGTGGCTTAAAAAGCACTTAAGAAAAATGATAAAAGTATTTGCTCTGTGCATGACCTATTTTTTACAGCTTCACAAAATAGTCCCCATAGCTGCTACTTTCTTTCACACAGGGAGTCTCTATCAGACACATTAAAACCATCTGCCCCAGCCCAACCTTGGTGAAAAGTCCCTAAAGTGTCATCAAATTCATGGTCTGGTCTGCTCTGTGGAGATCAAGGTGGTTTGTGTTGCTTAAGTGGCTGTTGGAAGTGGTGGGAAGCCAGGCTGTGGCCCTTCTATTGTTCCCCGAGGACACTTCACCACGAAGCTGTCTCTCTTACCCACTAGCCAGTATTTAGTTCCTTCAGCTTCTGGAAGGTAACTAACAAAATCTAACATGTCCACCAGCTGGAATGTTAATTCTGAGCAGAGCAGTGCTTACCTGTGGGGGAGCATTCTGAACGGCTCCCCCCAGTGCCCATTCCCAGGTCTTATTTCTCTAACTTTTCTCACTGGGGTTTCAAAATAAGATGCAAATCGAGGGCAACGTAATTCTTCTTCTACGGGGATGGAAACAGAGCCACGTGCTGTGCCTCTGCGCCCCACAGTATGTGAGCAACAGAGTCAGGAGCAGCCTCGCGCAGTCACCTTGCTCTGACCCACCTGTCACTGGAGTCCTGGTTGTGTTAGGTGCATCTCCCTCCCCCTCCACACAGCACATTCCTTCTTATGGTAATCACCGGCTGATGCTGTGAGACACAGTCTAGTTCTTAAAGGGTGTGGAGGAAGGAAATCAGAATCACACCTTACCCTACACTAACATGGTTAATCCTCCATGAAAAATGGAACCATATGCCTCAACCTTGAAGGTTACAGTTTTAAAAAGTCCAAGCCAAACAAAACCAGAAACTACCCCACCTTAGCTCTGTACTTTTTTCATAAGTCTGTGACCACACCGGAAAGGCAACTATTCCTGAGACGAGCAAGGGCCTTTCAGCCTGGGCGAACTGGCTAGGTGGCTGGTCTGTGGCCAGCTGTCACTCACAGCAGCACCAATGCCCATCACCAGCGGTGCAGTCCCACCCTCTATCAACTCCATCAATCCTAACCGGGACACGCCTGGCTCTTGCCTGTAGCCTCAGAGCCATTTCATCTGAGGCAGAAGCAAAGCCATTCAAATGCTTTAAGTGAAAGCATGCCTCTTGCCAGCACAGTGGCGCACACCTCTAGTCCCAGCACCCGAGAATCAAAGGCAGGCGGGCCTTTGTGAGTTTGCAGTCAGCCCTATCTACACAATTAGTTCTACGCCGGCCAGATGTATATAGAGACCCAGTCTCAAAAGACCCAAAAATAAAAAAAGTACTCGATCCAGTGAGCTGGCTCAGCGGATAAAAGAGCTTCACGCACAAACCTGAGTTCAATCCTAGCATCCCAGAGTGGAAGGAGAGAACCCACTCCTGAGGCCTACTCCCACTCTGACCACTACACACACACACACACACACACACACAGACAGCACAAATAATTTTTTTTTTTAAAAAATTAAAAAGGAAATAAGGCCAGGCAGTGGTGGCACACACACCTTTAGTCCCAGTACTTGGGAGGCAGAAGCAGGCAGATCTCTGTGAGTTCCAGGCCAGCCAGGACTACATGGAGAAAGTCTGCTTCAAGTGAGGAGAACGAATGAATAGGTGTTTAGACTAGGGATATAGCTCAGAGGCAAAACTCCTGGTTAGGGTGTATGCTAGGACGCAGGTTCAAAGGCCAGCACCTTGGGATGAGGAATGAGTTAAGAAACCATATTACCTGTAATGGTGAGCTTTCTACTATGGCGAGCTGGGTGAAAATTCTTTCTCACATATAACAGTTTGAAAATGTTATCTGAGCCGGGCGTTGGTGGCGCACGCCTTTAATCCCAGCACTTGGGAGGCAGAGGCAGGCGGATTTCTGAGTTCGAGGCCAGCCTGGTCTTCAGAGTGAGCTCCAGGACAGCCAGGACTACACAGAGAAACCCTGTCTTGAAAAACCAAAAAAAAAAAAAAAAAAAAAGAAAATGTTATCTGGTGTCATTTCACCTTCGATACAGGTCTCAGTACCACACAATCCTCTGACAAGCCACTCACTCAAAAGGCATCGTCCAATTGAACACAATCTACCTAAGGGTTTGGGAATGATTTCTCCTGAGGGTAAAGGCTGGCAGCTTCCCAAGCTACCAGTGCACAGAAACTAGAAAAGATACCTGGGCTCCAGGTTATCAGCGTGAGTGACAACCCGTTGGCCGCAGCCCCTCCTTTCAGCCTCACCATGGCGACTGTGTGGTACCCAGGGCGGCCTGTAAGCAGATTTCCATTAGCAGATGAACCCTTGCTGGGACTGTGCCTCAGTCAGCCCAGGAGAAAACGATGCACGGAACATCTCTGAATACTCGGCCCTCCACATTGTCACGAGTATTCCTTCTAGTCTGAGGAGTTTCAAAGATTTAAAACAAAAAACCAAAACCCCCACCATATCTAGGAATTTCTAGTTCTTGCAGATTTCTGTCTTACTGAGATGAGAGTTGAGATCGGAGTTGGAGTGGCAGAGGTAGCTGGGCTTGGGCCGCACAAAACACCAAAGAGGATGTAGAGGCACAAAGTGGGGGCTAAAGATTTGGAGTGGGGGACATGCTGGAAATCACTGGCCAAGTACTGACTGGTGCCGGGGGGTGGGGGGTGGGGGGGGTAGAAAAGGAAAAACCTCCTACAAAGCCAGAGACAGAATCTACCCCAGAGAGCAATCGGCTAGATAACCCCGAGTCTATGGCCCTGCGCTAGTCACTAGAGAAGAGAAAAGCCCTCTAACAGCGTGGAGACAGGGGGCTTACTCTGAAGGCCCTCCCCACAGCAAGCATCTGAAATAGCCGTGGTTTGAGCTTCATAGGAATCTTCAGAGGACTAAACGGCAGCTCACATGCTAGAAGAGAGGCTGAACTCAAGATCTGGAAACTGGGGCAGCCACACAGACAATTGAAGCTGATAGATTCAATAACATAGCTGACATGTTCAGATGTCTCAAAAGACACAAACCCCCAGAGCTCACTGAGAAACAGGCTACCATAACAGATACACCGCTCTCTATCACACAGACCAAAGTTCTAGGAAAGTTTGACAAAGAAAACGCCAAGTTCAGATGCTGTTCTTCCAACTATCATCAATATTTAAAGAGAAAAAAAAATGCCAGTTCAATACAAAATTTTCAGGAAATTAAAGAGAATCATTTCTCAATTATTTTTATGAGGCCAGCATTTCCCAAAACCTTATAAGAAAGACAAACAAAATGACCAATATCTTTCATGAACATACTTAACAAAAACCCTTAACAAAACTTGGTGTATTGAATCCAGCAAGATATAAAGGGCAGAGATGAAGTCGGGCGGTGGTGGCGCATGCCTTTAATCCCAGCACTTGGGAGGCAGAGGCAGTCAGGTCACTGAGTTTGAGCCTAGCCTGGTCTACAGAGCAAGTTCCAGGATAGCCAGAGATATACAGAAAAACCCTGTCTCAAAAATAATAATAATAAAAAAACCCACCCTCACCCCCAAAACAAACTTTACCTACTCTAAGCCTATAAAATAGTGAATAGTCTATGTCAATGTCAAGTTCCTGGTTTTGAAAGCATATATTGTTATGAGATTTATTTTTTTTCCTCCAAGTGGAGAGGCTATCAAAGGGTTCCAAAATGGAACTACTATTTTTGAAATTTATTGTGGTTCTCAAATAATTTAAAAATAAGTTTTAAACCCCTGCAGTGTTTTTTTAAAATTATTTTCTATCTTCGTGTTTTTTTCCTTTACAAAAATTAACAAATGGATCCAAAATTAGCGAAAATAAAATTGAAAACAACAAAGTAGGTCTTACTATCTTATTCATAGAATTGTTATGAAAGATACAATAGCCAAAGCAGTATAACATGGGCCTAAGGACAGGTATATAGGTCAATGGAACTGCACAAAACTAGAAATATTCCACAGAACAGAATAAAGAGTGCAGAGCTAAAACCTGTAAAAAGTTATCTAACTTTTGACAAAAGGGCTCAAGTAATTTAACAGGGAATACATTTTTATCAACAGTATTGAAACTACATGAAAAAAAATTATCATTGTCCTTATACAGAAGCTAACTTCTGATGAGTTGTAGATCCAACCTTAAAAAAGATAAATTCCTGGAACTTATAGGAAATGTTTGGATCTTTGTGACATTCTTAGGACACCCCAAAACAAGAATATTAAAACCAAAACAACAACAAAACCTTCACAAACTTTGTCTTTTGAAAGTTACCTTAAAGATAAATCTTCAAACTGGAAAAAAAATTAAACATCTGCTTCAGAACAAGCCTAAAAAACATAACACAGATAGCTCTTGTAACTAAACAAAACTGACAGCTTTCAAAAAAAAAATGGCCAATAAATGTGAATAGCTATTGCAGCTAAGAATATGTGAGAAGGACAAACACATGCTTGAGATGATGGTCATCATCATTAGTCACTGGGAAGACCAATAAAAGCTATGGAAGTCACCTTACATACGCATAGAACCGAGAAGACCAACAGTACCAAGACTCAGCGAGAACTTGGAGCAAGAACTCCTGGTCATTGCTGATAGGACATGAAATGGCACAAGGCACTTTACAAAAACAATTAGAATTTCAATTAAGTTAAAAACAGTTTCTATTAAGGTTACATATCTGTATAACATGCAACTAAGACAGGAAAAGAATGTGGATATTTATGGTAACTTTATCATGGCTCCAAAACGAGACAATGCAAACATCCTTCATCAGCAGGGGAATGAATGAGCCAATGGTGACAGCTGAATTCTTCTAAGAAGGAAAAGGAACAAATTCAAAGCATTAAGAACTTTATCTTTAAAAAAAATAAGTCACTCGTGAACATATTCACCAAAATTCTTGATATCCCTCAAAAACACTACACTAAAGAAACCATGTATTAAAGCAAGGTGAAAGAAGGAATGGGGGGGGGGCGTAGTTAAAACAGGGTCACAGTAAACATTTGGTCCTGACAAAGATATTCTATATTTTAGTTGTTTTCTTGTTTACATGAGCAAGTACATTTGTCAAAACTCAATTGTCCACTTAAAATTTGTAAACATTATTTTTCATGCATGCAATTTGTCATAGGAAAGTTAAAATGTTTAAAAGTGAATCTATATATACCCTAGTGTTTATATGTTAAGTAGCAGTTATTAACTCAAACCTCTTGTTATATGTGAAATGTAGGACAGTGTAAAATTGGCTCAACTGGTAAACCCAGGGCTTTATCTTAAATCCTGAGCTTTAAACTCAATTTAAGAACTGAAATGTAGGAAGTTATGGTGATTTTGTAAGACAAAAAAAAAAAAAAAGAAATCCTATCATCTTTACATGATCTATGTGGGGTGAGCTCTGACAGGAAAGACCCCAAGAGTTCATCTCAGGACTGCTTCTTACAGTTGATATGCCTTTCTTGTCACTATTACATAGTGTAAGGATTCCTGGGCATTAGTCCACCCTATTGAGCAGACTTCCTACAGATCAACATAAAGATGAACTTTCATGAATTAATACTGTTTAGATGAATTAATAATTTTACAGAAATTCCTGATCTGATTCAAATAATCTTAGGAAGAAAGTTTTGAGAGATGGTTTTAGTGGTTTTGCTAGAAAGATGTAATAAAGTTAGAATCAAGAATAGAATGTGCCCACTCCTCATAATAATAAGTAAAGGTTGCATAATAAGAAATACAGTGAGCTTTCATAAAATAGGATTGGGACAATTTGTGTTTAAGGAAAAACATTTAGGTCTAAGGATGAAACCACAGGTGTGTACTATAAGGCAAGGCCATGCAAAAACTGTTGCTTTGAACTTATAATGAGCTTACAGAAAGAAACGCTGCTTTGAATTTGTTATTGATACCTTTCTGCAACTCCCCTTTTATGGGACATTTTATCTATGAGGTAATTCTTACACAGAGATCTTTTTGTCTAAAGGCTAAAAAAGGCTGAATGCAATAAAGAAAGGTGGTGAAGCCATTTTCCACTTCACCCAGTGTGTGTGTGTGTGTGTGTGTGTGTGTGTGTGTGTGTGTTCTCTGTGTGAGTGACTTCTTTCCTTTCTTTTCTCTTTGGTTAAAAAAGAGTTAACAAGCTCCAAGCCTTTTGCCTGGCCAGCAAGAGGCTTCTGGCTGACTCTGACTCCCAGGGAAAGGAACATTAGCAATAAATCCTTTTTGTAATTTCCCAGTGTTTATTTAAGTATTAAGAGTCAAGTTTTTTTTAGTGCTTATTGAAGCACAGAACAGTAACAAAAAAAAATTATCTTTTATCTATTCAGAATTCTTGCAGAGTTAAGTTTCCCCAATGCTTATTTAAGCACAAAGAGTTAAGTTCCTCCTGCACTTTATGCATAAAGAGTTAAAGAAGCCAGCAGTTGCAGCCACAGAATAAGCAAGAGAGTGTTAAGTTTCCAGACGCCATTAGCTTCCACCCCCCAGTATAGTTAGAGAAAGTTACAAGGTCTGAGATTATCAGTCTTTTGGCTTTTGTCCAACACTGGGTTCCACTTCAGCCCAGAACCCCAAAAGGCAGGACACCAGAAGCTTCAAAAAACAAAAGACTCAAAGTTAGCACTGAGCAAGCATTCTGAATAGGTAAGAGATAATTTCTTGTCAAACAAAAAGGGGAGAGGAGTTGTTTGTAGTACTGTGTAAGCTTGCTGCCCTTTGCTTTCTGGTGGACCTGTGCTAAGCTCATCTCTGAATTTCAACAAAATCTCTGGTTCACAAACCAATGCTGAGCAAAGTAACCCATGTTTTCATTCTCAAAGTGATCTGTGAGGAAATGTCCCATAGAAGGTATGTGGCAGAAATACTTCCACAGAACTGCAGTTAAATTATCCCAAGGGCTTCAGAGACTTCTGCATTCCAGTTTTTATGAAGTTGTAAAGAGTAGATCAAGTTCCTGAACTTAAAGTCTAATCCTTAAATGTATAATCATCTCAAAACACTTTTCATTTTAGATTCCTTTTTTAGTCAGTTCAGTAAAGTAACAAGGTAACAGCCGCATTCAACACAGGATCCACAGTGTAAAATTTTACACAGGACTTTGCCTTTTGTGGTTAAAGGTCAATGATCTGGAGTTCTGTGTCAACTTGAAGCCATCGTGAAAAGCAGAAAATGTGTGAAAAAGTAGACCTCAGTTATTCTGAAATAAAACTCTCTGGCAAAATCAGCATGAGAGAAAGAAAATAAGTTGCTAGTATCTGGCAGAAACTAAAATTGACTTTTTTAAGGTACCAAGAGGACTTGGGAGGTTGAGGCAGGATTGTGGCTAGACAGAAGCTAGCTCTAAGTAGAGTAGTGCTTTCAGGCCAGCCAAGGCTATGCAGTGAGAACCTACCTCAAAATAAGTAAGTAAATAAGTAAATAAGTGTGTGTGTGTGTGTGTGTGTGTGTGTGTGTGTGTAGGTAGGAATAAAAGTATTGTGCCCATTTTTCAAATACTGTGATTATTTTATCAAACACAGTAAACAGTGGTAGGACAGCCCAGTCCTTAAAGAGCACTGAGCTTGCTGTTGACACGGACTGCACAAGATACAGGTGTCCAGTCATTTCACCCCTTGAAGGTTTTGTTTTATAGCTGTTTTGTTTATTTGTTTAACTAGAAGTCTTCAGTCTCAGTCCTCAGATTCTTTAGAAAATTTAGGCATTAGATATCTCTCTTGCTCCTAAGGAGCTGTCTTTTGCTTCCAGGTCAATTTCCAGGCTCCCAGCTTTGTGAGCTCTCTGTGACCCACGCTGGGGTGGATTTAGGTGATGCAGCTGTCTTTGAGACATTTCTGCTCCTGTAAGTAACCCCTCTCCCATATTCCGATGAGTAACCCCTCCCCCACATTCCTGTAAGTAACCCCTCCCCAGTATTCCTATGAGTAACCCTTCCCCCATATTCCTGTAAGTAACCCCTCCTCCATATTCCTGTGAATAACCCCCACCCATATTCCTGTAAGTAACCCCTCCCCCGTGTTCCTATGAGTAACCCTTCCCCCATATTCCTGTAAGTAACCCCTCCCCCATACTCCTTTGAGTAACCCCTCACCCATACTCCTGTGAGTAACCCCCATAAAATCCAACGGCTCACCAAGCCGAGCTTTGGTGGTATTGGTACTTTGGTCTGTCGTGGGTTCTAAGGAGACATGTGTTGCATCTCCCCAGGAAAAGTTTTGTCACACAATGTCCCCAACCTCAGACATTGCAAGACACCTGATCTTACCATGAGAAATCAGATAATTTCTCTTGTTAGCCTCTATTGGTAGTCATAAACACTCAGCCTCTACTTAGGGTCTTTTGAATATTTAAGGAACAAATTTTCTATTTTTTTCCCCAATGGAAATATTAAGAGCTGAATATGTATTCCTGACACAGATTTTACTCAGATGTCAGACTTAGGATAGAACACACTCCCTGTAGTTGTTTGTTCCACTTATGGGTCAGTAGGTCACAAGGTGATTTGCTAAAAGTATAAACCCAAATGCTAGTTGAAAGACCTCACCCTGCTCAGAAGGAATAAAGTCCCAGTGACACTGCTGGACACGGGGCAAGACCTAGCTGTGTTCCAGGTGGCAGGTAAGGAGTCATGGAGAGGGCAGGTGGCAGGTAAGGAGTCAGGGAGAGGGCAGGATCTATCTGCTGTCAAGATGCTTGCCGCCTACCTGCAAAGCCACAGAGACCGCCCAACAGTAGCACTGTGCAACACCAAAAACCACACACAGGAGTCCCCACCACACCATTTCACCAGGACTGGGGTGCCCCAAAACGCAGCTTGGCCTGCCCCAAGGCAGCACTTCTGAGCTCTCAAACAAAATTTCACAGCCCTTCCAATTTCTCAGGCAGTTTAAAATGTTATTTCACTGTCAATTCAACAAAAAAATAGATTATAGGTTGTGATGGTCTATATATGCTTGGCTCAGGGAGTGGCACAATTAAGAGGTGTGGCCTTGTTGGAGTAGGTGTGGCCTTGTTGGAGAAGGTGTGTGTGTCCCTGAGGGTGTGTGGGCTTTATGACCCTCATCCTAGCTGCCTTTAGAACAAGAGGTGGAACTCTCAGCTCCTCCAGTTCCATGTCTGCCTGGACGCTGCCATACTCCTCCTGGCTTGATAATGGACTGAACCTCAGAACCTGTAAGCCAGCTCCAATTAAATGCTGTCCTTATAAGAGTTGCTTTGGTCATGGTGTCTGTTCACAGCAGTAAAACCCTAACTAAGCATACATTAAAATGTATTAATTTAGATCTCTCTCTGTACCATTCTGATTCTCAGGCTCCGAACACCATACTTCTCAGGAAGCAGTATAAGAACACACAGGCTATTAATAAAGAGGATTTTCTACTCTGTCTTGGGTCATTTTCATTAGCTTTCTGGACCAGGATCTACTCTGACTTCATGGAAATTTCTCTCTTAATGTTTCTCTAGGCACCTGTAAAAGCAAATAATTCAGTGAGTTACAAATCATCTAAATATCCTTTTTCTGATGTCTAAAATGGAAGTAGGTTCAGAAAAATGAACTCTTGTGATCAGAAAGGCTTTATTTAAATGTATTTAATTAGAACTTACTGTAAATTTGAGGCACTAGACATTTGTATGTGGGGGAACTGTTCCTTAATTTGATTTTTGAAAAACATATTTTTTAATGTTACATTTGAAAATCTTGGGTTTGTATGAAGTAGCACTCCTCAAAATATATCATTTAAAAAAAAAAGAAAACTCCTTCTATGAGTAACTTGAATTCCTTAACAAAGATGTCAAACTGCCCCCCTGAAGTTGACTTTAACTTACTATGAAAAAAATTAACTTTAACACTACATTCACATAGGTTTGGTTAAGCAGAGAATTCTCTTTTCTTTGGAAGAAAATCATGAGCCATTTCCGGTTGTGGTGAAGGAACAAGCAAACGCAGAGATGGTTGTGCACCCTCCCTCCCCACACGTCAGACTTCACAGCTGGTTCCTCCCCATGGGTCTCAGCATGTCCCAAAGAAATCAGATGGGAAAATACTGGCACTCTTCAGTCATGAGCTTGGACTCATTAAATAAAGGTGCCACCCATGTCTCACGGGGGAGGGGCGCTCACTTATCTTTATTTCTCTTATCTCAGAAAGAATAGTCCTTATAGTCAATGTCTTTGAAATAATAAATTCATAAAAATAAGTTACTTTGCAAATTAGCTAGCTTTCCTTTTGTCTTTCATTCAATTTTCTTTCTTTCTTTCTTTCTTTCTTTCTTTCTTTCTTTCTTTCTTTTTTTGAGACAGGGTTTCTCTGTGTAGCCCTGGCTGTCCTGGAACTCAGTCTGTAGACCAGGCTGGCCTCGAACTCAGAAATCCGCCTGCCTCTGCCTCCCAAGTGCTGGGATTACAGGCGTGCGCCACCACGCCCGGCTCACTCAATTTTCAAATCAGATTGAATCACCAAACAAATTCTGGAGTCATAAAGGATTATTAACATTGCTGCAATGACAATAGTCAAAGAAATCTCTTTGGAAATTAAGTTTTTCCTTTTTTTAAACATTCAAACTCCGCCCCCTGGGTTTGACAGTTACAGAAATTACATCTTCATTAATTTTCTCCCAAAGTCTATGTTTTTACACTTTGGTTATTTTAAAATCTGCTGTTGGGGAACAGAAAGGAAGGAGGAGGTGGAGGAGTTCAGAAACTGGTCACTGTGGCACCCCTACTTCTGTCCCTCACAGACACTCAGGGAATGCCCTCTAAGAGCTCACTGTGTACTTTTTTTCCTTTACTGTTTTATTTTGAGGATGACAGGTGTGTGTGTGTGTGTGTGTGTGTGGTGTTTCTCTGTGTAGCCCTGGCTGTCCTGAGACTCACTATGTAGACTAGGCTGGCCTGGAACTCAGACCCTCCTGCCTCTGCCTCCAGGTGCTGGGGTTAATGGTGTTCACCAGTAGGTAGACTGATGACTTGTGAGTTCAAGGTTAACCTGGCATGCATAGTGAATTCTAGGCTAGCCAAGAAGTGAGACCCTGTCTTTAAAAAAACAAAAACAAAAGCAAAATCCAGAGGCAGAGGCAGGTGGATCTTTGAGTCTGTGAAAAGCCTGGTCTACAGGGAGTGTTTTAGGACTGCCAGGGCTACACAGAGAAACTCTGTCTTGAAAACCAAATAAGCTGGGCAGTGGTGGAGCATGCCTTTAATCACTTGAGAGGCAGAGGCAGGCAGACTTCTGAGTTCGAGGCCAGCCTTGTCTACAGAGTGAGTTCCAGGGCAGCCAGGGCTACACAGAGAAACCCTGTCGTGAAAAACCAAACCAAACCAAACCAAACTAAACCAAAACAAAACTAACTAATTAAATAATCAGTCAATCTTATCCTTCTTGCTAGAATGTAAGATTTTTAGGAGTAGGCACCATAATGTACACATTATTTGTCAAATGGATGAGACTTGCGACATTTCATTATTAAGATGAGGCAGAGCCCCCCCCTCCAAACTTTAAGCAGTGCGACTCGTTTGTCTGGAGACAACATACTCTGACACAGTAGGACAGAACATCGACGGTAACTGAAGGATCAATGAATGGACTCCCAGCAGATTATGCAGAGGGTATGGCAAAGGACAGGGAATAATATATCTAGAAAGTACAATTGGAGGGAGATTTCACAGAAGACTGTTTTTTAGTTCTATGCCATCAGTGTAATTATAGAGTACTATGTACCAGGAATGAAATCAAAACAGCTAATCCAGTAAATCTAAAATAAACTTTCTTGGTACTAGCAAATCATATGGTCTTTGCTTTCAAGAAATGAATGGGGGCTGGGGTAGGCGGGGTTACACGTGGGAAGATGAGCGTATGGAGTGGCAGGTGCCGGGTGGGTTTCAGCTGTGAGGAGCAGCAGCAGAGCCCAGAGGAGAAGCCGCGTGGTGTGAATGTGTCAGGCGGGATGATGGGAAGAGAGGAAGTGGCGTGGTGTGAATGTGTCAGGCGGGATGATGGGAAGGCTATTTAATTAGACCTCTGACGCTCTGAAATGACACTGGCAAGAAGTACCTAGTTAAGACCCATGCCCAGCAGACGCGTGGCTTCATAGATGAACAGGCTACAGTGGAAAGCAGCCCAAATCCAGCTCGTGTGGACACCGGCTCTCCAATGGGCCCTGTGGGGCCTGCCATACAAAGAAGGAAACTCTTGCGCCTCTGCCAACAGGTCACTGCCAGGATTTCTGACTTTTCAAGGGGAGGCATAAAATATAACTTTTTTTTTTTGATTTGTTTTTTTTCAAGACAGGGTTTCTCTGTATAGCTCTGGCTGTCCTGAAACTCACTCTGTAGACCAGGCTGGCCTCGAACTCAGAAATCCGCCTGCTTCTGCCTCCCAGAGTGCTGGGATTACAGGCGTGCGTCACCACCGCCCGGCTAAAATATAACCTTTTTTTTTTTTTTTCGAGACAGGCTTTCTCTGTGTAGCCCTGGCTGTCATCGAACTCAGAGATCCGCCTGCCTCTGCCTCCCAAGTGCTGGGATTAAAGGCATGCGCTTTTAACCACTGCCCGGTTAAAATATAACTTTTTAAAAAATGTCAAATTTCGGCCGGGCGTGGTGGCACACGCCTGTAATCCCAGCACTTGGGAGGCAGAAGCAGGCAGATTTCTGAGTTCGAGGCCAGCCTGGTCTACAGAGTGAGTTCCAGGACAGTCAGGGCTACACAGAGAAACCCTGTCTCAAAAAAAAAAAAAAAAAAAAAAAAAAAGTCAAATTTCCCACATTTTAGATGTTGGCAAATAAGTGTTAAAAGCTAAATTACGTCTACAGCCAATCTTGCTGGTGGGCAGCAAGCATGCAGCTTTGGTTTGGCATAAAAAAATCCCATGGTAGGAAATCTGAATAGCATCCTCCAGTCCCCGACAGGAGAGACCTAACACGGATTTTGAAATCTGCTTAGAGTTAGGCACACTGCAGCACCCACCATGGAAAATACTGCACCGCAGGATTATTCCGCACTAGCCTTGTGTGTTCTCTGTTATGAGTCAATTATGACCATTTCACTAACTGCAGAGTGACTTGTAAGCTTCAGCTGAAAAAACATGCAAGATGGTAATAAAAAAAAAAGTGTTGACCGAGCAGAAGCTAAGAGAATGTTGACATTAGATGCCTACACCACAGTCCACTAGAAACAGGCTATAATCAGCGGCACTCCCACTGTTCAAAAAAACATGCCATCACCCACTGCCAACGAAAAGTCTTCGCCCTTTCTAGCATTTCTCTACGCACTGCCAATGAAAAGTCTTCGCCCTTTCTAGCATTTCTCTACGATTAGTGACTTTCTAAAGAATCTTTTATTACCATACAATATTCAAATATGTGTAACCAAGTCTTAACTCTCCCAATCATGCTTAAGCTATTTGTTTGTTTGTTTTGTTTTTCTGAGACAGGGTTTCTCTGTATAGCCCTGGCTGTCCTGGAACTCACTCTGTAGACCAGGCTGGCCTCAAACTCAGAAATCTGCCTGCCTCTGCCTCCCAAGTGCTGGGATTACAGGCGTGCACCACCACCGCCCGGCACGCTTAAGCTTTTAATGTGCCAAAAACAATCCTTGCGCATTCAAAGTCTATGTATTAGTATTTAATAAGCTTAGAGAAAGAAAAGACAATTAGTATCAGAGACGAGATTATTCACTTTGATGACAGTATTACATAAAATTAGCATTATAATTCAAAGATAATTCCAGGAAGGGAAAATTCTTGGTGTCCAATTATGACATAAAATACAGAATTATTAAAATTGCTTAATCACATGTTTAGAAATAAGAATCACCATGAAAACCATTAGCAAAGTATAGAATAAACACAACAGAGAAGTTTATTATTTGTCTTGACTCTTGAGAACCCATACCCCTAATCCACTCTGTGAATGAGGACTTCCAGGCTGGAGGGTCCTACGCACAACCTGGATACCTCAAACCTACCACCCACCTCAGAAAATGCCACCCGAAAGCACACAGCTCTTTTTTCCATAAAAGAACTCATATATTGAATTCAAGAACAGACTGTTGGACAGATAAAACAGTGTTATGTAAAGTGCCTTCTGCATAGGCTTTAGCCAAAGACATTCAACTTTCAACTTCAAAACTGCATCAGAATGGTTTTCCTATTTCAATAAGTAGACTACGTACAATCTGCAAACCAGACAATTATTAACAATATCTAAGAGGGGAGCACTGAAGCCTTCATGACTTCCAACAATCCCATTTCTGAAATCCTATCCCATATTAAAATATATACATAACCAATATTAAGTGTTGTATAAGCCACAGAATTACAAACAATAGTTATCTTGTGTAAAGTTTTTTCTTGAGACCCTCTCCAGCTGGGTTTTCGTCCATGCCCCTGTTATTACCACAGCTTCTGCCTTGGTCTAGAATGTCTTCAAGAGTCCAAAGAATGACTCTCCAACCTTACCCCACTTGACCTCAGAGCAGTGTCTGGCACCCCTCTCTCTCTCTTTCTCCCTCCTTCCCTCCCTCTTCTTGAAGACATTTTCTTTACTTGACTTCAGAGCATTCCCAGCTATCCTTCCCATAGCTTGTTCTAAATCCAAATCTGTTGATAAAGCGTCCCAACACTGACCCTGCACATCACTCCAGACAGAAAAACAACTCAGCTCCTCTGCCCACGGTGTGCTCAATGGCGTTAGTCACAATATCAATACTCAGTGAAGGACCCACTCCCTTGGAAAGATGTGTGTAAGTTCTTTGGCTTAATGCCTTTTAATGCTATCTTGGACTATTTCTTTTCTTCTCTACCCCCTATAAATACTTATCTGCCCCAAGGCTTGGGCCACGGGTCTTTCTCTGTCTACACAAGTAATCTGATCTACATCCTGTCCGCAAGTGCCAAACCATGAACCCTCCCCCTGGACCCCAGACCCACACACAGCCAACCACTTCTTCAGCTTCTCCACTGACACTACTCAGAACAGCTTCCGGGAATCCTGCCCACCTCAGGCACTGGCACAGTGAAGCAAAAGGCTTTGGTGTTGCTGGGCAGTGGTGGCTCACGCCTTTAATCCCAGCACTTGGGAGGCAGAGGCAGGCGGATTTCTGAGTTCGAGGCCAACCTGGTCTACAGAGTGAGTTCCAGGACGGCCAGGGCTACACAGAGAAACCCTGTCTCGAAAAAACCAAAAAAAAAAAAAAAAAAAAAAAAAAGGCTTTGGTGTGACCCTGACTGCCTGATCTCAGGGCCTAGATGGTCAGACCACTACGGTCTCTTAGAGCTGTCTTGCCGGTTTCTCCCCAGGTGGATTACTGACAAGGGCTGCTAACTGGCACCCTGTTTCTACCTCTGACGACTCCTGCATCCTCCGCCCCCTCCAGCTAGCGCTCCTCTCTGCTCAAAACACTCACAGCTACCTTACTTCACTCAAGAGTAAAAACCAGCGCCGTCCTAAAGGCCCGGGCAGGCCCTGCCTGGTGAGTCACGACCTCCCTGACTTCCTCCACTCTTGCACATGGTTCCCAGACACGTTCCACCTGAGCCTGCAGGCCCCCACCCCCTGCTGGAATGCTTTGTTCAGACCTTCTGCGTGGTTCTCACCAACTTCTGCTCCTTCAGCTCACCGTTTCAATCTTTCTAAATTACACTGTGGATAATCTGAGGGGTTTCGTTGTTGTTGTTGTTTACTGCAGGGTAAAAAACTGATCTATAATAAAATCATGTTTCAGACTTTGGCTTTCGGTGTTTCTTGGGCTAGCGATATTCAGGACAACTGTCCTGATACTGAGCAGGGCAAATGACCACAAGACCCCTCTCCCACTCTCCCCAGCACTGTGCTGTTCAGTCAGTCCGTCAGGGGCATTTGAGCAAACTCAGCTCCCAGCACTACCAACTCACTGTGAACTCATTCGACATAAGCCCAACAACAGTGTCTGTACCTCTGGCGGGAATGTCCCCATCTCCCTGGGCCAGCGTTTCTCCTTCTGTTTCATACCCACGACCTTCTATCACATAAAATGTACTCTACTTACTGTTCATCTCTTGATACCAAACATGAAGGTAGGGCTTTTTTCTCTAGTCTGCTCACTTACGTATCTCTGGGGCCTATAACACAACCTGGCATAGGCTGGCTGCACTTTACATTAAACAAACAACTGAATCTAAGCATTCTGCCACTTTAACTCAGTTTCCTTCTAATGCTTGAGGCTTTTCCCACACCTCCAGGAAGTTCCTGGAGATGGAGTTCCGACTGGCTTCCTACCCGCCACTGGCTCAGCACCTAGAGCTGGGGACAGATGCTGTTCGCTTCGCCAGCACTGCTGGTTACCTGATAACTGAGGCTCAATTTATCACGTACCCAGAAACATCTAATCCCTTTCTCTGCGCATGCATTTCACTACCCAGCCACTCCTTGGCGCAGTTCTGAACACTTCATAAAGCCTGCTGGGCTTAGTGTACACTTTTGAAGTGTTCAGTTTACTGAAGTCTGAGGTTTCCAGAGTGCAGAGGTAGGAACTGGTTGTGTGAGGTAGCACCCCTCACCCCCAAGGAACAGATGAGAAAGATACAGCACGAGTCTCGCTGGCCTATAGCTGAGCTTGTAATTATGTTGTTTAGATGTAAATGTATCTTCCCAATGTGCTTAAGTTAAGTTCCTTTTGGCTTAAATGTTCCCTCTGAAACTTTCAGACTATTAATTTCCTCCGAATGAATGGCTTTAAAAATCTTAAACTTTGGGCCCAATAACAGAAAGTCATTAAGGGTTTGACTCACAGTACATAAACTGGGGGTGTGTGCATGCATGTGTACGTATTAAACAACTGCTCATCCCAGTAATGGGGCTTTCTTTAAAAGGGCTCATGGGAAATTCTGCAGGGTGTATGAGCAGAAACAGGGTCCTCTTCCACTCTTAAATTTGAAAGTATTTTACCCAATATTAATGACCATAAAGAGAATATTTTTAATATGCGGATTTGCTGTTTTATATTTGTAAAGGAAAACCCAATTAGTGGGGAGGTGGGGGGACTTCTTTCCATCAATTAGTGATCAGTGGGAAAGGCCAGATGCTCCTGCAGCACAAACCGCCCAATATTTGGACAGAACTCACTAGGTTTTGTTGCCTGCCTTCCCTGAGAAGAAAATCTGATGAACTAGCAGTCAACAAAAGCGACCTCTAAAAAGCCTATGCGTACTTTCCTCTTGATAACAGCTAAAACCACTTGATGGCTTTCTGCATGTCAAAAACCAGGCTGGTTGTCTTGCATGTACCATTTCATCTAACAATCATGAGGACCTTGTGGGGCAGGTAATCTTCCTATCAGCCATCGTTTTACAGACAAGAAGGAAATGCAAAGCGCAGATAATTTCTCAGTTACCCAATGGAGAACAGCAGTGTGGATTCCAGGGAGTGACTTTGAAGCTACCCAGTGGAATCTGGGTCAGCATACTGGAGGTACACAGTCATGACGACAGACTGCTGTGCAGTCAGCCTGGGGCCTACCAGCAAATGAGTGAATGAAAAAATTTGGTCTACCCCCAAAACCCCTCTGTATGTGTGTGTGTGTGTGTGTGTGTGTGTTTGTGTGTGTGTGTGTGTGTGTGTGTGTTTATCTAATCATAAAGTAAATCATTTGCAAGGAAATGGCAGGAATTTGGACATTATTAAATGAGATTAAACCAAAGCAGAAAGACAATACGTGGTCCCTAGATTTCATATACATATATGAAATTCATATGTGAGTGTCTGCGACATAAAAAGGGAAGCAATAATAGCTGGATAAAGGAAGGGCATGAGGGGAGGGGTAAACATAGCCAAGTCACATGACACACTCGAGTGGAAACATCTTTTGAAACCTATCACTGTGTAAAATGAATACATGCTAACTTAAAAAAAAAAATCCTCATCAGCCGGCCAGTGGTGACACACACCTTTATAATTCCAGCATTCAGTGGGCAGAGGCAGATGGATCTTTGAGGCCAGACTCGTCTACAGAGGGAGTTCCAGGACAGCCAGGCTTGTACAGAGAAATCCTGTCTTGGAAAACAAACAAACGAACCCCCTTATCTTACCATCTCACCTTTTATACACTCCTCAAACTATCATGGCCCTTCCTCTTGTGACTTTACTGGACATATGTCAGGGCTATAGATCTTTGGTCAGTATATCTGAACATTTCCAAGATTATACATGATTTAATTTTGCTGTTGAAAGTAGTACCTCATTTCAACAGGGCTGATGATGACATACTCTCATTTAAAATTTCTGTAATTTATCATCCACTACCTCCTTTTTTTTTTTTTTTTTTTTTTTTTGGTTTTTCAGACTGGAACTCACTCTGTAAACCAGGCTGGCCTCGAACTCAGAAATCCGCCTGCCTCTGCCTCCCAAGTGCTGGGATTACAGGTGTGCGCCACTACGCCCGGCTCACTACCTCCTTTTTAATGAGCCTAAACTGAAATGTTAGGCCTGTCTGTAACCATGAAAACATCCTCTATTCTTCAGGGAGACATGAGCGACAGTACCGCCCGTACCTTCTCAAGCTCTTGGTTTTATCCCTGGGTCTCTGGGTGAGATTGCAATCCTAGGGTTCTTGTTCAGAGCTTCCTGGGCGGACCACAGCACTCAACATCAGAATTTCAACACTGGTTCTGAGGATAGTTACTTGCTGGGGGAGAAGATGCAGAGGGAGGGAAACTGCAGAGAGGGGGAAAAGCATAAACGGAGGAAACAACAGCAAATTAAAAGGTCCTCAAGATGAATAAGAAGAGAGCAATCATCCTCTAGGCACTGGGCCTCCAGGCAGACTGAATGAGAAGGCCTGGGCTCCAGCCCTGTGTTCTTCCCTGCAGGGCAAAACCTGCACTGGTCTGGGCAGTAGCCCCGCCCCCACCGTCCCCCACCCACTCCGTTTAGCTGCTGGCTGGACCACACCAGGTCTAGAGAGGCTTCCTTCCGTGTGGCATGGTCCTTAGGGTGAGGCTTGGTATGAGTCATTCCGCCTCTAAAAACAATGATGGTTAGCTGATGGGTCGCCCAAGGCCCCTTTCCCTCTTTGACACTTAGCTGATGACGTCTGGCCACAGTCTAGCTGACACGATTCGAACTCTAACCCACAGACAGACCTTGAGCTCCATGCTGACCTCCAGGGTGGCTGCTGCTCCTGCCTTTTCATCCTTCCATACCCTGTTTATTAAGTTAGTTCTATTGCTTTTAATGTTAAGATTATACTCTTGATTCGGAAGTACTCAAAATTTTTTGGAGTCATCAAAAGATTAGTCACTACATATCAGCCCCACAGTACCCATGTCCGTTAAAGAAGGTGGAAACAGACAGATTAGTGGAAATGAAAGAAAAAGAACTGCCAACGCTTACACCAATTTCTAGGTATACCGTGACATTGTTGGGCTAAAGAAGACATACTACCCAACCCCCAAAAAGGAAAATACACAAGAAAACCAACCAACGATCAATATTTGATTGCATTTAGATGAAATCTAAGAACAGATTAAAACTAACCTATTTAGATAAGAAATCGGAACAGTAATCATCTTTGGACCGGATAGCTTTGTGCCAGATGATTCTGAGTTGTGCATTTTTCTGGACATATATAAGGAATGAGCAACAGATTCAAAAGAATAAGCACCAAAAGGTGTGAAAGACAGACAGACAGACAGCCACAAAAACTCTGCAGCACGTGCTGTTTCCTGTGGGGGGGGGAATATTAATTCCATTTCTACTAATGTGGCCAGAGAGCCAGCTCCTGAGTTTTTACTTTACTTTAGTTTACTTTACTTTACTTTAGGGGAAGACTTTCTCCCTCCCATGAGACCCTGGCTGTGTGCTAATAATACAAAACATCATTTTCTATAAATCACAAGACTGCTGGAAAGCATCTGAGGATACCCCCAGGATAACCCGTGCAGGATACTCTGTGTCAAAATTGACGCTTTTGATCAGAATCTTGCCCTGTGCGACATGATAAATACAGTCACCTGGGTGATGCCTGAATCCCTAGTTTCTTACTATTTGAACTCTGCCTCAATGGGCATGCAGATGGGGGAAAAGAAAAGCAAGACAAGGCCGAGCTAGAGACAAAGCCAGGGAAGCCCAGGTAAATGCTGTCTTCTCCTCAGGACTGCAGTTGGTTCATCTGTGCATTTGTTTCAACACATCTTTCTCCTCCTGGAGCAACAGAGCCAGCTGTCAGATCAGGTTGTTGGTTTTTTGGGTTTTTTTTTCTTCTCCTTCTCAGTGTTCTGTAATCTTTCTTTGATCAGTTTGATGTACTGCACCATCATTCCACTCGGTGCATACAAAGACTGACCATATTACAAACTTGCACCGGAAGTCATCACGCCACTAAATCATGAGACATAACGAGATGGGCAGAGCGCCCACTTCCACCCCAAACCTAACAGTGTCAGCATCACTGCTCAAGCACCCTTTGGTCCCGCAGTTTTTATTAAGTATGTATTAATAGTTTTCCAAAATGCTACTGACCAATTAAATGCCTGTATAATCATTAGCACATGCACACAGCGTTTCCATTCTTTTACAGGAGATGTGGCTGGGCGGGGGGTGGGGGGTGGGGTGTGTGTGACGGTGACATTCAGCCCCTACACATCCCTTAACAGCAAACTAGTGAATCCACATCGAGGGAGGCAGGGTTTCCAGGACAACGGATCAACAGCCAGCCCCGTTCCAGGCTGTATACGGACCCCCTAGGCACATGAATTCCCAATGTGCTTTTTGTCCAGCTAGGAAGATATTAATTTCTATTTTCAAATAGAAAGTTCTTCCTACTTCAACGTTCATTTTTCACTATTTATCCTTCTAAGGTTAAATTTTCCAAGTAACCCCGTGCTCACTAGTCTGCTACCTAGCTCCTCTCACATTATCCGTTTAAGTGTTTCTTCCTACTTATATAGATCAGCAAAGCTTTTTCCCCAGGACAATGCACAAACTGAAAAGTCCTCTCAACTATCCCCTATCCAGCAAAGTTCAGCCAGAGAAGCCAGCAATACCACTTTTCCTGCTTAGCTTTAGGGAAGATGGGTCTTAATTAAAATTTCACTACTCAGAAAACACCTTCACAGAAACCCCGTTTCACGCATAACCAGAACATAGCAAGATTACCAAATGTGTAGTTACATAATCATACAAAAGCCAGGGGTAGTGGCTCACACCTTTCATCCTAGCATCCTAGTACTAGGAGGCAGAGGCAGGTGGATCTCTCTTGAATCTGAGGCTAGCCTGGTCTACACAGGACAGTCAGAGCTACATAGGGAGACCCTGTATCAAAAAACCAAACCAAACTAACCAAAGGACAAAAACAAACAAAAACAAAACCCACAATCATACAAACACTTCCTAAAAAAAAAAAAACGCTTGGTTGGAAATGCCCACCAGAGCTCTTCTACCTCTGGTGTGAGGCGTATCGATCAGTTAACAATGTATCAGTCTGGTCGGGTGTGGTAGGGTGTGGTGGTGCACATCTTTACCCAAGCACAGAAGAGGCAGAGGCGGGCAGATCTCTTCCAGTTCAAGGCTACCATGGTCTACAGGGTTCCAGGTCCAGGGCTATTACACAGAGGAACCCTGTCTCTTGGGAAACACTCACTCAATCTCCTCATTTAAACTGTGCTTGTTTAGGGTAAGGAGGGGACTGAGGGTTGAGATTAGTCAAACAACAAAATACACTTGAAGCCACAAACTCTTACAGCTGAATTCTACTGACGACTGTAAACACTCGACATTTGTGTCTGTTCCCCCCACCCCTGTTAAAAGAGAAAAATGAAAAGCTAGAAACAAATAACTAAAAACCAACCCTCTTTAAGGCTAGCTACCCTAAAGGGTAGCCGCCTCCTGCTCTTACATGCAGAAAGAGACTGCAAGTACTACACTGGGACACTATGAGGCACTTATTAGGAGTAACAAGAAAATAGCCCTCTCTACATATGTGCAGAAAGCTTTCTGTTCTTGAGAAGATTTAAAATAACATTAAAGTGACTTTGGAGAAAGCCCCTGAAATTCAGACTTCAATTCAGAAACAGGCCTATGGGATAATTTGTGGGTGCCATCTGGGATCCAGGCAGCCTCATCAACAAAAGGGAAACTTGTTGAGATCATCCAAATCTACAATTCACATACATTTCTACATCTGGACTGAATTAATCTTTTCTTGGTACTGGCTTTCATGTAATAAAATAATTGTTTGCAGGTTTTATCTAAAAAAAAAGAAAGAAAGAAAAGAAAACATGGTTTTAGAAATCAAAATGTAAAACATCCAAGTTGGAAACTACAAAGAATTCCTTTATCAGAAAGTTAGCTGTAAGACAGGAGTCATTTACACAGAACTCTTAAAAACTGAGGGCTCAGTCCAAAACAATTCTATTTGAAACCTGCATTCCAAGCAACTGCCACAAAAGGCTACACAGCCCATTATGTCATAAGTTCTGAAAGCCAAAAGCTGTATAAGCATAGTTAAATGTGGAATGGTCTCCAACAGCCCCCAATTCAGCCAACCCAGTTGAGTGACAGATTTTTAAAAACCTGTATAGCACACTGGCATTTTGTGTTAAAAGGAGGGCCTCCAGCCTGCCCATGTTGCTTTCAGGTATTTTCCTGTAAAGCTATGGGTATCTCAGACTGTGTATATGAAACTGATGTCTTACCCCTGCTAACCCCAAAAAGGACGCGATGGAAAAGATGGAAAGATTTTCCTGTCTCAAAATGTTTTGAGCCCTGAAGACCTGCGATTAGTGTGGCCCATCGGCATCAGATCACAGGTATTCCTACAAGCAACTCAAAGCTGGTAGGTAGGTGGGTAGTTGGGTGGGTGGGCGGGGGAGTTCCTATTACAGTCGGTCTGCTTTCTGGAGAAGATATCCTGCAGATAACTTGATATGGGATATCCCCTGGGGGACCCTCTCCATCCAATAATCTACCAGAGGTCTACTTTACTACGAAATCTGAAGTCAGTATGTTTACAAACATAACCTCCCCTTAAAGCCCTCACACTTCAATGTTAACCACCTCCAATTGTGGAGTATTCTCATTTTTAATGTAAAACTATAATTTCTTAAAACCACACCCAAGGAAAATGATTAGGTGCTACAAGTTTTACTACAAAGGACTGGAGTAAGAGGCATCTGTTTTTCTGCTCCTTTCTGCTACTTCCCCTCCCCCACTCTCCATCCTGCAAGCCATTTGGAGGTCTTGGCTGTTAAAACTTTCTACAGCAGTCTCAATACTCTAGATTCGGGATAAGAGAAAACAAACAAACAAAAACTCCATTTAACAACGATGGGCCTAAATTTATTCACTGCTCATAAGAGAACTCAAAAGTCACAAGCCTTTTAAATGACAGATGTATTACGGAAAATTTTCCCCACAGAGTTTTTGATGCTGTGAAATATCAACTCCCCGAAACCACAGAAAGGAAATGACTTACATTCTTGGAAAATGAAGCCACTAGCAGCTTTCTCCAAAAGCATTCTCTAATCCCCAAACTACACACTGTGGCAACAGGGGGTATTTCGTGCAAAAAGTAAATGTAAGTAGATGCTTCGAAAACCGGTAAGCAAACATCACTCGGTCCAAAGAAAGGAGGGAATCATGTGTGGAAAATCTGGCAAGGTACACTTTCCCTTCCACGTTCAAACGTGCCGAGAATCCTTGCACAAGTTTTCCTTCCCCGCAGTGGGCACTACACAGCTCCCGGGGTGGCAATGCTAGCAAAACAGACTGGCTGCTTATATAAATAAATAAACAAATCCCCAAAAGGTGTAAGGGGGCCACCGAGCCAGTATTTCTTCCGACACTTGCCACACAACTGTACGGTCTGAAAATTGTGCCAGCTTTTATTCCAACTTTAAATGTGCTTGTTTTGACAGCTTTCCATCTATTCTTGCCTTTAAGAAAGCGCTCCACCATTAGGCTAAGCCATTCTAGAACTCCAAGTTGTTTAAATCCTGTAGACCTCACATGGGTGACCCCGAGCTGTCTACACCCCCCCCCCCTTTCCCGGAGGGGAGGCTAGTGGTCTTTTTTACCTGGTCGTGTAAAGTTCCTCCAGAAAGCAAAATTCTGCAGGCCGCACCCCGAACTCGTGTGTCCCCAAAGCCCCCTTCAGGAGTTTCCCACACTAGGCACTGGTGGGGATACCGGACAGCCGCGCTGGGGTGCCTTCCCGAAGCTGGCTACCCGGCCTGCGCGCACAACAGGCAATACCGCACATCGCTGGGGTACTCGGGACTCACGGCTGGTCCCAGCTAGTCACAGACGGGGCGCTACAGGCAGGCGCCCCTCGAGCCAGAGTCCCGGAGATCGGGGCCAGGAACGCAGAGCCGGGCCGGCGCTTCCCCCACAGCCGCGGCTGCCCGGGGGCCCCCGGCCTCCCGCCCCGGCGTGGGCGAGCTCCAACTCGCGGAGAGGCGACCTGCCCGCCCGGTGCCCGACGCCCAGAGCCCCGTGAGAAAGAAGAAAGACGCCGAGAGCGGCAAAGCCGGGAATCGCACTTTAGACCAGCAGGGGGCACAGCGGCGGCCAGGGTGCGCCGGCCCAGAAAGGGGGCCAGCAGGCCGGCGCCCGCTCCCGCGCGTACCTCCAAAGTCGCCAGCGCCAGGCGTCCGACTCAGAACCCGCGTCTGCTACAGCGGCGCCGAGCCTACTCGCAGCTCCCAGCACTCCTGCAGCAGCCGGACCAACACTGCAGCTGCCCCGCCCCCCGCCCCCGCCTTCCGCTCCGCCCCCTCGAGTTCACGCCCACAGCCTGCCCGAGACACTCCCTCCCTGCCCGAGGCCCCGCCCCGCTCCAGTGGGAGGCGGAGACTAAGCAGCGGAAGAGGCAGAGAGCTGGGCGATCGCGGGTGCACGTGGAGCGCTGCTCTCCCCGTCCCGCCCCGCCCCGCCCCGCCCTGGACCCAACCAAGAGTCCTGCAGAGGGGTGTAGATACCTAGGGACCGGGGATCGCAGGGAAAGCTTTCACTCCTCTAGCCATCGGATAACCACTCTGACTCAATGGAGTATATAGAGTGGGCTGTGCTTTGCATGCCTTTTCCAATGGGACAGAGGCTGGTGTGTGAGGGTAATAGACTGTCGGCTTTCCCCTCCGTCTGAATGGTCCCCTTCTCCGCTCTTGCCCCCCTCACACCCTAGTCCTTGCACGCTCCCTCACAGGCCTAGACGGGTTACCTGGGGGTGGTTGTTTTACCTGAGCTGCCGCTTAATAATTCGGAACTGGGGCGGCCCCTGCGAGAAGAGGTGGTCTCCAGAACAGGAGACTTCGTGACTCCTTTTTCCCCTCGCGTTAGGCGCCCACTTCGCCCTCACGGTTTTATCCTGCATGTGGGCTGTGAGTGCGGCCCAAGCCCATCCGCCCCCGCTCAGTCTGTCTCCCCAGGTTGAAACAGCCTCTGCCTGTGGTTGGGAAAAGGTGGCCTGCGTGGCTGTGAGCAGTGCAAATGACAGCCCTAAATGATTTCAATAGCCCCAGACCCCAAGCAGAATGGAGGTTTCTCTGTTCCTTTTGGTAGTCAGGTGAGGAAGTCCTCTTGTTTGTTCTGGATCTGCTGCGGTTCCTAGCTGCATAAGTAGAGGGACCCCAACCGCCACCCATAGAGCTGCAAGCTCCTGGGTGTTCTATGGATGTTGCTGCTCCAGTGAGGAGGATCTCTGAGTGTCTAGCTTTTTCATTTAGGTGCAGACACCCGAGGAAGAACTCTTGGTACCCATAGAAGCTAGCTTTGAAATAACTGATCGCTGGGATTAAACACCATGGGCCAAACCAAAGCGTGTATTTCAGCATACGACTCTCAAGTCACACTGCATCGCTGAGGGAAATCAGACAAGAACTCAATGCAGAAACCCGGACTTGATGCAAAGGCCGTGGAAAAACGTTTCTCACTAGACAGGCTAAGCTCGTTTCTTCATGTATGCAGGACCACCAAGCCAGGGATGGTAGCCCCTCTCCCTTCCATGAGAGCTGGGCCCTCTGACACCAATTATCAATTAGCAAATTCACCGAAGGCCAGTGTGGTTGGGGAACAGTTGAAGTTCCCTCTTCCCAAATAATCTAGTTTGTGTCAGATGGACATAAAAACTAGCCAGCCAGCCAGCCTGGTGGGCCATGGTGGTGCAGATCTTTAATTCCAGCCCTCGGGAGGCAGAGCTGGACAATTGGATCTCTTGAGTTTGAGGCCAGCCTGGTTTACAGAGTGAGTTTCAGGACAGCTTGGGCTACACAGAGAAACCCTGTCTTGGAAAAAACAAAACAAAACAACCCCCAAACAACTATCCAGCACACCTTTCAATAGCCTTTCCATTTTGGAGACCATGAATAGAAAGTTGTTGCTGGCTTCCACGAGAGTGAGCATGTACAAAAAAAGACATTTTTAAAAATATTTACTAGGGATGAGTGCAAACTGGGTATTAATTGGTAATTAATTGCTGTCTAATGAGATAAACCAGCATACAAATAAGAAACATATTACTATTTTGGAAAGAGTTCCTAAATCTGATTTATTTTTCAGGTTTCATATATCAAAATCTAGCAGAGAAAAAAAAAACCCAGCAGATTGTTAGACTGTAAAACATAACTACAATTATAAAACAATTAGGCAACCCAAAGAACAAAGTATTTTAAGGAGCTTTTAAAAAAAAAGTGTTTTAAGATCAGACTTATTGTTCAGGGCTAGATTGTGGTAGAATTTGCTATGTGAATTGTTTTTTGTGAATTGTAACGGTCATATTAATAGTGTGAAGACCACTATAATTACTCTTACATGATATATTTTTGTAAACCATTTCAAGCTAAATCAGTTTTATAAACCCTTGCAACATAAAGTGCCACTTGGAAGCAGCACACAGCCAACTAAAGCTGGAAAGGGGCCCGAGAAAGGACGTGTTTCTTATCATGAGATATGTTTGTAACGCGCTCCTTACAATGAGGAATACAGTTCTGTACATAGCCTGGTTTTATCCTCTGACCATGGGATCTAGTTTATTTTCACTGGTGCAATGAGATGTTTCTCTGAAGTGGAATACTTCATCAAGTGATGCATTCTGCATATCTTAAATGATTACTTTTTCTGAAGTACTTACATATCAGCATTTTTAGCACTGTTTTCCTCTGGATCTAGTCCACGGATGTATTAAGTACTCCCAACAATGGAACAAAGGGTTAGCCCTGGGAATCAAAGATTACAAACACCCCTGACACTTAGATCAGATTGGGAGAATAGACATAGTGTTCCAGAGCTGCAACACCCTCAGTGCTGAGCCAGAGCTGCCCGGCAGGGACAGCGCACAGGCCTGGAGCCTCTGCCTCCCAGAGTGCTGGGATTACAGGCATACGCCACCACTGCCCGGTGGTGGAATATTTTTATTATCCCCATATTAAGTGGAGAAAGACTTGGGGTCAGGGGTTAAAGTGTTTTCAGGTGGGGACACAGAATAAGAGAGTATTCAGAAGCATGCCTTTTTTTAAAAAGCATGATAACCATACAGTTTACTCCTGAGAGTCAAGAGTCCTATGGGTTTAGTCTGTCTGTCTGTCTGTCTGTCTGTCTGTCTGTCTGTCTGTCTATAGCAAGGTCTTGCTAGGTATTCCTGACTAGCTTCAACTTGTGGTAATTCTCATCCTTTCTCTGATTATTGAGTGTTCTCAGAGAGCAACTGAGGAATCAATAGCTGAAACACTGCGCTGAGTCTCTTAAGATCCACATGTAGACACGAAAGTCAAACACTAGTGAGTTCATGCTGTGGGGAATCCATGCCCACTTCTGCTCTGGTTTCTGTTGTGAGCCCTGGACTGTCCTCCCCCATCTGACATGCAAGGGGAAGCCTCACTCTGAGACAGCATCTGATCTGCACAAGGAAGCCCTCAAGTGCACCTGAGTTAGCAGCAGTGTCCCTGCAGCCAGCCCTGCCACTGCCATGTGACTTGCAACTCCTAGAGCTCAGAGCCATCCTCCAAAGGGCTCACACCTTTGCAGAAAAGGAGGACTGGGCAGGGCCTCCTGGCCTCATCTGTGGAGCCTTCCTTCTAACTCTGTAGTGTCTGAACATTCTAGTTCTCCAGGGCTGAGATCGTGAAGTTTGTGGTAAAACCAGCCATCCAGGCTGCGTGCCTTCTATGCCCTTCTGTATCCATGCTGCACAAAACCAACCACACACACTGTGTCTCCCATATTCTCATACATGCCATATAAACCCACGCAGACGGTGTCCTAAATCCTGGGTATGCTGTATTAAACCAAACTTTGATTTTTTTTTTTTTAACAACTTCTTGCTATGTATTCCTGACTGGTCTCAACTTGGGTAATTCTTTTCCTTTCTCTGACTCCCAAGTGCTGGGAGGTGCCATCACAGCTGCCCTGGGCCTTGTGCATTTTTTTTGTTTGTTTTTTGTTTTTGTTTTTTTTTTCCGAGACAGGGTTTCTCTGTGCAGTTCAGGCTGTCCTGGAACTCACTTTGTAGACCAGGCTGGCCTCGAACTCAGAAATCCGCCTGCCTCTGCCTCCCAAGTGCTGGGATTAAAGGCGTGCACCACCACCGCCTGGCAACCTTGTGCATTTTGATATAAGGAATTCATGTATATAGAAAGCCAAAGGAACAAAATATTATAAACAAGTTTAAAAAAATATTTTAAAGATTGAATTTGTTTAGAATTAAACTGTAATACAAATTAACTATATGAACATTTTTCAAATCACATCTGTTATAGTAACACATCTGTTATAGTTGTTCCTCTAAACGTACTTTCCGGAATTTCCAGACTTATATGTGAACGGTTAAAATCAGCACCACATATTGAAGAACAACTTTGGGTTTTCATCTATTATGCATTCTGAGCCTTGGACACACTGTCTCCTAGATTCTTGTGCATGCTATATAAAACCAGCCATACAGACTGTGTCTCCTATATTCTTGTACATGCTGTATAAAACCAGCCATACTGACAGTGACCTATATTTTGTACACGTATAAAACCAACCATACAGGCTGTGTTCTACATTCTTTTTTTTTGGGGGGGGGTTTCAAGACAGGGTTTCTCTGTGTAGCTCTGGCTGTCCTGGAACTCACTTTGTAGACCAGGCTGGCCTCGAACTCAGAGATCCACCTGCCTCTACCTCCCAAGTGCTGGGATTAAAGGCGTGCACCACCACTGCCCGGCTTGTGTTCTACATTCTTGTACGTGCAAACTTACATTCTTGTACAAACTTTGTCCTTCAGTAATCAAGGCATCCCATTTTTAAATATTTTCTCAAATATTAATGAGTAAAACCAAGCACACTATTGAATGCCTGAAATCCCAGCTCTTGAGAGACTGAGACAGTCTCTCAAGACCTCAGTTCAAGACCTACTCAGTTGGCACAGCAAAATGACCCTGCCTCAAAACAAACTTGATGAGCAAGTGAGAATTTAATGAAATTATTATTATTATTATTATTATTATTATTATTATTATTATTTTGGCTTTTTCGAGACAGGGTTTCTCTGTGTAACCCTTGCTGTCCTGTAACTCAATTTGTAGACCAGGCTGGCCTTGAACTCAGAAATCCGCCTGCCTCTGCCTCCCAAGTGCTGGGATTAAAGGCGTGCACCACCACTGCCCGGCTATGAAATTCTTTTTCAGTTTTGTGCTGCTAAACTAGATACAGGTAAGTTTTTTGAACTAGTTTGCTCAATAGCATTAATCCTTTTAATTAATCATTGATTGGTGCATACTACAGAGTATATCGTTTACTCTGTGATTATGTGACTACTGTGTGTGTGTGTGTGTGTGTGTGTGTGTGTGTGTACTGGAGCTTGCTGGACTTTAGTATGATAAAAAGTATATCATTATCATGAGCTCAAAGGAAGATCAAAGCTCCAAATCTAAATGGTGTGTGCAGTTTACTGAACACAGACAGGTCACTTTTACAACATAAAGTAAAAAGGGTCCCAGATCACATGAGTTGGGACCATCTTTATTTAAATTCCTGAGGAGGTGCTCCGGGTAGAATAATTATGTGGATACCTGAAATCTGTTTTTCCAACCTGATCACTAAAATCTCTTTCAGAGATTTTATTTTGCAGAACACAGTGATAACCAGCTGAGGTCAGTAAGGGGGAGTTTCTCCATTAGGGCAGGAGAGCTGGTCACAAGTGCCCTAGTGCTTAGGCGTCTGTGTCCCAAACTTTGTCCTTTATCAGCTACACAGACATTCAAACCTTGGGAAACGATTCCTTGTCTGAAACCATTTCATTTAAAGTATATTTTAGTTTGCTATGAAAATGAATCTCAATAATTACCAAAAGAAAATATGAGCTTAATTTCTAAGACCTCCGGCCAGTGTGATAAATAATGTTTAATTATGGAAATGTCTTCTTTGAAAGCCAGTATGTCGAATTACTGACTTCTCTTTTAGACCAGCATTAAAATATACTATGAATCCCTCCAAAACTTGGAGTACACAATAGACAAAAAAAAAAACCAAAATTGGTCTTCAATATACAGAACTGATCTTAACTGTTCACATGTCATTCTGGTATCTGGAAAGTATGTGTACAGGGAATGCTTACTATATAGCAGATATGATTTGGAAAATGCACACATAATTAATTTTTATCAATTTAATTCTAAACAACAAATTCAAATTAATTTTTTAAAAAACTCATTTAATTATTTTGTTCTTTTGGCTTTTTATATACTTATGTATATATACTCATATTCTTTTTGTTTGTTTGTTCGTTTGTTTGTTTGTTTGTTTGTTTTGTTTCTCTGTATAGCCCTGGCTGTCCTGAAACTCACTTTGTAGACCAGGCTGGCCTCAAACTCAGAAATCCACCTGCCTCTGCCTCCCAAGTGCTGGGATTAAAGGCGTGTACCACTGACCAGCTTTTACTTTTATTTTTTTTTTTAAGGCTTGTATTCTTTACATCAAAATGCATAAAGCTTGGGGTAGCTGTGGTGACACCTGCCTCCCAGCACTCAGGAGAAAAAGAATTACCACAAGTTGAGGCCAGTCAGGAATGCATAGCTAGATTTTGTCCAGAAAAAAAAAAAAATTAAATAAAGAGCAAGAGAAAGAAAAAAGAAAAAAGAGAAAAAAAATCAAAGTTTGGTTTAATAGAGCATACCCAGGATTTAGGATACCGTCTGCGTGGTTTTATACGGCATGTGTGAGAATACGGGAGACACAGTGTGTGTGGTTGGTTTTGTGCAGCATGGATACAGAAGGGCATAGAAGGCACAACGTGAATCTTTTTTTTTTTTTTTCCTGAGACAGGGTTTCTCTATGTAGCCCTGGCTGTCCTGGAACTCACTCTGTAGACCAGGCTGGCCTCGAACTCAGAAATCCACCTGCCTCTGCCTCCCAAGTGCTGGGATTACAGGCGTGCGCCACCACACCCGGCTCACAACGTGAATCTTAAGAGACTCAGCACATTGTTTCAGCTCTTGGTTCCTCAGTTGCTCTCTGAGACTCTGAAAGAAAACACACTGGCACCCACCCTGACGGTGACACTTGCACCTGGAGTTAGAGTAGAGGAGACCTGGAAGGAAGCCGGAGTCTGGACGCAGACTCCTCAGGCTTCTTTATGCTTCAGGCATATCCTAGCTTCCTCTATCTGTCAAAGGAATCCTGGGAGGATTCTCTTTGAGACACATGATAACAGATAGGTATCTTTGCCTTGGAGGTTTTATTCACTGTTTTATATCGTCTTATCACTTTGTTCCTGGAACTGCAGGTAGAACTTTCAGAACTTGTGTTTCCTGCTTGGTGAATTCAGGTTTTCTAGAGAATAGCAGCAACTGTGCTGCTTGCTGAAAGGTCTTCCCAAAGGCCCCCCACCCCCAGTCTTAACTTGGTCACCTTGAGTCCTTGAGTAGCTTGTAAGCATAACAAACCTGCTATTAAACTTGGCTTTCAGGTTTTAAATAACCGATTGATGTGTAAGTACAAGTGAGACATTGGAGCTCACGAGTAAATTTACCCTTGGTGTGGCCTCAAGAAACCCCCGGATTATAAAACCAGGCCCTGCTGGATAAGAGAAATAATTTGGGACATCTTCATTAAATCCCTAACTTTCTTCATCTGTAAGTTAGAGAAAAAAATCAATACTGCCACTCTTACTCAGTTTGGGTGTGGAGTTAAATGTCAAAGAAAGCCTTCTACAAGCAAAGCAATGCCTACACTTTTCCTTTTTAAATGATAGCCTATCAAATTGCCCTGAAGTGATTGCCTGTACACCAGTTCTTAGGGGAAGAACTCTGGTAATTATATCTCAGATCTTGAATTAGAAATCATGGATTGGAAAATTATTCTCAAAAACTTCAGATCAAGGTTTTGCCTTTTGATAGGTACAGAGACAGGAAAATATTGGGCAGTATCAATTTTAATTGACTATCTTTGAAGGTAAGACAGGGACATGCATTGGTGAGTCATACTCTTTTCAAAAGCACCAATGTGCTTAGGACTTGTGTATAATTAGTCCAAACACTCCATGTGGTTTCTTTCTTCTTCTTTTCTGAGGTATCGGTCATCTCAGGTAGCTGGGGGTGGCCTGATCGCCCGACCTCCACCTCCCAAGTGCTGGGATCATAGGTATGCTCCATGCTAGTTTTCCTGTGGTTTCTTGAGCTAGAGAAACAGAAGGCACTTCTGCTCTTCTGCCACTGGTCCCTATTGCATAATATTTTTTGTCCTCGTTCTAAAGGATAATGGACACATGTATATAGTCTATGATTATTTCATATAATACCAATGTATAAAAATCAGTACATGGTATTCATGATCCTTTTCATAATACTTTGCCCCTGAAATTATTGATGAATGTGTTTGTCTCTTGGAATTTAAGCTTTGCACGAGCTTGTAGCTCATCTCTCACCGCTATGGCCCTGGTCCCTAGAACATGCTTGGCATATATTTAATGAATGAATTTCATAAATTACATGGAGGGAGGAAGAAAATCATTTATGCACTATGCGCTTGTGTTTGTGTGTTGAGGGGTACAGTGGAGAGCAGAGAGGCATCCAAGATGAGAATGTGGAAGAAAAAACATTTTTTGAGATGTTTCTTGGGCATTTATCCCAGAGGTTGGTGGGAAAAGGTGCATCGTTTAACAGGAGTTTTATCGGCATGAGTAAGATGCCTTACATCAACCGGCCCACTTAATGCTTGGATTTTCAAATGTACCCTTCTCCCAGCCTTAAGCAGGATAAATAGGCCTTAAGTGTTTGCCACAGTTGGTCTTGCTGACCTCGGTGGAGTCTTCTGCCTTGCTGCTCCGCTCCTGCAATTTCCTACAGGAGCAGACTGTCTGCTGAGCTTGCTTTAAGATGTAATCCAACTGAAACAAGGGATGGGGCTGTGGGCTCTCCCTATATAAACACAGTGCTAAACATTAAACTTTGAGCCTTGATCAGAAACCCTTGGCTTCATCCTTCTCCCGCCCACCCACCCTTTCTCACTGCCAGCCTCCCCTTTGGTACCCAGTTCATCCATGGCTGCTGGACAGCCACATTCACGTATAGGGTTAAAAATCCTGTATCCGTTGATGTTCCTTATTGTAGATTTGTGTTTTTACCCTCAGTCTTCTCTCCACTCTTGACTTATCACCTTGCCTTGCCGCGTACAACGGTGCTTGCAGAAGCCATTTACTACAGGTAGTTACAAACTGCTGGATTCTTTGCCAACGAAACACGCTGATGGGACAGAATGGCGTGAGCTCCGCCATGGTGGGGCGAGGCGGTCAGGGGCTCCACCTCAGAGTGGAGCCACTCTGTCCACCACACTCCGCCTTGCCCTTTCTCCCTAGACCAGGCAGCTCCCAGACTCTTAGTTTAGAACCTGGGATTTTGGTTTCAATTCTTTTCAGTTTAATCTCTGGGATAGTTTTGTGTCCTGGGCCTCTTGGCCTTCTAATCCAGCTTTTCTAACAACCTCAAAATGAAGGTCAACTCAACCATTGCTTTCCCTGCTTTTTTGCTTTAAAGTCACTGAGGAAGCCTAAGAAACTCAAATAAATGAGTAGTCAGTCATGTCACCAAGGCAACAGGTCCCTCAGTGTTCCTGCAGATGCTTTGTCAATCTCATATTTTTCCCAGCTTGGCTCTCTGTCCTAGCTCAGAGACTATTTAGATGTTCCTAGATAGCGTTTGCTCCCTCTCCCCTCCCCTCCTCCTCTCCTTCCTCCTCCCCATCCCCTTCCCTGCCTCCTTCTCCCTGCATCTCTCCCACCTATCTCCCTTCTCCTTTCCTTTCCACCTTCCCTGCTAAACAGTCTGGTGTCTGAGCTCTCTTCAGACCCCTCCCCCTGCCATTGTCAACCCAGCCTTCCTACTCGCTCATCAGTCACAAAAGAGGTTTACAGATGTGACCTCGCTGAATCCTCAGAGAAGTTCTTTGAAGAAATCACCATCATTGTCTTCATTTATAGACTCCCAAAGTTTTACAGAAAACCCACAGGAACTCTGAGCTCCCATTCCTTGTCCCTCTGGTCTGTTGCCTCCAGTACAGAGCTGCTCAGGCATTTTCTCAGGGGCAGTCACTCTCTCCACCTCCAGACTTCTCTGGATCCTTCTCCATCATCTACTGTTGGCACATTAGCAGATATTTAATTACTAAGTAGTGTTATGTCTGATATTAAGGACTCAAGTAAATCAAAGCCCAGCGTACAAAAAGGACCCATTATCATCCAACCTCTTTTCGTTGAACTCTGTCTTACACATCCGATATGTCCCATCTCCTAGATCCTCCTTAGTCTGCAGAGTCACTGCCACTAATCTTGCCAAAGCATGGGCCACATGCTTGCTGGATGAGGTAATGAAGGGTTGGAAGTGTCATCTTCTGCCTTCCTTTTTTTTTTAATTGAATATATTCTTCATTTACATTTCAAAAGTTATACCCTTTCCTTGTTTCCCCCCTCCCAGAAAACCCCCTCCCCATCCTCCCACTCCCTGCCTCCAAGAATATGCCCCTCCACCCAACCCACTTCCCCCCCAACCCCCCCACCCCCGATTTCCCCATGCTAGGGCATCTATCAAACCTTCGTAGGACCAAGGACTTCTCCCACTGATGCCCAACAAGGGATTCCTCTGCCACACTTCTGGCTGGAACCATGTGTACCCCTTGGTTGATGGTTTAATCCCTGAGAGCCCTGGGGTGTCTGATTGGTTGACATCATTGTTCTTCCCATGGGGCTGCAAACCCCTTCAGCTCCTCCAGTCAACTCTCCAACTCCTCCACTGGGGACCCCACGCTCAGTCCAATGCTTGGCTGCTATTCTGCCCTCCTTTTAATAAAATACTGCATACTACAGTGCTCAAACCCATGTAGCTTCTGCTCTCCTCCTTCCAGACCCAAGAGTATTCAGAAAACCAACACTTTATCTCTATGCAGGGATTTGTTGTCTTAAAGGCATTCCAACACTTGAGACGTGGAAAATATTTGTGACACAAAGGAATCTTCAAGTTCATAATTCACCACTTCTGGTGGTTCTTTGTCCTCAGAGAACATTTGGCCATGTCTAGAGAAGTACGTTCAGCCATCGGAGGGGAGAGGAGAAGGGCAGTGGTCCGGCTAGCAGGTAGAGGACAGAGACGTGGCTAAACACCCCTCAGTACAGAGGACCATGCTTACAGTGGAGGGTTTTCACTGCTGGTTGAGAATCAGGGATCTAAAAGGTAAATGCAAGTAGAATAGTATGCTTCTGCTTAGGGGTGGGTGGGATCCATCTGGGATCTTGACTGAGCTTGCAGGAAACTTGGAACCAAGCCACTGAAGGTGAAGCTCATGTTTTTGCAACCCACAAAGTGATTCAGCAGAGATATATTTAATAGATCAAACAGTATGTATGTTAAACAAGTAGCCATCACTAAATACATAGAATTAAGCTTTGTTTTTATTGATTTCTAGGGATTGAAAGCAGGACCTGCACATGGTAGGTGAACATACTACCACTGAGACGTAACCCCAATCATTTAAAATTAAATTTTGAAATGATCATTGAGAGCCATCAAAAGTTGATTATATAAATTACCACATTCATATTGACAGATACTCCTCCTTATCTTTAGATTTCCATCATAAATCATATCTAACATTTATGATAAAGAATATAAATGCTATATACCTAAGAATGTTGATGATCTTATGATCATCAACCTGAGAATAGTTCTTGCGAAAATAGTGTCTAGTTCCAACCTAGATTTATTAGCTGATTTCCTTTTGACAATGGTTTCCAAAGCTGGCATTGGATCTGAACCACGTAAGAACTGACAAGTTTGAGAATCTTGATTTAAAACAACAGCAGCAAACTTGAAAGTGATTCTGACAGCCATTCATGACCACATAGATAGTCCGCTTGTTGAGGCTGATGCCAAAGCTAGTTTTAAAGGAAGTCAAGATTTCGAAGTGTTCTATTTGAAGCTTTAAAATGCCGCAGGCACTACAGCCTTACCGAACTCCCCTGTCAGTGAATAAATCCCTGTAGGGAAAGGGGAATGTGTTAAGATGTGCTTAGTAATGTTTTTACCACAATAAGGGCATTGGCGTCATTGTAGCCAAGTCAGGTTGAGGAAGGCTTGTCTGTTTTTAATTTCCGGTGATGTGAATAGAATAATCAAAATTGATTATTAATTTGTGCAGTAAGAAGCTGTTCAACTAAAGCTAATGAAATGGAAACTACCAATGTTGTGGTGAATAGCATAATTGCCTTTGGTCCTAGAAACTGCCACATCAATCTAATTATGTATAAATGAAGGAGAGCCTTAGTTAACATTTCCATAAATATGCCGAAGCTGAGAGAATATAGACTGAATAGGATATATGAGCATCCCAATTTCTTTTTCCCACTCCAGAGTTTGCTCTTTTGACTTGGACATATATATATATATATATGTATACATATATATACATACATATGTATATATATACGTACGTATGTATGTATATATATATATATTTCACACATCTGTACCTATGTAAATGAATACATTTCATCCCTGTTCTGCCCATTCTGGACTTTGGAAAGAGACAATTCATAGATAGATACAAGGTGGCTTGGCTAGAAAGCAGTTTCTTGAGTAAATGACAAGGGTAAGTGTTTCCAGGATTATGATACATTTATAAGTGACAGGCATTCACAGTGTCTTAAATACTGTGCCAAGTTTAAGTTCACAGTCTTATTTAATCATAACAGCAATACTAGGAGATAGGTATTATCTTTTTTTTTTTTTTTTTTTTTTTTTTTTTTTTTTTTTGAGACAGGGTTTCTCTGTATAGCCCTGGCTGTCCTGGAACTCACTCTGTAGACCAGGCTGGCCTCGAACTCAGAAATCCACCTGTCTCTGCCTCCCAAGTACTGGGATTACAGGTGTGCGCCACCACCGCCCGGCATATTTTGTTTTACAAATAAGGAAGCAAGACATTAAAATTACCCCAAATCGAATAACTCATTAATAACAGAATTTCCAAGTTATTTAAAAAGAGAACAGTTCTGTCTGTACAAAAGGAAACACCTAATTTTGATTGAGAAAAACAGGTGACAGTGAGTGTCAGTTGCCTTCTCTGCAGAGTGTGAGGGTTTCAGGCAGCAAGCTGTGTATCAGAATTCAGGGGAAATTACCCAAGGTGTGCGCCCACTCACTGATTTAAAACCCACATATGTATATGGAACAGGAAGGGCTGGGGACGAACTCCCAACCCATTTCCAGTGGGCGGACCTGTTTAGTAATAATTACAAAGAATCACTGGAGGTCATTTGGCAAGCAGGAGCCAAGAAGCACAGTTGGTGACACTGCTTCCTCCTCCGGAGCTCAGGCTGGCCTAGGTCTCGAAGGGATTAAAGGAAGGACCAGACTAGAGCTCTCAAGCAGGTGCCACACCCCTCAGTGATCTGTTTGGAACTCAGCCTCTGTACTTTCAACCCCCCAGTTACCTCATGTGAGCCACACACACACCACAAGAGAGTTTGAGCATTCATGTTACAGGAGGAAAACTGTCCGACCCTCGAGTTAGTGCCGTAGGGTCCTCAGGTTCCGTGTAGCACTGCTGGAGTCATGTTATAGAATCCTGAAAGTGACAGACCCTCTGATGTCAGCTGTGGCTCCCAGAGAAGTGGCCCAGCAAGGAGAGTCTTCAGCAGGAATTCAAACAATGCAGAACCACCCTCCTCCGGAGGCTCACAGGCCAGGCGGACACAGGATGAGAGGATTGATACAGGATACTTTCTTCCCCTAGCCCTGGCTGCCAGGCTACCCTGGCCCTTCCAATCATTAACCCTGGAATGAACTTGACAATTTTTTTGCTTTTTTACAGACCACCCTGTAACTCTTAGCATTCTGGAGAAGTCATAGTAAATATCCCCAAATTTCAAGAAAAGACAATTATTAGAATCTTCTGGGAGATTTGGCACACAAAGGGTGATGGTGGTGGTGGTGGTGGTGGTGGTGGTGGTGGTGATGGTGGTGGTGGTGGTAATGGTGGTGGTGGTGGTGGTGGTGGTGGTGGTGGTGGTGATGGTGGTGGTGGTGGTAATGGTGGTGGTGGTGGTGGTGGTGGTGGTGGTGGTGGTGGTGGTAATGGTGGTGGTGGTGGTGGTGGTGGTGGTGGTGGTGGTGGTGATGGTGGTGGTAGTGGTAATGGTGGTGGTGGTGGTGGTAATGGTGGTGGTGGTGGTGGTGGTGGTAATGGTGGTGGTGGTGGTGATGGTGGTGATGGTGGTGGTGGTGGTAATGGTGGTGGTGGTGGTGGTGGTGGTGGTAGTGGTAATGGTGGTGGTGGTGGTGGTGGTGGTGGTGGTAATGGTGGTGGCAGTGGCAACAGGTAAGTTAAGTTGGAATAGATATGAAAAATCTTAGTTGGATGTCTGGCTTACATTCATGGACATGAGAAGACAGCAACGTGGAATGTAGACTTCATTACTAATTCCTACTTCAAAATGAAGTCCCTTTAGTTTTGTGACTGGCCCTGGTGATTGACAGGGGGGTCAAGTTTTCCTCATTCTGTTTCTTTTCTTTCCCTGGGATACACTGCCCTGGAAGTCTGTGGTGGCAAACACTTGTGACTGTGTCCTGCCCTCTGCTGATGGCGTGCCACATGCTTTAACTCAGACGCTATTTCTGGGCACTGCTATCATTCTGGCTACTCTTCAAAAATGTTTCTATTTATATCAGAGCTACACTCCTAAAATAAAGGAATGACATATGACATATTTGACATCACTTACGTAGTAAGCAGGAACACATTAATTAATTAGTCAAGTCGGGTTTTAAAGGATATTGATGCAACAGCTTTCACTTAAAATGTTTATTCTTGACCTGAAGTCGGAAGCATGTTTATACGAAAAAGAATTTCTGGCCAATTATTTCAGTGAAAAAGTGAAATTTGTATTTAAAAATGTGAACTGTAACTACTATTCTGGTATTTAGGAGTGTGGGAAAAATGGTTCCAAACGCGTCTGGGCTTTTCTTCCCTACAGCCAGCCGCCTCCATCTTGCTGCTCTTTCTCAGCTCTCTTGGGAATGAGCTCTGGACGGCTTCCCTCTCAGCGTGCACTGGGGACATAGAACCATAGCACACACATGAAATAAGCATGGGACCTTGTCACACTGGGAGACTGCAGACATTGCGTCCCACGTTTGGGGCCTCAAACTGGACTTTACCATACTAAGAAACACTGGACATTTTTAAACACAGAGACAACTCTTGTAGCTTGCTGAAACAGATGCTGGCGGACAAAAGGGACTTCTGAACCATCTTCAACTCAAACCAGCATCTCATACAGTAACTTCCAGGTTGGAAATATAAAGGGTCATAGCACAAAGCCAGACAGAAAAAGAAACAGGTAGCTAGGCACTGGTGAGCAGATGCCCTAAGGCAAAGGGTCAGCTCATGACAGAGGTCACTGGCCCTCCAGAGAGGGCTGGACAGAGCTGTCGGTGGCCTACTGCTGCCCTCCACGAGGTCTACAAAAGGGAAACAAACTGGACAATATCCAAAGCTTAGTCCACCTAAAAGGAATGGGTTTGTGTTTGGCCGCTTTTTGTTTTTGTGTTTTAAGACTGGGTCGCAAGTAGCCCTTGCTGCTTCAAAGTCTGCTATGTCGTGGCCAAGGATGACGCTGAACTCTTAATACTCTGGCATAATCTGCCTAGAAAGTGCTGGGATTACAGGTGTGTCCCACCACACTCAGCCCAAAGTAACAAAACTTAGGGTGGTTTAGCTGGAAAATGCTGTTGTTCTAGATAAAGAGAATATGAAGAAGGGTCGTTGTGGCTGCTTTAGCACGTGATCACCATGATGCAGCAGGCACTAAAGTACGTTTCATTTAGCTCTTATGCCTCCCAACAAGCACAAGAAGTCACTCTTTTTTAAAAGGTGAAGGTTCCGTCCCTATCTGGAAACTAAACCTGGTCAATGGAAGAGGTTAAATTCTGAAAACCTAAAATATGTTGCCTCACAGTAAAAATGTATTTAAGCTTAGTGCAAGGAGATAAGAGTGGATCAATTCTCATTCTTCTGCATGTTGACCTCCAGTTGAGCCAGCACCATTTGTTGAAAAGACTATCTTTTTTCCACTGGATGTTTTCAGCTCCTTTGTCGAAGATCAATTGGCCATAGATGTGTGGGTTCAATTCTGGGTCTTCGATCCTATTCCATTGATCCGCCTAAGCTCAACTCCAAGTGGATCAAGGACCTCCACATAAAACCAGACACACTAAAACTAATAGAAAAGAAACTGGGGAAGACCCTTGAGGACATTGGCTCAGGGGGAAAATTCCTGAACAGAACACCAATTGCTTATGCTCTAAGAGCAAGAATAGACAAATGGGACCTCATAAAATTACAAAGTTTCTGTAAGGCAAAAGACACTGTCAAAAGGACAAATCGGCAACCAACAAATTGGGAAAAGATCTTCACCAACCCCACATCCGACAGAGGGCTAATATCCAATGTATACAAAGAACTCAAGAAGTTAAACCCCAGAAAACCAAATAACCCTATCAAAAAATGGGGTACAGAGCTAAACAAAGACTTTTCACCTGAAGAAATTCGGATGGCTGAGAAACACCTTAAAAAATGTTCAACATCATTAGTCATTAGAGAAATGCAAATCAAAATAACCCTGAGATTTCCCCTCACACCAGTCAGAATGGCTAAGATTAAAAACTCAGAAGACATCAGGTGTTGGCGAGGATGTGGAGAAAGAGGAACACTCCTCCACTGCTGGTGGGGCTGCAAGCTGGTACAACCACTCTGGAAATCAGTCTGGCGGTTCCTCAGAAAACTGAACATGATACTTCCAGAGGACCCAGCCATACCACTCCTGGGAATATACCCAGAAGATTCCCCAGCATGCAATAAGGATACATGCTCCACTATGTTCATAGCAGCCTTGTTTATAATAGCCAGAAGCTGGAAAGAACCCAGATGTCCCTCAACGGAGGAATGGATAAAAAAAAAATGTGGTATATATACACAATGGAGTACTTACTATTCAGCCATTAGAAACAATGAATTCATGAAATTCTTAGAGAAATGGATGGAGCTGGAGAACATCATACTAAGTGAGGTAACCCAGTCTCAAAAGAATACCCATGGTATGCAGTCACTGATAAGTGGATATTAGCCTAGAATCTTGGGACACCAAAGACACAATTCACATACCAAATGATGTCTGACAAGAAGAAAGGAGTGGACACTGGTGCTGGAAAGGATCAAAGCATCAGTGTAGGGGAATACAGGAACAGGGAAGAGGGAAGGGGTGGAAGAGGGAGCAGGGGGAGGGAAAAGGACATGTGGGACCTTTGGGGGGTGGGGAACCAGAAAAAGGGAAATGAATTGTAAATATAGAATATATCCAATAAAAAAAAAACAAAAAAAAAAAAACAAAAACAAAATGTATTTAAAACATTAAAAAAATGAGAGCATTTGAATTTTTTTCCTAAATATCTTTTTACAAACAAAACAAAACCCTGTGCAATCTGGAACATTGATTGACAACTAAGGATGTTGTTTGCCTGTAGCTAGGTTCCCTCATTTGTGATGGTAAAGGGTCCAAGAACAGGACATAGCCAGATTCCCTGCACAGTACTGGCAAAGAAGCTAAGCTTACTAACAACCAACTATTGGACTGGGCATGGGGTCCCCAATGGAGGAGCTGGAGGATGGTCCACAGGAGCTGAAGGTGTTTACAGCCCCATGGGAAGAACAATGATTTCAGGCACCCAGACACCCCAGGATTCCTGGGAACTGAACCATCAACCAAGGGGCGCACATGGTTCCAGCCAAAACTGTGGCAGAGGAAGGCGTTGTTGGTCATCAGTGGGAGGAATGGTCCTTGGTCAGGTAAAGGCTTAACAGAGGCCTGAACAAAGGGAAACCGAGGGGTGGGGGAGGAGGGAGTGTGTTGGGTGGAGAGGCATATACGTGGAGGCAGGGGGAAGGAGGAAGGGGAGGAGTAGGGGGTCTTAGGGGAAGGGGGATATCGGGAAAGGTTTTACCATTGGCAATGTAAATGGAGACGATATTCAATAAAAAAATAAATTAAAAAAAGAAGAAGCTAAGCTTACACTATACACAGGTTAGTCTCTGTTTGATGGGAAACTATTTTCAGACCTGAAAGAAACTTGGAGATAGTCAAAGCTAACATGTTCATTTTGTACAGGAGAAGCAATAAGATTACTTTACGGGCGGTGGTGGTGCACGCCTGTAATCCCAGCACTCGGGAATCAGAGGCAGGCCTGGTCTACAGAGTGAGTTCCAGGACAGCCAGGGCTACATAGGGAAACCCTGTCTGAAAAAAAAAAAAAAAAAGGTGGGGAAAAGAAAAAAAAGAAAAAAGAAAAAAGAAAAAAAGAAAAAAAAGATTAATTTACTAAATCAATGTGTCAAGGCCTGTGTCTGGTTTTCCTGACTGCATTCTTTCAGCTACACCGTTACAAGTTACACCCAGATTCACAAGAGAGAGAGTTTTCTACTTCTTTCTCTAGGGTTTTGTTTTGTTTTGTTTTGATTTGCTAAAAGCTAATAAATTAATCTTTTAAATTTTTCGTTGTTTTTAAGAAAAGGGGAAAAATGAATGAAATGTGTTTTGATTTCTCAAGAGCATTTGAATTTCACGAGTTTTGCATTTCCTATAAAAGGGGTCAAGCCCAGCAATTTAATTTTCTTAGGCTAAGAGCTTTGATTAAAGCCTTCACCTTGACAAATAATTAGTTTGGGGAATAGGGGAATAGAGATAATTTGGAGATATGATAAACATCCATTCATTTATTCAAAGAGATACTCACTGCATGCCAAATATGGTTGAGATACCATTCGAGGCCCAGATCAGGCAAACAGCATTACAGCATAGTCCTTTCCCTCGAGGGGATCATCCCCCTGCCCCCAGTTTTCTCTCTTAGCAAAGGGGCTGTGTATTTATTTATTCTGGCTTCACTTAAATTAGGCTGATGTCTCCCAAGCATGGTACACAGACTCTGTGCAGTATACCATATGTGACAAGATACAAACATTTTTACGAGATAGTAATTCATCATTTGATTGTATGAAAATGTACTTGTCTATTCAGTGTGCTTATGTATTCATTTAAATGTAGAAAAACCCAAGCAGCCCACAAACATATATTAAATAATCCTAAGTGTATAGGCAGAGGCTGCAGTGCTAGCTCCTGCAACCTACTTTGCCCTGGCTATACGTGCTGTCAGTGTAGGCGAGCTCTCTTTGATTTATTTGGGCTTTCTTCTTGTGACAGTGGGGGCTGCACTCAGGGCCCCATGACTCCAAGTCTTCTGCTCTGACATTTCATACATATGATGATACAGATTTTTAAGAATACAGAGGATTGAACACATAGCACAGACTCCAGGTGCTGAATTTCTCTGTCCATCCAACATTCATTTAAAGATATATAAAAATAAAACAGGGGTGGAGGGAGAGAAGGCGTGTCACAAAGCTGCTTCTGAAGGCCATTCTCTGTGTGGAATACGTAACCACTTTGCTGTTGGCTCTAAAGCAGTTCGGTTCCCTCTCAGGACCTTGGCTTTTAGGTCCAAATGTGAAAATTGATTAGAGTTATTATCCGTGCCATTTGATCTAACAAGCTTTACTTGTAAAAACACAGCATTGCTTTTTATTATAAAATCCATGGTTACCTTCTAATTAAGGCAGATAATTACTCACTTTCTCATTTTTTAATTCGAAGATGTGCAGCTGTGTTTGTATTACAAACAGCAAACACATCGGGAGGAATCGTCTGTAACAAGCTGCGTGAGTTACTTGTTTAGTGAGACGGGTGATGTTCGGAGCTGGCATCTGCAGCCCGCCTCACTCCGCACATCTGGGGAGTAGATGGGCTTCTTGTTGCATCGTGACTAGCTCGCACTCTGACATCACTGCTTTGTAGGCTCTTGATGTGGGCCCAGACTGTGACGGCCAGATAAGGTATAAGACCTGTAACAGGCTGGAGGGCAACCACTGCCTCAGCTTTTCCAACCAGAAAACCGTGGAAGTGCAGAAAGACAGAGAGGCTAGGAATTAGTAGACCCCCTCCCAGCCCAAGCCCCAGTCAACTTTATGTCTTAGATTTAGCGCTAAATAAATCAGCATTTATAAATTCATCGTGGGGTCTGGAGACATGGTTTGGTGCTGGTCAAGAGTGTGTTCTGTTTGGCACTCAACAAAGAATTTACTCAGTGTTCTTCAAACTTATAATGGAGTTGGGGCTGCTCAGCCCCTAAGATCCTCTCTTGGAACCCAGTTTGGGAGCAGTTTGCCACACTGCTACCTTTATCAACTTCACAATAACAACTGTTTTAGCAGAACAAGTTGAAGTTTCTCTCCAGTCCTTCTCTTCACTCTTAGGCCCCAGGGTTAGCCAGTAGCGTTGCCCGGTTATTCCCGTTAGAAGGTAAGTGCTATTAAGTATACAAGATGAGCCAAGCTACAAGACTGCCAGAGTTGGGACTTAAACATAAAGTCCTACAGTTCAAAGACTTAATTGTTAAACATGCAGATAATCCTCAATTACCAGAATCTGTGTTGGCCGCGCTATCAAGAAAAAGTTATTTCCTAGTATCTTATTCATATTCTCATCTTCTGTCCCTTGTCTCACAATCCCAAACTAAGCATGAACAGCCCCCGACTTGATTCTGTAAGGAATAGGGGAGCCAATACAACCAGACAGCCTACGGAGAGTGACTTCACCCAGAGAGGGCCACAAACATCTTCCAGGCACCAGATCCCTTCCGCACCCTCTCCCAGAGCCACCACGGAGATGCCAGGTGGTGGTGGGTGGCAGTGACATCAGTAAAAGTTCCTCCTCCCGGAGGGAAGCAGAACTATTACTCAAAAAAACCAAAAAACGTACCAGTTTATTTCCGGAGCCTCTCTGTTTCTCGCCTTGGGTGGTAAGAATGACTCTGCGGCTTTTCTCTGCACTAACTGGGCAATCTTTTCTTAGCTGGGAAAATGAAAATGTCTTCCCAAGCAGGAATCCCGCTCTGCTGCCTTCCCCCTGGAGCCACCAGCTGACCCTCGGTCCCGGGGCTTGAACTCTGCATCGTGCTCGGCGGCGTCAGAGAGTGGAAGTGAGAAACCCCGCACCGCAAGATAATTGCTGCGTACAGGAGGGATAATAATAGGCAGTTGAAGAGCCCAGAGTCGAGTCCCACCAGTTGACATTTCCATGTGCTTTCCATTAAAACACCCCTGATCCTTAAGATTGTCCCGCTTTGTTTGTTTGTTCTCGGCGTAGTGAATTCCAGCTTGGAACTAAGTGATGCAGGATCGACTCTCAGCTTCGCTTGCTATCTGCGTGACCTTTGGTGATTTAGCTGACCTCTCTGAGCCTGTGTTTCTTCCCTTGTAAAATGATGATTATAAAACTCTCTTGGGGATGATAAGGTTTGTGTTGTGAAATGTGGAAATGTTCATCTCAGACTTTCATTCAATCCCATCATTTGAGAAGAAAATCAAGAACAGACCATTTCCTTGATTCTGTTTTCTTTGAAATAACAACACAGGCTGTAAGAGGCTTATCCTAAAGGGACCTGTCTCAGTTTGTGGAGACAGAGGAGGCCTTTGGTAGAGAAGCAACTGACCAGTTGGCTGGGGGAAGATCTGCTTCCAGCGCCCTGCTCCAGCATCTGACACAAGCACTAGGTCTCTTTCGCCCCTTTATTCTGAATATCTGACTAAGCACACTTTTTCAACCTGTGTGTTTCATATTGATGAATGAATGTGTGTCACTGTACAGTACTTATGATCCCATAGGGTGAGTATCATTTAAAAGACAGACACAAAGGCTTGCAAGGCTATGGAGCAACTGGAACCCTCCTCATATAAGTTAGCAGGAGTGGGGGATTCTTTTCATTCCAGAAAGCATCTTGGCAGTTTTCAAAACAAGTTAAACCTATGATATCACTCAGCCAAAGTCTTCCTTACTTCTTCCTTTCCTTCCTTCCTTCCTCCTTCCCTCCCTCCCTCCCTCCTTCCCTTCCTTCCTTCCTCCTCCCTCTTTCTCTCTCTTTTTTTTGAGACAGGGTTTTTCTGAGTAGCCCTGGTTGCCCTGAACAACCTCTGTAGACCAGGCTGGCCTTGAACCCAGAGGTCTGCCTGCCTCTGCCCACGGAGCACAGCAATTAAAGGCGTGCTCCACCACCACCCAGCTTGCATGAGTCTTCTTAGCAGCATCACTAACAATGTCAGTTGGAAATAATTTGTTGCAGGGAAAGGGAAGTCTACTCAGAATAAAAAGAACCCATAACCAGCACTTCATGAATGAACCTTAAAGCTGTCGTACTCAGTGCTGGAAGGGGAAATAAACAACAGACTACGAGTCCATGAAATGGGAAATCAATGGAAACAGAGTGTATTAGAGCCTGCCTGTGGCTTCGGGTAAGAGACAGGACTGACTAGGAAACAGTCATGGGGCACATCTGGGGGATATTGGGATCCTTCCCAAACTGGATTGTGGTGATAATTATACAACTCTAAGAAGTTTCTAGAACATTTCTGTGTGTAGAATGTTATGACAATTATGCTCTCAGGTGCTCAGAAGGTCTTATGCCTTTATCATTCATAATGGCCTCCTTATCAGTTGTAGGGGTCTGAGTAGTGCGGAAGCTCATTGCAGTCTTGTGTTCCTAGAAATGGACAGTCTTCATCTCCCAGTCGCTCTCTAGCGCTGCAGGTACTGGCTCACACACCGCGGCCTTTAAACGGAATGAAGTGCAGAGCAAAACAAGCGAAACAGAGACAGAGCAGGGTGATAACCAAGCCCAAAAGAAAGGACACAGGGGACAGGGGGCTGCCAGAGCCACTCCTGGTCTTTAACAGCAGCCTGGAGATGGCAGAGCAGGTGCCACCTGGCCCGCCTTTTGAGCACCCAGCGTGCTCAGCTGTCACCTCCTGTCTTGGCCTTACAGCCTCTGTCTGTCCTCTCCTACCTTTGATTTGGTTTGGTTTGTAATGATCTTCTATGGTCCTCAGACACCTGTGCACAGGAGTGTCTTATCTGGAGAGACCTTCTGATGTGGCTCAGTCCCTCTGTGCCACATCTGAAGCTTAGGAAATGTCTTTCTAGGCCTTACACCAAAGCTGGGAGCCGGGACTATTCATTTGTGCTTAATGTTACAGCAGGAAATAAATGTGGCTGAGACTCTCGAAGAATAGTGAGTGGAATCTAGCTCAGGACTTGATTTTGATCATGCCTCCTTACAACGTTATCCAGTCTCAGTTTCTCGTTTCTGCCATGTGGAGGCAAGGTCTCACGGTGTAGCCCTCACAGAAGGGATCTCCCTGCCTCAGAATGCCAGGATTAAAGGCGTGGGCTGCCAGGCTCCACCAGTCTCAGTTCTTCCAAGTACAATCGTTAAGAGATCCTGAGCTCCGTGCGGGGCAGGTACACAGCACTGAGGGTGCAGGGTTGGTTTGCTTGCTGTGCTGGCGAGTGAAGCCAAGGCCTTGTGTATATGAAGCAAGCGCCCTACTGCTGAGCTACATTCCAGCCCACATGGGTACAGTTCCAAAGGCAAGGAGAATCGTCAGAGAGTGTGTGAGTCATCTAACTATCTGCCCATTTGGCATACAAATGAAGCCTACTTAAAGTTAAAAAGGTCCCGCAAGCCATCCTGGGATAATTGGGATTTTGAACTATGTGAGCCTTTTACCATAAGGAGCTTATAGTACTTTGAAAATTATAGTTGATAATTATCAAGCAGTCATGATGGCCCCAGCACCTTGCTTAATCTTCACAAAACCCTACATAGTATGTACAGCAATTAGCCCCATTTCTGTAGATGAGAGAAACAAGACCTAAAGACGGTTTTCTGCTCAGGGTGGTGGCTGATAGCACAAGCAGGACTCAAGGCCAGGTTTTTCTGACCCTTAGACCATTGTGCTTTGTCACTCACTACCCGGTGCATCCAACTAAACCTCACAGTGATAAATGTCTTACAAAATAGTCACCCTCACTGGGGATGGGAGGCCAGGAGAGGACAGAGAAACGCAACCCTTACAGAAGAGCGGGGAGCGAGGTTCTTCGTGCATCTCTGTCCTCAGCCATATCCTCCTCCCAGCCCCCACCCCATATTAGCTTGTCACCAATTGATCACCAGCTCTTAACCGGTACACTCACCCAGGTCCCAGCTGTAGATTGCCAATTCAACCAGAATACTGCAGACTTTGCCTTTGCTGGAAATCACTGGTGCAACTGAAAAGAAAAAGACCATTTGTATGCAGGATATCGTGTAACTGGAACTAGGAAAGAAACAGCTTTGTTTGGCTTATATTTAATGCAAAGGTCTGTCCCACTGCCAAAGGATAAAGGATTGGAGATGAAGATCGTTATCACACGACGCATCTCTGCACAGATTCTAAGTAACCAAAACTGGTCATGTGACTCAAGGTAAATCGTTACATGGCAAATTCCTTTAAGGTCCCTCCTTGATGTGTCTTACAGTTGTTTGTCTTAATTTTACATTCGACCAGAGTAGCCTGGGAAGAATGATAAATCCTGACAGTGAGTGAGTGGTTGGCAGAACAAGTTTCCTGGAAACCTTTCCTTATGACGATGTGCCTGGTGCTACAGTCACTGCAGAAAACCCTCATCCAGATCTTAATGAAGAAGAAAAAAAGTCACGCGGGCAAGCCTGCCACCAGCCGCAACCTTTCCTGTTTTCCCTCCTCTCTTCTCCTGAGTTCAAACAATTTTTGAATAATTTTTATTTCCCTGAATAAACCTCAGAACTATATTAATCTATTGGCAAGCTAGTACACAAGAGAATACTTTTCTTCTAGATCTCTGTGCATAAACAGCTTCCATTTGATCCGTACTCTCTCTCTAGAAGTCGCAGTGTCCTTCTCTTCCCTTCGAGAATCCTAGTGCCTATACCATGGCAACAATAGAGAAACAGCAGCCACAGAGGCTAAAATGATCTGTTGATGCAAATTCCTGTTCTTTCTCTCCACTGTGTTATCTTCTTCCCCATCAGACCTTGGAGTACCACCAAGGATTGGACACACAAATATTTATCCTGCATATTTAATGCCAAGTGAAAACCTAGGACAGGACGATTCCAAAGAATAAGACGCAAGCCTTGTGCTTCGGGATCTCATAATTTAGTCCAGATGAAAGGAGGGGGAAATAAGATTCAATTCTATAAAGAGTGAATCCGATAGGAAGCGCTAGGGAATTAGATGAGGCCACAGTTAACAGGAGTGGGTTAACATGGGTGCTGAATGGGGAGCTAAGGAGGGCCAGAGCTGGGTAAGCTGAGGAGAGGGAAGCGTATTTTACAAAGACCTGGAGTGAGGAGTGACCACTGGGCACAACTGCTATCGGGAGTGCTGAGGTTTGTCCCGAGGTGCTGAACAATCTGAAGGCTATAGAAACACATATAACAGTACATAAGCAATGAAACTCTGCATGCATATGTATACCTATTTAATAATAGTTCTCTAAGACACTGAATACATTCAGTTCCAAAGCATAGGCAAGCATTGGACAGATACTGCTTTCTGCTTTGTCTAGAATAGGCCTATTTTCAAACCATCATTTAAAAAATAGTAAGAAAGAAAGAAAAGGAAGATTCCAAAAGGGCCATGAGACAAATCCAGGCTTGGATGTATTAGATACTGGGTTCTGGTTTCAGTTTTTATTTCACTGGTTTTCAAAAAAATTCGAACCATAGAAAGTATTCAATCTCTCCTGAGTTCCTTTGTTACTCAAAGATGTAGGGCCTCTCATTTCTGCCACCAACACACACAGATTCTAACTGCCAGGACTGCTTTTAGAGGTGACGTTTCCTCTAGCCTCACATTATGCTTGAGACAGACTAAGCAGTCAATGATGGTGCCTTAAAATCGTGATAATGTTGGCTCTTCTATCTAACAGGAGAGCTAATGTTAACTGTCTTTCTGGGTCTCAAGCTATACAATGTAACTTTTATTATCAGTATAATTTTTTCTCCTATCTGGGACATTTAAAAGCTTTCTAATGGGCTTAATTACACAGCTTTAAATTTGTACATGATTGGACTGCATCAGTTAAGATGGTATTAAACGGGCAAGTGTGTATCCCAGACAAAATCTCCAACCTCCCTTAGCTCCCATTTGCACTTTAAAAATTCATTTTACTAACTTGTGGAGTGTAAAGTATTTGATGCTGATGTCTAACTGTCTCGGCACTGAAGTTTTTTAAGGCTAAGTGAAAAACATCCCTGTGGGTTCCCAGGGCAGCAGAAAGCAGCTGCAGACGACGCTCTGATTCACTGGTTAAATAAAGCCCAACCCAGCTCATTTGATGAAAGACATAGAAAGAAACACACACACACACACACACACACACACACACACACACACACACAGAGAGAGAGAGAGAGAGAGAGAGAGAGAGAGAGAGAGAGAGAGAGAGAGAGAATGTCTCACATGTATTCCCCCTATGTGTCATCTCACTATTAGGAAGAATACAATATTTAAAAACTAAGAATGGAGAGGGGACAGTTCTGAAACTGACAAGTCCAATTTACCTTTTATGTGTTATTCAGAGTCTCCAAGACACTTGCATTTCTCCCGTACCCCAGCATTTGATTAGCAATAGCCACAAGGTTCCCAGAAAGGAAACTGCGGTTTGGGAACCGGCAGAACAAAGTCGACGGGAAAATTTCTGACTCTGTTTCCTGCCGTACGTTCTGACTCTGTTTCCTGCCGTACGTGCGCCCTGCACTGCCGCCTCGCTTCCCTTCCCTTCCTTCTTTCTTGAGCATCTCCCCCACTGTCTACACCCAGCACAGCAAACACAGTCTTCTTGCTCAGACTGCTCAAAGTCTGGTGAAAAAGCCAGGAGTCAGGCTGGCTCCTCGGCACAGCCGCTGTGCTGGGACGGGGGAACGAAGTGGCCATGGTGACCCGGAGCCACGGTGGACAGCAGACCTTACGGTGGCAATGGAGAAGGAGAAGGAGAAGTTGCCGGCCCCGAAGAGGGGCGAAGAGGCTTTGTGAGCAGGGGAAACATAGAACGGGAATTTGACCTTGGCAAAAGTCACTGACGGAGCTGGCAGGGGGAAGGGTTGATTCACGGACCGCTAGCATACAGAGTGGTCCACATGGGGCCGAGTTTCCACAGTCTGCTGTATCTGAGTGTTTGGGTGTGTAGAATTCAAAGAGTCCCTGTTAGGGCCGTTTCCTCGATTGACTATGAGGAATCACGAGGGCTGACTGGTCCATCGGGACAAAGGTCCTGCATTTAAAATTGCATTTCATTTCCTAAAACATGAGCGGGACCTCCACCAGGATCATTTTTGTTTTCTTCACTTTAACCCCAGTCTAGTCTAACCCCTGCCTTCCATGTGTTAAAGGAACATGGACTTCACTCGTGTATCGAGGCCAATCAGTTACTCCAAGCTTTCATCTGGCTTAATGGCACCCTATATCCTAGCACTTGGAAATTCAAAGCTAGCCTACACTATATTATTGCAAGACTTTGTTCAAATAAATACATAAATATTTTGATTTCACTCTTTTTTTTTTTTTAAGGACCAAGTATTATTTATTCTCATTGTGTTTTCAAGAAAACTGAAGATTTTTTTTTCTTCTGAAACAGAGTTCCTCTGTGTAGCTGAGGCTGTTCCTAAAACTTGCTCTGTAGACCAGGTTGGCCTCTAACTCGGAGATCTGTCTGCCTCTGTCCCCAGAGTGCTGGGATTAAAGGGGGTACACCACCCAGCTTGTTTTAATTTTTCTTTATCTGGACGTGTGTGTCCACGTTGGTGTGACTATACACTACATATGCGTGGGCTGCTCTGGAAGGCAGCAGCGAGCCTCAGGTCCCTCGGAGCTGGAGTCTTAGGTGATTGTGAGCCATTTGATGGGGGTGCTGGGAACTAAACATGGCTCCTCAGAAAGAACAGCAAGTGCTCCCCACTGCTGAACTGATTTCTAGGGAGAAGAATAAAAATACACACGGGAAACAAACCACTGAATGAATAATTTCCTAAGACAATGACGGGAGGTTACTGAAACCTTGGTGAGAGGAAACTTTATTGAAGAGAAGTGCCCATGAACGCTTCTACGACGATGCCTCCTGTCTGGAGTCTGTCTGTACCCTCCCTACTCACAGCCAGCACAGCGCTCAGCGCCTCTCAGCTGGACGATCTGAGCCGTACAGTGTCACTGGCCTCACGCGTCACCTAGATGTGCTCCCACTGGCAAAGGATGCAGGGGGAGCGACAACGGTGGGTCGCCAGGTGAGCTGTACTCGTTGGTTTTGGCCAACGATTCCTGTCGTGTTCTAAGAGAACAGCCCTGGTTCACCTGACGCAGGACATGGTCACCCTCTTGGAGCTGGTCCCCTCTGTGACCACACGAGCTCGACCCAGATGGGAAGCCTTTTCAGTTCTAACTTTAGCACCTCTGCTGGCTTTCAGACCTAGCTATGCTTAGCAGATTCTGTTCCCCAACTATCAAGCGGGGGTGATCATATTGACCTACTTACACTGGTTTGTAAGGAGGACTCTGTTATATATATGTTTTTCTATACTGTCAGTGTTTCCAAATTACATACATTTAAACCAATGGGTTGAAATGAATCATTTTTGTGGATGGCTCTTTTTGGTTTAACGATCCCAGACATGGTGAGGAGTAGCAGCCAACCCAGTAGAGTTAGCTATTCTTCGGTCATGTCCTCCTGAGGTTCTGCCCATCTCCCTGAACAACCTCCAGGGTGGAGCAACCAGACATTCAGGTCTCTTCAGAAGCTCAGTCGGGTGAAGCAGGCCTTCCTGATGTGCTGAGGCACTAAGGGAGTGGATCCCAGCAGTAGCTCGGCCTTGGGCTGCACAGGAGCAGCTCGGTACTGCCTGGAGGAGGCAGGCCGGGCCGCAAGGCAGAAGCCCGTAGCCCCGTGCACAGCTGGCTCAGCGGGAGCGGCAGGCCTGGTCCCCTGTGGAGGCTGCCCGTCCAACTCCACACTTACAGCCTTTGAGTCATGCCCTCTAGCACAAATAACCAGGCTGCCAAAGTCACGTGTGGTGGTGAGGTAACTTCAAAAAGCGAAGGCTTAAAAGGCAGCTTCCTTTGAGTACTGATTTGGACACCGACAGTGGCGTGGTTAAGTGCCACTCTGTGTTTAAAGTAAATTATACGGCAGCCCTGGAATGCGGTGCTGTGAAAGCCCCAGAGCAGCAAACAGATTCGAGTCCACCAGCAAACGCTGGCGAGTCAGCTAGCTGGCTTGGATGCTGCATCTTCCTTAGGTTCCTATTTCGGTCTTGGAGGCCATCTCCAGAAGCAGCAGAACTTGCAGATACGTATGGGTGCATTGGGCAGCTCTGGAAATCTTGTACCAGCAGCCGAGCATATGTTTGCAGCATGGCTTGAGGTCTATAGGTCCTCTATAGGACAGTAGTCATCCATTCTTCATCCACAGGGCCCTGGGAGACAACTCAGGCCCATTGTGGCAGCCAAAGTATGGGTCTGGACATTATCCTGACGGGACCAGACTTCAACTGTTCAGTGAGGGAGAAAATCCCCATCAGGAAAAGGCTCATGGAGAGGAAAGACATTCCCAGGAGCCGAGAGAGATGATGGTTGTGGACTGCAGGCTGTCGGAGCCCCATCTTGAGGCTCCATAGCTTAGCTTTCTTCTGAACAGAAGGGTTCAGGGGAATCAGAGCCTGTCACTTGAGACACTCTTGGGAATCATACTTTCTGAGAGAAAGAGACTCTCAGAAAGAGTCATCACCTCTCTTCCCTTCATTCTGGCATCCAGCCCCCACGCATACACCAGATCCGGGGAACTTTTCTTGAGGTCTGAGGAGAATCATTTCCCTATAGCCTCGTGGAGCTCCTGTGGTGAGCTGCTGCTGGCATCTGTATTCCTGCTAATTAGCTGCCCTTGATGGATTTATTTCATCCAGTGGTAACTTCTAGAGACGTTCCCAGGCCAATTTAAAAGTGGAGTGCCCAAACCAAACTGAGTGGAGATCAGGTTTGGATGACCTCCACCGAGAGGTCAGGCCGGTTCCCACGGGGTTTGAACTCTGCGTTCCCGGAGAGCACTGAAGTTGCGGAAAGACACTTCAGGAAGGAATCCCACATAGAGCATTTAATTTAGTTGCTCCATTTTGCAATGAGGGAGCTGGGGGCTCATAGAGGCGGATAGCTCATCAGGCAGAGCTGGCCACACTGAAAAGGACACAGGACGCACTGCTGACTACACGGGAAATGTGTGTGTGTGTGGGGGGGGCGGGGACAGTGTGGAGAGTCGCTGTGAACAAAGGCCTCGGCTATGACTCTCAAGCTCAGCTTTCTTTGCACTTTCCAACTTTTTTTTTTCAAATGAAGAAATAGCAAACTCCTAAAGAAAACACATGAAATGCAGCTGTTGAGCTATTTCAGATATTCCAGAAAATATATAAAGTAGTTGACATAGTTTTGGTAGGGTCAGCTGCTTGGAAACACGAAAGTTCCCAAACATCTAGACAAATCTGAGTCCTGGCTTCTAATCATGCCCTGTCCACTTGCTATAAACCTTTGTGTTTCAAGTGTGGGGTGGTCTCTGAGTCCACTCTCCTTTAAAAGTAGTAAGGGGTGAGGGCGTGATGACAGAGAGCTTCCTTTATGTGTTATTGAGAAGAAATCTTTCTTGTCATATTTATGATGTTTCCAAATGGTGCATACTAGCCTCTGATTTGTTAAAGGGGAGATCCAGGATGTTTTTCTCCCTTCCCCTCCCCTTTTTCCTCCCCTCTTCCCTCTCCTCTCTTTCCCTCTCCTTCCCTCCTTCCCCATCCTCTCTCTTCCTCCTCCTTTATACCTCCGCTCAGTGAACATCCGTCTACAATCAATGCTCATGTAAGGCTAGCGAGTCACGTGCTTGACTTGGACCTCCTGTGATTTAATAAAAATAAGTGTCTTTTTCATATTGTTCAAGTTTCTCAGAGGTATAAATCCCCCAGTTTAATATAAACATAAGAAGACTCTCTTTTTAATTGAATCAAGACCAGTCAGTGTGAAACTTATATCATGAGAACTATCTGATGTGTACAGAATAGCAGGTTCCAATGGAGCTGAACTAACCATCAAGGCAGTTCGAGATCACCAGCTGCTCCACTGAGATTTTGTCTTATTATTGGAAATTCCACATGTACAGGGAGTCCCAGAATCATCTGGACTTCTTTAATAACACAAATACACATGTATGTATAATCCATGTATGCACATATGTATACATTTTATAGCAGAGGTAACTGAATTTGTTGTAAAATACATTTGTAGTTACGCTATAAGACTTTACTAGAATGTACTAGAATAAAATTACTTCCATTTTGATTATGCGATTCTGAAAGTAGATTCCACAGCAACGTCTCCCCGCCTGAATCTGAGTCTCCTGTAGATTTAATTGTTCCAATCAGTGGTAGCACTATCTCCCCAACCCCTCAGACCAGATGGCTGGCTGTCATTATCTCTGCTTGTTTTGTTTGTTTTCTACGCTGGGGTCAGAATCCAGAGCCTTGCACATGCTAGACAAGTGTCTACCTCTGAGCTGTGACCCCAAACCCTAGGAGTCCCCTCAACATTCATCTTCTTATTCAACTGGCACAGAGAACTGCCGATTTCAGTTCCGAAATGTGCTTAGTCTCTGCCTAGTTCTTTCTCCACCTCCATTGCCTCTGTTCATCCTGAGCCGCCACTGAGTCAGTGGGCTGCTCTCCCTCAGCCTCCTAAGGCCCACCACTGAGTCAGAGGGCCGCTCTCCCTCAGCCTCCTAAGGTCCACCACTGAGTCAGTGGGCTGCTCTCCCTCAGCCTCCTAAGGTCCACCACTGAGTCAGTGGGCCGCTCTCCCTCAGCCTCCTAAGGTCCACCACTGAGTCAGTGGACTGCTCTCCCTCAGCCTCCCAATCCTTCTCCATCTTCCATACTCGACTCTCTCTCATCTGTGTTGCTCATAATGACCAGGGAAGGTGTTTGATGAAGGAGCCGTGAGCAAATGGGTCCCGGCTTCCAGATTCCTGAATGAAGATCTAAAGCTCTTTCCATGACTTCCCTGGCTCCCTGAACACCAGATGCCATGGCCTTCTTTAATGTCTAAAACATTTCCTTCATTTCTTTCAACCTGCACCATGCCCAACCATAGGCAATACAGGTTCATTTCGATACTTAGGTCTTAACAGCACGTAAATTTCCAGAGAAGTCTTGTACCAAAGCTAGTGTGGGCAATGTAATGAAACACAGAGAATGTAATTGTTACTCTCAAACAAACCTTAGTCCTCTCTTAAAAACTCTTACAATTACAGGCTGGAGAAATGGTGCAGCAGTTAATACCAGTTGTTTTGCAAAGGACCTGGGTTCAATTCCTAGTGCCAACATGGCAGCTCACAACTATCTGTAACTCCAGTTTCGGGGTATCTGACGTCCTCTTTTGGCCTCCATGGGGGACTGCACAGATGTGGTACACATAAACATATACAGACAAACTACACATACACATAAAATAAAAATAATAAATCTTAAAACAACAACAACAACAACAACAACAACAACAAAAATGTCTCATAATGGCCAGGCATGGTGCCACACTCCTTTAATTCTAGCACTTAAATGGCACAGCCACATGGATCTCTATGAGTTTGAGGCCAACCTGGTCTACATAGTAAGTTCCAGGACAGCCAGAGCTAGTGAGACTCTGTCTCAAAAGCTTCTTGCAAATATGAGTATTATATTTTAATGTATTATATCACACTAATATATTTTATTGTTTTTATATTATACTAATATAGTTTCTTGTTTTTATATTATAATTTTATGCATGGCCTCTAGACACCATGTATGTTTTAACTCTATATAGGCATATAATAAATGTCTAATAAATTTGTGTAAAGACAGATCATTGATGTCATGCATTTGGAAATTGCATGTGTTAGTCAAACAAGCATGGCTATTCTGATACCACTAAATCCACTTTCATACCCACCAGGTGATTTTTGCTATTGCCTAGCCAAGACAGATTTTAAACAAGTATAACAAATGAGAAAAAGTGGTTTCTCAAATTCAGCACTACTCGGCACACAGGAAATGACAATAGCAATGGCTGTTGCTGCTCTTTATTTTCACAAATATATTTTAATTGACACAGGAGTTGTAATACTTATGTGGTCTAGTGTAGCAGCTCCACAGTAAGTATATGATATAAATAGATCAGAAAGCTGGCATCCCTGTCACTTCAGACACACATTTTTGAGATAATTTCTTTATGTGTGAAACATTCAAGCTCCTTTGAAGGTTGATTCTATGGATCTTATGTGTCAGGATTTCTCCAGTTCTATTTGCCCATTTAATCTTTCCAACAACTCTATGAAGTAGGCAATGGTATATTTATCCATCTTGGTGTTTGCTTGTTTTTGAGTTATAGCCCTGACTGTCCTGGAAGTTACTATGTAGACCAGGCTGGCCTCAAACTCACAGAGATCTGCCTGTCACTGCCTCCCAAGTGCTGTGATTAAAGGTGTGTGCCACCACTCCAGGCTATTTTTTCCTGTTTGTTTGTTTGTTTGTTTGTTTAATAGATAGTAAAGTTAGAGGTATAGAGAGCTTAAATAACTAACCCAAGTTCTGGAGCACACATGTAGCACTAGGCCGATTTAAATATATTTCATGTGATAATGTATATTCCTGTGGCTTATCTCCCTGAAGTGCAGTTGTGACAGAGCCTTGCACAGTCAGGTTTTCCCTATTGAGCAAGACTCCAGGTTATAGAGTAACTTCTGACTCACCGTCACTCACCAGGATTCCTTTCTTCTCTACAGCTCCCACTTCTGTTCTCCCTGCTTCTCCCCCTTCTCATTTCTCCCCTCTTTCTGCCTGCCGTTCAGTCGTAAGATCTCTAATGGGGCCACTTTTCTGTCAGGCTATCATATATAAGGTCAAGCATTCCCACATTCCAAAGGTAGGTCAACACGCATGTGTTGAGAAGGGACTTCTGCCAGAACAATGAGTCACCATGCAAAGCAGTTCAATAGGAGGTCACTGCTTCAATTAAGAGCAGTGTGCTTGTCCCCAGGAATGCAAGAGGGCTACCACAGAGCCCTCCTAAGGATTGAGTGTGGCTTCTGTGACACTTGGGAAAGTCACACTCATCATAAACAAGTCCTGATGTTTTATTTCATGACCAAAAGGAGGTGAGGATACCATGCAGTTCTTGACATTACAACACCAGACATATTTATAGTAAGCACACACAGCCGCCTCGAGGTTACGCACCGGCTAATAATATAGGTAGTGGAGTAGCTGGTTCTTTGAAAGGCGTCTCTTTGTAGCTTGTTTACTTGCTTGTCTTTCTGACCAGATTCCTGCTTACCAGAATGTCTACTAGCACAAATATGGGACTATGGTGAGGTTGGCTTGGGCGGCTTCCTGTCTCATTATTTCTGAGCCTGCCCTAGACTTGACTGGAATTGTCTTGCACTGTCACTGATGTCTTCTGTACCCTTGAAGGTGTTTTCTTTTCTATGATTGGTTACCTTAGCAACCAACAAAGCCCACTCAGTGGGCTCCCTATTGGTACAATCTTGCTACTGGGGTGTGTGTGGGGGTAGCCCTTGCAGTTTTTTTTTTTTTTTTTTTTTTTTTTTTTTTTTTTTTTAAGATTCCAAGATAATTTCAGTTTATAGCTGAGGACTAGAACTATCACTTTCAACAACTAACAACACTTTATAATTCATCAGCAGATGCATGGTCACACAGCATAGCCACCCCATCCCCACATCCTCTCTAAGCTGTTCTACACGCCATCTCACCCTGTTCCTCTCCCTTCTAGTATTAGAGATTCAACCCTTTCTCCGTTTTGAACAACTGACTATGAACGCTCCTCTTATCCATATCTTCCATGTCATATATTGGATCTTTTCTTTAGGCTGAGTCTCTCCCCCCAAATTGTAAAGAAGCTAAAGTCTCCTCCATCGTAAGAAAAATAATCTTAGAATCTGCCATTTCTACCAGTCTCTCAGAACTTGGCACTGTTGTCATAGTCTTTGTGAAATATTTCTAAATTCCCTGGCTGAATCAAGCTGTCTCCCTAGTACTTGGTGCACACAGTTGGCTTCTAAATTGATGCACAGTAAAAATAAGTAGATCTCTCCCCCTTCCAATGTACGACGCTCCCTGAGGGCAGGAGCCACGCCATCTTCATCTTTGTTGACATCTGGACCTGGCTCAGCGTAGGTGCTTAATCTAGGATTGTTGAGCAGAATTGCAGAAACAATTCTCTGCATGGACAGAATGACGTGGTCTGCCTGGCAACGAATGAGCTCCCTTTCTTCCAGCTCGCACACTCTATTTCACACAAATAACTGCTGTAGAAGTTGCACGGCATATTTTTTATTAATTAATTAATTAATTAATTAATTAATTTTATGCCACGTCACAGGATAATGGCCCATTTACTTCTGAAAGATAAACTTCTACATAAAGTTTCCATAAAACTCCTCTCAGCAATATTTCTGACGTCTTCAAGATCATCACTTGCACCGTGACCAGCAGTAGTCAGAAGGAAGGATCAACAAGAAGACCTGTACATTATCGTCTTAGAAATTAAACATCTCGCCCAGACGTTTTTAACATGCAGCACGGCTTCCCTGTGCTGACCTGTCTGCACTGAGCAGTGGGGGCGACCGGCCCTGAGTTGGAAATTTCCTGTTTTTTTCTTTTCCTTTTAAATATTTCTTTAAATATGCGTGTCTGTCCTCATTCACACCCCAAGATCCTTGAGGGAGGAGAGCAACCCTTTGTCCTTTGGTCAGTTAGCTGAATGGATCTGAGAAGCTCCTCCGCCCTGGCCCCCTCTTCCTGCCGACATTTTATGAAACTCATGGCTCACGTATCCAGAAGCACCAGAAAAGCCCTGTGAGCGATGGACCACACTCCCTTGACTTAGAAGCCGGTGGAAATATGCTGATGACCCTTAGACGGTTGTCACAGGTCTATAATTATACAAGACCACAACTGAACTATCCCAGCAGGCCAATTACAGGAAGGGCCACTCTTTTATATACAATGTGACACTGCCTCTAAAAATAATTCTGTCCAAGACTCAGAGGAGGTGCCCTTTTAAGGGGAGCAGTCTTTGAAGGACCCATATGTATGGGGGGGGGTTGAGAAAGGCTTTAGGCATGTCTCTGAAATATGGATCTAAACAGTGCATGGGGAAAGGAAGCCACCAAAGTCAATGCTGCATTAAAAACCCCATTTAAAGTTATCCATCCTGAAAATTTTACATATAGCTCTTTGCTTCTGTCCAGCCTGGAAACAATCTCCACAGAGTCAACAATCTAATTTCGCGAACAGCAGTGTCTCCGAGAAAAACGCCCAAATCCATCTTTTAGAGTAGACAGTCCACTGTTGGGTTTCAAAACAACAAAAAAAAGAATTGTCTAATTCTTTATTTCTGTGCAAGGATGAGTTCTTATTGTTATACAGGGTACATTATTTCACATTTTACGTGAGCAAGATATTAAAAAGGAAGTCTTACAGTGCAGAAGAAAGTCTAGAATCAGGCTCTCGTAACAGGGCCCTAGAAGGCAGTGCTCTTAACTGAGTACAGATTTGCTTGGTAAACTGAGAGATGTTCCATGATGTCTGCACACTTTCCCAAGTCAGTGTAGTTTTCAGAGCAGGAGAGTAGTAGTCTATGACTCCGTTACACAGTACAGCATCACTGTTCTGTGTGGCCACTGAACACTGCGTAGGCTGTCGCCTCAATTGAGGGCAGATGCAAGAGCAAAATTCACTCTTGATTGTGAAGACCTATAGTGACAAGGACGTGGACTAGCTCTGTAATCATTCTATTGATTAACGACAAAAATATATTTTGTGTATATATATATATATATGTATATATATACATACATACATATACATATATATATATATATATATATATATACACACACACACACACACACACACACACACATAGGACTGGAATTATTTTTAAAATGGATTCTGCCTCTTCCCTTTTTACTTTGAAAACATATGGCAATTAGATAAAAACTGAAGTTGCACATACATGTAGATCACATTATATTTCTATGGGAGGGTACTGGTCTATCGCTTTCGTTAGACTTGTAAGCGACACTTTTTCTTAAAGAGAAAAGAGGATCTTGTGAAGGTATGCAAGCTCACACCTTGGCCTGTAGATGATGTCTTAGTCACTGAGACTTGGTGGGTCTCTGATGCAGTCCAGTACCAGGTCATTGTGACAAGAGGCTATGCTGACATTGCTGGTAACTGAGAGGAATAGGGTGCCCCACCCTTCAGTCAACTGACCACTTGCACACAGGTTCTGTACTACCGCATTTTCTAGATTTAGGCGTATTAAGTATCCATGGATCTGCCGGGTCCACCTCTCTGGCTTCTCCACCCGAGGATTGAATAACTCAGCAGCTCTCACCCTAAACCTGCTCCTCTTGCATTTTCTATCTGGGTCACAGCCATCGATGGCTTCCTCCTCTCTGAATTGCATGCCCACACCCAACACGCACACACTCATTAAGATCTATCCATCTCTCAATACACCCTGTGGGTTTCATTGTCACCACTGTTTGGAATGTTGCTATAATCTCTCAGCTCTCTTCTCTTCCTTCACATTCTCTCCCTCACTGCTATTAAATTTAATTTTAAAACAATTGCAGATTTAGTATATTATTCCCTGATTCAAGCAATAAGTCGTAAACCAAAATGTTTTATAGTAGCCAGAGTGTTTCTTCATAAGCTACCTCTGTCCTGGTTCTGTAACAACTTGTCCCTCACATGGGTCACCCTACCACAGTCTTCCATGCCTCGAAGCCTATGAACCTGCACACTTGCTGCTGGAATGGCTTTCCCTCCCTTCTTCAAACTCACTCTCTGTCCATTTTCGCCACCACTGGGTATGGCCTTTCCCCGTTGTGGCACATCTGTCAGTGTACTGAATTTATTTGTGACTTTTTGTGCTTGTTTAATAGACGGCCAAGGACTGGTAGGGGTTATTTGACAGCTAGAGAAATTCCAGATAGACAATACTCCTACAGATCTTCCCAAACACAGCTCTCTAACTCTATGAGCTTGAGTCTGGAGGGCGCTTGGTGGTCTTTGCCCGGCTCATCTCTTCAGGAGCGTGTAAGATCTGCTGAGCGTGTACTGCCTGATGCCTCCTTTCATGCTCACACTGACCTTTGAAGCTTGGTGGTCTTTGCCCGGCTCATCTCTTCAGGAGCATGTAAGATCTGTGGGGGTAGAACACCCCCAAGTACTGCCTGCTGTCTCCTTTCATGCTCACACTGACCTCTGAAGCGAGCATTTCTTGTTATACACATTTTGCAGAACCAAGGCCCCCATGATTTAAGCAAGGTGTCTAAAGTTAGGAAGCTAGTTGAAGGCAAGATGAAAATCAGAACCCAGGTTATTCCTGCTTGGCCAAGCCAGCGTTCCCTTTCTCAGATGGCTACTCACATCTGCAAGTATTCTCTGAGCTACTCACAGTAAATAGAATATTTTTATGGAAGGAACCACATTATGTCAGTAAGGCTAGCTTTATCCTCAGCTCTATGGGTTCTTAGCCATCCAATGAAAATACTTGTCTCATTTGCATTGTCTATTAAGTGGAGAAATTTGCACTAGCTATATTTATTGTTAATGGAAAATAAGGGTAAATTTAAACATAAAATTGGGTATAGGAAGGCATTAAATTTACTTGCGGATATTTAAGCATTTCTTTTGGCAATATTTGGTGTGTCACAGAAGTGGATGGTTAGGGTTGTGCAATGTCTGACAACCATAAGAAATTAAGGGAATACCACTATCAAGATCACTAGTGGTGGCGGTGGAGAGATGGTGCAGCCGTTTGGAACATGCACTGTTCTGCCGAAGGACCTGAGTTCAGTTTCTAGCAGTCTCACAACCACTTGTCACTCTGGTCCTCGGGGGTCCAACGTCTTTCCCTTGCTTCCTCCCACACCCTCACACGTGAGTAGAGACATGCAGACACACATGTACATATGCGTTAAAAAAACCCAAATTAAAAAAAAAAAAGAGCTTTATTGATGTAATCCTCATTTTGTTCTGTGCATTTGGTTGGAGAACAGTTGTGGTCATATACAATTTTATCTGTCCCTGTCTAGTTTGATTCAGTTCAGTTTTTTGTTGTTGTTGTTGTTGTTTATTTTGAGAAGGATTCTCTATGTAGGCCAGGCTGGTTTCAGACTCATATTCCTCATCCTCAGCCTCCCAAGTTTGGTATGATAGGTATGTGCCAATACAGCAATTCTGTAACTGGCTTCATTAGTGGAGCTCTTCACAGCTGTAGTAGTCTGTTGGCCTCTCTTATCATAGTGCCAAGTTGCAGAGTAACTGATATCTAAAGGTATGGAATCCAACAAACCCGTAGTGTTAACCTAATATGAGCCCAGCCATCTCTCCTCCTCTGCCTCTCTGGTGGAGCCCTCCTGGATCAGCAGTGCCTCCATTTCCTGGGGACTTGTTAGATATGCAGACTCTTGGGCCCTGGAGCCAGCCTACTGAATTCAGATTTGCATTCAATGAGATACACAGGTGATTCATGTGCACATATAGTGGAAGAGAGGGTGGCTTTCAACCTTGGCTACACTTAGAAAGGCTTGGGAAGATCTCTGAGATCCTGATGTCCAGGTTGCACCTTCTGCTGCATCAAGGCTCTACAAACAGAACTCACGCAGTGACTTTTATCACAGCGGCCCTGGTGTTTCCATGCATGAGCCACGGAGGAATTGGAGTCACAATCACAAACAAATCCAAGGCTGTCGATGCAGTTTCCCTTTCCAGGGACAGAGTTCTTCCTACCAGACCATTCTATGCATTTCCATGAGGAGTTCCAGGAAAATCAGACAAAACTGAGTCAGCCAAGTGCAGGGCTGGTTTAGCATCCTGGGATCCCTTTTGGCTTGGTTATGTGTGTACCCCTCTTCTAGCAATAATGTGCTTGGTTGTTTGAAACTCTTACTCTATGTGTGTGTGCATATTCCACTCTGAACAGTGGCTCTAACATAGGACCCCCATCTACATGGAGTGGTGTGTACACCTCTTTTATTTTCTTTTTTTTGGGGGGGGGTGTTTCGAGACAGGGTTTCTCTGTATAGCTCTGGCTGTAATGGAACTCACTCTGTAGACCAGGCTGGCCTCGAACTCAGAAATCTGCCTGCCTCTGCCTCCCAAGCGCTGGGATTACAGGCGTGCGCCACCACCGCCCGGCTTCTTCTTCTTCTTCTTCTTCTTCTTCTTCTTCTTCTTCTTCTTCTTCTTGTTCTTGTTCTTGTTCTTGTTCTTGTTCTTGTTCTTGTTCTTGTTCTTGTTCTTGTTCTTGTTCTTGTTCTTGTTCTTGTTCTTGTTCTTGTTCTTCTTCTTGTTCTTCTTCTTCTTCTTCTTCTTCTTCTTCTTCTTCTTCTTCTTCTTCTTGTTCTTCTTCTTCTTCTTCTTCTTCTTCTTCTTCTTCTTCTTCTTCTTCTTCTTCTTCTTCTTTGTGTGTGTGTGTGTGTGTGTGTGTGTGTGTGTACTCTTAAAAGGGTGTGTGTACACTCTTTTAAAATATAAAAACATTTTCCTTCCCTAACAACAATGAAACTTAGGCAGATCCTATTCCATTGTAGTCTCCTGATGTCTGGGTAGGAGAGGGAAAAGGCCGATCTAACTAAACTGCACTGGGTGCATGCAGGCTCAGTACGGCAATATGGTGCTCTCAAAGTAACTGTAGAGAGAATCTCCTGTTTACCACCTTAAATCTATTCAGACATGAAAAAAAATCAGATGCATTGCAGGAAGGGACAAACGTACGTAATTGATAAGTGACTATAAGTCACATAGATTATAACCTAATCTATCAATCAAAATAGAGAGCCCCCTTTCCTGTTTGGCGTGTGGTTGAGGCGGGATTGCGGCAGCCGGTCTCTCATTTTCGTCGCAGACACCTCTACTGCAAAGATGGTCAATGTACCGAAAACCCAAAGGACTTTCTGTAAGAAATGTGGCAAGCACCAGCCTCACAAGGTGACCCAGTATAAGAAGGGCAAGGATTCCCTGTATGCCCAAGGAAAGCGGCGCTATGACCGAAATCAGAGTGGCTATGGTGGGCAGACAAAGCCAATTTTTCGAAAGAAGGCCAAAACCACGAAGAAGATTGTGCTCAGGCTCGAGTGTGTTGACCCCAACTGCAGATCCAAGAGGATGCTGGCCATTAAGAGATGCAAGCATTTTGAACTGGGAGGCGACAAGAAGAGAAAGGGCCAAGTGATCCAGTTCTAAAACTTGTGTTCTCTGAGAGGGAAATGCGAAGCAGTAGAAAAATGACCTGCTAGAGAATAAAGTTATTGTTAATGATAAAAACAAAAAGTACAGAGCCATCCAAACTACATCCTATAGCAAGCAGCCCCTCCCCTCTTTAGAGTCTCATAAAAGAGACACAGGGTCCTTGGGTTCTCTTACTCAAGTGACCCCACTCTCTTGCATCGCAATCTCCCTTTCTATCCCTTCGCTTTGAATAGAATTCCTTTGCCACTTTTGCAAATCTCTGTGAGCTTTGTTTCAGGTCCTTCAATAAGAGGTTAAGAACCCAGAAACACTGGGTCTGGAGTCAGTGTTTAACCGCCATTAACAAAACAACAAAATAATACAGAGATCAAAATTTGCTGGGTGTTGGTGGGAGGCAAAGGTAGGCGGATCTCTGTGAGTTTGAGGCCAGCCTGGTCTATAGAGTGAGTTCTAGGATAGTCAGGGCTACATGTTTGGGATGCGGAGGAGCGCTTAGGTTTTGGGCAATTTGGAATGTATCATGGTAGAAGGAATGGTGACCTGGAAAAGCAGCTTTGGCATTTATCTTCCAACTCCTTCTGCCACGGGTCCCCAGGTGGAGGACTGTCCTGGGCTGAGCCTGGGGTGGCATCATGGGAGAAGAGACAGGGGAATAACAGAGCTTGCAGAGTAGTGCCTATACATCTGCCCACACTGCCCAATCTAGCCGTGACCCTGCAGCCATGGGTAGCTGCTGGCGAGAGGGTCAGCTCTCGATCCTACCTATGAACACGGTACTCCTCAACACCTTTCCAAAAGCTTCTCAGCCAAGAAGACTCCACAGACATGCGCTTCAGAGTCTTTGCGTCTTCAGAGTGTATGTTCATGTCTTGGGTGATATATATGATCTACCGTCTGCACTACACCATATTCTCCAGAAAGTCTGTGTTAAGAGTTTAAGATGCTCAAAGACAAAGCCTAGTCCCTAACACATCAGGGGAGGATCTGAACGTCTGGAGGAACCAGCTGCCTGAGCTGAGTCTCCTGTCAACCCCCTGCCTCACCTTCAGTAAAAACTAAATTCGGGTCTCAGAATTTCTCACCGGTCTCAACACACACTGTGCTGTAAGCTCTTCGATTTCATTTTGATGGAACAGGCACAGTCCCTTGTCCTCCAACTCTCCCTCCTGTAACGCTGTCCTTTGTGACTTGTAAACCTTTGCCTGCCTAGTGAATCCCCTCCTGTCCTTTAGAGCTCGGTCACAACATAACAACAGCGCCTCTTCCTTCTGCTGGCCCTTGTCCACCTCCTCCCCATGTCTTCTTCCACTGTTTCCAGAGCAATCATACGCCTATGTGCATGGAACAACTCCAGTATCGTCACTGTGCGGGGGATGCTCTCTTCCAGTCGTCTGTAAATTCAGAGAGCACAGCTCCTTCGACTCCAAGTCACAACCAAGGAAGTAGCAGGCAACAATCATATGAAAGGCACAGCACGGGCTCCTTGGACTCCACGCACAGCACAACCTTACAAGGCTAGGCTGATCATGCCAGGCTTTCTGATCAAATTCCTCATAGCTCTCCTGGTTAAAATGTACATTTATGGAAGACTCTTTCACACTGTTTTTAAAAATAAGGGAAAAAAGAATAATCAGAGAATAGAAAGGTTACTAAAAAAAAAAACTATAAAAGAAAATAAAAAGCAGGAAGGGCCAGGCAGAGGAGGCAGCGGGTTCCCAGCATCACAACCCGGAGAAGGAAAAGATGGAGCTACAGACACATGCAAGAAGTCCGGGCAAGAGAAGGGGGAGGAGGGAGCTCACGGATTGGTTGGTATTTGGGGGACCATGGTTTGACAAGTGCCTCACCAGTACTTTTCATGATTTCTCTCACAAAGTTCCATGATACCACAAGGTAGCTATAATGTCATCACCAGGGGGATGTCCCTTTATATATGGCTTTACTTTCCAAGGTTCCAGTTGCCTAAAAGGTAACTATGGCCCCAAAATATTAAATGGAAAATCTCAGAAATAAATCATTCATATATCTTAATTTACTTTTTATTATAGCACATTGGTATGATTATTCTATTATTAGTTATTTATATTAATATCTTACTGTGCCTAACTTATACATGAATGTTTATTCTAGGGATGGATGTACGGGAGACAAAACAGAACATCAATAAAACCTTATGCAGATGAAGGGAGGCTACCACATGTATTTCCTGGATGCCAAGGCAGAGCTATACAGGGATAACTATCTGTCCAAAGAGTCTAGAGACAAAAGGCCAGTCATGGACCTTTGATTTGAGGAAAAGAATTTGTGTCTGTGTTGACTTGATGCTGGGCTATCCTTGCTGGCACAGGAATTCTCAAGCTTCCTGTGAGTCCTGTTTTCCTGGCCCGCACCCAGCCAGGGCTCCCAGCCTCTCTGAAGATCAAGGCTTCCAGCCAGGATGCCAGCTCCTTCTCTGAGATTATGCAGTAGCAGTCCCCCACCCTTGCCCAGAAAACCCTGTGTGGGAGAGTAAATAGTCGGGTTTGGGAGGTAATGGTTTTCTTCTGCTTTGTGTTATGGAATCTGATGCACACACACACACACACACACACACACACACACTGCCCAGAACCTCAAATAATTACAGTGAGACTACTCTGCTTCCTTCCCTTGGCCGCAGCAGACAGTCGGGAGCCCAGACTCTGGGGAGAGGGGGTGAGAACACAGTGACTGGTGACTGGGAAAGGCGGGACCGGGAATTAGGGACTGCAACAGAACCACAAGCTCAGTGTCCCAGGGTGGTCGCGGCACTGTGGCACTGGGCGGGAGTGGGGGAAAGGCCCTGCCCAGAGGGCCAGGGACTTGCCTCATTTAAAAATCACTTAATAGAAAGTCCTGCCAACAAACAATTAAATGAGGGGAAAGGCAAACCCAAGGCAACCCATGCAGGAGGCTATCATTTCTGTCATGAAGGAGCCGAACAGCCCACAGTGCTGTCTGGGCACCACCAGCCGCACTCTTCTATGAGGAGGAGGGAATGGTGTGGCGGGAGGAGGGAGGTGCTTTGGCTTTGTTGGAAATAAGATAGCGAATTCAATAGACTCGTAAAAATGAAGCAGCTTTTAATATACAGTTCTGCAGAAAGAGCCCCCAGTGTGGAGGAAAGGCCAGCGTGGCATGCTGATTTGGAGGAAGATTCTTGTAGAATGCTCTCATCACTCCTGTCTCTCTTCCCACAGGCCAAGCCTGCTCCCTTCCCAAAGTCCTCCTCTCACTGGCCCAGTACACAGAGACTTATCCAGCGAACAATTTGGGGCTTGGACTGCTCCCTTTTTCTTTTTCTTTTTTCTTTTTTTTTTTTTTTTTTTTTTTTTTTTTTTTTGGTTTTTCGAGACAGGGTTTCTCTGAGTAGCCCTGGCTGTCCTGGAACTCACTCTGTAGACCAGGCTGGCCTCGAACTCAGGAATCCACCTGCCTCTCCCTCCCAAGTACTGGGATTAAAGGCGTGCGCCACCACGCCCGGCGCCCTTTTTCTGATGGGCTCCAAGCAGATGTTGCCTGCTAGAGCTAGGTACCAGCTAGGGGAGAAAGAGAAAGAGGGAAAGAGAGAAGAGAGAAGAGAAGAGAAGAGAAGAGAAGAGAAGAGAAGAGAAGAGAAGAGAAGAGAAGAGGAGAGGAGAGAGGGAAGGAGGGAGGGAGGGAGGGAGAGAGAGAGAGAGAGAGAGAGAGAGAGAGAGAGAGAGAGAGAGACTGGTGTCACTCCTCTGTGACCCCCATGAACTCTAAACACGCCTTCTATTGAAAGCGGACCACAGCAATCTGCTTCTTACAGGGGTTACCTATAATTTGGAAATTTTCCAATCCCATGACAAACACGTATCACTGAAAAATGGTAAAGCTAAGTCAAAGAAATTTAAGGAACAGCTAATAATGTGGAAGATGTGCCCACCCATTTCCTTGTCCATCAGGATTAGACAGGGCCAGTTCACTCTTTGATCTCCATGGCCGTGACCTCCTCCATATGAAATGTGGAGTTCACTTTCTGCCATGTGGTGCAAACACAGCCAATTTCACAGTCTATTTGAGCAAGAAAGACTCACAAGATCTTCTGATCTAGCAGCTCTTTCCTGCTATCTCTACAGTCTTACTTCCGGTAACCAGAGACTTCCAGTTTTTCAACATTAATTAAAGACACTTAATCCTAGAACTATTAGGAAAGGAAAAATTGACAGGCTGAGGCGGTGATCATGCAGTCTAGCTCGAGGCCAGAGCATCACTAAAGCAGAAATTTGGAGAGGGAAGGTAGGGGAGGGAGGGGAGAGACTGGCCCGTGCACCCAGCCTACACAGTGCTTAGTGGGTTTGTGCATTTATGTATATATGTGAACGTGAAGGTGAGCTTATGTAATATGTGTACTCGTGTTTGTGTGACTGAGTGATTAAATCTGTATAGCTGTGTTTGTGTAGCATAAATAGTGAATGTTTGTGGTTATACGCATACGGATGTGTATGAGGGAATGTTCGTGTGTGGAGTGGGAAGAGCTTTCTTTTTCCAGGCCAGGATTCCAAGAAGGGGCTGCCAACTTGCTTCTTGACTCATCCTTTCGATGACCTTGAAGCATCATCACAGGAGGATACAGGGATATGGCAGGAGAAGGTCCTTCCCCCCACCCAGGAGAGAACAGGCGTTCCCTAGTCTCAGGGGACTAACCCATCTTGCTTCTGACTAAGTCATCAATTTTTCAGTTGACACTAATTTTTCTGACCCTCCAGAGTCAATGGCATGGAATTTGGGTAATTAAGAGTCACTGCAGATTAGCTCAGAGTCTAAGGATTACAGGTAGGAAGGATTAGCCATAGATGTCTTGGGACATAAGGAGTTTCACTCCTCCTGCCTGACCTTTTAACAAATGAATAAAGTAACATTTGCTAAATCTAGTTGCATTCCTCGTCAATGGGTCTCAAAATGGATAACTATTACATCGTCAGTTTTTCAAGGCACATATACTACCTCAAATTATAGAGGGGCCCAAGCTATCAAATAGCCATATTCTAGGTCCCATAAGAAGCTAATCCTGTACTACTTTGGTCTACTGGGTGACTTTTCTGTAGATGGAATGTGACACTGTCACAGGCCTGACACAAACAAATATTCTAAACAGAAACCCACGCGTCTCAATCTGACTCTCAGACTGTTGAAACAATGGACCCCAAAGAAACAGGAATTTTTCTGGAAATCTCATGCTGGGAGAAAGAAGAGGGCAACCCGAGGGGGCACTTGCCTCTCTAAAGAAGATTTCAGAGTTACAAGTGATCAAACCAGCTTCCAGAACAGGACTGAAACCCAGACGATGGTGGGCCAAGCTGGTAGGACTACACTGTGATCAGAGCTGCTTATCTTTAGGTCTTTGGCAGACTATTTAAATTTTGATCTCACTTCAGGATCCCAAAGATGGACTTCAGGAGTTGCTAGATCTCTTTGCCTTTGTTCCTAGTGTGGTCACATCGAATACATCTTTTTCTGGCTTTCTGAGTTTAATTTGGTTCCTTTTTTTTAAAAAAAAATTGTGCCGGGCGGTGGTGGCGCACACCTTTAATCCCAGCACTTGGGAGGCAGAGGCAGGTGGATTTCTGAGTTCGAGGCCAGCCTGGTCTACAGAGTGAGTTCCAGGACAGCCAGGGCTATACAGAGAAACCCTGTCTCGAAAAAACAAAAAAAAAAATTGTTAATTTATTATATGTAAGTACACATCAGACACACCAGAAGAGGACATCAGATCTCATTATGGATGGTTGTGAGCCACCATGTGGTTGCTGGGATTTGAACTCAGGACCTCCAGAAGAGCAGTCAGTGCTCTTAACCACTGAGCCATCTCTCCAGCCCAATTTGGTTCCTATCACTCATGTATTAAGGATGGGCTCCTGGCCCTGACTTGGTTATCGAAGTTAATTTAGGAAATACAGAGTAATAAAAAAAAAGTGGGAAAATCACTTCTAATTCTACCTCTTAGATTTAGCAAGTCTGAATTTAAGTGCAAATATTTAAATTTTTAAAAAATTATAAAAAAATTTATAAAAATTATAAAAAAATTTTAGTTAAAACTTTTTTATGGACCCACACTACCAGAAGAGTTAATAATATAGCAACCAGTTCTAGGTCACTTGCTTTTAGTCTTTCTGAGTTGTTATTAATTACAAAATGCTGTAGACTGTGAGATTTGTTTCGCTGGCATCTGATGACTTCAAAATCAAAATACACACACAGTTTGTGTCTAGTAAGGACCTGAGTTCTGGTTTAGGAATGGAGTGATTTTTCTTACTATGACCCAGCCTAGAAGAGCTGGCTAGCGCTTTGGTGGTGCTATCAGGAGTTAATTCTACTCATTAGAGCTCTCACTCATGACTTTATGATTCTCCTAAAACATCCTCTTGTCTGGCATGCTGTCACCTTGGGAATTAGGATTTCAACACATGAATTTACTTTGTGATGGGACACAAAAATTTATACTACCAAACCGATAAAGGATTCCACATCTATCAACTGTTTTGATACACCATACTTTATACCATATGGTTTTGTTCCACATGAAGTTTTGTTCTGTGTGTATAATAACAGAGGATGAACAGCTCTTTAAATATTTCTACACTATAATGTGAAAAGGAAGAAATGTTATATGCTAAGCAATATTTATGAGTGTTACAAAGGCTATTCAACTGAAAGTATTAAAACTGAAAAAGAAGAAATATTTTGCCATAAACCAGGAGTCTATAGGATTTTTTTTAAAAAGGGCAGGTAGTAAGTATTTTATGATTTACAAATAAGATCTCTGATAAAAACTATTCAAGTCTACCATCAAAGCACAAAAGCTGCCATAGAAAAGAGATACATGAACTAGTGAGGCTGTCTCAATAAAACTTTATTTATAAACACTGAAACTGAATTCCATAAAGTTCTTATACATGTCATAAAATAATATTATTCTTTTAGTTTTTTCAATCATTCAAAGACTGTAAAAAGCCACTTGCTGGAGTGGCCCACTCATACTGCAAATTATCCATTCATACTAAGGAGGTAATAATATATCTGCATCTAGCCACAGACCAAGCCACAGAATAAGTAAGGACTCTCTCTCCTATTCTTCCTTATTGTGGACTTGACTCCCTACACCCACACCCACTCAAGTCTACACCTGTTACCCCCAAGCCTTTCCACAGTAGGGGGTCATCCTTCCCAGGTTCCCGCATGCAGAAACTGCTCTTGTCCAGCACGAAGGCACACACCTGTAGTCTCAGGAGGAGAAATGTTAGCTTGGTCCAACCTGTCCCATAAGAACTACCTTGCACAGCTGGGAGTGGTAGCACAGGCCTTCAATCTCAGCCTTTGGCAGGCAGAGTCAAGAGGATAGCTCTTTGTGAGACCCAGGGCAGCCTGATCTACATAAAATTCTGGGTCAGCCAGAGCTATACAGTGAGATCCTGTCTCCCAAGCAAACTAAAACAAAAAGGACAAGCATATCTTCCCTTTTCCTTCGTTGACTGTTTCTTGGAGAATCGAATTATCTCTCCGGAAGTCATTCGCATCAAGGAGTGACTGGTAGGGACCAGCTGTCCTCTGGGAGTTTCCACTTTAAGAATATGTAGTTATGTAACTAGCTGGATGTTGGGGAAGTCCTCTTTGAGCACAGGATATCCAGCTGTTCATTCAGGAAGGCGATTTTGATTCTCCGAGGCAGGTCAAGAAGGTTAAGATAATTCCTCTGCCAACCATTTAGCCAGGGAAGCAGGGCAACAGTGATATAAAGGGAATTCAAAGTTCAAATCACAGCTGGGCAGTGGTGGTGCATGACCTTAATCCCAGCACTCTCAGAGGCAGGGGCGGGTGACTCCTGGTGAGTTGGAGGGCAGCCTGGTCTACAGAGCAAGTTCTAGGATAACCAGGGCTACACAAAGAAACGCTGTCTCGAGAGAGAGAATGGAAGAAAGAAAAGGTTCAAATTAAGCAGAAAGTTCAAATTAAGATAGAAACTCTTGTGTTTGCTTGTTGTTGTCCAGCAAGAGAGTCTGAGACAATTCTCTACACACTGTACTACAGGGGCCCTTTGTTTCATGTCCCCAACTTAAGTGGTAGCAGCCAGCATTAAAAAAATTGCTAATGTTCAACATGTATTGCACCACGTCAACTAGTGGCTATAACGGTGTCCTCTCGTAGCTGGCAGGAATGGGTGTAGTCTAAAGATACTCTTGCTCCCTTCTCCTTGGCGATTAGATTATTGAATCACTGGAACCCAGGATGTTAGGCTTTCCATAGGAATCTCCTGTTAGAGAGGAAAACCTGAAGCCCAGGGGGCAGCCAGAGGAGGAGATAGATTTACAAGTCAGATGAGTTTACTGGTGAGACTTGAGCTGAGACAGTGGTGGGCAGGGACGGCCTCTGGGCAGGCTACTTCGCTGTGCACATCTCTTGGCTTCTGTTTGAACCTAACTCTCCTGTTGCCCCTCTTCCCAATGTAGCTACATGGAGAAAATCCCCTCTTTAGCTTTTCACTATTCATGTCTGTATACATTGGGTTATTGAGGTCAGGTGGCTGAATCTGGCTTGTTGGAGCACACGTACTATGATCCTATAAGTCTGATAATATTGTGTTCTATGGCCATTTTTCTCTTGGAAAAAAAGAAAAGTGGCCTTAAGACGAAATGCATGGAGGGACGATCCTGGAAGGTGAGTAAACAGTGGGCAGAAATGCCAACTTTATAGTCCTGGCTGTCCTGGAACTCACTCTGTACACCAGGCTGGTTTTGAACTCAGAAGTCTGACTACCTCTGCCCCCCAAGTGCTGGGATTAAAGGCGTGCACACCACTGCCTGGCTAAGATGCCAACTTTGCTTAGGCAAGATGGGGTGATGGGGAAAGGTACTAGCCATGCCATTGGCAGGAAGCTTCCACGGTGACTCGCTCAGCGGAGGGCAGCTGCCCGGGAGGAGAGGGGAGCAGTTCCTCTCTTTACTGTAGTACTTTTTGGTGACTAACTTTTCAGAATCATAAAGTGAGTAAATAATTTCTTCCCTTTCAAAAACATTAGCATATAGAGATAAAGTGAAGTAGACTCCAGTATCGTGCATAATGGCTTTACAACATCCTCAGGGGCCATTGCTTTTATCCAAGTGTCCCTATTTCATGGCTTTACATGTGCATAAATGATCAAAGAAAAATCTTTTTTTTTTCCCCATTAAGCAGCAACTCAAGCTTGGAGGCAGCTCTTGAACCTTTTAGTAAATTTGCAGAGATTTGTAAAGCTCTGAAGTAAACGCACGTGTAAAGGACAGAACCTGGGAGGGGGGGTTGGCAGGATCCCACAGACAGGTAGAGGGGGTGGGGTGGGGCTGATCTGAAACTTCTTCTTCTTCTTCTTCTTCTTCTTCTTCTTCTTCTTCTTCTTCTTCTTCTTCTTCTTCTTCTTCTTCTTCTTCTTCTTCTTCTTCTTGAGACAGGGTTTCTCTGTGTAGTCCTGGCTGTCTTGGAACTCACTCTGTAGACCAGGCTGGCCTCGTCTACAGAAATCTGCCTGCCTCTGCCTCCCAAGTGCTGGGATTAAAGGCGTGTGCCACCACCACCCAGCGAGCGATCTGAAATTTCTGAAGGAGGCACTCACCCTGGGAGAGAAGCAGGTGAGCTACCCAGAATGAGACTGCAAGTTTTCTTCCCAGAAAGACATTTTAAACTCAGGGGGAGAAAATGCCTCTCTAAGTTGTGAGGAAAAGGTAGCCCTGGGGCACCCAAGTGCTCCCACCTAGGAGCTTTGGGCCAGACCACTTTCCCCAGTCCTGAGATTTCCTTGGGTGTGGAGAAATACTAGAAATGGGGGTCAAGCGAAGCCCGGAACCTAGCTCGAAGATTCCCATCCGTGCACCCCAGTTACTTCAGGAAGTCAGGGGTGAAAATGCACCTTATCTCTATGTTCTAAAAATGGCTGCCAGATAGCTTTTTCTTTAATCACTCAATTTTCATTTCAAAGCTAAGTGTTAATAGGTCATTACAATAATATGCAAATTACTAACCCGAATATTGGCAGCGGCTCCAGCTGCAAGCCCTTGACCCTGCACTCTTCATCTGACCAGAGCTCCACTTCTGCTGGCTCTCTGCCTTTGGCCAGGGCCAAGGTTCGATGATTCAGAGAAAGGCAAATTGCTTAGCTAATTAAAATCTATACTTAAAAAAAAAAATCACTTTTTTTTTCTTATATTGTCAGGCAAGGTTGAATGAGTACAACTTTCTTTGTGCAAAAGCTAAAAATAAATTCTGGGCTTAGATGTTATAGATGAAATTGCTGCCTTAGATTCTAAATTGCAGAAAAATAAAGGCTTCGTGTTGAGCTTGTGACTTGGCTGGGGAGGAGCAGGCTCTCCTGCAGCCCTTGCCCACAGAGCAGCGGGGGCTTGAGGGAGACCCAGAGCCCTTGTGCTAAATAGCAACAGAAAACTCTGCTGCCTTTGGCGATTGCGATTCCACATCTACTCCAGCCCTTCCCACCCTGCGTGCTCCACTCTGCAAGGGTCAAATGGATTTCCGAAGTCAGTGGTAAGAGAGTATTGTGATTCCTGTTGATAACTAAATTATGTGCCAATTACTCATGTTCTTCTGAAATAAGGTACTAAATGGAGAAAAAAAAAAAATCAAGCCCTCCAAGATTCTGCACATCTTTGCTGCCTACTATAGTAATTGTCTGGGCCCAGGGTATTGATGCCCCTTGTTAATTCAAAGGAGGGTTTTCTGCCCAAGGGAAGAGAGCCGGGCAGTGGTGGCGCATGCCTTTAATCCCAGCACTTGGGAGGCAGAGGCAGGCGGATTTCTGACTTCGAGGCCAGCCTGGTCTAGAGTGAGTTCCAGGACAGCCAGGGCTATACAGAGAAACCCTGTCTCGAAAAAGAAAGAAAAAAAAAAAGGGGGGAAGAGAAACAACTGTTTATGGTAGCTTTTGGGGAGAAATCATAATGTTATACCATTTAAAACTTAGAAAATCCACAGCGTCACCTTGAGTTTGTAGAGCTCATGTTTGCAATTCCAGGCTTTCTGCTAACTCTTTGGAGCCCGAGTTATATGGCTGGAGATTGGAGGCCGAGCCGAGAAAGGGGGAGATTACCGGTTCTCCATCCAAACCTGGGAGGACCTGGGGCCTCGGTCTGGCACCACACCACTCAGAGGTTAGATTAGTTTCCAGAGGGCACGCAGAGCAGAGAAGTCAGAGGACCTCAAAAACATTTGCTTCTGCCTTTAAGAAAAAGAATTTACCCTGCGAAGTTGTCATCATTCAGGACCTGACCACTGGGGTCAAGCCGGAGTGTCAGAGGAGACTGCCCTGCTTCGGAGAAGTGGCGGGGTGTCAGAGAGGCTGCCAGGGCCTGACTTGAAGCCCGTGCCCACATCGCCCACCCGCTGCGTCTGGGTTGTTCCTAGGTGCCTGCGCCCTAGCCACGCAAGCTCTAGGGCTGGCACCGCGCTCTCTGCCTACAGCTGCCGACATGATTTCTGACTGGGACCTGCTGTTTGGTTTGCTCAGCTGATTGCTTTCCTTTTCTCCTCCATACCACAAAGCTATTTTCTCTCATCTCTCTTTTTAATATTTTCCTTGCCAAGGATTGAAAATGGGGGCATTTTCTGTTGGAGAGAAAGCCGTGGTGCTATTCTAAATAGCATTTAGACACTATAGAACCAACAAAACGGACTTACCGACACGGAGCACGGGACAGAAGAACTGGGGCTCACGTTCGGCTGGAATAGAGGAGACTTTCAAAGACGACAGGCACATACACACCACACAAGCGATGCTCCAATTGCACAAGTGTGAGCAACGGTGTTTGATACACAATGCAATTAGGCTCTTATAAAAATGCTTATTATGGCCGGGCAGTGGTGGCGCACGCCTGTAATCCCAGCACTTGGGAGGCAGAGGCAGGTGGATTTCTGAGTTCGAGGCCAGCCTGGTCTACAGAGTGAGTTCCAGGACAGCCAGGACTGCACAGAGAAACCCTGTCCCCCCCCCAAATGCTTATTATGAAATAAATATATTTATATATGTTAGTTGGAAACTATCATTTTTCCGGAGGGGCAAGGCACTGTGTTCTATATAAACAACAAAGAGCAGAGCAACAAATCCAACCCGAGGAGCGCATGTGTAGGATGAGACGGGTGTAACAGAGCATTGCTTCTGTGTATTTGTTTAGAGTCGCAGTCTCTCTGTGTATGCCTGGTGGCTCTGCAACCAGTTACTTAGATCAGGCTTGGCCTGGAACTCAGAGATCCACCTGCCTCTGCCTCCCTCGTACTGAGATTAAAGGTGTGCCCCACCAAACCAGAGTTCTCTGCCTTCTCTTTTGTGAAACAAGGGATTTCTGTTGGGCTGTTGGTTTTCTCACTTCCCTTTCTGGACCTATGAGCTTTTTCTCACAGGGCAGTGGGGGCTCTGCTCAGGAGAACTGTCCCACTGGCACCCCGCCCACATGGGAAGCTGTGCTCACAAACCACCTAAGTCCGGAGCAAGGGCTCAGGCCTCCGCTGCTGGAGAGCTGGGTGGAGGGAGAGGTCAGAATCAGCATATGAAGAAATTAGATTAGAACCGACCTCCCTCCAGGCCAAACAGGTGACAGAGGAGTCTTAGAAAAAGCCTGCTCTAGGCAAAGGATCTATAAAGGTCACAATGGCTGAGCACAAGGCCATTGGTGACAAGTCTTTTTTTTCCAGCCACAGCCCATTCTATTCCTGGAACAGTTTAAGAAACTCTCTCTGCTTCTAACTGCTATCCTAGCGATCCTTTCCAATTCCTTGCTCTAGGACGTAGCACCGGGACATCCCGGTTCCGGTTCCCAGCATATCCAGGAGACCCTGTTATTTTCTACTACCTTCTGGATACAAAACATTCCTATCTTTTTAAAATGGAGCACATTCAAAGTCCTTATCTTTGACCCCATCTGTACCTTTAGCTAAGGGGGAACTTAAGAAAGTCCTCCCTAACCTTCAAGTTGGCAAGCGGAACAAACAGAACCGAGCCCTAAATCTTCAGGATAGGACTGTAAGCATCTGTTTACAGTAGAGTTAGAACACTTCCCAACTTCAATTGCCTACAGCTTCCCAAGACTGAAATCATTACAGGGCTCTTGATTCTGGCTATTCATCAGAGCCCCTGTGGAAATTTCTCTCTCTCTCTCTCTCTCTCTCTCTCTCTCTCTCTCTCTCTCCCTCCCTCCCTCCCTCCCTCTCTCTCTCTGTTCTTCCCTCCCTCTCTCCCTCATCTCTCTCTCTCTCCTGGAAATCCCACAAAGCTTTCATAGTTCATTTGGCTGTGACATGTGGGTTGAGAATCACTGTGGCAAAACAAGACAGAAAAATAATAAGCCGCGCTCCCTCCCTGGCTTGTCTGCTGCCATTGCTGCTTTTAATCAAAAGGGTTACAACAGGAACAGGAACAGGAACAGGAACATTAGTTTTGCAGTGACAAGCCTCGCTGTATTTCACAGCTGTGGAAAGCAGCGAGCAGCTGTGATCTCAGCATCAAAGTAACATTCCCCCCCCACACACACACACACAAACAGAAACCAAAATACATAAAACCCAACCTACTCCGAAGAAGAGAGAGTACACACTGAAGACCAAGGAGCTTCCATCCCTGCTGGAACGTCACTAAGGATCTACTGGCAACCTGTTAGTGCTCACACCAAGAGCAAGACCCACTATTGCCGCAGGATCTAAGGAAGGCAAGCTGCTGTTCCCTGGGAAATCATAATGAACCGTAGTCGGTAACCATAGGGCCAAGCTAGTACTTTCTGGTCTGTAGCAGGTAACTGATCTGCGTTCTTATCTAAAACTCACTCGTATTAGCAGGCTTTTCCAAGAGATAGAAGGTGTCCTCTTGGCGTTTCTGGTGTGGCCGATTCTGCTAGCTGTTATTGTATGGACTTAGACTGTGCTCTCCTCTTTAAAGTCTCTTACTCCTTTCCCAGTGAAAACATATTGTCTACAGACTCGGGGGGAAAGACGGATGGAGAAGACTGGGTTGGAGGCTGTACCACAAACTGTCTACCTCCGAGGGGAGAACAGTCCGGTGGCCAGCCTTTACACTGCTGATACTTTCTTACCTAGGAATGGAAGGGGTAGAAGGATGGTCATTCTCTCTTCTTGTCTCAAAAAGTATGAGAGATGGCCTAGCTGCACCTGGGTTCCGTTGCTGATCTGCCCTGTTAGCCCCACCTCACCTACTATAGGAGTATGCTCACCCATGCCAACCTATTTTGTCTGATCTATGGTTCAGAAAGTCAGGGAATTTTTCTCTTGAAAACAAGGAATATACATTTTATAAAGAGGACGAGGACTTCATATACATGTGTATGTGTCTATGTGTATCTGTATATATGTGTATGTGTATAATAAAGTATCAAGTTACCACGTTCTGTTTTGTCATTGAAAAGTAAAACAATTGCTTGCTCTGGAGGAGCTAGGAGTAGGAACAGACACTTACCTAGACTTTCTCTCCAAGATGAACTGAAGTGTAGCAAGGCAGAAAGACTGCGACTGGATTTGCTGTGACAGAGGGAGGGCTCACCTGTCTGACACAATTCTATGCTCACAGCAGTTTCAAAAGGGGGAGGCCCGGAGGGGACAAGAACTCAGTGGGCAGCGGCCTGTGGTCCCAGCACGGCTCCATTAGTCCCTCACTGGATATTTGTCATGGAGAAGGGGAGAGACGGAGAGGCAGAGAGACTGAGAGACAGAGAGACTGAGAGACGGAGAGACGGAGAGATGCGTCTGTTAAAGGCCTGGGTGAGGGTAGCGTTGCTTTCTGGGAGTGTGTCTGCTCTCACACACAGGACGGTGAAGACCGAGCTGGAGGCTACGCTACAAACACGGGTCTTCTACATAGGAAGGGAGAAACTTCCTGAAGTGTTGGTGGTGTGTAGAGTTAGACCTACCCTGCTTTCCTTGACAAAACATCTTTCTGTGTGAATGAAAATAGGGACACGGGGTCACTAATGCCACACTGAACTGAGGGCCGAGTCACGCAACGCTTCAGGGTACCACCAAAAGGAGAAAGTTGGTGTCGACAAAAATACTACACAATTCACTGTGTCTTAAACCGAGGGGCAAAATGGTATGACAGGGCCACTCCATGTACACGACTGTGAGTCTGGAGTAAAATTAAACAACCAGTTCTTTTAAAAACAAACAGCCAGGTCGTGGTGGCGAACGCCTTTAAATCCCAGCACTTGGGAGGCAGAGGCAGGCGGATTTCTGAGTTCGAGGCCAGCCTGGTCTATAGAGTGAGTTCCAGGACAGCCAGGGTTACACAGAGAAACCCTGTCTCGAAAAAAACCCAAAACAACAACAACAACAACAACAAAAACCCCAACAAACCAGAAAAAACCAACCAAGCAACCAACCAACCAACCAAGGCCACCACACATCCACCTGGCTCTGCCTCTGTATCCTGGGGCCCTCGGCATGTCTGCGCTGGGCTAGCTTGTGTGGACGACTCTGGAATACAGCCTCTCCAGCAGCGGCTTGAGAAGCTCTCTTAGTCTTTCATCAGCTAGAACGTCAAGAAAAAGATTCCTCATCGGAGGACCACCCAGTGTAGGTAGGTTTTCTGTTTGCTGTGGCTGCTCTCCCAGGAGCTGATCCCTGGCTGACCTCTGCAGTGGGCGTGGTGAGGAGGTAGGATGAAGCCCGAGACTCCTCCCTCCACTTCAGGGTGCCTCGGGCTGAGCAGTGGCCTGCTCCAGGTGAACCTGAGTGCCTTTGTGTTTTGGCTTGTTGTGTATGCTTTTCCTGGTGTAAAATTGTTCTTTTGAGGTGTTCGGGTGACTTGTTCCATTTATTATAGCTTTGAAAAAAAAAGTAAAAGCCTCCAATGAGTGCACTGTGGTTAGAAGCTTTATTCCCAATATGTTTGTGCCATCTTTATTTCCTGCTATTTTGAGGGGCTACATGGAGTCTCTCCTCCCTGTAGACTTATTTAGTCTTTTCTTGTATCATAGTAAAACCCCATTTCATTCTAATAAAAAAGTATTGGGTTTCATAAGGAATTTCTCTTTTTGCCTTCATTGTCCTTTATATATTTTTAACAAAGGACACGTATTTTTAAAAAAGATATTTGTCTGTTAATTAAAAATGAATAATAGCTAGTAAATAGAAATTGTAGCTTACATAATAATCATAACTCTGTCTGGGCCTGTATATTTGGGTAAGTAATGTAACCCCATTTGCCTTAATCCAGAGAAATGTGTTAAGATTCAGAGGCTGCATTGCTGTTGCTATGGAAACCAGAGAATGTACCTAGCATGATTCAGGAGACCGTCTAGAGTCTCAATAATTATGTCATTTGAAGAAAAGAAATAAAATTTTGATTTAGATGTGTAGACTGCTTATATCATTTACCACAGTTTACTAAAATGTTCTCCGACATTAGCGAAATGTTCTCCTCAACGTTAGCGGATACATTCCTTGACACTTTGTTAATTTCCTTCAGCAGCTGCTGATAGGCTTTTGAGAGACTGGGCTAAAAGATTTACCAAACTCCCAGAATGCCTGAGAGCACTGCCCAGGGCTTCAGGGCTGGGAGAGAGAAGGAACTAGTCAGGGTTGGCTATGATTTTAGTGAACATGCTATTTTGCTGTATCTTCCCCTCATGTCAGGAAACACAGAGCAGGGCAGCCGGGAAGCCGGGAGAGACCTAGGAACTGTCCACTCTCTCTCCCTTACAGCTGGGTGCCTCGCAGAGGTGTAAATGCTTTCACTCTGCCTTGCCTCACCTCCGGGAGGCTCCGGACTTCCGGGAGCATCACCGGTTGACAAGCGCCTGGGCAGCTGTCACCGCATGATCTCAAAGGACTGAGAAGAGCATCATTCAAGCCAAAAGGTGCAGCGTGATCAAAATAATCACTGGGCACGGGGAGACAGTTATTCTTCGGTCTTCATTTCTTCTTAAAAATTTGAAAACCTTAAATGTTGGAAAATAGGGTGTACTTTCTGGTTTTGAGTGTCAACTTGACACAAGCTGGAGTTATCACAGAGAAAGGAGCCTCCCTTGAGGGAATGCCTCCGTGAGATCTAGCTGTAAGGCATTTTCTCAATTAGTAATCAAGGTGGGGAGGGCCCCTTGTGGGTGGTGCCATCTCTGGGCTGGTAATCTTGGATTCTATAAGAAATCAAGCTGAGCAAGTCAGAGGAAGCAAGCCAGTAAGAAACATCCCTCCATGGCCTCTGCATCATGGCCTGCTTCCTGGCCTGTGTGAGTTCCAGTCCTGACTTCCTTTGGTGATGAACAGCAATGTGGAAGTGTAAGCTGAATAAGCCCTTTCCTCCTCAACTTGCTTCTTGGTCATAATGTTTTGTGAAGGAATAGAAACCCTGACTAAGCCATAGGGAAACAAAAACGAAAATAATTTCCCAAAGGGGTTCTTATTAGTCCCACAGTCAGGTATCTCTCTAATAACTCTGCTGAGTGCCAGCTCACACTTTTCCACTGTGACTTCCGCTCATTTCTTGACTACACTTTCATCATTGTTGACCAATTTCTTCTCGGTATCATACACTCAAAATCAGGCCACCTGGATTCATCACTGAAAGATAAGAAAGCTACGCAACTTTACACTTCGCTGTCTTCACATGAACTGACCAGTCACAGAGAGACTTGGAGAGCAGTCATGACTGGTCAAGGATCATGTCATATATGTGTCGTTTGCATGGTGATTGGTGGACTGCGTCCACAGCAAGTGAAGATTTACACTGAGCGGCGACTCAGTTAATGAACTGAGGTAGATGAAGTGTGGACTGTCCTGGACATGAAGCGTCGTTTAACACACGCTTGGCATGTAAACACGTGCCTACTCGTCCCTTGAACAATGTGGACTGTGTCTAGAGTCATAGTTGAATTCTTTTTACAGCATCGTGATCATAGATCTATAATCTCATCTCCCGTTCCCTTTGAGTTGGCATGACATCATGAGATGTTTCCACCAGGGCATGCCTGGCAGCAGCATGTGGTGATTAATGAGGCTGCTTTCCAGGGAGAAGGATTGCGGTGAAAGGCCAGCAGATGCTGTTCTGTTAGGGAGAAAGAGAAGACTAACCTGGCCAGAAGCAGGGTTGATATTAGGAAGAAAATGGCAACCAAGTCACAAAAAGTCCATTTTCCAGCTGGTTGTGGTGGCGTATGCTCTTAACCCCTGCACAAGGCAGAGAGGCTGGTGACACTCTGAGTTCAAGGCCAGCCTGGTCTACAGGGCAGCTAAGGCTACACAGAGAAGCCCTGTCTTGAAAAACCAAAAAGAACTCTAACTAACCAACCAACCAACCAACTAACCAACTAACCAACCAACCAACCAACCAACCAACAACCAAAAAGCAAAACCAAATCATCTCCACCCTCAAGTCCATTATCCAATCTTTAATGTTGATCATGATGGCGGCTATCATAGCTAACGTCTATTGAGGGCTCACTACAATCCAGTACTTTAAAAACCAAATCTTAGGTGGGCAGTAGTGGTACACACCTTTTAATCCCAGCACTTGGGAAGCAGAGGCAGGTAGATTTCTGAGTTTGAGGCCAGCCTGGTCTACAGAGTGAGTTCCAGGACAGCCAGGGCTGTACAGAGAAACCAAAACCAAAACCAAAGCCAAAAAAAAAAAAAAAAAAAAAAAAGGAAAGAAAAAAAGAAACCAAATCTTTACATGACCTCATTTATTTTCTTCCTCATCTTCATTTGTTGTTTTGTTTTGAGATAGGCTTTCTCTTTTTACCTCTGGCTATCCTGAACTCATTTTGTAGGCCAGGCTGGCCTCAAACTCAGAGATCCACCTATCTCTGCCTCTCCAGTGCTGGGATAAAAGGCTTATGCCACCACATCCAGTGCTTTCCTCACTTCATCTTGACATAGGCTCAATGAGATTTATGGGTTCTATGAGGTTGCGGATCTGCTGTGGCATCGCCTGTACTGAGACCCACATCTGGGTAGAGCTGTCCTTGAGTGCTCCCTCTGCACACTGCCTAGTGCAGGCACTTTTTCGATTGCAAAATCCTCTTATACTTGCTGCTCCGAGGGGCTTAAAAGGATTGAGGCTGGAAGCAGGCTGTCCCCCTCAATCACCTCTGTTAATTAAATCTGCAACTGCTGTTGCTAGTCCTAGAGGACTCTGGCTTGTGGGGTACCACGTCTGTTTTCTCACCTCACTAAGGAATGTTACCCCATAATCCAGATCCTTAGGATAGGGGACCTGTCAGGTCTGGACTCTCTAGGGAGACTCAGACTTCCTTCAGCATTTACAAGCTTCACAATAGCTATTAGATGTGAGATAGCTGGGTAAGAAGCATTTTCCCTTCTAGTGTTGGTGTCCTAATAGCAGGCATTGAAGACCCTTCCAACCAAGAAGAGAAGAAACTCTTCCTTAGTGGCCCAACTTAAAACACAGCTCTCTAGCCAAACAGTTGGAAAATTATAAACATTTCTTTAGTGAGAAACCAAAGATACTTCACCTAGATAGTGAAGTCACTGGTATGTCAGAATAGCCCCAGAGACCTTCCGCATGAAATGTGTTTAACTTTTACGAAGCTGTTACTTTCCATATTCTTTACTAAGGTGAGAAATCTGACTTTAGTCTTTACTCATTTATCACGTATTACTATCTGGGAACTTATTTTGAGAAATGCTGGATGATGGCTAATGGACAAAGCTGGAGATGGACGGTGAACTTGGAGTTATTTTCCATCCCTGAGCCCGGGCCTAGGGGCTAGTGACAGGGAAGGAGTCTGGAAGCTGCACTCTCTGTCCTCAGTGGTGAGCGCCATCTCTGATGGGAAGAGTGAGGCAAGCCTCCTGCTTTTCCTCAGCTTCTTCCCAACCAAGCGCCTCACTTTTACCTGCCTGGATACTGAAGGCTCCTGGTAGTTTATTGGAAAAATAAGAAAATCTACTAGCTAAGTCAAAACCAAAACAAAGATGAAACCAGCCAACCAATCAATCAACCAATGACATAACCATCCATTTAACTCCCTGACCCCATACCCAAGCAGCCAACCAACCATTAGCCAACCAGTGTAAGAAGCAACAGGTACTGGTGTTTTAGAATTCACACACAGTAATAGATAGATTTCAGTGTGACTTCCTGAAATCACTTAACTTCTCCCGAATTTGGCTTTTCCCTCTGCAAATGGAATGAATAGCACTGTAAGATTCAAAACTTACACACACACACACACACACACACACACACACACACACGTATTCTTTATACCTGATTTCAAGTATAGTAAGAGCTGGTGGGGTGGGGTGGGGCAGGAAGATGGTGAGCGATTTCACTTCCTGGATCTCCATTAAGTAAATCCTGTCCTGGGTTTTAACACATTAATGTCTGTGTTTGGAAGGGTGTCTTAGTCAGGGTTTCTATTCCTGCACAAACATCATGACCAAGAAGCAAGTTGGGGAGGAAAGGGTTTAGTGAGCTTACACTTCCACACAGCTGTTCATTACCAAAGGAAGTCAGGACTGGAACTCAAGCAGGTCAGGAAGCAGGAGCTGATGCAGAGGCCATGGAGGGATGTTACTTACTGGCTTGCTTCCCCTGGCTTGCTCAGCCTGCTCTCTTATAGAACCCAAGAAAACCAGGCCAGAGATGGCACCACCCACAAGGGGCCCTTCTCCACTTGATCGCTAATTGAGAAAATGCCCCACAGCTGGATCTCATGGAGGCACTTCCCCAACTGAAGCTCCTTTTCCTATAATAACTCCAGCCTGTGTCAAGTTGACACACAAAACTAGCCAGAACAAAGGGCAAGGGAGAAACCAGGAGGCCTGTACACTTGAAGGTTCTTTTCAGCAGGAGTGACCTCCACTGTCAGAAACAATGGCACTGGCTGAGGTGTATGGTCCCCAGAGATGGTAACACCTGAACCAAGCTGTTTATGTGGTATCTGTGAGACTTTGTGAGTTTCCATTGTTCCTGAGATGTTTTGAGGCTGCATCTCTGATCTTCTAGAGTCTGCGAGCCTCTTTGATTTAATTTTCTACCGTTTGAAGTAGCCAGGACTCTCTTGAGAACTGACAGGAATGGTGAATGGCTTATCAGAGTTGGAGCTGGAGCAGCCTTTGATGATAATGACTTTAGGGGATCTGAGGCTCTCTTTTCTTCTTTTTTTTGGGGGGGGATTTTCAGCCACTCACATCACTGTGTCTTCAGGGATGGAAAAGCTATCACCCCCACCCCCCATTGGGCCTCATTCCTGCAAATCCTAGAAGAGTGTTCAGGGAGTGGGGAGGGGGTACTCTGCTCCTTGTATTTGTAATTTCTAATTTTTGTTATATAATCAAATAGAGACTGGAGAACGTTCTACTTTAATTTTCAGCTTTTCCTCATGCTACTTTTGTTAGGACCCAATGAAAATTCACCTTTTAAAATGTCTAAAACCAAATTACAAGGAATAGTATCATCATCATCACCACCACTACCACCACCACCACCATCACTCTTGTTGTCATCACCATCTTTATTTCGATGCCAGAGAACATGATAACTAATAAAGAAAATAGGGGTGAAAGTAGTCAGCTGGAATCTTCTTTCCAACAGCCCCTGGCTCGCAGGAGTTTCTATCCACCTGATGAAACCAAAGCCTCGCTTTGCTCTGCTGCAGTTGAGGAAGGATAGAAATGTCATTGTAGCTAAGATCAGTTTGAAGGACCCTCAAGGTTGTCTCCTGGAACAGGGACAGGAATCAAGCTGGTGTCATTTGCACAGTGCCACCAGGGATCAGAGGCTTCCTCCTCCATAGTTCCAGAAAAGTTGTCTCATCTTTTTATAGTGTAGCTTCAGATAAAACCAACAGCTGTACATTTACATGCTAAGGCTATTCCTATACCCCAGAGAGTTATTAAACAGTCTAAAAGCAGCTGCAACACCTATGATATCTTTATTGTAGAAAAATAAGGCAGCCAGAGACCTCACTATCAACTTGGGACCTTGTGGTAGTTGTTATGTCTCCTCAGAGTGCATCCCGCAACAGCTCGGTGTCCCAGAGTTTGGACCCCCTTTTCCCTCAGCCTCATATAGATGCTGTGAATTCTCATAATAGCTCAGGGTCCTGCAACACTGAAAGTCCCTGGTCTCACAGAGGTGATGGATTCTTGCCCATTGGTCCACTATTGATATTTTCAGCTTAAACAGCTTATATCTATGACGACAGATAAAGACAAGCGGACTGTGATAACACTGCCATATTGTTCTGGGACTTTCTGTTACTAGATATCACCTGCAACAAATTAGCCAAATGACTGAGGCCCAAGCCTAGATCTCACAGCTTTGCTGAAGAAACTTTTCAGACATTAGGCATACTCGTCATTTGCAAAGTGACATGGGAAACACACACAACTGTTTCAGATTGGGTGGAAAACAGGGCCATGACTAGAGCAACAACAGCAGCGACAGCAGAAAGAGCTGGGCCCTGTGAGCCCACACTGAGTGTCAGGTCCCCAATGTTCCATAGCTTTCCAAACTCTGATCCTTACAACAGCAAGCGTCCCTGGTTTATGGGAAGGAAACCAAGATAATGATCTTGATTTTAAGTCTCCGTAGTCGGTAAACAACAAGCATAGACATCCCTGCCTCTAAAGTTTTGGCTTTCTGTCTTTTCTCAGCCCTGTCAGTGGGGACCGCTTTCATTTGAAACATAGCTAGCTAGGCGAATTCCGCATGGGATCCTCTGATTATTCTGAGTGTTTTTGTTTTGTTTTTTTTTTTTCAAATTTAGGTGGCCTACTCACAATTTTAGGTTATGAAATTGTATTTAAAAAGAAGTGAAGTCCCACTTTGTCCCCTCTGGGTACAAATTTAGGTTGTATATGCTTGTGGGGGGGGGGAGGAACAGGTGTTATTGTGAAAGGGAGAACAGCCAGGGAGCCTACTACACATTTTCTGTAGAGATAAAAGGGGACTCCTAGGGTAAAGATAATATATTGATATCATAACCACAGGGACACAGGGACAGCACGCTGAGGGAAAAGAAGACTCCATCTTTCTAGGCTTCCATGAGAGGAAAAATTCTGAAACCACAATAGGAAAAATAGGAATCTTGGAGCTGTAACCACACAGCTAGATGTTTGCTAGATGAAAATATTGGTTGGTTGTTGTTTTCCTTTCCTTTCCTTTCCTTTCCTTTCCTTTCCTTTCCTTTCCTTTCCTTTCCTTTCCTTTCCTTTCCTTTCCTTTCCTTTCCTTTCTTTTCCTTTCCTTTCCTTTCCTCCTCCTGTCTCTCTCCCCCTCTGTCTCTGTCTCTCTCTCTGTCTCTCTGTCTTGTGAGACAAGGCCTAACTATGTAGTCCTGGCTGGCCTGGAACTCACAATGTAGGCAATTGTATTGGCTGGTTTTGTGTGTCCACTTGACACAGGCTGGAGTTATCACAGAGAAAGGAGCTTCAGTTGGGGACGGGCCTCCATGAGATCCAGTTGTGGGGCATTTTCTCAATTAGTGATCAAGGGGGGAGGGCCCCTTGTGGGTGATAGCATCTCTGGGATGGTATTCTTGGGTTCTATAAGAGAGCAGGCTGAGCAAGTCAGGGGAAGCAAGCCAGTAAGAAACATCCTTCCATGGCATCTGCATCAGCTCCTGTTTCCTGACCTGCTTGAGTTCCAGTCTTGACTTCCTTTGGTGATAAACAGCAATTTGGAACTATAAGCTGAATAAACCCTTTCCTCTCCAACTTGCTTCATGATGTTTGTGCAGGAATAGAAACCCTGACTAAGACAAATTGGTACCAGCATAGTGAGGCATTCCTGTGACAACCTGACCATGTTTTGGGGAGGACTGTGGAAGGACTTTGGAACTTTGGCCTAGACAATCCATTCGGTGTTAAGAGCTCTGTGGGATGTTGTGTAGAACCTGGAAGATAATGTTGAAAACAGCATAGAAGATGGAGGCCTGGCTTGTGAAATTTCAGAGGCAAGATTAAAGACTCTTATCAGGGTCATGTTTTGATTGTGAAGATTCTGTGGTTTTGGTTAGCTGGGGCTGAAGATCAGCTGTGATTAACAAGATACCAGAACCACTAAAGCAAACCTTAGTGTTACTGGGACTATTGATGCTGGTTAGCTGGAGCTAAGAAATTAGTGGTGATTAAGAAGAGACCAGAACCACCAAGGTGAAATCTTCTGGAAAGTGTTTTCTGAGAGTACAGAGGCTGTGTTCCGAGATAGCCACGTTTGCACTTTGTGCTGTGGCTGGGCTTGGTACTGTGTAAGAGTCACCCAGGTGATATGGGTTTTGAAGGCATGAAGGAACCATGAAGAGCAGCTGAGGCTTGGCACCATGAGAGGCCGCAGAAGGCCATTGGTGAAGGTGCAACCTCAGTTGCAATTGATGGCCCAGGACTGAAGGGGTCATGCATAGGAGTTGAGGCTTGGCACCGTGAAAAGAGCCTATGAGAGGCTATTGGTGAAGCCTAGTTACAGCAGTGCATTGGAGTTTCCAGTGCCATGAGATGACCACCAAGAACAGCAGCAGCAGTGGAGTACTGGCAGCTGGAGCCTAGAAGACAAGGTGTGTGCTACAAAGGGCAGAGATAGAGAAGCCAAGCCCTTGGAGGAGCCCAGAAGATCATGAATTGGATCCCAGACATTGAACCATTGGAGTTTGAGTTTTCTTTGGATTGTGACTGTGCCCTGATATTTTTCCTTCTTGAAGGAAGAAAGTATTTTAGTGGAGCCCTCAGTTAAGAGATTTTGAATTTTTAAAAGACTTTGAATTTTAAAAGATACTGGACATTTTAAAGGGATTGAACTTTTAATATGTAAAGACTGGTGGGACTTTTAAAGTTGTTTAGATCTTGGGGATGAATAAGAAAGTAAGGGTTGAGGCTTAATAGTGATGTGTTTGTGTGTCAAGTTGACAAAGGGTCAATTGTACTGGCTGGAGTTGTGTGCCAACTTGACACAGGCTGGAGTCATCACAGGGAAAGGAGCTTCAGTTGGGGAAGTGCCTCCATGAGATCCAGCTGTGGGGCATTTTCTCAATTAATGATCAAGAGGGGAGGGCCCCTTGTGGGTGGTACCACCTCTGGGCTGATATTCTTGGGTTTTATAAGAGAGCAGGCTGAGTAAGCCAGGGGAAGCAAGCCAGTAAGAAACATCCCTCCATGGCCTCTGCATCAGCTCCTGCTTCCTGACCTGCTTGAGTTCCAGTCCTGACTTCCTTTGGTGATGAACAGCAGTGTGGAAGTGTAATCTGAATAAGCCCTTTCCTCCCCAATTTGCTTCTTGGTCATGATGCTTGTGCAGGAATAGAAACCCTGACTAAGACAACCATGATATTCTCAAACTCACAGAGATCCACCGGCCTTTGCCCCCAGAGTGCCGGGATTAAAAGCTCTGAGCCGCCGCCGCAGTCAGCTGCATGGAAATACTAGTCTTTTGTGTTTAAAGTCTTCGGTGTTCATGCTGCTCTCAGATGGTGACTACTGATCACAGTATCAGTTTGTGGGTTGGAAAAGTGAATCACAAGAAGATAAGTACGGTTCCCAAGCTGACCAAATGAAGAGTTGTGAACTAGAACTAGAATTCTAACGGAAACTATTCAGCACTCACACCAGTTACCACTACACCGTCCAGCCTCGGATGACAATAACCCCGAGGAGGCTGAGGAGCAGTGGAGACATCAGTATGGAAACATCAGTGAGTCGTTCAGTTTCCATCACTGTAATGAAAATCTTGGAGACAACCAACTGAAAAGGAGGAAAGGCTCATTTTGACTTGTGGCTATGGAGGTTTCAGTCCAGTTCGGCCCCTGTTGCTTGGGACCTGTGGCGTACAGCACATCGTGGTGAGGGTGCCTAACCGTGGGGTCCTGTTCTATCCCTGGAAACTGAGCAGAAAGTAGACACAAAGGATGATATTGGGACCCTAATGTGTGCCCTCAAAGGCCTAATTTCGTTCTATTAAGCATCACTTCTTAAGGGGTCCACTACCTTGCAAATGTAGTGTTCAAACTGTCGTAACCAGGGAAGAGCAGACAATGAATAGTAGAGCAAAACTGACTTCCTTCTCTCTGCGCTAGCAAAGGCGAGCATACATGCTGTCTTTGGTGGCAACGACTTAAAGAAAAAACAACAAAGGACATTGAAATCTATTTATCATAGGGCAGAAAGCACCACAGAGCTAATTATAATAAGGTCACCCCCCCTCACAGGCTGATTACTTCTATGCCCAAGTGGCACCTTCACCAGCTTTGCCAGCTTGGAGGCATCTTGGCCCTCTCCTTTATTATTGATGTTCCTCCAGAGCTCTTGTAATCCTTTCTGGAAGATGTTGCCTTTTACACTGATCCCAGGCTTCTTGCGCTTTGCGTGGTGTTTGCAGTAATCCCTCCTCTCAGGTCACCTTGCCACAGTCTCCCTCTCATAGACTGAAGTCAACGCCTCTACCCGGGGATCTTCCGGGATACCTCAGAACATCATAAATGACTTTGCAGGATGAGTCAGAAGAACTGTATTCTTTTCTAGCTCTGCCCTATGTACGGGAGGCTGGAGTCTCCTCAGCTCTCTGAATCTTAAGACTCTACTAATAGACGCAAGGGCGCTTGGGACTGATGTTTTCTAAGCTTCCATTTGGTGCTGAACAATATTAATTCACGAATGAATCAACCCCCAGCTGACACCCCTCTCTGTGCATCTATGAATTTGTTTCAATTTTTAACCGGAGGGCTCAAGGTGCTGTCTAAAGGCTTCCTCATATTCTCCCTCTCCTGCCAGCTCCCTTTCTTAACCTGGCTCTTCTGTTGCTATTCTTGCTTCTCATAACACCCTCTTCTTTCTGGGATAAATTTACATTATCCTTCAAGTTCTACTCAAGAACCATGACTTCCAGCGAACCTCTACCTGAGGTGACCCCAAGGCTATATAATATTTTAATTTTACAGAAGATGTTCACATGCAGAGCCTGGGCCTGGTAACCACTTGCCTAGATTCAGGTTCTTGCTGACACTAGGAGTGTCTCTATCTAGGTTAGCTGACTTCTCCATGCCCCAATTTTACTTGGTATAAGCTGGGATCATACTAGTGGCCACTGGGTAAGATTGCCGTGAGGGGACACACACATAACAATGTCAAACATATAGAAGAGCTTTGGATATACCACAATGCTATATAAGTATCATTTATTGTAACTGAAATTGCACATGATTTAGATGACTCTTATAGTTTTTTGTGCTCAGAGATAATGTCTTATCTAGTAAATAGCAAGGATTTTCACCATTTCACACTTACTCCATTTCCTGACAACTTCCCCCCCTCCCCAGGTTGAGCATTTGATAGATTCCTTTAGTAACAGACCTAAAACTTTAAATGTTGTCCTTCCTTACCAAATGCCTTAAATTTTTCGAGACAGTCTTCTCGTTTGTCCTGAAAGTTCTGAATTCATGTTGGCCACCTGCCCCAGCTTCCAAGCACCACAGACAACTGGCACACATCACCATGCCTTGTTACAAATGCCTAACTTTAAAAACCTATGAGTCTGCAGACTGGGCAGTGGTGCCACCTGCCTTTGACCCCAGAACTGTGGAAGCAGAGCAAGGTGGATCTCTGAGTTTGAAGCCAGCGTGGTTTATAGAATGAGTTCCAGGACAGCCAGGGCTGTTACACAGAGAAACCCAGTGTGGTGGTTTGAATATGTTTGGCCCAAGGGAGTGGTACTATTAGGAGGTGTGGCCTTGTTGGAGTAGGTGTGGCCTTGTTGGAGGAAGTGTGTCACTGTGGGGAGGGGGGCTTTGAGAGCTTCCTCCCATCGCCCCAAGCCAGTTTTCTTCTGTTTGCCTTCGAATCAACATGTAGACCTCTCAGTACCGTGGCTTCATGGAAGCTGCCATGCTTCCCACTATGATGATAATGAACTGAACCTCAGAACCAGTAAGCCAGCCCCAATTAAATATTGGCCTCTATAAGAGTTGTCCTGGTCATAGTGTCTCTTTATAGCAATGGAAACCCTAACTAGGACACTCTGTCTCAAAAATAAAAAAATAAAAAATACCCAAACAAAACACTTCGGAGTTTGTTTCACATTCATAAGGGAGCCATTCATCATCACACCATTAGAGGAAGGGACCGAGTTGACAAGACAATCTCCAGAAACAGACTTGAAGTGCTAGTGGGTGCTGGGTCGAAGCCCTGGTAATTGGGTGCCCAATGTGAGCATCCCGGCTGAGCACTGAGGGCCTCTTTTGCATGTTGCAAGTGAAACCATTTTGGTTTGGCAAATAAAGGCTATGATGCAAAGCACATGATAATCCCTGCAGCTGCAGCTTCCAGCACAATCTGGGCTTCTTCATGAATCTTTATAGCTCATTTGTCAGAGTTGGGAATGAGACTTTCTATCGGATTTAGTGAAACAAGTTTATATAACTCAATGCATTTTTTTTTTAAAAAGGAAAAATCCTTTGAAAAATGCATACGAGTGCCTTTATGGTGAGAAGTTATTACAAGATTGGGAAGAAGCTAATATACATGTGGAATGAAAGGAGACGATTCTATAAACGTTATCCTTTTGTCCCATTTTTCTGTGGACTACAAATACTGTTGGGATCTCTTGCCTTAGTTTTCCCAGGAGCCTCTTACTAATATGCAAAAGGGGCATCCCACAAGAGCTAGGTGATACACCTTTCCTCTAAGCAACCAAGCTCTGTAAGAAATGCTACGCAAGAAAAGTGTCTCACAGTTTTGTTGAATTTCTCACTCCTTATTCAGAGCAAGTAGGGATGCAGAGATAGGCAGGAACAGGGTGGCGCCATCAAGCATTCCTTTCTTCAAAGCCTAATGACCACATGTGCCATGAGCCTCTGGTCACACATAGCCTGATAAGCCAGTTCCCATTGGCAAGCCGGTCTCGCAAATGATACAGATCAAATCTTGCCACAGTAACAAAAATGCGGGTGGTGCATTGTCTGATAACTCCAAGGATGTTGTGTAGACTTTGCAAGGGATTCAGGGATCAGAGCCATAGGCTGTTTTGCTTACAATTTCTGAGGTAAAATTTCTAGGTAATCATGGACCAAAGCCTGGGCATATAGTTCTTTTCTTCAGTGTTGATGGCATGGAAGATGAGGCCATCTAACAGCTTTGCTCCTTTGGTGGAGCCATCAATGGGTCAGTAGTTAGCCATCCTGAGGCCAGATCACTGAGCCTGCTTAGGATGCTTCTCTAGAACACAGCAGCAAGACTCTCCTGATGTCCAAACCAACAAAACTTTCTCACTGGCCAGCGTGTTCAACATGCCGTCTTTGGAGCCCTATGCCAGGGGCCCTTGCACTGAGAGAGCTTCCAGCGTTCCAAAGAGATGTCTTTAATCTCAGCACAGAACATGCAGGATCATCAGGGACTTGATGTGCTCGGCAGAGGAGTTCTACCACAGTCTTCCTCCTGTTGTGGGTCCCTGATTTGCTAGTTTATGTCTCTGGGAATGAACTTATTTTCACACTATGTACAGCATTTGCGTTCAAGCCAAACACATTCATGGGTCCCAGTGGGATATAAGATCTGTTTGCTCAACTAGCTTCTCACTGGTGCTGCTCAGACTCCCCAAATCCTGGAGACGCCATGGAATGTGATGCTACAGACTAGGCAAGACTGAAGAAGACCCCACTGAACTTTTAGACAAACCATTTCCTGTTTCCTCACCAAATGAATCCAGAGGACATGTGAATGTGTCGGAGAAACTTACTGATCATTGGATTTTCAAATATTCTTGGCATCTCTCTGCTTTGGGCTGGTTTGGATGAAGGTGTTTCACACTGCTGGTTACCTGTTAAAGACAGGTGTCAACAGAGCTTCCGAAGCAGAAGCCTTTCTCCAGCTGGGGAAGAAAGAATGATGATGGAGGTTTCTGGGAGAACTCATGGCTTAGTTCCTCCTGTGGATGGTGAACACCTTGGGTGTGGGGATGACCCACTCATCTCCATCACTACTGCTCCCACCTCAAGTGCTTAGAAAAATATGTGTAGGATGAGGGTGTAAAGCTAGGTGTAAGTAAGAAAGATGGAAGAGAGACAAAGAAGAAGAAGTATTTATGCAGTCCAGGAAGTCAGGCAGAGGCACTTGGGAGAACTATGGCAAGCTAAAGGACACTGACGTCGGGATGGAATAACGGTGGGTGACAGGAGCCACAGAGAGACTTAGCTCGGAAGGGACCTTTTGGGAAAAGTTTCTGCCTTTTATAGTACTATGGCTACCAATTGGTCATTTCTACATTTCCCCCTTTTAGTGTAAACTTCACATTTAGTTCCATTAATAGAGAGCAACCAGTCTTCATATTAATTTAAAGGCATAAGAATGGAGGGTCTCACCCAATGTGCAGTGGAGAAAGAGGAAGGAGAGTTGAAGCTGTTCCTCTACATGCTGTACATTCCTCATACTTGTACATTTGTAAGTGCATTTCACAGCACATATGGAGATGGAGAGAGCACACATGACATCCACCATGCTGCCTGGAGAGCATCCTTCAGTACCATGTGGTACATCACCTACCCAACCATGCATGGCAGCCCCAGGCTGTGAAAAACTCACATGGTAAAATCATGTTCTGTGATGCTCCTGCCATCTATCACAATCATTGAGGGGGTATTAATGGCTAGGCTTTGGATCATTCTGTTTTGATTGGAATTCTGAATTCTTGGGTTCAATTCCTGGCTTCACCACTTAACTGTGTAATCTTGTACAAGCTACCTAGCTTCTTTGTACCTTAGTTTCCTTCTCTACAAAACAGGACTAGTAAGCTTCCAAGGCTATGGGCTGATGTAAGAAATAATTGAGAGTGTCTTTGGCAAGCACCTCGCACAGGGATTGGAAAAATCTGGATTGTTCGTAGGTGTCAGCAATCAGGCTGCTAAAATAATTATCACTGTTGATAAGTGACATCCAAGTGTGGCCTGCTGGGCAGACCACCTCTGAGCCCTTCCATCTCCATCTGGTCATTTAGGGCTCATCCTTCCGTAGGCTGATATCATATACACCCCCCCCCCCATACCATGCTGTTCCTTCTATGGGTCTTAGGCAGAGTACCTGTCGCTTCCAGTTGCCGTATCACAAACACACAAGCTGTATGCACATATACCTCCCTACTGCTCCAGACTCTGCCACTGAATAAAGTGCCCGTTAAGTTCCCTCACTTGTCTCTCTTTCCAGGCTAGTTTATTCCCATGTATGTGTTGGGTTTGGAAAGGAAATAACAGAACCAACCATGATTTTCTGGACTATTTCGTTGGTAATAGCCATGTGTCTTGCTGGTAGTGGTGGTGGGTAATGATGGATTTTGGTCAAGGATGAGCCCCAGAGTACAGACAGAAAACACGTGTTCTTGTTGTTGTTGTTGTTGTTGTTGTTGTTGTTGTTTTGGCAGTGACTATATGTAGGTGTTGAGTTAGAAGTGGGATGTGGATGCATTCTGGAGACAGATCTGGAAATCAATGATCCGATCATTGGTGGAGATCTAGGATCAGGTGGACAGAGTGAGCATCCTGGAAGGAAAACCAAGGCCAACAATGGGCACGGAACACAGAGTCAGAACATCATCCCCCTCCTTAATCATTCCCCATTCATCTGACTGAGTTACTGAGCATTAGTTGTGTGGTGGTGCCGGGTGCAAAGGACTCCATGGAAAAGAAGGCAGAATTGCCATCTTGGTCAAGTCCAGACAGACACACTCTTCAGAGAAGTTATTCCCTAGATGAATTGTCACACATCAGGGTGATGGTAGGTACAGTGTGGTTTGTTATCTAGGGAAAGTGCTGGTGGAGAGCAGTCTGGGTCAAGATGGCAGGGCTACCTTGGGGGAGTATGGTAATATGAAGGTAGAGAGGAGAGGCGGAGCAGAATCACAAAGAAGTTCTTAGCATTGGGGGTTAATCCTGGGCACAGTGGAGCACGCCTTTAATACCCACACTTTGGAGGCAGAGGCAGGCAGATTTCTGAGTTCAAGGCCAGCTTGGAATAGCCAGGACTACACAGATAGAACCTGTCTGAAAACAAACTAACAAAAGTTAAGGGTGGAGTTGAGTTGATAAAATACTTGCTGTACAAGCTTGGGGGGGCAGTTGTGTTGGGTCCTCAAAGCACATGTTAGAAAAAGATGGATATGGGCTGCTGAGGTGGCTCAGAGGGTGAAGGTTAGTAGCCTGAGATTGCTGCCTAGAACTGACTTTTCTAGAAATGGCCCTATGACCTCCGCAAGTGTACTGTAGCACATGTCCATGCACACACAAGGAATGTTATTAAAAAAAGGAACAACAAACCAAACCTGTTTTTTCATGTTTCTAATCCCAGGACAAGAAAGACAGAAGCAGGTGGCTTTCTGTCTGGTCAAACAGTGTAGTCTACTTGGTGAGTTCCAGGTCTTGTCTCAAAACACAAGGACGGCCCCTGAAGAATCATACCTGAAGTTGTCCTTTGGCTTCCACATATATAACTACAAACATGTGCGCACCCCCTCATACAGATACACACACACACACACACACACACACACACATGTTAAGGGACTTGTTCTTTGTTTTGTGGGCACTCTAGAATTCATGACAAACATCAGTCAAAAAGCAAGGACTGTTCACACAAAGGCCATGAACAGTTATTAAAAAATAGTATTCTCTGGGACGAAGAGATGACTCTGTGGTTAAGAGCACTGGCTATTCTCCCAGAAGAACAGAGTTCAATTCCCAGCACCCACATGTTGTTGGCTCACAAGCATCTGGCGATTCAGTTCCAGAGGATCTGACTCCTTCTATCCTTTAAGGATACCAGTCATGCATGAGGTGCATAGCCATACATCCAAGCAAAACACCCATGCACATACAATAAAACTAAATAAACCTTTAAAAATATTTTCTATATGAGTGGGGCTCATTGAGAATAATTATTGAGGAGGATTTGCTCCCCCGTGTTTTCAGAAGACACCCCTCCATCTACTTAACAAGCAGGGCCCTCTCTAGCCACACCTGTCGTCTCCTTTAGGTGCAGTGTGCAAAGCCTGCGGCAGCCCATATGTTGTGGGCGGGGTTTCATAAAGCCACGGGGAGGAAAGGGAGCCCTGTCATTTGCTAGCTTCCGGAGTCTCGCTCAGACTTCTCAGCTTGGCTTTCATGGTTGTTCAGCCTCTCCCGCCCAGGTGGGGCTCACTGCCGCGTAACTCCCTGCTCCTGCATCTCTGCCCTGCCCTTCTTACCGTCCATCCCCAGGACTCGCCCATACATCGGGACTAATCACTTCTAGTTCAGGAAGTTCTGTGGATCACTTGCCCAACTCCCATCACAGAGCCTGGTGCCGAACATCTTTCAGCGAGGCTCAGAGGTCATCAGACTCAAGTTCTAGATCCTTGTCTACCCATCAGAAATGGCCACGCTGAGATGTTTTCTGGGCTGGGTATGAATGGTGGGAGCAGAGCTATCGAGGACACAGATGCAGAGTCACACCAAGTAAACTAAAACAGATATAATGAAAGAGAAGGAGACCATGTCGGGGTGGGACCGCAGCTTCAACCCACTGCCTTGCAATCCCCTTTCCTTCTGCTTCCTCTTTGGATGGTAACTGCGTCTTCTACACAGCTCATAGCTCTTTACTGCTCTTGCAGCACTTATTTCTCCCTTAATTCATGTTCTTTATGGTGTTATTAATATTCCAATGCAAATCATCTCCAGTCTCAGGGTTGTTTTGAGAAATAAGCGTAATTACATATGCAAAGAGTCTTGGATCTGGCGCCTACACCATAGCCTTAATGTTGTTAAAAGTGATAATGACCCTGTCATTTGTCTCTTAAGCTTGGATAGATTCTAGATCTCTCAGAGTCCCAGAATCTCTTTCCTGCTGCCACTCTGAAAAACAATTCCGACAACAAGAATGGCTACTGCTTATTGGGTGATTAGTCACCGGACGGGAGCTATTTGTGTGCTCCAAGTCGTAACTCGGTTCTTCTGATGAAAACCTGAGAGGCAGGGCCTGTGAGTTTTGTACTAAATGAGGAAACCGAGACCTCAAATCATCAAGTAACTAGACAAGGTATATGGTTAGGAAGCCATGGGCTTAAACTTGGACCATGTGGGCTAGTCCCACAGCCTACAAACTGAACCATGGCCCCACACTCATCTTGATCAACTTCTGTTTTTCTCTAACCTCCCAGCTTACAGAAGCTTCCACCTTGGCTTTCTATGCAAAATACATTGCTCCATATATACACTCCCAGAGGACTTTAAGACGGCAATTAGCCTCTCAAGCAATTATCACATTAACATTTTTATGTGTGTGTTTACTAGTACGTGAGTTTCTTTCTTTTTTTAAAAAAAAAGATTATTTATTATATGTAAGTACACTGTAGCTGTCATCAGACACTCCAGAGAGTGTCAGATCTCATTATAAATGGTTGTGAACCACCATACGGTTGCTGGGATTTGAACTCAGGACCTTCGGAAGAGCAGTTGGTGTTTTTAAGTGCTGAGCCATCTCTCAAGCCCCCATGTACGTGAGTTTCTTACTCAAGGACTTAGGACTTTTCTGATATGCATCAATACCATCAAGCCCCAGTTGAACTGACAGTAACCTAGCTGAGTTCCATGGTTATGGTCAGTCACAATAACTGCTGGTGGACAAGACAACCACTGGAGAGAAAACACGGCTGAGGGGAAATTTCAAAGGGCAAGATGCATGGTACTGTTTTAACCATGGTCTTCTGTGTCATGGGGATAGGGATGGAATTTTTCTGTTTTGTACAGTCGGATTGGTTTTAATCACTGCTATCCAAAATGTCTCTTCTAAACAGTGCCTCTAGCTCTATTGGCTACAATGTTTATTTTCTTTTGTTCCTTCTGGGAGGAATCAGTTCATGGTATCTGTCTGCACCTCCTGAATGCCACAGGAGATAGAAAGGCCCTGGCGGAACCTATGCTCAGCCCAGTTAGGAATGTTTCTCTAGTGACTACACAAGCTGAACCAGTGTGGCAGAGCCTCAGCCCTGCCTTGCTGTGAGCCATGTTGTATGCAGCACTGCCCTTTGCCTGGGATACTGTCTTACAACCTACAGGCCCTTCTCTTCATCACTGCTTCTGCTTCCTCTAACATCCCACAGGACTGGGTGTGAGAGCCTCCCGGTTTCTCCAGTGCTGCCTGTATTCAAATGTTAAATTCTGTACCCCAAGATCCGGTTGCTCCAAGACTAGTGAGTGGATCCTCACCATATACCAGCCTTTGTTGGGTAAATCTTGCTCCCCAATTTAAAACTATTGGTTGAATAAAACTGGTGACAGCCAATTACTGGAGGGAATAGAGAGAGGTGGAGTTTGAGTTATGCTGGGGTGTGTGTGTCACAGTTGGGGATCATGAGGAGAAGGAGAGAAGAAGAGAAAGACGAGAGGAAATGGAAACCGATGTGGGGTAAGTGGATCGTGAATGTGTGGCCATGAGGGATGGTCTGTATGTGTAGGAAAGGCTCAGGCAGAACATGGCGAGCGCCATCTTGGATTTTGACAGGGAAGCAGACAAAACAGCATAGAAGGTTGACATCTACTCAGCTCTGGTGCTTTAAGGCTTATTATGATTATACATTTGTGTGTGTGTGTGTGTGTGTGTGTGTGTGTGTGTGCGTCTTTTATTTGGGAACTAAATGATCTAAGGTGGGGGTAGAGACCCTGAGGAATATTTAGTACAACATTCTACTATCCCACTGGAGTGCATGTGAGAATCTCTGGAGAGGAAAGAACTTGCCTTGTCAGAGAAAGATGGAGTCGGGACATGGTTCTGCCTTCTGAACATTTGCATGGATTACCACACAAGATGGCATGGTGTGCTGTTGGGATATTCTCATCCCCAGAGCCTAGGTACCTGATCTTTCAAGGCCTTGGAAGGTAGGAAGGGTTCAGCCGATGGTGGGAACAGAGACACTGAAGGACAAGAGGGACAAGGAAGAGATAAAGTCATGAGCTGTTCACTCATGGTGACCTAAATGGAAGTTGTATCACCAAAGGAGGTCTTATACAAATTTTATGATACATTTAAAAATGATTTATTTATTTTTACTTTGTGTGCAATGATGTTTTGCTTGCATGCTTCTCTGTATGAAGGTATTGGATCCCCTGAAACTGGAGTTATAAACAGTTTTGAGCTGACATGTGGGTGCTGGGAATTGAACCTGGGTCCACTGGAAGAACAGACAGCATTTTATTCATTAAGCTAACTCTCTAGCCCTAGGGTTAAAATATATATATTTTAAGCATTCTGCTTTAAGAAAAAGGATGAGGCAAGCCTGAGGTGTTTTCAGTGAGCGTGCAGTTCCACTGCAGACCACATTACACTCCATGTCTCCTGGAAGCTGCCCCAGACTCTATTGCCTCCTGATCTCTTAGGGCAGCGTTTCTCAACCTGTGGGTCTTGATTCCTTTCTGGGTTAAAGGACTCTTTCACAGGGGTCGCCAAAGACCATGGGAAAACCACAGGGATTTACATTATGATTCATAACAGTAGCAAAATTACATTTATGAAGTAGCAACAAAAAACAATATTATGATTGGGGGGGTCACCACAGAATGAGGAATTATATTAAAGGGTCACAGCACGGAAGGTTGAGAACCACTATCCTAGGGCATCTGAGAGATACAGGCGTGAGCTCCCAGCCCAGGGGCTTCTCTTCCCATTTGTACAGGGCTGCCTGTCTGGGGTTACAGCACTTGGAGCAACTCGGAAGCAGGGAATGATTCTAGAACCTTCTTTGATGCCCCCACATGTCTTGTTTTGTGTTTCCAGGTGCCTAGTACCTTCTCTTCTGTGCTCCCCATTCTCAGACCCTCTTTCTGTGTGCTGGGTGACGGGGTAGGGAGGTCCTGGCTCTGCTCCGGTTCTTAACTGCCGGGCTGCCCTCTGTCTCAGCCCAGACCCTCCACCCAACCTCCCCTCCCCGCTGACCACAGGCCCAGGATGGACGGTTTCCCTCTGGCTTAGGACCACAACCGCTGACTGCCAGAAGCCTGTGCTGACACAGGTCTTTACTGTATGTTGGTTTCCTCAGAGAATGTGTCCCTAAACCCAGACCGTCTAAAATCAAGGTGGCGTTTGCTGTGTTTGGGAACATTTACTGACTGGTTTGTGAAGATGCAGGACGGGACACGTGCGGGAGGAGTCCACGCTGGTTGGAGGGAGGGGGAGGAATGGGGGAAGGGCGGGGAGACAAGCGTTCTAGGCATCTGCAAATGAAAAATGAGGCAAAGACCCGGCGCATTCGGAAGTACAGCTGAAGGGCCGCAGTCCCGGGCAGCTGAATCCCATTACGAAATCATGTGGAAGCTTTGTGTTCCTGCCGATGTGATGGAGAGGAAAAAGCATCTCGGAGGGCTCCACAAAGAAAACAGTTTTTGAGCAGAAGGCTTAAAGTTCCTCAAAACTCAAAATGGAAACAGCTTGCTAGGCACCCAGCAAGCCCGGGAAGGAATCAAACCTGCTCTTAAAGGCCTAGCCCCAGGAGGCCAGGAGAAGGAAATACCAGGGTCTGGGCGGGCACCTGCGGGGGTGGGGGGAGCAGGGGGAGAGCGGGTGGGGTGGGGAGGGGGGTGGGGGGTCTGGAGTCAGGTGGGCCCCTCCGGAAGGCAGCCCAAGGCCTGGATGATTCGGAGCAGACAAAGCCACCTTTATATCCACAGCCCTCTTTCACATAGACATTGCATACCCGACAGATAAGGTGGTTGGCCTTTTTCCTTACTCCTACCCTTAGGCTGTGTCTAGACTTAGTTAACCAAGTTAATTCATATTCTAAAATAAAGTCACACAGGCAATTGAATCTTTAAAGAAATTAAAATTTAAGCTACCCCAAGGACTAAAACAGAAGCAGTATATCTATTCTCCGTAGCTTTTGTGATTGACAGGTGGAACCTTGTTTCTGTGGGCAGGAGAGATTTTTTCTTTTTTTCTTTTCTTTTCTTTTCTTTTCTTTTCTTTTCTTTTCTTTTTTTTTTTTAAGGCGGTGTGCTGTGATTAAAAAAAAAAAAAGGTCAAATTGGCCTCACATAAAATAAAAGCAGCATGTTTGCATTGTATTTTAAAACTATAAAATGCACATGCATCTGAAAATTATGGTCTTTAAACCAAGGGTCTTTTAAAGGGGCTGGAGATTTATTATCTATTTTTGAATGTACCCAGGGTAGAACTGGGAGGAGCTAACTGTACGGTGTGTGTTGGGGGTTGGGGAGGAGCCTCCACTTGCGCTATTTAGAGTTAGATGTGAAAGAAGAGGACTAGCTCAGATGGCACGTTCTTGAACTTTCAGCAAAGGTAGCTTTTTAAAAAAATATTATTATTATTATTATTATTATTATTATTATTTAGACCTAGTTATCCTGGAACTGGCTTTGTAGGAGCAGACTGGCTTAGAACTCACAGACTTGTCAATGTCCTAAACACACGTCAGCTCTGCCTAGCAGGGGAACTTTGCTTTGCTTTTTTTTTTTCCTCGAGACAGGGTTTCTCTGTGTAGCCCTCACTGGCTGTCCTGGAACTCACTGTGTAGACCAGGCTAGCTCTTCTCTTCTCTTCTCTTCTCTTCTCTTCTCTTCTCTTCTCTTCTCTTCTCTTCTCTTCTCTTCTCTTCTCTTCTCTTCTCTCCCTTTCTTTTCTTCTTTCTTTCTTTTTTATTTTAAAGCAAAGGCTCATCAAATTTTGAGCTTATGATCTCTGACTCCGGAGTGCTGGCACTACAGGCTAATAGGTGTGTGCCCACTGCCCCTGGTTCAAAGGCTGTTCAGAAGTGTGGCTCTTCACGAAGAAAGCACTAATCCACACAGGGCGACTAATGATTCAACCTGTAGCCTGTTAGCTGAAAGACATGCTTTAATGTTCAACATTTTAAAAAGTAGGTTGACTGTGACAATGAATGACGTGGGAGAGACAACACGGCCTGTGTTCCGGTGCATGTGTGCTGGCTCTGGTGTCATTTGCAGTAGTCTGGCCTCTGCAGGTGTCCGTCTGCCTCCTTCTTGCCTCCTTTGAGGTAAAGGCACTTGGGATTTGGCACTTAATAACGTGTGCATGGTGCTGCAGGCACTGGAGTCGTCTTCATTACCATCACTTGAGCCCAAGAGGCCAGCATGAGGCTGGTCTGCTCAGTCTAGCACCCCCTTGGGGATTCAGCTCCCGCAGAATTGTACAGCCATCCTCACACTAATCTCAGGCTCCTTTTGATGGTTTCCCATCAGGTTTCACTGCTATTCACTTTCTTAGAAGCTACTGGAGAAGGGGAGTAAGTTGCGGAGGGAGGACGGCATTCCTGGATGGTCTGATTTACCATCACATATTTTCCCTGCCCTCTGTCACCTCTCTTTCCTCCTCTCTCCCCTTTCGTCAGTCTCCTTTGTCCGGCAGGAGTGAGAGAGGTTCAGCAGGACGCTGGCATTGCAGCTCAGGGGCCTCTTCAGAATACCACCACTCCCGGGACACTGCTCTGGAGCGCCTCTCTCTTTCAGCGCGTGGCCGGTTACAGCACAGTCAGGATGTCTACTAAAGACTCCACCACATGAAGCACCTGGGGTTTAAATGACTCACAATTGCTGTCTCCTCCGTCTGTCTGTCTGGAACCCTAGCCACAGCACAGGCAAGAATAGCTGAACCTTTCCCAGAAAGGAAAAGGGAACTGATCTCATTCACAATGAGATTCGGGGCCAACATCTGTACCGTTCCCTTCTCTCAGGTGCTCTTGTGTATGTGTGTGGGTGGGTAGGTGGGTTGACTATAAAAGAATCATATAACTGAAGAGTATGAACAAAATTAGTCTTCTCTCTCTCTCTCTCTCTCTCTCTCTCTCTCTCTCTCTCTCTCTCTGTCTCTCTCTCTCTCCACGAATTGCCTGTGAAATTGCAGACAGGTCTGTAAGCTGTTTCATTAAAATGGAACAAAAGGACTGGCTTGAGGAGACAGCATTAAGCGCCGCTGATGGGAAGTAGAAGCTCTTTGAAACTGTTCCTTCAAAGGCCTTGGCATCCTGGGTTTGTACATTTTCTTTTCAACCACCATAGGCATTTGTTTTTAATAAGTCTTTGTAAAATAAATGTTTCAACAGGGCACTTCAAAATTGCATTTCTGACCAGCAAAATAAATACCAGCTCCAGATGTTTCTCATTTTTATATGTCACTAATTCAGACTCTGAAAACTCTTGTAATGGGGCATCTATTTAATCCTAATGTTTTACCTACCTCTCCTCATCATCTCCCTTTCCATCTCTACATGGCCCCTCTCAACAAAGCCATCTCTGGGATAGTCTATTTAGGATAAAAACATGCTTTCATACATAATCTAGGAGACTAGGGGGACAGAGGCTCCTCCAAGGCCCTCTTCCCGTCCTTTGATCTTCTGATGACCGCATTAGTCATCCAGATGGCCTTTTGGATTTTGCTCCAAGTCTAGTTGACATTAGAGAAGCTAAAGTTGCTACTTCATGCCCCCATAGTATTAAGATGGTCTTTGCATAATGGCCATGCTGTAGGCAAGGGCCAGGAGAGACCAAGACTCTAGAGTAGCTGGGAAAGAGGGAGTAGCAACAAGAGAGTGAAGCATCGGTGGCAAGGGAGCCGTGCAGAGAGGAATTACCCAAGGGAGCCATGTACCCCTTCCTTCTGTGCTTCCCACAAGAGCTTTGTTAAGTTTTAAGGTGCATAATTCTCTTCCTGAGATGACCTTAAATCACCCTTTCGGGTCAGATCAGAACCATTCCCTCTAGCCTTGTGTGTGTGTGTGTGTGTGTGTGTGTGTGTGAGCACTTGGGCCCCAGCTGGGACTGCTGTATTGTGAGGTCCTGGCAGAGATGGGTCACTGTGAGTTGATTGTGAGTGTATAGCCTGGCCTGAGTTTTAGTACACTCTTTCTGTGGCCCACCAAGAAGTAAACAGATGGTACAATAAGCTCTCTCTGCCACAACTGAGCCATGCCAGTCACTATGGCTTTTCTGCCACCATCTAGTCTACCCTCGGAAAGTCTGGGCCTAAATGATCCTAGCTCACTTAAGTTATTGACTGTCCTGATTTATCGTACCCATGAGAAAAGTAACTGACGTAGCCATGGCTAGTGTTTACTAAGGCTGGCTAGTGTTTACTAAGGCCACTACTATTGTAAATGCCCCTTGTCACCCTGACATTTCTCAAGACAGTCCTAGAACATGGGTCCTGTTCTCACCAGTTTGTAGTGAAGAAACCGAGTCTTAGAGAATCTAATGATGGCTTGTGCAGGAAATATTCATGATAAGGAGAAGACATGTGGTTTGTGTGCATGTATATGTGTGTGGCATATATGTGTATGTGCCCATGTGTCCATGTGTGCACAGGTGTACTTACCCATGCATTCATATGTGGAGGCCAGAGGTCAATGTTGGGTGTCTTTCTTTATCAATCTTATCTTTTGAGATATGGTTGGTCTCTCATTGAACCTAGTATCTGCCTGTCTCCAGCACTGGGGTAACAGGCACATGCTTCTATGCCTAGTGTTTATATGGGTGCTAAGTATCTGAACTCAAATCATCATGCTAGTACGACAAGCATGTTAATCTCTGATCTAGCTCTCCAACCCTTCATTCCCATGTTAGTGAAGGAGAGATCACCTCAAGTAAAGGCCCCTGTCCAGCACTTAGCCATCATTTTAGAGGGATGGCATTGTCATATGCGTATGTATGGTGTGTGTATATGCATGTGTGTGTGCGTGTACGTGTGCCTGTGTGTGTGTGATTACTTTCCTTCTCAAAATAATGAATTTAAATCAGACATTAGTTGACAGATTATATATATATGTGTGTATGTATACATAAACACACACGTATATATATGAATGACCTATGATATCAGGTTTAAATGTTAGATGTTTGGTACCAGTTATAGGTCTGCCATCTGCGACTACTTTCCTTCTCAAAACAAATACTGACAGCTTCAATGACATCCCAGTTTTGGTAGAGTTCCAGATAAAACTTAAGTTTCATAAAGGACAAGTGTTTAGAACGAAGTATGATTTGATGATGCGAACTTTGACTTGAAGGGAGAAAAGACAACAAAGAGAAGAAATGTGGGAGAGACATCTGGACCAGTACATTCCATCAGAGAGAGGGGAGGGACTCCGTTCCTGTGGTCCATGGAGCCCAGTGTAAAATCAGCTCTGAAAACTAGATGTGCATCACAATTACCTGAAAAATTTGCTAACACAACGGAGGGCCCAAGATGCTTTCCTCTCACGAGCGCTCAGGGAGTGCTTAGCATGCTGGATAGGGACCCACATTTCCTTTATCCTCTTTCCCTCCCTCCCTCCCTCCCTCCCTCCCTCCCTCCCTCCCTCCCTTCCCTCTTGGTGTGTGTGTGTGTGTGTATGTGTGTGTGTGTGTGTGTGTGTGTGTGTGTGCGCGCGTGCATGTTTGTATAGAGGTTGGGGTTGGTCTCTGGCATCTTCCTTGATTGCTCATCACCTTATTTTGGGGGGCGGGGGCTCTGGGGGGCGGGGCTTCGCTGAACCAATGAGCTCCAGGGATCTGGCTATCCCCACTCCACTCAGTGCTGGGGTTGGAGGAGCATGATGCCATGCCAGGATTTTACATGGCCGCTGGGGATCTGAACTCAAGTCCTCATGCCTGTGTGGCAATTATTTCAGCAACTGAACTATGCCCCTGGTCCCCAGGACCCATATTTCTAGAAAAAATGAACTGTGAACGTGGCTGGAGGTCTGGCTTGACTTTCTCAGTTTGTGTTCTAGATTTCTCTCTGATGCCATCTTTGGACTTTATAAACTTGTGGTTATATTTTTTAAATTGAATTTATAGTTTCACATTTAATATATCTTACCTGATAAAATTTGGTAAGTTTCCAGCTGGAAGGATGTTCGTGGGAAAATAAATGGACGAAAAGCTGTTGAGAGAAAGATAGAGATAATCAAGAAAAGAAAATCATTTTCATTATCATTACAGTTGGTAGTAACTCTTAAACAGAATAAACACCATAATAAGGATAGATAAGTGATATTCTACATCAGTTTCCATTAGCAACTTAAACACATTTGTAGATGAAAAGATATAATTACATCCATACAGAGTCTGGTTCAAAAGGAAATTTTTATGATTGGACAATCAATTCTATTGAATAGAAAATGATAAAATATCACAGTTACAACTCAATGCTCTAAACAATGCTAATTAAGGTCTATTATGATCCAGGTTTTGTCTGCCTAAGTTATGAAATTGGTTTTAGTAATGATGATATTAAAGTAAGTTTTTAGAGATGGGATATTACTGTGTCACTCAGGCTGACCTCTAAGTCAGGGTCTTCCCACCTCATTCTCTGATTTAGGGGATGAGTATCATACCCTGTACTTGTGAGTATGAGAGAGGGCTTCTTCAAAGAAAGTGTTCTCCGTATTTCTAGGGGTTCTGGTGAGAAGGAGATTCAATGCTTTCCTGTCACGAACACCAAACTCATCCAGAAGCAGGTCTTTACAAAGCTGGTGATTTCTCATCTGGTTAAGCTCTAAACCTAAGGGATTCAGGGGAATTGTTTCCATATTTCCTTTCCTTTTTGCAAGAATTTAGGCAGGCACACAGGCTTCACAATTTTAGCATGTGTTTGTAATGTAAAGTTTAATGGACAAGACTTGACAAAATTTTCTTGTAGTGTTTCCCAGGTCTTGACCACCCATCTTCACTTCCTTTTTTTTTTTTTTTTTTTTTTCTCGAGACAGGGTTTCTCTGTATAGTCCTGGCTGTCCTGGAGCTCACTCTGTAGACCAGGCTGGCCTCGAACTCAGAAATCCGCCTGCCTCTGCCTCCCAAGTGCTGGGATTACAGGTGTGCGCCACCACCGCCCGGCTCCATCTTCACTTCCAAAAAGTGGCATTCTTTCTGAGTTTCAACACTTGCTCTGGTTCTCCTTCTACCATACGGACTTCCGGATTGAGACCAATCACTGCTCAAACTCTGTTCCTCCAGAGCTCATGACATTTGAATGTAAACCATGATCATGGCCTTTAACTAGGACTGTGTGTGTGTGTGTGTGTGTGTGTGTGTGTGTGTATGTGTATGTGTAGAGAATGTTGAATGTTTTCCTGTATCATAGTCCACAGTCCACAACATTTCCTTGAGGCAGAGTTGCTCACAGAATTGGCTAACTGGTATACCTCATTGATTTACCACGATGTTTCTGCCCTCCCCTAACCATAGTGCTAGGATTACAGGTGTGTGAGGCCACACCTAATTTTTTTTTCAAGATAGGGTTTCTCTGTATATCCCTGAATGTCCTAGAACTCACTCTGTAGACCAGGGTGGCTTCAAACTCAGAAATCTGCCTGCCTCTCCCTCCCAAGTGCTGGGATTAAAGGCATGTACCATCACTGCCTGGCGGGCCACACCTAAATTTTATAGTGGGTACTGAACATCTAAATTTAGGTTATCATACCTAAATACCAAGTGCTCTTACCTACTGAACCATATCTCCAGCCCAGGACTTCATTTTTTAAAATGTCTAAAGCAATACAGTTTTTTGCAGACAAGAGTTGGCTCAGAAAATTTCTTTTTTACCATCCAGGCTTGAAAGGGGGGAACATCTCTGTGGGACTAAATATAACTCGTGATATCTTTATTTTAGAAAGACGTGATGAACTCGTCCATGTCTGCCAAGTGCTTTCTTTGTAAAGTTTTACAGTAAGCTGCTGCTCATTAGCTAGTCATGGCAAGGTGCCCACAGACTGACTTGTTCGCTTGCCTGGGCTAGACAATTGTTCGGAACTCGACAGCTTTAAGATGCTAAACTCATCCCAAGTATAACTGCATTGATGTGTCAGAAAAAAGCTATTTTCTTTTATATTTATTGGGAAAAACAACAACTGCAAACATGTACTGAACTTTGATTGCTGTAAAAGACACATTCAACAGGAGCCGTGCCCAGCATGGACACCAGGTCTGAGGAAAAAGCTGCAAAGGAGAAATGATGAGAAACGAGGGGAGAAAGACTAAAGATATATGCACGCCAAAGACTTTAGAGATGTGTGCTGTCAAAGGAGCTGAGGACCACTTTCAGACAGAAGTGATGAGGACAAAAATGAAAGGATGATTTGCGCAAACATGGGTGGTCCTTGAGTTTTATTTAGATAGCAAATGGCTTGGACAATTTACTCTCAGGCATCAAGTGTTGTCGAGGCCTACTGCACCCGTACACTAAAGAATTTTTTAGTTTGACCTCCCTTGGAAAGGTTTTTAAACAAATTTATATTAGTTGTGAATATTAACACATTGGGAGATTTTCCACTAAAAGTTCTAGGCTCATAAATCTAGGGGGTGTAGATCAATGGGTAGGGCTCTTGCTTAATATGCATAAAGTCCTGAGTTTGATCCATGGCACTGTATGAACTGGATGTGGTGGCACATGCATGTAATCCTAGCACTTGAAAGGTAAAGGCAGAAAAGTCAGAAGTTTAAGATCATCCTTGGCTACATAATGAGTTGGAGCTGAGATACATGAGAACTTGTCTCAAAAACAAAACAAAACAAAACAAAACAAAACAAAAATATAACTTAAGACTTGGGTTTTCCTCTTTAAAAAAAGTTGATAGGCTGGACAGGTAGCCCATTGGCTGCAGTACCTATCTATCACCCACGGGGTACAAGGCCTAGCACCTGGAAATAAACACTGAATATTTGACCTGAGCCTGGTAACACAAACCAATAATCCCAGGGCTTAGGAGATAGGATAGCCCAGGGATCAAGGCCAGCCTGGAACACATAGTGAGACCTTGTCTCAACAAACCCAGGAGTAAAAAGATACTCTGCCGAGAACCTAGTCTACGTTTCTTCATGGTCGCCAGGATCTGGAGCTGGGCGGCAATCTTCTGGCCATCAGCTGTGGCCTGCGGCTCCCCTCTCCTGGCCATGGCTTCCCTTCCAATCTGCTTTGAGCACAAGTATCAGTGGTCTGGATGTCCGGCCCCGTAAGCATTTGAATCTTTGATGTTTTCTGTACTTTGCCAGAGTCTTCTGCCCAGTGGAAGCCGTGGCACATGCTCTGCTTCAATCGGACAATCAAAGCAAGTAGTCCTGTCCTCTTAGCCCTTTGCAAATGAAACACCCCACCCACAGAGCGCAACACCCGATAAAGTGCAGTACCTGCCCTAGAGAGAAAATACCATGGACAACACACATGCAGAATTTAACTTTTTTGTTCCGAAAGTACGTTGTGGATCACAATTTAAAAGGCACGTTCGGCAACGGCAAGGCACCTAGCTGTGTTTATAGGAAAGATGGCGGCTTGCCACGAACTCTCTTTCAGTTAATTCAATCCAGGAAGTCAATTTGAGGTGAGAAAATTAGGGTTGACAAAGCAGCTAGCTAGAGGTCATCTAGTCTGTTTTTCAGAATGGCTTCTAGGCTGCAAAGAGTTTCTCTTAAACAGTTTCTCTCTCTATTTGAAATTCTACCTGTAAAATATATATGAAACTCAATGTGGGCACTCACTTCTTTAATGCCTGCTCTTAGGAACGCATTTGGGTGAAGGCGATGCTGCAGTTGTGAGGTGTGGCGTGAATTTCCCAACAGGCAAGCAACCAATGTGGGCAGTTCTTTCTCTCAGGAGACGCTGTCTCGGCCATCCTACCAACCAGGTCTGTGGAGCTGGGCAGAGCCGTGAACTCCTCCTGTTTCATTCCTTGCCAAGGAGGGATTCATGTTAAATAACTCTATGACTCCCTAAAGATGGAATGTATTATTTCCTCAGGTAGAGGGGACTGCAATAAAGGGAGGCCAGCTTGTTTTGATTTAGGAACTGATGCGCAGCCCTCGACCCTGGCAGTCTCTGTCCAGCCTGGGCCATGTGCAGTTGGTTTTGTCTTCACAGCTATTCTCCCTGCAGTAGATCCTGCAGTCTGTTAGTAGATGCCAGGGCTCTCTGGTTATTAGATACTTTTTCACCCTGGTTATTAAAAGCTCAGTCATCTCTAAACCTCTCTTTAGTTCCAGTTCTATCTAGTTTATATATAATCTTTTTTTTCTGTTTGAAGCCATAAAGTTCTCTCTCTCTCTCTCTCTCTCTCTCTCTCTCTCTCTCTCTCTCTCTCTCTCTCTGTGTGTGTGTGTGTGTGTGTATGTGTGTGGTGTGGTGGTGGTGGTGGTGGTGGTGGTGGTGGTGGTGTGTGTGTGTGTGTGTAACTTGCAATCCTCAGAATGGAAAACGTATTAAAAGAGTTCAGAATGAAGAAAAATGTTTTGATTTTAATATTTCTCTGGTCTCAGAGATTACCTTGTCCTAACAGAGCTAAGTAGGGTTGAGAGAGGAAACCATGAAGGCAGGGTATATTCACTAAGAATGGAAGTCAGATCAGAGTTGGGAGCAGTTGAACAAGTTCAACAGCCTGTTGTTGAGAGTGGAAGTCAATCCCTGTAAGGTCTTAGGGAGTTGAGAGAGGTGCTACCCACTGAGTCCTTTAGATCTTTTTCTTACTCTCTTTGTTCCTTCAATAGTAATGGGTACATATCATGGAATAACTATAAGATATAACAAGATAAACCTCCATGTCTCTATTATTCACAAGCCCAATCAGTTAACCTTTTGATGTCTATGCTTCTAGACTTCTAGCAAATATAAACATATATATATGTATATATATACATATATATATAATATAGTTTCAAAAAGCTGGATTATACCACCAATATTTCTAAATGTGAATACATACAAATATTTTATATATATGTAAATAATATAAATATAATTATAATACAATATAAACATTATATTTTAATATAATATTTGATATAAATATAATAGTAAAGTATATTAATACCTATCAGCCTAATACTATCATAAAAGATATGGTAGAAATATAGTGTTTTTGTGGGTGTATTTGTTCTAATGAAAAAGTAGTATATTTGGAAAATCATTGTTGGTCATGGTATTAGTCTGATGTTGCTGTGATAAAAACAATTTAAGAGAGAAAGGATTTATTTTGGTTCCCAGTTCCAGGCTACAGGTTATAGTTTATCATTGTCAGGAAGTCAGATCAGTAGAAGCCTGAGTTGCTCATCACATACAGGAAAACAGAGATGGATGAATGCTTGTGCTCAGCTCATTCTCCTTTTCACACTGTGGGAAATCCTAGCCTAGGGATGGTGCCTCCCACAGTGGGCAAATCTTCCTACCTCAATTAGCCTCATCAAGATCATTCCAACAAGAAAGCTCATAAACGTGTTTTCCAGATGACTTTAAGGCCTTTTAAAATTAATAACTGAGACTGACCGTCACAATCATTTCCTCTTTAGATTGACAACTGGGGGAACTGATGGAGAAGATTTGGATGGCACTCTTGGTACCATGGGCACTGAAGTCACCATACTCTCAGGCAGGGGAGACTTGAGAATAAGGCCAAGTTGGCAAATACTAGAGTATTCAAAGAGAGACAGAGGCTAATGTGGAGAATCTGAAACAATTTTATGGAGCGCTGCAGAGACATAGATTTTTAGATTTTTATGTCATGTTGAAGAATAATTCACATCTCTCTCTCTCTCTCTCTCTCTCACACACACACACACACACACACTTATATAAACACTGAAATTAAAATTACTTGCAACAGTGTTAAGCCTGACAGAGCACATCCTGATATTTTCTATTCTGATTCTGTACAGTACAATTCCACGCATTCCACCCACCCTATCCTGTTCTGTTCTGTTTCCTCTTTTACAATGACTGGTTGAAACAGAGTAAGGTTAGTTTCTCAAATGTTTGCATCTCAGTGTGAAGAATATGAAGTTAAGGGACAGTGAACATCCATCACTCTGACACATTAATGAAAGACAAGTAATTAGTGTATATTTAAAAGAGTTTCTCCTCAATTTATGTAAATAAGGTCTGTAAATAATTACGCAGTATTAATGTCATTTATTTTCAGCTACTTAAAAAAGGTAATATATTTGGCAGCATTAATCTATAGAATTCAGGCACTTAGACAATTCAAACTCAGACCCCATGCAAAGTCATTGCTTCAGAACAATAGCTGTTAGCACTCAGGGATGAGTAATAGTAAACTCAGTACATTTAACCAACGGGAACTGGAGAAACAGATCCTTTGGTGCCAATAGTGCTGCTCATTTGAATCAAGAATCCCAAACGAGGAACTAAACTCAGATTAACCGAATCCCCTCCTCCCAATGGCTACTATCTAATCCTAAATTAAGCTCATGCCCGCTTAGAAAATGTCTATCACGAAAAGAAATGTGCTAGGAAAAAAAGGAGTCAAGCTTCTCAAGGCAATACAGAGCCCACGTGACTCCTGCCGAGGGTGGGCAGCTTCTAGAGCTGCGGCTGCTTGCTGGGCTCTCTCTCCTTCCCTTCGGTGCTAATGGAGAGGGACCTTCCCTGTAGAGCATCTGTCTCTTAGTGATTCATTCAAACCAAACAAGGCCAACCAACCCCCACCATGGCTATTATAAGACTCCCTGAAGACTAAAAGTGAGAAGGATTGTTTCTTTTAGAATATTTACAAATAGCCATCCAACAACCTTCAAGAAGGTCTAGGAGGAAGGGCCCTGCTTCCTCTCCTGGCTTCCTAGTATTTGAGTCTGCTGGGCTCGTTTGGTGCCTTCATGCAGTGTCTTTAAGCCTAACAGGGACACACCGGTTACAGCTGCCTGAATGGGCTACCGTCGGGTGGGTCGCATTTGCTTCCGGTGGAGTTACAGCCTGCGAAGAAGTCGGTTCGGGTTTTAGAAACTCTGTTCTTTCGGCCGTTCTGTTTGCGTAGTTCTGAAAGTTGCCAGACTCGTCATGCCAGGCACCAGAGTCAAAACTTTCATCTTCCTTGGTCCCACCTTCTCTGCCTGTGTGGGGAGCAGAACAAAGGGAGAAGGCGCGGGCAGTGCCATCTGAGGAGCCAAGGTCCGCCTTCTGAGTCACGGTGGCCCGTGAGCGATAACAGCTTCCCAGGCAGCGGGGGGGCTCCCGGCTTTTCTAGGCTGGGCAAGCGGAAATGAATCGAACCAGGTAGTTGGCAGCGGGAAGCATCTAGCAGGGAGGCGACTGTTAGTACTCCCCTCTTGGGAGACAATTTCTCTGTGTTTTCTCATCCTCTTCAAATATAATACACATGGAACACACATATCTCTTCCTGTGTTAGGAAAGTATCACCCATGTTGGTAATGTTGTTCTCCAAGTCACAGGGCATCTATCTGGTTTTAGCGAACACAAGTTGCTGCGTGCAGGTGGAGTCACTCCTAGGTGAATGGCTTATTTAAACATTTACTTGCTTTTTTTCTTGAGAGACGCTTGCTGCCCAGAGGGCCTTTCGCAGACACCTTGAACCCTCTCTCCAAGGCCATTCTGTTCTTCAGGAGCTTGTAAATCATATCGTTTAAATAGCCTTTTATTCTGTCCTTAATCTCCCTATTGCCAACTTTGTCCTTGGTCGGCTTTCTTTGTGACCCCAGTGCTCCAAGTTCAAATGGAGGATATGTAATCTCTCCTTCCCCCCTCCCACCCCCAACCCCCCACCCCCCAGTCCTGGCTCTTCCATTCTCTCCCCCCTATCCAGGCCCTCCTGTTCTGTCTGCACACCCAGACCCTTCCTTCTCTCTGTCTCTTCTCACTGACACCGATTTCCATCACACCCTTCAGAAATGATCGAAAGGTGATTTTGTCTAGAATGAGGTTACCCATGTTACTACCCAAATTCGTTCTCTGAGAGAAGCTGGGGACCAGAGGCAAGCTTGCATCCTATGACTCTAAGAACAAAGACAACAGCCCCGCCGCATGTCTAGTGCACAGCCCACAAAGTTATCGAGCGTGGGATCCTAAATGTTTAAATAGTGACATGTTTGAGCACACCGCAGAGAAGACCCCAGCAGGGTATGGGGCTTGACAATAGCCAAGGGAGTCTTGGGGAGGAAATAAGATCTTGAGTTACTTTGTTAGTTATTATAATAAAAAACCTAACAAAGGCAACTTAACCAAGGCAATGTTTTTCTTGGCTCATGGTTCACAGGTGGAGCCCATCGGTGTAGGGAAGCATGGCCCGGCCGCAGCAGCAGCAGGAGCTGAGAGCAGCGGGCCACAGGGCATCCACAGTCAGGACAGAGAAATGGGTGAACGCCTGTGTCCAGCTCTTTCCCCTTTTTATTTAGTCTAAGGCCCTCTCCTCTTAGATAAGGGTCTTCCTATCTCGGTTACCTTAGATAATTCTCACAGGCCTGCTCAGAGAGAGGCTTGTCTCCATGGTGACTCTAGATCCTGTCAAGTTGACAATCAGTGTTCATCATCACAGCCCTCCTGGGGAAGTATCAGGCGACAGTGACCCCAGAGTAGGCAGCACAAGCAGCCAGTAAAGTTATTTTGATTTCTCTGCATGTGGCTGTGACCCCAGGATAAACAGTGCCTTAATATACATTTTTGAATTGGTGTCTTCAGGAAGGGAAGGAGGCTAGAAAGCAGTAAGCCAACACTAGCTTACTTACATAAGCTACGCTTACACTAATACAAGCATAGCTTATGACTTTGCAGTTACATATCATGAGATTTCTGAAAATAAGTTTCTCTTAAATATCTCTAAATATACAGTTATTAAATCTTATTTTCAGTGACTAGGGCTGGACTTTTTTATGCTTGAGTTTGTTAAGCACTTTCAATAGCATTCAGCATTACCATAGGCTTTCTAATATGCTGTTTTACTTCTTCCTCGTCATTAGCTACTCAGAAACACATTTCATCAAAACAGCATTCTAACCACAGCACAAGCCTTTGTGCTGTTATGGCTCAGGTTCTGCATCGCGTAGAGGAGGCTTCAAAGCATATTTAAAGGATATACTCAAATCTGACTCATGAGAGGTGAGGTGTTTGACTTCTCTTGACACTGAGCTGTAAGCAAATAATGGCGGCCCATGCCACGGAGCTTCGGACTGGTCCTCTCAGATGCTCACTACAGGGCCAGCTCACCACCGTGGAGGAGGTCTGCCTCCCTTGTCACCTCAGTCATTGGCACGTTTGGACTGACAATACAATTGCCACTACCAATTGTCAGGTATGGCAGAAGGAAGCCCCGAGACCATGTCTGCCCTCAGTTACCAAGCCAACTCCCGGCTCTCCCCCGCAGGACATTCACAACATCCGAGACAGTGTACAAAGAGGCAAGCCACCCTTACCGCGTCCATTCCAAATCTCCGACTCAAAGAATCCAAGAAAAAAAAAAAAAAACGGTTGCATTGTGTTATCAAGTTTGGGAACAGGTTGGCATGTACCAAAGTAACTGTAAGTGGAATCATCCATAATTTTGTTATATTACTATACTAAATTATTATATTACAAGATTTTTCTCTTCCTTCCTTCCTTCCTTCCTTCCTTTCCTTTTCTTTTTTTCTTTTTTCTTTTTCTTTTTCTTTTTCTTTTTCTTTTTCTTTTTCTTTTTCTTTTTCTTTTTCTTTTTCTTTTTCTTTTTCTTTTTCTTTGAGACAGGGTCTCACTATGTAGCTCTGGCTGGCCTGGAATTCACTGTGTATATCAGACTGGCTTTTAACTTATAGAGATCTGCCTCTCTCTGCCTCCCAAATGTTGATTAAATCCACCATGCCCAGTTCTCTCTCTCTCTCTCTCTCTCTCTCTCTCTCTCTCTCTCTGTATATATTATATATTTTTCTTATTTATTTGTATTTGTAGTGCATGTCTGTATGTAAATATTTACATTTGTATGCAGGTGCTAGTGAAGACCAGAATAGAGCTCCAGATGACCTAGAGTTATAGGTGGATGTTAAGTTGCCCTATATGACTTCTAGGAATCCAACTCTGGTCCTCTGGAAAAGTATATGCTCTTAGCCTTTGAGCCTTCTCTCTAGCCATTCCTAAGTAGACAAATCAAAACTGACCATCATAATATTGAAGAAGCAATTGATGGGCATAGTGGATTTAATCAACATAGGTGCATAAAGTTCAGGACAAGAATCTCAAACTTGGGCTAAATTCTAAAAGAAGAAGATATAGTAAAGTGGAAGTTTTGCAAATGTAATTTTGTAAAATGGTTCAACTTTGTCAAGGACTTTTTTGTATGTATGTGTGCATCTATTGAAATGATTATATGACTATTCACATGCTGCATTTTGTTGCTTTACTTCATGTATGTTGAACAACCATGCTTCCCTGTAATAAAACCAACTTGGCCATGCTGTGTGATCTTTTTAAATGTGTTCTTGGATTAAACGCTTAAAAGTTTTTTATTGAGAATTTTTGTAGCTATGTTCATCGGCAACATTGGTCTGTAGTTTTCTTTTATAGTTGTGACCTTATCTAGTTTTGGGATTAGGGCAATGCTGGCTTTGTAGAATGTATTTGGTAGTGTTGGAGAGCCATTGGCATTAGCTCTTTAAAGGGTTGATAGATCTTATCAGTGAATTTTTTTTTCTGTTTTTTCTTTTTGTTTTTTTTTGAAACAGGGTTCCAGGACAGCCAAGGCTACACAGAAACATACTGTCTCAAACCCCTTCTCTCCAAAATTGATTCCATGTGTTGTTCCATCAGTCTCCATTTTTAAAATTTTTCTTCTGTTTATTATTTATTGTTATCTACCACTACTTTGGCGTTTGGATTTGTCTTATTTTCTAAACACTTGAGGTACATCATTAGGCTATTTAATATTTTGTAATGAAGCCACTTACAGGTATAAAGTCTCCCATTATAACTACCTTGCCTATGTTCCAAAGGTTCTAGTAAAATTGAAATTTTTATTTTATTCTAGGAACTTTCTCCCTGATTTCCTGTGATTGACTGTTCACTTAAGAGTGTACTGTTCAAAAACAAAAGTGTATTGCTCAAGCTCTGTGTATTGTCTAGCTATTGTTCTCAATTTCTACATTTGTTTCACTATAATTTGGTATGAGAAATTATTTTCTTTTTGGTATTTGTCAAGACTTGCTTTGTGATCTAGAGTGTGATCTGTTTTAGAGAATGTTCTGGAGGCTACTGAGAAGAATGTATTCTGTATATGCTGGATTTGAATATTCTGAAGACTTATTTGACCTATGATGTAGATTAACTCTGTAATTTCTATGCTGACTTCACGACAGCCAGAGTGATTCATCCAGAGAGAAAATGACAGCAGATGCTCGTGAGGACGTGGGGGAAAGGGAATCCTGTCCTTTGCTGGTGGAAAGTAAACCACAGGAGCCGCCATGGAGATCTGGTTGGTGGCTCCTCAAAAAAAAAAAATCAAACATAATACCACCGTGTGATCCAGCCTTACAACTTCTGACCATGTATGTTAACGAGCCGTAGTGACACTTGATGCACTCTTCACAGCTGGCAAGATGGAGAATCAGCCTAGATGTCAACAGATGTAGGACATGCGATACCTATACACAATGGTGTTTTATACAGCTGCCAAGATGAATGAAATAATGACATTTATAGAAAAATGGAGGGAAGATCATTAAGTTAATTAAGTCAGCCAGACTCAGAAAGACGAATGTTGCATGTTGTCTTTCATATGTGGAAAGTTGTGGGGGAAAATGTGGCCTAATATCAAAATCATTCTTTCTGTAAGCAGATTTTTTTTTGAGAAAGATAAACTATATTTATCTATCTCTCTTTATATATATGTCCTATATACATATATCTTATGCATATGATATATTTTTCATCTTAGATTAGATTACAAGTAAGCCTTTGCTAGTTTTTTCTCTTCTCAATGAATCATGTTACTATTTAAAACAAAACAAAACAAAACTGAAATAGCCAGGAAGAGTCACAAATAACTTTCACACACCCTTGACCTTCATTTTTACTGAAAATATTTACATATCTGTTAATGTGGAAACCTTCTTCGCTGCGGTTGAAAGTTCTTCAGTTTAGGACTATTTTTTTCTGAAGCTCACCATGTCAACAGTGTCAGGTTGAAGTCATAAGAAGCCACCTGAGCCTCTTGTCAATGTCAGTACAATCCTTGTTCACAAGTCACCTGCTACCCGTCTACAGTCCTCATACTCGGATGCACGGTCACAGGCTCAGCTTCCATTTCCCATCAAAAGTACTTTTCTCCCCTCTCCTCTCAACTCTGGTGGTTTATAATCTATTCCCAGCGCTGGCTACCGCAGGCATTAGGATAAAGGAGGTCCTTCCCAGAGTTGAGCAACCTTCCAATTACTTGTATTTCTTGTTCAGTCCCTCACTCCAGTCCTCAATGATTGAAAAATGCCTTCTTTGTCTAAAGCCTACAAGGGAGACTGTATTGACAGTCTGAGATTAATGTTGTCACGTATGGAAAGGAATCACAGCCATAGTGATTTTGTTTCTCTTTGGTCATGGTCTGAGTACACCAGAGTCCCCCTGTATCCCAGAGAGGAAGCTGGGCAAACACTTCCTGCAGGACGACTTCATCAAAAAGCATTTTCTAGATTCACAAGGCAAGAACTCTGGACTCAGGATAACTCGAACCGTGTTTTTCTCATGGGGTAGTACGTTCCTCACTCAGGAGGGTCTGAGTGAGAAGAAAGGATAAAGATGAACGTCACAGATGCCAGGGACCCAACCCAGCTCACTCAGTAAGTGAATCTCTTAGAACGTGCACATCAAATTATTTTCTCTCTAATAGTAAAATTCCAGACTAGAAACTTTTCCTTGAAGAAAGACAGAGAGTAATCTTGGAGACTGAAGAAATCCACAAAGCAGGGAGTCAGATTGTTAGGCCAGGAGGCTGGGAGGTGGGGGCTGGAGGGTGGGGTGGGGTGAGGGATGCTTTTGAGATGATTCTGCTAATTTAAACCTAAGCCCTCAAGCTGGAAGGATCAGCGCAAGGGAGTGGAATGCTGAGAAAACACGTATTCCCACTCTGCTCCAATAAGCCCGTCTCCATATTGGTGCTCGTCCACACAAATACATTCACGTTTCTGACGATGATCATTCTATTCAAAGGATAACTTTGTCATATAAATATGCAGGGTACTGATATAAACACTTTTGTTTAAAGAATTTTTATCAAAGGAAATTTAAGTAAAAATAAATTTTCATTGTGTTTTGCTTTGGGGGATGTTCATGCTATTGCAACAGGTGTCGGGCGTCACTCTTACCCCACCCAAACTGTGGTGCAGGCAATATAGATGCCCCCCTTTTTTTACATGTTAATAAATGCATTGCAGATTTCTTGTGCTGTCATGGGAGACAGCCAATGACTGTAAGACACAGTCCCAGAATAGAAAGACTTCAAAATATAAAGACTGAGGGAATGTCCTAAAGGGAGAGGAAGGAAAATCCATGTCCGGTCAGTATTTACAATGTAAAGACTTAAGCTGAACCTCGGAATGAGTTCTTTTAAGGCAAGTCTCTCTTTCTGCCTGGGAACATGAATGTGTTTAGGCTTGCTTCTTAAAAGGAAGTGCTCACATCAGTTTCTGTAACCCAGCTCCTTGTCCTGTGGGCTCAGGAAGATGGTAGGCAGAGCCGGGGATCAGACAGGACAGGGGGAATGTGTTTATTCTTGGTCAGAGAAAGGCAAGTGGGTGAAGGAGGAAAGTGCTCAAAGCAAAGTAGTTGAAGGTTCTGAATTGGGAAGATTCGGAGGACAGGAAACTCAGGAACAAGTGGGGAAATAAAATGTGCAAATCAGATAAAGGAAGCCCGAGGTCAGGAGGGGGTCAGTGGAAGAGAATCTGAGGATTGCTACAAGAGACAGGAGAGCTTGTTCAAATACAGAATCGAACAAAACAATGTCAACAACAGAACCACACAACTCTGGACCACACAGCAAGACTGCAACATTCCGATGGTGCCCACCAAAGGTAGGGCCCGGGGATCTGCATGTTAGTAAGCATTCTGAAAGTTTTTGATATAGTTGGTTGAGGGGCCATAGTGTGACAAGGATTGAGAAGCCTGATTGTTAAAATCTTTCAGAAAGTTAAAATGCTGTGACCTTTAAGTGGGAAGAGATGGAAAGAGTAACCAACGGGAGCCCCCTGAATTTGCATCCGCACAGCATTTGAGCTGGAGTTGGCATATTGTGTAGAGTTAGGTTCAGAGGGGACAAAACTGACTTAAACGATCCCAGACACTGTCCTTGTAAAACAACTTCCCAGGCCCTTGCTTGGGGGCTTATTTATTTATTTATTTATTTATTTTAGCAAGGCTTGTTTATTTTTATTTTAGAAATGTCTCAAAACTAGAGGGTTTCCTGACTCACAGAAGCTAAGATTGTGAAATTTTGAAAGGCAAGGCACGGTCAGAGGGCAAGGATGGAGACGCATTCTGGAGGCCCAGATACGAGTGGCACCTGACTTCTTTGAAGAAAAGCAGAAAAAGTATTCGTTTTGGAGGAGGGTAAATTTTTCAAATGATTAATAACATTCAAAGATTATTCTGTCAGGATATTTTGTGATTGATATTTATTAGTTATCTATAGGTTAACAAATGGTTAAATTGTATGTATTAAGTATAATCTCTTGTAAAGGGCATGAATTATGACAGTTTTGAGACATTCCGCTTCATTTTCCATATTATACATCTCTTTAATCATTTGCTCATTTAAATCTTTTCAGCACTGAAGATAAAGATGGACCTTGTGTGCTGGGTCGGTACTCTACCACTGAGCTTCATGCCCAGCCCCTCATTTAACTGTTTTTCTTTTTCCTGTGTGTTTGTGTGTGTGTGTGTAAATGTATATATGGGAATGTGTATACCTGTGTGTGTCCACAACTGTATATGCACACTGGTGTTTGCACACCTGTGTACATGTGTGGAAGCAGAGGAGGATTACCCTCTCACTTAGGGTCTGTCACTGAACCAGCAGTCGGGTTGGTGACTGTCCTGTCCTTGTGTCCCACAGCACTAGGGTGGTATGTATGTCACATCTGGCTTAGGTATTTATACTCAGGTCATCATGCTCATGCCCCAAGCTCTTACCTTGTGAGCTATCTCCCCTTACCCGAACCCCATCTTTTTTTCAAGTCAGGATTTCTCTGTGTAGTCCTGGACTGTTCTAGAACTCACTCTGTAGTAATGCTGGCCTTGAACTTAGAGATCCATCTGCCTCTGCCTCCCGAGTGCTGGAATTAAAGGTGCGTGCCATCCCTTCCCTGCTAGTAAATTTTTTTCTAGCTTACCCTCAATTTAATTTAAAAAATCTTTTATTCTTTTCCAGTTTCATATTTTCCAGTTTCATACATGCACATAATAAATTGAAGTCATGTCATTTTTCTAACAGCCTCTTTTCTTTTTATTCTCCTGCTGAAATATTCGCCTCTTACTTTCATGCCTTGTGTGTGTGTACATGTTTGTGTGTATGTGTGCGTGTGCGTGTGTGTGTGTGTGTGTGTGTGTGTGTGTGTGTGTTCCATTGGGTCTAATTAGGGCTGCTAGTGTGAACATAGGTGGAAGGTTAGTGACTGGAGCAGGGCTAACTTGTTAGATGTTACACCATGGAAGAAAGCAATATCCCTTCCCTGAGCTTACACTGTCAGTGGTCTCTCAGAGAAGGGATGGGCCTCATGAGCCCTTCCCTCTTCTATAGTCAGACGCTAACAGGCCTCTCATTTATTAAAAAAAGTGTGACAAATGAAAATGGCATTTCATAGTGTTCAACATAAAATTTTGATAGCTACATTCATGTAGAATGGCTAAGTAAAGCTAATCAGTACAGGTTTACATGCTTACTCTGTAGAGAGAACACTTAAGATCTATTCTGAACCAATTTTAAGATATTATGTTAGTAACTATGGTCAACATGTTGTACAGATATCATGTATCATGTATTTATCCATTAGGCAAGCCTAACAAATTTTGTGTCCTTCAGGGAACATTTTCCCATTTGGTATGATCATACACATCTTTAATTCCAATACTCAGGAGGCAGAGGCAGGTGGATCTCCAAGTTTGAGGCTAGCGTGGTCTATCTAGTAAGCTCCAGGCCAGTCAAAGCTACATAGTGAGACTCTGTCTCAACAAACAAACAAACAAACAAACAAACAAACAAACCTAAAAAACCTGAAGAACATTTATTTCCCCCGTTTCTTTCCACACCCAAGCTCCAGGCACTGCCCCTCTGCTCCCTGCTTCTGTGACTCTGACTTCCACACGAATGACAGTATGCAGTGTTTGTCCTGGTTTATTTCTTGTGCTGCCCTTCAGGTTGTTGCAAAAGAGGGCTGCCTTCTTAAGAGTGAGTAGTTTCCATTGAGGGTATCCCCATGTTTCCTTTATGCCCACAGCTTTGGTAACAGGCTGATTGTAAGCACTGATGATTGAGATCAATGCTTCATCCACTCACTGCTGCTTTATCATAGCAACGGAGACATTTGGATGAGTGGCCGCAGAACGGAACACTGCCCTTTGAAAGTTCAGTGGTTGAGATGTAGGGATGTGAGGCTTAGAGTCGTAAAGTTAAAGGTTTAGCATCGCAAAGCCAAAGATTTAGAGTCGTAAAGTTGAAGGACTTTGATCTTGGACGCTCCTTGGATACACTTCTCAGCTAGAGTGAACTGATCATGGTGGAAGGGACAGAGCCGCCTGGTGATGAGCCATTAGTTACCGTGCTGCAACACAAGTGACATAAATGCCCCCTTACAGACAGTGGCCAACAAGTAGGAAAGTCTGGATGAAACTACACTAAATGTCCAGTCATATTCCCGCCCGTCTCCTTTCTACTCCCCTCAAGAACTTGATCTAACTGCATAATAGGATCAGAACTAAGAAAAAGACGAACTTGACTGAGCCTGTCTTGTAATGCTTTTAGCTAAATTTCTTCCCAGAGTCTACTCCAGAGCCTTAACTTGTACAATTGTATAGACCACTAAATTTTCCCCTTTTCGCCACACATAATTCTGCAAAGTAATGGTACTATGGAAGGTTTTCACACTTGTGAGCAAACTTCTAATTATTCAGCAAGGGTACAAAAAAAGAATGTTGTACATTCAAGTACACAGATCGGTTGAGCTTAACAAAATCTTTATTTTAACACTGGTGTTTGCCAGGAGAGGGGTCTGACAATGACCATGATATGTTCTAAGTAAGTAGTGGTTTCTAAGCAGAGCCTCCTCTTAGGTCATAGGAGTACCAAAAGTAAACTGTATTTAATTCATTCATCAACTGCATTGAACATGCGTATGCAAGCCTTTGGTATTTACACAGGAGAGAGGAAGGTAAATAGCACTTAACCCTGGCTTTGGAGGAGCTTCTGAGTAGCTGAGGTGTATGCAGATGACCACATCAAAGCAGGGGGTGATTATAAATCGCCTGTGTTGCTCTTGCTCCAACCTTTGAACAAATCACCCAAGGATCTCAGAGATTACATAGGAAGTAAACAGAAGCCAGCATATAATTAAGCTAACAGCAGCACCAGCTGGGGTCTCTTTCCTTCAATGGCTCAGTCCTAGGCTTGCGTTGTCTTTGGCCTGCATTGGTATCTAATGAAACCTACGAACTTGGAAGTCCTTGGAATTAATTGGCTTTGAAGGCAATTCTCCCACTTGCACCTGTGCAAACAAAACACTTGTAGTTGAAGTAGTTCTTGGCACACAGTAGGCAGTCATTATATATTTACCGAAGCCATAAGAGTTAAAACATAACATTTGGTCTAAATTTGGTCTGGACTGAATTGTTTATTTATGCATATACATTAATTGCTACCATCAAAACATTACATTTCCATATTATTTAGGCAGATCTGAACAGCACAAGTTCTGGAGAGACTACGTATTTCCCAACATATATCTGAAGATCATTTGTTATACTAGAAAGCTCAGAGAGTAGGTTTTGCCAGGTAATGGCCACAGGGTGATGCCTACCGTTCCATAGTGCTCCCCCATTCATTTGAGGGAACAAACTGATAATGATCCAAATTCTTATTACAGTTTGAGTCGGGATTCTCCTCCACAAGCTTGTGTTCTAGATGTTTGCTTCCCGGGCAGTGAGTGGCTTTCCTTTTGGAGACAGCAGAGGCTTTAGAGCGGTGCTTCTCAGCCTTCCTAATGCTGCCACTCCTTACTGCAGTTCCTCAGTGGTGACCCTCAACCATAAAGTTATTTTGGTCGCTACTTCATAATTGCCATGTTGCGACTGTTATGAATCGCGATGTAAATGGTTTCTGATGGTCTTAGGTGACCCCTGTGAAAGGGGTCACTCGGCCCCAAAGGGGTTTGAGAACCACTGCTTATGAAACGAGAGCCTAGCTAAAGGCAGTCACTCCGGGTGCATCTTCAACGGGATCCTGGTGTCGGCTTCTCTCTGGGAGGATGTAAGCGAGCATCCTCTGCCGGGTTCCCACCCTCAAACCTTGCCTGTCCTGAAGCTATAAGCCAAAAGAAATTGTCCCTCTCTTGTTCCCTCCCCCCTCCCCCACCCCCTGTCAGGTAATTACAGTCACAGCAGCATGAAAGTAATCAGTGTAGTTACTAACCTGGGTCAAATCTTTTTCAGATTCCTTGATTTTTACATACCACTCTGTGTCCCAGGATCCTTCACAGGATGCTACACTGTGATTATTTGTTACAACCTAAGCCTCAGCCGGGCGTGGTGGCGCATGCCTGTAATCCCAGCACTTGGGAGGCAGAGGCAGGCGGATTTCTGAGTTCGAGGCCAGCCTGGTCTACAGAGTGAGTTCCAGGACAGCCAGGACTACACAGAGAAACCCTGTCTCGAAAAACCAAAAAAAAAAAAAAAAAGAAAAAAAAAAGAAACAACCTAAGCCTCCTGCTGGCTGGGACAGTTTCTTGGACTTTACTTTGCGTGGCCTTAATACTCATTTGAGCAGCACTAGACAAGCACTCTGTAGAAAGCGGGGCCTCATCTGCTGCTTTCTTTGTGACTAGGCCCTGGTTATTGGTCCAGGGACAATCACAGACTCTGCGGGTGACTCTTACATCAGAGCATTCCAAGAATGTATGTGTTGATCTTGACCCCTGGCTGGGCCAGTGTTTGCAGTGTTTACCCACTATAAAGTTGGCCTTCTGTCCTCTCTGAACCCTCACTGTTTACAGTCCTCATAGGAAAAATAGAGACTTAAGCACACTTCTTTGAGGCAGAGAATCTGTATCAGCTAAAGGAGTTTTTAAGCAAAATTTGTTTCTTGCCCCCTGATTTATTTATTTAACAAATGGGGCCTTTATATGCTGTGGAGTCTTATTTCATGTTTTAGGTTATGATCCAACGATGCCTCTTTTGTCTTCTCTCACGGCACAGGCCCAGCACCAGGCGCTCCTGCCACTGGCCCCTCTGTCTCTTTGACACTCTGATGCTGCTTTTGCTTCTGTTTTATTTTAGTGCTTTCCTACTGTCTGACTGCAGAGGATATTCTGACTAATCTTGTGTTCTTCTACCCTTGTTCTAGAACCATCCAGATGTCTGAAACCAATTCCAGGGCAATAGACTGCGGTTTTGACATAGAGGCAGAAGCTTGCTCTCCTCCTAAAGGATCTCAAGACTCCATTCTTCCTCTTCCTACGGCACAGGTACCTAGCTTGCTCCTCATCCGTTGGGTGAACTACACTCCTTTCCTGTCTTACTTTTTCACTGGAAGCAATTTTTCAAAGCCAAAACAAAATTAGAAAGAGCCTCCGGAAAAAGAAGGCCTTAGGAGATTCTCTCTCTCGGAAACAGATAGACAATCTTGCTTCTGTCTATGCTCTGGCAGGGGACTCTGGGCTGAGGCTCTCGGGGGTGTGGGTGGGGGACACACAGTGGGCTGCGCTGTCTCAGTGTGCCGGCCTTACCGCATGACTGCACACTCTCCTGATGACGTGACAACTGGCACGAGGCACGGCACAAATCTAGACACAGACTAGCCTGGGAACTAAGATAAACACATTTCCTCTTAGAGTTCTCAGTCCCAACTGAATCGGATGCTCACCCCTAAGTCAGTCATTGACACATTAAATGGTTTTAACTAGAAAGACTATATCCTCTCCCGGAGGATTCTCTTCAAAGGGAAGAAGGGACTCAGGCTAGCATGAAGGGGGGTCTGGTAAAGCTGAGGATGTGCTGAGACATTCCTTTACAGCTCAGCTGGGAAAGTTCTTGCTATCCATTCATGACGACCTGGCCCGGATCCCCAGAATCTATGAGAGAAAGCGTGGCAGGGCCGTACATGCTCACAAGATCAATGCTAGAGAGATTGGGACATGCAAACTCTGCCCAGTCACCAAGCCCCAGGCCAGCAAGAGGGCCCAAGCCTCAAGGATGACACTCAAAGTTGACCTCTGGCCTTTACACGCACATGTATGTTTACAAATGTACACACACACACACACACACACACACACACACATCTAAGGTTGAGCTTTCTCGTGTGTGTATACAAGCACACTTGTACACAGTGTTATAGAGACAGGGTCTCATGTCGCTTGGGTTGGCTTCCAGCTCACCGTGTAGCCGAGGATAGATTTAAATTCCTGATCTTCCCTCTACCTCCCAAGTACAGGCATGACAGCTGGAGCGTACCATGCCCAGTTCCTTTTCAGAACCTTTACATATTTCTCCTAGGGCGAGGCCTCAGAAGAGCCAGAGGAAGGCTTACATAAAGGGAGTTTATTTTGGGATCAACTCATGGAGCAGAGTGGGTGGAGCGGGGAAACAAAACAGGGAGAGGGCCAGAGAAAGTGCTGTTGGTAACCAGTGCCCTGTCAGTCCCTAAGAGGCGTGTTGAGGCGTCTGTTGAAATTACCTTGGCATTTACCACTCAGAGACGAAAAGGAAGAAGCACTAATTTATCAGCCTCGGTACACGAAAGAAAGGTGGCCCCATGGGTATTAATTTACCCACCCCCACCACCTCCAAGCTGGATAATTGTGAGTTCTGTTGAGGTTCTCACCCTTGAGTATCAGTGAGGCCTGGGACAGGAAGCACGGCACCACCAGGGCCTAAGGCCAAGGGCTGATAAATGATACCTCTGAGCAGCTGACCAAAGCTTGTCACTCCAGCGACTGTCTAAGGAGTGAGGCTGAGAGGATGTGAGAATGAGCGTGAAATAAGCCCAGTCCACAGCTCCAGCCCAATGGTAAGCACCGGCCATCTGGAGAAATACTCAATCCAAGTCTCCAATAGGCTGCAAGCTCTTCCAGGACAGGGGAATCTCATGCCTGGGCACTGTTGCTCATGATTTGAATGTGAACTGTGTCCCACAGGCTTATGTGTTCAATGCCTGGTCCCCAGAGGCCGGTGCTATCTGGGGGGGTAAGAGAAACTTTAGGGGATATGTCCCAGAGGAGGGAGAAGGTCACTGGGGGCGTGCCTTTGAAGGTTATACCTAGTCTTCAATCTCTTCCTTGCTTCTCATCCACAAACCGTTACCCCTGGCATGTTCTTTTGTTCAATCGTAGGAGGTCAGGAAGCCATGAACTGTAAGCCCTTTGAAACCATGAGCAAGATAAATCTTTCTCCCTTAAGCGATTTCTGTCAGGTGCTTGGTCACGGTGGCAATAAAACAGGCAGATAATCCCGTTCTCGCTCCTAGCCCAAGACCTGGTATAGTATACACACTGGAGATGCCTCGGATGAATAGATGGATTTTAGAAAAATGAAGAAAAGAGAATCTAATTACCAGACACATCATTTCAAAGGGAAAGTGTTCAATAATACCCATGCACAAACCCGTCCAACTGCCCCGGGCAGTGCCTGAAATCACATTAGATTCCCAGGGTTCCTGAAATCTCTCGGGCATGGGCTAGGGATGACCAAGCCTCACCTTGTGTACCTACCCACTCTTGCTTGGCTTGGAGTTTATCTGTCGGACATCATCCCTTCCTGCCTCTCTCCAGCAGGATTCTGTGTGGCTCTGTAGAATCCACAAACGTCCACATTCAAATGCTTTTCCTAGGAACTGACTCTTAACATCTCCCAGGTTTCCCAAGAGGTGAATTCCTGAAAGTTTCCTGAATGCTGACCCTGTTCTACCGTGGAGGTCATGGAATATTCTGGGTTCCCAATTGACCGGAAGCCTAGTAGTCCCGGAGAGAACCCTATCAGCTCAGGATTGAAAGCAGAGTCAGATATGTGCACTGTTCCCAAAGCGGCCATTTCATTGAGCATAACTTTATTTGGGATGCATCTTCCCCTATATTATCTTTTTTTTTTTTTGGATTTGGCTTTTTTGGATTTTCCAAGTCAGGGTTTCTCTGTATAGCCCTGGCTGTCCTGGAACTCACTCTGTAGACCAGGCTGGCCTCGAACTCAGAAATCTGCCTGCCTCTGCCTCCCAAGTGCTGGGATTAAAGGCATGCGCCACCAACGCCTGGCCCTTATATTATCTTTTAAACTTAAATAAAAATTTTCTTGGGCAGTGACTTTGTCAGTCTCTTCTTCAACCATACCAAATACTTGTGAATGCTGAGCCACTAAGAGTGACTAACCATCTGCTTTCTTCATAAATAATTTAAACTCTAAGCAAGATGTCCCGTGTTTCTTCTTACTGTTGGTTAGCAAGGATTCCATAATCTCTTGCTTTCATCTTGATGTAATATGTGATAAAAGTCGTGTTCCCATTCTGCACAGTTAAGAGTATTTTTAGGAAAGAATGTACTTTAATAACAATTGCGAAGGCACACACATTATTCTATTATTCTAAAATGACATTTCCCACCATTTAGGATTTGTCAGTTAATGGCATTGGTTATCATAAGAGACAGTAGAGACTTTGAAATGCCAGAAGAGTTCTAAGGGATGATAAATTGGAGGGTTTTCACAATTTAGTTCAGGAGATCTTTATAGAAACAAGAAATTATTAATAACATATGTCTACTTGCCAATGACCGTCTTTTCTTTGAACTGCCCTAATGGTAATCACCTAGCAGAACTGATGTCTGCAGACCTGTGACTTCCTGCAGGAGTCACTGAAGATCGAGGTCTGGGAGACTGGAAGTCTGCGCCCCTTGTTCATGGCAAAACAGTCTCACATCTGGTAGTCAGGTCCCTGAGATCTCTCAGGCAATATGAACCTCTTCCTGGTCTATCTCAGAGGCACAATGTTCCTGGGTGGATTTTGTTTGGTTTGCGTGCTATTACATTTTAAACTAAGTTTGTTTTAAACTAAGTTACTTCAGGATCAAGACTTTCATCTTCATTATCTAACAGTTGGCTTCTTTGAGAACTTGTACTCCAGGGCCCTAAATTGAGACTTGAATGGAATTCAGTAGCGGCCGCCCTTGGGAGGCAGGTGGCAACCCAGGCTTGCAGAAGGATCCCAGCAATTTTATAGCTCCATCCCGCCCAGTGAACTCCCTGCTTGGCACCTAGAGCTACGAGAGCCATGCACACTGGCAGAGAGCCAAGGGCACTTGGCATTCTTCTCGATGCTTCTCAGGACCCTGAAAACGCTATACCCAGGATCTCGGAATTACAAAAGGAAAAACACTTGTCAGATTGCAGTGTGGAAACAAGGTACCAACATTAGAGCTGTAGCTGCCCATCTGAAGACCTTACAGGGGGGTGTCCATCAGCTAATGTCAGTGAAGACCCACCTGTCAGCTTTGACAGTGATTTATCACTAAGCTTACCCCATTTATAGAAAACTCAATTAGAAAGCTTAAAATTTACTCATTGATTCCACATATTAATTATGCATCATGATATGCTAAACCATATTCTAGGCATTGCCTTGTTCAAACAATGGTTTAAATTCAGAATGCACGGGGAATTATCTGATAAAAAAGGGGCTTATAAAACAATGAAGACATTCCATTTATTGTGTATATGAACTATTTCCGGTATTTCCTGAGAACATAACAGTTAAGGGTAAATAGGAATACACAGCTGGGCGGGACTGCACACACTTTAGTGCCAGGTGGACCACTGTGAGGTCAACTGGTTCTAGGCCAGCTAGGGCCTGTCTATAAATAAGAACACAAGCCAAAGTGAGGTCTACATATGCACAAATACTTAAAATATCATAGCAGGCATCCCATAACATATTAATGTGCTTCACAATATATGCATTTGTTTATACACATTTAGTACATTTTTTATATGTTCATTTATATAAAGATTTCAGAATCTATTCACCAAAATGCCTAATGTTGGTTCTTTGTGTCTGCAATAATGGTATCTGATCTTTTGTTTTCTTCTAATCCTCTGTATTTTAAGTCACTCTTTCTTTTACAAGAAACTTAAGACTCTATGTCATCATTCAAGAAAATTATTAGCTGGGTGTTGGTGGTGCACGCCTTTAAGGCAGAGGCAAGCGGATTTCTGAGTTCGAGGCCAGCCTGGTCTTCAGAATGAGTTCCAGGACAGCCAGGACTACACAGAGAAACCCTGTCTTGGAAAACCAAAAAAAAAAAAAAAGGAAAGAAAGAAAGAAAGAAAGAAAAAGAAAATTATTTATAAAAGTTTCATGTGTTTAAAAAATGTTCCAAAGTACTAAAGGAGGCAGTGACCCCAAAAGAAAACCTTCTAGATTCTGATAATTTCCTACCATTCGGTTACCCATTGAGACAGGGCAAGTTTGTTTCTTGGGAGTAGGTAGCGGGGCCTGGCCTAAGATTCAGGGCTCTGGAGGACAATCAGAGACAGGCAGAAATGGCTCCTGTGCTGGAAGAAAGTCTACACAGCTGAAGGCTCTTATCTCCAGAGACAAAGGACAAAGGAAGTCATTCAACACCACTCTTGGCCCCATGGGTGGGGAGATGGCTCAGGTGGGAAAGGGCTTGGTTCACACGCACGAGGACCCAAGCTGGAGCCTCAGCCTCCTCTAACACAGCAGGGTGCAGTGACATGCACCTGTAGTCCCAGCTCCAGAAGGATGGAGACAGAAAGAGCCAAAGGCTAGGATCAGTGAGGGTGCTGAACAGCTTGATACAAGTCAGAGTCGTTTTGGAAGAGGGAACTTCAATTGAGAAAATGCCCCCATAGATCGGCCTGTGGGCCAGTCTGTGGTAAGTTTTCTTGGTTGATGACTGATGGGGAGGACCCAGATCACTGTAGCGCCCCGCCATCCCTGGGCTGGTGGCCCTGGGCTCTATAAGAAAGCAGGCTGAGCCTACCACGAAGAGCAAGCCAGTAAGCAGCAGCCCTCCTATGGCTCCTGCCTCAGCTTCCTGTTCTGCTGGAGTTCCTGACCTGTCTTTCCTCAGTGGTGAACTGTGATGTGGAATTGTAAGCCGAAACAAACCAGTTCTTCAGATGTTGCTTTTGATTCTGGTGCTTTATCACAATGATAGAAATCCCAGCTAAGACAGTTAGAGACACTGTCTCAAAAAAAAAAAAAAAAAAAAAAAAAAAAAAAAAGAAAGAAAAAGGAAAGAAAAGACAGAGGGTGACCGAGGAAGACATCACAGTGAAGAAACAGAAACTGAGCACCGACTCCCTCCAGAGTATTCATGGTGTATCCCAGTCACGCTGAACATCACCAAGGTCATGCGACTGGAACAAGAAAGAGTTGACTGCAGCTCTAAGGGTTCTGATTTCAATACAGCACCGAAGCACCACTTTCAGAATCTGGAGGGGTTTGGGTGGTGGGGAAGAGAGGGTATCTTTGTTTTGTTTTGGTCTCACGTAGCCGAGGCTAGCCTTAAATTAACTATGTGGTGGAAGATGACCTTGAGCTCCTCTGCCTCCCCCGCCCGAGGGCTAGGATTACAGAGCTGTACCACCGTGCCCTGCCTTTTTAGGACTCTTGAGCTGGAATTATGATAGAGTATTGTTTTCTGTGAGATGGACTCTGCTCATTTGTCTAGGGGAAAAGCATCTTGAGGGAGAGCAAATAACTGAAGCTTTTTGCACCCCACAAAGCAACTGCGATTAGACGTGAGAAGGGAGGGCACAGATTGTTCCCCGGGGTCCATCTCTTTGTGCTGTCCTGTGACTCTCAGCCTCGATGTCAGGGTAATGTTGGTCCAGGTCAGTGAGCATGTGCCTGGTGCAGGAGCGTCAGTGTTTCAGGCGTGGTCCTCACTTCTAAAGGTAAAGTATTCTAGCTGGGGAGACTGGACGCAGCCAGCAAAAGAGGATATGGCAGGTCAGGGAATACGGGCAGAGGGGTTCAGAGAAGACATGCTGTTTGCTGCTGCTCTTTTCTGGAATACATGCCCATTCACACCATAAACCTGGCTCCAAAGGCTGTTGGAAGCCTGGAAATAGACAGTCAATTCCTAAAATAAAACTTTTGACCTGACTTGTAATCAAGTATATCATGAAATTAAACAATCCTATGTAATGTTCTAACCCAATACTGCTCTTGATTGACTTTGGTATTTGTTTCTTTTAAGTTTTGTTTTCAGGTGAGTATCTGTGCCTCTTGGCTTCTTGTTGTTGTTGTTGTTGTCAACTTGACATAAGGTACAGTTATCTAGGAACATGGAACTTCAGATGAGAAAATGCCTCCATCTGATTAGGTTGTAGGCAAGCCCGTAGGAGATTTTCTTGATTAATTGTTAACCAATCAAGAGTGGTGCCACCCATGGGTAGGTGGTCCTAGTGTAATAACAAGGTAGCAGAGCGAGCTGTGGGGAGCAAGCAGATATGCAGTGTTCCTTCATGGCCTTTGGTTCTGTGTCAGTTCCTGACTTCAAGTTCCTGCCCTGGCTTCCCTTCAGGATGGACTGGATGCTATACGATGAAATAATCCCTTTCTTCCATCTCTAAATTTTGTGCTGTCCTGGTGTTTATCACAGCAATCGGAAACAGATGAAGACAGAAAGCCTGGCCACGTCACCTCCCTATCCTTCTAGTCCATTGTGTTACACACTGGGTTAGTTGCCGAGAATCCAAATAGTAGGGAGGAAGGCCTCCTTCAGAGCATGGTTTGTAGAGGACAGCATTCCCTTCTGGGTCCGTTTGGCCTTCACACTGGACTATTTCATGTCTCTGATACAGAATGATAAATTCGCTAAAAGGATTCTACATCCTAACAGAGCACAGCGTCATTAGTCCTCAAATATCAATAGGAGTGTGAGAACCCAGGTTCTCCCTAACATGCAGATATGTCTTAAATCTGTGGGCTCTAAGGTCGTACAGTACTGGTTTGCTCCCAAGTGATACTGAGGCTGTTGGTCGTCAGACCTTCCTCGCAAGGGCGAGTCCTTCAGAGTCTGGACTTCCAATCTCCAAAAGTAGAGTCCTCAATTCAAGGGTTAACTAGCCCCCAATTATTTTCTACTTTGGGGACGGAGCTTCCCAGAGGTGCTTCAGCCTGGAGCTCATCCATCTCCAGTTGTCTCCACATGCTCCTTTCCCAAAGCTGAGAGGTTAACTCTAGACTTTTATCTCAGATATTCTTCAGTTATCTCTCAAGGAAGGCACAATGTGGCTTTAGAAGGGCCCAGAGTTGGGAACACTTCAGAGTGAGGAGAAGCGTCCAAAGCTCATCTTCCTAAACCTGCCGGGTCGTGTCAGGAGTCTATCATGATCAGGCACACCGCGTTCTGCACACCCTCTGGGGCGCTTGCAGTGAATTCTGATGCCTCAAAGCTGCAGCATCTCTAACAGCTGCTGAGTGACTGAGAATAAATTACCAGCCTTGCATTTAAAAGGTTCCAGGAAGAACACAGGAACGAGTGCTAGCTCTGTTTATATGACTTGTAGTGTTTAATGATCATGACTTTTTTTTCTTTTCTTTTTTTAATTAGGTATTTTATTTATTTACATTTCAAATGTTATCCCCTTTCCTGGTTTCCCCTCCAAAAACACTCTATCCTATCCCCCCTTTCCCTTCTCACCAACCCACCCACTCCCTCTGCCCTGTTCTGGCATTTCCCTATACTGGGACATCCAGCCTTCTCAGGACCAAGGGCCTCTCCTCCCTTTGATAACCAACAAGGACATCCTCTGCTTGAGCTTCATTTGGTCTGTGAATTGTATCTTCATGACTATTCTCAATTGTTTTCTGGCAATATTTTTTTAAGATTTATTTATTTATTTATTTTATTTATATGAGTACACTGCAGCTGTCTTCAGACACACCCTAGAAGAGGGCATCGGATCCCATTACAGACGGTTGTGAACCACCATGTGGTTGCTAGGATTTGAACTCAGCACCTCTGGAAGAGCAGTCAGTGCTCTTAACCGCTGAGCCATCTCTCCAGCTCGACTGAGACATTTTATGAATCTAATTTGTTTGTTTGCTGGACTGTGCTGCAGTACTGGGGATTGAGCCTGGGACCTCACGCATACTAGGCAAGCATCTTACCATTGAGCTACCTGCTCAGCCTGGCAATGTCTTTTTAATTGTTCTGTATTTTATTTGTTTGTGTGTGTTACACACATGTGTACCTGTTTCTGCATATGCACCTGCATGTATGTGTGTACATGTAGAATCCAAAGACCGACATCTGGTGTCTCTCTCTCTGCACCTTCTGTTTCGAAAGTCTCTCACCAAAGCAGACTGTCTGCCTGTGTCCATTTCTCTGGTGCTGGGCTCACAGATGTTTATCACCCTGCCCAGGTTTTCTGTGGTGTGCCCGGAACTGAAGTCTCCATTCTATGTGACAAGTTCTCCTCTGACTGAACCATCATCTTAACTCCTTTTCCTATTTCCAAGTGGTGTCTGTCCATTGATGACACAGTTTTAATCAGCCTCAGACAATAGGATTTCATTTCTAAGACCCATGAATCCTTGAGAAGAATCACTGTTCCCACTGTTTGATGCTGCCATACACTGTAGTTTTTGTTAAGATGTAATTCTCACATCTCTTCCCTAAGATTTCTGCACGTGCCAGCACGAGTGTCATATGACATTGCTTAGGCTGTCTGGATTAGTATGCAGGTCTCTATTTATTTACAAAAGACCCAAGACTGGATTTTTGTTTGTTTCTTTCTTTCAGGGCTACTTAAGAGCCCCAATATCTATTTAATCTTAAAATCCTTGGAACTATGCCACTCTCCAAAATGCTTACAGATGCACCTCTTTGGATCAAAGTAACTACTTTTCTAATATTTGGTGTTCCTTTGGCATGGTCACAAGATTGTTTAGGGCATCATATTTCATGGTGAAGATAAAAGTAGCCATCACAAAGGTAAAGTATTATCACAAGTTTTGTTTGTTTGTTTTTTTTTTTTAAATTACATTTGGATGGAATACTATAAAGTTTGCATGGGGACGGAAAAACCCTTTCCTTAAATGGGGCCTGGCGGCAGATAAACACTATAGAGCCCTCTATATACAATGCCAGAGGGAAGGATGTGTTTGGCTAGGGCACACCAGGCTGAGCTGTGAATCACGGGGCGCCTCTCTAAGCCTATTTCAGAATGTGTATATGATACAAAGCAGAAAGGGCTGCATTTTAAACTCTGAGTCATGGAGCAAAGCTTGTGGCTTCTAGGGGAGGATCAGGAATAAGGATGACATCCGGCTTGGGCCCAGAGAACTTGTAACCAAAGAGAAGCCTCCACTTCCTGGAAAGGAGTGGGATACACAGCCCTTCCAATGCAGCAGCAGGAGAATTATCTAACCTGTTCACGGCCGCGACTCTGGGGACACAGTATGTCCTCCCACCCCGGAAAAAACCTTTTGGTGTAAATATTTTAAGTTCTCTCTAACACTGGGGGTCAGAACTGACTTTCCTGGAATGAAATTCTAAAATAAATTGACAGCCAAATGGACTTTCTAAACGCTAACAGGTTTGTGACTATTACATAATGCAGTAGTTCTGTTTGGATTTGTTTTAAACAAACTCTCTTTTCACAATATTGCTGTTTCCAAAATTTCTGCATTCCCTGCACCATGGGGTTCTAGTTCTTGGTAAAGGAGAAAGGTACAGAGAGCATACCAAGAATATTTTGCTATTTCTTTTAGTGTGAAGTCTTCCCAATAGGAAGGGTTGCAATATTTTTGTCATTATGAATTTCTTTTTTTACCCCTCTGTTACCCCAGTTTCTTAAATTAGTTCTCCACACAGACACCGCCCCCCCCTCTCTTTCTCTGTCTGTTTTTAATGACTAAGGTCTTTGATGACATCAGAAGTGCCCAGGGCTGGAATACAATCTCAGAAGTTCTTATCAGAACTTTGTTCAAAGAGAAAGCCAGAGGCTTATGCTCCACATGTGTACCTGGACCCCCGTCAGTAACAACCCAGGGTTAGTTGTTTTTATATAGTAATATAGTATCCCTTTCATCTCCTCCTCCTCTTCCCCCTCCTCCACAGAAGGGGAGACAGAACCTAAGGCCTCGCTGAAGCTAGGCAAGCTCATCACCACCAGCTCCACACCCCGCCCTTCCTTTCATCTTTTCAGGGTTATTATACCAGCCCAACCCCCGAGTTTCCATACAGTGAGTTACCCATGCCTTATGGTTTTACATATGAGTCAAGTGTGCAGCCAGTGTCAGTTTAAGCAGAAAGACCTTAGAAACATTGTAGGGACTATAGGAAAATTCACTTCTCCCCCCCCACCCCCAGTGGACTGCCACATACAGATGGGAGATGGGTTTTTCTACTGCAAGGCAGAGAAACTCAGGACTCGGGACCCACTAAGAGCCTGCATCAAGATGTATTAAAAACTGTACTGAACTCTGGACCCTTAGCCCAAGAATTTCTATGAAATAAGTCTCATTTTTACTTAAGATAATTTGGGCCAGAAGTGTTTTGTTTTTTTTGTTTTTTGTTTTTTATCATAATTTTTGCCACTAAGTATTCAAAATTCTTTATGGTCTTGTCTTTGATGTTTATAATAAAATGTCAATATGCCATCTTAAAAAAAAAACAGTGCCATAAACAGTTTAGACAGAGATTTTGATTTTTTTCTACAATGTACATTCTTTTATGTCTCTCTTCCATCACATAATTTGCCAGGATCAAGACATTAAGTCACTAATGAAAGGCATAGGGAGCTTATTAGAGGTCCCCATTTTAATTTACTTATTTATTATTAAGTCTCTCTCTCTCTCTCTCTCTCTCTCTCTCTCTCTCTCTCTCTCTCTCTCTGTGTGTGTGTGTGTGTGTGTGTGTGTGTGTCTGTCTGTCTGTCTGTCTGTCTGTGTCCATATTCCTGCTTTGTTGTCAGGGAGATTGTCAAATGGGAGAAAAAAATCCAAGCATAGATGATTCACCAATTTGACAATGAGTAAGGGCTGATTGCATTTGTTTTAGCAGCAGCGACACTCTTGCTGTCAGAGCAGTATTGACCGAGTGCTTTCTGTATATGCAGCATAGCAGACCATTTGTATTTATGAGCTCACACTGGTAGACTCACCAGAGGAGGCTCAAAAATATCCGGGCAATAATTCTTCTATCTGTATTGATTATGTTCAGAGTTTTTCCTCCTCATTTTTCCCTAAACAATACTAAACAGCAACTATTTACAACGTATTAGGTATAACAATTGGACCAGAGATGATCAGAAGTATACAGGAGGCCGAGCGGAGAATAGATGCAAACATTACATTGCATCAGTTTGTATTAGGAACTTGAACACCCATGGATTTTAGCATTCTGGGGGATCCTGGAACTCACTCATATGGAGACAAAGGAGGACTGTATTGGGCGATGGGGTTCACATAAGCGAGCTTCTTATCCTTAAATGTACTTTGCAAGTAGTGTGTGGTTGTGAAATCGGCTCTGGGGCAGGAAACACACTGTTACATACAGGGTTTTCCTAATTCTGTGGTATAAAAAGCTCTACCTTAGATTTTGAACACCACAATTTAAACACCAGCTCTCCAGGCTTCTTCACAGTTAACAATCAGCTCTTGGCAGCAGGTGGAATGGACTCAGAGGAACACGCACCTGAGAACAGCCACAAATCCAGCAGTATAAGCCTGGGATTGTCCAGCTCCCGAGCCTAGAGTCTGACTTCTGGGCTCCTTCCCAATCTTGGGCCAGGCTTACACTACGTCATTTGAAGAAAACACACGGCCCTGCAAAGAGAGCTTTCACGTGTGTTGCATGAAAACAGATGTCATGTTAAAAGAACAGTTAAATTGCATCCAAGTTGCATGTTAAGATCCATTATTAAATATGACACACACCAACCTCACTGGCCAACAGTCACCAGCTCCTCTTGCCACAGAATGTTCTAAAGGTAATCTTGCCCAGAGCATGTCTGGCACTGTAAATGAAAACTGGAGAAATGGCTTAAAAACTGGAGCCCCAGTTAACAGATCTCTGAGCATGCTTTCACTCCAAGCCTCCCAGTAATTCATATCTTACCATGTTCCTTAATACCCTTACATAGCCTTTGCAAGGGGTTTAAGAAATTTATGTGTTTTAGAGCCAATGAAGAACGCCAAGTTATAATCACGGACTTAACATCACTGCACTGTATGTAGATAAATGCCAAGTATTCCCTTATTATCAAAAATTAAGTAAATTATAACTGATGAGAATTTCCCTTCAACCCCCCCCCCTTCAGGCCTCACTACAAAGCCTTTTTTTGGCTCACAAGTGGGGTATTTTGCATATATTGTTTATTATTACATTCCAAGCACCAAAGCCACAACAAAGCCAAACCGATGGCGATTGTAAACATTAGATAATGATGTCTTTCCAGAGCGGGGCTATCAGAGTTCACCCATCAGAGTTCACCCGATGATAGGCACGCAACACAAGCACAGAGAAGATCCGAAGCCACATGACGTGTGGAATTATTTCTGAAAGAAAGCAACTCAAGAGTAAGGTTGCCGAAGAGCCCGTTTATACACAGTATTTGTAGTAAATGTGTAACAGAAAGGACGCTTCTTTGCAAAAATCTAAGCAACTGATGAGCTAGTATCCATTGTAGTCTGGGAGCTGTTTTGCCCTGTAGGAACCAGCATTTTAGTTTTGAGGAAACTCAGTGGCCCCTATTATCTCCTACCAGAGGTACTGAAGAGAAAACAAATTTCCACAGAAAAGTAAAATAGAATTTTATACATTAACATTTATGTAAATCCTCAAGTTATTGTTATTTTTCCTTTTTTTTTTTTTTTAACAATGTTGTTGTTTGAGACAGGATCTCTCCATGTAGCTCTGACTGTCCTGGAACTTGCTTTGTAGACCAGGCTGGCCTCAAACTCACACAGATCCACCTGCCTCTGTCTCCCGAGCGCTGGGATGCACGGGGTACACCACCACACCTGGCCCTGCATCCGCGGGTTTTTTTTTTTTTTTTAAAACATCAGCGTCATTAAGGCATTATTAAATTTCTGTAGGTTAATGGCAGTGAGATATGTTTTCAAAGCATTGCTATTTGCTAGATTCAGATAATGAAATATTTATTGATAAATCGGTATAGTATCTGCAATTTCCTTCAAGATCTCTGGGACGGGTGATATGGGAGTACAGATGAGATATGGCTGGCCGCATTTTTAAAGCTGTGCACGGGAGAATTTTAATATATGAAACCTTCACTACAAGCATTTAAGAAAGCTCGCCTTAAGCCCAGACTTGAAGCGTTTACAGTATCTCTAAGGCTGAAGCACACACAGGGCACGGAGACTCACTGTGCTGGCCCGTGGCTACCACCCGCCCCATTTCTGATCCTCTCTCCCGCTTCTTTCCTCTTGCTGTCGGGCTCTTACTCCAAAGACTTAGGTCAGCTTTCTCGTTTGCATTTCTCTCTCAGCCCACAGCCCTTTGGACTTTCCTTTCCGTGGCTTTTGGCCCCTTCTCTTGCCACACTTCCCATCTCCAACAAGCCTGTGAGATGTGGCCATGCATCATGTCCTTTTGTCTTTCTGTTGGTGCCTGGTCTGCTATCTAGCATATGGTTGTGGCTCAATACACTCCAGGTGGGTGAAATCTCCATCAAGCCTGTGAGATGTGGCCATGCATCATGTCCTTTTGTCTTTCTGTTGGTGCCTGGTCTGCTATCTAGCATATGGTTGTGGCTCAATACACTCCAGGTGGGTGAAATCAACATGGACAGCAGATAATTTCTATCGATTAATCTGCAGCAGTGAGAATGGTGGTCAGACAGTTTCCATTGTCTCTGGAGATTTGTTTGGGTTTAACTCTTGTAAGTAATTCATTAATGCTAGTTATAGTCCAAATTAAAGTTCAATACTCAGCTAATCAAAACAGAGTTTTGCTTAAAAGGAAGGAAGGAAAGAACAAGTAAGATTTGTGAGGTTCCTCTGAAACTCAGATGTAAAGCAACCTGACCGAGGTGGAACAGCTCTAATCCAAAGTCACACCCAACAGACTCCAAAACCTCAGACTGTTTTGAGCGTTGATGTGATGCCTCCTATGGGGAAGTTCACATCTGGCCTCACATGGCAACCTGCAGTCCAAACACAGGCACGCTAAAACGACCTCCAGATTCGCATTTCAGCTCTGGATAAAACCTCGGTGAATTTTATATTTATATGTGGATGCCATCCCTAAGCCATCTATTATTTATATGCGAATATTCTCAAATCAAACCACTGTGCCTAGGGCTTATTCAGCCTGTCTGAGGAACATACAGTTCTCAGCAGACAGGATCCTGGACAATAGTGTCTGCCTTAGTGTTACAGTCATAATCGTGAAATTCGGAATCTAAATCCAAGTACTCGTCCACAACCAACAACAAGCAGAGAAACTGACCACATTGAAATGAAAAGCTTCTGCTCAGTTAAGGACACAAGATAGAGATGGGCTGGGCTGTGGCAGAGTGAGTGCTTAGCAGGCGTGGACCCCTGATCTCAACTCCACCACTGAAAATAACAGACTCTGTGGGGAGAAGGAGGGGGAAGCCTGGAGGGAAGGAAGGAAGAAAGGGAGGAGAAAGGAAGGGGGAGGAAGGAAACACACTGAAAATAACTTAGAGCAGAAGAAAATATTTGCAAGCCATGTCTCAGCCAAGAGGCTAATATTCAGAGAACACGAAGCTTCTACAACTCAAAAATCAAAGACAGAGCTGGAGAGATGGCTCAGCGGTTAAGAGCACTGACTACTCTTACAGAGGTCCTGAGTTCAATTCCCAGCAACTATATGGTAGTTCACAACCATCTGTAATAGGATCTGATGCCCTCCTCTGGTGTGTCTGAAGACAGTGACAGTGTGCTCATATACATAAAAATAAATAAATAAATCTTTAAAAAAAAATCAAAGACAGAGCTAGAGATGGCCTAGTGGTTAAGAGCACTGACTACTCTTCCAGAGGTTCTGAGTTCAATTCCCAGCAACTATATGGTAGTTCACAACCATCTGAAATAGGATCTGATGCCCTCCTCTGGTGTGTCTGAAGACAGTGACAGTGTGCTCATATACATAAAAATAGATAAATAAATCTTTTTAAAAAAATCAAAGACAAACAACCCAGGAAAACAGAGTATGGAGTCTGGCCTGGTGGCCTAGGCTTATACTCCAGCAACTCGGGAAGTGAAGACAGAGAAATCTCAAGTTCAAGACCTGCCTTGCCTACTGTCTTAGTTATGGGTTTCCATTGTTGCGAAGAGACACCATGACTGAGACTAGTCTTACAAAGAAAACATTTTTAATTGGAGCTGGCTTAGTATCAGAGATTCGATCCATTATCACCGTGGCAGGAAGTACGGCAGCGTGCAGACAGACAGACACGATGCTTGAGGAACCGAGAGAGTTCCACATCTTAATCTGAAGGCAGCCAGGGAAGGGGGGAGATCTCATTTCACACTGGGTGGAGCCTGAGCACAGGCTCGAAAGCCACCCCCACAGTGACATAGTTCCTACAACAAGGCCACGCCTCCTTGAATAAGACCACACTTCCTCATAGTACCATTTCCCATGGGCCAAGAATATTCCAACCGACATACCTACAGGGTATGTTCAAGGCTGGCTGGGCAACTTAGATGCTGCCTATCTCAAACGAAAAGCTGTAAATGGGACTGTGGGAATAGCTCAGTGTACAGCACTTGACCTCCACCCCTGAGCATGTGCACACACAGAGCACACACCCGAGTAGACCCTTTTTACGAAGAAGGTCTACAAAAAACAAACAAACAAACAAACAAAAACAAAAAAAATTGGAAGTGAGAGTAGGTACTTAATCTCAGTACTCATTAGAGAATTCAAGGAGACAGTGCTCCCTCTGGGAGCAGAACCAACCAGGAGGAGAGGAGAGAGTGAACCCCAAGCAGGCATGGAAATCGGTACAATTACGTGAAAGTCTGGCAGTTTGCTACTAAGTTAAACACAGACTCATGGTGTGACCCCACAGTTACAATGCTAGATAGAGATTCCAAAGAACGGCAAACAAGTGTTCAGGTGGACACTTGTGTGCAGATGATCCTGGAAACAAGCTCACCTCTGTCATCTTGTGACTGACTGAAAGAGACATGATCTATCATGTACAGCAGGCATGGATGAAGGATTCTTCGGAAGAAATCTAGAGAACACGCTAGTTGAATGGAGCCAGCCCTTTTCAGGTTCTCATACATGTTCTCAGTGGATAAAGCGCTTGGCACACATGTGTGAGGAGCCCGAGTTCATGTCTCCAGCACTCACACAGGACACTGGCTACGTGTGCTGGGTAGTTTTCCGTCAACTTGACACAAGCTAGCGTCATCTGGGGTATGGGTGGGGGGACCCTCAGTTAAGAAGATGCCTCCGTCAGATCAGGCTGCAGGCAGGCCTGGAGGGCATTTTCTTAATTAGTGATTGGTGGGGAGGGTCCAGCCCATTGTGGGTGTCCCATTCCTGGGACAGTGGTCACTGATTCTATCAGAAAGCAGGATGAGCATGGGGAGTACGCCAGTAAGCATCACCCCTCCACGGCCTCTGCATCAGCTCCCAGCTTCCTGTCCTGTTTGAGTTCTTGTCCTGGCTTCCTTCACGACTTGCTTTTTGGTCATCATCTCATATTGCAGGACTAGAATCCATAACTAAGACAGCAGGTGAGTTGGTCTGCTGTAGTGTCAGTGTGTGTGAGATGTGACGTCAGTGTGTGAGAGGTGTGATGTCAGTGTGTGTGAGGTGTGATGTCAGTGTGTGTGAGGTGTGATGTCAATGTGTGAGGTGTGACGTCAGTGTGTGTGAGGTGTGATGTCAGTGTATGTGAGGTGTGACGTCAGTGTGTGTGAGGTTTGATGTCAGTGTATGTGAGGTGTGACGTCAGTGTGTGAGGTGTGATGTCAGTGTGTGTGAGGTGTGATGTCCGTGTGTGAGGTGTGATGTCCGTGTGTGAGGTGTGACGTCAGTGTGTGTGAGATGTAGTGTCAATGTGTGAGGTGTGACGTCAGTGTGTGTGAGGTGTGATGTCAGTGTGTGTGAGGTGTGACTTCAGTGTGTGAGGTGTGACGTCAGTGTGTGTGAGGTGTGATGTCAGTGTATGTGAGGTGTGATGTCAGTGTGTGTGAGGTTTGATGTCAGTGTGTGTGAGAGTTGAGGATGGGATCTCCCGGGAAAGCTGGTGAGTCAGATGAGCCCCATTGGTCATAGCTGCATTCAGGGAGAGACACCCGGCCCTGACTGAAGTAAAGTGAAGAGCAATTGAGAAAGACATCTAACACCAACCTCTGTCCTACAAACACACGCGCGTGCATACACACACACACACACACACCACCACCACCACCACCACCACCACCACCACCACCACCACCACCAGCAGCAACAACCTCACATGTACTACCACACATAAACACACAGACAAAAAAACAATCCAGAATGAGCAATCAGTCGATGGATAGTTAAAGTGGGTCTGTGCTCGTCGGGACAGGAGGGAGACAGGTGAATAAAGAGGAAGAAAGGCTCAGTGGGTAGTGCTGTCTTTCATAGTTATTAAATGTTTTGGAACTAGACAGTAAAGATGGTTATACCACATTGTGACTGCGCACCCAATGTTACTGAATTTGCACTTCAGACTTGTTAATATTATGAATTGTATGCTGTACGTATTTTTCCAAAAGAAACGAAAATTTCTGAGATCAGCTTTCAAAGGGTCTGTCTGAAGCCTTTGGTACGGGTCCTAGACGCATGCTGAGAGCCTGGGGATCGGCTCGAGTGTCTTGGGCGCACATTTTGAGAGGCGTTAACATTGTATTTAAGTTCCTTCCATAGTAACCTCCCTCACCCCCGACAGCATATATTTCAGCAGGGAGAGCGTGTAGGAGGCCTCGCACCGGCCCCTCCAGAGCTCCGGCTTCTTAGCTTGCGGAGCTGCTAAGGACTTTAACTGACGTGTCTGCAGGGCCTGGTTACATAAGCGAGCTTTCAGTCTCCTCGCTCAAAACTCTTCCCACGCAACACCTGACATCACAGTTCTGTTCCCTGGTCAAGGTTAATCTCTCTCCCGAGCCCTTTCTTCTCATTTGCTTTCAGCATTTTCCCCCTTTCTGTTGCTCTTCTCTTTACAGCCGAAAACCAGGCCCACATTTCCCCATCTTAATAATGGGTCCCGCCTGGCCTCCAGGATCTCTGAGGGGACAGTTCCCTTCGGCCCTCTCCCTCCATCCTCTCTTTCCCTGGGTTTAATCATCAGCCCCCACGCCACTTTGATAATTTCATCCATTTCACCGAGGTGGAGATGATACCTCTACCTCGCACTGAGCTGTGCGAGCTTCCGCTCCCCCCCCTGGCTCCTCGGAGCATGCTCACTGAATCCAGGGGGACCCAAAATAGCACCTGGGTGATTGGCAACGCTCCCACCGCGGAGGAAGCTAGGCGGCAAATCCAGGTCTAGTGGTCTTGACTCACTGGAGATCTAAGTTTGTAACACACTTAGCAAGGAAGTCATCCTGACTCAGAGTTCTGCTCCATTTAGAGGCGAATGTGATAGGAAGCGACTGGAAATGTGCCCGGGAATCCTCAGAAACCCGTGGTCCAGGGCACCGCACACTGCATTACCGACCTTAGAATGGTTTGCTGAAGTAGGTTTTTTTCCATTTAAGTAGAGAGATATTTTGACATAAATAGGCAAAAAGCCCCAAACCACCACCACCACCACCACCACCACCACCACCACCACCACCACCACCACCACCACCACAATAACAACAATGTCCCCTCCTCCAACCCCCAATCTCCTCCACCTAAACCAAACCAAACCAAACCAAACCAAACCAAACCAAACCAAACCAAACCAAACCAAACCAAACCAAACCAAACCAAACCAGCATGAACAGCCTCAACAGATAACTTTTACCTGACACGTGTTGCTGACAGGGTAGGTAGGGAGGGGAGAGGGGGGGCGTTTACAAACTTCAGTTACTCACAGAATTTGTCCCTGACTGGTGTCCTGCCTCCCCTAAGCGACTGAGAGTTAGGTGCGTTGGGCATTTGCACCCTTTGGCTTAGAGGAAGGCAAAAGCTAATTTACGTCATCTGATCTAAATGCTCTGTCCTTTCAGCGAAGCTCCTCTCTGAACCAGGCCTCGTGGTGTGCTAGGTTAGGTGATGGAGACTCCAAGCCAGAACAGAGATCCACACGACACTGTTTCAGTCTCCCAGTACACTGCTCTGTGTGTCTAAAGGTCCCCGCACACCCAGCAGCAAAGCCCAGTTCACAGGGGAAGGCTAAGCCTAGCTCAATAGGATAGCATTCCCAAATGTAAACAAATCCCTTCTGTTGGCCAGACCACAGACGGTGGAGTCCCAGATTGGGTGGGTGGTCCACCCCACATGAGGAGTAGCTGCAGCTCCTCTCACCTGGGCCCATTCTCAGACCCCTTCCCTCTCCTGTCTACCACCCTCAGCCTTCCTCCTGATGTCCTAGGCTTTTTTGTTTGTTTGTTTGTTTGTTTGTTTTGAGACAGGGTTTCTCTGTATAGTCCTGGCTGTCCTGGTGTTCTAGGCTTTATCTTGCTTTCTGATACAGAGAGCAAGCTAGGACTTTAAAATTCCAACTAAGGACAAAACAAAATGCTGCCTACTGCTACTGAGATTTGTGAAGAACCCCGGGTGAGAGAGCTGTACTCTAGACATTCTTTGAGGCAAGCCAGCACACAAAGTGTCTTCTGTCACAGGGTTCCAAGGGAATGTTTTTCTTTCTACTCACTGCAACAGCTGGCCAGGAATTTCCCTATTTGTTAGGGGGAAGGAATTTGGCAAGAAAAATCCTGAATCTTTTCCCTTTCCCCCAGCAGAAGTCAGCTGTACCTCAGGACAGGTAAAGGCAAAGGAGTCAGACAGTTTATTCATTTACAAACAATTCAGGGAACTGAAATTTTCTTTCTGACTTTCCTACCCCCAGGCAGGGAGTTTTGGTAGAGAAACAACCGCAGAAGAGTTCACCAGCCTGGATCTCTGTGCCTGTGCTCTCCCATGATGATCACATTCCGTTCTGGAATGTAACGCTTCCTAAGGAGGCCAGCTTGGTTCTGTAGGTGGAATGTGCCCCACCCACACACACCCCTAGAGTTCTTAACCGCGGCTGTTTTTCCCCAAGTGTTAACTGTTCTTTCATCCAATGAATGATTTGTTGCGTGTTCTTCATTATGCAGGTGGCGAGACTTAGAGTGAGGAAATTATAGTGGGCAAAGACTCATAGGTGCAACCTTAGTCACTGGGCGGTACAAATGAGGGGCTGAGGGGAGGCAAACCAAGGGAGAGACACAGTACTGCCGCTGCCCCAAACCCAGGACACACAGCCTGGCACGGTGGCGGCCCATGCGCTAGAGCTGGAGTTCGAGCTGGAAGATCACAGATGAAAGGAGAAATCCAGACAGAGGGAGCAGCGTCGGCAAGATGCAGGGCCAAGAGCAGCTTAGCTTGTTAGAGAAGGAAAGAATGGAGGGAAGACAAGTCAGAGACGTGGCGGTGGGGTGGGGTGGGAGCGCGGTGTGAGGAGGGAGATAGGAGAAGATAGGAGGGGGGAGAAAGGGAGAAGGAGGGAGATAGGAGGAGAGAGAAAGAAAGAGAAGGGGAGAGAAGGAGTAATAGGGAGGGAAAGGAAAGAAGGAGAGAGGGGGAAAGAGAAAGGAGAGAGTGAGAGAAAGGGAGGGAAGAGGGTATGGAGGGGGAGGGGGAAGTATAAGAGGGAGGGGGAGGGGAGGACGGGAAGGTCAAAGGAGGGAATGGTCAATGCATAAACGTCAGTTTTGTATTGCTGTGTACTAGCAGGACAATGCACAAATCCAGTAGCAATGAACATTCAAAAACTAAGAAAACAATTTCATTTATAACAGTATCAAAAAAGAACAAAATACTCATCGGGAGTGAATTTAACCAAAGAAATTCAAGTCTAGGATGGTGGAAATGACAGGAAACCACTGTAAAAATTTTCAAATATCTAAACGAAGCAGCCGGTGTTTGGGAACTTGGAAGCTTTAGGATGTGTTACTCGGAGACCATGTTTTCAGCCAACCCGTGTTCAGCCGACATCCCAAGTTAGTTCTTGATAGAAAGTGACACGTTGACTCCCAGATATACATGGAAACCCACAGGACTTAGCCAAAATGGTGTGAGAAATGAAAAAATGAAGAAGACACACTTCCCCAAGTTCAGAACTTAGCAAGCAGCTGCAGGAATCAGGGCACCGTGCTAGGGTAGACCCATAGATCAATCAGACAGCACTGACAGGTCGGGAGGAGACAGGGCCTCGCTAATTCATAGAGGAGTTTCTTCTCATGACGGTGCCGAGAGAGTTAAAGCACAGATTTCCCGTAACCGTGCCAGCACACCTGGATATCCTCATGTGAGAGGCTGGGGCTGCACCTCTCCCTCACACCATAATCGAGAATCATCTCAAACTATAAAGAGCCGGTCTAAGTGCAACAGCCAAGACTTCCAGAAGAGAAATGCTTGACCTTGGGTCAGGCAATGGCTTCTTAGCAATGACAAGAAGACAAAAACAGAACATTGAATGGTATCAGGACTCTGTGCTTCAAAGCACACACTCAAAAAGTGAAAAACAAAACACAGAGAAAAAGAAAACCCCCAAACCATTCCATAGAACAGGAGAGGATATTATCAGACCAGAAGGCAACCCAGACAAAGGTGGAACACAGATTAATGCAACAATTAAAGAAAAAAAATAGGAGAACGTGCAAAGCTCACTCACAGGCAGAAGTAGACAGACTCTTTGCTCTTTGCAAGAGTTAACACAAAGTGGGTCCTCAGCCCAAAAAGTAAAGGCTGTAAGTGTAAAACTCCAGAATGATAACGGAAAAGCTGGGTGACCTTGACTGTGCTGATGGCTTTTTAGGGTCAATATCAAAGGCACGATCTGAGAAAGAAGTAGTTGGTACCCTGGATTCCACAGAGATTAACACTTCTGCTCTGTAAAACACACGGTCAAAGGAGAAGACAAGCCACAGACTGGAAGAAAGTATTTACAGAAGACATCTCCATATCTGATAAATGATTTACCTAGAATATACCAGAACACTTACAACATAGCAATAAGAAGTGAACAGCCTGGTTTTAAAAATGGGCAAAGAGCTGAGTCAGACACCTCAGCCTGAGAAGATGTAAATAGTAGATAAAAGATATTTGATCTCATGCCGCTGAGAACTGTCAATTAAAGCAACAGTGATGCCACACGGAAAACTCACAATGGCCATGATCCAAAATGAAAGAAATTACTGATGAGGCTGTCAAGGCTTCTCATGGCTGAGGGCTGGAAATGAGGTGGGTGGGTTAGGGGACTTGGGGACCATGGCCAGGACAGTGCAAAATCCTGCTGCCATTTTGGAAGCCATTTGATGATCCTTTACAAAAGTAAACACAGTCTTATCATGCACCCAGCAAGTATAGTCCCCGATATTCATCCAAATGAACTGAAAACATGTCTGCATAAGAACTTAAACAAAGCCAGGCGGTGGCGGTGGTGGTAGTGCACGCCTTTCGTCCCAGCACTCAGGAGGCAGAGGCAGGTAGATCTCTGAGGCCAGACTGGTCTGCAGAGTGGATTTAGGACAGCCAGAGCTACATAGAGAATACTTGTCTCAAAAAACCAAAACTCAAACCAAGCAAACAAATAAATGACCGCCCCCCAAACCCCCAACAAGACAAAAACAAAAATACTCTCCAGCAGGTGAGTAGATAAACTGTAGTATAGTCATATAAAGGATATTATTATTCAGCACTAATACTAAATGAACTATTGATACACAAAAAGACATGGAGGGAATTTAATTGCATATTTCTTTTTTATTATTAATTTATTTTTTTTTTACACTCCATATTTTATCCTCCCCCATCCACCCTCTAACTGTTCCATATCTTGTATCTCCTCCCTACCCCTCTGTTTCCACGTGGATGCCCCCACTCCCCACCCCACCTGACCTCTAAACTGCCTGGGGCCTCCAGTCTCTTGAGGGTTAGGTGCGTCATCTCTGAATGAACACAGAACCAGCAGTCCTCTACTGTAGGTGTGTTGGGGGCCTCATATCAGCTGGTGTAGGCTGCCTGTTTGGTGGTCCAGTGTTTGAGAGATCTCAGGGTCTTGATTAAATGAGACTGCTGGTCCTCCTACAGGATTGCCCTTCTCCTCAGCTTCTTTCAGTCTTCCCTAATCCAACAACAGGGGTCAGCTGCTTCTGTCCATTGGTTGGGGGCAAATATCTGCATCTGACTTTTTCAGCTGCATGTTGTGTCTTCTGGAGTGCGGTCATGCTCAGTCCCTTTTTGTGAGCGCTCCATAGCCTCAGTAAGAGTGTCAGGACTCGGAAACTCCCCTTGAGTTGAGCTGGATCCCATTTTGGGTCTGTTACGTGAAAGAATCCAGTCTGAACATGTTAGGTACCATATGTGGGAAGTTCAAACTACAGAGACGGAGGAAAGATCAGAGATTGGGGAACAGGGGTATGGGCAGGTACAAACAGGGCTTTTAGGGCAGTGAAATACTATGTATGATGCTACGAGAGCTGATACTTGTCCTTACACGCTTGGGGACTTTTGATAATAATCTCTCAGTGTAGACTCACTGGTTCTAACAAATGTTTCACCGTTTTGAGGACACTTGGTAGTAGTGGTACCGTGTGTCTGTGGACACAAGGGAAATACGTACTTCCTCCTAATTTTTCTGTGAACTTAAAGTTGTTCTCAAAACTAACCTATTTTAAGACAAAACTCCCCCAGCACAGTAAACCATTATTTCTATCATAGCAGCATGTGCAGTGTTCTTCCCAGAATTTCTAGGTCAGTTTATGAATGATCAAAGTCATAAGGTAAAATCCTTTTTCTAAACACGTAAAATATGAACCATAGGGGCTTGGAAGGCGATACAATGGGTAAATGTGCCTACCACGAAAACACACAAGAATCTGAGTCCAAATCCCCAGAGCCCTTATAAATCTGGGTACTTCATGCGCATTGTAATTCCAGTGCTCCTACAGTGGGAGAGTTCTGTGGTGCTCCTGAGTAGCTCATCTACTGTCTACAGTAGTGACCAATCAGAAGACCCTATCGCAAAGAAGATGGTCAGTACCTAAGGCGGTCCTCTGACTGCCACACGAAAGTCACCCCCCACATACACAGAAATGATTGACTACATATAAAGACAAAGCATCTGAGTATAACCTTTCTCCAAATGAGATATGCAAAGGCCCACTGTGTACACCATATGGTACCCAGTGCCATCCATGGTGGCAGAAATGCAAATCAAAGCCACAACGAGCTTCCTACCGCTCCGCATCCATCAGGTTGCTGGAAGTCGAAAGCCAGAGAAGAATTAGTTGACAAGGACTTGGAGAACCTGGAACCCTCATACACTGCTGCTGAGTCTGTCAAGCAGTGTCGTTACTGTGAAAAAGTTTGGCAGTTCCTCAAAAAGTGAAGCATAGAGTTTCCATACAAGCTGGCAATTTCAACCCCGAGATAAGTGAAAGCATATGTCCACACAAAGATGTGTCTGTAAATGTCCAGAGCTACATTAGTAAGAAAATAGTGAAAACAGCCTAGACATGTCACGTGGATGGGTGATATATGCACACACGACGGGAGTTTATTCATCTATAACCGAGAATGAAGTGTTGGTCCTTGCTGTAGCATAGATGATCCTTGATTGTTTAGCCAAATGAAAGAAGCGAGTCACCAAGGACCATGCAGGTCAGGACAGGCGAACCTACAGGCAGAGCAGCCAGCCACTTAGGGAAGGGGTTGTGGCACATACGGTGGGGATTGCTCAACAGGTCAGAGATTCCTTTTGATGTTGTGCGTGCTCTAGAAAGTGACTGTGATGATGGCTGCCCACATCTGTGAGTGCACCAGAACCACCACATCTCCGAGCATTTGAAGGGGTGAATTAAAGTCTATAAACAAACAGTGCTTCAACGAGCTATCATTAAAAGAACAACACAAATGAAGCCAGAGAGTATTGGTGGACACCCGGCCATCCGGCACTGTAGATCTTGGAGGGAATGGCTTTCCCTGACTCCAATCTTTACTTCCCGTCCAGCTACTCTGGGTAAGCAAACGCGGCGCTGCTGCGTTGGGGCCCAGTGATCTCTCCCTGGAGAGCACCTGGCACAAGCTCCAGGTCTTATCTGGATTCGTGTTCCGCTGTTTGACTCACCAAACAAGCACGGATGGGTCACACAGCTGACCCCGCTGCTCAGCTGGAGTGTGGCCCTTTGTCCCAGTGTTCCCTTCCCCATTTCCTGTGGTGGCAGATATTGATTTTTCTCATGACAAAGCAGTCATTCACTCATTCTGGAAGGCTGGAAACTGTAAACCCCCTCCGTTTTAGAGTTAGGGCAGCAACATTGATAACCTCTTCAGGTAGAATGTTCTAGACGGCAAAAAAAAACTCAATAGAGAGATGACAGTATGGGAAAAGGGGAAGTGCTATTTACACAGACTTGATGCATATCTAGAGTAGGAAAAGAAGAAGGTTTGAAAAACATGCTTCTCAAATCCCGGGGAAGAAGCTTCCAGAGCACCCTACACCTCCATTTCATCACAACGTCCGGCTCCCTGCCCAGTCATGCAGCACTGCAGTGACTAAGCTTTAAGATTGGTGACGAACTTCCATATCATCAGAGCTCGTGAGAGAAAACTCTCCTCTCTGAAGAGGTGATGTGGGCTAGGCAGCAGCTGCCTGGGAGCCGCTTAGTGAATCCTGTGGATGGAGAGAGCAGAGCCAGCGTCGAAGGCTTTGGAGTGAGCCGTGATCTGCCCTGTGAGGACAAGTCCCCGCAGGTAGACTGAATCAGGGATGGGTGAGCTCCTAGTGTACCCCCACCCATCATGGGCTTGCCTCCTCGAATGCACAATGCGCTGGCTGAGTTGCCCCACCCAGTACAGTATCCACTCAACCCACAGCCGTACATAGGCTCTCCCGCCTTCCCGGCCAACAGCCGTTACCCTGCCTTTGGTCTCTCTACTCCTGTTGTTCTCACTCTAGTTGACAGAGATAAAGGATCTGCCTTGAGAAAGGAGCACACAGGGGAAACCGCAACTGAGAGGAACGTGTCCCTGTGCGGTGACGAGCACTCAGGAGGCATGAACGCAGCCGAGACTGGCACCCTCAGGAAGTGGAGTCCTGGAGGAGGTGAAGATGGGCTACAGCCTAGGAGGGAGCCTGAAGGCCTGTGATGACACTGGGAGCCCAGGAAGGCGGCTGGTGAGTGGGTGCTGTATGAACAGCCAGGTGGGTGTGCCGAAGGTGGTCGTTTCCGAGTTTCTAACTTGGGGAGATGTGGGATTAGGTCTGGCACTGCTTAGAGCAGAGGCAGTCGCGACCTGATGTTCGAGTCTCTCGTAAACATACCAGCATGTTGCCCACGGCGTCAGGCTAATGGCCTCAGAAAAGATTATTTATATACTCTTTGATCCAATATAATATGGATCCTGCTAGTAGCCAATGTTTGGTTTTTGAGACAGAATCTCATTATGTAGCCCTGGCTGGCCTGGAACTTTCAATGTAGACCAGGACGTGGGTTTTTGTTTGTTTATGTGTATTTTGTTTTTTGTTGTTTTTGTTTTTGTTTGAGACAGGGTTTCTCTGTGTAGTCCTGGTTGTCCTGAAACTCACTCTGTAGACCAGGCTGGCTTTGAACTCAGAGATCCAACTTCCTTTGCTTCCTGAGTGCAATTACAGGCACGTGATATACCACTGCCCGGCCAATGTTTTATTTTTTTTAAGGCAACTTTTGTGTGAATAAAGTCACTCTGAGAAACCAGTCATTACAATAGTATGAACAATTTCCAAGGCCTATAAGCTTAGCAGTTGCCTGCCCTGGACCTGTCCTTCCCTTGAGAGAATGCCACATCTTTTTGAATCATGATTAAGACCTAAGCCACCTTCGGCTGTGTTCAATAGCTGGCATGGCGAGTCTTCTGAACCATGTTCTCTTTCTCATAGGCTCGAGCATAGATAAGATCAAGACCACTACACAAATACACAATCCAAACACTTGACAGATGTGGAGAAGGCACAAGTTATTGTTGTAGGGTAAAGTGATTTTGGTGGTATTTGAGTAACAAACATTTTTTCTGGGTGACCCAGTAGCAGTGTCTGGATAGCCCTGAACACCGGTCTACTAAGTTCTAGGCCCAACTGTCAGGGATTCTAGATAAAACGGAGTGGACTGCAGGATGGCCTGGGTCTGAACTGTCCCCACCACTGCCAGTGCTGGCTTATTTTGTCATTTTCAGCGCTGAAAGCCAGGAATGACAGATCGTATGCAAGTGTGGATTATACTGACACTTCTTTCTCTACCTGAAAGACTCCAAAGTAAAAAGCTCCTAGAAATAAAGTATTCATTTACAGGCTAAGGTAACTAATTTTGAAGAAAGTAGTCAAGTCTAGAACTTCAATTGCCGTGACTATGCAGCCATTTTTAAAAAGTAGGCAGTAACCATTTGTTGATTCTATACCAAGGCTCTGTGATGATACAGAGGAGAGAACAGGAAATCTCCATTGTTAGGAATAAATTCATATAGATAGGGTAAGATATAAACACACACACATACACACTCTCTTTCACACGCACATACACAATCAAAATCAACAAACATATGCTGTGTACTTTCCAGATGAATGTTACCCTCTGATCCCACCTCCCCACACAGAGGATCATACAAGGTTTCAGAAACTCATGGAAAACTTCCTGAAGGCAGGAGACAGAGCTACTGTGTGAGCTGGTGTCTGGTGAATGGGGTAGGCCAGTAGAAGAATGAAATTATTCTGAGCAACAGTGGAGGGATGGCCAGCCATAGAAGACTAGATGTGAGTGCAAGCAAGCAGTCAGCCCCAGAAGACAGCCCTAGTAGAGGGCGTGGGACTGCAAAGGGCAGTTCCCATACCTGAAGGAGAAGCTTGGGTCATGTTGAGGACATCTTGGGGAGGCCACCAAAAGAGATGGAGAAAGGGTGTTCATGACCGTGGTTCTGAAAGTGACCACAGAACACCGTGCAGGTCCTGTTCTGCAGTTTGGGTCAGTGTTGGTGGCCATTTATGTAGAAAGGATCTCTTCAGATTCAACAAATTATGCCATAAACATACACAATAGGATGTTATTAGTGCAGACTGGCTGTACGTCAACACGTCCACCTAGCTGGAATGGATGAAACCCATAGGTAATGATGGCTATGACAGAAGCAGACATTCCGAGAAGAGCCTTGGAGCCCCGTGTGGGAACACGTTTTGGACGCTGTCCTCAGTTGCCTCAATTGACAACCAAGTCACAAGGCCACCAGACATAATCAGAATAAAAGCTTGTTTATAATAGGGTTTTACTGATACAAAGACTGTGTAGCACACGTACAAATTCAGATGCAAGCAAAGCACCAAGACCACAAAAGAGACACACGTTGAGTTGGTAAATTAGAAGCAATGGCTCGCTTTGCCACAGTATACTTTACTTTGTCAAAATATTTATATTCAGTGGTGCATTTAGATGACATATAAACCTGAATGGATGTTTGTGATGACTTCTTGCAGAAAAAAAAATAAAACAGAGAAAGAAAGACGAGGAGAGACTCTGACAGCTACTTAGTCATCTGCGGGTAAGCATGTAGCACCCAACTCTTTGATTCTTTGAATTTTCCCCTATTTTACAGTCGTAGCTAACCTACAGTTGCTGTTGGTAAGTGAGTATCTTTTGTACTGGTTGGAATATTTGTTTATGTTACTAAGGCAAAGCGAGACAACAGACTATGACGCGGCTTCCACTTGATAACACCAGTCTCTAAGGAGCCTTTGTAGACAGTTGAATACTGGAGGCATATTTCTCTGATTCTTTGTGCCGATCATTATGTAATAGCTACGAATGCAACATATTATTTGTTTGTTTTGAGTGTGTCTGTGCACATGTGCACATATGTGTGTGGAGGCAGGAGGTTGATGGTGGGTGTCTTCCACAATCACTTCGCCTTATGTTTTGAGATAGGGACTCTTCACTGAACCTGTAGCTTTCCATCTGGGCTAGATTGCCTGGCCGGCAAGTCTTTGGGGTCTGCATGTCTTCCCTCTCCCTGTTGCTGGGATTGCAGATGAATTGTGGCCTTTCCCAGTTTTTTAAGTGGGCTCTGGGGATTTGAACTCAGGTCTTCAAGCTTGTGCAGCAAGCACTTTACCCAGTCAGCGATCTCCCCTGCCTTAACATATTCTTTTTTAAATTACTAAAACAACACTGGGTGGTGGTGGTAGCACGTCTTTAATCCCAGCACTTGGGGTGCAGAAGCAGGTAGATCTTTGAGTTCAAGGCCAGCCTGACTTACAGAGTGAGTTCCCAGGACAGGCAGGGCTACACAGAGAAATCCTGTCTCAAAAAACCCACCCACCCACCCACCCAACAAACAAACAAACAAAAAATAAATGAAACACAACTTGTCCCTCATGCTACTGTTTGGACCTTGAATGCCCTTTAAGGGGCTGCTCTAAAGAGGTGGTGGAATATTTCAAAGGTGGGGCCTTCTAGGAAGACCTTAGAACAGGGATTGTACACAGGAAGGGGATTTAGAGACTTCAGTCTTTTGTCTCCTGTCCACGAAGCAAACAGTTTGCTATGTCGCATGCTCCTTTCTGTCATCTGGTAGTTGTCAGGGCCTAACGCAGCAGTTCCCAACCTTCTACAGGATGGCGTGTCAGATAGTCAGCACATCAGATATTTACATTACAATGAGCACTGGCAAAATTAGTTATGAAGTAGCAACAAAAATAATTATATGGCTGGAGGGTCACTACAACATGAAGAACTGGTAAAGGGTCACAGCATTAGGAAAGCTGAGAACCATTGCCTTAAAGCCACGAGGCCACTTGACCATGCTCTACTGAAAAGACGGTGAACGGAGCACTGGCGTCCATTGCTGTGTCCTGTCTGCAGAGGCGACGTCCAGCCCCTCAAGCCTCCTCTCAATATTGGACTATATTCTTTAAGTATAAACCAACACACATTTCCTTCCTTAGGTGGCCTTCACTGGGTTTTTTTTTTAAAGATTTATGTATTTATTTTATGTATATGAGTACACTGCAGCTGTACAGATGGTTGTGGGCCATCATGTGGTTGCTGGGATTTGAACTCAGGACCTTCTTCGGAAGAGTAGTCAGTGCTCTTAACCGCTGAACCATCACTCCAGCCCTCACTGGGTCTTTTGTTACAAGAATTAGAGAAGTAGCTGACAGAGAGATGATCACAATGAGGTTGACTGAGGTCGAGCATGGAGCTCTCCTGTTCTAAGGAGCCCTTGCTGGCCTGTGGCAGCCAGTGGCAAGGCAGACCGGGAGCTGGAGTGGTTCTCTCCACACTCTCCCTGTGCTCTTTGACTGGCCATGCTTGCCGGGCCATCCTGCACTAAGTTCCATCCCATTCTGTTGGGACATGGAAACCACAGGACACCAGAATTGTTTAATTTCCTTCTGTGTTCCAAGTTAGAGAGAGTATTTATCAAAGTTATCTACTTTTTGCTTTGGGGCAATAGGAAGCCATACCATCCAGCCTCCCTGCTACATACAATGCTGTATGGAAACCCCATGTATAAAAGAGAAAGTAGGGTGCTTGCGGGCCGCTGGGTTGGGTCAGCAGTGTTTTGACTTTGGAAGACCCATTCAGTGATTCCCAAGAAATCTCCTAGAACACAGGGCCTGTGTAATAGACAAGCAACTGTAGAGCTGGGTCAAACTCACACTTGAAACCTAAAAACCAGAAAAGTCAAGTGACTTCTCCAATATCACATAGAAGGCACAACCAGTCTGAAAGCTAACCAGTTTCCATTGATCCCAGGGACTAGTGTCTCACACATGGCTGGGTGGACTTTGCTGCTCTTTGGAGAACAGCTGAAGAGACACCAATTGCTCATATCCCTCCTGTAGGTGACCAGATGGCCATGATCCTCTGACCACTCACCAATGCCCACAGGAGGAACTGGCAACCACTCTGCACTAGTCTGTGGTTCTGCAGGATTTCTACCATACGTGCGGAAGCAGATAGGGGCAGAGGGTGGAGGGGCACTGGAAGGGGCGGGGATTCTAAATCTACCCCTTGGCTCTCTATCTTCCATAATGCTACAGGAGCCTCCCCCCTTGAATCTGGCTAGAAGATAAACATGCTTTTACTGTGAAGCACATGAAAACACGGGGCCACTTGAACAGGCTCTTTGGAATGCACAGCCAGCCCCTGAGCACAAAGCAGCTGTTAAATATTTTCTAAGGGTTTTCATAATTCATGAACATTCTTCTCCCATGGAGGTTTGCCTGGAGACCCCGTTGGGAAGCACAAGCCACTTCTCTGATGAGCAGGGAGAGGAAGAGACGGGCCTTGCGTATGCATCTGCATCTCTGGTCTGTTTGTCCCATCTACCTAAATATTTACACAGCCCTCTCTCTTGATTACCCCGTTGCCCAGTGGTCACCTGTCCTCTCCCTCCAGCTCTCAAGCCTCCGAGGCGAGCTGTTTAGCCATTTCAGGCCTTGGTTTACTCCTTCACGGCAGGACTGATCTGGATGTGAGGAATATGTTTATAAACCACGGTGATGCTTTCTTTCAGCTGGGAGATGTTCCGAGAATATAAAAATCTCTGCTGTGATGATTAATGCATGGCCTTTGCCAATGAGATTATTTAAATGGTAGAACAGTGGCTCCTGTTTTAACGGTACAAATTCTTTTGAAAATTTCGAAGCAAGTTTACAACCTAATTCTTGGTGAGCACGATTTAACCCCCACTGAGATATGGAGATGTTGAAGGACAGTGACGCCCAGGCTCACTCGGGCCCAGGAATGTCCCTCTTCTCCCAGAACATCATTTCCTGTCTCCTCTACCTCGTCCTTCCTGTGGGGTATTGGTAAATACCTTTGTCCTGAGGCTCTGTCCCATAGGAAGATGACAGAGTTCACAGGAAAGCAACTTAGCAAGCATTGATTTAGGTCTTGGAGATAGAAAGGTAAGCCACGAAATCTATGTCCTCAAAGCCCTGTGATTGGAGGAGAGGCTACACAGCTGGGGCTACTGGGTCTGGACACTGAGATGAGTCCCTGCGTAGATACAGAGGGGACAAGATAGGAACAACAGTGGGACCAAAGTCAGGACAGGGTGAAAGTAGCCTTTGCATTTTTTTTTTGCAAATAGCTTTTGTGCACGAGTCTGGATGGAATCCCTTAGATCCGACACCAGGGCAAAGTTTCAGTAAGAGATCAGTTTGGCAGGTAAAGAAAACATTGTTCGGGAGGCTTGGGAAAGAGAGGCAGCGCGGGGGAAGAGCAAGGGGCTGTTACTGTGGGAAACTGGAGCTTATTTCTGGGACCGTGAACAGCTCAGAGTCACGCTAGCCGAGAGACAGGGGAGCTGGATCTGTATATTTCAGTTTTTGCCAGCTACTAGTTGGGGAATGTTTCCTGGGCACATGAATCCCTGACAGTTATTATCTACAAAACGGGGCCAGAGTGAGTCCAGTGATCAAAGGACAAAGCCTCCAGACAAAGAAATGGTGGCCGTTGGAAGTCCCGAGAATAAGATGATGGATGGGGCTGAGACCAAGCAGGGACAGTCTCTGCTCCCCTTTGAAAGAGAATCTGTGCAAGGATTCAAATGACTCTGTCCTCTGTGCTTGCCTTTGAGCGGAGTCAAAGGTTGCTATTTAACCATAGCGTTCGCTTTGCAGAGTGCGTGCTGGGTAAGCAAAGGGCAACCTTGGCTAAACACAGGTCAAGAATGGAGGCACATGCGTGGCTTCCGCCTCAGACTTACGAAACCTAAGTCCTCGCTCAGGGCTGCTATCCTTTAGATCCCCAGATAATGTCACCTCCTGAGCCTTCTTCCAGGTCTGTCATGGGGCCCCTAGCTCACCCCTGTCATGTAGGCTATGATATGTATATGCACCTGATGGTTGACTCCTCACCTCCTTCAGAAGAATTGACTGTCAGAGGGTGGGGCCTGTCAGAGGGGCACAAGAAGCACATGTATGTCTTCCAGTGTGCAACTGTCCCCTTGGAACAAGCACTAGGGAGTGTGGATGTGTGCCACACTCCAGGAGAAATGGGAGACAAACCCCGGGCTCATGATGCAGGGGACAAGGCGCGAGGAGGACGGTCCCCCCAGGGTCTGACATGCTGGGGTTTACAGTTCAGGAGCGAAATGTGAACCACCATGTGAACAAAGGAAGGTCTTTAAAACACGATTCTCAGATTCATTTTCTCTTCTAGACAGACTTTGCAAAAATGTATATTTATCTACCATCTTTTTATCCATCCACCTTAGGTTATATGTTTTAAAACTAAGTACAAACAAGAAAAGGAAGTAAAACTCCCCCTGCACCATAAGCTCTGTCATCACAATTCAGGTGATTCTACCACAGATTAGTGATGTGGTTGCGCTTTTACCCCTGAGTTACAGAGGAAGAAACGGAGAACTGCAGACCTCTCGGTAAGTCTGAGTTTGAGTCCAAGTTTTTATAAAATAATTTTATTTTTAATTATGTGTGGGGTGTGTGTGTGGGGTGGGGGTGGGGGTGGGGTGGGAGGCTGGTGAGTGCAGGAATCCCTGGAGGCCAGAGGCCTCCTTAGGAGCTGGAATTCTAGGTCTTGTGAGCAGCTTGATGTGAGTGCTGAGACCCAAACTCAGGTCCCTGCAAGAGCAGTGCACACTCTTTATGGCTAAGCCATCTTCTCTAGCACCACTGTGTGTGTGTGTGTGTGTGTGTGTGTGTGTGTGTGTGTGCACACGCACACATGAATGTGTGTGCATGTGTGTCTACTGGTTCTGGTTGGTTTTGAGTGCCAACTTGACACAGGTTGGATTGATCACAGAGAAAGGAGCCTCCCTTGAGGAAATGCCTTCATGAGATCCAGCTGTAAGACATTTTCCCAGTTAGAGATCAGAGGGGGAGGGCCCCTTGTGGGTAGTAGCATCCTGGGCCTGTAGTTTTGGGTTCTATAAGAGAGCAGGCTGAGCAAGCCAGGGGGAGCAAGCCAGTAAGCAGCATCCCTCCATGGCCTCTGCATCAGCTCCTGCTTCCTGACCTGCTTGAGTTCCAGCCCTGACTTCCTTTGGTGATGAACAGCAATGTGGAAAGTATAAGCTCAATAAACCCTTTCCTCCCCAACTTGTGTCTTGGTCGTGATGTTTGTGCAGGGATAGAAACCCTGACTCAGACACTACTTTTGAAAATTTTGTTTTGTTTTTATTTTTAAGTAGCTAAATTGTCGACCTGCACAACATATCATTTTGCTTAAACACTTATTTTCCGAGATTGTGAATTTGTATTCCCTGATTGTTGGCAGTTTAATCCAAAGGCATTTAAAAATCATGACCCTGATTCCCAGAGATAATTACTGCTTCGCTTCCCTGTGTTTCCGTGTGGTTTGTAGCCTCCCGTAGGCTGTAGATCAGGCCTACTGCTTCCATTTCAGTGAACAGAGAGGCTCAGACAAATCTGCATGTAATCCTCACACAGGCTCTGGGCCCGTCTCCCCATCCTCCGCCAGAGCAAGCAGGGCCCATAAAAGGTTACACTGCGTGCTGCTGTTCCGGCTTCGCCCTGCCCAGAGCTGGGTCTCTTTTTGGTCTGAGCACTCGAGGCCAAATCTAATGTACTCCAACCATCCAAACGGTTCCATCATAGGCAGCATCGTCAATTCAGGAGAACATTCAGTACTCCTTGCAAATCCTCAAATGGAGACCCTTGTGCAAATTTGTCCAGTCTATTACTTTTCATGTGTGATGCTGCCGAGGGTAGCTTCATGTGACTGGATTTTACATTTATGCTCAGGTTCCTAGAGCGGATTTTCATTATGATGTTACTACCCAGAAGCCAGCACCGTAGGGGACTCACAGCAGCTGGAGGACGGACAGCAGCTTCGACGGCTGCAATGCTGACTGAGAAAGCGGAAGTCAGTTCGCAAAGGCTGTCTTTAAATTGCCAATCATTTTATGATTTCCCTTCTGCTCCTGCCCTGTAGGTCTCTGTCCTTACCTAACAGTGACTATTTGTGGGGCGTGCGGCTCTGAATGACATGGTCTGTCTGTCATTCAAAACCCCAAAAACGGGAGGCCAAAACCCTGGTTGATTTTCCGATCTTTAGAAAGAAATCATTTTACATAAGAATCCATGTTATGACGATGTAATAATGTGTGATCTTTTATGAATCAGTAAGAGGTGTGTTTAAACCACCTTTAAAATCCTGCTAAATAACACCCCCAAGGGATGACTAAATTAAGAATCCCGTCTTTGTTTCCGTGGGTGAGTCATGTGAATGACCTTTATTCCTGGTACATTTAAGATGGTTACCGCGTTTAATAGCGCTCATTCTCCACCCCACACTTTCCACTGCATTTTAAGTGAGTTCTCAGTGGTACTCAGAGAAAACACCATGCAAGTATGTGGGCTTATGCCAGATGCAGCCACAAATACGAATTTTGCAAAGCGAAGAGTTTATGAGACATAAATATCACTTTCTGCTGTTTACAAATTTATCTTTGTGAGTTGGAGAAGTTTGAGAAACAAAATTTTTCAGGGCTGAAATAAGAAAGAGCTGAGCCACCAGAATACATAGTCAACGTCTTACGTACCAGACATGGAGACAGGAGCGGGAGGCGGAGGTGAGGTGTAGCTTGTTGTCTGTGTCCTGACCTAGCAGTGTCTTCTAGAATACCCACGAGGCTTGTACTCAACACGTGTTTCACAGAAAAGAAAAGGAGTGAGATCAAGACTGTCTCTGAAGTACACAGGGTGAGTCACTGAATTTGGTACCTTTCAAGGTTAATTCATCAGATATAATGGAACATTTACTTTCTCAGCTTTGGGCTGGAGAGATGGCTTAGTGCTTAGAAACAAGGCTTTGTCAAACTCAAGCAGAGGACTTGAGTTTGGTTTCAGCACTCTGGCCAGGCAACTGACGACCTCCTATGACCCCAGCTCTGGGGCATCTGTCTTAACTCTGGCCTCCGTAGGGCACCTCACTCATGTGCATGTTGCCCCCCCCAACCTCCCATGTAATTAAAATAATAAAAATCTGTTCCTTCCTTTGCTTGGAGTCAAGCCTTACTTCCTGCCTAGAAGTTTTGTATTGAATATTCTCAGTCTTCCAATTTCTAACAACCAAACGCTGCTTCTCTCCATGAATGTAAGTAAGTGACAAAGGCCCTTTATCTTGGAGCAGATTCTCCATGAGAAGATAGAGGATACTCGTGTCTAGGGCTCCTGGGGAGTCGAGGATGTCGTGTTTCATGTTCCCTGAGATATAACTCAGCGTACCCGCTAGGAGGGTTTGCAGGCAGCAGTGCCTCCGACTCAGACACCTCCGTCTTACATTAGTGTTTTACATTCTGCTATAATAAAAACACTCTAAAGTCAGTAGAAGTATATGATAGAAACACCTTGACACTTAGGCCTACTCTAGTACGCTGGCGCACTTATAAAATTAATCTGATAAAGTATTCTAAAATGTAGCTGTGCCAGGGTGCAGCTCCACTGAATACATGCATCTGTGTAACCACGTGCAGTTAATACACAGACTGTTTCACCATCCCCTAGAGTTCTCCTGGACTCTCATCATGTCACCTCCCTGGCTGGCATGCCCTAGCTGCCTGCATCCATAGATTTGCTTTCTGTTACTCGGTATGCTTTTTTCCAAAAAAGAGTTTTTATTTTAAACTCTCTCTTCCTCTCTTTGTCTCTAATGCTCTTGGTCTGCCTCTGTCTGTCTCTCTGTCTGTATATCTGTCTCTGCCTCTGTCTTTCTATCTCTGACTCTGTCTCTCTGTCTCTGTCTGTCTGTCTTTGCCTCTACCTGTTTTTCTATCTCTGACTCTGTCTCTGTCTGTCTGTCTGTCTGTCTCTCTCTGTGTATGGGGGCGACGTTCGTATGTACACAGAGGTACAAGTGCCTGCAGAGGCCAGAGTCATGTCCTCCAAAGTTGGAGTTAGAGGCATCGGAAGCCACCTGATATGAGTGCAGGAAACTGAACTCAGCTTCTCCGTAAGAACAGTACGTACTCCTAACCGCCATATGTCTTTTTTGGACATCATAAATATTTAGTCTTTCAGTCTATTTTTTGTCTAGTTTTTGATCAGCATAATGTGTTTGAAATCCATCCACGTTGTGTATATGAATGGTTTACTCATTTAAAATGCTGGCCTTAATCTCATTGCACAAATATATCGTGTTGTATATTCTTGTGTCTTTGATAGACATTTTGCTTGTTTCTAGTTTGGGGCTGCGAAGAACAAAGCTTCTGTGAATATTTATGTTTAAAATTTCTATTTCCTATACGTATTTTATTTTATCTATTTTATTCTTGCAACAGCCGGGTCACAAAGAGACATTTGAATAACTCTATAAAGGCACTACCTCTTTCTGGAATGGCTGCACCGCTGGTGGACAGTGCCTGCGAGTGGGCGTGGCCTGCCCCTGGACAGTGCCTGCGAGTGGGCGTGGCCAGACGTCTTTTCTAACTTTAGCAGTTCCTGCGGGTGTCTAAGCTGCTCCTCGCCGTGGGTGTCTAGAGGGACATTGTTGTGCTATGTAATTTGTGATTCCGTGATGACTAATGAGGCTGGGCATCTTTTCATGTGTTTTTTGGTCACTCACACAGCTTCTTTCAGTGGAGCATGTGTTTAGTTCTTTATGTCCAAGCTTAAAATAGGTTATTGGTTTTTATATTATTTAGTTTTAAATATCCTTTTTGTATCTGGGAACAATTCCCTTGTTCGATATCTTATCGGTATTTTTTTCCTCCATCCCGTAGTTTACCTTTTCATCTTACTAATGATATCTGTCCTAGAGCAGGAGTTTTTTAATATTATTCCTTGGTGTGTAGAGGGGGATAGCTTTACAAATAAGCTCTGTGACTGAATATGCTGAATGTTGTTACTGTTCAGTACCAAGGACAATTACAGGACATATTTTATAACAATTAATAAAGGTTCTGTGGCCGGCCCCTGTGCTTACTAATAAAATATCTGTCAGTGATACCCTCCCACCAACCTTATGCCACTAGGAATCTCTGCCTTAATGTCTCCTTTCTTCCCCTTTATATAGTTCTCTCTCTAGTGCTTCCCCTTCATAGAAACTCTTCCATCTGTGCCAGCAAAACCATCTCATTACAGTGCCAGGGTCACCGTGCCACCCCCATGCCGCCCCCCCCCACCTCTCAGTGGAAGAAGTAATCTTAAAACTGGATTTCACTGGCAATAGGAACCTCCTTAGTATTAGACTTCAAAGTCTCTTTGGCTGTCAAAGTTAGAACCCAGTGACTCTGTTCTGACTCAGAATCCAGACATAGTCTTACTCATTCCTGTCAGTCAGCAAATCTTTCTAGCTACTGCATCCCATACACTGAGCTAAAAATGCAGGATCTATGAAGGGTAGTGTGTGCCGTCTTATATAGTTTATAGCTAGTGCAACAGTGAGCACCCCGAGGACAGGCCTAGTCTTCTCATTCCTCTGGCTGTTATTTGTTATAATGGAGCTCAATGCACAAGTGATTGTGTGCATGTCGCAATTGATGTACCAGAGGCAGCTTGCTCGAGTCATTCTGAAGGTGCTTGTTTCTTTCAGAACCACATGACCACATGCCTGGCTCTTTAGAGCATTTGCTGTCACAGGAATTATATAACCAAATAGCCACAGTTAATGGGGGGGGGGAAGGGGGACAGGGCTAGGGTGGCAATGAGGTAATCAAATCTCCCAGGCTCCACCCAGGCAGGAAGTCAGTTAACATGCAGGGTAAGGCTTGTGTCATTTTTGACTCACACTGGTTAAAATTTCCCAAAGTGGGAGAAGAATGTTCCCAGCTCAGAAACGATAAGGGTCACAAGAAAGACACTTTGTCCTTAGATTTTATTAGAGAGAAAACTAATAATACAAAGAAGGTAGCCCACCACTACAACCACCAGTATTTAAGACAGTTTGTGGGACAATTCCACACACATTTTCACACTGGGTCCTTACAACAACCCTGAAGAGGAGGCCCTGGGGAGTGTGGAAAAACTGAGGTTCTTTATGGGAAGTTGGTGTTAAAGTTCTGAGTCTGTATGTGTCTGACCCAAATTTCACATCTACTGTCAAGTGATGTGATATTTTGATACTATAAAATGAACCACCTGGACCCACAAATTCATTAAAAATATTTTGTTAATTTACGTGTATAGATGTTTTGCCTGCATGCGTGACTATGGACAAGCGTGCCTAGTGCCTGAGGAGGCCAGAAGAGGACGTCAGACTCCCTGAAACTGGAGTTCCAGAGGGTTGTGAACCACTGTGTGCGTGCTGGGAACCTGAGTTATCTAGATGAGCGGGCGGTTCTCTTAACTGCTGAGCCTGCGCCATCTCTCCTGCCCCACAGGATTCAGTGTCCTGGGAGGGGACTCTTTACTTATGAGCAGCCAAGGATGGACGTAGACATCTAAGTCTTTGCTTCTTTTTCTCCCCCATTCTTAAATAATATCCTGCTGTTGTACCTTGAGCTAAGATAACTTATCCTAGCTATAGGATATCTTCAGGGTATACTCTTCATTATATTAAAGAAGAACCCTGTCAGATCCAATTTTGTGGCAAAGCTTCATCTTAGTCTATGAGGGTGGGATGTTGGAGGCCATGGGGGCTGCAAAACCTTAAAATCCTTTTCCTCTGCAAACCCAGTTTTAAGAAGGTGAGCTGAACATGCTGAGATGATATTTTTCTCTTATGTGGCCAAACCTGACACATTATTTTAGGTCGTATTTCTAATGTCATACCTGTCTTGAAGGATCTCTTTGGTTTGGTCACATATGAATTTTGTCATTCTCTGTCATTCTCAGAGTAATAATGGGGTTTGGGAAATTGCAGACCTGAATTGGAGGGTAGGGGACTGTGGGGTTACTCATAATCCCCATTCAAGATGGAGCACCACATTCTATAAGTTTTGTTTTCTTTTTGAACACATTTTTATTATCATTTATTTATTCATCTGATAGTGTTTCTCTGTTTACCCTTGGCCTTTAACTCAGAGATCAGCCTGCCTCTTCCTCCTGAGTGCTTGGATCAAAGGCATGTGCCACCACTAGCTGCAAAGCAGCTTGCATCTGCAGAATAGATTTCCACCAGAAATCTGAAATAGCTGTGGCTTCTTGTTAACCTTGCAGCAGAGGTGTGTAGAGGCTCCTTGCTTTGTAAAGGAAGAAATGCACTTGCTTCTGCCTGGGACACTGGGGTGACTGTAAGCTTTGAAACTGAGTCCTAGGGAAAGAAAACTAAAGTTGGTTCAAAACGAATGACACAAAATCAAACTTGAGATTCTGTCCTTCCTTCTGCGGTCAATAGCTATGACTGAGAAAAATAGAGATAAAATCCCATTGCTCCCACGGTGTCTTTCCATATTCTTATCGGGCTTTATAACATTGGCTTGCAAAACAAACAGCTCTTTTCACTGATGTGTCATTGGGGACTTTTGTATCTGTGTGACATGGGGTGCATTCTTTGAATGGAGAGAAGCACTTGGAGCCTTGATTCCAACTGGTCAGACTGGAAAAGTCCTGACTGCTGCCAGCAGTTGTCTACCAGAAAACTCCCCAGGGGAGAGCTACGACCTCAGACATACGGAAACAACCAAATCCGATTGGTCGACTTTTAAACAAACCATCGGAAAGTGTAAGTTTGAGGAGGAGTTTACCAGCTGTAGATTGTTTCCTTAATTACCCCTGCTATTTCCCAGGTCTAAATTTTGGGCATTTTTTAAATAACAAAAACAACTAAAGCAAACAACAATGCTACCGGTCTATCATAATAGAACATCCATCTCTAATGACAGAATTTAAAACTGCATCATGATTTAGAGCCAAAATGATAAAATCCTTTAGAGTGTTGAGGCCCTTGGTTGACATCACAGTCTCTTGACTCAACAATTGGTCTGGGCTGAAGGAGGCAAGAGACGGTTCCCAATGGAGAAGATTAAAATGCAATTATAAATGCATTTATCTTCCTCCACTCAGGGGCTCTCTGTTCTATAACACCGTGTGCATAATGGGATACTTTGTTCCCTTTTAAGTGTTAAATTTGGAACATTTTATTCCAGGTGTCCATCAAAATAAATGAATAAACAAAAGGAGTTTTAAGCCCTGGGCTTTTTCTATGTATCTGCTGTTAAGAATTAGTTCATTTAGCCTGTTTTTAGGGAAAAATACTTTCTTTTTTTTTATTCTTTTAAACATTTCCAAAATAATAGAGTTCTAAAGAGTTGTAAATATAGATAAATAGAAGTTAGGAATTTACCTCCTCTATCCTCTACAACCAACCCACACACTCACACCCCACCACGCCCCCTCGGTGTTCTCTCTCTGGAAGTGGCATGGAGGTTGGCTTCTCACTGCCCCCTCCTCCCTCACTTCCGGGTTAAGATTCCTGATCACTCTAGTCAAGGCACACCCACACTCTTTCCTCCCACTGGGCCCTAGTGAGCGTGAACCTGTCTGGTGTTTAATTGCCTGGTTAGCTAAGAGCTAACTGGGAAAAAAGAAATCCCTGCTAATGGAGAATCTATCAACTCAAGTGGAACATGATTTATTTTTTTAAAGGAACCCTTGGGATCTATAATAGTTGTGTTTACCCGTTTAAAAATGTGGGCAAATTGTTAGCAGGACAGAAAGACCCAGGTCCCTCCATGTACCACGTAGACACTTTCCCCAACCTCCACACTATCCAGTGCAATCACACCTCGGCTGCAGGGCCTAGAGATAAGTTAAGCCATACACTAGGAGATGTGTTTAGGAATAGGACGTAGAACAGAAAATAGCCAAGCTAGAGAGTATCCCATACTAGCCCGGATCCTTTTGCATAATGATTGTAAATACTGCTCAGCAGCGTGAACCCCTTAAACTTTGAGTTTCTGAAATTTCTCATAACCCATTTGTATTAGCAGCTGGCTTTCTTCTGCGTCAACTTTGATTGGCTAGGACATAGAGTCTATGGTACTCAATGGGAAAATCTAGCCTTCCTCACTAGAGTTTGTCCTCAATACAGCTATTCACGTAGCCAATGGGCTGATCTCCTTAGGAACACAGCTCATTTTCCTTGTCTCTTGAAGGTGTTCTTTCTGTAACATTGACTGTTTATTCCCTGCAGTTGGTACACTGTCAAGTCATGTATCAATGAAGAGCAAACCTGTCACCAAGGGGCAAGGCGGGTGGTCAAGGGAACAGGGGAAGTCTTGCAGATCAAGGTGACCTGTCTACAGCAAATTATATAGCAACGTCCACAGCAAACCGAATATGCACATGACGTCCAGCCATTTTGAAGTTTAGGTACTTTGAAGTTCAGGAGGTAAGAAGTGTGTGTAAATGGTGATAGGGAATTGACTTGGCACTATTAGACAAAGGGGACTAGCTAGGTGGGACACTCTGAGCGGGAACAGGAGACTGAGCTGCATTCTGGAATCAGCAGATAGGACAGGCACCAAAGAGATCTGTGGTCTAGGTAATGGGAACGGAGGTGGGTAATATATCGTTTCTTGAAACTTGGAATTGAGGAGTAGATACTTTATCAGAACTGGACTGCTATGGAAGGGGATGAATGAGCCAATCTGTGGTTGGTTTTCACTGATTTCAGTCCCATAGCACAAGCTAGGAAAGAAGCGTCACAGCTCAAGGGTGGGGTTGGGCACTGTGACTTAATAAAGCCAGGGACTGGGGATCTATTGGGGAAAACTTCTATCAATTGAAAAAACAAGTTAAAAAAAAAAACATTGCCCAAGACACCTTCTTTATTTATCTTTTATCTCTTGGTTCCTGTCTTATAATAGTGTTCAAACTGGTTATACTAACATTTTATCTTAATTTTTTTTTTATTTTTTTATTTTTTAGGAAAGGTCACTTTTGAAGACTGTGCTTGAGTGGGGGAGACTTTTGAAACTTGCGGCCTCTTCCCTAACTACAGTCTCCTAGGGAGACCCTTGATCTAAGCTGGCTACAAGAAAAACCCATGGTGGGGAAGAGGGGTTGCTGACTCTGACACTGTACCATGTTACTGAGCACACTGCATGCGGCGTGGCCCAAGAGGAGACACTAAACACATTATTAGTGTGTTCTCTGACCCCAGCAATGTAAGAGTAACTTTCTCTATTTCAGAAGTAAAGTCACCAGAGCCTGGGAGAAATGTGTGATGTCCATGACATCCCATGGTCAGATCTCTGTCAGTAGGCTCTACGTGTGTGGGAACCGAGGAAGCGGATATGAAATTTGCCTCTGACTAGGCCTAAAGAGGAGGCAGGCTTTCGGTGGAGACGCATCTCTGTCAGGTGCTGAGAGATGAGGTGAACACGGAAAGTGTGAAGGGCTGGAAGGTGGAGTTCCAGAGGCGCCTGTGCTAAGTCCAAGACCGAGCGTCTTTAACTGAATGGTATCCAACCCTGGACCTGCGTCACTAGGGGTCTTAATGATATTTAAATCCCGCCTTAGGCCGGGCGGTGGTGGCGCATGCCTTTAATCCCAGCACTCGGGCAGAGGCAGGCGGATTTCTGAGTTCGAGGCCAGCCTGGTCTACAGAGTGAGTTCCAGGACAGCCAGGGCTACACTGAGAAACCCTGTCTCGGAAAAACCAAAAAAAAAAAAAAAAAAAAAAAAAAAAAAAAATCCCGCCTTAGTTTAAAAATGTGGAGATGGAGGAAATCCTAAGAAATTGATCAAATGAGTTCCAGGTTCTCATGGATGTGAGAGCATTTGCCTTGAGCCTCCTGCAGAACTGCCTCCCACTGCAGAACTTAAGAACCACCTTTACCGGCAGGAAGTCGGCTCAGGGTGCTCTGACAAGGCGCCCCCACTTGACAGGATCCTGGACTGAACTAGAGGAGTGGCCGGAAATCAATCTCTCGGTGCCCTCTGACTACCGACTGGTAAGTTCTCCTCAATCGAGGCAGCAGGGAAGTCATCTGCTAGTTGTCAAGGCTGGTTCCTCCATCCTCAGAAAATCAGAATCCCTGGGCTGTTTTGGTCACTTGAACCAATCCTGCAGTTCAGATCAGTTTTTTTCAGGAGTCTGTCAGTCCACTGCAGAGAACCCTGGGAAGCTGATTAAAGTGCAGCCGCAGGCTTCAGGATCCTCTGTCCTTTCAGGCCTCGGGCATACAGGCAGGGCTCTGAGAGAGCCTTGCCTCAAGTCCCTCTTTTAAGGATGCTCACCTTGGAAAGAGCATAGGAAGAGACAGCTTCCCATTCATCTATAAACAGACCCTTCTACACACCACGGTCAATCCCAATACACACCACAGAAGACCCTGACTATCAGGAGGCTACAGAGGCCTTATTATTGATCCTCAGTCTTCCCTAATTTCCCACATGGCCAGAGGCTAATGGGCAGCAGAACAGGAGAAGAGAGGAGTCATACAGGCTGCTCTAACCACTGCCCTCTCCCTCCACACACATTCAATCATATCAGTTGGTGCTGCGTAAGTACTTCAACTCTTTTTAACCGTTTTGGGGCCTGGGGGGTATCAAGTACACCAGCTATCGGAGCAAAGCTCAGAGCACAAGGAATTGCTGAGGCAGAAAACCCCCTCGTGTCTGGTTGATGGATGGTAGGACATGGCGTCCTGAGATACAGTGATCTGCAGAGGCTTTCCAGCAACCCAAACTAAACCTTCGCTCTGCTCAGCGGTGATGAGCTTAACGCGCACATCCATCCCACAGCTTAGTCTGTTTCCTGGGCTGCCCAGGCTCCGGCTCAGCTCCTCTCCCCTTGGCCTTCAACTCTAGAGCAGGACCGTGGGAAGGATCCTGGGATAATTGGTTTTTGGTTGAGCACCTTTCATCTGAGGATCTCTCGGTACTTTATAAACACTAATTAAATTGCCACAGTACATAACATTTTAGAATGCATAATGATCATCTACCACCCCAGCTCTGGGCCAACTCCTTAAAGATGGGGGAACTTAAAGGATGGTATGGCTAGATTTCAGAGACGGACTTATCAGAGAGCCGAGGCCCCAGATTGAGTGGAAGAGGACCAATGTGACGGAGAGAGTCATGCTGACGTCCTGGGACTGAAAAGAGAATAAGATGTCTGCTTTGTAAACTTTAACACTGATCCCGCTTTAGCTGCTCTTTCCTGTTCCAGGAACATCTTGTTGTTTCAGCTTTTCCATCTGTAAAACAGTGGCGGACGGGATCCTCAAATCTCTTACCCAGGAGGACAGCTGTGCATTCTGAAACGTCCAGAAAGGGTGTGTGTGTGTGTGTGTGTGTGTGTTTGTGTGTGTGTGTGTGTTTGTGTGTGTGTGTACTTCCCAGTGACGACTGCACAACCCCAACTTGATATCTAGCATTTTACTCTGCAGAATGTATTCATGACTCCAAGCGCCTGCGCTCTGTTTTGCTCCAGGATGTTAGTCAGCCTACGGTGCTTAGTCAGCCTCACAGTGGTAAGGATCTTCAAAGCCCCACTCCTCACAGAGCTGAGGGAAGAGCTCAGAGCTGGGCTCATCAGACGACGGACTCAGTAACAATGATTTAAGAAAAGACACTCAGCTTGCCCGAACGGAAGACACTCAGATGCAGTATTTCTCCGTGACTAGCTTCCGTGTTGATCTGGTTTGGAAAATTTATTTCGGAGTGCCTCCACCTGGATTATCCTTGGGACTTATTTAAAACGTATGCACACGTATATTGTTACTGGTGGCAAATCTACATCCTAGATCTAGAATAATGTATTCTTTTCCCATTAAAATCTGTAGTTTAGAATCAAGCCTGATAAGAAAATAATCAAGAGCTGAAAAAAAATTAAAGTCTGGCTTTTGAATCTCTCTTATGCCCTGTAAAGTATCCCCAGAGGCAATCCCAGACAAGGACTTCCATACACATTTATAATAATGGTGGGCTTTTAAAGTTTAACTTCCTGGACTTTTTACTAGGAGTATATCCTTCATCTATGCTTGACTTAAAAAAAAAATGTGTGTGTGTGTGTGTGTGTGTGTGTGTCCATGTGCCAGACTTCCCAGATCTGGAGTTACAGGTGCTTGTGAGCCAACTGATCTGAACGTTGGGAACCAAACGAGCCCTCTGCAAGAGCAGCACACGGTAACCACTGAACCATCTCTCTACCTTGTCCTTTTAAGAGGACTTTTAAAAAGCCACAAGTCTCGGTCTTTTGTAGTCATACAATGGCTGCCAGCCTCAATTCACGGTTTCAGTCAGGAATGTGGGGACGGTAAGAGGAAGAAGCAGGTCTAAAGAATGGGGTGGCGAGAGAGCAAGGCCCCAGCGAAAGGACAAGTTGAGGCAGGGAGGAATCAAGCCGGCTTACAGACATCACAGAGCAATCAACCTTGGAGACAAGAGGATTTAATTATAGTTTGCTTTAGGATGTAGCTCACAGGACTGTTTGTTTGGGGAAGGGGGTGAGGGGAGGAGCGATAGTGAGCTGCAAGAAACTTTCCAGACAAAATGGCTCACTGGTCTCTTCTGCGCTATCTAGTCACGCCCTTGGAAAACGTGGGCCACTTTGTGGATCATCTTTTCCTGTGTTTTGGACACCAGCCCATACCGCCTGTCCCCATCTTTGCTCTCCGCCCCAGCAGGCTCCAGGACAAGCAGGGGCTTGAGAGCAAGGACCAGTGGGAAAGGACAGCGATGCTCCTCTGTGGGTCCGAGGATCAGCAGCGAGAGTGCTCCGCTCCTGTTCCACGGGTCAGGGTTTCCTTAGGTGCTGGCAGAGTTCCCAGACAATTTGCTCTGGGGACAGACTTAGCTAAACGGATGGCACTGCCAGCTTAGGGGCCCTCTCGATTTATGAGTTTGAGCAGTCGGAAGGAGAAGGAAGAACACCTGAAGAGTCACGAGGGAGGGGAGGAAGCCGCACCAGCGAGGGCCAGTGCGGGTCACCCAGCCGGATGCCTGGTTGGGAGCACAGAGCAGGCTGGGCGCTCTCCACATACACCATGAGGTAGTAACTTTCTCTGGCCTCAGGGACAGCTGCTAGTAGGGCTGAGGGTCTAAGGGGCACAGAAGGTGACTCTAGTGTCCAGGATGGAGTCCACATGGGCACACTACAGGGAAAGGACTAGTGGAGGGCGTGGTGGCAGCTAGGAAGGTAGAGAGCACCTGCTCCCCGCACCGAGGGAAGGTCCTTGCTTCCTGCCTGGCGTCCAGGTCTGCAGAACGATCCAGAAAGCAATGTGGAGCTACGGCCTGGATCTTCTCTCGACCCAGCCTGCCCCTTTTGGCTTTCCCTGGGTTGTGCGTTCAACAAACACTCCGCAGGACTTCCAACAGAGTGGAAAGTAGCAGGCTCTCCATGAGCTGACTGTGTTGGTGAACGAACACATGGGGAGGATGAGGTCACCAGTTTCAGGCGCTGTTTCCAGCTGCCTTGTTCTGTGCGAGCTCAGACACACCGAGGTCTCGTAGAGAGACCTTTAAATGATTTTCGTTCATAGTAGGATTTTGAAAATCCATGACCACGAATTATTCAGGGCCACCAGTTGCTGTAGCCCCCAGTATCTTCCAAATGCCCTCACATGAATCTGCGACTAGCTAGGATGTTGGAAATACTGGCACCACCACTTTTCTGCTGCCCTAAGTGTCTGCACCAGCCAGACTGCCTGCCCTGAGGCCACTGCAGAGCTGGGAACTGGGACTCTGGATGAGAAGTCCAGGCGGCTCCGACTTATGCTGTCTCTGCTTTTTCCCTTAATGGAAACAGTGTTATAGGATGGTGCTCTCCCCCCACCCCCTGTCCCCACCTTCCCCCTCATTATGTAACTAATATTTTATAATTTCAAAAATATTCATAAAATAAAGGGTAAAAAATACCACCAGCTTGCAATAATAATGGTGACATTATAGTGCATATTCCTTTTCTATGCTGCTATTTTTAAGTGAAATCATGTATATAGGTATGTATGTATATATATGTATGTGTGTGTATATATATATGTATATCTATGTAGAGTATAATATACATATATGTAGAGTATAATAGGGGAATGTATTTAATGCAGAGAGAAGAACATATGTATACACACACACACACACACACACACACACATATATATATATATATATATATGTTCTACCATGTCATAAATATTACCTTTCCATGTTTATATACATAGATCTATCTGTATTATAGCTTTTGATGACTGGTTAATAGTCCAGGGTAAAATGTGCTTAGTTTATTTAATCAGTTGTCTGTAGTTGGGCATTGCATGTATTACTAGGTTACTGTTGATATAAACTAGACTCTTTATATAAACACCACTAAATACTGGTTAGATGCTTCCCCTCAGAGGAATTCTTTATAATGTAAGTGCCGGGTCAAACGCTGCCATCCTTTTAAAGGCTTTGATGTATATGTATCATGTCAAAATTCTTCTAGTCAAACTCCCTGACAGTATCCAGCATCCCAGCAGGAAGCAGAACAGCTCTGGTCCCCCACTTCAGCACAGGTATCATGAGTCCTCTCAGCCTGTTCTGCTCTGATGGTTCCGACCCATCAACATTTGCTGTTCTGACAGGGTGCTCGGTGTTTTCTCGCCTCCTTGCTGCGATCTTCCATCATCTCCTGGAGCCCTGATTTCGCTTGTGTTCCTCTCCCGCATTGGTAAACACTGATCTAGCACCTCCTGTGTGCAGGCACTGTTCCAAACATCCTACCACCGTCACAGGGGCGGGAAGTGACTGCGGGCCCGTCCCTGCGAGCTGGAGACAGAGCTTGGCAGAGGAGAAGACAATTATGGCATCTTTGTGGAGTAGTAGAGAGTGTAATGGGGGGAAATGTATTTAATGCAGAGAGAGCGCATCAGCAAAGCCAGTAAGGCTCAAGTTTCCAGGGAAGCTAATGGTCTGCCGGTTAGATTTCTGATGGAGAGCGGTTCTACAGCACATGCTGTAGAGTTCAGACTTTTGTTGTAGCCATGACAGAGGACCTGTTGTTGTTTGTTTTTGTTTTTATTTTTGTCAACTTGATACAAGCTAGGGTCTTCTGAGAAGAAGGTGCCTTCATTGAGAAAGCTCTTCTATCAGACTGGTCTGTGGGCAAGTCTATGGGGCATTTTCTTGATTAATTATTGATGTGAGAGGGTCCAGCCCCCTGTGGACAGTGCCAACCTTGGGTAAGTGGTCCTGGGTGGTGTAAGAAAGCAGACTGTCAGCTACAGAAGGCAAACCAGTAAGCACCCATTCCTCCATGGCTCTGCTTGAGTTCCTGTCTCTGAGTTCCTGCTCTGCGTGAGTTCCTGTCCTGACTTCCCTCTATGATGGACTGTGATGGAGTGTGTAAACCCTTCCTCAGGATTCTTTGGGTCACAGTGTGTATCACTATAACAGAAACCTAACTGAGACACAGGGCTTGAAACGGAGAACGTTTCTCAGCCCAAGGTCCACAGAGTTAATTTTTGGCGCTTATATGGAGGAGTTAAGAGCCTAACAAGAGGGAGATGGAGGCAGGAAAGACAAGGGAAAGACTTTGGGTCTACCGGCGTGGACAACAAGTTGGGAGGAGGCCAGTGACAACGGGGACTTGGAGCAGAGAAATGTGAGACACAGTCTGTGTGGATGGTGCTGAGAACTTCCAGGAAAGAGAGAGACTGGAGCAGAGAGGCCAGATTGACTGGGGCTGTCGACGGCGCGAGGGTGCATCCATACTTGGACTAGTAGCACTTAAAGAGCCAATTGGGCTTCAGTGAATACCTCCAAGAGGAAACCAAGTATGGCCTTGGGACTCTGAAGAGACTCAGGGCCTGTAGATGTAGACAAAGGAGTGAATCGTCACTCAGAATCCGCCACAAGTTCTGCGGCCACACGCCACTCTCCACTGGCAGTTGTGCCTTTATCCAGGCTTGGAGGATTATATTCTAGACAGAACCTTTGCCTCTGTCTCTGTCTCTGACCTCTGATCCCCTTTCTCCTCTTAGAGGAGCCTAGATTGTTATGAAGAAGAATGGACCAGCCAGGTGTGGAGGTATAGGCCCTTGATTCCAGCAGAGGATCCTTGAGTTGGATCTTGAGTTTGAGGTCAGTCTGGTCTGTAGAGAGAGTTCCAGGATGGCCAGGGCTACACAGATAAACCCTGTCTCAAGTGAACAAGCAAGCAAGCAAGCAAACAAACAAACTAAAAGGAATGGACCAGCATAGCCAATTCATGTAAAAAAAATTGAAAATAAGCTGTTTTAAGTAAATGATAAGTACTTTTAGCAATTAATGAAATAAGAGGTCATGAATTTGAAAGAGAGGGGAGGATATGGAGGAGTAAAGGGGATGGAGAAATGATGTAATTATACTATAATACCAAGAAATAAATTGGAAAGATAAAAATATATTGGTCAGCATAAAGAATTGCCCTACACATGGCCAACACCCAGCCCTGCCTCTAGGGGGGCATTCTGTCTCATAGCTAGAGATGTGTTAGCCACTGGGGCAAAGATTTCTGGCTTCAGTCTGAATCATGAGAAGAATGAGCTTCACCAGAGAACAGGCTCCCAAGAAGCAGGGTTAAGCCACCAGACCTGAAGAGGAAGGCGGGGCAGGGGCCACTGGCTCATCAGCTTCTCAGCTAGGATCTGAGCGACTCCATTTAGGTGACTGGCAGCCAGCTGTCTAAATTCAAATAGAAACATTGTAAAAACAAATTTGGGCAAGCCTAGTCCACTTCGTTCTTTGCAGCAGCCTAATAAATCTTTATATAAAAGAAAATTGCTTCAGAGTGTCGAGGATGAGTGACGGCTCTCAGCTCCCGTTACCCACCCCTTCCCCCAGCAGCTCGCCTCCAGGCTGGGAACACCTACTGTGGCCCAACTCGAAACAGTACAGGCTGCTTCCATGCCTGTCCACTCTCTTGTTAGACCTCCTCCCTGATGGGCCAAAGGAGAGATGTCTGATGCTACCTGATACTACAGAGAAGTGCTGCCCACACTGCTGCTTCGCGGTAGATGCCTGTTTCCTGCCAGTCTGTCAGCGGTGAGGTTCCACCCAAGCCAAAGTACAGCTAAGGAAACCTCTGTTGTTTGCATAAAAATTGGTCTAGGAAGGAAGTCTAATTGAGGTGGTACTTAGCCCTGCGATAGATGCATGGCGTGGCCTTCCCCTTTACAAATGTGGGGCTAGTTAGATATCAATCATAAAACTAAAAGTTTTTTTTTTTTAATAAGCCAGGAATCTGAGCTGAATAGAAAGGTGGCCCAGAGGAGGTACCATTATCCCACAGACAAGATAATGCAGAAGATGGGGATAAACCGCATCTCTCAGTAAAGTGAGGTTACATGGAGAAAACTGGGAACTACTGCACCAAGGCATTGATGGACATGGCGTGAACACCCCAAAGAAGACAGAAAGAGAAGGCACGGGCAGATTCTGAGTTTCTGTTTCCAGTCTCTTGCTCAGTATGTAGGACAATGTTAAACCTACAGCAGTTGACAATTTATGCAAGGGAGGGAGGAGTCCGAGGTACCACCCAGCTGTCTGCTTGGCCCGCAAGCTTCCCCAGAGCCTTTGCTGTGGCTTGGCAGTGTTTTGTCTCTTTTAGATGATCCTGTTGGCGGTTCAGCCCTCCAGTGATGTAGACGGTGAGGCTGTGGGGTGCCTGGGGTGTAAGCCCTTGTGGGCGGTGTTTGGGTTGTTGGCAGTGTACCTCCAGGGGCTCACAGGGCTCCAGCCTCTCTCTAGCTTCCTGTTTTGCTGCACGATTTCATCTTACCCGCTGTGTTTCTGCCACGATGTGACAGCCAAGAGGCCTATACCAAGAGCTTAGCCAAAGCCAGGACCATGCTCCCCGATTCCCCAAATGATGATCTGAATAAACGTCATTTCTTTATAAAGTTACTCTGATAACTTTATATTTCATATTTACTTATATTTTATATACCTGTATTTCATTACGAAGTGGACAGCACAGTATGCATTGCGTGACTTTGCCCGGCAGTATTCACACAAAGTAGAATGAATCGAAAATGATGGCGTGACCCAGACCTTGCTTCATCCAAACTTTCCCCGTGGCGTGCACACTGCGTTATATTCCTCCACCTGAATTGACATCTTTAGCATTTCTCCCTGGTAGCTGCCTACCCCACCTAAGCCTTTGGGAAAGTTTGAAAAGCTTTAGTTATAAATGCGAGTGGCTTCTTTGTCTCTCCCTGCAAACCTGCCTCTTTCACGCATCATAAATCCTGACGTGTAATGAGAAGACAGTCCGTTTTGACCCGGCGCTGTGGGTTCTCCCCAAGGCGAGTGGGAGCCCTGCCTAGACTCAGCACGCTCTCTAGTCAGGTTCAGGGCCACCAAGCCATTATTTCCACAACACGTTAGGATGTTTTCAATCTTCCAAGCTTGGTTCAGATATGAGACACAAGTGAAATAAACTAGAAAAAAAAGGGGGGGGGATGAATGAGAGAGCGGCTCATCAGATGCGAGTCAGGGTCCTAGAAAAGTTTTGTTCGGAAAGGCTGAAGGCCCAAGGTGCTGGACTGGGTCTGGACGGCGGCCACTTCCTGCTGAGCCTTGCCTTCTAAGCCTTCTTTTGTCCGGTATCACTGTCTCCTTCGAGCTCTCCGTGTGCAGGCAGCTGTGGGGTGTGAACACAGGCCTGTTTGCTGTGTGACCTCGTGGTTAGCCAGTTTCTCTGGGCCTTGTTTCCTCGTCTGTAAAAGATCGCCTTGAGAAACCAATGAGAGGAAATTGTTGAAGCTTTTTGTGCAGTTTTACTGAAACCTAAGACCAAGAACTTAGTAAATCTTAGCCGGTTTCTTGTGTATGGGAAGTCTGACATCCCATCATGCTGTGGAACTAAAACATAAACTATGAAGAGGGAAATTGGGCACTGGGAACTCAATGCCCCTTCCCTCGCTTGCCTGTGAGAGCCAGGCAGCTACTTTTCCTATTACAAAAAGGCCACGTGCCTCGGCTGTTGCTGAGAGACTGAGCTAAGGGAGGGCGAGGCTCCTCTGTGAGGGAAAGAATCACGTGAACCGGCCACTTATCCCCCGCCATCTACTGACCGCACAGCATGGGAACTGGGTGGGAACCGCCTGGATTAGAAACTGCCCTGTGAGTCCAAGTGACAGCTCACCGGCAAGCCTTCCCATCAGCTCGGCTCTGCTCTGCGGACTGCGGCCACGGCACATGCGCAGCAGCTTTGGGATGGAGTTCGGGTATCTGTGTCTTGGGGCTTCTCGCTTACAGGAAAGCAAGGCCCATCTGTCCCAGCTGAGCTCGGCCCACAGCGGGCCTTCCTGTTGAAAGCAGCTACACAAAAAGCCTCGGTAATTCCAGCAGAGACTAAATGAGCCAGTCACTATAAATAGTTGTTGTTTGAGGTCACTAATGTTGTAGTTGTTTGTTGTTCAGTCATTAAGACAAAAATCCATGAATGGGTGAAGTAGTGCCAACGATCTACTACAGGTGCCATTGGCTTCAGAACTGGCTGGTAGGCAGAGGGCAGAGGGCAGAGGGCACAGGGCACAGGGCACAGGAGGGCAGTGGGAGATGATCACAGAAGAGCAGAAAGAGAAACCCTTGCTAGTGTGACAACTAGCAAAAATATCACCTGTCATCATCATCATCATCATCATCTTCTTCATCATCATCATCATCATCATCATCATCATCATCATCATCCATCTGTGTGTCTGGCTAAAAAAATAGATCAAGGATGGCCCAGGACATGATGTTAGAAGACAAAGCTGAGCTGGGGGTGGTGGTGGTGGTGGTGGCAGCAGCACACGCCTGTAATCCCAGCACTCTGGGAGGCAGAGGCAGGCGGATTTCTGAGTTCGAGGCCAGCCTGGTCTACAGAGTGAGTTCCAGGACAGCCAGGACTATACAGAGAAACCCTGTCAGGACAGCCAGGACTATACAGAGAAACCCAACAAAATCCAAACAAAACAAAACAAAAAACCAAAAAGAAGAAGAGGAGGAGGAGGAAGAAAAAGAAGAAGAAGAAGAAGAAGAAGAAGAAGAAGAAGAAGAAGAAGAAGACAGAGCTGGTCTTTATATCCATTCCCGCCAACCAGCTAAAGATGCTCAGTGCAAGGGCTAGCCTACGTCAACAGTCCTCGGAGGCTGAACTGCAAGGCTTTTCCTCACACGGCAGACCTGGGAGACCGGGAGAAGTGCTGAGACCTGTTCAGCCACAGGCGAGAGCAGCTGGAGCCCATGCCCAAGACCCTGAGTGGCGCAGAGCAGTCTGTCCAGTGTGGCAGACATTAGCCCCGTGAAGCTGGGCAGCTGAAGCTCGGCCAGTCTAAACGGAGCAGCAGTTAACGTGAAAAATAAACACTGGCGCTTTAAAGGGTAATATAAAACCACAAAATACCTGAATAATGTTTGTGATGATTTCTTATTGAAATGAGATTTTAGACATATTGGATTAAGTGAAATATATTACTAAAATTACTGTAACCTTTTCCTCTTTACTCTCTTTTTTTTATGTCATGGGTGTGGGGTACAGTTTAATGGTAGAGGACATAGGCAAGCACAAGGACCTGGGTTGAATCTCCAGAATCACACACACACACACACACACACACACACACACACACACACACTCACTCACACTCACATAACATAGCTATTAGAATTTCAAAACATGCATTTGTGGCTCACATCCGTGATTTGCACAGTTTTCTTGGCTAGCACTAGTGCTGCATAGACCTGTCCCCCAAAGCATTGTGGGTACAAACTTTGTGAAATGCTCAGCATGATAAGGGACATAAAAGTCCTACAACAGCTTCAAAGGAGTTATACCAGACTACAGCAACAGTTTAGAGTGACAGGAAACCTCTTGGCTCTCCATGTTTCAGAGGCAGGCCTCACACCGAGAGCGCTGGGGACCGGCAAACGGAAGCTGTTTCTTTCCCCAAAGACAACTTAGAATGTAGAATAAAGAACCCAGGTAGTGAGTCAAAAGTGGAGCCAGGATTTGTTCAAGGAACCAGGCCTGCTTAGGTGGGGGAGCCTGGCAATCTGTCCAGACAGGTCGAGAATGGCTATGGACTGACTGTCAGGGCTGAGGCTTATCTCTTCCCTTCACAGTCAAAGATCTGTCCACTCAAGAAGATTGCCCGTGCTTCACTGGATGCCGAGCATATGGCTTAGTCTGGAAGCGGAACTTAGAAGAAATAGACAGGCTTAGACTGGCTATGTCGGAAGGTAATCTTCCTGTGGTCCTCTGAACAAAAATGGCCCCCACAGGCTCATAGGGAGTGACCCTATTAGAAGGTGCGGTCTTGTTGGAGTAGGTGTGTCTCTGTTGGAGGAAGCGTGTCACTGTAGGTGAGCTTTGAGGTCTCAGGTGCTCAAGCCAGGCCCAGTGTCTCACTCTCTTCCTGCTGATGTAGAACTCTCAGCTCCTCTCCAACACCATGTCTGCCTGCATGCCACCATGCTCCCCACCGTGACTCAATCTCTGGACTGTAAGTCAGCTCCAGCTAAATGTTTCCCTCTATAAGAGTTGACATGCTCATGGTGTCTCTTCACAGCAATAGAAACCCTAACTAAGAGCCTTCCCCTCTGGGGGAAGAGACCTATTAAGATACAAGATACCTTTAGTATGTCTGAACCGGATGCAGAACAGAAGATGGTGAACTTTGACCTCATGTGGCCAGGGAAAAAGAAGCAGGAGGGTTGTTAGAAGTCTGAGGGCAGTCTGAGGTAGGTAGCAACTGTCCTGTCAATGGTGAAGAGCAGGACCTTGCTCAGAATAACAAGAAAAACAAGCATTCACGTCTCCATCCTTCAAACCTGGGTGGGTCTCTTCATTTGACTTCCTCCATAGAACATGGTAGAGGCGATGCTCAATTTCCCAAGGCCAGACTGCAAGACCTTCTGTAGCTCCCGCTCTTATCCAGCTGCTGATAAGGTCTGCGGCAAAAGGTCAGCTCAGGCATTCCCAGGTGCCCCGATCCCCACTTAAACCTGTGGCTCATGGAACATGTGCGTGCGTGCGTGCGTGCGTATGCAGAGGACAGACCAGCAGAAGAAAGAGTTAGTGGGTTTGTTAGCCCAGCGGGCCATGAGGAAGAATTCACTGAACTAGTTTTAGGTCATCGCTGTTGGTAGTGTTTGCTCTGTAGCAGTGCTTAACTGGCGCCTTCTGTTTACAATCAAGGCATGGACATAGCAGAGGGCAGTTTTCTGGTGAAGATATGCTTTTAGTGGTTGAGGTACTTTCACCACCCTGTTCTCCACAGGAGTCTCTCCACATCTTCTCTCATATCAGGACAGCTGGCATCACTTAGAATGAGTGTCCTCAGAGAGGGAGGCTGTGACCAAGATGGAGGCTGTCACATTGTTTATAACCCGACATGAGAACAGACACGTTGTCACTTCTCGGTCTTCCTACTTATAGACCAACCTTGGTAAAATGAGGGAGGGCTGGTGCTGGATGCTAATCTCGGGAGGTAGGACCCTTAGCGGCCTTCTTGAGGCTGGCTACCACAGAAACCAATTAATCAATGCCTTGTCTGATATACAAGGCTTCATTTCAAGACAGCCAAGGAGGCTACACCACCTGTCAACCCCCTGTCTCCGAGGCCCTGGTGTCCTCATTCACTCGTCATCTATTTCTCTTCATTTCTCAATCTCTCCCAGACTCCTCTTCACTTTCTCAACTCCAGTACGTGGCATTTCAGGTCCTGTCACTCTGTTAGGAGGAATTAGTGCAAGGAACTGACTTGGTGTCCATTCTCAGAAGGGTCAGTGGTAGGAAGAAAAGCCTCCTGCAATCAGCTCCCTGGACATTTACACAAATCCAGCTCAAGATAGGAGAGCCAGAGACCATGTGATTTCCTCTCTGGGGCCGTGACCTCTTGTTATGCTTATATTGTATTCTCCCAAAGTGGGCTTTAGAGTGATTCTTTTGAGGCCTCAGAGGGAAAAGGCAGAGCCACAGAGAACACTGAGTTATCCTTAGAGAATACCCAAGCAGTCATGACTAGAATGTCTGAGGACATATGGATGTCAAAGGCCACTCTGTTGAGCGTTGATGAATGGGAACAGGGCTCTGCTAACTTGGTCAGGGGCAGTGTTTGGTGGAAGCCAGATTTTTGAAAGACAGAATTGGGTATTTGGCTGAGGAAATTTCTAAGCCAATTGTTGAAAGTACTGTTGGGCTTTTCTTGACTATATTCCAATGAGAGAAAAGAGAACTGATGAAAATATGGACATTACTCTAAGTAGAAGCAAAGTAAAATATCTGAAAGATTGTATGTCTGTCCAGGATAGAAAGAAGGGAAAGCATGTCTAGGGGACGTGAGAGTGTGCCAGACACTCTGAACAGAGGCCAAGAGACGAGGAGGGATGACCCAGGGACCGTCCATAGATGGAGAACAGACGAGTGAGTAAAACAGGTCAGTACCGCACACACGGTGAGCACATTGCTAAGATCAGGGTTGGAGCGATCGAGAGCTACGTGAAGAGATCTCTGTTAACTAGCAATCCAGGAACTTAAACATTTTCATGTCCACATGATTTCCCAGGGTTAAATGTGTTTGGGAGGAGTTACGTGTAATCAGAGTTACAGTTTCCACTAGACAGGAAGTACTTAACTCCATTTACTCACCCACCAAGTAAGTGTCGTGTCTCTGTCTGTGTGCCAGGATTGTGGAGATGACACGAAATGAGTCATCTGAGGACGCTGTCCACTGAGAAGCTGTTCGAAATCAAGGCACCAGAGCAGAGGCAGGTGTGACTCTGACCTACATTTGCACTCCACTGTCACCATGGCGACTAGCCTAAGTCTTTATAATTCGTAGTCTTCCATCTATTAAGCCTTTTCTGTCAGGATAGAATGCAGCTTCATATGTAGAGTCTAGTAGAGTACTGGCTCACAGCAGCTACCCATTTGAGATGAATTCCCTTTAGTTTTTTCATTTTGAATCTCCAATTCACTCATATATTTTAAAAAGGAACACATCTGAAGCTAAAAGTTAAGGCCAAATATCAAAGCTGGGTACATTTCAGGAATACATTCCAAGTCTCACAATAATAACAGTTTCTAAGAAATCTAAAGAGATGGAGGCCCAGGGCACTGTTCAAATTAGCCAGAGAACAATAGCCAGCCCCTTGGTACTGAGATTAGTATGAGCCATTCCCTGACATCTCTAGCCTTGTGAGACAAAAATCTACATCCTAAAAGACTTTTCAGCATGAAGGGGGTTCAGGAGGTGAGAGCACCCCTCCTGCGAGCCTCAGCCATCACGAGTAACACATGGAGTCGAAGGGTAAGTAGCCCAGAGACTTCTTGACCTCTTCATGGGAATTATTTCCTAGGAGTGGTCAGTGGATGATGATGAACAGAGGCGCCTGGGCCTTCAAGGGGTTAAATGCACAAGCTGAAAGCCAAGAGAAGGGAAAAACGGGCATGGGAAACTTGACCTTTCGAGGCTTGGGCCTGTCTCCAGAAATACCAGCCCTGGGCAAGCAAAACCCCCATCCCTGTGCCTGAGGGACCCATGTGGGCCTTAAATAGCAAGCAGAGAGCAGGTTGCACGGTGCTTCGTTATCAGTGGGGACCAGGACAAATGTCAGCTGCCAGGCCTCAAAGGCAGACATGACAGAGCACTGTAGAGAGAAGTCACCACAGGCTGTGGAGGAGTCCTTCGGGCTCCATGGTGGCCTCTAGCAGACCTTTGCTGAGGCTTCATGGAAGGAAAAGGAGCTGAGCATGCTGGGATGGCCTCAGCGTCTGCCCCTCCTCATGACTCTGTACCGCCTTCTCCTGGGCAATCCTCAGCCTCAGCTCAACTATCCCTCATCACAGGTTCTAGTGGGGGCTCGGCAACAGCCCCTTCTGACCGCACCCACGAGCAGGTGGGAGACTCGATTTTTTCTTTCTCTCTCTTCTCTCTCTCTCTCTCTCTCTCTCTCTCTCTCTCTCTCTCATTTCCTCAGCTTTATTGTAAAGTATATACTAGATCAGGGTTTTACAGCTCTGGCAAAGGTGTCTACGACAGAGCCTGTGCTCAGCATGAGTTTGGAGACAGGCAGAGCCAAGGGACTGCAAGTGACAAGGTCAGGACATTCTAGAGGAGGGAATGACACAGCAAAGCCAGAGGGGAAGAAGACAGAGGGAAGAAGTGAGAAGGAAGAGAGCATTCTGGGATAAAGGCCGCAGCCACACCTATCAGCCTTGCCTCTGGGTCTGCAGCAGAATGACTGGTGTTTCGGTCTCCAGTGGCAGGGATAGCCTGGGGCAGGGACAAAGGAAGGCCCAGTCACATTTACTTCAGTCAGGAAGCATTCAGAAATGACCCAAAGTGGAAAAGAAGGACCCCAGGGGACACCAGAAAAGAATCCTCGGAAGGTAGGAGGGTCTGCCGGGACAGGGCAGGGCCTTCCCTTCTCGTTCCTCCTCTCAGACAAAGAGCAATGTTCTCTCCCAGGAAATGCGGAGCTCACAGTCAGTTGTAAGTCCCATAGCAGAGCACTGACTATCGCTTGTCCACCAAGAACTGGACTTTAAGAAAGCTCTAGCCAAGCAGGGAAGCCTGGGAGATGCTATTTCTCATCAGATGCCAGTCCTACCTGGACAGTGCCAGCAGACTTCCTTCCCGCAACCGCACCAAAACTGCTGCTGTGTTTTTGTTGGTCACGGTGATAAGAGGCAGGTGAGGCTACTGAAGAGAGGTAGAGGATAGGTAGAGATACAGACATACAGATACATGGGTATAGAGATGCACAGTTGAGGCTTTAGCCCAGTGCCTAAAACACAGGTGGCGCTGCTTAGCATTTACAAAATAGAATCTTTTTGCACGATATCCTCGTGCAGGGGCAGCGCTAATACTCTCTGCACCCTTCTAGCTTTAGTGCGTGTGCTAGTGGAGTGAGCCCTCGGCATCATTCTGTAGCCCTGCATGCCGGGTGTTTCTTCTCCCCACCCCCACCCTCTCTCATACAATGGCCAACAGCAGTCAGTACAAAGCAGTGATGTAATACCAAGATCCTTAAAATATCTTATCGGACAGATGACTGTCTGGTGGCTGACTCCCGGGCTTACTTAGTTTGCCTTTGAAAAGCAGATGGAAAAATTCTCCCAAGTTCCGTTTTGTTCCTCCCTGCGGTCCCTTCGTTACTTCCTTCTCTCGGCCCGAATTGTATTTTACTTTTGCAGCCCTTGGGATCAGGTTATGACAAAGCCTGCAATAGCTCATCATATTTGTTTTATGGCCTCCCGTCTGGTTCTGCTAAGTTACATTCCTTATAAAGAGACGCATGAATGTGTGTAGATATGTTTTGTGACCCAGGAGGACTGAGCGTGTAACCAATGTTAATGGAACCATCACCGACCTAATGTTTCTCAGACTCTGAGATTCCTTTTTAAGAACGCATGGTAGTGTCTTACAAGAAGCCGTTGTTGGACTCTTATAGAAGCGTGTGTTAAGTGGGGCTTTTAATTAGATAAGTATCTGTGATTGTGACAATCGATATCCTTCATAATGGTGTGTGTCCACAGATAGTGCACACACATACACGCACTAATACACACACAAGAAAAGTCCAGAAAGCACAGGCACCAGTTCATTACTACGTGAGCGCCTTCCTATCTTGCCTGCTGTGGCTCTGACATTGGACAACTCTCCAGAGGAGACTCGAGGCACAGATGATGGTCTCAGCAGTAAAACCAACCTTCTCATCAGATCTGGCTTCACAGAAAGAAGCCAAAGCACTTGGACGCTCCGGCCATCGCACTGTACCCAGTCTCTGATACTTAGGCTTCAGTCTGACTTCAGGCTCTACTTCATGCAAAGCAAAATATAAGAATAAACTACATGTTTCCTACCTGCTCCAGGAGCCACCAGGAGCCTGGCCGCTGCTCGCAACCCGCCAGACACCAGGGTGAGTTCTTCAGCTCCTTCCCCTGGAACCAGAACTTAAGACAACTTTCAGTTGCTATGAACAGGCAGACTGTAACCTTCTAGCCAGGCCTTTCCTCTCCATGGCTTATTGAGTGCCAGAAAGAAGGACTCAGAAAAAGGTGTTTAGAGAGATAGAGGTTGAATTTGGGGGGGGAGAGAGAAAGGAAAACACAGGACTCCCAAGGCAAGAGTACTTCACCCAACGCCCATCCTCCAAGGGGGAGATCCCTCCCATCCAGCTTTGATTTCTCACAGAAGATTTGCCACTGTGTTACTCATGTAATTGCTACATTGCCCCTTTGCAAACGGCAGACATGCCTTGTGGGCAGAACTCCAGATTTTCCATGCATGCCTCTACCTGTCCGTGGGGATATCGCCGAGCCTGGGAAAGTTGAGAGACCGACACACAACCCGCATGGGGAGACCTAGACTAGACTATTAATCAAGCTGTGGGGTTAAAAATATGCCACAGCAGGACGGAGGGGCTGGTATGATCTTCTCCATACACTGGGCATCCACCTTCTTCATGGGAACAGTAGGTTACGGCTCAGAGTCCTTCCAAGTAGATAGGCAAGATACGCTTTGTCAAGCCTTGACTTGCTTCCCCGAGGAGCAGAGGAGCATTGAGGATTACCATCACCGAAGGAATGTGGTTTTCTTACTCTGGGCAGTCAATTTAAGAGAGCCAAAGATGATAGATGAACTATTACAGTTTCTTTAAGTTGGGTACGGCGGGATACATCATTAAAGACAACATTCAAAGATAAGGCAGACATTACAGAGGCTCTGCATCTGATTAAGTCCTAGATTCCAAGAAGGCAACAGAAGAGAGGAAAGACCAATGCAGATGTTAGAAAATCTTGGCCCTGCTGGTCATGATCTATGTGACTTTGCTTAAAGCACTTAACCCTGCTTCTGAAACAAATGCAGGGGATCTTGAAGATCAGAGAAATCACACCACCAGTCACTCTGACATCCACCCCCCCATTCCCATTCTTGCATTAAAACTTTGATTTCCACTGGGACTTCACCCTTCCCTCTGTTTTTGTGAGATTATTACCACTTCAAGACTTTTTCAGAAGTGTGCAGGGGGCCAAAGCCAGCAGATTCAGAGGTGGAGTTATGAACCAATTGCTGAGAAAATGAAATTCTTCTTCTTCTTCTTCTTCTTCTTCTTCTTCTTCTTCTTCTTCTTCTTCTTCTTCTTCTTCTTCCTGTAGTGACTGCCAACCATAGAGGCAGAACCTAGAGCTGACAGTTACAGTCCTAGGGTAAGAGAGACTGAAAATAAAGCCACTGCAGGAAAAAAAATAATATCAGAGCTTAGAAATGGCATGTCCTAAGTTTCTATTGCTGTGATAAACACCGTGACCAAAAGCCACTTGGGGAGGAAAGGGTTTATTTCACCGTACACTTCCAGGTAACAGCTCATCACTGAGAGGGAACGAAAGCAGGAACCTGGAGGCTGAGATGAGCCGAGACCTTGGAGGAGCGCTGCTCCTGACCGGCTGCTCCTGACTAGCTCAGTCTGCCTTATTATAGAACTCAAAACAGCCTGTCCAGTGGTGATTTTGCTCTCTGAGGGCCGAGCCTACCTACTGCGATGGTTAACACTGTGTTCTAAATTTAAATTACTGTGCTTGAGAACTCTATAAAACAAAACAAACAAACAAACAAACAAACAAACAAAAAACCGCCTCTAACCAGTAAGCCACACTTGCCCAAAGACAATTAACTTCTTGGAATGCTGGGGCTGTTGTGCCTGTAAGATGACTGAGGAACCACAGGTTTTTGCTTCTGTAAAGAATCTTGGTTGCCTCAACTCCACAGGAAGTGCTTGATCACACACAGGCATGAGGTATGGAGACAGGAAATATGCCAGGATGTGTGCTTGCCCCAGATTAGACAAAGGCAGGAAGTACGGAACCTTGTGGGGTTTGCTTCTATAAGCCTCTGATTAATGTAATTTGGTTCCATACTCCTGGGTATAGACAAGGCCAGTGGCCATTGTCCTGGCCTGTGTTTAATAAAGCTTGTTTCAAATTTGGCTCAAAAGTTGTAGTAGAGTTCTTATTCTCACCATGTGGGATTAATAGGGGTGTTAACCAAGTCAGCCTTAATCAAGAAAATGCCCTGCAGGCTTACGTATAGGCAGTCTGGATGGAGGCATCTTCTCCATTGAGGTTTTTCTCCCCAGATGATTCCAGCTTATATAAAATTGACCAAAAAAGTCCAAGAAAAACATGGTATGAGACCCATTTTTGAGAATGTTATTTGAAGGCTTGTATTTAGTCATGACCAAAAGCCAGCATTTCTTTTATGTTTTAAAATCCACCTAGTTAGATGTCTGATACACTGGGGAAACTGCAGCTGTGTGAGTCCTTTCCTCTTGGCCTCTACACCCCACACGCCTGCTTTGGATCGCCCCACAACACCAGCTTGGGCAATGTTATAGGGCCAGCAAATGTGTTTCTTTTAAATCCATTCTTGGAAATGTTTTCAAAAGCTTGGACTGCACCTATAGAGAGATGTAGAAAAGGCAAGGTAGGTTCTAAAGAAAGATTTCAAAATCCTTTCCTCTGTTTTTCTGAGTATGGTTCTTTGTTAAAAAATCTAGACAGTGTTTAAGGCAGAGTGTCACAGTGGAAATCCCCACGACATGACCTCCCCAGTAACCATGCATAGCACTGGAGCGACGGGCTGTTCAAAAGCCTGATCCATAGGGTGCCAGCCAACAGCTGGCTAGAAATCCAGGAAACAGGGCCTCAGGCCAGGCGAGCGCTTCAATAAGACACCCAAGGAACCCCTGAGCCTAAAGTCTGAAAAGCTGTGGACTATTGCAAGGATCTTTGCACCAAGAAGCCTTTTGCTTATGGTTAGAGCATGTGTGTGTGGAGGGAGAAACATGTAACTTCACAGCTTTAGTATCACAGTCTTGGTAAACGAGAACCATGTGTGAACACGAAGCTGGGAACCATGACGTCAAAACCTTTATCTAAAACACAAGCAGTGGATTCACTGGAAATTTGTTCCAGTTGTAATGAATGGCCTTAGAGGTCCATACTGGACCCTAGGGTACTGTATGTACAGTAGCAAAGTCAAGCAGAACACAGTGTAGAGTAGAGGTAGCCAGGCCTCTGCTGGAATACCCATCAGAACCACATGGAGGCCATGTTCACATGCTGACCCTACCCACTGTTCTGGTTGAGTAGGTCTGGCTGAGGCCTAAGAATTTGTATTTGTAGCAAGTGCCTGAGAGTGTCTGTGATGCTGTCTCCAGAATGTTAAACTATGATTACAAAAATAAAAATGGGTTGTTTGATTTACACACACACACAAACACACACACACACACACACACACACACACGCACACAATGTGTGCCTGTATGTATATGTGTATAAATACACACCATATATGTATATATGTGTGTGTGTGTGTGTGTGTGTGTGTGAAATTTGCTGCTTGCTCTTACTGCCATGAATGTGGCATCTTTCATGTAATATTCCATCATTTTTAAGGGTTGCAAGATAAACTGTTGCTGCTATGAAGATGCCTGTTAATGAGTTAAGGAGAGCGATCACCATCTTCAATCAGCACTGTCACTTTCTTTCTTCAAATTTAAATGTAATTTCCTCCTTTTTTGTATAAGTGTTTTGCCTGCCTGCATGTATGTATGTATGTATGTATGTATGTATGTATGTATGCATACCACCTGCATGACTGGTGCCTTTGGAAGTTAGAAGAGACTTTCAGATTTTATGAAACTGATGTTATGAACTGGAGTTACAGAACTGGAATAGTTAAGAGCTACCATATAGGTGCTTACACTCGAACCCAGGTCCTCTTCAAGAGCAACAAGTGGTCTCAACCACTGTGCCATCTCTCCATTTTTTATTATAATTTTTTTGCTTGTTTGTTTTTCTAGACAGGGTTTCTCTGTGTAGTCGTGGTAGTCCTGGAACACTCTCTGTAGACCAGGCTTCTGCCTCCCCAGTGCTGGGATTAAAGGTGTGCACCACTCCACCACCGTCTGGGTTTCATCATCACCTTAAATAAGCATCTTGTGATTGGGTCTAAAGATAAGCCAAGCTCTGAACTGACCAGAAACAGGATTCGCATTACGTAAGTGCCTATGAGATCCACAAATGAAATTCCATTCCTTTGGAGGCTAGAATCGTTTTTTCCCTCTGCACAATGGTGACATGGGCACACAAAACTCCATGGTGGCGGAAAACCAGGGGCTGCTTGGTGCAGGGCTGTCTACATTCTGCCGCTCAGTATCCAGGTGCTCTCAGACAACCTAGACTCCCAGGAAGAAAGTGGAAGATTGGGCTGGAGAGATGGCTCAGTGGTTAAGAGCACTGACTGCTCTGCCAGAGGTCCTGAGTTCAATTCTCAGCAACCACATGGGATGTGTTTTGGGATCTGTAGTGGGATTTGATGCCCTCTTCCATTGTGTGTCTGAAGACAGCTGCAGTATATATATAAGTGGATATATACAAATATATATATATATATATATATATGTGTGTGTGTGTGTGTGTGTGTGTGTGTGTGTGTAAATTTGCAAATATGGAACTACAGAGGGCAGGCTGGTGAGAACCAGACCTGGGAATGTGAGGCAATTTCTACCAAGAGCACTAACATGTTCCATGAAAATTTGTCTGCTTCAGCTACAGCGTACCTCCTCGATGTCTCCTACTGCAGGAGGCTTTGGGCTCAGGCTTCTTCCCCTCAGCAAGTTAACTGGTCAAAAAGATATTTTATTTTGATCCAAAAAATATAGCCATAAAAAAGAAATATGAAGCCATATTAAAGCATGGGCATTAATATATTTTTTAACTTGAGCCATGCCTTGTTCCATGATTGCTATCAAAGGGCAACAGGACCACAATATGTCCTAGACAATCACATATGGAATACTCTAATACAGAGATTAGAAATCTTAAGAAGACACCAGGCTGCCTCTGAATAAGCCAAATATTGGTCCTGATTTGGCCAGCTTCTCTATCTCTACCCTAACACTCTATCAAGAAGACTTCATTTTGCTCACTATGTGACCCTTGAGTAAGCAGCTGTTTGCCTGGCACTGCGCTTGATACCTGAGTTGTAGACTGCTGGGACATCAAGGAATCCGAGTTGAAAGACTGGCAAGACAATCAAGGATCGAGCTACCTGGGCACGATCGTCAGGAGGATAAAATGCGGGTGGGGATGCACCTAGCCCAGAGGTGCCCTCAACGGTGCTTGAAGTGAGTCTTCAAAGAGGCTAAATACAAGCTGGCCTGGCTGGACACAGCACGGTGTGTCCAAAGACATGAGTGTGGTAATCTGTGCCAGGAATGGACGTAAGGAGGGCAGGGCAAGCTCAGCAACGCTCCAGACCTTGTGTGTAAGTCCAGCAGAGGGGATGAGGGACAAGTCAGCCCAGAGGCTAGACTTAGTCACTTCGGAGTCAGCACTGAGGGGTGTGGAACATCTCTTCATCTGTAAAGGCTTCTTGATGGCAGTAAAGACTGGGGATGGGAGACAAGACCAGAGTCCGGAGCCTGACTTTGAGCCCCTTACGGCATCTCCGGGAGCAGCTCCGTGTCCCGGGACTGGGCACCCGGACCAAGACACGTGAGAGATTCAGGGCTTATTTAGGAAGGAAGTGCAATGCTGAGATGATTGGTCAGTTGATGGGGAGAATGGGGACCAGGCGTGGGTCTAAGGGGCCCTTGCTTATTTTAGGTGGCTGATGCATTATGGGGCAGGGTCCTGGTGAGGGTATGAATGGGTTGGAAAATGGCTTCAGGTACTGCTTCTAAAACCAGAGCAACCGTGATCTAAGTTAACTAAAGAGTACTTACGTCAGCCCTTACACAGTGTATAAATACCCTCATGGAAAGTTCAGTAGTTCCCCCTTAAAGACCATATATTCCAGAACAGTGAGTGGTTCTCAACCTGACCCCTTTGGTGACAAATGATCCTTTCTTAAGGTCATCTAAGACCATTGGAAAACACAGATATTTATGTTACAATTCCTAACAGTAGCAAAATTACAGTTATGAAGTAGCAATGAAAATAATTTTATGGTTGGGGGTCACCACAACACGAGGAACTGCATTAAAGGGTTGCAGCATTAGGAAGGGTGAGAACCACTGACCTAGAACCTCATGATGTAACCTTATGGTCTTGCATATGCAATTAGTTAAGAGGTTAAGTTAGCTAAGTTAGGATGAACCCTAAACGCGATGTATAAAAACAAAAAAAGTGCAGAGGCCCGGTGGTGACACAGTCTGGGATTAGAGTGACACAGCCACATGCAGGGGACAACGTAGATAGCTGGAAGACACCAGGAGAAGCGAAAGGGCCTTCTTCTTCACACCATTAAGAAAGATCGCGACTCCACTGGAGAATTACTATGTGCTTTGAGCCTTCAGAATCATAAGAATGACTGATTTAAGCTACTCAGTTTGTGGTAGGTTTTGGGGCTGTAGCAGCCCAGTAAACTGATAACAGCTCCCCAAATCCCTTTGGCTAAACTTTAGATGAAATTGTACTATTCAGTTTCCTGGGTAGGTTTAGAAGCCTGTTTCTTAGGAAGGGATGCTATATTAAGATAGAGAACTTCACCCAAGCGTGTGTGGCTTACTAGAGCCCACTGAAAGGCATGGCGGTACTGGAACATGTTTCAGTCAGAGCTGAGGATGGGCCAAGTTGTTGGGGAATCAGGACCAAGAATGGTCCCAGAGCTGCAGAGATCTCAGCCTCCACCTTCTTTTCCCCCTCCTCCTCCTCCTCCTCCTCCTCCTCCTCCTCCTCTTCCTTCTTGTTCTCCCTTGTACTTCATTTTGGTTTGTTTTTTCAGGACAGCTTTTCTTTGTGTAGCCTTAGCTGTCCTGGAACTAGTTCTGTAGACCAGGCTGGCCTTGGATTCACAGAGGTCAGATCCACCTGCCTCATTCTTCAGGCAGATTGGGCATAATTTTTACATTTGTGTGTGTGTGTGTGTGTGTGTGTGTGTGTGTGTGTGAAGTCATCAGGCCTGGTGGCAAGCTCCAATCACTGAACCATCTCTCCAGGACCAAGTTAGGCATTACTATCTTCACCAGCCCAATTAAGAAACTAGTTGACAGACGTTAAGTAATTATCTGAGGATTATATAGTCAACACATGTGTAGCCGCAGGAATAGAGGGAGATTTTCTTATTCTTTGTCTAGACATTTTGCAGGGGTGTGACCTCTACTCCACTTTCCCTAGAGAATCATCTTGGATTGAAACAAAAAGACATTATCAGTTATTTTCACAAGAAGAGTCTATGAAAGTAAATCACCCCCCCCCACACACACACATCTAAAAGTATTTCTGCAAATGGAACTGTTCCATAATGGCATCTTCCCTGCCTTCTAAAACAAAGTATTCAAAATGCACTAATTTTTTCCTTGCTGGTATGGCTACTGGTTATTGTTAATATATTTTAGTCACCTTGACGCCTCCAAAGAAATTTAGAGAAAACTGCAGGTATAGCTTCAGGTAGCAAAGTTGGAACCCCACATGGATCTGCACACTCACTCCACCCAAAGGAGGACAGCGTCTCTAGTTGAGGTGCTATTGGCAATTGATGGCTGCTGGAGAGAGGGCGTGGCTCCTGGTACACCAACCGTGCTCCAGTTCCCGTGTACCTAGGAATACATGGGCATCACTAATGGACTCAACGGGGAGAGGGCTGGGGTAGATTGGGGAGGAACTGGGGAAGGGGAGGGTAAGCATGACCAAAATACACTGTGCAATGTTCCCAAAGCGTGTGCATGTATGTGCATGTGCATGCTTATGTCTCTGTGTGTGTGCATGTGCATGTTTGTGTGTGGGGGGGCATGTTTATGTCTCTCTGTGTGTACATATGCATGTTTATGTGTGTGTGTGTGTGTATGTGTGTGTAATGTACTTAAGGGTTCAAGGCTCCCACTTATTTACAACTATGCTAAAGAAATATACTAAACAGTTGACTGCGGGCTCTTGCACACCCTTATGCCTCTCTAGTGTGATGGTTTTTGACATGCACAGCTGGATGGAAACTGTCTATCCTCCTTCCTGAGCTATTGTTGTACATGTGTCTGCTCCTTGGACTCTCCCTTGGAAAGCATTGTGATGGATTCCTGAAGCTCACTGTTCCTGGTAGTTCTTGCTGAAAACAGACCTGAAGAGTGAACAGCCCAGTTCTTACGCTTAGAAAAGACCAGACATGGAAATGGAAACCTGCATGGGTACGCTTTCCAGCCTCCTGCGCTGCAGGCTGAGTTTTGCTTTAGGAAATTGAATTAAGAAGCTTCTCGATGGCCTTCAGACAAATATGGGTGTGTGGTTGCATTGTCTCCCTGCACCCACGATCTGGGCTGGCCCCAGAAAGACTCTGTCCCTATACCACGACATAAACCTCAGACTTAGCATTTCAGGAAGTGAGCACATAGCTCCAGGAAGCATCTGGATTCAGGCCCAAAGTAGGTAAAGCCAGATAATTCCACTGAAGGAAGCATTTCTTTTGTCAAACATGTATCAAGTTGAGGTTGTCAGCCTTTGTGAGACAGCTTTCTACATTGAGAGGATCCCTGGTTTCTAGTCTCTGAACCATCCAACTCTCTGAGTTCTCGTCACCATACTGCCTGCCTTCTGGTAGACCCAGAAGGAAAATGCAATTAAAAATCATAAAACACAATTTGAATAAACAAAATAAAACACGATACAAATTAAAGCCAGTTCCTGAAATAAGAAAACAAAAGATCCTGCTCACATATGCTCAAAGCTGTGTCTGATTTACTGACTGAGCGGCTGGGTCCGGCAAGCGTTTGGGCAGCCCACGTGACAGCAAGCACGCTAACACTTTCCTGTCAGGAGCCCTGGAGAGTCCCTGGTCAGTCCACACCTGCTGTTCCAACCACACTGGCTGCCTTTGGATTTAAGTTTCCACAGCCCAAGAAGTACAGTAAAAGCCAGCTTGGGTGCTCAAAGAGAACAGGTCCGGAGGAGAGCCGACGTGGGGGCCCAGGGGCACACCACCTGTGGCGTCTGTGTCCCTCCTGCTTTGCGCTTTTGAAAATGACAGGCCCTTGGCACTCTTCCCCCTTTCTGGATTGTAGCCTGCAGAAGAGTGTGACCTTCCTAAAAGGACAGCCACATGAATGTGACCCGGGCCTTGAACTTGAGGCCTCTTAGCCTGAAAAGATGATGCTTGCTAACATCTTCACCTTCAGTGTCCTACACATGGCTCCACAGACACTAATTACTATTATTATTTGTCTTGCATTTTTATTATCATATGCTAACTGTACAACGTAATGGGCCCCATGACGTTTACATGTATATAATGTACTTTGTTCCTTTTCCTTCCTTTAGTGGTCTTTCTTATGGCCCCTTTCCCTTACAGCTCCCCCTTTCCACATTCCTGGAGCTCCCCCTTTTTAATTCCATGTGCTTCTATTTTTAGCTTTCCCCAGTAGATTCTACAGATGGATTGAAGCATTATCCAATCAATAAATGTGCCGTGGGCCTGACCAGTCATTCTCGGAGAAGGAAGTACAATGGGTTAATGAATACATAGCCATGTTCACCATCCTAACCCACCAGGGAAGAGCGAATCAAAACTGCACAGAGATGCCTTCTCACCCTAGTCCGAATGGCTATGACCAAGAAGACAGCGACAATGCTGGTTAGGATGAGGGAGAGAGGAACCCTCACTCACCGCTGGAAGAACGTGCAGCAGTACATACAATGCTATGGGCATTAGCAGGGAGGTTTCTCAAAGAAATGACAAGTAAATGTATATGTGACCCAGCCATGCCTCTCCTGAGTATATACAGAGGCACTGGCACATCCATCTTTTTTTTTTTTTTTTTTTTTTTTTTTTTTTTTTTGAGACAGGGTTTCTCTGTGTAGGCCTGGCTGTCCTGGAACTCTGTAGACCAGGGTGGCCTTGAACTCAGAAATCCTCCTGCCTCTGCCTCCCAAGTACTGGGATTAAAGGCGTGCGCCACTACCACCCGGCCCACACCCATCTTTATACGGCGCTATTCACAATGACCAAGTAATGGAATCAGAATAGGTGGCTAGCCACAGGTGAACCGGACAACAAAGAATGAATTTATAGCATTTGTAGGGAAATGGATGAAACTGCAGACCCTCCATTTAAGTGACATCAGTCAGATCTTCCAAAATAGAGAATTACTCATTGTAGTTCTTTTTGGTTTTTTGTTTGTTTGTTTGTTTGACATAGCGTTTGTTTGCCTTACTATGTAAGCCCTGATGGCCTGGAACTTACTATGTAGATCAGGTGCCTCACAAAGATCTTTGACGCAAGGTAGTCATTTAGGAAGAGAGAACTTCAATTGAGAAACCGCTTCTACCAGACTAACGTGTGGGTGAGCCTGTGGTCCATTTTCTTAGTTATTGATTGTGGGAGGGCCCAGCCCATTGTGGGTGGGCTTTGCCGGGGAAGGTGGTCCTGGGATGAATGAGAAAGCCGAATGAGTAAGCCCTGAGGGGGTCAGCAAGCAGCACCCTCTGTTCCCTCTCCTCTAGCTCTTGCCTTGATCTCCCCAGTGATTGACGGTTTCCTGAAATTGAGACAAACTTTTTCCCCCTAAGTTACTTTTGGTCATTGTGTTTCACCCCAGCAGTAGAAACCCTAAGTAAGACACATGAAACATAGAAACAACTCTAAGAATCCAGGACAGAACTCTTCTCTCCACCTTTTTTTTTCCTCAGTTACTACTCTTGGTTTCCTGTTTGGCCACAGACAATGGCCTCAATTTTTCAGTGACCTTTCAATTATGTAGCCTCCATTGTTACATAAACCCACATTTATGTGTCAACCGATTTTATAAACCATGGCACCAGATTCCCAAGTTACAACTGTGTTCCCTCAGCGCTCTGCAGCTCTCCAAGGCCTTGACAGTAATTTGGCCCCGACTCTTCCTCAACTCTGCTTGCCAGCCTCTGATTGCAGCTCAGCTTGGCTCTTGCCGTGGCCTTCCTCTAGCCTTCCTGAGTTGGGCTTCCCGCCCATCGGCCTGCATCCCACTACCAACTCTTCCTGGCCCATCCCTCCCTCAGTCGATGAGACAATGCATTGTTGGAGCCTATCAAATCAAAACGCCCTAGCCCGACTCGTAATGCTCCCATAGCCTCACCCCTCCCTATCTCCAGTTTCTTCCTCAGAAAGGTCGATCCACCCCCACTGAACCAGGAGGCTCCTATCTTCTCTACGGTGGCAGCAACCCTCACTCCTTTCCAAGGGTCATTTCCCACCTCAGAGGTCCCCAGCTAGTTGTATTTTTTACCTGACACAAAAAAGGCCAGCTTGAGTCTAAACTCTATAAGCAAGTGGCCCCTACCTCTTCTTCTTCACTTTGCACTGGTCACTTCTTTCTTAGTGTGTGTACAAATGAACAATGACGTGCGTAACAGTCGTGATGAGCCAACCTCTGCCGAACACTTCTTATGTGTCATGCTTTCTTGGGAAAAGCAGCTTTATTATTTTTGATTACAGATGGAGAAACACAGGCCCAGGGGAAACAACGCAGCCAGGGTAACACCTGTTAGCTATTTGTTTATCCCCCTGGTTGCCTCATTAGCTCTCCACTGAGAGCAGAGACGAAGTTCAAGGTTTCTCACACGGCTGGGAGGGGCAGCGAATCTACTATAAGGTATTAGTTCTGCTAGTCATTTATGCGTGCAGGTGTTATACGTTTTTTGTCTCATTTATCAAATGAGATTTACATAGCAATCCTTTGGCGCCCAGAGATGAAGAGTTAGTGGGAAACCATAATCTATAAATCCCCCTGTGCGATTTTATCCTCTCCACATATGTTTCGAATGTGCCGCAGAGTTGTCAAGAACTATTAATGGGACTGGGTGGCATTTTAGGAGGGTCACTGGGCAGGCCAGAGGTCACACTGGTCAACATCTTTATTTTCTGATTTTGTTTTTCAAAATTACATGGCAGCAAGATTTTCTAAGAAGCAACCACATTTTTTTTTTTTTTTGTGGCCCAGTACTAGAGTTTTCTTCAGATCTCTTCCAATATATTTTTTTTCTTTTAACAACCAAGGGAAGTAGAGATATAAATTCAAAAAAAGACAAATAGCAGTGTAACCGTAAAAGAGGGAAAGGATTGAGATTTAGACGAGCACTTAATTTTTATGACAGACACTGTAGGTATAATCTCTCTTTTGTCCCCATACCTATTCTATTTAACCTTGTACAAGCAAGAATTCATTAGATTTCCCCACTCCCTACTTCAAACCAAAGCTTTACTAAAGGCCAAAATCAGAGGAGAAACATTCTGTTCCAAGATTCTTAGCTCGCCTCAACTGTTGTTTATGAATTCCCAAGAAAACTCAAAACTCTAGTGAGAAAACTCACTAGAGGAACCGGCAGTTGTAAACTAGCAACACATCAGCTGAGAAAACAGATTTCATCCTACTTTGTCTACTGACTAGTGCTCCCTTTCACCCATGCTAAGAATTTTTCTAACTGATAATAAAAGATCAGATGAGGAAAAAGAAAAGCATTTATAGACCTTGTTTCTCCGGTTTTCTTTTGAAATGTTTCTTTCATTATTTGTTTTATGTGTATGTGTGTGCTACTGAGCGTAAGTATGTGCACTGTGTGCATGCAGGTGACCTCCAAGGCCAGAAGAGGGCGCTGTATTTCTGGGAACTGCAGTGACAGGCAGCAGTGAGCGCCCGGTCTGTGTTTGGAACGGAAAGCAGCAGGGCAGTGAGTGCCCCTAACTACCGGCCCGGCTATCCAGACCCTTTATGTGGTTTCTTCTGGCCGCAGCTTGTTGGGATTCTTTCACTTCTAACTGAAGGCAGACATTTCCATCTGGTCTGGTAGTAATTTCAGCTTAGAAATAAACTGGTTTCCAAACTAAAAGCTACTTAGAGAAAAGAATATTTCTTGGTAAATGGTAACATTTTGTATCTCTTTGCCCAATTATAAAATAACATCAGCTCATTATGGAAAATTTGAAATACAAGTTCCTTGTCCGTATTTATCAATTTCTTTGTGTGTGATTTTAACTTTTCAGATCTAATTAAACCCCATTTTCCATGGTACACATTAACTTTTAATGTACAGTTTAGAAACATTTGAGGTACTTATTTTGTATTTTATGTGGACTAGAGTGATCATTAGAGACATTTCCTACCCCCTCCCTCTCTCTGCCATGCCTGGCTCTCAGTCTCTGTCTCCATCTCTATCTCTGCCTCCTTGTCTCTGTCTCTGTCTCTATCTCTCTCTGTCTCTGTCTCTTTGTCTCTGTTTCTCTCTCTCTCTCTCTCTCTCTCTCTCTCTCTCTCTCATAAACCTGAAAATGAATTTCCAGAGCCTCTGCATGCTAACACTGCCAGTAAATCTGGAATTCTCAGGTATAATCCTATTTCTTACAGCGGCATCTAGCTGCTATCAGCTCTCCCTCTGGTAAACTGCTCATTTCAAAGAGTCTTTAGCATGAAACTTCAACACATTATAAAGTATGCCTCCATGGGAGTCTTGGCCATTTTAATTTTCTCCCAGATGGTCTTTGGCTCGGGCTGTCTTCTACTGTCTCTGGCCACTGTTCCCTGCGCCCTGTTCAGGTTACTCATCAGAAGGGCATGTCATTCCTGTGGCTGTTCCCTGTCACCTCGCTTGACTCTCATGCTCCAGGCTGTGGAGTGGAGTCTGCTTCAGCAGCTGCCTCCACACACTTTTCTTTCTGCTCTCATGGTATGAGGATGGGGGGGGCTGCCTTTCTTCCTTTATCCCACCCTTCCCCTGATGGCCTCTGTCTTCTGCCTTGTAGTGGCCCTGCCTGTCAATCATTTTAGCGATACAAAACTATATATCCTGAGATGAATTCTTTCCTGAAGAAATTTCCTTACAGAGATACCATGCTGCTTTGGTCAAAGACTTCTTTTTCCTTGTCTGGAACTGTTCATCTCTCAGGGGCCATTTGGGCATTCCCCACCTATGCCTATTAGAAAAGAGAACCAAATGTTCAGAGAGTGCCGGGGAAGTCTTTACACCTCCTCACTTTCTTTTCGACGTAAGGAAAGCAGAGCAGAAGAGAAGCTGAAGGGCATCCTCCTTTCAGGCTCTACAGCACACCTTCCCAGCCCATATATGTGATCATGACATTGGGGTTTCTAGCAATGGTTTCTGGGCTGTAAAGTGGGGGATGAGAGGCACTCTGCTATTGTATTTTAGAGTGGTGTATAGGAGGACATACTCAACCCCCATCATGGCTCTTTTCATTACACAGCTAGCCATTCTAGCAAGTGATACCCATCTTCCTGTCTTGGCTGTGTTTGAGGAGTCATGGTCTCTGAATAGAGATGGAAAGGGAGACAGAGGGACATGGCGGGGTGGGGGGGTGGGGGTGGGGGTGGGGATAGCCTGAGTTTTGTTCCATTTAGTTTGGAACTAACGCATCTATACCTGGTCAAGAGACAGATACAATGTATCTGATACCTGGTCAATGAAACAATGTATCTCATGTCTGATCAAGAGACAGAAACAATGTGTCTCATGCCTGGTCAAGGGATTGGATGACCCACATGCCTGCTCCAGTAGAATGCTGTTTATGCAAATCAGTTTATAACTGCATAGCCCTCTGGAAAACTGCATAGCTACTGGAAAAACAGTGCAAAAGTAGTCAGCTTGGAATTTAGGAAAAGAGACCGCCAACCTGTCAGTGTGTCTTATCACTTTCCAAGCTGAGGAGCAGGTTCTGGCTTGTCCAAGCAGGCATTGCCACTCTCCTGACAGGAACAACCTTATCTTGGAAGTGGAGTGGCCATAGCCGGTGACTCAGTTCCCGGAGATCATCTAGCGCCCTTGACTTTGAGCAGTGAGCACCCTTACCTTCCAGACATGGCTTTTCTTTTTAGCTCAGGGGAAAATCTGGGCAGGCAGAATATGGCTCTGCTGCTAAAGAGATAATAATAGAGCTTGGTTCTGTGGTTTATTGTTAATATAGAGTAAATATAAATTTGAGCCATGGTCCTTTGATACAAACAGAATGAGCCACATCAGGTACAAAAGGTATATGTAACAACTGTGTGGCGATCCCTTGCACGTATTTGTGGTTTCCTTGTGTCTTCACTCTAACTCCTAAACTAACACTGTCTCCTGCTCCCCACTGTCCCCCATGGGAGCTACATTCTGACACTACAGCCAGCCTTTCACAACCCAGCCTTCCCAGACCCCAAACCCATCCTTACCCATCACTCCCATTTTCTCCTACTTTGATTTTTCCTTCTTCCTTCCTCCAAATCCAAAACTCTCAGGGCCAGGGCCCGCCCACTTTACTCCAGTTAAACTTTCGCTGTCACCCAGCCCTGCCGATTTCTAACACACGCCTCATTCCGCCTGGCCCTACCTCGCCACAGTAGATTTCTATTAGTTTCATCATGTCTTTCCCCCTTCTCTGGTGTGTAAATTTCCATAAATGTTAGCAGTTTTTAACTCCTTTATGTATCTGTTTGGTCCCTTAAGACTTTTAAGGGCATAGATTCTTAAGTTTCCTTTCATCTTATCACACTGATAACAAACCCACTCCAGCATTTTCCGGAACTGGAAAGCTTCCACGTTGCCAAAATGTAGCCCCGGCTGCAGTCGGCTTGCTGTGGCTCTCTGCCATGTGCTTTCTGAGGGGCAACAGTTACTCCCCCACACGAGCCTCAGTGGTATGGGGACCACAGAGGGATGAACTCAGCCCCCATTAGGCTGTTGTTTCTGTGAAGCTTAGAGTGAATTCGGTTCTTTAAGCCAGGCTTTCTCATCTTTAAAGTTGAGGGTTCTGAGGGTCTTGGTGAACCTTAAACAAAATCATGTGATATGTTTCACAGGGTGCCCAGCACAAGGCAGGCGCTGTGTCTGGCGTTAACTGGGATTGATAAGAAGGATTCTAAGTGATCCTTGCTCTGAGTCATCACCATGAGAGCCCTACCGCAGCCTTAGTCAAGGGGAAATTTGCATAACATTTAAGGCTTCTTGGTTTAAAAAAAAATCAAGAACACATTAAATCAGACCATGACTACCAGCCTTTAGTGATAAGGTAGGATTGTTCCTGGCCTCGATGTGTGCCCGGTCCTGAGAGAAAGAATGGGTGAGCAGAGGGAGCATTTCTTGAGGAAGGAGGAGAGGTTTCTGAGTGGGAGCCCACAGACTGCGCTCACACCTAGGCATCAGTCCAGAAACAACAAGAACACATTTTTTCCTGAGACTCCAGTGACTTCAAATAAAAGGCGCTGTTTCAACATGCCCGGCTGTCCTCGGCAGAGGCTGTGAAGCAGGAAGAACAGGGCCCTTTGCTTTCTGCCCAGGCCATCCCAGATGAGCCAGAATCTTGATCCTGGACAAACAGTCTGACAGGTTTAAAGACAATTTCAGCAGTAGAGGAGCAGGGACCACGGTGGCCACAGGAGTTTTAGAAACTGTGGCAACCAGCCCTTTCTGGGAGCCTATTATTAAAATGGAGTGTGAATTAGAATGCGGATAGTCTGAGACAGGAGAAAGAGCCATAGACAAGCATGATATCAGGCCAAGTCTATCTGTCCTCAAAGCCGACAAAGCCACCATGGCCCCGGCAGAGACTAGAGATCATTACTGAGTTGGGGAAGGTGACCAGTGGACTCTCCGGGGTGTAAGTCGGGCCCACGTGTCTTTCCCAGCACCTTTCCTGTTGGCCTTGTTTGGATGCCTTCCAAACTAGCTGAACTCATTACACCTCATTCGAAAATTATTTCCCAAACTGCTCAAGGGTATCAGGTAATAGGCACTGCAGTGGTTAAGCATTAGGTCTTATCACATGTAGGGACGAATGTGAACCCTCGGAAGCACACACACACTCTTACATTATCCTCAATTACATCAGGCAACAAACTTACAACACAGCCTTGGGGATTAACTTGCTCAAGTGACTGAGCAAAGATTCTTGGCGCCTGGTGCCAGAGTGCCAGGAAGCAGGGAGCGGGGCGAGGTGAACCGCTCCAGATTCCTCCTGGGGTGATTCACTTGGGAGGCTGAAGTCGGTGAGCTGAGGGTGAAGAGGAGAATGGAAAAGGGGGTGGGGCTGTCTGGTCCTGAGCCAAAGGAGTCCCCTGGACCCCTTCTCTGAAACTGCACCATCAGGGGTCTTGGTGTAGCTCTCAACCTTCTCAACTGGGTCCTTTGGGTTCTTTGGATCTGGTAAACTGCTCTGCACTCACACAAAATACCTTCATGCTGGAGGAGGTAGTTTCTCTTCTATTTTATTCCTCCTCCTCTGTCTTCCCCTCCTTCTCCTTCTCCTCTTCCTCCTCCTCCTCTACCATCTACTTTTTCCTTCTATTTCTTTCTCCTCCCCTTTTCTTCACACTCTCAATCCTCTCTGCTCACCCTTTTGCCCTCTTCTTTTCATCCCCCTCCCACTTGTAGTATTACTTGAATGCTGGCCCTCCTGATGCTGGCCTTCCCTCCTGATGCTGGCCCTCCTGATGCTGGCCCTCCTGATGCTGGCCCTCCTGATGCTGACCCTCCTGATGCTGACCCTCCTGATGCTGGCCCTCCTGATGCTGGCCCTCCTGATGCTGGCCCTCCTGGAGCAATGCTTTGCTCTCATCACCCATGCACCTGTTCCTGTCACCGTCATTCTCTCTGTTGTCCCATGTGCTGAAAGAAGCCCTGGCTATATCCTCAGAGCCCTCTGTGACATATCCCCATGTCACAGTTTCCTTTTTCCAAGAGCACCAAATGGCCTTTTAAAACAGCAACTGGAAATTTTATGACTGCAGAAGAAATAATTCATTAGGAAGATACCACAACTTTAACAAACTGAGGGAGAAAGAAAGCAAGCATTCCGCCGTTAAGTCAGGAGATAATTTGAGCATCCTTATCAGCAGGCAAGTCACAGAGAATCTTGATAAAACATCTGCGCAAATGTGAATGATTGGAGCCCTCTTACTCACTGCATACCTGACACCATGAACACGGTGCTCAGTAGTTGCTGAACATGTGTGGTGCTCAACAGTTGCTGAACACGCATCCCTTTATGCACGATCATAGTGACAAGGGCAGACCACACGAGGGATGATAAAGCAAGTCAACATTTTTCTTTTAAAATTTTCAAGACAGGGTCCCTCCTTGTAGTCCTGGCTGTCCTAGAACTTGCTCTGTAGATGAGGCTGCCCTCGAATTCAGAGACCCACTTGCCTCTGCCTCCCAACTGCTGGGATCAAAGGTGTGGGCCACGCTTCCTGACAGCAAGTCAACATATTTTAAGGGCTTGAAAAATACAGTGGGCTTATTTTTCAGGTCACAATAGGATTAACTAAGAAATCGATATCAGTGTGACATCATCTACTTCAATGAAAACAAGGAAAGGACATGACTGTTCCTAGGGAGGAGAAAGTTTATTATACATATGTGGGAGGGCATAGCAGAGGCAGACACATCTGGAAGAGTCCAGAGTGGCAATGATCCTGAACCGTGTGTGTGTGTGTGTGTGTGTGTGTGTGTGTGTGTGTGTTGCAGTGGGGGACCAAGTACAGCCTCCAGGAGGTCAAAAGTACAAAAGAAGAGAAGGGGGAGTAAGCCACCAAAATGTCTGGATAACATAGGGAAGAGCCTGGGGTTGGGGGGAAGCAGCCCCGCCCCTGGGCTGGCGAGGTCAGGGCAGAAGGGGATGGTGGGAGTGATGACAACCAGTTACTGTAACAGGTAGGGACTGAGAGATGCTGGGAGAACCTGGAGGTCAAGGTGGCTTTGAAACATTAAATAGGCACCTCAGCTGCTTGTCCTACCTTTGAAACATAACACTACTCACACCCCAAATATCCAGAAATTCAACAAGATTTTTCTTAAATAATCTAAGACAAAGACAAAGTCGCTAGCAAGGCTACAAATTATTTTGAACTGAATGAAAATGAAGTACATTGCATCAAAATTTGTAGAAGGCATAAAATAGCTTTAACATACCCATTATTAAAAACATTTAAAATAAGATGATGATAAAAATAAGAGCATGAATTAACAAAGTAAACACTCAACAGATAAAAGAGAGAGGTTGGTTTAAAAAGAATGATTGACAAAATAGGCAAACCCTTAAAGAGATTGATTTAAAGAGAGGAAGTATATATCACCAATATAAGGAATAAAAAGGGGGCTACCACCAACATAGTCCTGTGAACAGCTAAAGGGTAAAAAGAATAATAAGAAAAATGTGATGCTCAAAAATCTGAACATTAAATGAAAATTATCGAAAAAAAGTATCCAATTTGAAATGAGAAATAGGGCATCACCACCTTCCCAGCTGACTCCAGCACAGAGTTTCCTGATGATTTTCTTCAAACATTCATAGCAAAAATGTCTGCAAGTTACAGAGAAATTTTCAGAATATAATTGTCTTCTCCAGCAAAGAAGCCTCAAACTGGTTACCAAAATACCAAGTGGTCCCTGAAAGCATAGAAGTAACCTTATAAAGGGTAAGCAAGTAGAACTTGAGCCTTTAGGAATATATATTTGGGGAGGGGGCGTGGCATGGGAAGGGTCAGGGGAAGGAAAGAGAAGAGAAAATGATGCAATTATATTTTAATTTATGATATCTGAATTCTAAAAAGAAGAAAATAAAGCTTCAAAGGTCAGTGTATTAGACAGCTGAATAAACTCTATTGTCACAAGGGGGAAAATTAGGGAAGAAGGAATTTGCTGCTCACCTTAGGAGGCCAGCATCACCCCAGCATCCTAATCCGACAAAAATATCACAGAAGGATCTTGTAAACCAATAATCTTCATGAACAGAGCAAAAAAAATCCCATCAAAATACCAACAGTTTGAACCCAGTCATACTTAAGAGGACATAAAACACAATGTATGAATGCATTGGACCCCCAATACTGTTAATTGATCACCAGGAGAATGAAATGTCAGTAAGGTTTTTTACACACATTGCATAAATTACAGAATAACTTTAATTTTATACAGGCCAGTATATGTAATACTGGTAAAGGTGTGGGGTGACTGGTATTCTCCCTCAATGCTGATATGTATAAAATGCTACAGGGACTTTGGGGAAAACTTGATCATTGTAAACTTCATTATCCACCTACCATACAACTGGCCATTCATTTTTGTATGTTTACCAAAACCAAATGAAAAGATGGAGTCGGGTGGTGGTGGTGCACGCCTTTAATCCCAGCACTTGGGAGGCAGAGGCAGGTGGATTTCTGAGTTCGAGGCCAGCCTGGTCTACAGAGTGAGTTCCAGGACAGCCCGGACTACACAGAGAAACCCTGTCTCGAAAAACCAAAAAAAAAAAAAAAAAAAAAGGCCAGCCTGGTCTACAGAGTGAGTTCCAGGACAGCCCGGACTACACAGAGAAACCCTGTCTCGAAAAACCAAAAAAAAAAAAAAAAAAAAAAAAAAAGAGAAACAAAAACAAAAAACAACAAAAAAACAACAAAAAAAAAAAGGAAAAGAAAAAGTAAAGATGGGCCTACATGAAGTCATTATACCTTCTTTTCAACATTTTTTGTTACTGTCCCAAATTAGGAATAGCCCAAATGCTCATCAACGTGTGGATGAGTAAATAAATTGTGGTACTTTTGTAAAATGGATATAACATCACATAGTAAAAAGGAATATGATGTTGATGTTTGTCTTAGTTAGGGTTTCACTGCTGTGAGCAGACACCATGACCAATGCAACTCTTATCAGGACAATATTTAACTGGGGCTGGCTTACAGGTTCTGAGGTTCAGTCAATTATTATCAAGGTGGGAACACAGCAGCATCCAGGCAGGCATGGTGCAGGGGGAACTGAGAGTTCTACATTTTCATCTGAAGGCAGCTACGAGAAGACTGACTTCCAGGCAGCTAGGATGAGGGTCTTAAAGTCCACCCCCACAATGACACTCCTACTCCAACAAAGCCACACCTCCAAATAGTGCCACTCCCTGGGCCAAGCATATACAAACCATCACAGTATTCATATTTGTATATTTGGCAAATATACATATAAGACAGTATCATGTTGTAGATTCATCATGTTGAGTGAAAGAAAAGTGTAAGGGAACATGGGTCGTGAGGGATAATTTATGTTCAGATAGCTTAGGGATAATATAGATGTCCAAAGTGGTGACATTGGCTATCCAAAGTTTATATCAGCCCCCCAATGGCTAACACCAGCTGTAGGGGAACAGTGATGTACTTTATTATATACTATTTCTGGCAAAATACCTCTTTATTGTGGGTGTGGTATACATATAGCTTTGACGTCAGAGGCATGAACCTTAGCCTTCAACACCATGCCTCTGGGTATGTTTCTCTGTCTCTCTCTCTGTCTCTCTGTCTCTGTCTCTGTTTCTCTCTCTGTGTGTGTATATATATATGTGTGTGTGTTTCTGTAGTTCTGTGTGGTTGTCTGTGTGTATGCCTGATCCTGCCTATATATGGCATATGTTGCTGGCACATGCCTGGGTGTCTGTGGGTACCTGCCCGCCTGACAGACTTGTCTTATCTGTCTATGATTCCTCACAATCTCTTCAACACCTTTACCTCTGGTGACCCCAATCTTATCCTGACATCAGAGTATGATGAATCTCACTCCTCTCTAAAGACTGCTCATTGTGCGATTACATTTATTTAGATTGTGTAAAAGTGAAAGTTAATCTATACTTTCTGTTTGGGGGTCTCATCAATCTCAATCAAACAGGAATGGTTTATTGAACACACATTTTAGGACTAATTCATTAGGGATACAGGTCAGACTCAGAAGCTGAGACTGAAACCCCCAAGCCAGAATGCTAAGGAGCTTTTAAGCTTGAAATCCATAAACATCTATACCAAGTTACTGCACCAATCAGGATTTCGGGATAGGAGACTTCTTTAGGAACATGTCTTTGTGGTACGCTTATCCTGTTCCCATTGGTTGGGTTATTTGATTCTGACGGGGTGACTTGCTTAGCGTTTCTAACTTGCCAACCAGGATGTCAGTTACTCACATACATGTCTTCTTCTGCCAACCAGGATGTCAGTTACTCACATACATGTCTTCTTCTGCCAACCAGGACGTCAGTTACTCACATACATGTCTTCTTCTGCCAACCAGGACGTCAGTTACTCACATACATGTCTTCTTCTGCCAACCAGGATGTCAGTTACTCACATACATGTCTTCTTCTGCCAACCAGGATGTCAGGTACTCAGGGAGGTCTTGGGAACTTAACTTTATTTGACCCTTATTCAAAATGGAAGTTTTATTCAAATGGCCATGGTAACATTAGATAGGCTGTGGTTATATAGGCCTTAACACTTTCAGAAAACACCATGGCCACCTAGGGTCAGAGAGAAACATTAGGAAAAGAATGTAAGAGACGCATCGCCACCAGGATTTTGTGGGTTCGAAGGTCAAAACCCACCAGTTGTCCATTGGTTAGAATTACTGCCCTTCAATTATAGTTTACAGAATCCGTCTTAAATATTTTTTTTCAAAAAAATTTAACAAAAAGTGAACACAACAAGAAGCAAACATCGTGGTAAACTTGAAATTAATATTTTTCAACTTTATGACCCATCTATGTCGATTTATTGACAATATTATCCCGGTTTCTCTTCTTGTTTTCTTTCTTTCTTTTTTTTTTTTTTTTTTTTTTTGGTTTTTCAAGACAGGGTTTCTCTGTGTAGTCCTGGCTGTCCTGGAACTCACTCTGTAGAACAGGCTGGCCTCAAACTCAGAAATCCGCCTGCCTCTGCCTCCCAAGTGCTGGGACTACAGGCATGCGCCACCACACCCGGCGGCTCTCTTCTTGTTTTCAACAATGTTGTCTCTCTCTTCTTTGAGAATCTGCGGCTGTTCAGTTCAGCTCCTGCCTTGGTATGGTGCCTTGCTCTTCATACCTTAAAGGCCTTGGCTTACTGGTGTCTTCCTTAGGTCTACAGCAGGGATGGGCTTGCTCTCAGGGTTTTTTTCTCATTTGTTGATTGTATTAATCATTGTTCTCCAGAGGAACAGAATCAACACGATAAATCTATAATAGATATACATAATATCTATATATAGATATATAAATCTATGATAGAATAAATGGAAGATTTATTAGAGCAGCTTCAGGCTGTGGGTCTCGGCTATACAACAATAGCTACAGGTAGGTGTTCCACTCAGTAAGTGTCGTGGACCAGTGAGTGGGGAGTTGGGGACGTCAAAACAGAGCTGGTGATGTAGTGGGCCTTACTAGGAAGAGGGAGCAGCTGGCTGGCTGGCTTTCTTTCTACCGTGAGCCAGAGCCCTGGCTTCAGGAGGGAGAATTTGTGAACCCCAAAGACCTCCAAGGGTCTGAGTCCGATGCAATTGCATTAGGGTCACTATTCAAGCTTGAGCTTGGGCCACACTGCCATCTCTAATGCGGGAGAATGGGAGGGGACAGCCCTAAGCTTAGTTTCAGGCAAGCATTTATAGAGGCAAGAAGGGGCAGGGGGTTATCTAGCCTGGCACACATGTGATTGGAGGCCATTATGGCCTTTAACATAACTGGCTGGTGCTGGGAGCCAGACTTTAAACTTAACCTCTGCTTTCCTCCTGACTGGAGGTTGTTAGGTAGTGAAGTGTCAGGGCAGGCTTGTAACCTGAAGGTGCAGATTTGTTGGGAGTAACCTGGAAACTGGTGCTAGATGTAGGTTTTGTTGGGGGGGGGTAACCTGGAAACTGGTGTGAGGTACCAGCCTGTTAGTTAACTTGAGTTTAACCTTAGGTCTGGTTCTCTAAGATGGAGTCTGAACTCATAAGATCTGGTCTCTCACTATGACGGAGGCCTTTTGTTGATTGGGATATTGGGTCATTTTTGCTGCCCTGCTGTCCTGCCCCACGTGACATTAGGAAATAGTGGATTCTCTAACACCTGAGTCTTTCTTAAATTATTCAGACTGTTAGCCGACTTTAGCATACATCTCGCCCACTAAGAACTTCTTCATCTGTTTCCTGTCTCCTAAAAAATCTGTCTTTCTCCTCTGCTGATTGACTGGTACCCACTGAAGAGTTTATACATTGCCAACAATTACAGCCTGATTCCATGTGGAACCTCCCAGGACTGTCCCTGTGGGTTTTGTCTAGACACTTCATTCTGCAGAAGCAAGAGATGGCCTTTTCTTGTTCCCATCCTGGTACTAGCCCCAGAGCCCCAGAGCCCCAGAAGCAGAATGTGACTGCAATACATGCAGCATGTACGACCAGTTAGTGAGGTCATACTGGACGCTGAGCGAGGGAATGATTGTCACATTGCCCAGTGTCACATCACAAGTTATGGCAGAGATGGGAAGAGAGTTCATAGCCTCTAGAGTTTTAGCTCATTTCATTTTCAATGTTTTTCTCCTGTTTTTCTTTTTTAAAAGATTTCTTTTTAATTTTTAATCATTTGGGTATGTGTGTGTGCATATAGGTTTGTCTCTCCCTTCCCCTCCCCCCTTTTCTTCTTCCCTCCCTCCCCTCCTTTGGCCCTTTCTTCTTAACAGAATTCTTTAGATGAGTGTTAGGCTAACACCGCTAGCTTGTGTGTTCTTTGCTGGACATGGTATGTGAGACTCATGCAGAATTTCTCTCATGGTTTCCACCTCCCCCCCCCCAATATGTAGGTGAGAAAACTTTGGTGGTGCTGAGGAAGTTGCCGCGAGCAGTTTCCAGGCTGGGAAAGTGTGGGATCTAGGAGTTACGTCCAGGCAGCCTGAATTCAGCATCTATACCCCAATCTATCATTTCTTTTCACTTAAAAAGAGAAACATATCTATGGCGAGTCAAGGGAGGCTTGACTCTCCCATTACCCAGCAAATTGGTGGTGGGCCAAGGTCTTAGGAAAACATGCTTCTTACCTGTTGACCATGAGACCAATATTACTAATACATACTTCTTCTGATCCAGATTTGTAATTTGAAGGACACTGAAGGACAACCCTACAAAAGACTTTTTTCCCACGGCTCCTTCTATTTTTTGTCTAGCACGAGGTGAGATGATGTGAAGCTATTAACCACGTGGTTCCAGTGCAGTTTCCTGGTTACATCATGCACTGGGATGGCTCTAGCCTGTATTACTGGGGTGTGAACACACAGGCTATGCATCCTTGTAATGCATAGCAAAGCTTATGGGCACAACTGCTGGACTGTTTGAGAGGGGAGATTATTATTATTACATTTTGAGGCACTTTTTATTACTTCCTCTGGGAAGAAACAATTGGCATTGTTAGCAACTAATAACAATGCTAATGGTTGGTGGTGTCAGATTACAAGCAGGTGCACCAGGCGCTTGCCTAAGCACAGAAGCGAAAATAAAACAGCAAGTGGATTGTAATTTCTGGACTGAGAATTTTCACAGACAGTCTTTAAATAATACAGGTCAGGCTGCGGAAGTGAGTGCCTTTTGCTTTTCTTGGAAAGGTATGGACAGATGCTGTGAATAGCCAGGGACTTAGCCAGAACACGTGTCCCCAGGGAAATGTGCGGATCCCACTGGTTTCTCATGACAAAAATTCCCACTGGAAGGCTTTGACCTCTGGAAAGGAATTTGACTCCAGGCAGTCCACCATCTTCGTATAAACTGTGAGGAAGGACTAGCTATCTTCTTTTAGAAACTATTTGTTTTATTCTAGTGTGTGTGTGTGTGTGTGTGTGTGTGTGTACATGAAGGTACCTGTGGAGGCCGGAAGAAGGTGTCAGTTTCTCAAGAGCTAGAGTCATGAACAGTTGTGGGGGTGGGTGCTGGGATACCAACTTTGGTTCTCTGCAAGAGCAGCAAACGTTCTTAATAGCTGAGCCATCTTTCCAGTCCCCTGTTCTTTAATTTATCATGAACCAGGACTTTTATTATTTAAAAAAATAAATCAGAGACTGGAGAGATGGTTCAGTTATTGGAATACTTGTTGCTCTGGGTTTAGTTCCCAGCACCCATAACCTCTGTAATTCCAGTTTCAGGGGCCCCAACCTCCTCTTCTGACTTTGGCAGGAACCAGGCATACATGCGATATCCAGACATGCATGCAGGCAGACACATACATATGAAACTAAAAGAAATAAATGTCCGATACATTATTGCATTACTAGATAAAGGCAACAGTCTGCACAGTCAACTTTAGTTGTTTTTTCATTTTTAATTTTCTTAACATCCAATCACATTATCATGTGCCCTGGAAGACTGTTTGATCTGGGTGGGGTTACATATTCTTGCAATCCCAGTCCTTGGAAGACCGAGGTAGAAGCAGTCTAAATTCAAACCTGGGTTCCATAGTGAGTGCCTATCTTTTAACATATTTGCTGTTAAATATTTAAGCCTCAGTCATCTCCCACCTCAGACCATTAGTCAACATCTCCAGGAACCTCCCCAGGAGGAAAACAACATTTTGAGCTAGTGTAGAATTTGTACAAGAAATGTATGACTGGTTCTCACTGCTAATTTAACTATCTTTTGAAATCAGCCTAAACGTTCCACGAAGGTGATGTACGTATGCAGGCCCTTTCAATAGTTTTATCATTCTGCACTGGTGTTTCTAGGAGCCTTTATGATAATAGGGTCAAGAAGCATATGGCGCTTGCGTTGTCTTTTTTTTTTTTTTTTAATATATGCGGGAAGTTTACAGAACCTGCAGTTCCTGAGACACATCTCGTCATGGTCCACACATTTCCTTTGTGGCACTTATGATTATAATTAAGCAAGTATACAATTAATTCACATACTTCTATCAATTAGCCTGGTTTCTGTTCTTTTCTCCAACACTCACTATTGTTCCTAGTACATAGTAGGCGGTCAGTAAGAGTTTAGTGGATAAATGAACACATTCTTTTTGTTGTTGTTGTTGTTGTTTGTTTTGTTTTGTTTTGTTTTGTTTTTGTTTTTCAAGACAGGGTTTCTCTGTGTAATTCGGGCTGTCCTGGAACTCACTCTGTAGACCAGGCTGGCCTCGAACTCAGAAATCCGCCTGTCTCTGCCTCCCAAGTGCTGGGATTAAAGGTGTGCACCACCTCTCGGCTAAATGAACACATTCTTATATGAATGAATTTTAATGAATGAATCTTAATGACTGGGTAAGGTTCTCATGACCTAGTCTCTAATGAAAACAAAACAAAAAGCCAAAGAAACAAACAGCAAAACCAGATTGCTGAAATCTGCTAAAGAAATCACTCTGTAGACCAGGCTGGCCTTGAACTCAGAAATCTGCCTGCCTCTGCCTCCCAAGTGCTGGGATTAAAAGTGTGTGCCACCACTGCCTGGGGAAAGGCAAGGCTTTTAAAGCCAGGAGCAAGACTAATGATTAACATTAGCTGAGGCACAAAAAGCATTAGAGTCCTTAATTACTTTTTAGGTAAGATTACAGGAAAACGTGGGAAAGCAACACAGAACTGCTTAAGAACATTGTTTCATCCTGCTGGGAAGAAGAGAGCAGGCGCGTGTCCACAGACTCCTCACCTCCGTGCTACTCACGATGGAGCCCAGGGTTGGAACCTGCAGAGCTGAGCGCTCAGATTCAAGAATAGGCCTTCAGCACCGGGGGAAGAGCTGGTCAGAGAGGAGAGGGCCAGTCGCCTAGAGACGTTCTGAGGTCTGCAAGGACTGACTTTCTGAACTGGATTCCAAAGGCTACCCGTTTCAGAAAAACAGGTGGCACAGAGAATACAGGAAGCAGAAAAAACAAACAGCACCCCCCCCCAGAAGACTAAGGACAGGGAGATACTGCCAGGATGTAATGTCCCTCGTTGTTGTTGATACAGTGTATAAGTGCTATGTGTCCACTGGACACAACCACTCATTCCTACTCTTATTTTGCCTTTTCTCGGTCTAGTACAGGGTTGTGCGTTGTCCTGGAGATGTGGAACAGCATCAGGTACTGAGATTCTCGGAGAGGATGTTTGGTGGGTTATTCATATTAAATGTGAATTTGACTTACAACGTTTTCAACTGAGAATGAGCTTCCCAGGTCAGCCATGGAGGCACATTTGTACAAATCCTGTTCCACACTGTAGGAGCACCTTAGATGCTCTATAACTTGAGTTGCAAGAGGAGTTGCCATGAATGCTAACCCAGAAAACCTCTGCCACGCCCCCAGGATCCCCCTGAAGACACTCCCGTCATTCTCTCTGGGAATGCAAGCCATGAGGGAGGTCGTGGCCTCTGTCCCAGCTCAGTGAGCTGTGGTGAAGACACACCTCCGCCTGCATACAGTTCAGCAGCTGCCAGCTTCTCGTGAGTAAGGACCAGAATGCACCCTGGTTGACAAATAGACACTCACAGGTGGTTGCGCCATCAGCATCCAGACGTTGTGTGGTCTACCCCTTCGTCCAGCTCAGACTAAAACTCAGGATCCAACCCAGGACACAGTCCAGGTTCCCTTTCAGAGTTTCCTTTTCACCTTGCTTATCTGCCAGCTTTCCTAGTAGTAAATAATCAATCCTGCAATTGGTTCTGGAATTACAGCGCTAATGGTCTGCAAAGATAGTCATGTGGTATTCCCTGACTGGAGAAAGACCCACGAAGAAACTATCTCCTTAACTTCAAAGGCTTTAACCCACTTAAAACACACCCAAAACTTTGGAGATTATATGCAGCTTAGCTGAAAGACGCGGAAAGCCTGGAGATAAGATAGACTGCAAACCCTTCATAGAAGCTGTGAAAGTGCTATCAGGATCATCTCTAAAAAATGCAAAGCACCAGGAGGGTCTAATCAGTCATTTGGCAAACATTTCCCTGGGCCCGATAAGAGACCTGGGCAGAGGTGAGGGGAGATGGGGCAGGGGCTGTGCACGAAGGAAAGACAATGAATAACCGATCTCTTGGGTCACTCAGACACTTCATTACCCCATTCTTCAAAACTTAATAAAAATGACAGCTTACAACAGTCCAGGTCAGCGTAAGCAGTTGAGTCTTAGAAACAAAGGGGTCCTGTTGTTCTTCTGGAATGCGAGTCTGCTTTTCACCTACTTTATCTGGTCTACATTCCAAGGCCTCTTTAAAAGACTGGTAAACAAACAGTCTTGTCAGAAACCAGCAGAGAACTGGGCTGGCTGAGCTCCAGAGGTTGGCTTCTACTTCCGGGTGAACTTGCCAATTCATGGCTTGGTCCGTTTGCACAACCTGAGCAGCCAGGTTGACATGCTCAGGCAGGAGGTGGGGTGGCCGCCACCTGAAGTTCTCTCACATGCAATCAGCCCCTCTCTGCAGCAGGCTTCAAAGCAGCCCCATAAGGGACAATCTTGCTCCCCATCAGTCAAGGACAGGGAGCCCTGACCTCATTCCCCTACTGCATGCCCAGGTCTGTCTAATGCATAGCCTGGCAATGAGAACGAGGAGTAGTGGGGTGTTGTGGAGGGCTCCCCACAGGGGCACAGGGATTCCTCTAACTTTTGGCCACATGCTCCAAATGGAGACTGTCAAGATCCTCAGAGCTTTTCTGATGCGGTGCAGAGCAAGGAACTGGTATTACGGGAGCCACCGCTCCCAGCATAAGCTGTTCATATAAGATACCTTTATGTGTGTTTTGTTCGTTTCCCCTAATCACCTGGCAGGTAAGTATTTGCAACAGTTGCCTCCCTGGGTTGTTAGTGATTCTTGTGGTGGAACTCTTAGGTGAGGGCACCATTACTTCTTTCACAGTGAGGAGTCCAAAGGAACTTAGTTTGTCAACTGTCGTTATAAAATGGGACAATATGATATATAGAGCAAATAGGGCTTCTCGTTATGGAAACAGGTGAGAGGTGAGACAACATGTCTCCAAACGCACGGCTCCTTAGAAGTAGGGTCGAGCCTAAGAAGCCAGCCCTCTGCTAAGTTTCTAGTATTTTGTGCTGACACATTTATCAAGTACAGATTCCAAGTATTATACAAGGAGAAGATTAACGAACAAGTGTTTTGTAATTGAGAGGTTTTCCCCACACAAGGGAATTAGCTGTGTGTTCTGGATATTTGTAGCAGAGTTCCTGGGCCCTCTGGAAGCTGACTTCCTCTGACCAAGCCTGGCGGTCCCTGCACTGCTTTTTAGAGTGGGTAAACAGGCGCCCCTTTCAGCAGGCTATTTCACTACTTGCTAAGAATCTTGCCCAGTGCAAGATCCTCATGTAACAAGACAGGCTGGATGAAGAAGTTGGCTAGATCATGAGGACTGGCTGTAGTCCCAGCGGAGGGGACCACAGGGAGGCTGGTGGGTGGGCACAAGCACTCAGGGGCGGAGCATCCCAATCACAGACAGGAGTGAGATGAAGAAGGAAGGAGGGGGCATGCTGGCTGATTCCAGCCGGGGTGCAGAGGCCCAGGCTCCAGGCAACAGTCCCCGACTCCCGGAGCCAAGGCGACTGAGAGGCAGAGAGGATGTAGACCTGAAACCGGTCCTCTCTCCCCTGCCTGACTAGTCTCGGCACTAGGCTGGTCACTGATCTTCAGATACAGCAGGAAGACACAGGGACCGGAGGAGCTTCAGGAACACAAGCCAGAGTCTTTATTATTTAGGCAACAAGCCAGACAGTGTTTAAAAAAAAAAAAAAAAAAACGACACAAAGCTGAGCTGAGACGCCCAAGAAGCAGTGGGCACTTCTCTCCAAAACTAGAAAAATAGAGATGAGTTCTCAGGAAGGACCTAGGGAAGAGGGTGGTAAAGAAGAAGAAGAAGGTTTTTTTCTTTGCTAAGAATCTTTAGAGCTGTCTTTTCCCTCCTTCCTGGATGATAGCCAAGCCTCCTGATAAACCTGATTTGATAACAAATTTGTGCTGTGAAGGCATCATGTAACTAAAAGTGATATTCCATATCAGGCTTGAGCCCTGTCTAGGAATGAATGATGTATCGAGAAAGATTTTCTGGGAGTAACAACCCAAGCTGTAAGAACCAGAGACAGAGAGAGCTCCAAAATTGCGTTCAAAGACATTCCTGGGCGGGGGTGGGAAGGACCCCACCCCTCCTCATCCTTCAGTTCTTTCTGCAGCCACAGCACGCCACCGGTCCATCTGGGCTCCTGTAATTCCAGAACGTGCCAGGCACATCTGATCTGGGTAAGCCTCTCGTCTAAATTCTGATCTCCAGTCTCCCTCTGAAAAGCAGGCTCCTGGAGGCCCTGAGCTTAACCTCTCCCTTCTTGAGTTGCTCTGGTTCTTAGAAGGAGGCCCGGCCTCCGCAGAGGAGAGCTCGCATTCCTGAACCCCACCCTTGCTGTCTTAGAATCCACGCTTTCTCTCATTATCCCCAAATCTTTGTCTGCCTTTCACTCTTCTTAATCTAATGACCCTTGACCCTGAGCTGGCCAATTCTTGAAGCAGCTGCCTTTTGGGGGCTTCCTGCTTTGGAAACCCAGTACCTAAGCCTGTCTAAAGAAATCAAGTCACTCATCTAAGATGATGACAATGTTGACATGAAACTCAGAGCTGACAGTGTGGCATAGTGTCAAGGATAGTGTCTTAGCTGGGGTTTCTAGCGCTGTGTGAACCCCATGGCCAAAGCAACCTGGGGGGGGGGTGTTACTCAGCCTCCTGCTTCCACATTGTAGTCTATCATTGAAGGAAGTCAGGACAGGAACTCACGCAGGGCAGGAGCGGATGCAGAGGCCATGGAGGGGGCTGCTTACTGACTTGCTCATCATGGCGTCTTCAGCCTGCTGTTCTTATAGAACCCAGGGCCACCAGCTGGCACCACCCATAATCAAGAACTAATTAAGAAATGCCTTGCAGCTGGGCAGTGGTAGCACACACCTTTAATCTCAGCACTCAGGAAGCAGAGACAGGTGATCTCCAAGTTCAAGGCTAGCCTGGTCTACTGAGCAAGCTCCAGGACAGCTAGGGTTACACAGTAAAACCCTGTCTTTTTTTTTTTTTTTTTTTTTTTTTGGTTTTTTCGAGACAGGGTTTCTCTGTGTAGTCCTGGCTGACCTGGAACTCACTCTGTAGACCAGGCTGGCCTCGAACTCAGAAATCCGCCTGCCTCTGCCTCCCAAGTGCTGGGATTACAGGCGTGCGCCACCACGCCTGGCTCGTAAAACCCTGTCTTGATCTGCCCTACCAAAAAGAAAAGATCCGTGCCCTACAGCTGAATGTTAGGAAGACATTTTCTCAATTGCGGCTTCTTTCAGATACCTCCAGCCCGTGTCAGGTAGAAACAAAAACAGCCATCACGGATAGGTTTGCCCCCAGCTGGCATACACACACAGAAGAAGAGGAGGAGGAAGAGGAAGAGGAAATGAAGAAGAGGAAAAGGAAGAAGAGAAAAGAAGAGGAAGAAGAGGAAGAGGAGGAGGAAGAAGAAAGAAGAAAGAAGAAAGAAGAAAGAAGAAAGAAGAAGAAGAAGAAGAAGAAGAAGAAGAAGAAGAAGAAGAAGAAGAAGAAAAAGAAGAAGAAGACACATTTCCCACATTTCCAAACAAGGGCCAAGTTTTTTTGGGTTTTATTTTTGTTGTTGTTGTTGGTTTTTTGTTGTTGTTGTTTTTTTTTTTTTTTTTCGAGACAGGGTTTCTCTGTGTAGTCCTGGCTGTCCTGTAACTCACTCTGTAGACCTGCTGGCCTCGAACTCAGAAATCCGCCTGCCTCTGCCTCCCAGAGTGCTGGGATTACAGGTGTGTGCCACCACGCCCGCAAGGGCCAAGTTTTAAGATTTCAACTCTGTATACAGCCACAATGACTAAGCAGCCTGGGAGGTTATTGAAAGATCCACAGCATGAAGTGACCACACACTGACTTGGTCCCTGACCCAGCCAGCTCTTACTCCACAGCCCTGGCTTCCCCAGTGCTTTCCCAGCTTATCCTAAGAGTTCCTACAGCTAAGAACTCGATCTAACCGGGTCCTTCCTAAACTAGTCAACCATGGCTCACTTGTATTCTATCTTTGTCTCCTGGGATTCCTAATTGTTCTGAGACTGTGGTTTGGGAAATTGCCCTGTTTGTCAGATAGTGTTTTGATGTTTCTGATTCTTGACTTATTAGTTGGAATGGATGATCAGCAAACCTTGTGTCACTAGCGATCTTCTGACACATGTCCCGTACTGCAGCGTGCCCCCAGCGTCTTTATTTTTTAATATTCAGAGCTTAACCAAGGACATGAGAGCAGTTATGCCACCTCCCGTCATTTCAACCCCTCCCCTCCCCTTTGCAGCCCCGTAGCCATGGCTCCTCAAGGCCAAAATTTTGGCTAGCACAGCTGGAAAGAATAGTCCATCTTTCTGGGGAATTAGAATGTTCCAGGCTTGAGGAACCATCTAGAGGAGAGGGTCAATGCTGTCCTTGGGAATAAAAGGCCACAGGCACCAGAGTCAGAGCTGGCATTAGAATCCGATCTTCCGGGGTCTCTGCCAAGAACTCTTCTCAATTCTCTGCGTTTTCATCCTGGAAAACACAATGGAACTGCTTAATAAGATGGCCAGAAGCCACCATTCTTGACACTGGCCCTGCTTCTATGTTACTTAACTGGATAGCAGCGCTGATGCAGAGAAGTTGGGGGTTAGCCTGACAGCCACATAAGCTGAGAAGGGGAAACTCGTGGTGCACTGAGCTGCCTGTGTCACTGGCAGTGATACCAAAGGCTCCTCTGTAGAACTGTCCTAAAGAATGAATGTGTGTCCCTCCCCAAGAAGCTCCCTCTGAAGAATGGCTATATGCCAGGTGCAAAATGCCACAGGAAAAGACACAGCCTTCCCCATCTGTCCCTTCCCTCCTTACTAAACACATAACAAGAAGCTGCTGTGAACCTTATTGTGGCATCATGGGTATCTTTTCTGGGGAGTGACCTGCCTGTGGTCACTAGCTGTGGTCACAGCAGCTAGGCAGTGGACATAAACCTTCGTCCGAAGGAGGCTGGAGAGAGAGGGCGCTGTGGTTAGTAGACGAAATTAGGCATTTCTGTCCCACTTTGACTACTCTGGTCCCACTTACCTGGTGCCTCGGATGACACATCACAACTAGCCTGAACATGTTTTCAGAGATTTCACTAAACCACTTTCGTTATTCCTCTAAAGAGGGGAGTGTGTGAGGATTAATGCTTACATCAACCTGTGCGAGGCAATCCAGTTCAGAAGCGGCTGTCCTGCCTCAGACCGTGCCGTCTGGCACCGTGCCTCATTTCCTGTCCCAATTTTCACTGCATAGGACATTTGAGAGTCTGTTCGCAAAAGAGGCTCGGCTGTGGTTGGTAAGCACACCTGCCGCACGCTTCTGCTTGGCCTAAGCTACCCTTTGACAATGACCTGAGACGCTAACCAGGGCTGTAGGTCAGTAGGGTACACTTGAACCCTCTTTCCTTGCCACTGGACAACTGGCTTGTCTTTAGGAATATATTTCCACTTTTAGTTACACAGGAAGAACAGCTTAAGAACCCCCAGCCGATTCGTTAGAGCAAACGCTTCACAATCACTGGCTACCGACAGACCTTGGAAATGAAGTAGATGCAGCCCCTCAAGGAGCCTACAGATTTAACGTGCGGAATTAGACACCTAAAATACAGATCAGGGAACTGAAATATGGTAGCCAAACGAGTTATCCTTCACACAACCCACACACATAAAGCAATGAAAAGATTTTTTTTTTAATGGCCAAAATCATGCAGAAGATCAAATATGAATGTCTACCATGTATTTAAGTAGAGAATCTAAAATGAAATTCTAGAGGGGATAAGGAGGAAGCAATATTCAAACAGACATCACTGAGTTTTTTTTTCCAAACATCAATTTATTCTTTAAAATTCCAAACAGACAAAACAAATGGCTCCAAAAACAATCTATCGCAGTGAGCACATAAATGCTAAGGTGGGGAGATCACTGTGAAAGCAGCCAAAAGAGAAAAAAACCCCACCACCTTCAAGCCAATAGCAGGAGAATGAAGCTAGCTTCACCATGACAACAGGAAGAGGAAGAAAACCAACTGTAGACAATAATGCCTTCAAGGCAGCGTGGAACTGCCAAGCTAGTGCTGTCTGCCTACCTAAGCAGATTAGGCCACGATATTGTGGTGGTTATAAGCAAGATGCTAAGGAAGGAAGGAAGGAAGGATGGAAGGAAGGAAGGAAGGAGGGAGGGAGGGAGGGAGGGAGGGAGGAGGGATTGTGCCTGGGTGGTAGTCATAGGAGTTGTGAATGAAGCCAATATAACTAGATCTGGATCCAGACAGAAAAGCAAGAAACATTTAGGCAGCAGGGAAGCAGAGAAGGGCTGTTGCAGCCAGCTGTGGCCACTTGTTCAAATGAGAAGGCCCTAGCTGCCCCGCAGAGCCTTCTCCTCAGTGTTGTGAGTGTGAGCAGGATGTCACCCCTCCTTAACCCTCCAGCTTGGCGGCCCCCATCTAAGATAAGATCTGCCTGGCTAGGTGGCTGCCCCGTTGAGTGGCGCTGCAGATAGGGCACTCAGAAAGGGGGCCTAAGATGCAGATGGAGTTCCGAGGCAAGTTCAGGCAACAGAAAACAACGGCGTGTTATAACGACTGATCTCCGTTGTCAATTTCACAATTTCACACCTAAGAAGGAGCCTCTGCTGAAAAATTGCCTCAACAGATCAGCCTGTCCATGGGACAATTTCTTGACCCCCACCCCACCCCCACCCTGCTTTGGATGGAGGAGGACCCAGTCCACTGTAGGCGATACCATCCCTAGGCTGGTGGACCTAGCTTACATAAAAAGTATCCTGAGAGTAAGCCAGAAAGGAGTCTTCCTCTATGATTTCTGCTTCAGCTCCTGTTTGAATTTCTGTCCTGGCTTCTCTCAGTGATGTACTATAGCATCGAAGTATAAGCCGAATAAACCCTTCCCTCCTCCTAAGTAGCTTTTCATCCTTTAGTCACGGTGTGTATTATAGTAGCAGAAAGTAAACTGTAGCAAACGTGTCTCCTGTCTGCACCCAGTGGGTACAGCTTCCTCCTGGTGTTCAGACTTGTGCTCTGCACTCTCCGAAAGAACTTCTGCAAGCAGTATCATTGGGGCATCAAGGCTGAACAGGTCCCTCTAGAATACAACTCTGTGGTTTCGGAAGACATCAAGGACCTATAGAATTCCTGGCCTGCACAGGCGACTCTTATACAGAGCCCCCACTCCTCCCCACACTCTAACATGACCCAGCTGTTATTCCTCTTGGCCCCTCTGCAACCTTGGCTCATGAATACTTTTGCAGTCCTCACCACAGGAAATGCAACAAGATACAATTTGCAAGGAATTCCTTCGAGTTCTGGATATCCGGCCTCATTGCATCCAGCCATAGGGGACTAGAACGCTATAAAATATTCGAAGAACCTAAATTGCCAGGATTCCAATCTCAGAGAGCATTTTAATGTGCTGTAACCGCCTTCTCCGTCACAGCACCTTGATGACAATGATGGTTGTTTGTTGATATCAGTCAATACCTAGAGTGTGTGGTGCTAGCACATGTCCAGTAGGCTGCTAGATATTTGCTCATGTTTCTGAAGGAATAAGTACAATGATAAACGTGTTGCGTGGATTCCAAGCTCATTTTCCTTTGGATGTGCTGTGGACTCAGGTGTGGAAGCTAGGACCTGACGCGGGCTGACCAGACCTCTTCGCATGTGTGCACACAAGACAGCAAGGCCAACACCTCTGCGGGTCGGTCCTGCCTGCTGTGCTCCCTTCATACTCTCTTAGGCATCATCAGTGCTGTGATTATAAAGAGATAAAGAAGGATTAATATACGTTCTATGGGGTGTGGTAGGTGTGGGGAGAGGGGGTACCTCGGTGGACTCATGCCGAGGCACCCCTTCCCCCTGAGGGACCAGCCACATGACAGTGTAGTATAGAAAATAGTTTATTTAGGGCATGGGGAGAGGAGTTAAGAGGGGAGTAGAGGCAGAGAAAGGCAGAGAGAAGGAGACAGAAGAGAAGTAGAGGCCGGCCGAGACCATGTGGAGAGAAGGGGGAAGGGAAAGGGGAAGGGAAGAGCCCAAGAGGGCAAGAGAGGAGAAGCAAGCAGGAAACCGGAGTAAGAGGGGCAGGGGGGACAAGCAGCCTTTTTATATTGGGTGAGACCTACCTGGCTGTTGCCAGGTAACTGTGGGGTGGAGCTTAGACAGAATCCTAACAGGCAGTACCTTCCATCTTCAAGCATGCTTTACCTTCTTTCATTCATACACCACCCCCCCAAATGGAACCAAAGGCCATGTGTAAAAGGAATTATTGTTTCCATCTAGCTCATATAGAAGCACACAGTCCAGGGATTTTGTTTTCAAGCTGTAAGCCTAGCTTGGTCAGGTTCTGAGCCATTCTAATCTCCACCCCGGGCACTGGTCCCTTGCCACTCGCCCTTTCTCCTGGCTGTGTGCTCCTGGTCCATTTCTTCTCATGGCGGACTCTTCCTTCCATTGTCTCCTCTTTCCTTGGTCTTGGTTCTCCTGAGACCCTTCACTCCATCCTTAAGTCCCACATTTCTCTCCATACTGCCCAATCATAGGCCTTAGACGTTTATTAACCAATTAACTTTAAATTAGGGAGCAGGGTTTACATAGTATCACTTGGTGAATGTGGGAGGAGGCTATCTTGGGGTCCAGTATTTAGCATTTGAATACATAACAGCACCAGACCAATCCCCAACAACCGCGCACCCCCAGGAAGCAGCCTGAGTCACCCCGCCTACAGTTCAGTTGATATGCAGATCATGTTTTTCCTAGAAAATATAAACATCTTCTTAACAATGTTGGCTGTCTTCTGTAACTCACACCACAGTGTTAGACCCACGCTGACATCTACAGCTGTGGAAGTTTCCTGCGAAACCAATGGATAGCTAATTAATCTTTAAGGCTTTATGCAGCTGTAAAGTTGGGCTGTGAGTATCTGAGTATGTGAGTGAGTGTATGAGTATGTGAGTATGTGTGAGTATGTGTGTATATATGTGAGTATGTGAGTTTGTGAGTATGTGAATATGTGAGTGAGTATATATGTGAGTATGTGAGTATATATGTGAGTATGTGAATATGTGAGTTTGTGAGTATGTGAGTGAGTATTGTGAGTATTGAGTATGTGAGTATGTAAGCATATATATGAGTATGTGAGTATGTGAGCATATATGTGAGTATGTGAGCATATATGTAAGCGAGTATGTGAGTGAGTATGTGAGCATATATATATGTAAGTATGCGGCCATGACCAAGGCAATTCCCATAAAGGAAAGTATCTAACTGGGGACCCTGCCATAGTGTGAGGAGCTTTGTCCATTATCATCATGGTGGGAGCACAGTGGCAGGGAGCATGGTAGCAGGTGAGTATGGTTCTGGAAAAGTAGCTGAGAGCTTCATCCTGATCCAGAGAGAGAGAGAGAGAGAGAGAGAGAGAGAGAGAGAGAAGAGGAGAGGAGAGGAGAGGAGAGGAGAGGAGAGGAGAGGAGAGGAGAGGAGAGGAGAGGAGAGGAGAGGAGAGGAGAGGAGAGGAGAGGAGAGGAGAGGAGAGGAGAGGAGAGGAGAGGAGAGGAGAGAGAGACTGGGGGTGTCTGGTCTGCCATGGGGTTCCTCTGAAACCTCAAAGCCCACTCCCAGTGACACACTTCTCCTAACAAGGCCACACCCACTCACACAAGGCCACACCTCCCAATCCCACTCAAACCATTCCACTCCCTGATGACTAAGCATTCAAATACCTGAGGCCATGGGGCCATTGCTATTCAAACTACCACACCTATCTACTAACAGCAAAAAGAGAAATACTTCTACTCTCCTTATGGAGATTGACTAGCCATGGGGAAGTCAGTTATAACAGAAGGGCCTGGACATCCCAACCCAACGGCTTCAATGACAACAGAGAGGCCCCGGGCCTGGGAAGTGGTGTATGACTCTGGAAGGCTGGTGGCACTGGTACAATCAAGGATACAGCAAAGAATTGCTCTTGGGAGGAGGACTGTGATGGGTGCTAGTCAGCCCTCAGCCTTACAGAGCCCTGACTTACACAGAAGTTCAGCTTTGCTAGGCAGGAACAAACCTGTGTAGACATTCACTGCATGGTCAGCAGATGGATAGAGACCTTCCATTTCTTTCTTATCCACTAAAAAAAACCCCAAAACCCAAAACCAAAATTAAACTAGAGACAAGAACAGGTGACTCAGTGGCATTTCAGGAAGAATTCACATGATCTCTGAACGAGTTTTCAAGCGCTGTGTGAAAGCCTGCGAACTTTGGAAAGGTCATGGGACACTTGCCCCTCCCAGAAGGGAGAGGCTAAGTTACATTCCTCAGACCAGAGGGAGGTCCCTGCAGCTAAGGGAGGCCCAGAGTTATTCCGAGACCGCTGGCCACCTACCTCATCCCCTAACAACCAATTAGTTTAAAGGTAGCACTGTTCTGCCAATCACACTGGTCCTAATGGAGGCTGCCCTGAGGACTGGCAGCTAGCTGGGTTCTCTCACCATGCGCAGGATGACCGAGCATGCTGGACTAAATAAAATTCCTTTTGATTTTTGCATCGATTCCCATCTCTACATTGTTCACTCAGGGGTCTCCAGTAAGTTAAGACTCCCCATCTTACAAGTGCATCTGGAAGAGTGACAGCCATGAGGAGGATCATCTCTCTACGGAGCTCCTGATCTTTGGCCACATGGGGATGGCTCGGGAACTGAGCTTTATGGAAAGCAACACTGGACAGGTGGGGGATTTCAAGAATGAAGACAACTCCATGTCCTGGCAGCTGCATGGAGAGTGTGCTGTTAGAAGTGAGGAAGCCAGATTAGAGCTCTGAGCCACTGGGTTCAGTGACATCTTGCCAAGGCCACTGGGCTGGCAGTTCCCTCACTGTGCCATCACTACCTGAGGCAGATAGGGTGTTTCTGCTACTGGACTTCGATGGGTCAGCATGGCAAATTCCACCTCCTGTCCTACTGTCCGCCAGCCTCTCCACTGACCGTTGGCATTGTACCAGATGATCTACTGTCCACAGTGCTGATGGGCTCAGTGCCTCAGAGATTGCAGGGAAAACAGGAAAGGCCAAACAGCGGAAGCAGAAGTCTAATTTCCTACGGCGTCAACTCTAGATAAACAGCTCCTGGCAGGTCCATGAACCAGTGTTCATCTTTGCTTCCCAGCCTCAGGAGGAGACAGGAAATAATCTCAGGTTTTCAGAGCAGCAAAGTTATCATTAGGCTTCTTGCCAGCAGGGCCAAGGCTGAGCCGGAGAAAAAGAAAGTCAAAAGACAAAAAACCCCACCACTCTCTTAGATAAAAGTCACAATTCAAAGGGGAATAATCCATCCCTCTCCACCCACCTCAAACATATGTATCAGGTTTCCTCCACAAAAAGCAATCACCTTTATCCAATCTCCCTGTTAGTGGGAGGGAACCTTGGTTCTGGGATCCGCAGATGTTGGAGGAAATGCTTCAGGATTTATTTTTAAAGGGGAAGCTGCTTCACGTGAACTGGAGGAAAGTCTTTTGTATGGTTTCACTGGAAGATGGAGACAGAACCCGCAGTGAATTAAGGCTTTCCTAACAAGGGGCCAAATCCACACATGTAGACGTCCTGCTGGCCTGACAACTCGGAATGTCTTCCTGGCCACACCCTGACGACATCATGTCCAGTGCCAGCTGGGCAAAGTGAGCCTTGGGTTTCTGAAACGAGAGGTTCCGTATCCATCTGTCTTTGGCAGCCACAAAGCTTGGCATATGCCGAGGAAGAGTGGAATGAGGGCTAAATCGCACGCTGCCTCGTTGTTTGGTGTGTCACAGCTGAGTCACGTTCATCTCAACACTCAGAGCACATACATAGACTGGGGGGCAGTGGTAGAAGTAAGAAATCTGCATGCCATGGGCTTTTCAAGTTCTCCTTGTTGGATGTTCTTGCTTCCTCAGCTTTCTTGCCTATGAAGAAAAAAGATCTGAAGAGGAGCCTTTGCTCCAACCTTAGGGGTGTCTTGGTACATCTGATCCGTACTTAGACCAGAGTGTATCCTAGCCCAAGGATATGAGGAAGAGACTAAGCCTTCTGCAGATAGTGGGCACTGATTGAATTCTCTAGGCTAGTACAATTCCCAGCCTTCACCATCCCTGCCTCATTGACCATGGTGGGGGACCCTTAAAACCATTTTCTGACTCTTCCAGAAGAAATAAGCTGAAAAGCATCAGAACACAGCCTCAGGTGCAGGTGAGTTATTTCTCTCACACCCAGAGCAGTGGTTCCCAATCTTCCTAGAGCTGTTACCCTTTAACACATTTCCACGTGTTGTGGTGATCATACAATTATGATGATCATATTTTGTTGCTACTTCATAGCTGTAATTTTGCTACTAGCATGTATTGTAATGTAAATATCTGATATGCAACCCCTGCTGGGGTCATGACCCACAGGTTTCTTATTTTGGTTTTTTTTTTTTTTTGATTTGGTTTTTTTCAAGACAGGGTTTCTCTGTATAGCCCTGGCTGTCCTGGAACTCACTCTGTAGACCAGGCTGGCCTTGAACTCAGAAATCTGCCTGCGTCTGCCTCTCAGAGTGCTGGGATTACAGGTGTGCGCCACCACCGCCTGGCTCACAGGTTTTTTTCCTAAGGTTAAACAAACAAATGAAGAAACAAACAAAAAAAAATGTCTGTTATATCAAAATGGTTACCCTAATGAGTTCTGTCATGTAGTTACCATGAAGAACAGAGAAGAAGAAGAAGAAGAAGAAGAAGAAGAAGAAGAAGAAGAAGAAGAAGAAGAAGAAGAAGAAGAAGAAAAAGAAGAAGAAGAAGAAGAAGAAGAAGAAGAAGAAGAAGAAAAAGAAGAAGAAGAAGAAGAAGAAGAAGAAGAAGAACAACAACAACAACAACAACAACAGGAACAGGAGGAGGAGGAGGAAGAGGAAGAGGAAGAGGAAGAAGAAGAAGAAGAAGAAGAAGAAGAAGAAGAAGAAGAAGAAGAAGAAGAAAAAGAAGAAGAGACCCAGTTGTGATGAACTACAAGTCATAGTGGTGAGATGACCCTGTAGAGTCAATACGCCAAGCATGTCAACAAATATTTATCAAGCAATCCCTATAATGGTATAAATATAAAAGGCATAGCTTCTGCCCTAGGGAGCTTATAGTATTTGTTGGAGGGAAGGTGTCTTAGTTAGGGTTTCACTGCTGTGAACAGACACTATGACCAATGCAAGTTTTATAAAAGACAACATTTGATTGGGGTGGGCTTACAGGTTCAGAGGTTCAGTCCATTGTCATCAAGGCAGAAACATGGCAGCTTCCAGGTGGGTATGGTGCAGGAGGAGCTGAGAATTCTACATCTTCATCTGAAGGCTGCTAGTGGAAGACTGTCTTCCAGGCAACTAGGGTGAGAGTCTTAAGCCCACACCCACAGTAACACACCTACTCTAGGGTGTGTTACTCCTAATAGGGTCACTCCCTGGGCCAATCATATGTGAACCATCACATTCCACTCCCTGGCCCCCATAGGTTTGTTCAAACATGAGTCTATGGGGGCCATACTTAAACATAGCATAATGCAAAATACATTTAGTCCAACTTCAAAAGTCCCTGTAGTCTATAGCACTCTCAACAGTGTTAACATTCCAAACTTTAAGGTCTCCTTTGAGATTCATCCAATCACTTAACTGTAATCCCTCAAGCAAGACAGGAAACCAGCTGGGCAAAGTCTAAACTCTGCATCTCCATGTCTGATGGCAAAGCAGTCTTCAGATATCCAACTCCTTTTTCATCTTTGTTGACTGCAACAAGGTTCTTTCTCCTGGGCTTGTTCCATTCCCTGTTAGCAGCTTTCCTTGGCAGGCATCCTGTGGCTCTGGCATTTTTAACATTTTGGGGGTCCCGAAGTCAATTTTAGCTTCACAGCTTCTTGTTCCAATGTCTGAGATTCACACACGATCTTCTGTGCATCTCCAAAGAGCTGATGTCACTTCTGCTCTGCCCTCTGTAGCACTCTAAGTTCAGGTCGATCCACTCTGCTGCCACTGCTGTTCTTGGTGGTCATCCCATGGTACTGGCATCTCCAGTGTGCTAGGGTCTTCCACTACAACTACTTCACCAAAGCCTCTCATAGGCTCTCTTCATGCTACTAAGCCTCAACTCCTATGCATGACCTCTTCAGTCCTGAGCTGTCAATTACAACTGAGGGTGCACTTTCACCAATGGCCTTCCAAAACTCTCACAATGCCAAACCTCAGCTGTTCTTCATGATGCCTTCATGCCTTCAAAACAAGTGCAACCTAGATGATTCTTACACATTACCAAGTACAGCTGCAGCATGAGGTACAACCTTGGCTATCTCTGGAACACAGCTTCTTTGTGCTTTCAGAAAACACTTCCCAGAAGATTTCACCTCAGTGATGCAGGTCTTTTATTAATCACCACTAATTTCTTAGCTCCAGCTAACCAGCATCAATTGTCCCAGTAGTCTCCTTCTCCTCTTGAATATAAAGCCAGAAACATGGCCGAAGCTGCTAAATTCTGCTGCTTGCAGGAGCTGGAACAGTGGCCCCCTTGTTCTATTACATTATCACTAGCTTCCTTTTTCCCAGCTCCTTCACTGCCTAAGTTGGTTGTCCTGAATCTTGCTCCTTAGACTTTGCACTCAAGAGATCTGCATGCCTGTCTCCTAAGCACTGGGATTAAAGGTGTGGTCCACCAAGCCTGGATTTAAGTTTTTCTTCACCTAGAATTTGCTCTGTTCTTGGCTGGCCTTGAACTTAGAGATCTGCTTATCTTTGCCTCCTGGGATTAAAGGCTTGTACTACCAAGCCTGGACCTAAATTTAGCTGGGTGGAATCTTGCCCCAAGGTCACCACTCCCTTAATTCAATTTAATATCCTTGAATTCAGCTCCATTTCATTTCCTGGAGTCCCTTTAATACTCAAACTATATATTTTGTACTTTTCCTTTCTCATCTTGCTATGTTTGTTCAAAATTCTCTTCATCAGACTTAACCAGAGAACAAAGTCTTTGTTGGGCTTTTTTGAGACGTCCTTTGCAGATGCAATTAATATAAATCTCTTTACCTTAGCCCTAGGCAGTCTCTTCAAACAATGGCAAAAAGCAGTCATGTTCTTCACCTAAACATCACAAAAACAGTCTCTCAGCCATATATTAAAGTTCTTCTCCACTGAAACCTCTTGGGCCATCAGGCCTACACAGTTCAAATGACCCTCAGCACCACTGTCTTCCTTATTCCCACCTTGCTGGCCTATTAAGCCCCACTTAAAACATTTGATGGCTTTCCAAAACCAAAGTCCCCAAATCCACATTCTTCTGAACAAAAGCATGGTTATGCCTATCACAGCAATACCTCACTCCTGGTACCAAATTCTGTCTTAGTTAGGGTTTCACTGCTGTGAACAGACACCATGACCAATGCAAGTTTTATAAAAAGGCAACATTTAATTGGGGTTGGCTTACAGGTTCAGAGGTTCAGTTCATTGTCATCAAGGCAGAAACATGGCAGTATCCAGGCAGATATGGTTCAGGAGGAGCTGAGAATTCTACATCTTCATCTAAAGGCTGCTAGTAGAAGACTGACTTCCAGGCAACTTAAGCCCACACCCACAGTAACACATCTACTCCAACAAGGCTTTCTAATAGGGTCACTCCCTGGGCCAATCATATACGAACCATCACAGAGGGTATAGAGGAATGTGAAAAATAATGGTTTAACAATTACAAGACAGTAAAATTTAAGGCAAATAAATGCAGAGATTTGAGGAGTTTTCAGAGTGAAATCTGAGACAGGAAAGCTCATGGGACCATTTAGTTTATTATATGTAAGTCTCAAGATTAGCTATCCCTCTGGAGGGCTGGTGTAATTAGCACTGTGCTGGGCAATTACTGAAATTATTATTTCTCAAGATACAGAATTAAAAACCCTCAAAAGGATGTTGAAAAAAAGAGGCAGCAGTGTATTTGTGTGTGTGTGTGTGTGTGTGTGTGTGTCTGTGTGTGTGTCTGTGTCTGTGTCTGTGTGTATATGTGTGTATGTGGGTGTCTGTGTGTGTGTCTGTGTGTGTGTCTGCGTGTGTATGTCTGTGTGTGTATGTCTGTGTGTATGTCTGTCTCTCTCTTTCTCTCTCTCCGTGTGTGTGTGTGTGTGTGTGTGTGTGTGTGTGTGTGTGTATGGGGGTGGAGAGGAAGAAAAGAGAGAAAGAAGAGAGAATTGAGAAGGGACAGATAAGGCAAGGGGGCAGAGACAATGGAATGGAGAAAATAAGACTGCCAGTCTAGGACCACACCCTATTCCCCTAAAAACAATCCACTAAGAAAGTCACCAGCATCCACAAATGCTGTTAAGACAATTAAATATATGAAAGCATTTAATGTGCTTTTCAGGACGACGTATATGAAAACAGACTGCACCTCAGGAAGAGGCACCCCACCTCCACCCCACAGGTTGTCTAATGTTTGGAAAACATCTCATGGTTGGATGTTTGGAAAAGGGGCTCAGAGAGGAGAGTAGATAGAGATAGAACGGATTAATTATGTCATTAAGTAGTATATAATTATCAGGCACATTTAATATCACTGTAGTTATGGCAGTTTTCAAGATAAGTTTACATCATTATCTTACATTATTCCCACAAGGTGTTTAGTGTGCTTTTCTGAAGTGCTCTGGTCCTAAGAGGTCTGTGCTGTCGGTTTGGCTTTCATCATGTCCGGATGCAGGAGGAGAGATGGGGGATAGCGAAGCTCTTGGGACATCAGCTTATGTTGAAACATGTTCTTTCTCAGCTCTGCCTCTGCCATGGAGGTAAAAATGGCTTGGAGTGCCCAGGTGGGGAAGATCAAAGGGCAGAGTTATTGCCTTGCAAGTCGCTCTTGTAAAGATAAATACAATTTTAGAAGACTGAAAGTTAAAGAGTGAAGACACTATCATCCATCTTTCACAGGACTAGGAAACAAGCCATAGCTGCAAATCCCAGTCTATGGAAAATGGGTGTCAAGTCTGGTGAAACTGGGAGCTGACTAGGGAGACCCTGGGGTTCTCCAGGAGGGGCTGAGCTACTGCTGCCTGAAGTGTGGGAGTGTAGGAATGTGAGCGATGTAGAAGCCGTGTTGGGAGCGCCAAGCAAGGTCAACAGAGCACTGTGGATACCACCATCAGAGACACAGCAGAGAGGAAGCCGTGCGCCAAAGGAGTATAATTGGAGGCAGAAAATCACCACCTGTTAGTAAGCAAGGTTCTCAGTCAAAGAGGATCCCCTTGTGACCCCACCAGGGAATATTGATAATATCGAACATAGCTTTGGCTGTCATCTCTAGGAATGGGATGCCACAACCAATATCAACTGCAGAGTGGCCAAAATGGCCTAAAGATCTATGATATGCAGACATCTCCCATGACAAGGAACTGAAACTGAAATTGTTAATGGAGTGTGGGTGAGAAACTCTGAGCATGGATGAATTACTTATCCTTTTATGAACCCCAGCCTCACCAGGTGAAGAACAGGACTAATCCGTTACTGTGATAGTTAAGCCAAGAGTGCATTTAGCATGCAGTGGTGGTTGGCATGGTGCTTAACATATTGTAAGTACCCAGCACATGTTAACTCTCTCCCTGTCTCTCTTTCTTGCTGTCTTGCTCTCCAGTGACTGATAGCTCATGCTTGACACTAATTGGACCCCATAATGCATCTTTAGTGAGAAGTCTTAGTTCTCCAAAACTTTCTGAGACTGGCTTGAGAAAACTGCTAGAAAATCATCTTGAGGTCAAAGAAAGTCTGATTCAACAAAATGGTCCAACACACTACTGTGATTATTAGACTAAGAATATAATCTACTCTTCAAACTTCACCTAGCCAAATCTGAATCAAATCCAGGTTACTTAAACCCTTTCATAATCATTATTATTAGGCATGCTTTCTGGATCATTGAAGATTTATTTAAATGTATAAAAACCAACATTTTAATTCTAAACACTAAGCAGCTCTAAAAGTGAATTATATACTTCTGTGCATTTTGTGATGGCATACATCCAATAGCTTAAGTATTTCTTCATAACTCAAGGTCATTACAACTAACACCAATTATCATAAACACATCAAAACAATTGATGGCTTTAGGACATAAAGTTTGGTGTATTTTAATCTATACATCATATCTCTTGTCTTTTGTTTACATTTATTAAGGAGGGAATTTCCCTGCTTAGTTTCTTATTATAACATTTCTAACTGGTTCTCCCATCAAACGTTAGTCTTAGTCTGGTAATATAGATTAAAAGTTTTAGGAGTCTGATGCTTATACAATTGATCATTGTTGGGATGTTCCTTAAGAAAGAAGATAAAGCTAGAACACTTAATTGGGATAGTTCTCAAAGATTTCCCTCTCTGGTTAAGTGAGGAATGATTTAATAATATACAGAAGGGAGTATAAAATCTACAAATATACCCCAATAAATGTAACCAACTTCTACTGAACTGGGCCTCAAAAATTTTGACAGCCTTTTCTACAACATGTGACATAAAGTGACATGTTCTGGAGGGCAAGACAAAGTGGTGATCCCAGCCAAGTGTGATTAAAAGCTGTTACTTTTGTAATTTGCAAAACCTTTGACCCGATGAATACATTGCAGGAGCCACTTCCTGTCAATTGGCCTTCATGTTATCTACATACACAAAATGAGAATCCTTAACTATGTTGACACCTCCTATCTATCTATCTATCTATCTATCTATCTATCTATCTATCTATGTATCATCTATCTATCATCTATTTATCTATGTATGTATCATCTATCTACCTATCTAACTATCCATCCATCCTAGTTTTCTCTCTTCTTTATTTGTAATTTCTTGTGTTTTAGGAATGTAGCTTTCATTATTCACAATGTTCTTACTTACCTTTTCAATCTTAGTAGACACACACAAAAAAATCACTTTCAGAATTGCTAAACCAAATCCTCCAAATCTATCTTAACTACATTTGTAGGGTATTAGAGTATTTATATTTAGATCATTTTTGCCAAGGCCTTTAGCATGCATATGCATATAGTCACAATATTATTTTCCAGTGCTTATTAGTTAGTCCTTGCCATTTTGATTTATTTTGAATTCCCCCCACTCAGCATTTAAGTTTAAATTATTACTTGGAAGAAGGAGTGTCCTCATTAGCACTAATCATCTACTTGAGGCTAGAATCGCTGGAAGAAAAAAAAGTCTCAATTGAGTGATCGTCTTTTCAGGTTTCTCCGTGGGCATATCTGTGAGAGAGCGTCTTAGTTACTAACTGATGTAGAGGGGACCGGCCCGCTGCAGGCCTTACCACTCCCTGGACAGGCAGTCCTGTGCTAACTATATAGGAAATCTGGTTAAGCAAGAGCCTGAGTGACTCAGCTGGCAAGCAGCACCCTCCATAGTTGGACTTCTCTGGTTGTGAGCGAGAGTCCCAGAGTGATAATGCTTCATGGAATGTCAAGCGGTCCTCCCTTCGGGTTCCAGCCTTGAGTTCTGGCACTGACTTCCCTCAGTGATGGACTGGGACCTGTGAGTATAAATGAACTGAATGAAATGAACTCTTTCTTCCTCTAAGTTGCTTCTGGTCAGAGTCTTGTCACAGCAAGAGAAAGGAAAGGAGATGGGAGACAGTTCTGTGGTACATTGGTGTAGTTGGACAAACAGATGAGTATCGTACAGTGTAGTCAGAGCATGCTGCTAGCACCCTAGTACTCCGTTCTCACTTCCCATTCTTCCCATTCTGTTTTCTTACATATCCTGCAAGTAACCAGGAAGGCTTTTCCTTGTATATCATACATACCGATGAGCCTATGTCTGTACGGGCCTTATCGGCCTCTGCTTTCTTACCTAAAGTGTAGCATACTATAGCTATTCTTTGCATTTTGCTTTTTGTTTTTTTACAATTAACACTATATACTGGAAAATCAGTACCTGTCACTCTGCTTTTAATTTTAGCTACATAGTACTGCACACACAGATGAGCCAAAGCTAACTTAGGCATCTTGTATTTGTAGGCATGTGGCTTGCTTGCCATATTCTGTGATTATAAGCAGTGCTGCCACAAACAATCTTGCAAAATGTGCTTTCCTACCATTGGGGGTGTCTTCTTGGAAGGACTTTAAAATGGGCTTGCTTTGCTGAATAGGATGTTCCTCTGCAACTTTGCCAGGGACAGAGTTCTCTGTAGCAAGATTGCTCCAGTTTAAATTCCTACAGATGATACACATGAGTATCATTCATACTCAATGTCACAAAAACAATGCCATTGAAAGTAACAATTGCTTGCTGGTCCAGTAGGCAAGAAACAATATCTCAGTATTGCATTCCTATAACTAGGAATATAACTAACTTTCCTACATCAAGGCTCATTTTTACACCAATCCTTGTGGTCATCTACTCATCAATGCAGTATCAGCAATAAAGTGCCTCAGATACTTCAGACCTTGCTCCAGCATGAGCCCTGAATCAGCCGAGTTGCAGACATGGAAGCCTCAGACCTGAATGCCTTTTGGGCCTATCTGTGTACCTACCACACCGCGCAGACAGACTTACACTCATTTTGGAGACTGTCTGAGGCCTCCATCCCGCAGTTCTGCATTATTGGTATTCTGAGCAGTCTCTGTGATCTAATTATTCAAGGCCTTGGTTATTTTTTTTTTTTTTTTTGGTTTCCTGTGTCAATAAGAACCATTTTTATAAAATGCTTAATAGTAAGGTCTCTGTGTTATGTGGAAATCACCAAGCTAACCATTAATGTAAGCTCTGAGTGCCTTTACATTTGGAGTTTGGACTTCAGTCCTTATCTCTCACATTGGGAGAAGTTGTTCAATTCAACATTCAACAAAGGTCAAAGCCAAATGACCTCATATACCAGACTGTGGTTAATTCCTCTATTTCTCTGTTTGCAAAAGGGAGGTGGACTAACCTTGAGTTTTGTTTGAATGAGTCACATTTTAAAACTCTTTATCAGGAGGAAAATCAATCTTGTGACTTGTAAGTACTGTCCAGGGACCCTCATATTAGGCATCATCTATGGGGATGTGGTCAGGCCAGAAGGTGAGCTAGACTAGGTCCACCCAGGCTCCTACTCCTCCTATCAGTGTCTCGTCTCAGTAATAGATCAGGAAGAACTGGGTGGATCTGAGCAATGACAACAGGATAATCTCTCTCTCTCTCTCTCTCTCTCTCTCTCTCTCTCTCTCTCTCTCTCTCTCTCTCTCTCTGTGTGTGTGTGTGTGTGTGTGTGTGTGTGTGTGTGTGTGTACACCTGTACTTGTATCTGTATCTGTACCTATCTTTATGGCACCAGCTGTCTTTCACCTAAACCCATGCTGTTTCAGCTATGGACCATGAACCATAAACTCACATTCACTTTTCCTGGAAATGTAGGTTTGAAAGAGGCACCATGTGTGCAAGCACTGACCACATCAAAAGACCTCCCAGGTGTGTGGTGGTGTCTCTGACTTCAAGGGAAACAAAAATCTTTCAAGCCTGGTCTATGCCAGGTGATATTATGGGGAACTTTTCCTTTTGTAGAGAGGATAAGTTGAAAATCAATTATGAATATTTTGTGGAAAAAACGACTTCTGTCAGTGCCCCTGGCATGCCCAAGTTGCTCAACACTGAGTGAAATAAGGAACCCTCTTTGGAAAGAGTCCCAGCTGGAGTGTCCCAGTTCCTATTTGCAAACTTTAAAAATCTCCTATCAGGGACAATGGCTTAGCCACTAATAAGAAAGGCTCAAACTCCTTCTCGAATTCTAGAATTTTCTCACTGAACTCGGGTAGCCACAGGTATGATGGCTCAGTGCCCCGTGAGTCATTCTGACACTCTTCTGGATTAGATGTTGAAAACAATAACTTCAATTGTCTTAAAATTAAAAAACAAACAAACAATTCAAAGATACATTAAGAAGAGACCAGAGTCAGCATATGTAGGTACCCTCATGAACACACACACACACACACACACACATCTATATCTCTATCTAACCTATCTCTATCTCTATCTAATCTATATATCTATATCTGTATCTGTATCACTATCTCTATATCTACATCCATATCTATATCTGAGAGAGAGGCATGGATAGGAATACAAGCCCAATGCATGGTTCTTTCCGCTCTTGGCTCTAGAGTAGCCCCTACTTCAGGACTCTTTGTGCCCTCAGTCACAACATTCCTTCAGGCCTTGTGGCTTGGCTCGAGCAGCTGGGAATAAAAGATCTCTTGAGTACGGGAGGCAGGGCTGCTGTTCTAGCAGTTGCCACCCAAGGGGAGGAAACACCACGTGGGTCATGTTTTGTGTTGCTGCTTCTTGCATTTAAGGGGAAGATTAGAGAAATGCTCTTCCTGGGGAATTCTTTGGGTTTGATTTATGGGGGGCGGGGAGAGCTGAGGACCCTTTTTTTGATGATGCTCCAGGGCATGTTAGGAGCCTTCCTTTGACTTTGAACTGCTAGGACCCCATGGACTTTTGCACAAGGATATGCCTCGATTTTAAAGCTAAAGGCTTGAACAAACAATTCCAAGTCGTACCAAGCTGCAGCGTTCCAGCTTTCAAGACACCGCCATGTACATTGTCAACAGCAGTGACTTGGGGCCTGAGCTATTAATGGAAACCAGAAAAAGAATACTTTGGGAAAGGTCACCAGGGACTAACTGGAGCTTCAGGAAGTGAGTGTTATATTTACAGTCCTGGGACAGTACAGATCTCAGCCTTCCACACAAAGAGTGCTTTCTTTCTGCCTTTGACATGTCACGAAGGCCAAGTGGGTAAATTCTGAACATCTCACAGATGGATTTGTTACTGAGCTGCAAATCCAGACGTACACAAGATGATTTCATTACTCTTCTCAGTCTACCAGAAGAGCCCATGGCCCTGAACATCCTTTGCCCCGCCCTCATACAACAAGAGTTTAATGGAATGAACGGATGGGGATTCGTTTTATTTCTCTCCCTCTCATTTTATTCTTGAGTTGGGTGCATTCACAGTGTGTGTGTGTGTGTGTGTGTGTGTGTGTGTGTGCCCATCCAGGAAGTGACTGAGCATCTGAGACTGTTACAAAGCTATGGACGCGTGGATGTTGGGTCAGAGTCTGGATTGAGGCAGTGATAGTTAAGAAGAGATTGGTATGTTCTGAGTTTCCTATGAAAACACCCCCCCCCGTTAGTATTTACTATTTGTCCATTAAAAAATTCCCTGGGTGAAAGGAAACTCAAAGTTTTAGTGTAACAGCCTCATTTTGCAAATATCAAAAATAACACTAGAAAAAGAGGTAGGGCTTGCTCAAGGTTATAGAGGGGTTGCTGTCAGATCCAGGCCTAAAGACAAAGTCATCCAGTGTTGGATCTCATCAAACACACACACACACACACACACACACACACACACACACACACAGAGCCATGTGGCGGTGGTGCATACCTTTAATTACAGTGCTTGGGAGGCTAAGGCAGGCGGATCTCTGTGAACATGGTCTACAGAGGGAGTTCCAGGGCGGCTCAGGCTGTTACACAGAGAAATCCTGCCTTGAAAAGCATAGCAAGCAAACAAACAAAACCTATGAAACTGTGAAATGGGAGGCTGAGGGTATCCTCTGCACACTTGAGATGTCTTTCACCACATGAAAATGCTTACTTGGGCCCACAGCGCCTACTAGCTAACAGTGCCTTTTGTGGACCTCACGGAATTTGACAGGAATTTGAGCAAGGTGATTTTTCTCTGTGTAGTGTCAGCTGTGATCACCTAGTGGGCATATCCAGTGGCATCTGGATTGTTGGGAGGATCCCTGTTCTATGCCCTGACAGGGTAATAAGAGCCCGTGTTCAGGTTCTCCCTATGTTCACCTGCCCATGTAATATCAGAATATATCTCATTGTCTTCCTTTGTACCAGATTTCTTATTGGTGTAGTTCAGAGCCCTAGAAACTGGTGAAAACTGCCCTTCCTTTTAAGGAAGTCCCTGGTTATCCCACAATTGCATCTGACAGGTCTCTTCCACTGACTAATACCGAAGACTTTCCAGATCTACAAGGAAGAGAACTAAATCCCATCTCTTAGTGACAGAGTTATTAAAGAATTTGTGGCTAGCATTCCTCCACCACAGTGTATCCTCTGGCCACTAATATTTATACCCCACCACTATCCCACAATCCCCACATGCTTTATCTTATTACAGCAGTGGGTCTCAACCTTCCCAGTGCAGGGCCTCATGCTGTGATGACCCCCGCCCCAAACCATAGAAGTATTTTCATTGCTACTCCATAACTGTAATTTTGCTACTGTTATGAATTGTAATGGAAATACCCCTAAAGGGTTCGGACTCAAGAATTGCTGTCTTGCACTAACAGATGGAGCCTGGAGGCCCAGGGTCTTGCTTTTTATATCAAGTGTTAGTACAGAGGAGAGCGATCTGGTAGCATTGTGGTTTGGATGTGGAACATTCCCCTCCAGCTCTGGTGTTTGAACACGTGGTGGTCGCCAATTGGTGATGGTATCCATACGGGGTTTATAAAGACATAAGCTGTGGAACCTAGGGTCCAGCTCAAAGCCTCAACTGGCAGACTTTGACTGCTAGGGGTAGAATTTTAAGGGCCATAGGTCACCCCAAGTCTGTGTCTAGTTCTTTGCTTCCTGGAAAGCTGTCACTGCAACTCTCTACTGCCACTGGCCAAGTCACTTAAGCCTGGACACCCCCATAATAGACTGCCACTTTCTCTGAAGGTATAAGTCAGTAAACATCTCCCTTGTGTCACAGTAACAAGAAAATTCACTAATTAAGGTGGGAATCTTCAATATAGTCCTATCAGTCAGAGAATTTACAAACTAAGGAGCTGTCAACCAAGTTATCAGTCCTGTATCTCTGACATATAAGGACCATACTGAGATAAACAGATGTGGTACACAGACCCTCAAATTCAGAACTAGGAGAGGGCACAGTGGAAGTCCAAGAGTCATTTGTTCATAGCAGTTCTGGAACACAGTTGCTCACACATTGCCTGGATCCCTAAGTGGTTTTAAATGTGTGGCCGAGGTTGGCGCCACCGCCTCCCCTCTGTGCATTAGCACATGCTAAGTCGCATGCTCTGTTTGTTGGTTTGTGCCAACGTCTGAACGCACATGACAGCACAGGAGCAGGGGATCTGAAATAAGGCTGTCTCGGGGAAGAATTCCAATTCTGCAACTTCTGCTCATCTGCCAGTGTGGGGTCCTGGACAAATTCGTTTTCTAAGTCTTATTCTGTGCATGAATAGAAATGGAGGTGAATGTGTCACTTTTTAAGGTCAGGTTTCCCTATCCTTTTCCTGGTTTATTCCCAGAGTACTTAGTACTTCCCCTCTCATAAGGCTCATCATATCTTCATAATTAATCCTTTTCTTCTTCACATAACTAGTAGACACATGGAGCCCAATCATTCCTGTCTTTTGTGGACCCATTTTTCCCAGTGATTAGCAAAGTGCCTGATAACCGTATGCTGATGAAATCGGAGGACATGTGTACCCCTGGCTCCCTTCTTGCATCTGTGCATCTGTCGCTTGTATCAGTCATAGATTAGGACCCTTGGCTACAGCATCACTGGCCCTAGGAAACCAAACCGGATCTAGCTCATGAGAAAACCCTATTTCCCATTCTGCTATAAGCACTGCTATTAAAAGATCCTCAGCCTCAAGGAAAAAAGATGCATACCAGCCAGGTCTCAGAAACCTACTAGTTTAACCTTCCTAATAAAAGTGACGTGTTTTATAATTTGAGTGGGAATTTAGGCCTTAATACCTTGGAAGAGAAGAAAGTTGAAGAAGGAGGGGGGGAAAGGCAATTATTCCGTGCTTCAGTGGGCCAAGTACAATTCAGATCCAATATTCTAGGCCCAGTCTCCTTGCTGCCACATTGGGCTCTCTAATTTTGCTGTCAGCTCTCAGATCAAGACAAGAGCCAACAAGAGGCTAGGAATCAGACTCCATTCTTCTCGATACTGGCCTCATAACTACGGTCTTCATTGCTAGTTGAGGGTCCAAAGAGAGAGGCAACAGACGCTCTCTGTGGGCAAGTCTACACTGGCAGGGAGCTACAGTGATTCTGAACTGGATGTTTTTCTGAACTGGATTATTTATTTATTTTTGGTTTTTCGAGACAGGGTTTCTCTGTGTAGCCCTGGCTGTCCTGGAACTCATCTGTAGACCAGGCTGGCCTCGAACTCAGAAATCCTCCTGCCTCTGCCTCCCAAGTGCTGGGATTACAGGCGTGCGCCACCACCGCCCGGCTCTGAACTGGATTTTTAATTGTTTAGTTCCATACTTCATGGTGTCTGGCACCCCTTCCTCGTCTCACGAGGCTTTCCTCCTTTGGTGCTGATGTATATCACCTCTGCATCCATACAGTGGAGACCCGCAGCAAAGGCCTGAGGTCTGAAGGAGGAGAGATGGAAAGAGAGAGGGTGAGATGGGACATACTCTGGACAGGGGGTGGTGGTGCCAGTGGGAATGGGAAAAGCGAGGTGGTGTGTGGGAAGCTGGGAGTACAGGGAACGTAGCTTGGGAAGGAATCGTCTGCCTGGAAGGGATGAGGAAACAGAACATTCGATAGACTTGCCCAAAGGAGGGACAGAAGATACGTGGGCACACAGGTCACAGAGTTCTGACAGAAACGGAGGATCCTGTCATGGAGAGTCAGTCCTGGAACTCCTCAGGGGTTCCAAGCCGTGAGCTCAGGAGCAGGATCCAGGTGATGGATGTTACCGAGTTGAGAAGACGAGTTCTGGTAGAAATGTGAAGGGCTGAGATATTAGGGAGGGATCAAGACCAGGCCCTGGAATAAGACCAGACAGAAGCACCCAGATCCCCAAAGCCACCTCCAGTGAGGACAAAGGGTAGAGCCTCGGAAGTAAAAGCCTATTGACTAAGGAGCATGGACTGGACTCCTTCACAAACTGGTCCTGCCAAGCTGAAATGGGCCACTGAAATGGGTCATGTGGTGAAGGAAAACGCCGACCTTTTGTTCTCCCGGGAGAGACCAGAGCACAAAAAGGAAGTTGTTCTATGGGAATCTACAGCTACTTTAAGGGCTCAGAGAAGCCGGAAGTGTGCTGACAGATGTCTTTTCTCTCATGCTTCTTTCTGGAACTCGGAGACATGTTCTCTTCATTATAAGCATGCTTAGTTGTTGCTAAAGAGCAATACAACACTTTCAAACTCTTACTCCTGCAGGAGGGAGAAACAGAAATTCCTCTTTGGAGCAGTCTAGACCAAAGGTTCTCAACCTGTGGGTCGCAAGCCCTTCAGTGGTCAACCCAGTGCTTTCACAGGGATTGCTATAGACCATCAGAAAACACAGAGATTTGCAGCACAATTCATAACACTAGCAAAATTACAGTAATAAAGTAGCAACAAAAATAATTTTATGCTTGGGGTCACCAAAACATGAGGAACTGTATTAAAGAGTCGTATTAGGAAGCTTGAGAACCACTGGTCTAGACGATAAAACCACAGGAAAGGGTATGGTGGTGTGGCGTTGCTGTGCTGCCTGAAGAGGAGGGCGCACCCCAGGCCGTGTCCTCCAGTGCATTTGGATCTCTATACAGAGCCAAGGTTTCATGTTCATCCTATGATTCTCAGAGCATCTCCAGTCTTAAGATGGACCAAAGTTCAGTTTCCAGTATCCACATCAGGCTGCTTATCTCTGTCTCTTAATTCCAGCTCCAGGGGACCCGAGAGTTCCTCTTCTCCAATGTCACAGGTCCAGGACATGACTTAATTGGTTCTTTCTCTTACGTACTCCTGCTCTTAAGAAGTCTTACAGAAACTCAGGAGCACAGCCTTACTAAACATGTACTCTCTCTGCATCTACGGGTGCATTCAGGAGGCTCTTCTGCTACCCAGTGTCAGAGATAGTCTATGTTCATATTTTGTCTGTGCCGCTTAGATGTTGGTCTTTCATATACCAGAATATGAGAAGGGAAACACAGCTAACTTTTCCTCCAAAATTGCTATTAAACCATATCACTTCTGCTCAGTTTTCTTAGGTGAGGCAAATCATGTGGTTGTGCCCAACTTTAAAAGACCAGTGAAGGGATTGCCATGCTCACAGAAGGACATGCTTGTGTTATGTTAATGTCCTCTTATTCCGTAGAATGAGTCTTCTTTCCAGAGGTATTGCGCTACCTACCATTGTAGTGCAAAAAACAGAATTGAAAGCTTGTCTGTATGCTCAATTTCACATCATCTCTGAAAATAATGTCCAAATATGAAGTGAAAAGATTCATGCATGGGACTCTTTTTCACTCTTACCAATCTATTTTATTACAACAGCTGGTTCAATTACCCTTGGGTAATTCTTTCCAGACCACTTTAATTGAGTGGGTTACCACAGCCTCTTCATAGACAGTATTATTTACACCCATTGATTTTTTCTATGTACTTTTTAATTTATGAATTTTTAATAAGTTATATGTTAAGTTTTGTTCTAAGTATAGCACGAAAGATAGAAGGGTGTAAATATAAGTCCCTGAATAGCACTTGCCGTCCTTGGCATATTATATAACGAGTGCTCAGTAAATCACTGCAGCCAATGCTAAGTGAGGGAAAATAATTTCGAAGGCCATTTAGTAAAACAACAAACAGAACTATGTATGTCAACAGACCTTAAAGTCAGGAGACAATTTCAGCTTTGTTGTGATCATGTAGAGCTGAAATGAGGAAATTATATTATGATGCATTAACTACATCTCCACAAAATTTAGGAATGTCTTCAAAGAGTAAAGGGGGACTGGGTAGGGTGGGCATGTAGGTAACTCCAACATTCAGAGGTAGAAGTAGGGGGATTCCTGCAAGTTCCAGGCCACCAGGACTATACAGCAAGAACAGATGTCAAGATAAAGAAGAAAAGAGAGAGAAAGAAGTGAGGAGTATCTCGGAGAACCTTAGCAGCACTCCCAGGTTTGGAGGGTGACAGAGAGCTATGGGATGGAAGGGGCTGGTTACCATGGTACCTGTTTCCTGTTGCAGATCAGCCTTACTGTTCAGAACTTTCACTCATGGGATAGCAACTTCCTCTGAATTGAAATGTTCTAGCCCAGAGAGAGACTCCTTAAAACTTAAGAAGTAACAACTCCCAAGTCTCAGGAAGTACCTAAATTTACAAGTTTTGTAAGCCCCACCACCTTTTCAGCCCAGGTTAAATAAGACTGGAAAAGGAAACCTGGGAGTGCTGCTAAGGTCCTCTGAGATACTCCTCACTTCTTTCTCCCTCTTTTCTTCTTCTTTATTTTGACATCTGTTCTTGCTGTATAGTCCTGGTGGCCTGGAACTTGCAGGAATCTCCCTACTTCTACCTCTGAATGTTGGAGTTACCTACATGCCCACCCTACCTAGTCTCTCTTTACTCTTTGAAGACATTCCTAAATTTTGTGCTGAAGTTTCTTCCTAGGTGTGGGAGGACCTGCAAGGTCACAGATTTTGAGTTTGTCATCTTTGCTGGGGTGGGCATCTCAGTGACACAGCTCCTTTGAGTCATCCATGTTGTTAACAACGCCTCACACATATGCTCGTAAGTGACTCCAAGAAACTCCTGGATTCACCAAGGCAGACATGGGTAGAAGAGTTCCTTTGATCTGTCATTGGTGCCCTCTCTGAATTGTACACATGCTGTTTATGTTTCCCTGCTAAAAGCCACAGGAGCACACAGTCAGGTTCTGGTTCAGACAGAGCAAAGAGAAGCCTGGGAGACTAGGCTGCCCCACGCTGGGGGTCTCCCAGGGGTTTAGGCAACTGATACTCAGAACTTGACTTCTCATGCACCAACTCTGCCAAGAATGTAGCAGGAGTTCCCAGGCCGCTATATCATGACACAACTATGTCACATTTGCCAATAAGGTCAGAGAGGTTTCCAAGAGCAACAAAGTCCTCAGACAGCATAGTTCAAGTTGAAGTCTTAATAACGTCTAAGAGATTTGCTCCCTAACTCTTGATAACTTTCTAAGGGAAAGTTCTTGCGCCCTGAGCCACACTCTAATTTTTCCTAGACATAATTCTTGAGTCTAATTCTCTCTCAGCAACTTTTGTTCTTTCTCAACTGGTCACTGGTTACTGGAGCATCCCTAGGAGAGAACACCATGCCCATGAGTATTCTGCTTGGAAAGAGAGTCTCAGAGTCCACCAGGTCTCAAAGGCTCACTTTTCACCCTGCCACACCAACCCACTTTCCTGTTGCTTGAGATCTAGGGCCAGTCAACTTCTCTGCTGCCCAAGTTCCAAACCTTTGAATCCTGCTTTGTTTCACTTCTGCTTTTGAGCCAGGCAGTCAGTTCTTGCTTAAGCCCTTCATAAAACTTTGCCCTGGTACAGCCCCATCCACATACATATAGTACAAACCCTTTCACCCTACTCTCCCCAAAGAACAGTGCAGAGCGCAGCAAGCATCCTCTCTGCCGTGAAATGGTCCCTGATAACGTTTTCCACTTCATTCCTGCAGTTGATGGGTTTCCATCCCTTGCTCTTCAGTATGGGACTCCTGGCAGCCCAGGCCCCAGTTGTGAGGATCACAGTGTGCTGTCTTGTTTTCTTTGACATGCCAGCTGAGTAGCGGCTGGTAGTGGGAAGCAACACTGCCCACGTCTCTCAGTAGCCAAAAGGTGCTGCTTCTCACAGTAATGCAGGGATTTCCCACTGATGAACGCTCTGCCTGCCTTTGCCTGTGATTTGCAAGGCTGCCTTGGCTATTGGCACATGCTCCAGAGAGAGCAAAGGGGAGTGTGTAGAAATGACAGCTTCACTCTCAGCCCATCCTGTCAGCTGGAACTCAGGACGGAGTGCACCTGACTACAGAAGAAGGGAACCACACAGCCACGTCTAATAGGAAATCGCACAGCCACACCCAGAAACAGCACAGGAAACAGGAAGAAAACCAACAGATGTGGAGAGGGCTACTGATGAATTGGGTCCACTAATCTCAGAGATCTGGACACAGGGTCAAGTATACATATTCATAAAGCCTTGACACTTGCGCATGTACATGGCTCAGGTTCTATCACTATCGCCAACCAAGGCAGACATGTTTGTGTGGACATGCATATTTCTATGATTCAGAACAGTTAAAAATAAAAGAATGGACTCCCCGCAGCAGCTGCCATCTTGGCTGCTGCTTGGACCGAGCAGGCAGAACCAGGTACCCAAGATATCCCAAGCTTAAGATCTCTGGGGACTCAGGCTGCCAGGCAGTGATCTGTGAACAGGAGCTGGGCAGAGCAGCGGTTCCTGTTTTCCAGCTGGGCGAGGGTTCTCTGCCCTGTGGGAGACCCTGCAATCCCCGCGGCTGCCGCCGCCATCCTTCCTGCTGACTAGACTAAGCAAGCAGAACCAGGTACCTGTGATATCCCGAATTTAAGATCTCTGAGGACTCAGGCCACCAGACAGCGATCTGGGCAGAGCAGCGGTTCTTGGGTTCCAGCCAGGCATGGGTTCTGTGCCCTGTGGGGGACCCTGCACTCCCCGCAGTCTCTGCCATCTTGGCTGCTGCTTGGACTGAGCTGGTGGAACCAGGTGCCTGAGATATCCCAAGTTTAAGATCTCCGGGGACTCAGGCCGCCAGGCGGGGACCTGCACACAGGATCTGAACGGAGAGGTGGTTCATCTGTGTGCCAGCCAGACCTGGGTCTTGTGCCGGGCAGGGTCGTCAGCACTTGGAGGGGCTCCCAGGCACCATCTTCACTCCCTGACAGAGAGGACAAGCAGCATCATGTCTACAGAGACAAACGAATATAACATTGCTTGGAGCAAGATACGCCAGGGGTCCAACAGCACCCAAGAGGAGGACAGCACATCAGCAATCTGTGCCAGGGGAAACTCAGTCATCCAGTGTTGGGGAAATAGCCTTACGAGCCCACAGGAGGTTCAAGCACCAGCTAGTGACTACAGGAGCAACTAATGCCAGAGATAACCAGATGGCAAAAGGCAAACGTAGGAATGTTACTAAGAGAAATCAAGGCAATATGGCAGCATCTGAACCCAGTTCCCTGACAGCAGTAAGTCCTGGATACCCCAACACAACAGAAAAACAAGATTCAGATCTAAAATCACTGGTCAGGATGCTGTTAGAGGAACACATAGATAAATCTCTTAAAGAAACACAGGAGAAAATGGATCAAAAGTTAGAAGCCCTTACAAGGCAAACATAAAAATCACTTAAAGAAATTCAGGAGAATATGGATCAAAAAACAGAAACCAATAAGGAGGAAATACAAAAATCACTTAAAGAAATACAGGAGAACATGGGTCAACAAGTAGAAGTTATGAAAGAGGAAACACAAAAATCTCTTAAAGAATTACATAAAAACACAAACAAGCAAGCGAAAGATCTGAGCAAAACCATCCAGGATCTAAAAACAGAAGTAGAAACAACTAAGAAATCGCAAAGGGAGACAACTTTGGAGATAGAAAACCTTGGGAAGAAATCAGGGGCCATAGATGCAAATATCAACAATAGAATACAAGAGATAGAAGAAAGAATTTCAGATGTCAAAGACACAGTAGAAACCATTGATTCAACAGTCAAAGAAAATGCAAAATGCAAAAAGCTTGTAATCCAAAACATCCAGGAAATCCAGGACACAATGAGAAGACCAAACCTGAGTTATAGACATAGATGAGAGGGAAGATTTACAACTTAAAGGGCTAGCAAATATCTTCTACAAAATTATGGAAGAAAACTTCCCCAACCTAAAGAAAGAGATGCCCATGAATATACAAGAAGCCTACAGAACTCCAAACAGACTGTACCAGAACAGAAATACCTCACATAATAATCAAAACTCCAAATGTACTAAACAAAGAAAGAATATTAAAGGCAGTAAGGGAAAAAGGCCAAGTAACATATAAAGGAAGACCTATCACGATTACACCAGACTTCTCACCTGAGATCATGAAAGCTAGAAGATCCTGGGCAGATATGCAGACTCTAAGAGAACACAGATTTCAGCCAAAACTACTATACCGAGCAAAACTCTCAATCACCATAGATAGAGAAACCAAGGTATTCCATGACAAAACCAAATTTGCACGATATCTTTCCACAAACCCAGCCCTACAAAGGATAATAAGGGGAAAACACCAACACAAGGAGGGAAACTACACCCTGGAAGAAGCAAGATAAAAACCTCCTCTCATCAAACCCAAAAGAAGATAACCACTCAAATATAAAAAATAACTTCAAAAATGTCAGGAAGTAATAATTATTAGTCCTTAATATCTCTTAACATCAATGGACTCAATTCTCCAATAAAAAGACATAGACTAACAGATTGAATACAGAAACAGGACCCTATGTTTTGCTGCATACAGAAAACACATCTCAGTGTCAAAGACAAACACTACCTTAGAGTAAAAGGCTGGAAGACAATTTTACAAGCAAATGGTCTCAGGAAACAAGCCGGAGTAGCCATTCTAATATCAGATAAAATTGACTTTCAACCTAAAGTCATCAGAAGAGACATGGAATGTCACTTCTTGCTGTTCAAAAGGAAAATCCACCAAGAAGAACTCTCAATACTATACTCCAACATCTATGCTCCAAATGCAAGGGCACCCTCATTCATAAAAGAAACTCTACTAGAGCTTAAAACACATATTACACCTAACACAATAATTGTGGGTGACTTCAACACTCCACTCTCCTCAATGGACCGATCAAGAAACCAGAAACTAAACAGGGACACAGTGAAACTAATTGAAGCTTTGGACCAATTGGATTTAACATATATATATAAAAAACATTTCATCCCAAAGCAAAAGAATACACCTTTTTCACAGCACCGCATGGTACCTTCTCCAAAATAGATCATATAATTGGTTACAAGGCAGACATCAACAAATACAAGAAGATCGAACTAATCCCATGACTCCTATCAGATCACTGTGGATTAAAGATCTAACAAGATCTTCAAAGAAGATCTAACACCAATACTCTTCAAACTATTCCACAAAATAGAAACAGAAGGAACACTGCCCAACTTGTTCTATGAAGCCACAATTATGCTGATACCAAAACCACACAAAGATCCAACAAAGAAAGAGAACTACAGGCCAATTTTCCTTATGAATATCGATGCAAAAATACTAAATAAAATTCTTGCCAACTGAATCCAAGAGCACATCAAAACGATCATTCACCATGATCAAGTAGACTTCATCCCAGGGATGTAGAGAAGGTTCAATATAAGGAAATCCATCAATGTAATCCACTACATAAACAAACTAAAAGAAAAAAAAAACACATGGTCATCTCATTAGATGCTGAAAAAGCATTTGACAAAATTCAGCATCCTTTCATGCTAAAAGTCCTGGAAAGAACAGGAATTCAAGGCCCATACCTAAACATAGTAAAAGCAATATAGAGCAAACCAGTAGCCAAGATCAAAATAAATGGAGAGAAACTTGAAGCAATCCCACTAAAATCAGGGACTAGACAAGGCTGCCCTCTCTCTCCATATCTTTTCAATATAGTACTTGAAGTTCTAGCGAGAGCAATTAGACAACATAAGGAAGTCAAAGGAATACAAATTGGACAGGAAGAAGTCAAACTATCATTATTTGCAGATGATATGATAGTATACTTAAGCGACCCAAAAAACTCCACCAGAGACCTCCTACAGATGATAAACAACTTCAGCAAAGTGGCTGGTTATAAAATCAACTCAAGCAAATCAGTAGCCTTCCTGTACTCAAAGGACAAGCAGGCTGAGAAAGAAGTTAGGGAAATAACACCCTTCACAATAACCACAAACACTATAAAGTATCTTGGCGTGACTTTAACCAAACAAGTGAAAGATCTGTATGACAAGAACTTCAAGTCTTTGAAGAAAGAAATCGAAGAAGACCTCAGAAGATGGAAAACATATTCCATGCTCTTGGATTGGCAGGATCAATATAGTAAAAATGGCCATCTTGCCAAAAGCAATCTATAGATTCAATGCAATCCCAATCAAAATCCCAAATCAATTCTTCATAGATCTAGAAAGAGCAATTCTCAAATTCATCTGGAGTAACAAAAAAACCCCAGGATAGCTAAAACTATTCTCAACAACAAAAGGACTTCTGGGGGAATCAATATCCCTGACCTCAAGCAGTACTACAGAGCAATTGTGTTAAAAACTGCATGGTATTGGTACAGTGACAGGCAAGTAGATCAATGGAATAGAATTGAAGACCCAGAAATGAACCCACAGAGTTATGGTCACTTGATCTTTGATAAAGGAGCTACAACCATCCAGTGGAAAAAAGAACGATGCTGGTTCAACTGGAGGTCAACATGCAGAAAAATGCGAATTGACCCATTCTTATCACCTTGTACTTAGATCAACTCCAAGTGGATCAAGGACCTCCACATAAAGCCAGACACACTGAAACTAATAGAAAAGAAACTGGGGAAAGACCCTGAAGGACATGGGCACAGGGGGAAGGTTCCTGAACGGAATACCAATAGCTTATACTCTAAGATCAAGAATTGACAAATGGGACCTCATAAAATTACAGAGTTTCTGTAAGGCAAAGGACACTGTCAGAAGGACAAAACGGCAACCAACAAAGTGGGAAAAGATCTTCACCAACCCCACATCCAACAGAGGATATATATATATCCAATATATACAAGGAACTCAAGAAGTTAGACCCCAAAGAACCAAATAACCCTATTAAAAAATGGGGTACAGAGCTAAACAAAGAATTTTCACCTGAAGAAATTCGGATGGCTGAGAAGCACCTTAAAGATGTTCAACATCATTAACCATCAGGGAAATGCAAATCAAAACAACCCTGAGATTTCACCTCACACCGATCAGAATGGCTAAGATTAAAAACTCAAGAGACAACAGGTGCTGGTGAGGATGTGGAGAAAGAGGAACACTCCTCCATTGTTGGTGGGATTGCAAGATGGTACAACTGCTCTGGAAATTAGTCTGGTGGTTCCTCAAAAAAATTGGGCATGACACTTCCAGAGGACCCTGTCATACCATTCCTGGGCATATACCCAGAGGATTCCCCTGCATGCAATAAAGACACATGCTCCACCATGTTCATAGCAGCCTTATTTATAATAGCCAGAAGTTGGAAGGAGCCCAGATGTCCCTCAAAGGAGGAATGGATACAGAAAATGTGGTATATTTATACAATGGAATACTACTCAGCAATTAAAAATATTGAATTCATGCAATTTGTAGAAAAATGGTTGGATCTGGAAAATATCATCCTAAGTGAGTTAACCCAATCACAAAAGAATACACATGAAATGCAATCACTGATAATTGGATATTAATGATCCCAGAAGCTCTGATACTCAAGGCACAATTAGCAAATCAAAAGATTCCCAAGAAGAAGGAAGGAGAGGACCCTGGTCCGGAAAAGACTGGATCCAGTTTTGTAGGAGAGTACCAAAGCAGAGAAATGGTAGGGGGTGGGTGATTGGGGAATGGGCGGGGGTTGCGGGGAGAGGACTTATGGGACATATGGTGAGGGGGGCACTGGGAAAGGGGAAAGCCTTTGGAATGTAAACAAAGAATATAGAAAAGAACTCAGGAAACAGCAGGTATTGGTGAGGATGTGAAGAAAGAGGAACACTTTTCCACTGCTGGTGGGACTGCAAGCTGGTACAACCACTCTGGAAATCAATCTGGCTGTTCCTCAGAAAACTGGACATGATACTTCCAGAGGATCCTGCCATACCACTCCTGGGCATATACCCAGAATATTCCCCAGCATGTAATAAGGATACAAGCTCAGCTATGTTCATAGCAACCTTGTTTATAATAGCCAGAAGCTGAAAAGAACCCAGATGTCCCTCAAAGAGGAATGGATACAAAAAAATGTGGTATATATATATATATATATATATATATATATTACACACACACACACACACACACACACACACACACACAATGGAGTACTATTCAGCCATTAGAAGCAATGAATTCACGAAATTCTTATAGAAATGGATGGAGCTGGAGAACATCATACTACGTGAGGTAACCCAGTCTCAAAAGAATACCCATGGTATGCACTCACTGATAAGTGGATATTAGCCTAGAATCTTGGAACACCAAAGACTCAATCCACATACCAAATGATGTCTTACAAGAAGAAAGGAGTGGACCCTGGATCTGGAAAGGCCAATTCATCAGTGTAGGAGAATACCAGAACAGGGAAGTGGGAAGGGGTGGATGGGGGGACAGGGGAAGGGAAAAGGGCATATAGGACCTTTGGTGGGCAGAGAACCAGGAAAAGGGAAATGAAATGTAAATAAAGAATATATCCTATAAAAAATAAATAAAAGAATGACTAAAGAGAAAAAATACGCAAGAAGAAAACAGGTGGCTATATTAACATCAGCTACATACTGTCAAGGTAAATAGAAAATTAACACTTTAAAAAATGAATCATATCAAACAATATTAAGAAAACACTGAAAGCATAAGAAAAGACATGATCAGAGGGGACTTCTTAAGGCCACTTTTTAATTCCCAATAGACTAGGAAGTTAAAAATAAAGACATTTAAATAATATTTGACATGTTATTATCACTGAGAGTGCATATTTCTTTTGGCATATGAAGAAGTTCCAGCTATTCATAGCCACAAAAAAACCCTCAGATTCCAAAAATTGCAGCTAGTGTAGGCCATTCCTCCTAGTCATAGTGCAATGATATTAGAAGTAAGAAACTTAAATAAAACCTTTCCATACATACATAAAATCACCTATAAATCTAAAACCAAAAAATTACATCATTTTAAGTAACCCTAGTCTAAACACTCAAAATAATTGTGCTATTTTGATTCTTCAGGCCTCAGGAAGTGGGTAGGTGAATTATATAAAATTATAAGATGCACAGATTATTTTAGGAGATGGAATCTATAACCAATGCAATGGTAGAAGTGGACCACTCCCAGTCCAAGGGGGCGGTGGCTGGAGGGAGGGGCCAGCAGCGTGAGTGTGGACCCCCTGTGCTAGCACGGCCTGACTTAGCTGCTTCCTACCAACTGCTTCTTCTTGCATCCACCATGGCCCCCTCTCTTCCTGTCTTGTCCCATAATGCTGCTACTTTCCTGACTACTTGGTCCTCTAGCCTCTGTGGTCTTGCACCATCAAAGGACTTTTCAACTCAGGCCCTGCTACTGTCTTCTCTGAGTATTTCTGAATTCAACAGAGACAGGATTTCTCTGTGTAGCCCTGGCTGTCCTGAAACTTGCTCTGTAGACCAGGCCAGCCTTGAACTCACAGAGGTTTACCTGTATCTGCCTCTTGAGTGCTGGGATTAAAGGCATGCACTACCACCCTCAGGCTTCAGAGTCTTTTAAATGGAATCTCCTGAGCTCTCTCTGTCTTTATTGTATGTTGACCTTCCAGGCCGTGCACTGGATGCTTTGGGACTGTACCTTACTCCTTACCCAGAAGATGATGGTGGAAGGGGATGGGCGGGTCTAAGGGCAAAACATAAATGTGGAATGGCTGTCCTTTCTGGAAAGTCCGTGGTTATAGTGGGGCAGTCACCGCTGAGACAGGAGAGATAAGAAATATTTGTTGAAAGGAAAAAAAGCCCTGAGTAACTGGTACCTGGTGCTGTGTGAGATTCTAGATCTAACAAACCACGACTCTGCTTTCTAGAATTCCCATTTTCAAAGGTAGAAACAGAAGCACAGTTGACCGGGATGGAAATGAAAGGACAGTGTGAACAAAGCAGACCTGCCTGCTTTTGAAAGACAGTGTTTATATACGAAAAATGACACTGCACACAAAGATAAATTGTACATCCACACGGTCTTTAATTTCTTCCTAAACCTTTTGAACATATCTTTCTACATTTAACATTGAGCACATGCAAATGTGATTTTTAGAAATGATAATAAAATTATTTTTACATAGGACAGATAGTTTTAAAATACGCAAATCTTTTAATCTAATAAAGCCATTTCAAAGACTACCTCCTATCAGAATAATTGGCGTTCTGCTAAAGCATATTTCTATAAAGTCTTTTTTTTTAATTTTTAACTTCTGTAGAAGAATCCATTTAATCTTTTTAAGGATCCAAGATTTCTCTATAAGAAGCTAAAGGATGAATCTCATATATATATATATATGTGTGTGTGTGTGTGTGTGTGTGTGTGTGTGTGTGTATGTATGTATTACATAGCCTCAAGAAGATTCGGTGGTAATACATTGTAACCCTGGTTGAGACAAACTAACAAAGGTGTGAAGATAAAGGCGCAGGAAGCATCTCCAACCATCCCACCGAGAAAGCCATTTGCTTGTTTGCCAATATCTGGAGACTTTTTTTCCTCCAGATGCCATGGATTCCTAAGTTTTTGGTGTTAGTTTCATTTCGGAAAAAATTCTGAAATAAATGTATCCAAAAGCACGTGGGACAGACAACAATTTGGCAAAACACTCCTCTCCACTGGAGTGCTTAATGAAAATTCTCCCTCCCTCACCCTGAGATCTGGAATTAGGAGGTTAGAGGTAAGGGCCTGCGGCTGGCATTCACTACATGCAGCTGAATTTTTCGGTTGCCGGAAGATAGCGCTGGAAGGCATGCTGCCCCAGCACTGGGCTCAGGCCTGCGCACTGGCATTTTAGCCAAGACCAAGGCCTAAGTGAAAGGAGTGAATTCAATACTCATTTCTCCAAACACTGAGCTACACATTGTTAAAAACGGTGGAATTTCCTGACTGAAACTTCTTACAGTGTCTTTTCTGGTTTGTGGATAAGATGGCTGTTCAGAAGCCAAGATATGCTCTGAAACAAACAAAACTAATTTAAGACAGCAATTGGGCATAGTAGGGAGCACCGAGGTTAGCCTGTGCTCTGAGGTGGAGTTGGGAACTTTCCCACCCCTGAATACACAAGAAGGATTACAGAGTAGGAAGGTTAAAAGGGGGTTCCCATGAAAGCGTACAGGGGTCCAGGCGCAGTGAAGGGCTAGAAGCAAATATCTTCTCCCAGTGGGATGTAAACCTCTCACTAGCTATGAGGACAGGCAGGGACATAGTCTCTTGGTTTCTTAACCATAGGTTACAAATTATGTGACTTCTTGCTACCTAGGTTGTCTAAAGCTCTCAAAGGGATATGTGGTTTAAAATAGTTAAGGTTTTCGGTAACCTGGCAACCCACGCAAGAACAAACAAAAATACATCAGAAACCTTCCAAATACAGGAGAGGTGGCTCAGTGGTTAAGAGCATATATTGCAGAGAATCCAATCCAAGTTCCTAGCACCCGGGTATTGTGATTTACACCTGCCTGTAATTCCAGCTCTGGCTTCTACAAGCATTCCAACACAAATATGCATATCCACATATTTAAAAATAAAAAAATGAATCTTTAAAAACTTTACCAAATATGTTTCCAAAATTAGAGCTCACATAAAAAAAAAACCCAACAACCTCCAAATAGCATAATGAGCCTCAAAAAGACAGAAAAGTAGTGACGATACTTAGATAATAGAATTTTTGAACATACCTACACACAAACTTTGTAATTCAAAGACATAAATGATGTGTGAGCAGAAGATGATGAAAGGATTACAAGGAAGAAAGTATAAAGAGTCTGCAGTGACAGAAAGGGAGAGCTCTGAGCATTACCATGCCTACTAAAACATGGCTGGTTTGAGAGAGCTCAAAGGAGAAATAGCTTATTGAGAGCCCTGAAATTACCTACAGTATGGCACATAGACAGATGCACATAGACACTCCGCAAGAGAGCCAATTGCTGTATAAGATAATTTTAAAGACTTACTAATATAAGTCCCAGCATTAAGAACAGTAAAAATATAGGAGGAATATATATAGGCAGAAAAATATAGAAGAAATATAGATAGGAGAAAAAATATAGGCAGTGGTGGCAGTTCTCAGGAGGTAGAGGCAGGCAGATTTCTGAGTTCGAGGCCAGCCTGGTCTACATAGTGAGTTTCAGGACAGCCAGGACTACACAGAGAAACTCTGTCTTGAAAAAAGAGAAAAAGAAAAGTGGGGTGGTGATTTTAAAATATTAAAGAAATAATCGCTGAAGAGGGTGGAGGAGAAAGCTGTCAGAAGAGTGTTTGCATGCAAGCCCAAGGACCTATCTACCAACCTACCAACAATAACAAAAAAGCAAAAAACAAAACTGAGAGGGGTGGTGTGAGTTTGTAGTTATTCCACAGTTAGGGAGGCAGAGATAGGGAGGTAGTAAGCCTGCTTGGAGAGTTCTAGACCAGTGAGAGATCTTTTCTAAAAATAAATAATTTTATGCATAAATAAATGCACAGAACCTGAGTAAATGGTACCCGAGATTGTCATTTTCTAGTCTGCCTACACACATGAACACACACACACACACACACACACACACACACACACACACTGATGGCTAATCCTGATTGTTGGCTTGACACATGAAGACGATGGAGCCTCTGCTCAAGAATTTTCCCCTCTGTTCAAGAATTTGTCCTGCATGGCATTCTTTTGATTGCTAATTAACTAATTGAAAAGGGAGAGCCTAGCCCACTGTAAAATCCCTAGGCATGTGGGCTTGAGCTGTATAAGAAAGGGGCTTTATCCCTTAGGAGACAGAAACCCTTCCCCAGTCTACCACACTGCTAGGTTGCTTCGGTTATGGTGTGCATCAAAGCAACAATAATGGAAACTGGACACAGAAAAAATTCTGAAGAAAGAGAAGAAGGAGGAAGAGGGAGGGAGGGAGGAAGAGAGAGGGGGGAGAGAGAGAGGAAGAGGGAGAGGAAAAGGGAGAGGGAGAGAGAGAGGGAGAGGGAGAGGGAGAGGGAGAGGGAGAGAGAGAGAGAGAGAGAGGGAGGGAGGGAGGGAGAGAGAGAGAGAGAGAGAGAGAGAGAGAGAGAGAGAGAGAGAGAGAGATTTAGAACTATGAAACTTTTGCATATCTAGTGAAAGATAAGTTTGAAGAGACCAGAGAAACCCAGGGAATCCTATTTGTAAAGAATTTAAAAGGCCCATAGAATAAGATATCTGGTCAACCTTCTAAAAGTTAAAAGAAGATAGCAGAAGTAGCTACAATTTTCTCTATACATTTGTGCTCATTCATTTCCTAAGTTAGGTAAAACAAAAACTCATCGAAACACACAAGCTTTCAAAGCACACAGAAAGCATTCGTCATAGCGGGGCAACTTAAATGGGTGGTAAAGCATGCCACATGCTCTCACACGGCAATGTGCTTGGACATCAATGATAAAATTATACTTAGAATGCACCTCCAAATCACTTGTGGTTCAATAAATTCAAATAAAATTTAGAAAATACTTTAAACTCAACTTTTACAAATACAGAAAGCAGCCATATTTTTATTATAAAAGAAAAAATTTGACAAATTTCTTTTAAAACATACATAACCGGTTGGGCAGTGGTGGTGTACACTTTTAATCCGGACACTCAGGAGGCAGGGGGATCTCTGTGAGTTAGAGGCCAGCCAGGTTCACAGAGAAAAGAAATCCTATCCCAACAAACAAACAAAAACAAAACAAACCCAAACAAACAATCAAACAAACAAAAAATACATAACCCAAATAGACCCAAGAAGAAATAGAAGACCTGAAAATCATTTTTAAAGAATTAGCCACTTCACAAATAAAAGTGTAAGTCTAGCTGGCATCGTTAACAAGTCTACCCAACACTGAGGGAGAATTTTAATGCTGCAACTATTCTTAACATCAAGGGAGAACACTTTCCAGATCATTTGTCAGGCTAGCGTCACCTTGATAGTCAAACAGTAAGAGAAGAAAGCAGTGTGTCAGTACTAGCTATGAACAGAGTCACACAATCCAAACAAAACGAACAACTCAAACATAATAAAGCTAGTACCGTAATATCCACTTGGTTTGTCTCAACTAGGAAGAGTAAGTTCATTTAAAACAAAAATGCAGTTCTGTTTTTTCACTTCTTCCTTTTAGATGTCTTGGTGCTCTCAGAGCCAAATTCTGAGATCTATGTTTTCCCTTGCATGCTGGCTTTCCTAGACAGATAGTGGGTGAAACAGCTCATGTTCATACCTTTATTGGGATAGATCTTGGAGAGTAGGAAGTTTTTTTTTATTTTTTTATTTATTTTTTAGAGTGAAGTTTCATTGGCTGAGGCTTTTTTCTTTTAATTTACATTTTTTCCTTGTCCTGAAAATTTTTTTTATTGGATATATTTTATATTTACAATTCATTTCCCTTTTTCTGGTTCCCCACCCCCAAAGGTCCCTCGTGCCCTTTTCCCTCCCCCTGCTCCCTCATCCACTCCCACATCCCTGTTCTTGTACTCCCCCACAATGATGCTTTGGTCCATTCTAGCACCAGTGTCCACTCCTTTCTTCTTGTCAGACATCACTTGGTATGTGATTTATGTCTTTGGTGTTCCAAGATTCTAGGCTAATATCCACTTATCAGTGACTGCATACCATGGGTATTCTTTTGAGACTGGGTCACCTCACTTAGTATGACGTTCTCTAGCTCCATCCATTTCTCTAAGAATTTCATGAGTTCATTGTTTCTAATGGCTGAATAGTACTCCATTGTGTATATATACCACATTTTTTGTATCCATTCCTCCGTTGAGGGACATCTGGGTTCTTTCCAGCTTCTGGCTATTATATATAAGGCTGCTATGAACATAGTGGAGCATGTATCCTTATTGCATGCTGGGGAATCTTCTGGGTATATTCCCAGGAGTGGTATGGCTAGGTCCTCCGGAAGTATCACGCCCAGTTTTCTGAGGAACTGCCAGACTGATTTCCAGAGTGGTTGTACCAGCTTGCATTCCCACCAGCAGTGGAGGAGTGTTCCTCTTTCTCCACATCCTCGCCAGCACCTGATGTCTTCTGAGTTTTTAATCTTAGCCATTCTGACTGGTGTGAAGTGAAATCTCAGGGTTGTTTTGATTTGCATTTCTCTAATGACTAATGATGTTGAACATTTTTTAAGGTGTTTCTCAGCCATCCGAATTTCTTCAGGTGAAAAGTCTCTGTTTAGCTCTGTACCCCATTTTTGGATAGGGTTATTTGGTTTTCTGGGGTCTAACCTCTTAAGTTCTTTGTATACATTGGATATTAGCCCTCTGTCGGATGTGGGGTTGGTGAAGATCTTTTCCCAATTTGTTGGTTGCCGATTTATCCTTTTGACAGTGTCCTTTGCCTTACAGAAACTTTGTAATTTTATGAGGTCCCATTTGTCTATTCTTGTTCTTAGAGCATAAGCAATTGGTGTTCTGTTCAGGAATTTTTCCCCTGAGCCAATGTCCTCAAGAGTCTTCCCCAGTTTCTTTTCTATTAGTTTTAGTGTGTCTGGTTTTATGTGGAGGTCCTTGATCCACTTGGAGTTGAGCTTAGTTCAAGGAGATAAGAGTGGATCAATTCTCATTCTTCTGCATGTTGACCTCCAGTTGAGCCAGCACCATTTGTTGAAAAGGCTATCTTTTTTCCACTGGATGTTTTCAGCTCCTTTGTCGAAGATCAATTGGCCATAGATGTGTGGGTTCAATTCTGGGTCTTCGATCCTATTCCATTGATCTGCCTCCCTGTCACTGAACCAATACCATGCAGTTTTTAACACTACTGCTCTGTAGTATTGCTTGAGGTCCGGGATATTGATTCCCCCAGAAGTTCTTTTGCTGTTGATGATAGTTTTAGCTATCCTGGGTTTTTTGTTATTCCAGATGAATTTGAGAATTGCTCTTTCTAACTCTATGAAGAACTGAGTTGGGATTTTGATGGGGATTGCGTTGAATCTGTATATTGCTTTGGGCAAGATTGCCATTGGCTGAGTCTTAAGGCATTAGGGATATCTCATCTGCATGAAGCGCTGTTTTAGGAGGTTGAGCCTGTAATTTTCCCAGAGATCACCTGACATCTCTCAGGTAGTGTGGGTTGGGCTCCCCAGATCAGGTGAAGAACAGGAAGCCCTGCTAAGAAAGGAAGCCCTTCGTTTTGTTCGGAGCTTAGGAAAGCTGTCTGGACATAGTAGACTGCAAACTTAGGAGGAAGGTGCAACACTAAAATACTGATTGAGACAATGTAGCAAGTTACTTTGTACTCTTTCTTTGTATCATAAAGTCTAAATGGTTTAAGCAAGTGTTTAAAGACAGGGAAAATCAGGTTAGCTGCAAGTAATATTAATACCTATGGAGAAATTTCTCCAAACTCTCAGCTAAGTAATTCCAACAGGTTAGAGAGTTTATCAAGTCTGATAGATACAAAAATCTAGATATGAATATTATTAGACACTTGTTGCTGTGACAAAATACCTGATGAAGTGAAGGGTTTATTTTGGCTCATGGTTTGTGGGGACACAGTTCATCAAGGCAGTAAAGGCGCTGGTGAGAGGAGACTGGTCATGCAGATCCACGGTCAGGAAGCAGAGAGAAGTGAAGGCTGGGGCTTCTGGGACTCACCTTTTCTCATATATCCAAGGCATGGAACCCTGCAGTCCCTGTTTAGGCTGTATCTTCCCTTCTCAAATAAATCTTTGGAAACACCTTTATAGACCCACCCAAAGATATGTATGGTGACTCTAGATCCAGTCAAGTTTACTGTTAGAAATGAATTATCACAAATATCAACAGCATTTCATAAAAATAAAAACTAAGAGTTAGGGGCTGGGTAGATAACTCGGTTGATAAGGTACTTGCCATCATCAGAGTCTGATCCCTTGTGTGAGTTTGATCGACACAAAGCTGGGAATGGAGGGTCCGTGTGTGTGTGTGTGTGTGTGTGTGTGTGTGTGTGTGTTTGTGTGTGTGTGTAACCCCAAAGCTGGACAAGTGCAGACAGGCAGATCCCAGGGCCCACTGGCCAGACAGTCTAGACTATTTGGTAAATTCCAGGCCAGTGAGAGGCCCTGTCTCTGAAATAAAAATGGTTGCCAGAGCCTGAGGAATGACAGCTGAGTCCTCTGGCCTGAACACCAGTCCACACACACTCAGAGAGTGTTCTGAGAAAGTCTTCCAAAATGTGATTTTTTTAAAATTGTAATTTAAATTACAAAAAAACCCCACCAAAACTAAAGCAGTATTCCTAAGGAAAAAATGTACAGGCTCTTATAGGGAAAGTTACAAGGCATTACAAGGACAAGCAATGCCCGTACAGCAAGGTTTTGCTACGAATTAGTTAACTCAGAATGTAAAGATGCAATCTCCCCTAGACTCTATAGACACAATGCAAATCTAAATTGAAAGAGGTCCCCCACCCCACTCCCCACCCCACTCCCCACCCGAGTTTTTCCCCTTCGTGTGTAGGTATGAACACAATCAGTCAAGCTGTATTTATGATGCCTGAGGAAGAAGGAAGAGTACTCTTGAATAATTGGGCCAGGAAGGGAAGAATTCATCTAAGTGCTTGTAAAGAATTACTATATAGTGTGTTAACTAAAACATTGGTGTGTACTTCTAGGATGAAACAGAACAGAGAGCACCTCTGTGGATTATTTCAATGCAAAGAATGGACTTTAAAAATGGAGCTGAAGGGCCTGGAGACAAAGCTCAGCGACAGTGAATCTGTCTAGCACATTCAAGGCCCTAACTTCAACAGTCATCTCACACACACACACACACACACACACACACACACACACTGCACTGTCCATAAAGAAAACAGATCATATTTGGTCTCCACTTAACAATGTTCACAAAGATTAATTCTGGTAAATTAAAAACTTAAGGGGGGAAATTAACAGTGACATTTTAAAAAATAAATAATACATAAGGAAGGGATAATATCTTTATAACTGTTAGAAAACTACTTCCAAGTAAGAAGTAAAAGCCAAAACCACAAAGAAAATAGAGTTAATATCAACTCCATTACATTGTAGTGCTTTTGGGGGCTGGAACAATCAATGATGGCTCAGCAATTAAGAGAACTTGCTTTTACAGAGGGCCTGGGTTCGGTTCCCAGCGCTCATGTGATGGCGCACAACTGTCTGGAACTCCATTTCCAGGGTATTCAATGCCCTCTGCAGGTCTGAACAGGAGCTGCATGCACATGATGCACATACATGCAGGCAAAACACTCAAACACCTAAAATAAGAGTCTCAGTGGAAGATGCTCCTAGTCCTACTGCAACTTAATATGCCAAGGCATGTTGATATCCATGGGAGGCCTCCTTTTTTCTGAGGAGGGAGGGGGTTAGGGGGAGTGGAGGTAAGAGGGAGGGTCTGGGAGGAGAAGACGAAGGAGAAGCTGCCATCCAGATGTGAAGTAAATAAATAAATTACTAAAAAAGAATAAATCAAAACTTTTAAAATTAAGTGCCTATGAACCAAGTGGGCACACTTATAATCCAAGGACTCAGATAGCTAAGGCAAGAAGATGTCAAGACTGGGACCAGCATTAGCTAAAGAGCAAGATCCTGCCTCAAAGGGAAAAAATATCCAAGCATTAAAAATAAAAGTAAAACACTAAAGAAGAACTAGATTGTTATTGATACTGAAGTCAGGGCAGCAATGGTCTCTGAGAAGGAAGATCCTGGGACTTGATACATAAATGATCAAGCATGTATTGATCAATGGTGTATTGATAAATAACTTCCCTCAAATAGGTCTCTAATCCTTCCTTCCCTTCCATATATTTTATTTATTATGTGACTTGGACTTTTAAATGTTTTCACTTATCATGAACTCTCCCCCACAAGAATTTCTTCTGGGGAATTCTAAGCCCCTGTTAGCATTTGGGGGAGACATGAGACAGGGTCCAGAGTCCTTCCTGTTTCCTCTCCATGAGCAGGAGAAAGCGTTGGCTGGTCAGAGCTTTGATGACTCCACCTGCTCTACTATGAGATTTGGACATTTTGAGAAAACAAAAGTATAATATCTGTGTGCCCTGCTGACACCAACAAGAGATCCTTTTCAGATCCTAGCGGCCCGTTTCACCCCAGTGTTTTAAGTGAGCAGGACTTACCACACAGATATCTGCCAAGATTTTAGAAGATGCTCTCCAAGGTTATAGTGTGCCATCTTAGCTGACTTTACCCACCCAGACCTCATTCTACTGCCTAGGGACTTTCCTGGTGACTCTGACTCTTTCATTTTGTCCCAGTCTGGTGGCTTTTACTCTTGGTCTAGATGTCCAGATGTGTGGCCTGAGGGAAGCAGTGATTTCAGTTCCATTTTCCACAATCTCCAACGCCCTTCTCCCCACAGTCACATCAAGCCCCAATGGCTGCCAAAAGGGGTCAGATCAGCTCCCCTGCGCACCCTCCTCGTCCCAAATACGCAGGGAGAAGACCGAGGGACGCAGTGGCATCTGCGGTCTGTGATTCACATCACTTTAAGCTCTATGGCCGAGAGTCCCTCATTCACCCCACCGTCAACCTTAGCACGTTGGATTTCCACCCTGGGAAGTTCCAAATGATGGAAAAAACTCTTTAGAGAATTGATGACTGTTTTGCTCTTGGCTGGAACTTGGGATAGAACGGGCATTCCAGAGAGCTGGTCCAAGACACCGCCTGATCAGAGCCTTTCCCTCCCAGAGTTCAGAATGTTCCTCACTGGAGGACCTCACATTTCACACACTGAAGCTTGAGGCTCTTGTTGCTACAACACAACCTCACAAACCATGGCAACTGTACCGGCCAAACCCAAAGTTGGACTTCGTACATGGCATAAGAGTCAAGTTGCCTTAATCTTGCATTTTTGGCTCATTTTTCCTAGCCACATCCTAAAACCAAATGGATTGAATTACTAGATGAAAAATAAATTCTGTCCGTGGGAACTGTTGCTATTGTCGCAGAAAACAAAAAGGGAGGTGTTTTCCAACCATGCCTAAAAGGAGGTGAAAACTGTTTATGATGGGGGGGGGAATACTTAAATTCTTATCACGTGCAGGAAAATGGAGTGGGTTGTTTAATTAGACCACCCAGTCAAAGCCCTCTGGTTATTTTAAATTGTGTTTTAAAACATCAACTCCAGGGAAACCTTTCTGAAGAGCAATTCAAAAATGTGCATTAAAGCCTTTCAAAATGTATATAATTTTGCCCTGTCATTCCAAGTCTGGGAATAATTATGATGGTGCCCAGTGATTTACCTGCATGGGTACCGAATGCTGCATTACTGTAACAATGACAGAGGTGGGGTGCTCTGATGTCCAACATGGGAAATTGGTCAAATAAGTTACTGTACAAAGGAAGCTCTTTAGAGTTTAGATAGCCCCCTGGATGTGTCAGTGGCCTCCTGTTTAACTGACTCTGCATCCTTTACAAGCACTTGTCTGACAGCACCGTGAAGAGTACTCAGCATCCAGGTTCTCTGTGGGAACAGCACGCTCCCACTAGCTGAGCTTCACACCCACCAAGGACTGGTTGTGTTTGTTCCCAAACCCGTTGGTAGTGCTGCAGTTTTTGCTATAATTATAGAGCCTACTAAACAGAGCGTACACCAATAAAATATCACAGAGAATTTGATTCCCCTATATATAGATTGCAAGTTTGAGAAAGACTGGATAAGTTGAAACAAAAAATAAATAAAATAAATACAACTCGTTAAATTATATGATTGGTAGTAGGCACCAGTAAAATCTTTTTTTTATTTTATATATTCTTTGTTTACATTCCAAATGATTTTCCCTTTCCCGGTTCCCCCCTCCCCATAAGTCCCATAAGCCCTCTTCCCTCCGCCCATTCCCCAATCAACCCCCTCCCACTTCTCTGTCCTGGTATTCCCCTACAATGCTGCATCAAGCCTTTCCAGGACCAGGGCCCTCTCCTTCCTCCTTCTTGGGAATGATTACCAGCAAAATCTTATATACATCGAAGCATCACTGAAGCGATTATGAATAACTGGAGAAGTCCATTCTCTCAAGCCATTTGCCAAAAGAGTCAAGGGATAGACCTGAGGTATGAGAGCCGGTTAGAGTCTGAAAAGGCCAGAAAGGAGGTCCCAGGTCTTCTGAGATCACACCTGAGGACTTGTCAAGGTTGGGTAAGGACACTGACCAATGCTATGAGTTCTTATATCCTAGTGATAGTGTCTTCTCCTTTCAAAGGACAGGCAAGCCATGGTGTTGACCTGAGTTGAACTTAACAGAGTCAACACTCAGACCTCACGGAGGACATGATAGGACATGACAACCGAACTTGGTATTTTTCTTGCAAGTTGCCTTTGGGGACCTTTCAGAATGACTTCTTACAATGCTGACCCTTGGACTTCCATCCAAGGCTCCTGGGTTAAGTGTGGCACAGCCGTTCAGGACTCCGAGGCTCCTCAGGGGGTGCTGGCCTACACGAATGTCTGGAACCCACTGCTCAGCCATTTAGTAAGGGAGGCGAGCTTTGCTTTCCCTCCTCTGGCTAATAGTCCAGGTCAAACTTCACCGAGCTAAGCTCTGATTTTTGATTCTGGCTTTAATTGGCTCTGTAACAGTAAGCATGTGACCTGACCGCTCTGGACTTCTGTCTTTTTGTTTGAATTCTAAAGGAATGATCCTCTCTTAAATTCTTCCCAGCACCAAATATTTTCATGTCTATGTTATGAGAGATGCTTTTCATTATAACTGTGCCTAAGATCCTACCAGACTTAGTGTGGTTTTTAAATAACTGTGAGATGATTGCAAAGAGGCATGCAGTTGTGTATGTAGTACATGGTGGTGGTGGTGGTGGTGGTGGTGAAAATAAAGACCATTAACTATATAAGGACATGATCCATTCCATTCTAAGTACCTAAATAGCCAGTCTCTTCTAACCATCACAGCACCATAAATCGTTAGGGCAGGAAGAGACTCCCTCCAGCTTCCTACCAGACGGTAGGAGGGGAGGCTCCCTCAGCCTCACCTTATACTGTACAATTGGAAGCCATTTTTCTTGATGAGTCACTGTTATTTGATGCTCTATTATAATTTTTCTACAAGCAATTGTGATTCTAGCCAAGCCTTGATGTTATAAAGAATAAAATGTTAACTGAAGAAGCTAACGATTGGCTTGGGATAGCCCTTTTAGGAGGGGCTAGAACAGCAGTGTCAGAACTCTGCCTTTCCTACTGAGAGCCCTTCACAAGAGTCCATCAAAGTGGGTGCATTTCTAAGATTGCCAGACTCAGGACCCCGTGGTACCACAGGTTCCCTGTTTTGTTTCTGTGTGGTTAAAAAAAAAATCCAGGGCCTGCAGAGAGGTGTGTGTCTGATGTGCTCTTGATGGGGTTCTGTACCCATGTCTGTTCATTCTCCTTCCAGAGTTCTGTGTTTACCCCAGACGGCAGCCTTCATCCACGAGTGCAAACCAACCCATCTTCCCTTCCCCAGACCTGCTCCATCCCATTTTCTGCTTCTGTTAAATCCAGCTTCTTGAGACCTGACAGCCAACTTCCAGCCTCTCCCCTTCCTCTAACCCACAGTCACAGCTCAGTTCTCTGGCCGTAGCTGAGCACCCACTGGGCATGTGTGAGGCCCAGGTCTATAATATACCTCCATTGCTTCCCGAGAGGCCCATAGAATACAGGCCATCCCCCATGTTCCTAACCCAGAGAAGGCACATTGTCACCAAGGGGACACATGAGAATGGAGGTGCCAGCCAGAGGTACGGAACCAAGGTCGTTCTCAAAAGCCCACAGTATGCTGCTGTGGGGCCCTGCCTAGTCCCTCCTTTGCCTGTCCCACCATCCCTCCTCCTCCTCCTCCTCCTCCTCCTCCTCCTCCTCCTCCTCCTCCTCCTCCTCCTCCTCCTCCTCCTCCTCCTCCTCCTCCTCCTCCTCCTCCTCCTCCTCCTCCTCCTCCTCCTCCTCCTCCTCCTCCTCCTCCTCCTCCTCCTCCTCCTCCTCCTCCTCCTCCTCCTCCTCCTCCTCCTCCTCCTCCTCCTCCTCCTCCTCCTCCTCCTCCTCCTCCACCTGTTCCTTTCCAGGCCTGTTTCAATTCGCCTTGAGCAGAGCAGCCGGAATTTGCTTACTTAGGAAGCAGCTCTGGGGCCGGAAGCTGGGGCCGGAAGCTGGGGCCTCCTCACGGAAGCTGGGGCCGGAAGCTGGGGCCTCCTCAGGGAAGCTGGGGCCGGAAGCTGGGGCCTCCTCAGGGAAGCTGGGGCCGGAAGCTGGGGCCTCCTCAGGGAAGCTGGGGCCGGAAGCTGGGGCCTCCTCAGGGAAGCTGGGGCCGGAAGCTGGGGCCTCCTCACGGAAGCTGGGGACGGAAGCTGGGGCCTCCTCACGGAAGCTGGGGACGGAAGCTGGGGCCTCCTCACGGAAGCTGGGGAAGGAAGCTGGGGCCTCCTCAGGCAGCCCTTTAGCCTGCAGCTCCTTCTTCCTGAGGAACTTTTCTTGCTTTTCACTTGAACCCATTTCTTGCTTTCTGTCACTTGCACCCTCAAGAATCTTGTTCATACATCCCATTTTCCATTAGCCCGTGGCGTTACCGAGCCACAGAGCCTTCACCGGACCTTGCTCAGTACCTACTTATTCGCCTGTACTGTACTGTGACTCTTCCGTCTATGAGCTGAGCGGCTACAGGAAGGTCACACGGCCTCTCTGTGCCTGTCACTTCATCGTTAAAACAAAATGGTAATTCCAAGGCGTCTTACAAATTCTACAGGAGATGACCTACTAACGGAATGGAATGCGTTAATATATAGACGTGCTAGAAGCCTGCCAAGCACACAGTGAGCACTTGTTGAGTGTTAGCTGCTACCGGCAGTGTTTGTATAAGCACGGAGACAGACATATGCTTTGTGCATCTCACAGGAGCCGACTTCTGTGAAACTGCTCACTATCTAGCATGCGGGGTGGGGGGAACCACAGCAACCGCTCACCTACACCTTTATTGGAAAACGTCACATTTTTGCATTTTCCTGTTAGGTGTGCCAGCAATCTTGGGAGGGATCTTAAGTGTTGCCACACTGAAAAACTATAAAATCTGCCCAAGTTACAAATGGTCTGCAGTCAGAGCAATGGTGGCTGACCAAATGAACCAATGCTTGGCCACCAGTTCTCCATGAAAGAACAGATTCGTTCCACCTTCTAGTTCCCTGCCTCTTGCCTGATCGTGCTGAAGGGTTTGCTTCTCCTGGTGCCAGCCCAATCCTCTCAACACGCGTGACAACAGCTGGAGTAAAGTTTATTCATCCAATCTTACTGAAAATTGGAATAAAAATGGTAAATAAGCCATCCTCTTAGGCAGGGCCTTTGGAAGCAGTCACTTTTGTGTCAGTAACTTGGCTGGATTCGCAGCACAGAGGATCCCAGATGAGGACATTGTGATACCATAACTTCAAGGCACTCATTGGGACCAATTAGAGGAAGGGAGATATGAGACAGGCTGGCTCAGATGTGGTCCATGCTCAAAAATAGTGCTACATTTTGTAAACTACTCTCTACTGATCAGGTATTTTTCCAAATCGGACCAGAATCTTGAATTCAATCCAGTCTAGCGAGCTTTTACAGGCTTTATGAGTCTCTCGAAAGATGTAGCACATGCAGACAGCAGCAAACATCAATTTAATATTTATTATGTACCAACTACAGCTGAGCATTTCTGAACCAAAAACAAAACAAAACAAAACAAAACAAACAAACCGAGTCCACAATGTTCCAAAATTCAAAACTGTGAGCTTTGTTTTAATGCCACAAGTGAAAACATCTACACCTGACCTCATGTGACAGGACTTGTTAAAATACACACGCACTAAAACATATTGTGCACCTCCATTAAGACCATATGCACAAATTATATACAAAATTGAAATAAATTTTGTAATTTGACCAGAGTCCCATCCTTAAGATATTTCATAATTTATTTGACAGTATCCCAAAATCTAGGGGTGGAAACGGGAACTCTGAAACAGTTTTGGACTCGAGCATTTCAGACATGGGATTTCAAGTCACTCAAAGAGATGAAAGACTATCTCTCTGCAGCCTTTCTATGAAGTAGCCCAGCACAGTAACATGGGAACTATGACCAACCTACACCGTGAAGAGCCGCTGGGGATATGGAGAAAGGCCTCAGATTCTACACACGAAGGAAGAGCAAGAATTACAGAAGTAAGGATGGGGTTGGGGCCAGGGTGGGTCAAAGACAGCACATGAGCACTCTAGACACAGAGGACAAGGGCTTGGCTTGCTGTGAGTCTAGGGAGTGCCTTCTAGGGTGGGGACCAATGAGTGTATGGGAGACAGAAAGGAAGACTGGGCCACGGCCAGGCCATGGAGGGACGTAGAAGCTGGTCTGAGTTTGGACTCTAGTCAATGAGCCAAGGGGTGAGCACATGTAGTTCTCGGATGCTGCGGCTGCGGCTGGGGGATGGGGGGCTGAGGGGTGGGGTGAGGGCATGGAGTGTGGGGGATTCTAACCCAGGAAAACCCAGAGTCCCGTGAGCAAGTTATGTATTCACTATTCCTGGTCGAGAGTCCAGTTCCCAGTCTTCCATATTCATTGCTCTTGGCACATCAGAAGACAATTGTTTGAAACTATAAAGGTAACAGATTTGGATTATCAGTACAATTTTGTCCCAAAAGATTAGTTATTAGAGTTTCTTCAGATACTTTCATAAAAAAACAACCCTAGTGATACTTGCACACTTAAATGTGAATACATATACAGGTATACAGTTTGTTGCCCATTTTAATCGGCAGTTTGGATATCAATATGTTTATTAATTTGGAGATGATTGGGGACTGTTCATTATCATTGCATATCCATAATTAGTATGCATAACCATAAGGTGACAGGAGCATTCCACCACCCAGGACATGACTGAAGAAAGCCGGGGCCTTCCTAGTTAAAGAGCATGGCTATTTTCTTGGATCTTAAAAGAACAATGAACACCAGCCTTCCCCGGGAGTGTGCACAGGGAGGAGGTTAAGCTGCCTTGTTTCAGGAAGGCCCCAATCATGTAAATGCATAGCAACTTCTCCATGACTAAACCAAGGAACTGGATTGAAGCTTTCAATGAATGGCTTTTGAGATATGTGCCTAAATGGTGTTAAAACCAAGGAAGAAATTCTACCTTTAGAATTTTTGTAGTTTGTCCAAATGAAACACACATAAACTTCATCTTAATGACATTTCCCTTTTTATTTTAGGAGGGAAAAATACTGAATCCCCTTGAGTATAAACTCTCCATGACCTCATACACACTTTCACACACTTACAGAAGGAATTTAGTAATGTTCCATCTCCTCTCCATCTTGCCCTCCCTCTCCCGGGCACACTTCTTGTCATGTCTCTCTCCTACGTTCACATCTTCCTTCTGTGTGAGACCCAGGGAGTTTGAGTTTCTTGCCAGAGAAGGGGTGGGAAGTTAGTTGCTGAAGTATGGTAACTTACCAATGGCCACACCCCTGGAGAAGACTGCCCCGCCCCTCGGCAATCAGTAACCATCAACAATCCCTCAGAGGACCATTACTAACAAACCAAGTACAAAACACAATGTATTTAGGCCATTTTTATTGACTTGATTTTGTTAATGTGTGTGTGGGTACGTATGTGAGGGGTGATTGTGTGTCATGGCATGTGTGTGGGTACGTGTGTGAGGGGTGATTGTGTGTTGTGGCATGTGTGTGGAGGCGAGAGGACCACGCTCAGAAGTCAGTTTGCTCCTTCCCTCAAGTGAGGCTGGGGAATTGACCTCGTCATCAACCTTGACAGCGGGCACCGTTACATGGTGATCCATCTTGCTGGCCCTGGGATCTCTATTTTTGAAGAGAAACAAAGGAAAATGTCTAGGTAAAAGTTGCTTGCTCCCCACATAGCATGCACTTTGTAAGAATTTCCAAACATCAGGAAGCTTCTGTGTTTGTAGTTCTTGATATGGACCTGCCTGTGTGTGATGACTTGGGTTCAGAGGGAGACTCCACGAACTTACCCTTCTGATCTTGACCTGACTTTCCCACTGTGGCGACCATCATTAGGAGCTGCAGTTGTATTCCACAACTTCCGACTCTCTCTGAGCCAAAGGGGCACCCAGGGCCTCTATTTGGAGATGCCTTTTTTTCCCTGCAGATTCCTTTCTGATTCACTCGTGAGGAGCTTTGTCCAGTCATTGGGTGGGCTGCCTGGATCTGTGCTTGAGACCCTTCTGGTACAAAAGGTACCATCTTTGATACCCTTGTAGCCCATCACTGTCCAGGTCTCAAGGCCCCAACCCCGTCTCCGTAACATTTCCCTTGGAGTAAGTAAGGGAGAGTCACAGCACAGGATGAGGCGTCTATCTCCTTTCCTGATGCACAAAACCCTGGGCTTTCACTACAGGGGCACTTAACAGACCCTCCTGTATGATCAGCAGAACATCAGGTCAGCACATGAGAAAAGTGGTTCAGGCTAAATTAGCAAGGACCGTGCGACTTGCCAAGTCACATATCCATGGCCATCTTGTCACACTGACTGAGTGACTCACTTGGCCTACAGACTCCCTCAGTGCAGGCTCTCATGACTCACCTCAGTTTTACTGTCCAGAAGGCTGATCCTTCTACCTGGAAAGTCACTTTGCCGAGCAGGATGTTAATTTGCAAGTCAAGCGCTACTGTGGCCTGTGCACAGGCCTGGGAAGTGGGTGTCAGAGAAACAGTCCCGAATAGACGGCTCCAAGTCGTTAACCCAGGCAGCTGTGTTTGGTGGCCGTGGTAACACGGATACAAGCCTACAGATGATAGCTATGTAAGATCTCTCACGGGTCAGAGGCCACTGAGCACATGTCTAGCTTCATGATGCAGAGGGAGGAGTAGAATTTACTGGCAAATAAAACAAGAGATATTTCCAAATATCTCATTTCCTTCGTGAAGCCAGATGGTTGTGAATCACGTAAAAAAAAAAATTCTTCTCAGTTCCGTTAATAAATATTTCAGGTTCGTTACAAACTAGTAATGTATTTGTTATTGCATGCATGTGTGAGAAAGTTCTAGATTGCAACATTTTCAGCCCAAGTATGTGAAAAACATGCAACATTTAAATACTTATTTTCCCAATGTGTTCTGAATCGGTAATGTATTAAATTCACGACCCAACAAAGGTTCTGGGGTCTCCACAGTACTGCACAGACAAGGGTGTCATGTGAGGTACAACATAAGCCTCACTGGGGTCTCATCTCGCTTTTTGAAGCATCATTTTGTTATGGCTTTAAGAAAAGAAAGTGATCTCTCTCTCTCTCTCTCTCTCTCTCTCTCTTCCTTCTTCCTCCTCCTCCTCCTTCCCCTCCTCCTCCTCCTCCTCCTCCTCCTCCTCCTCCTCCTCCTCCTCCTCCTTCTCCTTCTCCTCCACCCTCCAGAAGAGAGAAAGAGAAAAAGGAAGGTAGGGAGAAGAGAGAGGACTGGATAGATTCTTGGCTGGGTATGGGGCCTAAGACCTAGAAGGGAACAGGAACCACAGGCCACTGTAGGTCTGTCTCTCTGTACAACCTGTGCCTTGCTTGGGAGAGGAAGCAGGCCTTAGTCTCCCAAGCCACAGAAGGAAATGTCACTCTCCAGCACAACCTAGCACACACGGTTCTGGCACCATCCTCTGGCCTCCTGACAAGAATGCTTACTGACAGATCCCAAGATATCTTACGTCCATCTGGTGTGTTCTGAAGATCAAAAACAAATGTGTGGCACCTCCCCTTCTCGACCCACCCTCTCACTCAAGCTCCGACCTGCTCTGAGGAGCACTTAAGCTCTCTAGGTAAAGCCTAGACTTGCTCCAAGGATGGCTCTCCTGAAGAGAGACTTGCATGGCGCACGGTACACGGGCTTCCTCACCTCACTGACCCAAAAGACAAGGCAAGATCCCCAGCAGTCCCTCACACAGGAGAGAGGCAGCCATGCTGGGAGATCAGCTATACAGTGTCAGGATTGCTTTCCTGTGAGACTCACAGCCAGTGCCAGATAGAAACTTAGCCCTGACTTTCCAGGAGGAGAATGCTAAGGTTCAGCCGCGTCGAGCAGCTCAGATGAGTCTTGCCAATCTCGCAGAGCGGTTAGGGTTAGATACCAGTGCGAGAGTGATGCCTTCATTTTTAATGTTTTGCCAACCTAGGTTTCGTTGTAAACAAGAAGTGATCATTTAACCCATCTCTTCTTCAAAAGAAATTATAGCTAGGGCTTTGTGGGAGAGGATAAGTCATGGTGGCGAGGGACAGGGAAATGCCAGGCAACATTTACATCTGTCCCTACGCAGACACCTGTTTGACACAGGAACACGAAAGAGAACAAACGATCTGCACCAACTTGTTTCACCCGAAAAGCAGGTTCAAATGCCAAGGTAGGTAGAGAAGGGGGCAGAGCCAGAGGGATCAGGGGAGAGGTTCCGACTCTCCCTCAGGATGAGAGTTTGGCTCCCGTTCGGGTTTGAACAATGGAGCTACTGCATAAAGTGCCACGTTACACAGGAGAGGAGAACCCCGAGTGGCCCTGTAATGGGCCGGCTTCTTCCTCCCGTCTTCATGGACTCTGATGCTGTGGGTTCCAGGTGGTGAGCACTTAATGCCCACCCTGACGGACTGTCCCTAGATCCTGGCCTGGAGTTTACTTCATTCCAGGAAATAGCCAGAGTGCAACTGGAGGCTCTCTGGCTCTGGATGACAAAAGAGGATTTATAAACAGAACTTAAGGGCCTTCCTGAGAGAGAAGAACTGGCCACTCTTCAGTCAGGAGCCAGGGAGTTATTTGTACACCAAGCAAACAGCTCTCTGACCCTGAAGCCCTACTGTTTGCTCACCCTGGGAAGTCACCTGAGACACCTCTGGAATTTGGAAATAGCTGTTAGGCATATTACACAGGGCGGCTTACAGATGCTTCTAGAAAGGATGGACCTTAGAAATGTGTGCCATCAGCGAGGTTCCTGTGAGCAGGCACTGCTTGTCGGTTTGTCTCTCTTCATTATCCCAGTGCCTTAACAGTGCCTGCAAGGACAAGCGTGGAGGAGAGTTATGGTTAGCCAGTATCCTGCGAAGTGAGGCTTAAACCCACGTTCAACCTCTGCTCGCCCCACAGCCAACAAACAACATCTGCCTCAGCACCTCAGCATGTGACACACCAGTGCAGATGATTCCCTTCGGAGTAAACATCTAAGAGACCTTTCAAGATGAAAATACTATGAAAAGAGGCGGCGTATCAGGCTACTTCAACCCCCGTTCATACTTGGAGATGGGTTTTTAAAGATGTGATTATTGGGAGGCAGAGGCAGGCGGATTTCTGAGTCCTAGGGCAGCCTGGTCTATAGAGTGAGTTCCACGACAGCCAGGGCTATACAGAGAAACCCTGCCTCAAAAAAATGTTATTAAATTAAACACACAGTAGGCCTTAACTTAATATGACACACACCCTCAGAAGAAGAGGATACAGGTTATACTAAGGGAACCTGAATGAGGACTCATAGGTAAGAAAGTCACGTAGAAGGTCAGAGAGGGGCCTTAGGAGGACCTACAGGCATGGGCACTGCAATCTCAGACATCCAACCTCCAGAATCAGGGGAAAATAAGTCGCCATTTAAACACCCAGCTTTCGGTTCTTGGACTAATATAGAGTATTTATGTTTGATCTTAAACTGAAAACCTTGTGACTTCCATTCTGCTGAGGAATGGAAACCATGGGGAAGCAAGGCCGTTGTGGGGATGCTGGGCAGTGTGGGACAGTGAGGGCCGTTGAACCAGAGCCAGCCATGGGACCTCAGCTGGTTAGCCGCTCTACTGAAGTAGAGCCTCCTGCAATGCACTGATTATAGTTATATTGGCTTCACAAAGTTGCTGAGGCTGAATAAGAGTCATGGCGAGTGCACAGTGCCTGGGATGTCAGTGTGCCAGCCACGGTAGCTAGGGCGTGAAGAGGGCCTGTGAGAAGGGACTGTACGGGCATAGGTTTGTGGAAGGCAGAGAGGAGGCTGATACGGTCACGTAGGGTCAAGAGCCTAGTATCAATTTTAGCCCTAAATTAATTTCATAACTAAACTATGGCTTTGCCACCTTGATGCTCCATTTCCTCATTTATGCAATGATAAGTTTGACTACATACAAAGGGAAGAAACGGGCGGGCAGAGCTGAAAAATCACATTTTTTTTCCTCACAAGTTGAGGAAAGGTTTCACTTTTCCTTTCCATAGAGGGCGATTGCAGGTCAGCCTTGGCAAGATAGAAAGCACACACACACCCTTCTCCCTCTTCTGTCTTGTTGAGAAAGAATAAGGCTCGAACTCACAACCTGCCATGTTCTCCCAAGTGTTGGCATTCTTCATGTACATCACCACACCCCATCCCTGGTGATGAGAGGGGACAGGGGCATTTCCAAGGCCAGCTTTGAACGCTGGAGTGGCCCTTTGTCTTTTGGGGATCTTCACGGGTCCTCCTCTAGGCTTGTCTGTGCCCGGGGGATCTAGCTCCCCATGCTCAGAGCAGCATTCCACCAGATACATGGGGAAGTCGGACCTTATGTTACTGTAAAGGGATATCCAGGGTTGACTCTGGCAGTGTATTCTCTAGCAATGTGAGAATGATTACGTGTATTAGATGATAATTGACAAATTTTTGAACAGAGCACACATTCATTCGGGCAATCAGCTCTGTCTACTTGCTGCCAAGACACTGTACTGTGCATTGGACCGGAGAGAGAAGAATAAGACACAGTTCTTCCCTGGGGAGAAATTCCTGAGTGGTAAAACAAAACTCATAATCATAGCATGTTCTTCGTACCAAATGAGCATACGGCAGGGTCCGAGCGGTGGCTCAGTGGGTGAAGTCCTTGCCTCACAGCATGAGGGTCAAAGTTCAATCCCTGGGACCCATTGGAAAAATGCTAGCCATGAGCTTTTGATCAATGCAAGAAAGGCAGAGATGGGATAATCCCTGGGGCTCCTTGGCCAGCTAGTCTAGCAGAATTCATCCAAGCCAACGAAACCCTTTGTCTCAGAGGAGGCATTTCTAAGGATGACATCAGAGGTTATCCTCTGGCCTCCACACATGTACTTGCACACACACACACACACACACACACACACACACACACTCACTCACACTCACAACAGCATATTGCTGTTGAGTATTGGAATAATCCCTTATGGAAATAATTGGACTTGTTCACCATCAATAAACCATTGCTCACTGGATAACTAACACCATTATTGCTTTCTAGATTCAAGGGCTCAAGTTCATTGCTAAGATACCTCTTCAGAAAGACTGAAGTCCCTTGCCACCTGGACAGCGGCCCTCTGGGTAGTTTGTAAAGCAGCAAGACAGTCCATTCTTATTTTGTATCTCTGGTCAAAACAAATATTTGAAATATGGATTCTACTATTATCTGTCATTCAAATTGAGTGAATTGCGGTCACAGGGACAGGAATCACCAAGGGCAGGGAGCTAACAGGAAGGCCTTCACAGAAAGAGCATAAAGCATGAACACAGCTGGCGGGAGTAGCTATAAGTTGGACGGTGGTTTTCTGATGAGAATCCACAGATTCCAGTGTATTAAGCAGAGGTGAGTTCTATGGATTTCTTCACATCCAGCTCTCAGACCTCATGATGGTTCCAGGCTCTGGGGCAAACCTATGGTGTCATTAGCACATGAGAGAGAGTGATAGATGTGGTTTCCTGAGGATGAGACACAGTGACTGTGGTCCCTTTCCTCCAAAGCTCTTCTTACACGTCCACAAGCAGATGACTTTCTCCATCACATAGCCCAGTCTTTTCTGCCGTGAACATGTGCATCCCTTTAAGAATACTCAAGAAAGCCAGCGTTACTAGCTGGGCCTTTAGGATCATTACTCGTTTGTGAGGTATGGGTCATAACCGTGCCTGCCTCCTGTGCTGGCTATGTGACAGAAGTGGAAGGATGTGCTAGTGCTCACTGTGTGTCCGCTATCAACAAATGCACTTCCGGGGGAAAGCGTTGTAAAATACAGGAGCAGAAGATAAGAATTTTCCAGTGAGCAGAGTGAGAAGAGGCTTCACAAACATTTCTTTGTTTTGCTTTTTGTCCTTGAATTTTTTAAAAAAATATTTATTTATTTTATATATGTGAATACACTGTAGCTGTCTTCAGACACACCAGAAGAGGAAATTGGATCTCATTAAAGATGGTTGTGAGCCACCACGTGATTGCCGGGAATTGAACTCAGGACCTTGAGAAGAACAGTCAATGTTTGTAAATGCTGAGCTAGCTCTCCAGCTCCTTGTTCTTACATTTTTAATTGTAGTAAATTGTATACCACCTGTCTATCATCTTAACCCAGTTGTTTCCAGCCTTCCTAATGCTGCCGCCCTTGAATACAGTTCCTCATATTGCAGAGACCCCAACCATAAAATTATTTTTGCTGCTACTTCATAACTGTAATTTTACTACTGTTATGAATCACAATATAAATATTGGTGTTTTCTGATGTTCTTAGGTAACCTCTCTGAAAGAGTCAGTCAATACCCAAAGGGGTTTTGACCCACAGGTTGAAAACCACAGTCTTAAGCATTGCTAAATGTACATTTCTGCAATGTTTAAGGATATTTACATTTTTGTGTGACTATATCCATGAATTTTTCATCTTCTCAAACTAAAATTCTACATATGGTAAACAATAACTCACCTTCCCACCACCAGGCCCTCTTAACTCCCATTCTTACGTTTATATTTTCTGATTATATTAGGCTGACTACAATAGATACTTATGGAAGTACACACAAGATTTGGCCATTGCATTTGGCTTATTTCACTAAGTATAAATATATTAAGAATTCATGCACAGTATGCCATGTGTCAGACTGCAAGCTAAATAATATTTCACTGCATGCACATATCATGTTTTCTTTATGGATATTTGGATTGCTTCTGCCTTTTCCGTCTTATGAATAATACTGTTGAGGACATAGGTTTACAAATTTCTCTTCTACTTTTGATTCTTGTGAAATTCCACCCAGAAGTGGAATTGCTGGGCTACTGGGTAATTTTGTTTTCAATTGTGATGCTGTTTCCATAGCAGCTGCACAGTTTTCATTCTTCCCACAATGCACAAAGCATTCTACTTCCAATTTCTCCACATTCTTACCAATGGTTGCTATTGTTTGTATTTAGGGCATTACCAAGAAAAATAGGTATGAGGCTTCTAAATATAGTCTTACAGCAAGCCATAACCTCAATTACCAAAAGTTGAGAAGAACACATTCAGAAGATGCTGACTCCCCAGGCTTCACAACATGGAGAGACGGGCATGAGTTCCCACTGCATGGGGTGGACTTTAGAGACAACACAGGCAGCTCTCAGTCTTGATTGTTCTATGACCACAAAGGAAACTCCAATAGTACGACTACATCTGGAGAAACATGGTGAATATTTCAGTGAAATGAAGGGAGAGCGAGAAGCAGGCAGGAAAGAAGGGAGAGAGGGAGAGATGGAGGGAGAAAAAGAGGAGAGAATGGAAAGGAAATAAAAGTCATTCACACAGCCAAGACAATCAAATAGGAAACACAGCACACTGAATGGACAGTGGTGTTTTCACACCATACATCTGATGGAAATTAATACCCAATGCATACAAACATCTCAATTTAAAAAAACAATACAACTCTCCTGTGAGAGACCACACCCATGTTCTCAGGTACATCTTACTTTTCCCCTGGATACCTTTCTTTCTCTTAACCCTAGTGCATGAAATCTACATTAAAAGTCTCTTAATATATGCCAGTTCTGCCTCAGGAAGGTAGAGGAGGAAGAGGTGGAGGAGTAGGACGAGGAGGAGGAGGAGAAGAATGGAAAGGAGGAGGAGGAAGAGGAGGAGGAGGAGGAGGAGGAGGAGGAGGAGGAGGAGGAGGAGGAGGAAATCAACAAGATAACCTACTTAAACATGAGCAAAAACTTGAACCAATTTTTCTCCAAAGAAGACATATAAAAGCCACATGAATGGTCAGCAGGTACATGACAAGATGCTCAACATCACTCACCATTAGGATCAAAATCACAATGACCTGGGCTATAATTCTAGTGCCTAAGAGGTCAAGACAAGATCACAAGCTTTAGACCAGCTGGGACTACATGGTAAGAATGTATCACTTTCCATCTATTAGGATGATCATAAAAATCATCATTAAATAGATCAACAAGTGGGTACATAGTTACATAACAAATTTTGGGAAGGATGTAGAGACACTGGAGCCCTCTGACATTCTTGATAGAAATGTAAAAAGGTGAAGGTGCTGTGGGAAGCAATATGGAGGTCACTCAAAAACAAACACAGAACTCCCCTATGGTATGACAGCACAAGTTCTGGGGGTTATTTTCAAAAATGTTGATGTGAGGGGATAATAGGAAAGAGATCATTGTGTTCCCACAATCACTGTAGTATTGTTCATTGCTCATAATCATGATGGCCAAACAGCCCAAATGTCCACCAGTGAAGAAATGTTGTGATGGGCAATCTTCACTGTCAGTGTAGCTGGACTTGAAGCCACCTGGGAGACACACCACTGTGCGAAAGTCAGCGAAGCTGCAGCCTTCAGCTCTTCATTTTCTTCCTCACTGCTGAGTCCACATGCTCAAAATAGCTTGCCATCACCCTGCCACAAAAGGACTGTGTCCCTTCAAACTGTGAGCTGAATGACGTAAACTCTTCCTTGAATCGCTTTCATCTGGTATTTGTCTTAACAATAAGAAAGTGTAACTATATAGATGTATAAATATGTGTACAGTACATATAACACAGACATGCATACAATCAGCTATTGTTCAGCTATGGAAAAAGGAAGTCCTGACATATTCTAAAGTATGGCTAAACCATGAAGGCATTTTGCTAAATGAAATAAGTCAGCCACAGAAAGAGAAATATTACAGAAGTCTACTTACCTAAGGTATATTTGACTAAAATAGACAAAGTCATAGAAATAGAGAGGTTGCTGGTTGTCTGTGCTTGGGGGAAGAAGGAATATGGGGATGCTAGTCAACAAATAAGAATGTTCTGTTCTTTGCGGCTCCGTGCTGCACGGCTGAGCCTGTGCTTCCCAATACTGGGTTGTGTACTTCAGCATTTTTAGAAGGCCATAGCATGTGCCTAGCGGTGCAGACACTCTGACTCACGTGCAGCAGGATGAACCCGGCTGGCTTCACTGCAAAGATGCTAATGCAGAACTCTGAGATTCAAAGCATAGGCTAGCGATCCAAGCGCTCCCCAGTGAACGGCCTTTCTCCGAAAGGATACATGATCAAAACCTTTCCACGGGCAGAGCTGATGCAAAGCCGTCTCACAAGCTTTACCAACAAAGCATGATGAGATGTGAGGGATAGGTATTGTTCTAAAGTCTGCAGCACGCACACCACTTAAATACTTACAAATGGGAAGACTCACGAGATATGGCTTTGGAGTATATTTTTAGATCAAATGTAGATTTTCTGAAGCTTGAGGTTTTAAAGTTTGCAGCAAGGTCTCTTATGAGAAAGTCAAAATAGGACGTGGTCACATAAGTTTGTCTGTAAAACAGCTAAAATGATCCTTTGTAGAGTGAAGGACACTTCAATCAATATTTTTATCAAATGTTTTTGAGGAAAGAAAAGACAATACTAGTAATTAACATATATTGAATATTTACACATTGACTCTTGCACCAAATGCATGAATTATAAGTTACTTTTTCTCCATTATATATATACACATACACATACATATACATATACATATACATATACATACATACACACACACACACACACACACACACACACACACACACATATATATATATATATATATATATATATATATATATATATATATGAGGCTACTGAAGTTTAGTGGTATTAAACAACTCAGCAAAGGTCCTGGGAATAGTAACAGATAGAAGGTAACTCAGAACTCAAAGAGCCAGATCTAAGGAGGTCCAGTCTCAGAGCTATCAGTTTGCATCATCTCTCTACAGATTTAAAAGAAAAACATCTTGATCCAGCAAGATGACTCACTGAGTAAAGGTGCTTGCCACCACTCGAATTCAATGCCCCCAGGATAACATGGTGGAAAGAGAGAACTAACTCCCACAAGTTATTCTCTACCCTGAACATTATGTCACATATGCGTGCATGTATGCACACACACATACACATACATGCGCACATGCACACATGTGCACATACAGACACAACATACACACACCCAAGCATGTGCACACAATTTAAATGTTCTTTTAATTTAAGAATTAAAAGAAAGACATCTTAACCTTTAAGTGGCTGACAGCATGCCCATCAGAGTCTCGTTAGAATAGATGTTCTATGCCAGTTGTTATCAGCTGGCTATGAGCTGCAGCTCAGTGCTGCCTGGTACCCCAAGACAGAGCCCTACTGCATATAAAGAGTCTAGGAACAGATCCTAATCTAAGCTTTGTAATAACCGTAGTGTTCTTACACCATCATAATGCTGGAAAATCATAAGCTATTGTAACTCAGACTGTGTACACATGGAGTGTAACAAGTCTCTCCCACCTCCCCCCCCACTCCCCCATCCCCACCTCCCACCCCCGTGTCTAGGAGCTTCCACTCTTGTCCTAGCTGCTCATCCCAAGGCGAGCAGACACCTGCAGTCCATATAACTTCCTGTAGCTGGAAGGCAAGGCTGCCTTGCCCCTCACACACCGGGGAGCATGCAGCCAGAGAGACAATGCATGTGTGGTGAGTGCTGATGAGCCCGAACCTTACGGAAAGAGGTGTGGAAGGCACTCGGCTGGGCAGAGCAGAGTCCTGAGACCTCCTAAAGACAAACCAGCCACTAAAAAGATAAAACTGCAACCCTGTAGCTTTCCTACCCTCAGATAGTGCCTGTGCAGGATTGGTCTATTAAATATGAATGTGCCACACCCAAGCCATAATTCCTTCTGTTATCAGCATCAGCTATTTTTATTAAATGGGTTGATGTCTCTGCCATTCCTATTTTCAACAATTAAGTATCGTGTAAGGCATAAGAAAGTAAATCAGACCTCAGTCCATCAAAGCATATGATAAAAGATCAAGATGGTAGAAGAACGGGCTATCTCCAGCAGAGCTTGGCCTTTCTCTTGTTGTCTAACATGTGCTAAGATAGAAGGAGGAGAAAGAGGGGCATAAAACAGCTGTCCACACTAGAGAAATGCCGTGTGATCCTCATCTGAATGTAAAACACACAAGACAGTCTCCCTGTCATCTCTGTTAACCACTTTTGCTGAAGAGGACATCTGCTTATGGCTTAGGTTGGAGAGATTTATACTTGCCAAATGTCAACACAACAATGCGTGGCTATTTAGGAGTGAGGCTGTGCATGTATGCTTGTGTGAGTGCATGTGTATGCGTGCATGCGTGTGTTTGTGTGTGTGTGTGTGTGTGTGTGTGTGTGTGTGTTTCCATTATCTACTATAACAAACAAACCATCTGCAAATTCACTGACTTAAGACAGCAGCAATGATCCAATCACTCATAATTCTGCTGTCTGGTCAGGGCTCAGCAGTGGTTCGTTGCCTCAGTGCTACATAGAGTGCTAGTGAGCTTAGTCACCTGGGGCTAGAGGCTCATTCCAAGATGGCTCCTTTGAGAGTCTGAGCTCACCAAACTCACAGCCATGGCAGAGGACTATGTGAGGGCACAAATCCCAGGAACTCCACCATAGTAACATTTTATCACAGAGTATGCCAATTCTTGTCACTGTTGGGAACTGCTATTATTTTCCCACTTCTACATTTTGTATCAGGCCAGAAATACAATACCAATATTTCCTAAGTGTTCACTTGGCCTCGGAAAAGCCACAGGGAGATGAAAGGGTCTGTGGGAGAGAAAAATGATTTGAATAAATAAAACCGGGAAAATAGAATTTCATGTTTAAACAACTGTTTTGGAATCCCAAAAGAGTAAGAGGCCCTGATGTTACAGATGAAAGTCTGTACTGGTAGCTGACAAGAGAAACAAATCCCTAAATATACACACAGACACATCCAATAGAGTGGAAGCGCTCAAGGTTAAAGAGGCTCATTAAAAACCAACACTTTTTCAGGTCCAGTGAGAAAAGCTCAGAATACAGCTCTCACTCTCTCCCTCTCTCCCTCCCTCCCTCCCTCCCTCTCTCCCTCCCTCCCTCTCTCTCTCTCTCTCTCTCTCTCTCTCTCTCTCTCTCTCTCTCTCTCTGTGTGTGTGTGTGTAGAGGTTGGGTATACATACAGTTGGGTATACATACAGTATATGAGTACACTGTAGCTGTCTTCAGACACACCAGAAGAGGGCATCAGATCCCATTAAAGATGGTTGTGAGCCACTATGTGGTTGCTGGGAATTGAACTCAGGACGTCTGGAAGAGCTGTCAGTGCTCTTACCGGCTGAGTCATCTCTCCAGCCCCTCCAGCTCACCTCTTGAAAGCAGAGGTTTAACTGGAATTTCAAGATCTCCCTTTCAATTTGAATGTTATTTTATGTGTTTGCCAGCCACAAGATTGTTAAAAAGCTGATGTGACTTATATCCCAGGTGATGACCAGACAGACAGAGGGGCTGGCAAGGCCACATGCGCACGCCTGTGTTTTCTGAGCTGTTGTGGAGTTCCAAGCCCATGTTATGGTCTGAGTTCTGCATTTTTAAAAGAAAGCTCAAGATATAAAGAGTTAAATCACTTTCGCAAGGTCACACCTTACCAGTGTGGGAGACAGATTTACAGCCAGATCTTTTAAAATCAATTCGTTGAATAAGAAATGTCTGCCGGGCGTGGTGGCGCATGCCTGTAATCCCAGCACTTGGGAGGCAGAGGCAGGTGGATTTCTGAGTTCGAGGCCAGCCTGGTCTACAGAGTGAGTTCCAGGACAGCCAGGACTACACAGAGAAACCCTGTCTCAAAAAACCAAAAAAAAAAAAAAAAAAAAAAAAAAGAAATGTCTGTAAATTAGAGCATTCATTTTTTCATTGTTTTTTTGTTTTTGTTTTTGTTTTTTTAACTAAGAAATATAGTTCCAAACATGGGGGAAGTGAATCAAAGATGCAACAAAAACATCACCAGGACTTTGAAAACTCTTGTAAGCCTTGAGCTGAATTGAAAAATAATTTTAAATAAAATGGCAGTGGTTCTTGAAATAATGAATACCAAATCTTTAGAAACTGAATCTGAGCACGGTTCCCTCTGGCTAGATGTAACGTTTAAAGCAACAACCTTCTTGTTTATCTCACCTGATTCCCAGCCCTGAGAGAAACAAAGATCAGGTCTCATTAGTTTCCAAATCTTCAAACAAATCTTGCTGTAGTCTTTACTGATTTGCTTGCTTTCACGGAGAGCTTTCCCAGTTGTGTATTGATTAAGGAATGTAAGCCTGGAATATTAATGAGGTGTGTCTCACTGGTCCATTGGGCATGCTTTTCAAAGCCTCGCTCCTAGTTCAGGGTACTCTTGTGTGTGTGCCTCTCTGGCCATGAGACCATCCATCCAGCAGCAGGAGCAGCATCTCTGCTGGGCTCTGTCCGTGGAGCCTCTGGCATAGTTTCGTTTGCTGTTTCTTTTCATCATTGGCTTTTCTTGTCGGTGAGGAAAATGACTCAGGACTTAGTGCTGCGGCATCAGCACGGAGCACACCCCTGGGATGCAGGAGCGGGAGGTGAGAATACAGGACTATCGGGTGTCCTCTAGGCACCGGCTCTCTTGGAGCTCTGCTAAGTTGAAATGTCCAATTTTGGACTCAAGAACTTTGGCAAGTGATGGGAAGTTTGAAAAACAGCCAGAGAAAGAGTTATGAGATTTATCAAAAGGTGAAGGAAATGGGCCTTCTGGGAAATCTAAAGGAACTAAGGCTGTTTATTTCATAAAAGAGAAGTATGGAGTGGGATTTAAGTTCTGTCTTCATGGCTGCTATTACAGGGGCAGGGCACCCTCTAGGAACGGGATTGAGTCTCAAATCTAGGGTGTCCATAAGAGCCCTCGATTCTGGAGCAGACTGCCAAGGAGAGGTGTTAATTTAAAAAATAGGGCAGAAGTGTCTTTATGTAGTATCGCCCAAAGGCAAATTACTCTCAACAATCATGGCCCCATTTTGGAGCCATTATTCACAGAGTCAGAGGAGATTTGTATACTCGCTAGAAGGATAAAATTCCCCGCCTCGGAGGCTCCACTGCCTTGTGTTCAGGGGCTTCCCCTGTGCAACGTGAGGATCTGCAGGTCTGTGGCCCACCCAGGAGCCTGGAGGAAACTGAAGTCCAGGACTCGAGCAGAGCAAGGGTGAGCTTCACTTTTGCTGCTTTATCCGTTGCCAAATGCCGAATTCTTCACTCTCCAGGGCTTTGTTGTCTCCGTCGCTGCTGCGCGAAGATGGCAGTGCTGAGTTTCAAATGTGTGGGTCTCAAACGAGAGAGTATGTGAGAAGTGCTTCAGAAACGCATATCAGGACACTGTCAGAAGGACAAAACGGCAACCAACAAAATGGGAAAAGATCTTCACCAACCCCATATCCGACAGAGGGCTAATATCTAATATATACAAAGAACTCAAGAAGTTAGACTGCAAAGAACCAAATAACCCTATCAAAAATGGGGTACAGAGCTAAACAAAGAATTTTCACCAGAAGAAATTTAGATGGCCGAGAAACACCTTAAGAGATGTTCAACATCATTAGTCATCAGGGAAATGCAAATCAAAACAACCCTGAGATTCCACCTCACACCAGTCAGAATGGCTAAGATTAAAAACTCAAGAGACAAGTGCTGGCGAGGATGTGGAGAAAGAGGAACACTCCTCCACTGTTGGTGGGATTGCAAAATGGTAGAACCGCTCTGGAAATCAGTTTGGCGGTTCCTCAGAAAATTGGGCATGTCACTTCCAGAGGACCCTGGCATACCACTCCTGAGCATATACCCAGAGGATTCCCCTGCATACAATAAAGACACATGCTCCACTATGTTTATAGCAGCCTTGTTTATAATAGCCAGAAATTGGAAGGAGCCCAAATATCCCCCAAAGGAGGAATGGATACAGAAAATGTGGTATATTTATACAATGGAATACTACTCAGCAATTAAAAATAATGAATTCATGCAATTTGTAAATGGTTAGACCTGGAAAATATCATCCCGAGTGAGTTAACCTGATCACAAAAGAATACACATGAAATGCAATCACTGATAAGTGGATATGAATGAGCCCAGAAGCCCTAAATACTCAAGGCACAATTAGCAAGTCAAATGATTCCCAAGAAGAAGAAAGGAGAGGACCCTGGGCCTGTAAAGATTGGATCCAGTTTTGTAGAGAAACCGTGGGGGGAGCGGGAATGATTGGGGAATAGTTGAGGGGGAGAGGAATTATGGGACGTATGGTGGAGGGGAACTGGGAAAGGGGAAAGCCTTTGGAATGTAAACATAGAATATAGAAAATAAAAATTAAAAAAAAAGAAAATTACTAAAAAAAAAGAAATATTTTCCATGTAAATCTTCAATTCTATCATAAAATAAAATAAAATAAAATAAAATAAAATAAAATAAAATAAAATAAAATAAAATAAAAATAAAATAAAATAAAATAAAATAAAATAAAATAAAATAAAATAAAATAAAAACAAAAAAAATGCATCAGGTCCTGCGTAAGCTTTGGTTCTTCTCCAGTTAGGGCATTCAGCAGGGCAGCTTGGAAGGAGAGACAAGACGGAAAGGGTACTTAGTTAACTCACAAAAAAAAGGCTCAGACATTTGAAAACGCCAACAACAACAACAACAACAACAACAACAACAACAAAAGTTGGTCAAACAAAGTTGATTGGGTTGAACAAACGCTTCCTCTCTGCCAGGTTTGCTAGGCGCACATCTTTGTCCCCGACTTGTCTACGAGGAAACCAGGACTCTGAAAGATCACATACTCGCTATTCAGATTACTTGCTGCTGACCTATGACTCTGGAACCGAAACCCAGCTTCCTTCTGGTTCCAGCACCTCAAAGAGCAAAAGAGAAGAGAGATGTAATGGGACTCGGGGCATATGAGCAGAGTCATTCAAGGACAAAGTCCTAGTTCATACTTAAAGGTACCACGCCCAGAGCATCCAGAGAACCACACCCCCAGACTCCGGGACACAGACTGTGTTGCCACATGTACATCATTACAAAGATGTGCCCAGCTGCTGGCTCGAACATCCCTGAAAGAGGTGTGGCACTAGGAAGAGAGAGACAGCTATTCAGCTATTCCCCCCCCCTTCTCAAATCTACTTTCTTTATATCTTGAGTAGATTTCTGAGGGCACCGCCCTAGTTCCCTCTGCCTCTGACACAGCGGCAAGTCTGGAGTGTCGTTCAATTTATGCTGTCCCCAGCTTGTGTCAGCATGCCTCCACGCACAAATAACTTTCCACCCCCTTAAGGCACACAGGCAGGAACAGGGCAACTCTGAGTCACCATCCAGCAGTTCCAACCTGGGGCCACTTGCCTTTCTTTGCCCAGTCACTCGGCTAATACTGCGTGTTAACAGAGATATTTATAGACGACAAATTGAAACCCAAAGCAGTGACTGAGCCCATCCCATTTTTAAAAGGGCCTACTTACTCATCACTGCCCTCACAGGTAACTCCTGATGCCTCTCCATGCCCTGCTCCCAAAGTGCTTGCCTGAGAACATGACACAAAACTTCATCTAAGTTTTGAGTTTGTTTGTTTGTTTGTTTGGTTGGTTGGTTGGTTGGTGTGGTTGCATTGATTAAGAGAAGAGTCACTGAAGAGTAGACACAGTGGTATTGCTGACTATGTTCCGGTTACAGAATATCACACACAGAATAAAATACAGGACTCCTCACCATCCTGTGTCCTTTTCCGATACCCACACACCTTAGCCCACCACTGACTTTTTTCCCGCTTCCTCATTTGCCTCCCGCTACTAAAGCTCTCTGGTGTTCCCCAAATACAGGTGGGTGAGATTCTCAGGGCTTTGTGCCTGATTTCGGATTTCTAGAACTCTTCTTGCATAGCCCCGAGAGCTTGCTCAGATGTTGTACAGGCAAAGAGATCTTTCCTGAGTCCTCCATCTGGACGGTGCCTGGGTCACTCTATCCTTCTGGCTTGCTTTCGATCTCTACACTGTGGGACTCATGCCCACAGGTCTGAGGTGATTGATGCACAGGTAGCATCCTCCATTAGTTTCGTCCCTCTTCTTGGTGTATATGTATTTGACATTGTGTAGAATGAAGTACATACTTCCTCTAAAAGTTCTCCAAAATTACTTAAGATGTTATGCACAAGAGTGCGCACACACACACACACACACACACACACACACACACAAGCTATAATATACTATTTGAACACAGACATTAATGCCTAACCAGACTACATACCCCTTGCATAGGTTTCAAATGCTGTCATAGAGCTTGTGAGTTTTTGCAAAGCTCCTTCTACAGTCAGTTGACACAAAGCAAACTATGGTAGCAGGAATAACAGATAAACTACAGAACTTTTTACCTATATCTGCTTTCTAGGAACTGCTTCTGCCCAGTCCCTCATCTCCAACATAAATTTCACAGGAAATGTGACATCTCCATACAACGGGAGCCTCTGCCCATGTGTCTGAGGTGACTGATGCGTAAGAAACATCCTCCATTAAGCAGAGGCAATTAGTTTTCTCTCCCAAATTTCACATCTATCTCTAAAATACCTTGAGTAAATGTTGCATTTAGAGATGGTAGAGGCAGGTAGAGAAGGGATGTGCTCTCCTCCTCCTCCTGGGGTCCATCTTCAGCTTCCTCTTGGAGACGATGGGATTTTCCCATCACCCACCACGAAGTCTCCTTTTCCCATGATGTTTTGGCTAGGATCAGTTTCTGATCCTTTCAAATCCACTAATACTGCAGAGCAAGAGAGACAATGGGTCAGAGCGCAGATGCCAGAGCCTGTAACCTACTCTCTGCTCATTTCCTAAGCTCGAGATTCTTCTTCCTCTGTGTTTGTAACTAAAAGAAAGCACCATTTCCAAGGAGAGAAAAGAGCCCAATTCTATAGAAAAGAAATGAATTTAGGTTTTTGTCAGTCTATCGGATCCTGGTTGCTTTTTAAATGCTTTTAAATCATACCCTCCTCATATTCTGAGGTATATGTACACATATACCTACACATATGCATACGTATCCCCTATGCATTTGAATTGATTCATTCATATGCCAGGGGTTTTATTTGTTTTGTTGTTGCTTTCCTGAGGTATTTTCTTGAAGTATTTCAGGTTGTTTATTCTGTTTGACTGTAAACAGTATCTGGTCCTCTTGAAGTTTAAATGTATCAAAGCATGATTTGCATCTCAAAAGCATCCCTCTAGTCTGGTCTGTGCTTTGATGGGAGAAAGAGAAGATCAGAAGTCAACACTACTCCAACTTCATTGTAAGTATTCATTTCAGATTGACTTTAAAAGAAAGGTTCACTTCGGAGAAGTAAGCCTCCCCCCATCCACCCTCCCAGCTAGAGGGGTAGGGGTAGGGGTAGGGGGAGGAAACATTGAACAAGGAACTATCATTAGTGGGGATAAATTAGGTAGGTCATAAAACTTATGACTATGAGCCCAGTCACATACCTCTCTGTGCATGTGTGTTTCTTTTTACAGAATCATCTGGCAATAGTTGGCTCCCCATAACCACAGGTTCCACAAGGAACCATGGATTGAAAATGTCCTTAAGGGTTCACTGGGTGAAGGTGCTTGTTTTACAAGCCTGGAAACTTGAGTTTGACCTTGGAACCCATGTAATGGTGGGCAGAGAGAATCGAACCCATGAAGTTGTCTTCTGTCTCCACACATGTGTCATGGCATGCATGCCTACATACATGCATTACACACTCAATAATAATAGACTAAAACATTTTATATTCAAAAACATTTTTCAAAAACAATAAAAATATTTACATTTAAGATAGCATAGTATAACTATTTGCATAGCCTCTTGTGTGAGGCCCTCTGTGGTATAAAGCACACAATAGAATGTGATAGGCTGTGTGTGGATGATGCCCCATTTTATACAGGGAAGCTAAGTGTTCTATCATTTTGGTGTCCTTGGAAATCCTAGAACCATTTGATCCATGGATACTGAGAGATAATTGCTCAAACAAAATACTGTAAAAATGTGTGTTCCTATCAATTTTCACCTCAACTTGTAAGAATACCAAAGATACCTTATATTTTAAAGAATTACATCCTTAAGCATTTTAAATATCATCTGGGCATTGGTGGTACACACCTTTAATCCCAGCACTTGGGAAGTAGAGGCAGGTGGATCTCTGAGTTCAAGGCTAGCCTGGTCTACAGAATGAGGTACAGGATAACCAAGCTACACAGAGAAACCTTGCCTAGAAAAACAATAAGAATAAATACATAGATAAATAAGAATATCCATTTAGAAGTTATAATGTATCAACTTGATGAAGTGTTAGACAATAATTAAAGCCATGGTGTGAGGAACACATAGGCAATTAAACATTATTAGTAACTTTATGTGAATGTGCTGGTCTGATATTGCAAATCCAGAATGATTACAACTATGTAGAAAGAAAGGGATGAAAAACAGTCAAAAGAAACAAGACTGACTACAGTTACTTATTAAATGGGAGTCTTTTTTTTTTTTTTTTTTGGTTTTTCAAGACAGGGTTTCTCTGTGTAGCCCTGGCTGTCCTGGAACTCACTCTGTAGACCAAGCTGGCCTCGAACTCAGAAATCTGCCTGCCTCTGCCTCCCAAGTGCTGGGATTACAGGCGTGCGCCACCACCGCCCAGTTAAATGGGAGTCTTATTTCTTCTCTGTGTCTCTTTCTCAAGACAGGCTCTTGCTATATCGCCCGTGCTGGTCTTAAACTCACACTCCTTCTGCCTCAGTCTCCCAACAGGCTGAAACTACAGGCATGAACTATGACATCCATCTTGTGTTTTTGTTTTTTAGTGTGTTTGTAGCATGCTTCTAAGTTTACATTTTCTGACAGAAGCCAGTCCAGTAAACTCTGGCAATCGCTCTTTGTTCTCAGCGAAGGCAGACACAGAGTGGGCCTCCTGCCTCGCTTCACTCCCCTCAGATCCTCTCCCCCAGCCTCCTCTCACTGTCCCAACTGAAAACGGAACTTGAGACCTGGTTTCCTTACACCCAGAGGCTTCCCTTGCAGTTAAAGATATTTTTCACCGTAATGAGAACTCAGCCTGTTCTGAGAGAGTATAGATATACTTGTCTTGTGTTTAATAAATGCTGTTGTTTTATTATGAGAGTAAAGCTCTTTGTACTTCCAGGGAGCACTATGTACATATTTTTTATTTTCTTTCCATTCCAGGGAAACCTCCTTTAAAATTTCCCCCTTGTCCTCAAAAAGTTTGAGTTAAAAGAAGAATGGTCATTATATTTGTATGTGTAGACCCCACAAATGCCAAAAATGAAAATAGTAAAATTCTCCCAGCTTTTGATTGATTTAAGAATTTATTCATGTGACAAATCTTTAAACTTTTCTTTAAAAATTATACTCTACCTTTTTACAAAAGTAAAACTTATTTTTTTTAATTTTTATTTTCTATATTCTATGTTTACATTCCAAAGGCTTTAATCAAGCATGATGGTTCATGACTTTAATCCCAGGATTTAAAAAAGAGGAGGTGGTCAGCTGTGAGTTTGAGGATAACCTGGTCATCTATATTTCAGGATCTAGACCAGCCAGAGCTACCAGAAAAGTGCTGTCTCAAAATAAATAGATAAATACAAAGTAAAAAGTAGTTTCGGGTTATATCAAGCACAAAAACCAAGCCCCTGGGGTGCCATCTGATAGATGATCACAATCACAGATTTATACTTTGGAGTTCGCTGACTTCATTCTGTACTTGGTTCTAAATGGTTGCTGTTGCCTGTGAACAACTATTTCAGGCTTCCATTAAGTCTAATTTAATGCTTGCCTCAAAAGGTCTCCATCATCCAACTGATGGCTGACATTTTTTGTGGTAGTGCTCTATTCTTTTATTACAAAAGCATCAAAGAAAGAATTCTGTATGTGTCATTTGTACCTTGATGTAAAAAGGTCACTGGGGTGGATACATTCTTGACTCTAATGAGATAGATTTTTACAGTAAGAGTGCCTTGGGCCTTTGGTGAAGAAGTGATAGTCTTGTCAAAGTGAAGGGCTTGAAACAGAGCGGGTTGACTCTGATGGTTTGTATATGTTTGGCCCAAGGAGTGGCACTATTAGGAGGTGTGGCCTTGTTGGAGTAGGTGTGTCACTGTGGGTGTGGGCTTTAAGACCCTGATCCTAGCTGTCTGGAAGCCAGTCTTCTACTGTTTGCCTTCAGAACAAGATGTAGAACTCTCAGTTCCTTCTGCACTATGCCTGGATGCTGCCATGTTCCTGCCTTGATGATATTGGACTGAATCTCTGAACCTGTAAGCCAGCCCCAATTAAATGTTGTTCTTTATAAGGGTTGCCTTGGTCATGGTGTCTGTTCACAGCAGTAAAACCCTAACTAAGACATGGACCAAAAATAAAGTTTGTTCACCTCAGTGTTTCCTTTTCTAGATCATAGTCAGCCATGCGATGAAGTAGTGGCAGAAGCAGAGCTGTTATAAATAACTTCAATAAAGCCTTCCCACGAGCACGGCAGTTGGACAGGTTAGGGAGGGTGGAGATAGGCAGGTGGGCCCCAGTATGTCTCCTCACTTGGCTGCCCCAGCAGGCAAGCACCCTGCACCTGGCCTGAGAAATGCTTCTAACCTAGTTCCCAGCACATGCCACCAAGACTTGCTGCTGCTCATTCGTCTCAGGCTCAGAAGAGCCGCATGGCCTGGCTACAGTCCCACTTAGACGTTACAGCAGCTAAGCGATTTCACTAATTTCTTTAGGGGGAAAAAAAAAGCACGATAAAAATTAGGTTCTAAGAAGCCACTGGAGTGTTCATGCTAAGGAAGCATTAGGTCTTTGTAGTGCAGTGCTTGGCTTGGCAGAAGATCTGCCATGATGCTTTTCTTAGAGGAGGGGGCAATGGAACCAGAAACCCAGAGCCACAAGGTTGTACCTTGCTCTTAAATCCACTCCAGATTCCAGCACTGGCTCAGCTACATGAAGACCAAACCCTGCTTGTTAGGAAATCTAGCCAGTGACAACAGTACTGTGGTGGTTTGAGTAGGTATGGCCCCCATAAACTCTTGTGTTTGAATGCTCGATCCATAGGGAGTGGCACTATTAGGAGGTGTGGCCTTGTTAGAGTAGGTGTGGCCTTTTTGGAGGAAGTATGTCACTGTGGGGACGGGCTTTGAAGTCTCCTATGCTCATGCCACACCCAATGCGGCACACAGTCTCCTTCTGCTGCCTGGGGATTAAGATGTAGAACTCTCAGCTCCTCCCTCGCCAAGTCTGCCTGCACACTGCTGTACTTCCTGTCACAATAATGACAGACGAAACTTCTGAAGCTGTAAGTCAGCCCCAATTAAATATTTTTCTTTGTAACAGTTGCCATGGTCATGGTGTATCTTCACAGCAATAAAACCCGATCTAAGAAAATTACCTTCTCTTAGGTCAAAGCAGCTGATTAGTCCCTAGCAGAGGCTTTATTCGCAGCCCTTAATACAGCACTGAAAGGATCTGTCCATGCCCTTTAATTCCCACACAAGACTTCTGTTTCAGGAAGAAAGTTTATAAATTTTCTAAGTCCCACCTCTCCCTTGACTTCCATGATGCTGTTTTTATAAGTTCTACGAGAAGTTTAGATAATGTATTTTGACCATATTCCTACTCACCCTCTCCTTCCCTACCTAACCTCACATCTCTCTCTTGAACCAATTTGTGCTCCTCAAATATTCTTAGATATGTGGTCTTCTGCCGGAGTGTGGTTAACCCACAAGGGGCCATACCCATAAAGAAAACCAACTCTCAGAGGCCCAGGTAGACAGACTCCTTCCGGGGCTACCTTCGCGGGGAAATCTGCTAGGCTCTTGCCACCAAGAAGGCCGAGCTTCGCCGAGGATCTGTGGGACTTTCCCGCGACCTCAGGCCGTGCACCGAGGCAGCGGGCAGCGGGCGGCAGCCAGCTCGCGGGCCCCTGGACCAGCGATAGCAGGCGGGCCTCCATATTGCAACCAGGACACAGCTGGAGAGGCCCAGGTAGACAGACTCCTTCCGGGGCTACTGTCACAGGGAGATCTGCTAGGCTCTCCCCGCCAGGCAGGACGAGCTCTGCGGGACTTCCCCGCGCCCTTCGGCCTTGCACCTAGGCAGCGGGTGGCAGCCAGCTCTTGATTCCTTAGAGCAGCAGTCACCGCATAATCACCAGTAGAGAAACAACAGGTGAGCCCAGCCTCACGGGAGATTCAAACACCAGACAGTGACAACAAGGCCAACTAACACCAGAAATAACCAGATGGCAAAAGGAAAACGAAGGAACGTTACTAACAGAAATCAAGGCAACATGACAGCATCTGAACCCAGTTCGCCAACAACAGGAAGCCCTGGATACCCCAAAACACCAGAAAAACAAGACTTGGATATAAAATCACTGGTCAGGATGCTGGTAGCTGAACACATAGAAAAATCTCGTAAAGAAATAGAGGAGAAAATGGATCAAAAGTTAGAAACCTTTACAAGGCAAATACAAAAATCACTTCAAGAAATTCAGGAGAAGATGGATCAAAAAGAAGAAGACAATAAGGAAGAAAGACAAAAATCACTTAAAGAAATACAGAAGAACGTGGGCCAACAAGTAGAAGCTATAAAAGAGGAAAAACAAAAATCTCTTAAAGAAATACATGAAAACACAATCAAGCAAGTGAAAGATCTGAGCACATCCATCCAGGTACTAAAAACAGAAGTAGAAACAACTAAGAAATCGCAGAGGGAGACAACATTGGAGATAGAAAACCTTGGGAAGAAATCAGGGGCCATAGATGCAAATATCAACAATAGAATACAAGAGATAGAAGACAGAATCTCAGAAGCCGAAGATAACATAGGAACCATTGATTCAACAGTCAAAGAAAATACTAAATGCAAAAAGGTTGTAACCCAAAACACCCAGGAAATCCAGGACACAATGAGAAGACCAAACCTAAGGATTATAGGTATAGACGAGAGTGAAGATTTACAAGTTAAAGGGCCAGCAAATATCTTCTATAAAATTATGGAAGAAAACTTCCCCAACCTAAGGAGAGAGATGCCCATGAATATAAAAGAAGCCTATAGAACCCCAAACAGACTGGACCAGAACAGAAATACATCCCGTCACATAATAATCAAAACTCCAAATGTACTAAACAAAGAAAGAATATTAAAGGCAGCAAGAGAAAAAGGCCAAGTAACATATAAAGAAAGACCTATCAGAATAACACCAGACTTCTCACCTGAGACCATGAAAGCTAGAAGATCCTGGGCAGATATCATGCAAACTCTAAGAGAACACAAACTTCAGCCAAAACTACTTTACCCAGCAAAACTCTCAATCGCCATAGATGGAGACATCAAAGTATTCCATGATAAAACCAAATTTGCACGATATCTTTCCACAAATCCAGCCCTACAAAGGATAATAGGGGGAAAACACCAAGACAAGGATGGAAACTACACCCGGGAAGAAGCAAGATAGAAACCTCCTCTCATCAAACCCAAAAGAAGATAACCTCTCGAATATAAAAAAATAAAAATAAAAATAAATAAATAAAAATAATTTCAAAAATGTCTGGAGGTAATAATTACTATTCCTTAATATCTCTTAACATCAATGGACTCAATTCCCCAATAAAAAGACATAGATTAACAGACTGGATACGGAAACAGGACCCTACATTTTGCTGCATACAGGAAACACATCTCAGTGTTAAAGACAAACACTGCCTTAGAATAAAAGGCTGGAAGACAATTTTACAAGCAAATGGTCTCAGGAAACAAGCTGAAGTAGCCATTCTAATATCAGATAAAATAAACTTCCAACCTAAAGTCATCAAAAGAGACTCAGAAGGTCACTTCTTGCTGGCCAAAGGGAAAATCCACCAAGAAGAGCTCTCAATACTGAACATTTATGCTCCAAATGCAAGGGCACCCTCCTTCGTAAAAGAAACCTTACTAAAGCTTAAAGCACACATTACACCTAACACAATAATTGTGGGTAACTTCAACACTCCACTCTTCTCAATGGACCGATCAGGAAAGCAGAAACTAAACAGGGACACAGTGAAACTAATTGAAACTTTGGACGAATTGGATTTAACATATATATATATATATATATATATATATATATATATATATATATATAACATTTCATCCTAAAGCTAAAGAATATACCTCTTTCTCAGCACTGCATGGTACCTTCTCCAAAATTGATCATATAATTGGTCACAAGACAGATGTCAACAAATACAAGAAGATCGAGCTAATCCCATGCCTCCTATCAGATCACTATGGAGTAAGAGTGGTCTTCAATAGCAACAAAAACAACAGAAAGCCCACATACACATGGAAAGTCTGAACAATACTCTACTCAATGACACCTTGGTCAAGGAAGAAATAAAAAAAGAAATCAAAGACTTTTTAGAATTCAATGAAAATGAAGGTACAACCTACCCAAATCTATGGGACACAATGAAAGCAGTGCTAAGAGGAAAACACATAGCTCTAAGTGCATCCAAAAAGAAACTGGAGAGAGCATACACTAGCAACTTAACGGCACACCTTAAAGCCCTGGAAGAAAAAGAAGTTAATTCGCCCAGGAGGAGTAGAAGACAAGAAATCACCAAACTCAGGGCTGAAATCAATAAAGTAGAAACAAAGTGAACCATACAAAGAATCAACAAGACCAGGAGCTGGTTCTTTGAGAGAATCAACAAGATAGATAAACCCTTAGCCAGACTAACCAAAGGACACAGAGACAGTATACAAATTAACAAAATTAGAAATGAAAAGGGAGACATAACAACAGAAACTGAGGAAATTCAAAAGACCATCAGATCCTACTACAAAGGTCTATACTCAAAACAACTGGAGAATCTGGAGGAAATGGACAATTTCCTAGACAGATACCAAATACCAAAATTAAATCAGCATCAAGTAGATCAGCTAAATAGTCCCATAACCCCTAAAGAAATAGAAGGGGTTATAGAAAGCCTCCCAACCAAAAAAAGTACAGGACCAGATGGTTTTAGTGCAGAATTCTACCAGACCTTCAAAGAAGACTTAACACCAATACTTTTCAAACTATTCCACAAAATAGAGACAGAAGGGACACTGCCCAACTCATTCTTCGAAGCCACAATTACGCTAATACCAAAACCACAAAAAGATCCAACAAAGAAAGAGAACTACAGGCCAATTTCTCTTATGAATATTGTTGCAAAAATACTAAATAAAATTCTTGCCAACCGAATCCAAGAGCACATCAAAATGATCATTCACCATGATCAAGTTGGCTTTATCCCAGGGATGCAGGGATGGTTCAATATACGGAAGTCCATCAATGTAATCCACTACATAAACAAACTGAAAGAAAAAAACCACATGGTCATCTCATTAGATGCTGAAAAAGCATTCGCCAAAATTCAGCATCCTTTCATGCTAAAAGTCTTGGAAAGAGCAGGAATTCAAGGCCCATACCTAAACATAGTAAAAGCAATCTACAGCAAACCAGTAGCCAACATCAAAATAAATGGAGAGAAACTTGAAGCAATCCCACTAAAATCAGGGACTAGACAAGGCTGCCCTCTCTCTCCATATCTTTTCAATATAGTACTTGAAGTTCTAGCGAGAGCAATTAGACAACATAAGGAAGTCAAAGGGATACAAATTGGAAAGGAAGAAGTCAAACTCTCATTATTTGCAGACGATATGATAGTTTACTTAAGCGACCCAAAAAACTCCACCAGAGAACTTCTACAGCTGATAAACAACTTCAGCAAAGTGGCAGGTTATAAAATTAACTCAAGCAAATCAGTAGCCTTCTTGTACTCAAAGGACAAGCAGGCTGAGAAAGAAGTTAGGGAAATAACACCCTTCACAATAGCCACAAACAACATAAAGTACCTTGGCGTAACTCTAACCAAACAAGCGAAAGATCTGTACAAAAGGAACTTCAAGTTCTTGAAGAAAGAAATCGAAGAAGACCTCAGAAGATGGAAAAATATTTTTTGCTCCTGGATTGGCAGGATCAATATAGTAAAAATGGCCATCTTGCCAAAAGCAATCTACAGATTCAATGCGATCCCCATCAAAATCCCAACTCAATTCTTCATAGATCTAGAAAGAGCAATTCTCATATTCATCTGGAGTAACAAAAAACCCAGGATAGCTAAAACTATTCTCAACAATAAAAGGACTTCTGGGGGAATCAATATCCCTGACCTTAAGCAGTACTACAGAGCAATTGTGTTAAAAACTGCATGGTATTGGTACAGTGACAGGCAAGTAGATCAATGGAATAGGATTGAAGACCCAGAAATGAACCCACAGACTTATTGTCACTTGATCTTTGATAAAGGAGCCACAACCATCCAGTGGAATAAAGATAGCCTTTTCAACAAATGGCGCTGGTTCAACTGGAGGTCAACATGCAGAAGAATGCGAATTGACCCACTCTTATCTCTTTGCACTAAGATCAACTCCAAGTGGATCAAGGACCTCCACATAAAACCAGACACACTGAAACTATTAGAAAAGAAACTTGAGAAGACCCTGGAGGACATAGGCACAGGGGGAAAGTTCCTGAACAGAACACCAATAGCTTACACACTAAGATCAAGAATCGACAAATGGGACCTCATAAAATTACAAAGTTTCTGCAAGGCAAAGGACACTGTCAGAAGGACAAAATGGCAACCAACAAAGTGGGAAAAGATCTTCACCAACCCCACATCTGACAGAGGGCTAATATCCAATATATACAAAGAACTCAAGAAGTTAGACCCCAAAGAACCAAATAACCCTATCAAAAAATGGGGTACAGAGCTAAACAAAGAATTTTCACCAGAAGAAATTCGGATGGCCGAGAAACACCTTAAGAGATGTTCAACATCATTTGTCATCAGGGAAATGCAAATCAAAACAACCCTGAGATTCCACCTCACACCAGTCAGAATGGCTAAGATTAAAAACTCAAGAGACAAGTGCTGGCGAGGATGTGGAGAAAGAGGAACACTCCTCCACTGTTGGTGGGATTGCAAAATGGTAAAACCGCTCTGGAAATCAGTTTGGCGGTTCCTCAGAAAATTGGGCATGTCACTTCCAGAGGACCCTGGCATACCACTCCTGGGCATATACCCAGAGGATTCCCCTGCATACAATAAAGACACATGCTCCACTATGTTTATAGCAGCCTTGTTTATAATAGCCAGAAATTGGAAGGAGCCCAAATATCCCTCAAAGGAGGAATGGATACAGAAAATGTGGTATATTTATACAATGGAATACTACTCAGCAATTAAAAATAATGAATTCATGCAATTTGTAGCTAAATGGTTAGACCTGGAAAATATCATCCTGAGTGAGTTAACCCAATCACAAAAGAATACACATGAAATGCAATCACTGATAAGTGGATATTAATGAGCCTAGAAGCCCTAAATACTCAAGGCACAATTAGCAAGTCAAATGATACCCAAGAAGAAGAAAGGAGAGGACCCTGGGCGTATAAAGATTGGATCCAGTTTTGTAGAGAAACCGTGGGGGAGGGGGAATGATTGGGGAATAGTTGAGGGGGAGAGGAATTATGGGACGAATGGTGGGGGGGGGGAACTGGGAAAGGGGAAAGCCTTTGGAATGTAAACATAGAATATAGAAAATAAAAATTAAAAAAATATCATTTATGGCTCATGTGGTAAAATAAAACAAGGTCTTAAAAAATAAAAAAAAAAGAAAAGAAAAGAAAACCAACTCTCCTTCTCCCACCATCCACCAGAGCTCCTCAGCTAGTGGTGGGTCTCCATATCTACCCTCCTCCACTCTGCACTGGGATCCTTCTGGACTAAGCTTGCGCAGGTCTAGTGCATACCACCACAACTGCTCTGGAGTGCCTATGAGCGACTGTTTGTGTCCAGAAAACACACTTTCTTTATGGCTACCCACTACTCCCGGTTCCTACAATCTTCCCACCCTCCCTTCCCCATGATTCCCTGGGGCTTGGAAGGAGGATTTGTGATATAAAGGTCCAATATAAGGCTGAGAATTATGCAGTCCCTTTTTCTCTGCAATTGTTGAGTTGTTGAACTACTACAAAAAATAAGATTTTCTGATGAGGGTTGAGAGATGCACCACTCTAGGAGTATAACAGTAAGCCAGTAGTAGCAAAGTTACAGTAATAGGTTCTCCCTGAGGGCTTGTACCTGTCTAGTTACTGGTTCCTTGCCCCCAAAATGGTACCAGGTATGTTCTTTATCTTGTAGAGCATGTCTTAAATCCAATCAGAAAGTGGCTGGTTACTCCCATAATATTCATGTCATGACTGGCCCTCCCCCTCCCCCCCCATGCCCAGTCACAGTAGGTACATAGTTCCAGAATGGTCATTGATATAGCTTGTAGGGTTCACAGCTGGGTAAGAATAATAGTTACTTTTCTCCTCCGTTAACACGCATAAAACCTCTCAGCTCTGTGAAAGCTAACCAGAAAGGATAGTGTTTCCAAGTGAGTACCAGTTTGGTTTCTTCATGTTTTTATAACTCAAGTATAAGTGTTGCTTTCAACATTTAGGGTATGGCAATCAAGTTCTGGAGGGTAATTGTACTGGCTGGTTTTGTGTGTCAAATTGACATAAACTGGAATTATCACCGAAAAAGGAGCCTCCCTTGAGGAATGCCTCCATGAGATCCAACTGTAAGGCATTTTCTCAATTAGTGGTCAAGGGTATGAGGGTCCATTGTGCGCGGTGCCATCCCTGAGCTGGTAGTCCTGGGTTCTATAAGAAAGCAAGCTGCGCAAGCCAGTAAGCAGCACCCCTCCATGGCCTCTGCATCAGCTCCTGCCTCTAAGTTCCTACCCAGTGTGAGTTCCTGTCCTGACTTCCTTTGGTGTTGAACAGCATTGTGGAAGTGTAGGATGAATAAAATCATTCCTCCCCAACTTGCTTCTTGGTCATGATGTTTTGTGCAGGAATAGAAACCCTGACTAAGACAGTAATCAAGAGCATCAATTAGTGTCTGTAATGTTTGAGAGGTCAATGGGACCTCACTGGCCAACAACTCCAAATGAGGAAACCTAATAGCAAATACATGTGGGGAAAGTGCTGGTATTATTCACTGCTGGTAGGAGTGTAAACTGGTGAGGCCACTGTGGGAACCAATGTAGAAGTTCCTCAAAAGGCTACAAATAGATCCAACACATGATTCTGCTACACCACTCTTGGGCACATTACCCAAAGGACCTATGTCCTACCATAGAGAACCCCATTCATCCATTTTCACTGGTGCTCTATTCACAGTGGCCAGGAAATGAAAACAACCTAAATAGTCATTAACTGATGAATGGACAATAAAACTGTGGTACATATGCAAAATGAAATGTCATTCAGCTATTAAGAAAATACAAATTACATTTTTTCATCTATATAACACTGTGTAACAGTTTCCTCTGGGACTGAAACATTTCATGATGCAGGAAAGCTCCTTAAACAAGAAAGTAATCAATTCAAAATAGCTGCAGGAAGTCCTTAAAACCGACCAGATTCACTAGGGCCCCTCCATGCTAGAGAGAGTAATAGAAGTTGCAAAGATACTCAGAAATGCCAAGCTATGAAGAAGACTGAGACCAGACCAGCTGTCTGGAAGATGCAAAAACCAGACCAGCTGCTTGGAAGGGGTTCAGACCAGAATCACCTGGAAAGGACTCTCCAATCTGTTGAGCCACTGTGCAGTGTGCTCAAGGTGTCTAGCTTTTGTAAGCTGTCACCTATGCTGGGGTGAGCTTTGGTGCTGTATTTCAGTCATCTCTGCTCCTGTAAGTAACCCCTCACCCATACTCCTGTAAGTAACCCCCAAAACACTCATTGGTTCAAGTTGGACTTTGGTGGTATCAGTACTTTGGTCTGCTATGGGCTCCTTATCTGGGGTAAATAGATGGGTATGTTGAGTCTCCCCAGAAAAAGTTTTGCAACAAAACATGAATGGAACTGGAAACAATCATTCTTACTGAGGTAATCCAGACACAGAAAGACAAATGTCCCGTGTGCTTTCTCAGCTGTAGATGCTAGCTTTGAATCTTCAGATATGCACAGTGAAGTTGGAATACCCATTTGAGGTATTAGTAAGGGCCCTGGAGAGGGGAGTGTTTTTAAGGGAAGGGAGGTAGAGTTCAGTAGTATAAAGGGCTAAAGAGGAATTATGGAGCAGGAAGGGTTAGACTGTGGTAGGAGATGGGAGGGCAAGGTAGAGGGGACACACACACACACACACACACACACCATGTTTAAGGAGTTACCCTATAAAGGGGGTAACACTGTCCTTCCTACACTCCACAGGCCACAACACACTTTGACAGCAAATACCGAATTATACCTCAGTATTTCCTGGACCATGTCTTCTACTTTCAGTGGACAATCATCTTGTCTTCTAGTGATGGAGACTTTCCACTCCATTCTTCCTGCTCGGAGCTGTACTGGTCATCATGGTAGCCATTAGCAGACGTGGCTTCCTTCCCAAGCTTTGAGATGCATTTCAAGCACAAAATACACACGAAATGCATAAGAGGAAAATGTTTAGTGCTTCACCTCAATTATATATTCAAATGACAACCTATCAAAAAAAGTAGAATAAGTAAAGCAGGTTAAATTAATTTCATTTTAAACTTGGATGCCAGGCAATGGGCCTCATTTTGTCTTTACCTGCTGTCTATCCCTTACTATATACTAGAATTATCTGAAGGCTTTTGAAAATGACTTTCTGTAACCAGTGTACTTAAACAAGGGTATCTGGAGCTGGGACTCAGAATTGGCACTTTTTATTAATTTATATTGAAAGCTCTCTGGTAACATTAGTGTGCAGTCAACACAGAGAGACAGTCCCCTGAGCTCTGGATTTTCTGATTCCCTGACTTTAATGACAACGCTTGCAGGTCAGTCAGAGTTGTTTTTATGTCCATTCTGTGTAATCAACTTTGCTCAGACCTCTTTCTCCCAAAAAAAACAGTGAAGCATCTCGAGTCATGCAAGCTAAAATTTGTTTGGGTTTTTTTTTTTTTTTATAAATGATGTTCACTTGAGTCCAATATACTGCCAAGGCTCTGGGCTTTAGGGAGAGGCGGAGAGAAAGATCATTTTTAACTTGAGATTGGTGAATAAAATGTAATCTTTCCCAGGGCTTCTTACACATCTTTCTTCTTGGAGACACCTGCTTTGTTCTTAACAGTAACATGACATATATCCTACCACTTCTTGGGTCTTAATGTGCCAGAGAATCACATGGAGACCCGGCTAAAACCCTGATACAAAATGGGTAGATCTGAGTGCAGCTGAGGTCCTGCATTCCAAACATGTATCCAGGGGACGCTGGCCCAAGAGTCACCCTGTGAGCAACAAGGCACTGAGCTTAGGACATTGCCTGTGACTCATAGATTGGGTGGAAACTGCTAACTGCCTTGTCATTGCAAGAATGCTAACAGCACAGACATATCCTGGTGACGGACAGCTGACTTTCAGAGCAGATAACCAGCTTTTTTTTTTTTCGAGACAGGGTTTCTCTGTGTAGTCCTGGCTGTCCTGGAACTCACTCTGTAGACCAGGCTGGCCTCGAACTCAGAAATCCACCTGCCTCTGCCTCCCAAGTGCTGGGAGTACAGGCGTGCGCCACCACTGCCCGGCTGATAACCAGCTTTTAAGTATAGTCCTATGCACACATATTTATGTAAGAATTGAGATTATTGAAAGAAGGGCAGTCTTCTTTACATCTCAGACTTAAATAACATCTATAAGCTTTCTTCCTTCCATTCTTAGGATCTAAGAAGCAGCCTGGGCCTTAGGGTAGTCCTAGGTCTTAGGGCAGGATTAATGTCATGTACCCCCAAACCTCCTTGCTTCCTCCAGCAATGTCAAGATTCACTCTCTTCAGCACCACTAATGTTTCTTTAGGATCTATCACGCCATTCTCTCCACTCCCCGTCTATGTCTGTGACCACCCCACTTCTCCTTTCCTGTTTCCCACAGGACTCGACACATCCACTCTGCTCCATCTTCCAAACATGATTCCCCTCAACTCCAGGCCCTTCATGTGCTCTTTGTATCCAGAATCTTTGGACATAGCTCTTTCCTTCCAGCCTCTGACCTGCATGGTCCTCTCACTGAGAACTCCTCCTATAGACTCACTTTCCCCTGAAGTTCTGTGCCTTTAATCTTCTAGCCACTGGGGATGAGATGGCTGGGGGTTCTTGTTTATCTCCCCACCCCCACTGCTTCCATATTGTTCTCTCTCCTCTCTGAATAAGCTCTTCCCCCCCAGCTTTTTCTCTCTCTACCTTTCTTTTTGCATATCTCTATTTCTTGACATTTCTTCCAATCCTTTTCCTGTTCCTTATGATTTCAATGCACACAAACAGTCATCCCAATAAACCTCTTCAAAAATTCACCTCTGTCAACCACCACCAAAGACACAAGCTCCTAGACTTGCAATTTCTGTTTAGAAGAGAGATTTGGTTTTTAACCAATAAATAAGAGCTTTTGTGAACCTCAAATCTTGGGTTGGAGGAACAGCTTCTACAAGGTCACGGAGGGACTCCAGCTTCCTCTTGCTTAAACTGTGAATACTCTTTGGAGCCTCATAGTCCTTGCCCAGATTCTCTGAACTAATCTGTAAACTGGAAAAGTGGGAGGGTGTGAGAGGGAACAAGAGGGTGACTTTTAGAGGCCAGGATTAGAACGGGCATAGCCTTCCATTCATTTCCCTTTTGCCGTATCTACTCAGTGGCTATTGTGTGAGTTAGAGTTCTGGTAACTCTAGGGTCATCTGGATAAAAGTAACCTGAGTTCAAAAAATACCATCATAAGATTGGTCTGTAGGCAAGTCTGTTGGGGGTGGGGAGTGATTCTTGATTAATAATCTACATGGGAGGGCCAAGACCACTGTGGGTGGTACCACTTGGGCAGATGGTCCTGGGTTGTATAAAATAGCAGGCTGAGCAAGCCAGTAAGCAGTGTTTCCTCGTGTTCTTTCCTTCAGGTTACAGCCTTGGGTTCCTACCCTGACTTCTTTGATGATGGCATAGCCTATAAGCAGAAACAACCCCTTTCCTCCCCAAGTTGCTTTTGGTCATAGTGTTCTACAGCAATAGAAAGCAAAGTATATAGCAATCGGTATTACAGTAAAACAGTAGGACAGCTAATCAGAAAAGAGGAATGTCCCATTTAGTGGAGAACAACCACCATGCAACTGCTGTTGTACTTTTGTTCTTACATTGGTTTCTCATGCTTACCTCCCACATCATCTCCAGCTCATGCTGTATAAGCCATCTGTTCACCAGGACACCCATCCATCTGCTCACCAGGACACCCATTCATCTGCTCACCAGGACACCCATCCATCTGTTCACCAGGACACCCATCCATCTGCTCACCAGGACACCCATTCATCTGCTCACCAGGACACCCATCCATCTGTTCACCAGGACACCCATCCATATGCTCACCAGGACACCCATCCATCTGCTTACCAGGACACCCATCTGTCTGCTCACCAGGACACCCATCTGTCTCCTCACCAGGGCACCCATCCATCTGCTCACCAGGACACCCATCCATCTGCTCACCAGGACACCCATCCATCTGCTCACCAGGACACCCATCATCTGCTCACCAGGACACCCATCCATCTGCTCACCGGGACACCCATCCATCTGTTCACTAGGAACACCCATCCATCTGCTCACCGGGACACCCATCCATCTGGTCACCGGGACACCTATCCATCTGCTCACCGGGACACCCATAATCTGCTCACCAGGACACCCATCCATCTGCTCACCAGGACACCCATCCATCTGTTCACTAGGACACCCATCCATCTGTTCACTAGGACACCCATCATCTGCTCACCAGGACACCCATCCATCTGTTCACTAGGACACCCATCATCTGCTCACCAGGGCACCCATCCATCTGTTCACTAGGACACCCATCATCTGCTCACCAGGGCACCCATCCATCTGTCCATACATCCATTCTTCCCACTTTAGGCTGTCTTTCACCCTCACCTTTCTGAAGTCTGCCTAACATACTTAGAGTGTTCCCTGGAATCTGATCACTGTTTCTTTGCATCTTCTGTGGCACTGTCACTTGGCAATACCTTAAACCTGATTAAAGTCAATAGGCCTGGTTGCATCTGAACAATAAACATGGCTGGACACAAAGGCACAGCTACTCGTACAGACCCTGCTGTGTCATGCTCAAGGTGTTGAACATTAGTGAGCTAAGTTGTTAGGCAACCAGATCCACTTCCCTGACATGGATTCTCCCATCCTCCTGAATGTCCTTGCTCAGTATCTCACCCATTCTACATATGCCTTTGATATCACCTCCCTGGTTATTACTTCCTGATGACAAGCTTACTTCCTGCTTCACATAGAAAATTAGACTATAAGGGTAAAAAAGTGCAGAGATTCATGTCACTATTTCAAAATCTGTATATGCTGCATCTACTGAGTCCCATAGCTGTTATCGGCTGTCAAAGCACCCATGTATTCAGAGATCTCACGCTCTCCACTCTTCAGAGCATTCCTCAGACAGCTAGCTCTCTTTCTGTCTACGTCATCCAAGCCTCATCTCACTGAATTTTCCTCATCATTATACATGAATGTCATCACCACCCTTCCATGACTGGGGATGAGGGAATGAAGGAGGAACAGACACACAGACACACAGACAGGAAAACTGAGGTCAGCTAGTCAGAGGCACACTCTGATAGAGCTGCACCGACTATGGAACAACCGAGAACCTCAGTGAGCTCCGGGTTTGACTGAAAGACCCAAAGAGTAAGGTAGAAGAGCCATGGAGGAAGATTCCAGATCTCACCCTCAGGTCTTCACAGATATTTGGACATATATGTCCACATACACATGCATGCACACCCATGTATACATGCATACACACACATGTACACATGAACACATGCATGAAAGAAAAAAACTGTCAGAAAACTTGCACCCAGTTTCCTCCAGGACAGATGTGCTTCACAGCACCTCCTCCATCAGGTCCTACTTCCAGCTGTGGGGAGCCCTCTCTCCGAGGTTCCTATAGTTGTCTTCTCACTCTCCTGTGCTCCGTCCTCCTGAAGTCCTCCCTGGGTGCTTCACTGCTGTCCAACTGGTCCTTCTAATACAAGTCCTATCCTTTCTCTGCTCTGGATTCTAGTGGCTTACTGTCTTCATGTTAGAGCCACCCTCCAAATGGCTACAAGCCTCACAAACTCTATTTTCTCTTTAATGCCAGTCCCCCATTCCTCCGCATTATTGAGGCTACCCTAGAATTGCATCCTCCATAAACACCCGGCTTTGCACTGGGTGGTTCCTCTGCTAAAATATTCTTGTCGCATATAACCAAACTGCAAACCTTTGGCTTCTCTGAGAATGTGTTCAATGGGCTGCCTTGTCTTTCAGGAATAGAGGTGTCACTCAGTGGTAGAGAGCTTCTTTAGCATTCCTGAGACCCTGGACTTGAGCTCCAATAATGAGGGGAAAAAATGCTGTGACACTGTATCACATTCCAATGTTTTCTGATGAACTTACAAATTTATTCTTGCACGGTCTATCTCTCCCCTCCAGAATAAGGCTCTAAGATTGCAAGGAATGCCCAACAGTTGTAGCCATGCACAGTAAACACAGAATAACTGATTGAATGACCTCATTTTTTAATGTTCCTCAGGCCAGTGCTGAATACCCCAGAAGGCATTTAGTAAAATTTCTAAGCACAAGAATATTAAGCTATTCTGTAACTTTTATTTTAGATTGTTGTATTTTAAGACTATCTAAATCTCTCAAGTCAAACAAAAAATTTTATCTTTTTTTGGTTTTTTTTGTTTGTTTTTGTGATCATTGTTATGGGGTACATATATATGGGTATGTGCAGTTTTGTGTGTGTGCCCATGTATATGGAGGTCATAGGTCAACCGAGGTGTTGTTCCTCAGGAGTCTTCCACCTTGTTCTTTGAGACAGACCCTCTCACTGGGATCTGGAACTATGTGGTTAGGTTGGCTGGCTAGCAAGCCCCAGCACAATCCTCCTGTGGCTGTCCTTCCAGTGTTGGGATTATAAGCACGAGCCACCTAATGTAAGTGCTGGGGATAGAACTCAGGGCTCCTCATGCATGGGCCAAGTGTTTTTCCCACTCAGCTACCATCCCAGTTCTGACTCGTCTTAACATTGAAACGCTGTAAAGGCATGTGTGAGAGTCTTCTCAGTCCCTCACCCTCGCTGCCCCACACAGCTGCATCTGGCCAACTAACAGGGGCCCTCATCTCTGGAGGCCTCTTCCCTCTAGCCCACAGGTTCTCAGCCTGTGGGTTTTGACTCCTCTGGGCTACTGGGGGGTCGAATGACCCTTTCACGGGGGTAACCTAAAACCACCAGAAAACACAGATATTTCCATTATGGGTCCTGGGGGAGAAAGGCAAGAGGTAGAAGAGATCAACTGGCTACCCAGAGCAAGATAGATATCTCCCTGTTTGCTGAGCAGTGCCCCAATGTCTGGATGTGTTTCAGTGCCAGAGTGGAGCTATGAACTGCAAAGGCATCCTCTTTACAGATGACAAAACTGAGTAGGAGAGAGGCCGAGTCACGCCCAGGTCACACAGCTGGCAAATAGCCGAGCTGGACTCAGACCGTCTGAGTGGCCCCAGAGTTTGAGTCATTTCTCTAGGTTGTATTTTGACTCTCCAGCCTTTGATAGAACCCTCAAAATGTATGTCTTAGAGCATACTACTCGAAGCTCTACCCTACCCTATTTTTTAGCTTCTCGTTGCAAAATAAAACTCAGTTTAGAAAAATCACACAAGGCACAGCTTAGTGATGCGTTACAAGGAGAACACCACCCCGCCCCCTGTCACCCTCCAAACACCATGTGGTGTTTAACCACTATTCAGGTTAATATCCTTCATGCCTCACAAAACTCCCCACCATTCTGACTTCCAAGGTGTAATATCTCACGTTTTCCTGCATTCTTGGAACATGAAGTTGTGTCCCTAACACCAGAGTATTTATCTGTTTGTAGCATTGACCTGTCCCTTAAGCACCTCATGTTCAACAGGCTCCGTTTCTTAATATTTACTGGGCATTTGACCTGTAGACCTTCTCCCATCTGCCCCTGCTGGTTGCATGTTTTCTGTCTTCCAGATTCCCTCAAATCAGAGCTGGTGAGTCTTGTTTGGGCTTTGGCAAGGTCCTGGGTGGTGATTTGACCTCTCATCCCAAGCCATGGAATGTCTGGTTACTTCTCTCTTTCTCATGAGAGCAGGTGTGGCTGCTCTACGCCAAGACGTGTCCACCCAGACTGGAGTACAAGCTGCTGTGGAGTACAAGATTGAGTCGTTATTTTATTGAAGCACACTCATAAAAAGAGCTTTTCCTTAAAAGCACACACTTGGAAACCACAATACACAAGCAAAAGACTAGTGATATATATATATGACAAAAAGCCTACAAAAATACCATTGGGCTTTTTTTGTATTGGCCATTTACGGCTGGGCATAGGGTCTTCCCTTAAGTGTGGTTAATATACCTGGTAAGATGCCATTGGTTTTTTTTTCTTTGTTTTGTTTTGCCTTTTCTTTTTCTTTCTTTTTATTCCATTTGTTATAGTTGCCTGTTAGCTCTCTAAAGAGACAGAGAATGAACATGCATTCAGGTGGATGGGAGGGAGTGGGTGGATGAGAAGTATCTGGGATAGAAACTGTGATCAGAATATATTGTATAAAATTGTTTTTCAACAAAAATGTTTTTTAAAAAAGCTTTCCTTGCCCGTCTGATTACTTAGTGGGGCATGCACATATGGAAAGTAGAACAAATGTTTTTTCTTTCCATTCCTCTACAGTTTTCCCCAAACAGTTGACTCCCTTATCTTCTGAAGAGATCAGTTTTTAATATTAAGTTATTCATTAGCATCTGCAGAGGGCTGACTCCAGGAAAGACCCCTGGGTACAAATATCCACAGATGCTCAAGCCCCCTACAGGAAATTCGAGGCTGTACACAAGCTGTGCACATCCTTGGAGCTACTTCAGGCGGTGATGGGTTTACCTACAGCCCAAGGCAAACAGCATGCTGGGTAAATGTTTGTTCCCTTGCATCAGTTAGGGAGTGAGTACAAGAAACAAGACAAGGCAGGTGCAAATTGTTTCTTCTTCTTTAATCTACCGCTAATTGAATCCACAGATATGAATCACAGATAGAGGACCAGATGTCCCTTTATGAAAAAATTTCAAATTAATAGATGAGATTCAAATAAATGCAATTATTCTTCTCAAAACCCAAATTTCCCTTCTTTGGTCAGTGGGCATCTCTTCAAGTCGACTCCTGAGGGTCTCTGATATGATCTTGTGGGTCCTAAGATCTTCCCCAACTGCTACCAGGACAAAATGAGAAACATTTTGTACATTTCCCACCCCAAACCAAGAAATGTACAGTTTTCTAGCACCCTTTAGGGAGGACTGGCACCTTAGAGCCACATCTTTACTCTAAGGATGCCACGACCCCTGAGTTGGTCATTGCTTTTGAGACTTGTAGATAAATGAAACCAGAAAATCCAGGCTTGCACACTACACAACCAATATGCACATACTACACGTCTTTTGCATGCATGCCACACCCAAAACAAAGGAATTTTATTTGAATGATACATTTGTCCTCACTGCTGGAGTCCCATGAGCACAGTCCTCTATTTGACATGCAGTGGCCCGGCCCGGCTTAATGTTTAAAAGGCTTAAGGAGAAAGGGGAAAAAATTCAATTCCATTAGAAAATCAGTCCAGGACTCCCTGCAGTGTTTGCTCTCCCTGTCCCTCTTCCTCCCTCCCTTCCTCCCTCCCTCCCTCCCTCCTTCCCTCTTTCTCTTCCTCCTTCTCACTTCCTCCCTTCCTTCCATTTTACTTAAGAAGTGTCTGCTATGAAGATAGTCCATTTTGACTCTCCCAAAAACATCACCAAATAGTTTGTATGCACACATGTGGTGTGCATGTGTGTGTGTGTACACGTGTGTGTGCGTGTGCGTGTGGTGCAAGAGGTACCGCTGGAGTTACAGGCTGCTTCTCAGAAGAAAAGTCGGCCCACCCACACTTTGCCCTTACACTGAAAGCTGGCTACTTGCATGTCGAGACTGAAGAATGCTCCGCACAGATCAATCACAACGCCCCTCTTCATCAAGGGAATTGACAAGTATGGCCATGAATCCTAAGTCTGGCTGAAATAAAAGAAGTAGAAGCGGTTTGGAGGAGCACTAGATTAAGGAAGGATAAGAAACAGGACGGCTACTCTAAGAGCAGTCAATTCTCTTTCCCGTTAATGATAGCTGAAGAAAGACTGCTTTAAGACAATGTGCTCAGGAAAGCAGGCCCGGCATCTAAGCACCTCACGGCACAATTCACACCAACGTTTTGCATGCTGCAATGCATATGCAAATGAACCCACTATATGATTATTAGATATTATTTAATTAAATTCAAAACCTCTTCTTTTATAATTATCTTAGTCAAGCCTATGTGCCCTTGTATGTCCTCTTCAAATGGAAGGCACAGAGACCTGAGAGCACACAGGCTGGCTGCCTCGGCGTGCCTATGGGGACAACAGGGGAGTGACTGCGATCATCATTATCTTCATAAAAGAAAGAGCTGGAGGTTGAACTGGGGCCAGCCTCCTGGACTTCCCACCAAGAGAAAGCACAGGGCACGATCTTCAAGGGCACACACACAAGTGCATACATGCTCTTTGTTGTTTACTGGAATTCAGACCACAGGGAGTTTAAACAGAGAGGCAGCAGGTCTCCAGAAAGTTCTAGAGAGTAAAGTATGCTGTAGAGGGGTGCTGGGACCTTGAGGAGCTAAAATAAAATAAGGCAGGAAAAATAGGTGTGATATGACAGGGAACCTGAAAACAAACAAGAGTTTTTAAAGACATAAACCAAAGGAAGGAATATGGATGGACCACCTGTAAGCCTCTAATTATGCAGGTTTGTGGGTGGAAATCACAGCCACACTGAGCTATCCTAAGAAAGAGACTTCCTTGGGTGGCATGGTGATGAAGGACTTGTAAGATACGTGGGGATGCTGTGGTTGTGGTTGGCTGGAGTCTTTCTGTGGTTGTGGTTGGCTGGAGTCTTTCTCTAGCCTGGAGTCTCCGACTTGCTTGGAGCAGAACGTTCCCAGAATGCCATGGGAGCGCCCCTCCCACCCCAGTGTCTGCACTTATCAGGAGAGGTTCTCCACGGAATTTCCCTAAAGCAATTGAGAAAGAATTGGTGAGTGTGTGACCCAGGACTCTGAAACAGAATCAGTTTTACACAAATTTCATGTGTTGTGAGCGGAATAGGAAAGCAAATGTTGGAAGTCCTTAGCTTAGAAAATAGATTTCCTATGTACTTCCAACGCAATGTTAACATGAGAGACAATCTAGGGGAAGTGATGTGATCAAACTATGTTATATGAAATTATTAAATAGAAATAAATTAATAAAATGAAACACATCCAGACACATGCACACACACATACACACACACAAACATACACACATGCACACAAGCACACATACATGTATGCACACATACATGCGCACACACATGCACACACACACAAAGATTATAGACAATATGACAAAAAAACTGCCTAAATTTTAAAATATGAACATCAGAGGTACGTTGCCTGGCCTCAACAGCAGCTGATTTACTCCAATTCCCTCTCCCCTATTATCTCTCTCCCCCTCTCCCTCTCTCCTCTTCCTTTCTATTTTTCTCTCATGCTTCAACTCGGTGTTCCAGAACCCTCTTTTTTTTTTTTTTTTTTGGCCAAAAATAACATAAGTGTGCTATCCAAAGTAACAGTCAACATGAGAATCCCTGTGCTCAGTGACTTTGACCCTTAGTGTCAGGAATGCAGTCTTCCTGTCACTACAGAAGAGCCACGGGGATGTGGGCCTCATGATGCTGTGTCTTACCTGCTTGGGTTTATGCCCACAGCCACTATTCCTTGGCTCTCCATTTCTGTACTTCCACCCCCACCCCCAGCAATTTCTCAGTTTTCTTGCTAGTAGCCGTGAGGAGCTGCTGCCTACGTTTCTGACTCCAGAGTCCTGTTCCTGTGACCAACAGCCGACTCCTATCTCCTGACTGGAGGCCTCGTCTACCCACGGTTAGCAGAACTCAGTCCTCACAGGTCTAATAGTAGTCAACAAACTGGGTTGTGACCACTGTCCTTGGGGTGGGGGAGGGTCTAAAGTCACCTTGCTGTTGCTGTGGGTTACAAGGATGTCAGGAATGTAAGGATGTGAAGGAAGGGACTGGCCTGTGGGAACAATCCGAGGGGTGCTCCAGAGAGAAAGGAGGCCTGGAGCTCCAGGAAGATCGCTTCAGTGTTCACAGTAGAGGAAAACAAAACAAAATACAACAGAAGAAAACAGAACCAGTGGGAGAACCTGTAACTCTACAATTAATATATTCACTGAAATGATTCTTGAACAAAAGCTATACTTGCGCAAGATGTGCATCATTGAACAAACAAGATATTTAAAGCAAATCAAAATAGCAGCCTTATTTATAATAGCCAGAAGCTGGAAAGAACCCAGATGTCCCTCAATGGAAGAATGGATACAAAAAATGGGGTATATATACACAATGGAGTACTATTCAGCCATTAGAAACAATGAATTCATGAAATTCTTAGAGAAATGGATGGAGCTGGAGAACATCATACTAAGTGAGGTATCCCAGTCTCAAAAGAATACCCATGGTATGCACTCACTGATAAGTGGATATTAACCTAGAATCTTGGGACACCAAAGACACAATCCACATACCAAATGATGTCTTACAAGAAGGAAGGAGTGGACCCTGGTTCTGGAAAGGCTCAAAGCATTAGTGTAGGGGAATACCAGAACAGGGAAGTGGGAAAGGGTGGATGGGGGAACACGGGGAGGGAAAAGGGCATGTGGGACCTTTGGGGGGCAGGGAACTAGAAAAAGGGAAATGAAATGTAAATATAGTATATATCCAATAAAAAAATTTAGAAAAGCAAATCAAAATCATCTTATGCATAGACGCAGGAAGAGAGGGTGTGCTTCTTTGTGCGGCTGGGGAGGCCCTTGGTGTGGATGGCCTTCACTCCCGACTGTTGAGAATGAGAGGACGCTCAGAAGGTGAAGACCATTTCTAGGACAGAGCTGTTGCCCACGCTCATCAAGTCCACCAGGACAGTTGCTGGGACTCAGGTTGAAGCACAGTGACCCAGCAAAATGAACCTCAGGTTGGAGGGGGAGGAAAAAGAGGGTTGTAGCAAATGAGACACTAAAACAAGCGCCACAGGTCCCTCAGAGAAGAGAATAAACCAGAAAAGATGGCATAGCTCAGCTGTCGGGTGGGAAGAGCCATGAGCTCCGCTCTACAGTCCAATGTGCTAGAAAGAGGGTTCAAGGCAGTGGTTCTTAACCTGTGGGTCACGACCCCCAGAGGGGTTGCACATTAGATATCCTGCAAATCTGATATTTACATTATGACTCATAACAGTAGCAACATTACAGTAAAGAAATAGCAACAGTACTATTTTACCATTGGGGGAATCACTACAAGATGAACTGTATTAAAGGGTTGCAGCATTAGGAAGGTTGAGAACCGCTGGCTTAGGGGATTTCAGTGTTCTGTGTGTGTGTGGACTGAAGAGGCTCTCTGTAAATTCCCACATGCAGAAGAGCACAAAATGCCTCCCAGCGGTTAAATGTGAGCAGCCTATGGGGTTATTTGCTATCTATACTGCCAATAGTTATGAGTTTCCTCATCTATAAAATGGGCATAGGCATAGCACTGCCTCAGTTAAGGTCAGTGTGGACTTTATAGGGCTTAGTGCTGGCAACATTAATAAACATTCTGTAAACAAGGACCCAATAATTACAACAATTACTATTATTAATATTGTCAACACCTGGAGTCATCTAATTTGTAATATTTAATTTATGTGGGTGACTGTAGGCTAGGGTTGATGAATTTTATTTTTAGCTTAGGGTTCAAAGGAAGTGTGATCAAAGTCTACTAAGTTTGCACAAATAATAATAAAATAAGGCCATCTCCTTGTGACTTAAATACAGCAAGCATGGGAAAATATTCTTCTGTCTTAAACTTATAATCTAATACTCACGTAGGGTATCAACATTCAAATATGATGTTTCTGATTCTTTTCATATTTTACATTTTGTTTATTGATTTTGTGTGTGGGGTGGAGTAGGGGTTGGAAACGTGAAGCTCAGGGGACAGCCCACAGGGGTTTGTACTCTCCTTCCACCATGGGGACTTTGATCATGCTTTCCACTGAACCTTAGGCTAAAAAGAGATCCATTAGGGATTGAACTGAGGTATCAGACATGGCGGTGGGCACCTTTGCCCTCTGCCATCTCTCTAGCCCTTCTTCATAGTTGATTGTGTATACTAACTATAATTTAATTATAAAACAGTGAGTTCAATTATGAAATTTTATATTTATGTATAATGTACTTTGGTCATATTTCCCCATATTACTCTCTTGTGCTCTTTTCCTCCTACTGGGCTTTTCCTTTTTGCACATAGTCTCCTCTCTGCTTTCATGCACTCAAGAGAAAACACACAGTATTTGCCGTCCTGAGTAAGGCTTCTTTCAGTTAACGTGATAATCTCCAGTCCCATTCACTTTCCTGCTAACAACATGACCTCATTCTTCCTTATGGCAGAGTAACTCTTCATTGCATGAATGCATTCCACATCTTGTCATATGTAAGAGAGTACATAGGCTGGTTTTTGTAACATAGCTATTGTGAATATTGCCACAATCAACATAAGCGTGTTGCATGGCAACTTTGATTCCTTTGGCTATATATCTAGATATATCATATGGTAGATCTACTTTCTGTTCTATCCCTGATGGATTCTCTCTTTTAGCTCAGGGTTCAGTAGAAAGTACGATCCAAGTCCCCATGGTGGAAGGAGAGAGCAAACTCCAGTGGATTATTTTTAATTGTGTGTGTGTGTGTGTGTGTGTGTGTGTGTGTGCTTGCATGAGAATGCACATGTGTATATGAGGGTTTTCACCAGGCCAGAAGAGGGCATCAGATCCCTTGGAGCTGAAATAACAGGAATTTGTAGGATGCTTGGCTTCTTATGTGGGGGCTGGTATCTGAACTCCTGTTCTCATGATTGTACAAAGCCCTCTTAACCATCTCTCTAGCTCCCTGAGTTTAGTTTTTGAGTTTGTTGGTTTGCTTTGAGACAGGCCCATACTCTTTTCTGTGGCGGCTGCATTAATTAACATGTTCCTGTTCTGTATTTTAACAAAGAAGTAATTTGCTGAGACAGGCTTGTCTGGGCGTTGCTGAGATACTCAATTTCTCTTACAGAGCAGAAGCCACGCTGTGGGGGGGAAGGCATGGTTTGATTCAGAGTAACACTTTCAAGGGTATGGCCTTCGCTCTGCTTATAAGCAATGAATGTTTTCGGTACTGGAGCTATGGCCAGTTAAGCCCTGAGATGAGTTCATGTAGAAATGTGTGGTCTGGCCTTCTCACAGCCCAGGCCAGAGCTTCCCTGTGAAGATAAAAACCTCTCTCATCTTCACAGTAAGCACTCGGCAAATACCTGGCCATACATTCTTGAGAGGCTGAAATATATTCCTTTCCATTCTATGCAGAATAAACAGAGCAATGCAGGCTGATAAGGAGTTGCTCTGAGGTCTAGCACCAGGAATGCAGAGAGGGTAATGTGCCAAATCATTATGTCAAGTCCAAGGATGTTAAGTGCAGGGAGATTGGGCTTTCACTCTGGCTACCTACGGCCTTTTCGGGGAGCTGGTCTTTTCCCCTGCACAGCAGGGTCTGCCTATGTGAATATCAAACAGCAGAACATTGATAGGACAGCTGAAGCTGGCTCTCTGACCGTACGTAAACAAAACAAGCCAGACTCCTAAAGGAAAGACTTTGGTCACCAGTCACAGCTCTCAATGTTCCTTATATAATTAGCAGGCATTGGTTCTGACTGGTGGGTTATTTTAATGGTGGTATGCATCTCACACCCACCGATGTTGAAGTACCTCATACTTACCCCATGTAACAGTTAACATCTTAGAGAAAAATCTCAAGGGCCAACTATTCACAGATCATGCTCCAAGAATGCTAAGGTATTTAGAATCTGAGTGACTGGAACACGAAGGGGTTGGGGGATATCTGAAGGGGTGTGGGTCACAGATTAACTTGAGAAGCACACGGTTGAACACAACTCACTGGGCCTCTGCTGCAGGACTTCTCAAAGCCTTTGTTGTGCATGCATGGGCTTCCATGTGCAGGTGTTGTGTTTATACTGTGGATTTCTTATCAATATGTGTCTGCCCCGTGAATGTGGGACCATTATGTGAGTGCTTATTATATGTGTTGTCTTCTACTTTATGAAGTATAAATAGGAAACCTTATCTACTTGAGATAAGTACTGAGTACTTATCTACTCAGATGTGCTTCTTAAACTGCATTTTCATTTGCTTCATTCAAAAAAACAAACAAAAAAAAGAAAAGAAAAATCAATGTGCTTTTAGACCTGATGGAACAACTGCTTGCATCTATCTTTGGTCCTATGGGTTTACATAGAAGACATGTATATAAAGTGCACATAACTCCCTATCAAGTCTGTAGCCAACTTGACAGGCATTCATCTGGAAACTAAGTAGACCTTGATGTAAACAATGCAGCAGAATGCTAGGTCCTTAGGCAGTGTTCGGAGAGAAACATGGCCCTAGTGACAGGCATAACTCGAAGAGGGCAGGCATTGGCTCTTTACACAAAGCAAATTATAGACGAGAACATTTTAGAAACTACCATTCAGAAGTGGTCTCTGTTTTCATTTGTGTTTTAATTCTTTCTCATAACTGTAATGTGGACAATTGCACAATAGTTCCTAAAACCCCAAGGATCCTCGGGTCACTTCCAGCTTGCCAATCTCATTAACAACAAGCCCGATGCCTTGATTTTCTCTCCTGGCTCATCTCAGGCCACAGGCACTTGCAGTTTTCTTTCCAGCCTTTCTAATCTCCCAGCAACACCCGAGGAAGCAATGATAAACAGAGGCAGCCAAGACCACTTTGCCAAGTCCCTCCACCCTGTTTCTTTCTCTTCCCATTAAACTAACTTTGTGATTCTAAATCTGGCTCAGCAGCCCATTGCTAACAGTTTTATAAGCTAATGGAAATTTCATTAACTCTAGCACCAAAAGGAGCTTTGCTTTTAACCCAAACACATTAATTATAACTATTTTTTTAAGACCATTTCAAACTGATCAGAAACTTGATGCAGCTGATGAACCAGAAATGGACGAGACAATGAATTCCATTTGAAAAAATAAATCCAGTTAATATGCGAGCCAGAAGTCTTCAGAACATGGAGTACATAGAGAAAAATAACAATTAAAATGTTTACAATGATGAGACAAACATGTCGTCTAACAGCAATAAAAAACTGTTCCTCACAGTGGTATAACTTCTTCCTAAGTTAGACTGTATTATCCGATCCTCTGGTGCTAAATTATATATATATATATATATATGTATGTATATATATGTATATATATACATATATATGCATATATAAAATGGTATGTATGTATATATGTGTATATACACATTTTTTATTTCTGTGTTACAGTTAAAAGGCCCAGAAACATTAAGCAATTTGTCAAGGACAAATGGGTGAGGTGTTAACCTGCATTTTACACGTTCTGCCCCGACAGGGAGGCTGTATTAAATTTCTGTCACTAGGTGGGTGGTGGTGGTGGTACATGCCTTTATTCCCAGCACTTGGGAGGCAGAGGCAGGCAAATTTCTCAGTTCAAGGCCAGCCTGGTCTACAGAGTGAGTTCCAGGATAGCCAGGGCTACACAGAGAAACCCTGTCTTGAAAACAAAAACAAAAAAAAATTAAAATAAATAAAAAATAAATAAATTTTTGTCACGGTGTAACAAATTAGCCACCAGGTTAGTGGCTTCAAACTAAAATATCCATCACCCCATAGCTTTGGTGGTCTAGAGTCACTAATCACTGCTCAGGGTCATACAAGGGGCAGACCGGGTGTGGGCCCAACAGGGTTGTTTCTGAATGAATTTTGTGCATGTAGACTGAGGCCCTTGCTATTTATTTGGTCCCCTGGCCTTAGCTAAGGGTTATTCAGCCTCTGTCAGACCCCTACAGTCCTCTAGCATGTGGTATCTACTATTTCAAAGCCAGAAAGAGACCCTTCTTTCCAGCTGGCTACAAGAGAGTTTAACAAAACAATTGGGGGTAGCTAGGCCATTGTCTGCCCAGATTCTGTTTGTAAAAGCAGCTCGGGGTTCTGTGGACTCTTGGAAGGAAGGAATTTATACAACAGTGAATCACTAGGGTTCGTCCTTTAACTGTGCCTCTGTGTGTACTAATATCCTGTTTCTGTTTTCTTTCTTTAGTTGATGACTCTTATCTACCTCACAGGAGCATCAAAGCATCAAGCTGAAGTTAACTTGTATGCCTTTCCTCTGAATTAACTAGACAACATGGACCCATAAACTGGAGGTTTTCATGTTTACAGAAAAATCTGTGATTTCATTGTTGAGTAATTTGGGGTCAATGTTAAACGAATTCCCAGTAAATGAAGAGTTTAGCTGAACACTTGACTCTAAAGATCAATTTTCGTGTGGCAAGTTTATGTATTAGTGAAGTTATTTTTAAATAAGTAAGGACCATTTGAGAGTTGGGTTATTACAGCTAGTAGCCACGCCAACAAAGCATGATTTTACAGCAGTACCAGGCAGAAAGAAGCCCCTTTATAAAGATTGTTGTGACAACCTCCAGAATGGATACTTATAATCTTCCAACTGCTAAGAGGCCATAGCCACGGATGGGCTCACTGAGGCTCAGCTCCTCTCAATTCAGAGTTACACTGGCTCTGCCAAGCAGATCCTTCGGGCTTACAAAAAGGAACATATGCAAAATATAAATATATAACAAAAAGGAACATATGCAAAATATAAATATATAACAAAAATAAAAAATATTAACATATAGTAAAATATAAATCTTCGTTATAAAGAAGCATGGGATGATTCAGCAGTGGGGGGTAAGATATGGTTGCCACACAAGTGTTCAGTGCACCCAGGCTCAGAAACATCCAGTGTTCCTGGCTCACAATTGCTTAAGTAAAAAACACAGTGGTCCATGGAGTGGCTGACCTCTGACCTTCTCCGTGGTCATCTTATATTATATGTTCTCTTCAACAGAGGCTCTGGCTGAGTCAGTTAGCATATCATGGAACACAATTTCTTCCAACCTCCTAAGATGATTGGTTTCCTCACACCCCACGCAAGGTGGGAGTCCACGTCTGAGCCTGCTTTTCAGGTGGTAGGGAGTTAACAGGAGCCTATGCCACTCCAAAGCGCCTCAGCACAGCTAATTAGTGATTGCAGGACAATGGCAGAAACCATAAGGGCTGTTCAATTATAAGATGATGTGTAAGTAAGGGCCTTTACAGATGTCTCAGGCTGGGGTGATGGCTCAGTGGGTAAAGATGCTTGCTGCCAGAGGTTCACACCCGGAAACCTCTGGCGGAAGCCCTCCGGTTCCAGTCTCCAGCTTGGGTCCATCCTCTGGCACAGCATGCCATACCCAGGTGGCACAGAGAGGCAGCTTAATCACCCAAGAGTGTGGAGGAACCTGCTTGCACAGGTAGAACCACCCTTGCCAGAGGATCACATCCGGAACCCCCTGGCAGAAGCCCCCTAGTTTCCTTCTCTGGCTTGGGACCACCCTCTGCTATCTTGTACCATATCCAAATGACTCATGGAGTCACTCAAGTAGGTAGCTAACCACTAAGGAGTGCAGAGAGGCTAGGAAGCACCTAGTGGTAGGTAGGACCACTCCTGCTGCTCAGAGGAAACAGCTGAAACCCTGAGGACACAAGAACCTAGGAACAACTTGGGGCAGGAGTTTTCCGATTACCACCTGCACCCAGAGTTGATCAGGGCCACAGAGCTACATACCCAAATACAACCACAAGAGAGCGGGTCTCACAGGAATACCTACATACTGGTGTACACAGAGAGAACAGGTCTCCCAGGAACATAGATACAGAGGCTTGCATGACAGATAAGCCACAGGCAGAGACAGCAACACCAGCTAACACCAGAGATAACCAGATGGCAAAAGGCAAACACAAGAACATAACCAACAAAAACCAAGGCAACATGGCACCATCTGAATCAAGTTCTCAAACAACAGCAAGTCCTGGATACCCCCAAACACCAGAAAAGCAAGACATGGATTTAAAATCACATCTCATGATGCTAATAGAGGATATCAAGAAGGATATTAATAACTCCCTTAAAGAAATACAGGAGAACATGAGTTAACAGATAGAAGCCCTTAAAAAGGAAACACAAAAATCACTTAAAGAAACACAGGAGAACATGGGTCAACAGATAGAAGCCCATAAAGAGGAAACACAAAAATCACTTAAAGAAATACATGAGAACACAATCAAACAAGTGAAAGAACTGAAAAAAATCCAGGATCTAAAAACAGAAGTAGAAACAACTAAGAAATCACAAAGGGAGACAACTTTGGAGATAGAAAACCTTGAAAAGAAATCAGGAGTCACAGATGCAAATATCAACAACAGAATACAAGAGATAGAAGAATCTCAGGTGCTGAACATACAATAGAAAGCATTGACTCAATAGTCAAAGAAAATGCAAAAAGCTTATAACCCAAAACATCCAGGAAATCCAGGACACAATGAGAAGACGAAACCTAAGGGTTATAAGTATAGAAGAGAGTAAAGATTTACAAGTTAAAGGGCCAGTAAATATCTTCAACAAAATTATAGAAGAAAACTTCCCTAACCTAAAGAGAGAGATGCCCATGATCGTACAAGAAGCTTACAGAACTCCAAACAGACTGGACCAGAACAGGAATACCTACCATCACATAATAATCAAAACACCAAATGTACTAAACAAAAGAAGAATATTAAAAGCAGTAAAAGATAAAGGCAAGTAACATATAAAGGAAGACCTATCAGAATTACACCAGAGACCATGAAAGCTAGAAGATCCTGGGCAGATCTCATACAGACTCTAAGAAAACACAAATGCCAGCCCAGACTACTATAGCCAGCAAAACTCTCAATCACCATAGATGGAGAAACCAAGATATTCCATTATAAAACCAAATTTAGACAATAGTTTTCACAACTCCAGCCCTACAAAGGATAATAGATGGAAAACGCCAATATAAGGAGGGCAACTACTCCCTAGAAAAAAGCAATATAGTAATGTTCTTTCAACAAACCCAAAAAAGATAACCACTCAAACATAAACATAACATCAAAAATAACAGGAAGCAACAATCACTATTCCTTAATATATCTTAACATCAATGGACTCAATTCCCCAATAAAAAGGCATAGACTAACAGATTGGATATGTAAACAGGACCCAGCATTTTGCTGCATACAGAAAACACACCTCAGTGTCAAAGACAAACACTACCTCAGAGTAAAAAGCTGGAAAACAATTTTCCAAGCAAATGGCCCCAGGAAACAAGCTGGATTAGCCATTCTAATATCAGATAAAATTGATTTTCAACCAAAAGTCATCAAAAAAGACGCACAAGGACACTTTATACTCATCAAAGGAAAAATCCATCAAGAACTCTCAATTCTGAACATCTATGCTCCAAATGAAAGGGCACCCTCAATCATAAAAGAAACTTTACTAAAGCTCAAAGCACACATTACACCTCACACAATAATTGTGGATGACTTCAACACTCTACTCTCCTCAATGGACTGATCAGGGAAACACAAACTAGACAGAGACACAGTGAAATTGATTGAAGCTTTGGACCAAATGGTTTTAACAGATATCTATAGAACGTTTCATCCTAGATCAAAAGACTTTACTTTCTTCTCAGCACCTCATTGTACCTTCTCCAAAATCCACCATATAATTGGTCACAAAACAGACCTCAACAGATATAAGAAGATCGAACTAATCCCATGCCTCCTAGCAGATCACTATGGAGTAAGGGTGGTCTCCACATACACATGGAAGATGAAAATGCTCTACTCAATGATATCTTGGTCAAGGAAGAAATAAGGAAAGAAATCAAAGACTTTTTAGAATTTAATGAAAATGAAGGCACAACATAACCAAACTTATGGGACACAATGAAAGCAGTGCTAAGAGGAAAACTCATAGCCCTGAGTGCCTTCAAAAAGAAACTGGAGAGAGCATACCCTAGTAGCTTAATAGCACACCTGAAAGCTCTGGAACAGAAAGAAGTTAATACACCCAAGAAGAGTAGAAGGCAGGACAGGGTTGAAATCAACCAAGTAGAAACAAAAAGAACCATATAAAGAATCAACAAAACCAGGAGCTGGCTCCTTGAGAAAATCAACAAAACAAATAAAACCTTAGTCAGACTAACCAGAGAGAACAGAGACAGTATCCAAATTAACAAAATCAGAAATGAAAAGGAAGATATAGCAACAGAAACTGAGGAAATTAAAAAAATCATCAGATTCTACTACAAAAGCCTATACTTAATACAACTGGAAAATTTGGAGGAAATGGACAATTTCCTAGACAGATACCAAATACTAAAATTAAACCAGGATCAAAGAGACCATCTAAAAAGTCCCATAACCCCTAAAGAAATAGAAGTGGTCATTGAAAGTATCCCAACCAAAAAAAAAAAAAAAAAAAAAAAGCACAGGACCAGATGGTTTTAGTGCAGATTTCTTTCAGACCTTCAAAGAAGACCTAACACCAATACTCTTCAAACTATTCCACAAAATAGAAACAGAAGGAACACTACCCAACTGTCTATGAAGCCACAATTACGCTAATACCAAAACCACACAAAGATCCAACAAAGAGAACTTCAGACTAATTTCCCTTATAACTATTGATGCAAAAATAATCAATAAAATTCTTGCCAACTGAATCCAAGAACACATCAAAATGATCATTCACCACGATCAAGTAGGCTTTATCCCAGGGATGCAGGGATGGCTCAATATATGGCAATCCATCAATGTAATCCACTACATAAACAAACTAAAAGAAAAAAACCACATGGTCATTCCATTAGATGCTGAAAAAAGCATTTAACAAAATTCAGCATCCTTTCATGCTAAAAGTCTTGGAAAGATCAGGAATTCAAGGCCCATATCTAAATATAGTAAAAACAATATACATCAAACCAGTAGCCAACATCAAAATAAATAGAGAGAAACTTGAAGCAATCCCACTAAAATCAGGGACTAGACAAGGCTGCCCTCTCTCTCCATATCTATTCAATATAGTACTTGAAGTTCTAGCTAGAGCAATTAGACAACAAAAGGAGGTCAAAGGGACACAAATTGGAAAGGAAGAAGTCAAATTATCACTATTTGCAGATGATATGGTAGTATACTTAATTGACCCAAAAAACTCTATCAAAGAACTACAGCTGATAAACAACTTCAGCAAAGTAGCTGGATATAAAATTAACTCAAACAAATTAGTAGCCTTCGTATACTCAAAGAATAATGAGACTGAGAATGAAATTAGGGAAATGACACCCTTCAAAATACTCACAAACAATATAAAGTATCTTGGTATGACTCTAACCAAACAAGTGAAAGATCTGTATGGCAAGAACTTCAAGTCTCTGAAGAAAGAAATCGAAGAAGACCTCAGAAGATGGAAAGATCTCCCATGCTCATGGACTGGCAGGATTAATATAGTAAAAATGAACATCTTGCCAAAAGCAATCTATAGATCCAATGCAATCCCCATCAAAATCCCAACTCAATTCTTCATAGAGTTAAAAAGGGCAATCCCCAAATTCATCTGGAATTAAAAAAAAAAACAGAATAGTGAAAACTATTTACAACAGTAAAAGAACTTCTGGTGGAGGCTAAACAATATTCTACTCATTGATACCTTAGTCCAGGAAGAAATAAAGAAAGAAATCAAAGAATTCTTAGAATTTAATGAAAATGAAGGCACAACATACCCAAATCTATGGGACACAATGAAAGCAGTGCTTAGAGGAAAACTCATAGCCCTGAGTGTCTCCAAAAAGAAACAGGAGAGAGCATATACTAGCAACTTAATGGTGCACTTGAAAGCTCTGGAACAAAAAGAAGCAATTTCACCCAGGAGGAGTAGAAGACAGGAAATCATCAAACTCAGGGCTGAAATCAATCAAGTTGAAACAAAGAGAACCATACAAAAAATCAACAAAACCAGGAGCTGGTTCTTTGAGAAGATCAACAAGATAGATAAACCCCTAGCCAGACTTACTAAAGGGCACAGAGACAGTATTCAAATTAACAAAATTAGAAATGAAAAGGGAGATATAACAACAGAAACTGAGGAAATTCAAAAAATCATCAGATCCTACTACAAAAACCTATACTCAACACAACTGGAGAATCTGGAGGAAATGGACAATTTCCTAGACAGTTACCAAATACCAAAATTAAACCAGGATCAAATAGATCGTCTAAACAGACCCATAACCCCCAAAGAAATAGAAGGGGTCATAGAAAGTCTTCCAACCAAAAAGAGCACAGGACCAGACGGTTTTAGTGCCTATCAGACCTTCAAAGAAGTCCTGATACCGATACTCTTCAAATTATTCCACAAAATAGAAACAGAAGGAACACTACCCAACTCATTCTATGAAGCCACAATTACCCTGATACCAAAACCACACAAAGATCCAACTAAGAAAGAGAACTACAGGCCAATTTCTTTTATGAATATCGATGCAAAAATACTAAACAAAATACTTGCCAACTGAATCCAAGAACACATCAAAACAATCATTCACCATGATCAAGTTGGCTTCATTCCAGGGATGCAGGGATGGTTCAATATATGGAAATCCATCAACGTAATCCACTACATAAACAAACTCAAAGAAAAAAACCACATGGTCATCTCATTGGATGCTGAAAAAGCATCCTTTCATGCTAAAGGTCTTAGAAAGAACAGGAATTCAAGGCCCATATCTAAACATAGTAAAAGAAATATACAGCAGACCAGTAGCCAACATCAAGGTAAATGGAGAAAAACTTGAAGCAATCCCTCTAAAATCAGGGACTAGACAAGACTGCCCCCTCTCTCCATATCTCTTCAATATAGTACTTGAGGTACTAGCTAGAGCAATTCGACAACAGAGGGAAGTCAAAGGGATACAAATCGGAAAGGAAGAAGTCAAACTATCACTATTTGCAGATGATATGATAGTATACTTAAGTGACCCAAAAACCTCCACCAGAGAACTCCTGCAACTGATAAACAACTTCAGCAAAGTGGCTGGTTATAAAATCAACTCAAGTAAATCAGTAGCCTTCCTATACGCGAAGGATAAGCAGGCCGAGAAAGAAATTATGGAAATGACACCCTTCACAATAGCCACAAATGATATAAAGTATCTTGGAGTGACGCTAACCAAACATGTGAAAGATTTATATGACAAAAACTTCAGGTCTCTGAAGAGGGAAATTGAAGAAGACATCAGAAAATGGGAAAATCTTCCATGCTCGTGGGTTGGCAGGACTAATATAGTCAAAATGGCAATCTTGCCCAAAGCAATATACAGATTCAATGCAATCCCCATCAAAATCCCAACTCAGTTCTTCATACAGTTAGAAAGAGCAATTCTCAAATTCATCTGGAATAACAAAAAACCCAGGATAGCCAAAACTATCATGAACAGCAAAAGAACTTCTGGGGGAATCAATATCCCGGACCTCAAGCAATATTACAGAGCAGTGGTACTAAAAACTGCATGGTATTGGTTCAGTGACAGGGAAGCGGATCAATGGAATAGGATCGAAGACCCAGAATTGAACCCACACATCTATGGCCAATTGATCTTCGACAAAGGAGCTGAAAACATCCAGTGGAAAAAAGATAGCCTTTTCAACAGATGGTGCTGGCTCAACTGGAGGTCAACATGCAGAAGAATGAGAATTGATCCACTCTTATCTTCTTGCACTAAACTCAACTCGAAGTGGATCAAGAACCTCCACATAAAACTAGACACACTAAAACTAATAGAAAAGAAACTGGGGAAGACCCTTGAAGACATCGGCTCAGGGGAAAAATTTCTGAACAGAACACCAATTGCTTATGCTCTAAGAACAAGAATAGACAAATGGGACCTCATAAAACTACAAAGTTTCTGTAAGGCAAAAGACACTGTCAAAAGGATAAATCGGCAACCAACAAATTGGGAAAAAATCTTCACCAACCCCACATCCGACAGAGGACTAATCTCCAATGTATACAAAGAACTCAAGAGGTTAGACCCCAGAAAACCAAATAACCCTATCCAAAAATGGGGTGCATAGCTAAACAGAGACTTTTCACCTTAAGAAATTCGGATGGCTGAGAAACACCTTAAAAAATGTGCAACATCACTAGTCATTAGGGAAATGCAAATTAAAACAACCCTGAGATTTTACCTCACACCAGTCAGAATGGCTAAGATTAAAAACTCAGAAGACATCAGGTGTTGGTGAGGATGTGGAGAAAGAGGAACACTCCTCCACTGCTGGTGGGAATGCAAGCTGGTACAACCACTCTGGAAAACAGTATGGCGGTTCCTCAGAAAACTGGACGTGATACTTCCGGAGGACCCAGCCATACCACTCCTGGGAATATACCCAGAAGATTCCCCAGCATGCAATAAGGATACATGCTCCATTATGTTCATAGCAGCCTTATATATAATAGCCAGAAGCTGGAAAGAACCCAGATGTCCCTCAACAGAGGAATGGATACAAAAAATGTGGTATATATACACAATGGAGTACTATTCAGCCATTAGAAACAATGAATTCATGAAATTCTTAGAGAAATGGATGGAGCTGGAGAACGTCATACTAAGTGAGGTGACCCAGTCTCAAAAGAATACCCATGGTATACAGTCACTGATAAGTGTATATTAGCCTAGAAGCTTGGAACACCAAAGACATAAATCACATATCAAGTGATGTCTCACAAGAAGAAAGTAGTGGACACTGGTGCTAGAATGGACCAAAACATCATTGTGGGAGAGTACAAGAACAGTAAGGTGGGAGGGGTGGATGAGAGAGCAGGGGGAGGGAAAAGGACATGTGGGACCTTTGGGGGTGGGGAACCAGAAAAAGGGAAATGAATTGTAAATATAGAATATATCCAATAAAAATAAAAGAACTTCTGGGGGAATCAGTATCCCAGACCTCAAGCAGTACTACAGAGCAATAGTGTTAAAAACTACATGGTATTGGTACAATGATCAATGGAATAGAATTGAAGACCCAGAAATGAACCCACACACCTATTGTCACTTGATCTTTGACAAAGGAGATAAAACCACCCAGTGAGAAAAAAGATAGCCTTTTCAACAAATGGTGCTGGCTCAACTGATGGCTAGCCTGTAGAAGAATGCAAATCCATCCATTCTTATCTCCTTGTACTAAGCTCAAGTCCAAGTGGATCAAGGACCTCCACATAAAACCAGGCACACTGAAACTAATAGAAAAGAAACTGGGGAAGAGCCTTGAACACATGGACACAGGAGAAAATTCCCTGAGCAGAACACCAATAGCCTATGCCCTAAGATCAAGAATTGACAAATGGGACCTCAGAAAATTACAAAGTTTCTGTAAGGCAAAGGACACTGTCAATAGGACAAGATGGCAACCAATAAATTGGGAAAAGATCTTTACCAACCTTACATCTGACAGAGGGCTAATATCCAATATATACAAAGAAGTCAAGAAGGTAGACTCCAGAGAGCCAGATAACCCTATTAAAAATGGGGTTCAGAGCTAAACAGAGAATTTTCACCTGAAGAATATCAAATGGCTGAGAAGCACCTAAAGAAATGTTCAACATCCTTAGTCATCAGGGAAATGCAAATCAAAACAACCCTGAGATTTCACCTCACACCAGTCAGAATGGCTAAGATCAAAACTCAGGAGACAGCAGTTGCTGTTGAGGATGTAGAGAAAGAGGAACATTCCTCCACTGCTGGTGGGGTTGCAAGCTGGTACAACCACTCTGGATATCAGTCTGCTGGTTCCTCAGAAACCTGGGCACGACACTTCCAGAGGACCCTGCTATACCACTCCTGGGCATATACCCAGAGGATTATCCAGCATGTAATAAGGACACATGCTCCACTATGTTCATAGCAGCCCTATATACAATAGCCAGAAGCTGGAAAGAACCCAGATGTCCTTCAATGGAGGAATGGATACAGAAAATGTGTTATATTTACACAATGGAATACTACTCAGCTATTAAAAACAATGAATTCATGAAATTTTTAGACAAATTGATGGAACTGGAAAATATCATCCTGAGTAGGGTAACCTAATCACAAAAGAACACACATGGTATGCACTCACTGATAAGTGGATATTAGCCCAGAAGCTTGGAATACCCAAGACACATTTCACATATCAAATGATGCCCAAGAAGGAGGAAGAACACAGTATGGATACTTGGGTCCTTTGTAGAAAGGGGAACAAAACACTCGCAGAAGGAGATACAGAGACAAAGCTGGGAGCAGCATCTGAGGGAAAGACCAGGACTACCCCACCCAGGAATCCATCCCGTATACAGTTACAAAACTCAGATACTATTATCAATGCCCACAAGTGCTTGCTGACTGGAGCCGGATATAGCTGTCACCTGGGAGGCTCTGCCAGCGCATGAGAAATACAGAGGGGACACTCTCAGCCAGCCATTGAACTGAGCACAGGGTCCCCAATGGAGGAGCTAGAGAAAGGACCCAAGGAACTGAATGGGTTTGCAGTGCCACGGGAGGAACAACAATATGAGTCACCCAGTACTCCCAGAGCTCCCAGGGACAAAACCATCATCCAAAGAGTACACATGGAGTTACCCATGGCTCCAGGTGCATAGGCAGCAGAGGATGGCCTTGTTGGACATCAAAGGGAGGAAAGGCCTCTGGTCCTGGAAAGACTTGATGCTGTCGTGTAGAAGAATACCAGGACAGGGAAGTGGGAGGGGGGAGCGTTGATTGGGGAAGGGGAGATGGCTTATGGGATTTTCAGGGGAGGAAGGAACCAGGAAAGGGGACAACATTTGAAATGTAAATAATAATAATAATAATAATAATAATAATAATAATAATAATAATAAAAAAGATGCTTGCTGCCCAAGCCTTACAAGCTGAGTTTGGATCTCCAGAACCCAGATAAAAGCAGGACAGGAGCGTCTGGAGCCCTGAATGCCTCTCTGGAGGTCTCCCTATAGGGAAGTAGGGATAAGAGAATCTCCAGCTGCAGGTAGAAAAGTAAAGACCAACACCCAGAAGTGTCCTCAGATCAGACCTCCGTGCTTGCACACCCATACACTCACACATCTCTCCCTCCCGCCCTCCCTTGATCCCTGCCCTCCTCTACCCTGTAAGTACTTGTCAAGAAGCTAGCTGACTCACTGCATGCCACAGAGAGCTCCTTCACCAGAAACTGAACATCTTGTCTGACTCCATGACCCTGGATGTCCACTCTCTGGACCTGTGAGGACAGAGATGACCAAACCATCCATTCCTGGTTATCTTGTTCTGGGAGCCTGTGTTAAACAGCACAGTTGGAAAAGGGAGTATCCTCCATAGAAAAAGGGGAGTACTAAGGCCTAAAACTGAAACATGAGCTAGTGATTAAAAATGAGAGATGGAGAGGAGAGCGCGAGTGGTGGCGAGCTGCAGGAGGGTAAGAAGGATTGACTGGAGGGAGAGCTGATGAGTAAGCTAAGGTGGGTGGAAACAATTTTAAAAGCCAAGAGCAAGCCACACTCATGGGAGACAGAGTTAGAGTTGCCAGGGTGAGGGCGGACGGGGAGAGAAGATGCTGGTCAAAGGATGCAGGTCCTAGTTCGATGGGATGCGTAAGTTCTTCTGTATACTGGGAACTTGATCAGAGGGTCGACCTTATACATCCCCATAAAGTATGAGTATGCAAGATAAGAGGAGCATTCGTTTGCATGACCTAGTCATTTGGCAGAGTAACTGAATCAAAACAGTTTTTAAATCCTAGTGGTCACAGCCAGAGCGAGGTGTTCTGTTGGTCGTTGCTGTTTTCTAACCTTGGACAAGTTAAAAGTTGCCATCCACCTTGTGCCCGGCAAGGAGGGAGCAGCTGGCGGAGCTGCCTCGAAAGGGACAGGACGGACAGGACAGGACGAGCTCAGTGCTGCGCTGCTGGGAGAAGAGCAAGAAACAAATGGATGGATGGATGGAGCTCTCTGCTCCAAGTGGCCAGCCATTATATGGAAGAAACCAATCCATTTAAAACCGACAAAGCAACACATCTCAGCACCCCTAATCATCAGGGAAGCAGAATCACTTCAGCCTGGCCTCCAGTTCTAGCTAGAAAGACTTCCTAAAAAGGCTTTCAGTGAAATCAAATTGCATTGCTTCTGCCTCCCTCCCTTCCCTCCCTCCTTCCCTTCCTCCCTCCCTCCTTCCTTTCTTCCCTCCCTCCTCCCTCCCTTCCCTTCCTTCCTTCCTCCCTTCCAGTTTTTCCCATCTATCACCCAAGTTAAGGGAAGGTAGCTAGGCCGATCTGTGGGGCCAAGGATATGATTTAGAATGTAGTTAGTTGGGAATTATGCTGGACTACCAACATGGTGGTTGTAGAAAGACTTTTTTAGCAAAATGAATAATATACTGGCAAGTATGTGGAGAAATGGGACTCTCCTACACTGTAGATAAAAGTAAATCAGCACAGTATTTTTTTTAAACAGGGAAAAAAAGATTCAGGACACCTATATCATCCAACAACCCCTCTAGCACAGTGGTTCTCAACCTGTGGGTCACAACCCTTTTGGGGGCCAAAGACCCTTTCATAGGGGTTACATATCAGATGCACTGCCTATCAGATATTTACATTATAATTTATAACAGTGGCAAAAGTACAGTTATGAAATAGCAACAAAATAGTTTTATGGTCAATAGGCCACAACATGAACTGTACTGAAGGGTCATGGCATGAGGAAGGTTGAGAGCCACTGCACTAGTAGGTCTTTTTGAAAGAAAAAAAAAATCGGTCTGTCAAGGAGACAGCTGCATTCAAGTTTGTTTAACCGCTGTATCATGAGCCATGCCGTTCAATCAACTAGGTGTTCCTCCATAGGCCAGTGGGTAAAACATATGATAGAAATATTCAATGCAATATTATTCAGCTACTAAAAGAATACAGTGACATAATGTGCCCCAAGATGGGGCTGAACAGAGGACATTTTGCTAAATGGAAATGTCAGCGTGGAAAGACAGCACCATATGTCCTCACTTGCACGAGGAGGCCAAACAGTGGACCTCGGAGATGAAGAGAACTGGACAACGTTCACCAGGAGGGCTTGGGAAGGTGGTAGAAGGAGGCTAATGAACAAATTCAGAGGAGCAGTTGGACAGGGGACGGCTTCAAACTTTCTAAAATGCACAAGGGTAAGTATGTTTGAAAATAATTATACATTTCAACACCGGTAGTAGAGCTTGGGAATGCTCCCAACACAAAGAAATGATGAATATCTGTGGTGATTTGAATATGTTTGGCCCAAGAAATGGCACCATTTGGAATTATGGCCTTGTTGGAATAGGTGTGGCCTTGTTGGAAGAAGTGTGGCACTGTGGGTGTGGTCTATAAGACCCTGTCCTAGCTGTCTGGAAGCCAGTCTTCTAGCAGCCTTCAGATAAAGATGTAGAACTCTCAGCTCTGCCTGCACCATGCCTGTCTGGATGGGGCCATGCTCCAGCCTTGATGATACTGGACTGAACCTCTGAACCTGTAAGCCCACCCCAATTACATGTCTGTCTAAGAGTTGACTTAGTCATGGTGTCTCTTCCAAGCAATGGAAACCCTAATTAAGACAATATCTTACATGATCTATGTTGCTTACCCCAGTCTGATCATTACATGTCACATACATATATTGAAATTCTACATTTCCACCCATAAGTATGCTCCCCCTGTCAAACAAGAATATTTTCTGAAGGTGGATTGTGGAAGGTGGCCAGAGATCAAGAGAAAATGCATCATCATGGGAGACATTTGACTATATTTAGATACTTCTGGAAAAAATGTGACATTTCAGTAGATACGGATGCCCAGAAGAAGCCGTGATTGGAGTAATGAGTTTTTTCAGAAGGAAGCTGGTGACCTGGCTACAGATGGGAGGAGCCAAAGGGAAAACCCATGAGGATGGGGACATGGGCCAGCTCTCAGGAAGTTAGGGGAGTGTCTACCCCTTTTCCTCTCTGAGTCTGGAGTGATGGGAATGGGACCTAGCTGTAGCCCATCCTCCACAACACTCAAACATCACAGCGCTGTGAACGAACAATGACCGGCACCTTCATTTCTTCACTGCATCACAGAAGAGTGCATTTGGGATCTTACTATTCTAGAAATAGCATGTGCAGTCAAAAACCTTGGGCCTCCAAACTTTATTATATTAAAATTATAATAAAAAATCTTATTTTTTAAAGAAATATACATATACATATATATTAATATATAGTCATAGAAAAAGAGACTGAAGAAGTATGGAAATATTGAAAGGTATTCAATTGTCACTCAAAATGGCATTTGTTTTCTATTTTATAGAAATGAGTGTGTGTGTGTGTGTGTGTGTGTGTGTGCGCGCGCGCGCGCACACGCGCGCGCGCATGCGTGTGCGCATGTGCGAGGACAGGGACACTCCTCTGTGCTATACCTAGACAGCAGAAGATGAGGTTGAGCATTTTCCTCTATCGATTGTCTTCTCATCTTTTGAGATGGTCTGTTTCAGCTAGCCCAGATGGACAGCTGGCCCCAGATCTCTGCTTGTTTCTGCCCAGCCAGCTCTGAGGTTACCAGTGCACACGCCTGGCCTGGCCTTCTTGTGGGTGCTTGGGGACATGAACTCAGATTACTGAGCTTATGTGGTAAGCACTGCAGTCACCGAGTCATCATCACCCCAACCCTTTATACACATTTCTAAGTTTTGAATAACAGGCGTATTTTTTCCCACAAATATATTTGTAAAACTTTTAGGAATCACAATAGCAAAAATTTAGGGGGTTAGTGTTTTAAAAGTGCCAACATGTAACACCCGCAGAGTCTTTAAGGCAGCAGGAACTGTTGAACTACCACGCAGTCGAGTGGTTGGCGTTGGCACCATGCTGCTTTCTTCCTCTCCAAAAAGAAAAGCAGGAAAGTATTAATTTGTTTGCACTTTCATTATAATGATCTAGCCCCAGAAAGGAGCGGTGTAATTAAAACAGTGCTCGGTTGCTTTTATTCATTTAAATGCGTTTCTATAGCAATATGGAAGCTGTGTTTCCAGTTTTAAATGCTAGTGATTCAGTGTAACACTGGGTGGGCCCCCTCCTGTCCTGGTTTTCTCCTGTGTTGACTGAGATTGATGGCCCAGCTCATGCTGTGCTTCGAAGATGATCAGACTAAATTAAATTAGATCCAGTGCAGCTGTGTAGCTGAAGGAAGCTGAAGGAGGTGACTTCCCCAGTGTCCTCTGGACTCAGGCTTTATTGCCGGCAACCCACACTAGCAGCAAAAGCTGGCTTAAACCACTGGCTTGTTCTCAGTGCCCGCAACGGCTGCACCGCCTCTGCAGATGGCCTGTGAGGGCACCGCTCCTGCTTGGCAGTGATGGCTGGTGGTTTCCAGCCAGGCCCCAGAAGTCCAGGCTTAGTTTCTGAAAGCTGGTGGTGAGATGCAGCCATGGTGGCCTGTGACTATCCCTGTGGGGCCAGCAGCCACACTGAGATCAGCTCACCCCAGGCCCTGCCTGGACATGCTCGGGATGCCTCTTTGAACAAACAAAATAATAAGATTTTATGTCTCTGAATACCAAAAGCACTTGAAGGTGATCTGGACTCAGCAGGCTGCATATTTTCCCAAACAAATGGTTTATTACTGATCTTTTTAGATAAAAATAAAATATAACATAAAATAAAGAGGATCGGGGAGGGGAGAAGTTGGAGAATGGAAGCAGTGAAGTTGGACTCTTTTGTTAGGAACCTCAATAAGACATGCACATACCTCAAGAACAGAGCAGTATGCGCCGCTGGTCTGTGTGTTAGGAATCACAGAGAAAGGCAGAACCAGGTCCCATGCACTAGGCACTGATGGTTTCTATCAGGGTGCATGATAACAAACACAGGGAGAAAACGCTGTTCTTCCTCATTATATTGAGACCGAGTCTAATGTGTGTCTCAGGATAGACAGAAACTCACTCTGTATCCGAGGAGGAACTTTTTGCCTGATCCTCCTGCATCTGCCTCCTGAGGGCTCTGGTTATGAGCATGTGCCTCCTCCTCCAGTTTATGAGGTACTTAGAGTGGAATCCACTGCTCAGTCACAGGGGTCACCTACGACCACCAGAAAACAGATATTTAACTTATGATTCATACAAGTAGCAAAATTACAGTAATGAAGTAGCAACAAAAATAATTTTATGATTGGGGGGGGGGTCACCACGACATGAGGAACTGTGTTCAACGGTCCCAGCATTGGGAAGGTTGATGGTAGCACGCACTGCACTTTCAGATTCCAAAGGCGACCCCTCAGGATCCATCAAAGGCTCGTCCTCACTTGGATTTGTTTTTGTCATTGTTATTGTTGTTTTTCTGGTTCTCACAGTTGCAACTCAGGACCTTAGCAATGTGAGGTCTCTACTAAGGTTCTCTACCCCTATCCTTGTTCTTCTTCTTAAGTATCAAGGTCCCTAAATCATGAGCAGGGAAAAGAGAGTGGTATTTGGATCCTGTATGTGATCAGTCACTTCACAAACTAGGGGAGTTGGTTAACCATTCAGGCACCCAAGTCCCTTTCTGCTTCTATAAAGATGGCGCCAATCTTTGTGCCGGGGCACCTGTAAGGTCGATACATGGACACAGAGCCACTTATTTTGGCTGAAATGGATTGTGTACCTACTTTGTGCCTCAAGAGTCAGACTTAGAGCATCTTAATTGACCACGCTCCTCAAGACCCAAGTGACCTTTCTACAGCATTGCTCAATAAATGCCAGGTTCCTCCCTCCATCCCATCCCCGGGGTCCACCCTTCCTCCACTGAGCAGATTATAAACCTTGACCTCAACTCTACATCTTTACTCTGAGAAGAGAGCAATCTACTGCTGCGTCTTCTTACTGTGTTCCCCCCAAATCCCGCCCCCTCATGCTCCTTCTCCTTCTCTTTCTCCTCATCTTCTCCAGCTAGCTCTCACCATCGCCCTACTTAATTACATCTTCCAGCACTTGGGGATTCTGAACCAATTTGCCATTCCTCTTCCTAGAATCCATCCCCAAGAGACTCATATCCCACATATGAAACAAATTTAGTCATTGTGCAAGTGAGTTCTAGGGCCAAATTCCTAATGCAAAACCTAACAGAGGCCAAGGGCGGGGCTGGGAAAGTGAGGTCAGTGTGCCGGCTCTGTGGTGCAGGGTAGAGTGGGGATGCTAAGATCCAAAGGAAAGCTGCTGGTCCGGGCGTCAAGCGAGCCCAGCCTTAGAGCGATCCCTGAGTTCCGTGGCCACGAGGAGCACACTTTCTATCTATGAGGTCAGGAAACTGAGGTCAGATAAGACGTGTTAAACAGTGGGATTGAGGCCACTGTACATTTAGCCTTCCCAAATCCACAGCGCACTGGTGGACATAACATAACCCTGTGGCCATCAGTCACGTAGGGCCACGCCCCAGGACCCTAGTGTTCTGGCTGGACTCCACCTCCACAGTCACCTGACTACAGCCTGGTTTTTCCCCACCCCACAGTTACCTGGCAACAGCCAGGTAACCCCGCCCACTATAAAAGGTAACCCGGCCCACTCTAAAAGGCGCTTCTTGGCCCCTGCTCTCTCATCCCTCTCTCTTGTCTTTCTCTCTCTCTCTCTCTCTCTCTCTCTCTCTCTCTCTCTCTCTCTCTCTCTCTTCCTTCTCCTCCTCCTCCTTCTCCTCCTCCCCCTCCTCCTCCTCCTCCTCCTCCTCCTCCTCCTCCTCCTCCTCCTCCTCCTTCTCCTCCTCTTCTTCTTCTCCCTCTTCCCACGTGGTCATGGCAGGCTTTTACTTCTCTACTTCCCTCTCTCACTTTATTTCTCTACAATCAAGCTTTAAAGTGATGGGCTGTCTCTTATCAAAACCCACCGTGCTGGAGTAATGGAAAAGACCTCCTAGCGTTCCCAGCCGACAGAAAGGACCAAGGACTCCCCCGCCCAGCCAGGCTCCCTCCACAGGTACACGGGCCCCAGCTCGCCATCCCGACAGCACACTTCACTAATTCATCAGTCCATCCCTTCTTGCAGAGCCCAAGTTAGACTTAGCACTGTGGATAAACAACATCACACTATCCGAGCCAGCCCTGCAAAGAGCTGCCTATGTGCCTCTGAGCTATGATGGTAGTATCTCTCCGTGTCACATGAAGGTTCTTATTTTATGACGTGGATTTGTCCCAGTGGCTTCTAACAGGTGAACACCCCGGAAGTGAGCACCATGGCTTCCTAGATGCCAACAGCACACAGCTGCAGTCCTATGGCATCTCTATGCAAACTGGAATGGTCCTGCCATAGTCAGGTTTGACTTCATTCCACAACTGAATAACGCTTAGTGCCAGCCTTTAAGACTTTGGGGCCCATCACTGACTTGTTGCAGTTTTCCAGAGCATATCCTATGAGTCTCATTTTAACCATGGATAAATGACTAATTCCACAGTATCAGATCTCCCTCTGCTTGCTAGTTTCTATGACTGCTTCGGCCTCCGGCCCGGTTTGTGGATCCTGGCCCTCTGTGAGGTTCCCCAGCCCATGACCTTGACTTAACTCCACATCTGGCTCCAGTCATATTGGGACTGACTTAGGCCCTTTTCCCCTGCCCAGGCCCTCTCAGCCAAAGCACCACCTCCCCTCTACTTCTCATCGGCCCCTAGTCATCCATCTCAAATGCAAACTCCAAGCTGGGTCTCTCCAGCTGTTTCTAGGATGTGAGTGGTACTCAGTTTGGGGTACCCACGAAACAATTATCTTTTCTCCTCCTACGGATCCATAGAATCTATAGACGAACACAGTCCCTACTACTAAACAAAAGCAAACAGCTCTCCCTTGTTTTCTAAATCGGTCTTCATAGACTTCTGGGCCCTTCATGATTCGACCAACTCCATACCTTCCAGCACGTCCCTTCTCTCCAGAAAAATCAGTACCGCTACGGTTCTTGAGAGCACAGTCCCCGTGCTGGGAACGCCATTCCTTTATGAGGACCTTAACCCTGTCCATCCATCTGTTCTTCACTATCCATCCCATGACCCACCTACCGCGCGCATGCGCGGGCATTTCAGGTTGTGTTTTTAACTAACATTTCGCTTTCACGTCAAGCCACTTAGTCCCAAACCACATGCCACTTCCCAGGAGATGCCGAGCCTCAGAGGGAAAGTCCTCTGAGGCCAAACACATGTCACATGTCCTGTGTGCTTCTCGCTGGTGATGTCACAAGTCAGCGGGCACAGCCAACAAGACTGAGCTCCTCTTCCGTGGCAAAGGTGCTTGGCAAGCCCTTACTTACCCATGTTTCAAACCACTGCCCCTCTGCATGTGTCAAAAGTTGGCTTACCTATCAGGACCATGCCAGGCTCTTCTCTTAGTAGAAAAGCCCAAGGCCATGCTAGTCCTACCAAAAGTAGTGGGGTTTTTTTGTTTGTTTGTTTTGTTTTGTTTTGTTTTTTGTGAGGCTTCAGCAGGTGAGTTAAACATTTGATACAGAGAGTCAGGGGTCTTTGTTTGAATAGTGAATTGGCTGGCCGATTCACGGGTCTGGGATGTGACCTGGCAAAAATGCCAGGGCATGGGGGCCTTATTTCCCAGATATAATCTGCAAAGGGCAGGATGAAGGCAGAGAAGGGGCACCACCACCCCCAGGGAGGTCTACCGAGCCATGGTGGCTGAGATTTTCCTCCGCCTCCTCCTTGGTTATAGTCCAAATCTGGTTACCAAATATCTGGATCCTCCAGCCAAAAGACCATTTGGCCTTGAAGACTCGTTTTTTTATCTTCAGGGATCTCCCTCCCCAGGCCGCCACTTGGCCTGCCCTCATCGGAGGCACCGCGCAATGCCAGCAGAGCTTCGTTCCTCCAGCTGCAGCCTCAGCCTCGGCCTTGCAGGCTGTTTTGACTCCTGCTATGAATCAGAATGGAATCATTTGTCGGAGGCTTGTTGCGTCTTGTTCCAGCCTTTCTCTAGCTCAGCTTTCCTTGTTCGGTTTTTTTTTTTTTTTCAAGACCTCAAATGTCTGATTCTTTTAAAGGCTTCGGGGGTAGCAGGCACCACAGGGATTCTGGCTTCTTCTCAGCAAGCCCTCCAATTTACTGTGCCACACGTGGAAAAAGGAAGAGACCTGGCAGGGCAGAGGCCAGCGAGGCATCTCTCTGACTAGCAGGTTAAGTGGCCGTGTGTCCTGGCGTGTTCTATACGGAGACCCGAGGCCAAATGGTTTTCCACCCTCATTCCTGCAGCCGTGTGCGCGCCAGTCTTGCTCACACACACAAACTTTGTATGGAAAGCAACTATCAACTAAGTTTGGAGGAGACGTTAAAATACATTTTCCTCAAAGAAAATTTTAAACATGCAGGCTCCAGAGTGAAAGGATCTTGTATAAATGACCATCTGTGCATAATCAGACTCTACTTCCGGAAGTGTTTAAATAAAATGGGAGAAGTGCGCTCTCCTGAGACACCCCTAGCTGGGGGCTGAATGCTCCGAGAGAGCTCTCTGGAAGGAGAGCTATCCCAGAGGGCTGCTTGTGTTTCCTCTGAGGCAACCAGGTGAAAGCTCAAGGTACCTTGAAGAAAAATACAATTTACTGTTTGCTCTTCTTCCCTGAGGCCCTTGCTTCCGCCCTGGGGCTCGCCATAAGTAAGGGGGAGGGGAAAGTAACTCCTCCTGCTCCCCTACAGGTGTGCTGGGAGCCCGAGCCAGGCAAAGCAGGAGAGCAGGAAGCTCCTCTCAAAAGCCTGAGAGCAGAAACACACCCATGGGTGAAAGAAAGGGAGCTGGAGCCGCCTATTTTTTGTCTCTGGGCCTCCACACTGGACCCTCACAGGCCCTGAGGGAGGATTGTGCATCAAGCTGATTATCCAGTGTGAGATTCTCTCTCAGCTCCCCCAAGCCTGAGGAGAGTCATCTTCCTGTATTCTTGGAACTTCAGTACGCCCTTTTAAAATCACAAGTCTCCCTTTGAAATGATTGCTGCAAGCGTTTCCGTCCTAAACTGCATTACATTTGATCCCCCATTCAGTAAGCGGTCAGGAGAGAAGAGCATCCGTAAGTCAGCGTCAGCCTGGTGGGTGTCACGGACTGCTGGTCCCGCTCATTCCTGGGGTGCAAGCACAGGCCAGTGGTGCCGCCCGGTTCTGGGTGAGCCCAGTATGCGGCGAGTCTGACGGTGTCGTCACTTTCTAGCCATTCCTGCAGTCCTGCTCAGCTTCGATTTCCTCCTATCTATAGCTGAGGAAACAATAGAAACACCATCAGGGTCATTATATCATCCTAAGTGAGTTAACCCAATCACAAAAGAATACACATGAAATGCAATCACTGATAAGTGGATATTAATGAGCCCAGAACCTCTGAATACTCAAGGCACAATTAGCAAATCAAAAGATTCCCAAGAAGAAGGAAGGAGAGGACACTGGTCCAGAAAAGACTGGATCCAGTTTTGCAGGAGAGTACCAGAACAGAGAAAGGATTGGGGGGGGGGGTGATTGGGGAATGGGGGGTGGGGGGAGGAAAGAGGACTTATGGGACACATGGTGAGGGGGGAACTGGGAAAGGGGAAAGCCTTTGGAATGTAAACAAAGAATATAAAAAAAAAAGAATTAGATAGGGCTCTATGTTCTCTCCTAAGTAATTTTATATATACGATTGTACTTTGTTCCTCACAATAAGCCTTTGAAGAAAGTCCTACCGCCACCCACATTTCAATGAGGAAACCGAGATACAGAGCGGCTACTTGCCTGAGGTCACCATACAACCAGACTTCAGACCCAGAGTGTCTGACTCCAGGGCAAGCCCCAACACCCTAACTCCCCTCCCCAATCCCCTCTCTTTCTGGTTCATTGCTGATATTCTGGTTGCTTTATTGATGGCTGCTAAAGCCAAATGGATGGTGGGTGTTGGTGGACTCTCGTTTTCCGTAAAGGTACGCTGAGCACTCAGCCGAGCGCCACTCACTCTCCGGGTGCTAGGGCGTGAGGAGCGCAGGGAAGGCATGAGCCTGGGTCTAAGGAACATTTGCTACCAAGAGGGAGGGGGGGAGGAGAGAGAGACAGAGGGAGAGAAGGGGGGGAGGGAGACTTGCAGGATAAAAAAGAACCAGGTATGCTGGGCATGGTGGCGCACGCCTGTAATCCCTGCACTTGGGAGGCAGAGGCAGGCGGATTTCTGAGTTCGAGGCCAGCCTGGTCTACAGAGTGAGTTCCAGGACAGCCAGAACTACACAGAGAAACCCTGTCTCAAAAAAACAAAAACAAAAACAAACAAACAAAAAAAAGAACCAGGTATGAGGAGAGAGCAGAAGAAGGCAGAGTTGGCAGAGCCCAGAGAGAACTGAGAAATAATGGTGGGCTTTGAACACATTGAAACAGTCCTATGTCTCCTCAGCCTTTGTGATAAACTGAACAAGGCCCGGGAACCTCCAATAGAAAGTCTAGTTCCTCAGCAGGATGTCTGGGAAGGCGTGGCCCTGCTGCCCAGCCCTGCGGCCCCGTGCTCCCTGCTCTGCACCGCTGTCTGCCTGAGAGGGAGGTTGTTGGTGCCAGGTCTTCAGGAGCCCAGGTGCTGCACTTAGGAGCCTGTGTTTTATTCCCTAATGAATGAAAATACCCACAATGCCCCTCTGCCCTTTGAGGGCAGGAGGTAAATCCTCCTGGTGTCTCTCTCTATGCACCGCCCCCAGCAGTGGACGGGGCACCAGTGAACTGTGATTTTTTTTCTTTTATACAAGCAGAGCAGCTGGATGGGCTGCACCTGTAGCCCCTACTGTCCCACACACGAAAGGATCAAAGCCCTGAGCTAGTCTTCAGACTATAATTTAAGATAATTAAGTTTTTTTTAAACCTAAATTACATTTTAACATTTCATAACAGAGCTGTCAGGACCCTATCTATCAACAACTCCATCAAGCAAACAAAGGAGGATGATTATATTTTCAGACACACGCAGCCACCGCGCTGCAGGTTCTCATCGAAGACGGCTGTCTTCCTTCACACTCTCCTTTTCAAATGTCCTTCATCGACCCCACCCAGCCCTGGAGTCAGAGGCCCCACGCTCTTAAGTAAATGGAAAGTAAGCCAAGGCAGTGTGGTGCTACGGCAGGGTTACGCAGAAGCAGGGATTCGAGTTACCGCAGTATCAACAGGAGAGCTCTCCCACTTGGTCCGGGCACCGGGCACCGTGCCTCGCAAACACACTCTGACTAGGGATACAGAAAAGACGAGTGCGCCACATTCCTCAAATGGGAAAAATGAAGTGCTCAAAGCTTCCTACTTGAAGCTGAATTTGCCTTCGTCTCATTTCCATGAGAGAGTTTGGTCTAAGATTTCCTATGAGATAGCCAGGAGCTACTATGTACCTGAATAGTTCATTCTCTCCACCTCTCCCCTGACCGTTATTGGTAAAAATGACCCTTTCCTCAAGGCCTCCATGGTGGGTTACGAATGACTGAACTTACTAAGCATAATCATACCCGCTTTAAGACTCTGAATAAGCCAGAAATGGGTAAGGACCACATGTTGTGGCCAATCCGTGTATGGTATCTTTCAGCCATAGTAACTGGACACACCGGTCACGTGGCCCTAGCTGGTCCAGTCAGAATCGAGCCCTCAAGTTTCGTTGACTGGAGGAGAAAGACATAATACACTCCCTGTGGACACATGGTAAGGGGACATTGGTGTTGCACAGCAGTCCTGGCTTGCTGGAGAGTGTTTGACTGGACCCTCCTCCATCTCCTGGAGCCAGAGGAGGTGTGGAAAGCCAAGTCCTCAGGGACCTGAATATTGGTCTGAGGACAAATGCGACATTAGATGAAGGTAGAGCTGAGAGAGTGGCAGATACACAGAGCAGGAGTCCTGGGTCAACTGAGCACTGACCCAACGCCAGAGCCAGTTGGTAGTCCACAGACTCTGAGAGTCGAGAGTGGTGCTCTTAGCTTTGTGGTCCCACAGGCCTTTCACACGCATGAGCTCACATGGAATAGGCTTGCCCAGGGCATGGAGCCCAGACTCAGATTCTCTTTCATAATGGCTAGGCATTGGGCTTTACCCTGGGTCAAACTCTAGGATTCTTTCTCAGTTACTTACCAAACACAGAGGGGTTACCTTACTTCTAAGCATCAACTTCTGCCTCCATAAAATGATAATAGTGACACCTACTCCCCAGAGATGTAAATGTTACACAAACTTGTGGCTGTGGAAAAGTTAACATAATATTTTCTCCTCGGCTATAGCACTGAACAATTACGACTGTTCCACAAAAGACTCCAGAGTCAAAACAGCCCTTAACGTCAATGTCTGTGTACAGTGTTAGGACACACACGCCGATGAGCCCGTGACTGACCTGGAAACACAAGGCAGTTGCTCAGAGGTGGGTGTTAAGTTGGGGGTAGGCAGGCTACAGCTTCCTCATCCGCAAGGCCCCTGGACAGTGCCCAGTAGCATTAATGGGGTTCAATTAAAGGGAAGGATTTGGCTCTTTTGGAGGGAATTGGGGAGAGTTCATTAACTGGGAAGGTTCTTAACAGCAAACTTAAAGGGAAATAGATGAGATGTGTGGTTTCACACCTACAGGCTTTCAGAATTATTTAGGTATAAACGACAGCAGTTTCCCACTCCTGCCCAGCAGTGACTCATTCGCCTGTGCCTTACAGGCCAAGCCTCCACCCCCACCCCCACTCCCCCTGCACCACCGTCCTCTCCTGCAAATCCTCCCTCACTCAAAGGGGCTCCCAGCACTCCCTCGTATTTCCTCAGACACACAAAGCCCTCCTCAGACGCTCCTTTGGCTTATGCTTTTTAGAAACGTCATTGAGAATGAGGTATACCAGGCAGAGCCAGGACGCGCACCATCCTATGACACCGCAGACTGGGCTGGCCCATCGAGTGTGGGCCGCTCCTGCTACCTTCCCACAGCTTGTGTTTCTTTTTACATCAAAATGTTCCTTTTTTCCATTCCAGATTTCCTTCTAAGTAGGCCAGTCACAAATAAACACTTTTCCTGAGAGCGAATGCGATCGCTCATTGCAGTTCGACTGTTTGTGACAGTGTGTCGGTGCCAAAGCAAGTCCCGATGACGTGGCGCAGCAAAGCGACTTTTCTCTCAACTGGCAAGCAGGTTGCAAGGGAGAGATAGTAATTAGGTCTCACCCCACACTATCAGCCCTGCTAAACAAACCAACTTATTCCTGAGTGAGTCCTCTCCCTGAAGACCTCCCGGAGTTCTGGATGGGGACGTGAGGGGTCCCAGAAGCCCAGGAGAAAGGTTAAGAGCTGTTCTGACTTCCCGCCTCCCTGCTGGTGTTGACTCAACCACAGAGGTCCGTTCCCAACTCCAAATAACGGAGAGCATGGAGGCAAGGGACGGAAATGCTGACGGGGCCCACGAAGCCACTGTGCTGTGGTGAAGCAGTGTGCCAGCCAGCGTGTCTTATGGAAAGGCAAGCAGATTCAGGCTTAGCTGGCAGAAGCAGAGCCAAGCCACACTAATGACAGTCACAGTTCTGCCGAGGCCAAGGCTGGCTTACCAAGGAAAATGTTCGTCATTGCTGAGGGAGAGAAGGGTGGACAGCTCACAGGGAGCAGCTGCTCGAACCAAGACCTTGTGCTTGCAAGGCCAGCCCTGCAGATAGAGTTGTCTTCTCTGCCCGTGGGCTTTGGTTTTTAACGTGGGCTAATAGTTCTGCAAGTCTGGTTATTCTCTCTTTTTATAAGAGGAGAGTGGAACTGAGAGGTACCCGTGCCTCAAGCTAAAGACTGCTCACTCTCTTCCAGATACCGGTACCTGGGAACTAACTGGGCCGCAGGTGATGGCCAGCCTGCTCAGCCCTCAGAGCTGGTCATTGCCAAGACCTTAGTCTGGAAAAGTCTTTCTGACCCAAGTGTCCCCCTCACTTCTTATCCTGATGACCTCTCATTCATATTAATCCAGCCTTCACTGGCCCTCTATTTTCTAGATTCTTCTCTGTCTCCTTATTCTAAGCCCCTCTCTCGTTTCATTGGAATCCATCAGAATTTATTTAAAAGGGATTCCTCCCTGAGACTTGACATGGCTTACATCCAATCTGCCTCCTTGTGGTTAGACTGTGAGCCATCCAACTTGGGGTACCTTCATTCTTCTCTGACCTTACTGCCAAGGGGCTGGAGACAGGTCACCGCAGCGCGCAGAGTGCACCCCACGCCTCCGTTTTCCTGTTATCCAGCCTTTGCTTTTGTTTCTTACCGGCAATGGTGCCTGAAATCTTCCACTGCCCTGGATCCCTCTGACACCATTATCCTCCTTAGACATGTCTGTCTGGCCTCCTTGCATCTAAGGACAAGCTTGTCTCTTGCTGTGTGGGCATAAGGCCATTTCTTAAGAACTCCCTGGAACTCTTTCCCCTGCTTTTCACCCCAGCTTCACCCTCCATTCAGTGTGAACTTTCTATTTTTATTTATTTATTTTTAATAAAAAAGTATTTACTTAGAACCACTCAGAATGTCAACAAAACAGCCACATTTTTTAAGCAATTAGAGTGGTATTCAGCTAACAGAACAACGATTATCTTCGTATACGCTGCATCAGAGACAACTGAAGATGAAAAAGAATAAAATCCCAAACTAAAACAACAACAACAACAAAAACAAAACAAACCACTGTCCCCATATATAAGTCATTTGTGCTATGCACCAATAAGAACCTGCTTTAAATTTCCACGCAAATTTACAACCCCCAGACTGTACCAGGCAAGGTTAGTGGTGATTGAAAATACCACCAGGACAGGGCTGTCTAAAGACACACTCAGTAGTGTGCTAACTATAAAAAAAAGACACTGTACAGTTTAAAAACAACTCTTACACAGCCTTACATTTCAGGTTTTTTTAAGGAGTGAGCTGTGTACAAGGGGGTTAAATGCTTTATAGACAAGAAAAAACTGCCAGAACCAACCAACCAATTCATCATCTTCTTCTTCTTCTTCTTCTTCATCTTCCTCTCCCTCCTCCTCATCCTTTTCATCCTCCTCCTCATCTTCTCCTTCTCCTTCTCCTTCTCCTTCTCCTTCTCCTTCTCCTTCTCCTTCTCCTTCTCCTTCTCCTTCTCCTTCTCCTTCTCCTTCCCCTTCCCCTTCCCCTTCCCCTTCCCCTTCCCCTTCCCCTTCCCCTTCCCCTTCCCCTTCCCCTTCCCCTTCCCCTTCCCCTTCCCCTTCCCCTTCCCCTTCCCCTTCCCCTTCCCCTTCCCCTTCCTTCCCCTTCCCCTTCCCCTTCCCCTTCCCTTACCCCTTCCCCTTCCCCTTCCCCTTCCCCTTCCCCTTCCCCTTCCCCTTCCCCTTCCCCTTCCCCTTCTTCTTTCTCTTCCTCCTCCTCCTCATCTTCATCCTCCTCATCATCTTCATCCTCTTTCTTTTTCTTGCTCCTTTCGGTCTTGACCACCCCCTGCATCCGGTTTTCCTTTAGCTCTGTAGACAGCAATATCCTTCTCAGCCTTCTCCTTCATCCCGGCAGCCTTCTTCTCATGGGGCTGCTCGTCCTCGCTGCAGTGTGTTCCACATCTCTCCTAGTTTCTTTGCAATATCACCAATGGATAAGCCAGGATGCTCGCCTTTGATTTTGGGGCGGTACTCAGAACAGAACAAGAAGAAGCCGCAGGAGGCCTCCTGGGTGCATTGGGGTCCTTGAACTTCTTTTTGGTCTCCCCTTTGTGGAGGATGTAGGTTTTCATTTCTTTTTCATAACGAGCCTTGTCAGCCTTTGCTGTATCTTCAAATGTCTCCCCCCCCCTTTTTTTAGCAGACACGGTCTTCCACCTCTCTGAGCACTTCTTGGAGAACTCTGAGAAGTTGACCAAAGCATCCGGGTGCTTCTTCTTGTGCTCCTTCATCTTTTGCACAAAGAATGCATGTGAGGACATTTTGCCTCTTGGCTTCTTAGGATCGCCCTTGCTTATGTTCAGTTGATTTTCCTCCACGAGGCACGGAGTTGCCCAGTGCCTGTCTGGCTCTCGCTTGCCCCGGTACTGTCTCTGTGGAGCTCACTCTACTGCGATGGCTGTCCAGTACAGACTTTATTTTTAATTCGATGTATTCGTTATTTACATTTCAAATGATTTCCCCTTTCCTTGATTCCCCCCTCCCCGAAAGTCCCATAAGCCCTCTTCCCTCCCCCTGTTCCCCAATCACCCTCTTCTCATTTCCCTGTCCTGGTATTCCCCTACACTGCTGCACTGAGCTTTTCCAGGACCAGGGGCCACTCCTTCCTTCTTCTTGGGCATCATTTGATATGTGAATTGTGACTTGGGTTTTCCAAGCTTCTAGACTAATATCCACTTATCAGTGAGTGCATACCATGAGTGTTCTTTTGAGACTGGGTTACCTCACTTAGGATGATATTCTCCAGTTCCATCCATTTGTCTAAGAATTTCATTAATTCATTGTTTTTAATGGCTGAATAGTACTCCATTGTGTATATATATCACATTTTCTGTATCCATTCTTCCGTTGAGGGACATCTGGGTTCTTTCCAGCTTCTGGCTATTATACATAGGGCTGCTATGAACATAGTGGAGCATGTGTCCTTATTGCATGCCAGGGAATCCTCTGGGTATATGCCCAGGAGTGGTATAGCAGGGTCCTCTGGTAGTATCATGCCCAGGTTTCTGAGGAACTGCCAGACTGATATCCAGAGTGGTTGCAACCCCACCAGCAGTGGAGGAGTGTACCTCTTTCTCCACATCCTCACCAGCACCTGTTTTCTCCTGTGTATCTTAGCCATTCTGACTGGTGTGAGGTGAAATCTCAGGGTTGTTTTGATTTGCATTTCCCTGATGACTAAGGATGCTGAACATTTCTTTAGGTGCTTCTCAGCCATTTGATATTCCTCAAGTGAAAATTCTTATCTCCTTGTACTAAGCTCAAGTCCAAGTGGATCAAGGACCTCCACATAAAACCAGGCACACTGAAACTAATAGAAAAGAAATTAAGGAAGAGCCTTGAGCACATGGGCAAAGGGGAAATTTTCCTGAACAGAACACCAATAGCTTATGCTCTAAGATCAAAAATTGACAAATAGGACCTCATAAAATTGCAAAGCTTCTGTAAGGCAAAGGACACAGTCAAAAGGACAAAATGGCAACCAACAAATTGGGAAAAGATCTTTACCAACCCTACATCCGACAGAGGGCTAATATCCAAGATATACAAAGAACTTCAAAGGGCAGACTCCAGAGAGTCAAGTAACCCTATTAAAAATGGGACACAGAGCAGTAGAGACTTTTTAAATGTGACATTATACCCGGACTGGCTGTCCCTCAGCTGCTTGCCTTCTCTGGGGGGGTCCTGTTCTGTCAGTCCTACCCAGTCTCACTTGGAATTTGCTTCTCACTTTTTGATAGTTCTGCTCTCTGCATTGTAACTAGGTCTCTTATTGCAAGAAATAGTTAACGTTCCTGAACTCGTGCATCATCTCCATGAGAGACACATGACCTAACCCCCAACTAAAAAGAAAAGAAACCCTGCTTATTGTGAACTCAAAACGAAGCATTACAGCCCACAAGAGAAGTGAATTAATTTCCAAGAGGAAATATCAACAGATGCCACAGATGTGGGCATTTTCATTCAAGGTAATGATTAAGAAGCTAGTGAGTGCTGGGTATGGTGATGCACACTTTTAATTCCAGCACTCAGGAGGCAGAGGCAGAGGCAGAGGCAGGCAGATCTTTGTGAGTTTGAGGCCAATCTGGTCTACAAAGCAAGTTCCAGGACAGCTAGGGCTCTGTTATACATAGAAATCCTGTCTCAAAAACACATAAACAAAACAAAACAAAAACAAACAAACAAGAAGCCAGTGAGCAGCACTCTTCCACGGCCTCTGAATCATGATGCTTCTGCCTCCAGGTTCCTGATGCTGAGTTCCTGCCATGGCTTCCCTAAGTAGACTGTGATGCAGGATATCTTGACACTGAAGGTGCTGGAGGCTGTGGTTACCTGGATTTCAAGGGCAGGCTGGGCTTCTGCGTGCTCCCCACAGTGCCATGGTGCTCCTGTGATGGTGTCTGAGTCTTCGCTCCCATCCACCACTCAGAACCTGAGGATGGAATTCAGTCTCCGGGGCTTGAAGGAAACCATTTTTACCTCCCACCTCGAAAGCCCATCAACACAGATTTTGGGTCCCCAGACTGCTCCGGGAATCCTTTTGGATACAAGGCCATGCCAGGCTGGGTCAGACCGAGCTGAGGTGGCACCACAGCATGGCAGGCGGCCCAGGGCCCTGCATGTGACCCCAGCCTTGGAGCAGGACTGGAAGTTACATCCAAGGTGGCTCACGCTAACATCCTAGGATTGTAAATCAGCTGATGTGGACCACCTTCCTCTCTCTACAAAAACTCCATCCTCCATCCTCTGAACATGGGAAGATATTCCTTCCCCTTACCTCATGTGGCACATTGACTTGACCTGCACATGACACTCTATCTACAGCTGATTTGTTCTCTTCCAGTGTATTCTATGAAAAAGAAAGCTCCAGGTTTTTTTTTTTTTTTTTTTTTTTTTTTTTTGTAATGATTAAGGTATTTTTCTAAGGTAAGGTAACAGTATGAAAAGGCATAGATACAGCCGGGTGGTGGTGGCGCACGCCTATAATCCCAGCACTCTGGGAGGCAGAGGCAGGTGGATTTCTGAGTTCGAGGCTAGCCTGGTCTACAGAGTGGGTTCCAGGACAGCCAGGGCTATACAGAGAAACCCTGTGTCGAAAAAACCAAATCCAAAAAACAAAACAAAAAAGAAAGAAAGAAAGAAAGAAAAGGCATAGATACTTTTATTTTAAAAAATAGACATTTATAAATGAAAAACCACACTTAGAATGAGAAGTTCAAGGTTTGTGGCAGACTCGACAGCATTCATAATGGACTGTTATTAGATAAATAACAGTTAAATCTGAAGCAATTGTGCAAAATAGAGCAAAGATTAAAATTGTGTCAGATTGCTAAACAGTTTTTCCTTAGAGTCTTACTGGAAGGGGAGAGAACATTAAGGAGTTAGAGCTTGCTGGAAAGAAGTCATAAAGTGCAGGGGCTGCTCAGATGGGGTGCTGGTGCCTCACCGTCTGCTGGCTGCTCTCTTGCTTCCTGATCCCCATAAGGTGCGTTTGCCTCACACAGGCCCAAAGCATCAGAGCATACCTAGGCTGTGGCCTGAAACCTCTAAGGCCGTAAGCCAGAATAAAGCCTCTTTTTCAGTTGATGACCTCTGGATATTTGCGGAAAGAAGGCTGACCTACACAGATGGGGAAAATGTGAAATTACCTGAGTTAGGAGGATAGAGGGTGAAGGTCCAAATTGCTTCCAGAAATAGTTAACTTAAAAAAAAAAAAAAGCAATAGTTAAGACTTTTTCCCCAGAACCTAATGATGCGCAATTTCTCAAAATGAAAAGCAAATACCCCAGATGCTAAAGAGGTTAAGCAAGAACAAACTCACCCTGTGGTAATATTTCAGAATAGCAAAAGCAAGCCAGGTCTGAATCACAAGGCTGAGGCAGGAAGATAAGTTTAAGGCCAACTTAAGCTACAGAGTGAGAGCTTAATGTCAAAAGAAAACAAAAATCTCTCCAACAGAAGAGACAAATTATAATTTATACCAAAGTAATAGTTAGATTGACAGCATTGGGGTACAGGAGGTACAAATAACCTGTCCTAGTTAGTAATTTAAACTGTCAGACAACGGTTCAAACCTAGAACCTCTCTGTCTTCAGAATCTGCGTTCTTTTTGTTGGTTGTTGGTTTGGGGGGGTTGTTTTGGTTTTTGTTTTGAGACAGGGTTTTCTTTGTGTAGCCCTGGCTATCCTAGAACTCACTCTGTAGACTCAGAGATCCTCCTGCCTCTGCCTTTTGAAAGAAAACAAAATAAGAAAAGAAAACTAGTGTGTGATAGGAGGTTCCAAGACTCTATAGCAGACAACTCTCCTCATGAGTCTATAAATCCAGTAAAAGTTCAACGGATTAATCCCAGAGTAGCTGTGATTAGAATGTGACAATGTAACAGGGAAATAGAGATGAGAAAGCAAAAGAACACGAATAACTGAAATCAGGCTGCTGTGTCCTGGTGTGTGGGAGCCTATGAAACATGGTGGAGGCTGAGGAAGTGGGCCAAACCCAGGGCAGAGTCCTCGGGTGTGCGTGGACTTACAGCTCATGGCGGAGACTGTGGCAGTGTGGAGTGGGCTGGATCTGAACCAGTGTAAGGCAGCCCTGTGTATGGGGCCCACGATAGAGGGGCAAAGTGGAGAGTAGACTGGAGCTAACACAGGGATGTGGAGCTAACACAGGGATGTGGAGACATCCCATTCAGTGATGAGAGCAAGGGACCAACAGACACCTGTTGATCTCTAGATAATGAATGTTATTCCAGACAGTTGTAGGCTCTCAGGGGCAGACGAGGAATAGAGCCTGTGACACTGAACACCACGCTACAGAGGAAAATCACACCTCAACTCTACTGCAGCTTAGACCTCTCCTGAACATTGAAATGCTTCCACACAAAGAAGAAAGGTGACTTGAACAAAAATATAAAATAAAAGAACAGAGTAAAATTCACCTAACTCCAGATGTGCAAGTCCAACATAACTTGGAACAAACTCACCCTGTTTAATTTCTCCTGGGTGAGTTTGTGCATAAACAACAACAGAAAAAACATAAAAAGATAGTATCTCCTCCAAAAAATTACCAGTATCACAAAAATGGATTCCAGTGAGAACAACTTAGAACTTTTATGTGAGGAATTTGAAAGGATTATGAATATGTTCAAACAACTCAGAGAATGAAAAACTCAAAAGAACAACAAAACAACAACAAAAAACAGTTCAATGAAATAAGACAGATATTTCAAGATGTGAAAATAGAATTTAATAAAAAGACAAAATTGAGGAAAAAAGCCAAAATGAAATAATGCTGAAAATGAAAAAAAATCAGTAAGCAAAATAAAAGTTCACCGTCAAAGATAGATGGTTTCTGAATGGACCATGTGGAGAAAATATCACAGCTTGAAGAAAAGGAGGAGTAGTTGGATCATTCACTAAAAGTCTGAAAAAATGAAAGTAATATGAACAGAACATGGGATGCATTTAGAATGCCATGAAAAGATCAAATATATGAACTTATGAGCATAGGAAAAGAGTTATATGCCCAAGGCATGAAAATATTTTCAATAAAATCATAGAAAAAATTTTCCCAAACCTAGAGACAAAGGTGCCAATTCAATATAAGAGGCATACAAAACAACAGGCAGAAACAGGAAGAAAATGCCTTGTGTCATATTATAGCTTGAAAACTAACAACACAGAATAAAGAAAGATTAAGCTGTAAGAAAGAAAGGCTAATTCACATATAAAGGTATGCCAATCGTGATAGCACATGATCATTTGATAGAAACTTTAAAATCCAAATGGAGTTAGAAAGATGTATTCCAAGTTCTGAAAAGTCACAAAGGCCAACTCAGACCATTATACCTAGAAAAACTATCATAATCTAAGGAACAATAAAAACTTTTCATGATTAAAAAACAAAACAAAACAAAACAAAACATCCAGATGACTACAGATCCAGCATCATAGATGATATTGGAAGGGTTATTTCAGATTGAAGAGAAATAAAAGCACACTCAAGAAACTACAGGGGAAATCAAATAATACCAGGATAGTTAATCAAAAGACATATAAGGAGATACCACAAAATTAACAATAGAATGTGAACTAATTCACTTCTTTCTATAATAACCTTGAATATTGATGGTCTCAACTCTCCAATAAGAAGACAGAGTAGCAGTTGAATTAGAAAACGTGTCCATATTTTTTGCTGCCTCCAAGAAATACTCCTAACCATCAAAAACAGATACTACTTTGGATGGAAAAAGGTATTCCAAGCAAATAGAAGTAGGAAACAAGCAGGCATCACTCTTCTAATGTCTGGTATAATAGATTCCAAACAAAAATTAGTCAAAAGAGATAAAGAAGGTTGCTTCATATTCAGGGGAACAATCCATCAAGATTATAATTCTAAGTGTATGGACACCAAACACAGGTGTATTTACTCTCGTAAAACAAATATTGCTAGACATTATGTCATAGATTAACCCCAACACAGCAATATTGGGTGACTTCCACTACCTCACTCCTAGTGAAGAGACAAGCCATCTGGACAAAAAATAAACATTGGATGATACCATAAAACAAATAGACCTAGCAGACATCTACAGCATCCCACTCAAACACCAAATGCTACACACTTGTCTCAGTAGCCCATGAAACTTTATCCAAAATAGATAATATAGTATGACAAAGCAATCCTCAACAAGTATAAGAAAACTGAGATAACATCTTACAGTTTATTTGACCACGATGCAATAAAGCTAGATATCAATAGCAGTGGAAACCACACAAGCACACAAGCACCTGGAAAGTGACTAGCACACTGTTGAGTTGTTGAACCATGAACGGAACACTGAAGAAATCAAAAAGGAAAAATTGTAAATCCGAGCATACAATGAAAAGTTAAGGCAATATATAAAAAAAATCTATGGTGTACAATGAAGTGGTCTTAAGAGTAAAGTTTGTAGCTCTCAGAGCCTATATAGAAACAAACTCCGAGTACTTAAATATGGTCTGCCTGCTATTCCACACAGCATTACCCCTGACCAAGAAACTTCACAGCCCAAGTGGCACAGGAGGAACTGGGCAGAGGGACACTGCTTGGCAGCTGGCTCACAGGTTCATGCTTAGCTACTTTCCTTGTAAAGTACAGACCACCTGCCCAGAGATAGTATGGCCCACATTGAGCTGTGTTCTCCTACATCAAGTAATAATCAAGAAAATCCCCCATAGATAAGCCCACAGGTCAGCAGGATCTAGGGTGTCCAATATCCATTGAAGCTCACTAATCATGTGACTCTAGGTTATTTCAAGTTGACAGTTAAAGCTAACTGGGGCACATGGGTGAGCTCAAAAGCCATGGGTCATACAATGAAAGTCTCGGTGCCAAGAACGGGACACCTTGCTGGGGCCAGGGAGGCCCCAGAGACCCTCCAAACTACATAAGTTAGTGCTACTGCCTTTGGATGTCCATGAGAACTGGGGAGTAAGACCCTACTCTTGAAGATACAACATACCTTCGTAATTTTCATTTTTGCAAAAGCTATTTTTAATGATAGTTCTTAAATGCTTTAACCTCCCTTGTAGCCCACCACCTACTAGAGATAGTGGGGAAAAAAAGATACAGAGAAGAAGTGGACATGTTTAGAAAGGTTCTTTGGAGCAACTCCTGTCTGTGTTGTCTGGAAATCAGCAGTTCACTTCACAGGTCAGCAGCGGCAGCTCAATCCACTTGCAAACCTTTCATAGATACACCATCAGTCTAGTTTGGTAGAGTTGGGTTAGCAACAGCAGTAAGATGACCTAGCAGAAACAGCCGGGCCTCAGCCTCGGCTTGAGTCGGCAGGAGGGACCTGGAGGGACACCAGAAGTTCTCAGTTGTGCTTTTCTCAGAGAAGAGAAGATCAGCAAAGACAGGAGGCCTGTAAGTGTTGCGCAGCCAGCTGTACCGGCAAGCCAAGCTCTGTCTCTGTTGCTCCATGGAGTCTTATTTATACTCTTTAAACATTGCGTGTCCTCCGTATGCCTTGCCTCAGCATGGGTTCTGCATCCAATCAGCCTGAGTCCCTGGAAGGAGCAAAAAAAACTGCGGGACATCATCAGATGATTTTTGGTTCTTTTCTCTCTATGGAGTCCTGATAAATGCAGCTCAACTACACAGTGTAAGGCGGACCAATGCATGCGTGTTAGAGGAAAGAATCCCTCATCACGCATCCTTTCACATGCTTGCTTTAGCAGAACATTCTCTCTCCCGTGTCTGCTTCAGCAAAACGTTCCTTCACAAGTCTGCTTTAGTCTTCCACACCTGTGTCCCCTTTAACAAAATGCTCCCTCATGTGTGTGCCCTAGGAAAACACCATCCAACACAACTGACTCTCCAAAGAACCCTTAAGTCTCCACTTCATGCTTTGGTTGCAGAATACATATAAACTGTGTTGTAACTGACCCAAAGCATTCTCCCAATTGACTAGCCTTCACACCGCCAGTGATTGTTGTACAGGTAACCGGGGAAGGGCAGTCAGCAATTGACCTTCCCTCGTTTTAGATTTTGCATATCATACTAACTTGCCAGGCAAGAGGTTCTTACTGGTACAACTGTGACTATGTATCATGGGGTTAAGCAACTGATCTATGATTGGATCTGAGACCCATCTCCACAGGAGGGAGTTCATGCCAGTACCATGAATCTAGTCAAAGGCCCACGCTTGCGAGGTCACGGGCAGTAAGAGTGAACCTACTTTGTTTGGCTAAAAGGGCACATCGAACTACTTCTTAAATATTTATGTTTTTACCATAGTCTTGTATTACCCTCAGCTTTAATCAAAGAAACTTCTCCTTACAGCCAACGCAGTGAAGGCAAAGACTCCAGGCTGGTCAAGGGGTTAAGAACAAATGACTGTTGGGTGCTTGGCATTAGATGGCATACTTACATTGATACCTCCAGGGCTCATGGGATATCAAAGAAGAGGAAACCAAAAAAAAAAAAAAAAATGCCAACTGGTAGGGAAGAGGGCTGCCTTATGGGCACAGTGTGGCAATGGTAATCGTGAACTCACTCTAAGTGAGGAACATATGGAAAGAGCCCACCTAAGACAGCCAGCAAACGTCCAATCAGCTAGGGGAGGAGTCCTGGGCCTGCCCCACTCAGGGAGTACATGGTGGTGGCGGCGGAGCTGCTGGAGAAGTCTCTGTTTTCTAGTAAGTCACTCATGTTTGACGAGATAGCTTCACACCCATGCCCACGTAAACGACCCTTGTTAGGACCAGTGGTCCACAAAGCAAAAAACAAAAAGACATGAAAATCAGGAAGGGACCTAGGAAAAGATGGGGTGAAGTGGGGAGGTGGTGGGTGCAAGGGAGAAGGGTAAGATGGGGAAGGATTATCCCCAAAATCTGAAGACATTTTTCAAAGGAGGTACAGTGTTTTCCCTATAGAAAAATGTGCAGTGACATTTTTATTAATTAAGAACTGGAGATCAGGTTGGAGGGGGTGGCACTCCTGGGACACAGGAGGCCCTGCACTGTCCAGAAGCGCTGGTAAGAAGAGACCTATGGTCAGCCTGGTTTCGCTCCTCCATCAGGCTGAATCCTCTGCTCCCCTTCCTGGACGAGCTTCCACACAAATAGAAAACACACTCGATGCTCTGTCTGTGAGATGCGGAGAGCTTCCTGGCACAGGCTGCAAAGTTTGGGATAAAGCACAAGAGTCTTTCACAATCGTTCGGAGGGAAAAAGAAATAGAAATTGTGATCTACCCAGGAGGAGTAGGGTGACACTTCAGAGAAGGCCAGTCACGGTGACCTTGAATGGCTCTTGGGAGGCACGCCCTTCAGAAAGTCAGGAGGAGCCTTTTGCCACAAAGAGCACAGGCCTCGAGGGCAGCTGTGTTCATTACTCTCCTTGGAAGGCAGAAAAGTCCCCCCTCTCCCCCCCCACACCCTTCTCTCTAAATACCCGGAAGAAATTCCACTGAAATGATCCTCTCCCTGGGGCTGAAAAATAGCATTCAGCTAGCCCGATTAGAGCAAAAGCTCAGTTTATTTTGGTCGTGAATATTAAATGGGATTTAAGACAGATAGAGTACTTGTTAATTCTTTCTATTAGTGGAGCAATTCATAACGGCAAAGAAAAGGCCGCCCCAGTGCACACAGGCACATCTTAGTCCTTCCTCCTGGGAAGAATAATAGTCATCATTTCTCAATCTCCTCCCTCCCCCTCTTCCCCTCTCCCCTCTTCCTCCAAGGAATCCACCGCTGCCCTCAGCCTGTGAACACACAGCTCCCACCAATTCCAACAGGAATGGTGAGCGCGGTGGCGAGGCGAAGCCGGAGTGTGACCCGCGTTTTAGTCATCGGAGCTACAGCATAGGAATGGAATTTGCAGTTAACAGAAGGAGTCCTGTGTTCCTGGCCATCTGGTCAGGAATCCCCTCACAGCACCAGTTGTTTGTTAGCAAAGTCCTTAAGTTGTGGCCCAGCCACTCATCTATCTGTGCTTCCACACAAGAAACAAAAGCCCTTCTCCGTAGTCGCATCCTGCACTCTTGACTCTCTGTGCCTCATGAGGTCACAGGACCTCAGCAGAAGCGGAGCCGTAGAGCTCAGGACCGGAGGGCGCTGACGCTGGCCCACTGGGGCAAGCAGCCTCCCTCCGGCTTTCAGTTCTCACTCAGGTGATGTGCTGGTCAACAGGAGGAGCCACGGGATGGGAGAACGTGTGCGAAGATCGCGAAGACCAAATCCATCCCTTACTCTGATTTGACTCGCTTCGCTATGGGCTGCCACTCCATCCGGGCTAACTTCATAGCTTCAGTTTCCTTCGGTCCGAGGTTTCCGGAAGGTGACTGAATAAATAAGACGGGGGCTTGGTTATTCACTCCTTCGGCACCCATGCAGTCAGATGTTTCCATGCTTGGCTCAGGCACGGGCTTGGAAGGGAAAGAACTAGGTAAATAACAACATCGTGGCGGCGTCTGTGCTGCCCGGGTGCTGGTGATGTAGGATGTAGAGGAAATGATCGTGGGGAGGGGGAATTCTTGAAACTGGGTCTTAAAAATAAGCACGCACAACACACTGGTGACGGTTTGTCTAACTCATTAGTGCTTTTCCACTCATCAAAATCCCCTCAGGAAAAAAAAATTGGCATCACCACAAAAGTATGGCACTAATATACTTTTAAGAGCCTCTCATTTCAAGAAAATGAAACAATTCCAAAAGTTATGACTGTTTTGACAAAATTAATGTCATCTTGCATGATTTTGATTGTTCAAAACATTTTTGAACATAAAAGCAATGCATAGTTCCTTAAGACAATTTGGGGGATAGAAGGAAAAAAATTAAATGAAAAAAAAAAAACTATGAACGGGAATATAGTTTTCAGAGAAAACAAATTGTACTTTGGTACTTTTGTTTGTTTTTGATTAATAGATGCCTGTTTGGGGTTGTTTTGTATAAAACTAGGTCTCGTGGGCATCATTCCACAGCCTTGCATTTTTTTCACTTACCATTTTCTTCCCGGCGACCCCCACCTTCTGTTCTGCCTTCTTTATGGCTCCATCCTCTGCTCCTCCAAGCCCCTCCCAGCTCCCCTTCCATCTGGGTGCTGCTGCCGATTTCCATCTCTGGTTAGAAAACAAGCAGGCTTCGAAAGGATAGTGAAAAATAAAACAAGATAGAAGAAAACCCAACACATTGGAACAGGACAAAACAAACAGGAGGAAACAGACCCGGAGGAGGCGTAGAAGACACAAAGATGCATTTGTTCACACACTCAGGAATCTGATAAAAACAAAACAAAACAAAACAAAACAAAACAAAACAAAACAAAAAAATGCTAAACCAGAAATCATAATATATATGCAAAGGACCTGTAGGGTAAAAAGAAAGAAGACTATAAATAAAATTTAAAAAATAAAGCAGAGAGGCCGTGGTGCACATCTGTAATCCCAGCATTCAGGAGGCAGAGGCAAGTCCAAGGCTAGCCTGGTCTATAGAGTGAGTTCCAGAAGAGCCATGGCTACACAGAGAAACCCTGTCTCAAAAAAAACCAACAACAAACAAACAAACAAGAAGAAAGCAGACCAATAAAATTAAAACATAAAATATAAGATTTTTTTTTTTTTAAAGCAAGCCCTGGCGCAGCATTCTGAGAGACAAGGAATGTCCCAAGATATTGTTGAGTTCATTTTCTGTTGGCATTTACTGCTGGGCACATAGTCTACCCTTAAGAATAGTTTGTTTCTCCAGTGAGACTCCCTTGGAGGAAACTAACTTTTCATTTGCAAGTGCCTATCAATTGGAGATGGCTTCTGGGTTAGGGATAGACGTGTCTTTCAGCTCTAGGGCCCCGTCTGATGCAGACTATGCAGGCCCCGTGCACGCTGCATCAGTCTTTATGTGTTCATTTGTATATAGATTTTGTTGATTTAGAGGGCTGTGTTCTCTTGGTGTCTTCTATCTCCTCTGGTTCTTATATGTTCCCCGCCTCCTCTTTCCTGAATCTTAAGGAGAGGATTGAGTGTTCCAGGTCTCTAGCATTCTGTATATTGTCTGACTGTGGGTCTCTGTATTTGTTCCCATCTCTTACAGCAGGAAGCTTCCCTGACTATGGCTGACAAGGTACTGATCTATGAGTACAACAGAATGTCATAAGGAACCGTTTGATTACTACATTCTTTTGGTAGGATAGCAGTATTTGGTTTTTACCATAGATCTCTGGGATAGCTAATCTCAAGTTCTTCATCACCCAAGCACTGTCAAGTATGGGTTCCATCTTATAGAGTCAGCCTTAAGTTAAATCAGATATTTGTTGGTTACTCCCACAAGCTTTGTGTCACTATTACTGTAGCATTTCTTTTTTTGTTTAAGGTTTATTTATTTTATATGAGTACATTGTAGCTGTCATCAAACACACCAGAAGAGGGCATCAGATCCCATTACAGATGTTTGTGAGCCACCATGTGGTTGCTGGGAATTGAGAAGTCAGTGCTCTTAACTGCTAAGCCATCTCTCCAGCCCGTCCTAGCATATCTCACAGGCAGGTCACCATTGTATTTTAAAGGCTTTGTGGCTAGGTTGGCGGTTCTCCATTGGTGGTATACAGAATACCTTCCTGTACCAAAGACTGTAGTACATCGGGGTGAAGGCTCCACGTGGGCACCAGCTTCTCTATGTTCAGTGAGGTGCGTGGGTGTTGTCTTCAGCAACAGAGCCTTGCTGTCAATTTGTGGAGAGCAACCTATAGTCTCGGCCACATACTGAGTTGTTTGGTGATTCCCATGGGACCCCCTTGTCCAACAACCCTACTAGAAGAAACACACTCCTGGGACTGGAAGCTTCATTTGGTAACAATAGATGTCCAGTCGAGGCTATGTCTCCCCCAATTGTTTGGCACTTCCATTTAGAGCACTGTCATGTATGTGTATATTTTAGGAAGTTTCTACTGCATTGGGCTCCCATACGACCCATCCAACAGCCCTTGGTTTTAGCTCTCTCTCCCCATCTTCCATCCCTTGTCCCCCTCCCCACCACCCATTTATAACTATCTTTTTCCCTTTCCTAGGGAGATATACCAGTCCCACCTGGTCCCCTACTCTATATGTAACCTCTGTGGTTCTACCAGCTGTGGCTTGTTTATCATTGACTTAACAACTAATATCCACATCTAGGTGAATTCATACATTAGTCCTTCTGGTTCTGGTTTACCTCACTCAGGATGGTTTTTTTTCCTAGTCCCATTCACTTACCTGCGAATTTTATAATTTCTTTTATTAACAGCTAAGTTATGAAAACGTACCACATTTTCTTTATCCATTCACCTGTTGATGGACTTCTAGGTTGCTTCTAGTTTCTGGCTATTATGGATAAAGTGGCAGTGACCATGGTTGTACAAATGTCTCTGGTTGGATGAAACATCCTTTGGGTATATACCCAAGAGTGATGTAGATGGATCTTGAGTAGATAGATTACCATCTTCCTGAGGAATCAACACACTTATTCCATAGAGGCTGTACAAGTTTGCAGTCCTAGCAGCAATGGATGAGTGTCCCCTATTCCACATCTTTGCCAGGATGAGATGTCACTTGCTTTGTTGATCTTAGCTATTCTGGTGGGTATAAGATGAAATCTCAAAGTAATTTTGATGTTCTAAGTGTTTCTTGTTCTTTTGAGAATCCTCTTTTGAGAATTCTATGTTTAGATCTATACCACATTTCAGCTATCTTATGTATCAGAAAATGGACAAATATGCAATTATTTTATAAGGGAAGGGAAGTTTTAGTACAAGGGGGTAGGACTAACACTATTTCAGAATACAGAAAGGCTTTCCCAGGAAATGGTAGCTGGTTACCTCCTTTTGACATATGTCTGCCCCATGGTTCTGGTTCCTTTGTTTGCCACAGGGTAAACACATTGTCAACTTGGCATTGGGACACATTCCTCTGCTAACACTCTTTGGAGTGTAAAATATGTAGAGTCATAAAAATGCAACTTTTTTTAAAAAACAGTGACATGTAGTTGAAACTTTCATAAAGGTTCAGGTATCATTATATTTCTCATAATAAAGAAACAGGCATGGAGGTGTTCCTTTCTACATCTAGGGTTTGCAGAAACTGAATGGGTATCAACGTTGTCAAGGTCCTGTACAGTTTTTTTTTTTTTGGGGGGGGTGGATCAAGAGATATTGAGAATCCCAAAGCACTCAATCTAAACCTCATCATTTCCAAGAATATTTGTTGACCTTTCTCTCATTTTTTCTGTGTTCCCATCCTTGTCCTGTTACTGTACCTGTTTCCCCTTGCTTGGGATCACAGCCACTGTGTACACCCGTGCATAGCTGGGTGCCAGCACTAGTTGGCTGAGGCTTATGTGGGTGACTCGCCTCTTCTGCTCTGCTGTGCTTCAGCCCATGTTAGCAGAACCAATCAACAGCACCATGGAGCATCCTCACAGCCCTCTCTTCACCTGCCTCCTTAAGATGTTCCTTCTCTTCTCCTCGCCATTGCGTGACATAGGGAGCTGCTCATGTCAGAACTGGGAGTTCTTGAGGCACCCACCGTCTTTCCCATTCATGCCACTCTCTGACAGTGACAAGCTTCTCTGCAAATCTACTTCTAATCTACGTACTTCATAGCCTTACCTCTGCCCCCACTCCTGTCTAGGATTCTGTCATCGCTTCCCTGAACCATTGCAATAATTAATTCCTCTCAGTCTTCCACCTCCACTCTATCCTTCTAATCCATCATTTATGCAGGTGTCAGAAGACTTGTAAAGTAGAAATTTCATCATTTCACTCTTCCTCTTCAAACCCTAGGGTGACATTTGAGACAAATATCTAGTCTGGGCTACAAGGCCTATGTGGTCTATCCAATGTTAACTTCATAACTTCATCTCTAGTTGCTTTAAAAGGTGCATCTGAAATGCTTGCTGGGCACACAGTGAGCTTTAATCTCCTTTGGTGCTCCAGCATTTCTCCCTCAGTAGAGAGCACATGTGTCCCCACTCTCAGCTGGTTTCTCCTAGCTATAGTTTTGGTCTTAGGTGTTCCCTTGAATGGCACTCCAGGGAAGTGTTGGGATCTTTGAGCGATGAGGTCTTGTGGGAGATCTTTTGATCTCTGGGTGAAGAGAACTCTTCTTTGGCTTCTTCTGGCCGCAGGTGAGCAATTTTTGTTCTGTTATGTGTGTCCACTGTGTTGTGCTCCATTACCTCAAAGGAAGAGGGAAACAGGACCGAAGCTCTGGATCTATAAACTCAGATAACCCTTCTCTACTTGCAAACTATTTACCCCAAGGATTTTGTTCAAGTGTCAGAAGTAACTACCACAGAAAACTGCTACCATGATGGTAGAGTTGTTATATATGATCATATGGTGATGATAATGGACTTGATTTATGGGAAGCATCTGGAGAAATGGGAGGAAATGGGTGAGAAAAAGGAATTTTGGTGGAGACAGAAGACCAAACTATTAATAGAAATGTTACAGTCAATGTCAAACTAAGGAGAGCTCAGGTGGAAATGGGGAACCTTTGGTAACTGGACTAATAGCACCTGACAAATGACAGGGATACGGTCTACTCAGACTCTGATATGTTATGGGAGGCCACATTTAAATATAATGAGTTTATCCTACAGAGAAAAATTTAAGGCAGCATAGCAGCTAGCTCACAGCATGAATACTACTGGTTACTCTTAACTCTTTTATAGTGAAAATCCATAGCAGGAGGGGGTAGGTGGGGAGGGTTAGTTGAACATGACATTTTTCAGAGGAGTGCATGTGGAAGTGTAGCCGTGGAGGTTTGGTGGGTACAGGTGTCAATGCTGCTATAAAGAAAGCAAGTGCTTTCCATCAGAATCATAGTGGGTGTGTCTAGGGTCCATGTCAGGAATCTGCACGACATCATCTATCACAGCTCAAGGTGTAGAAATGGCATCTTTTGCATAAACGTTCTAAGTAGCTGTATGTCTTTCCTCGTAGCACTCAGGAGGCTGAGATAGGAAGAAAGAGGGTTCAAGGCCATCCTGTGCTCCATGGTAAAGTCCTGTCTCAAAATAAATGAGCCCTTGGAATAGGTGGAGGGGGGTAGAGGGGTGAGGGGGGAAGAGGACTTATGGGACATATGGTGAGGGGAGAACTGGGAAAGGGGAAAGCCTTTGGAATGTAAAAAAAGAATATAGAAAAAATAAAAAATAAATAAATTAATTAATAAATAAATAAAATAAAATAAACGAGCCCATGTATCCATCCTGCTCCTCTATTTCGTAAGCTACTTCAGGACAGACCTTTAACCATTCTGCTGACTAATGAATAGGCAGCTTCTAGCAATGTCCCTCGGAGAACAGGTCCTTGGCGAACCTCTGAGGGAAGAAGGAAGGAAGGAAGGAAGGAAGGAAGGAAGGAAGGAAGGAAGGATTGTTTTACTTAAAGCCAAACTTCCTCCAACCCTGTGAAATGACATACTAAACATATTTGTAAAAGAAACAAGGCCATATTTTTGCGGGATCACCCTAATTGATATTGAGTATTCAGGCCAGTATTTATTTTTATGGTTATAACCATAGACCTTTCTGTGGAAGACAGTAAATCATATTTTAAGTGGGTGCCCAGATCAGCTCATTTTATCTGCATTATCAAAATTGCTGAGATTCCTGTAAAACTCCTACATAGAGTGAGTTCTTTGTCTGCAGAGTGCAGTGCATCTGTGGGTCTGAAGGGCAGAGACCTATAACACACCCATTAAAGACAAGTCTAAGTGCTTTGTTAGCACTAGATGCTGAAAAGGCCAAAATCAAATACATGTAAAATGGCACCATAAGTCAAGCCCACACCTTTATTACAGTTCTAAAAGAGAGGCGTCAACATATCTGGAGAGCCATTACCTAGAATACTTTTCAGTAAATTGTATAACCCTGAGGGTTCTTTGTTTTAATGGGAGTGAAATGTTTCCAGAGAACATTCCAGAAGGTTCGTGTTGAGCTGCCCTCTACTTGACTCCCAGCACTGTCTGAGCGTCTTCCTTTCAGCTCCACATCTCTTTGCTAATTATCTCCCCTTCCCATTTCCACCTTAGTTCAGTCCTTACTTTCATATTTGTGGATATACTTTATCTCTCCCTCTATAGTCTTGGCTCCCTGCAAACAGAAGTCTGTATCCTTTTCTACTTTATCCTCCTGGGCTGAATAGTTTTATGTCCAGTTGACCCAAGCTAAAGTCCTCCAAGAGAAGGAAATACAAGTTTAGAAAATGCCTCCATAAGATCGGGCTGTAGGGAAGCCTGTAGGGTATCAGTGATTGATGTGAGAGGACCCAGCACATGGTGGGTGTGGGTCCTTCCCTGGGCTGGTGTTCCTGAGTTCTATAAGAAAGCAGACTGAGCAAGCCATAAAGAGCAGGCCAATAAGCAGCGCCCCTCCAGGGTCTCTGCATCAGCTCCTGCCTCCAGGTTCCTGTCCTGGCTTCCTTCAGTGACGGACTACAACGTGGAAGTATAAGACAGATAAACCCTTTCCTCTCCAAGTTGCTTTTGGTCATGGTGTTTCATCACAGGAACAGTAACCCTTATTAAGACACATCCTTAATGCAACCATCAGGATAGACACACTGGGAATAAAGCTTCCAGTTTCATGGGCATTTCCTTCTCAACCAGTGTGTCTACTGTGCATTAGAAGAGGAGATTTAGTCATTGTGTTTTCTCAAGGACACAGGTTCATTCTGACACCTTCTTCCCCAATCAAAACAACAATGGGAAGGAACATGCAAGTCACATGGCTATACTTTGACAGGGGCAAATGCAAGCCTGATGTATACACTCAGAGAGAAACCAGGAACACATGTGCACTGCATTGACACAAGGTTCACATTCAGTTCTCTGCTTGGCTCTGGGATCCTGCAACAGCTGATTAATAATTAGTAATTAATAATAATTAATAATAATTAATTAATTAATAATAATTAATAATCAGCATCTCTCAAAAGTCCATGTACGTCTTGGACACCTGGCTAGCGTTGTTGGGGTAAGATGAAGAACATCTGAGTTATTGAGTGTACCCCAGGTCTGTTGGTGGATCTGCACAGTTGTTTTACTGAAGTTGTGGGTTGAAGGTGATGGAGGCTGCTGGTTGAAGATGAGGGAAGTATTGGTATAATGTATTTGTACTTCCAAATTTCAGCTTCTCCTCCAAAATCTGGAAAGGAAGGCCATCAGGAGAGATTAGGTTAAATAAAGTATTAATGTGAACACCTGCTTCTGTGCAGAAACAGCTACCACTGGTTTTCCATCCTGACCCGGTCAACAGTTCTGCCAATTACTTGAATGACTGCAGATGTTGACACATTAAAGACATTAGCAGACTACATGAATCTGGAACTGAGCTGTTGGCGTATGGAATTTAGGTGATGGAGTTACGATCCAAAGCTGGAGTCATGGGTTGGAACAATGAGTTCACTGTAAATGATCAATGTGTGGTATTTGGATCTAAAGGTAAATTGCACAATCTTGGGATGGTAGAACTTCCAATAACAGCATGTATAAAGTTTCTCCATGTTTCTCTATTGACACGAATTACTATTAGTCAAGCGTGGGATATAGCAGCAAACTGAGTTAAAAAAAAAATGTCAATATGTCCATACGAGAACCTGCTGTGGGGCATGGCATGGAGCTCATGGCCTTTGTCCAGCAATGTGCAAAGCTCTGAGCTCAGTTTGGTGTGTTACTTGAGGTGTGTAGTCAGAAGAGCCTGCCCGGAGGAGAATAATAGGATTGTTCATACAACAAGAACATTCAAGGCGCAGGGGGAGGGGCTGAGTCAATGTAACTCGGAGGATGGAGAACCGACGGGGCTGTGGCGTGGACTGTGGAATACAGTCTTTGGATACTCACAGCTATGGGTAGAGGAGGAATAAACTTGTATTGAAGAAGGCAGAGCAGGAAAAAAGGATATAGGGGTGCTGACTTTAACTCACAGTGGAGAAGAAAATGTGGTAAAAGTTAAGTCTCTTGTAGAGTTTGTCAAAAAGGGAGTTTGCAACTACAGAACGTAGACTTACCAATGCTTCCAGTTCACCCAAGATTCAGGGAATTTCCTAAGACTTGGGATTTTGAGTAATCAAACCAGAATAACCCCAGGCAGACCTGTATAAACTCTGTCTGATCAAAAATGTGCTTTAATTGCCCTACTCTCTGAGAGCTGCTATGATTTCTAAAAAAGAAACTCTTTTCCCCAGAAAAGTCTCAGACAAAGATATAATCCATGGACAGTGTTTTTGGCTCCAATCCAGGCTAATTTAATCACACAGGACTTTTCAATGCTCCTTAAGTGCTTGTCCCACGTCTGTGTCTGAGCTGGGTGGTCACTGCTGGAGAAAGCATTACCTCCAATTATATCAAACCATCAGGTGAACACTTCCCTGCTAAAGTCATCCATTAACATTAACGAGTTTCTTTTTTAAAAAAAGAAAGAAGCAAACAAATGCTGTACTTTTCATAAGAAGTCACAATGAACGATGTCTTGATTGTTCAAATGGCTGTTCTAAAGAGGAGGTGAACCCGAGGGCTGACTGAGAGCCAGACAGTTCTGTCACAGTGAAGTTTCATGTGGATTGTACACAACCAAAGAACTCTTTGTGCTCAACATGTCCTTTGGAAACACGGTTTGTTCTCTTTTAATCACCCATTGTATTTGTAATTCTGGAATGAACTTACTAAACCAAACTGCAACCCTGCGGTCTGCTCATTCTCGGAGACTCAAGATTAGTGTATTTAGAACAAGGCCTCCACGGAGGCCTTGTCCCTTGGAGTTCTTTCTGGTGGCGTGCCACCTTCCCTTTCTAGTGGCTCAACCTTAGGGAAACTGTGAGACACTCTCCGGGGTTTGCCAACTTCCTCAAGCCTTTCCCATAACACATTTGATAAAGCCACATGAATAGAGTCCTTTGAAAAGAAGAGAGCAGCTGGCTGTGTAGTCTAGCTTTCCATCTCTTAAAAAACAAATACAAGAGAAAGCTGGTGGGATTGCATAGTGGGTAGGGTTGCTCACCCACAGACCTCTCTCTCATATATACAGAGAGAGAGAGAGAGAGAGAGAGAGAGAGAGAGAGAGAGAGAGAATGTGCGCACCCTCAAAGCTACTGAGGCTCATGGTTTCAGAGATTTCAAACCACAGAAGAATATGTTGCACCGCTTAAGAAGATACACTTCTCACTGGATCTACAACCTTCCTCATGGTGCTCACACACATTGCTCTGGAACATGAGACTGAACACAGGACTCTGATTTTCCTGCCCTGCCATTCAAATTGACTTACAAAGGAAGCCACAAACAAGAATAATTTAGTGAATGCCGAACTTTATATTCAAAATCCCTTTGAAACTTGTTATCGACCCAATGGTAAATATCAGAAATTCTTTGTTCAAGTTCAGAGAGGCTTACCAAAGATAAATAGCATGTATTCCCAACCATGATAGTAATCCTTACTTTATCTTGCAAAATTCCAATCCTGTTTAAATTCTCCTAGGGACAGGTGGCCTTTTCCTGAGTTTTCATCTGATATTGTCAAAGGGAAAGAGGTGGGGTCCCTCTTGGCAAACAATTGTGTACCTCTTTCCATATTTAGTTTCTCCCACACTCACATCCTCCATAAAGGGGGAATGTGATTTGATCTCCTCACTAATTTCTCATGATTAGGATGAAGGTGGTTGGTCATAGAACAGAAATCTCCCATCCAGGGTGAAAGTGCAAACTAAAATAGAAAACTATGTGCTTCTGGTGGCAAAAGAGATTTAACATGTGGGAACGATACTCCAATGCCAGGAAGAGAAGAAGGCAATCAGAGCCTGGGAGACTGAAAAGATTTCAAGGGGCTGTGGCAGATAAGACAGTTCACTTTGTTCAGCCTTGGCACAGGCTGCCACATAGAAGGCTAGGCAAACAGAAACCTGTCAGGCACACAGGCACATGCCAGAACACATAAACTAAACATAAGCAGGCAAGGATACTCATGTAGACTGGCATGGAGAACATAGGTGGGTAACTCACAAGTTCTACAGACAGACACACACAGGCTGACTGGTAAGGTCGAAAGCTAAGCTTCTAACCTCAAGGTCATATTAATATAATGTGCACACAAAAGCGGCATTCTGACAGACATAGTTATATATAATAGATTACGTCATTGCTTGCCTTTAGGCTCCCTTGGCATCTAATGTCAGCCATTCTTGCTGAGTAATAAGATTTATACTGCCTATCAGGAAATTCCTCTTCATGAGTACCCAGGGCTTTACTGAGCTCAGATATCCTCATCTTGCTGCCCAGTGGCTACTGGGTTCTCCTCTAAGCTGTCCTCTCCATGACACGCACTGCCCTTGCCCTCCGGTCACCTAGAGTTCACCCCTCCCTCTGTTTCCTTGTCTCATTATGAACCCTTCGATCAGTTGTTTTATTCAAACTTGTGCCAAAAAAAAAAAAAAATCCCCGGGCAGCCAAACGCATCTTCCTTAATGCCATTTAGTATGAAAGCTTTATAAAAAATATAACATGTCTAATTCAGTTATGAATTAATTATGTTGGAAGCAACAGCCACCAAAGTGCTGTCTGGTTTGCAACAGCTTCCTTCACGGCTCCCTCAAAGTGACTGAAACAAACTGCTGATCCCATCACATCCTTTTCTTTGTTAAGAGTTTTGTCTGTCTTCCCTGTATAAACCCCAAAGCAAGGGTACACTTGCCTTTGGCTTTTCACTCACCCACAGAGTCGGTGCAGAGTCTGACTTTAGAATCTAAACTGAAAGTGGGAGGAGATGATTTCCCATATCTGGGGCAATCTCCAAAACTATGCTGCTCCTCCTCTTCCTCCTCCTGCTCCTCCTCTTCCTTCTCTTACTCCTCATCTTCCTCTTCCTCCCCTCCTTTTTCCTGTTCCTCTTTTTTCTCCTGTTTCATCTTTTTAGTTCTCAGAGACTGCACAAAGCTCGACACCACACATCATTATATACAAAGGCATTGTGGGACAACAAGGTTTGACTAACTGTGTCTACATCAGTGTGTGTGTGTGTGTGTGTGTGTGTGTGTGTGTACATAAATGTGTAAAACATAGCAGAAAATGTAACACTGAGAAGAACATTGTTTTGGTAGGACTCTGAGGCCAGTGAGGAACTTGTATGATTCTTCAATAAACTCATACTACTATGAGGTACTAATCTTTTATTATAACCTAAGATGCTTGTGTTATAAACTGGCCTTGTGGATTTCACTGTTAGACTCTTATAGCCAAATCATTAAAGATAATAATTAGCACACCTCTAGATATCTGTAAATTGTCAGTTTACTCTGGGGGTGTTTCCTTCCAGATTTCCTTTTCTCTCAGCAAGAGAACTGTTTTGCTCATGGGATGTTAACAAAGTGTCCTGCCGCCGGGCGGTGGTGGCGCACGCCTGTAATCCCAGAACTTGGGAGGCAGAGGCAGGTGGATTTCTGAGTTCGAGGCCAGCCTGGTCTACAGAGTGAGTTCCAGGACAGCCGGAGCTACACAGAGAAACCCTGTCTCGAAAAACAAACAAACAAAAAACAACAACAAAAACAAAGTGTCCTGCCTTCACCCCCATACCCACTTGTCAATACTTTCACTATCCATAGTTTTTGTTACTTACAGTCAGTGAGATCTAAAAATAATACATGGAAAATTCCAGAAGTAAACACTTCATAATTTTTAAATGATATGAAGAAATCTTGCGCCATTTACTCCGCTCAGGTTGTACGTCCTAACTTTGTCCAGCGTGTCCATTCTGAACACAGTACCTACCTGCCTGCTACTTGGTTAGCAGCTAACTCTGCTCTCACAACAATTGTTATGGTGATTCAGTGTGTGTGTTCAAGTCAGCTTCATACAATTAATAGCACGATGCTGCAAAACTTCATCACACCGTGCAGGCATTGTATCATTTTATAGCCTCCCAAGAAGAGTAAGTACAGTATCATAGTATAACAAGGTATTTGGAATGAGAGGGAGAGAGAATATATTCCAATAACTTCTTTACAATACTATAGCCATCTATTTTTGTTATTAATCTCTTACTGTGCTTAATTTATAAATTAGCTTTTTATTACAGTTATGTGTGCATAGGGAAAAGCATGTTGTATATCAAGTTCAATTCTACCAGCCTGTAGAGGTGATTGTACTGTCCTCTCTACAGATGAGGAGAGACTATCAGCTATTTAAGTTTATTTTGCTGCACAGTTCCCCATCATGTAAACATATAACTCAACTTCTGACATAATCCAAGGTGTATGTTCCTCCTGATGATATTTAAACATTCAGTAGCTCTTCTACTACAATTGTTTGTCTTCCCCTGAAAGCTGCTTAGTTTCCTATCACTGGACTGTAATAACTTTTTGCAATGTTTTATTGTTGAGTCTAAACATCCCATATTTGTTCATTGGCTGGTGAATCTTTATTAAATATTTACCGTGTACTTGGGACCATGATTTTATTTCCAGAGAAATTTAGCACTACATGGCAAGAATGCCGAAAGTATGTGTTTATTGTATTTTTAGAAATTTATTGGTAAGAAAAAATTATAGATGTGTAAACAGACTAATGTGCTTAGATATTCACTGTGATGTTGGGAGCAAGAAAATGGATATGACCCAAGTTTGCTGCTGAGGAGAGAGAACTGGGGTAATTGTGTCCCATCCATAACAAGGGATGTTTTCCAGCCTTTGAGAACACTGTTCTCAAAGAGTGTTTAAGAGCACAGGGATTTCAATTCCAGAAGGCATTCTCTGGAGCCCATGGGCCACTCCAGCCAGGGAAGCAGAAAGGCTAATTACAGATCTTCACTTCTCCCTGCTTTACTCCAAAGGCAATCCCCCAGTCTTATCCTCAGCTTTGTAGCAGAATACAAGCTGTAGCTTTCCCTTCCTCCTGCCCTCATCTCCAGTGGATCGCATAGCTCTTCCCCTCCAACCTTCCTTCCCCCCAATTCCAGCCAGCACCCTCTGGGAGCCCAAGGGCCTCTCTGGCCGGGAAAACAGAAAGGCTAACCACAGATCTTAGCTTCTCCCTCTTCTCCTCCAAATCCAATTCCCCAGTCTCATCCCCATCCCTGTTAACGAACACTTGCTGTGGCATCTCTCTTTCTCTGCACCCATCTCCAGAAGACCATGCCAACCTTCCAACCTTCCAACTCATCTTGTTTCCTGGCCCCCAGCTCCAGCAGGCATCCTCTGGGGACCCTACTGCCGAGCCTTCCAGAAAAGCAAGTAGATCAGTGAAATGGGTAACAGAAGCTCTTTACTCTTCCTCCTCTCCTCCAGATCCAAACCCTCGGATCTTAAAATAGCCTTTATGAATATGGTAGAGGTCCTTAAAGAGGAAGTAAATAGATCCCTTAAAGAAATCTATGAAAATACAAGCAGTGGAAGGAAACAAGCAAAATTATTCAAGACCTGAAAGGGGAAACTAAACTCAGTTTAGTTTCACCCTAAACTGAGTGAAATCTGGAAATGAAAAATTTAGGAACTCGAATAGGAACCTCAGAGACAAGTCTCTACAAAAGAATACAAGAGATAGTGGGGAGAATCTCAGGCACTGAAGCACAATAGAAGAAACAGATGTCTCAGTCAAAGAAAATGTTAAACAAACAAAAGGAGAGACACACACAGAGAGACAGACAGACAGACAGATCCTGGTACAAATGTCTAGCAATCTAGGACACTATGAAAAGAACAATAAGAAATAGGAGAAAGAGAAGGAATCCAAGTCAAAGAAAATATTTTCAACAGAATCAAAGAAGAAAATTTCCTTAACCTAGTAAGGAAAATGCCTATCAAGGAATAAAAAACATAAAGAAAACCAAATAGACTAGGACAGAAAAGAAAGTTCCATCAGCACATAATAATGGAAACACCAAATATACAGAACAAAGAAAAATGATTAAAAGCTCCAGGGGAAAAAAAGACTAAGTAACATGTAAAGGCAGACCTATTAGAATAACACCCAACTTCTCAATGGAGGCTATAAAAGCCAGAAGGGACTGAACAGATGCGCTGCAGACTCTAAGAGACCACAAATGCCAGCCCATACTACTATACCCAACAAAACTTTCTATCACAATAGCTGAAGAAAATAAGATATTCCATGATAAAGCAAAATTTAAGCAATATCTGTAAATCTAGCCCTATAGAGGTGCTAGAATGAAAACATTAACCAAAAGAGGTTAACTACATCCAAGAGCACAAGTAATAGATAATTCCAGACCAACAAATCAATAGAAGGGAAAGACACACACAGAGACACACCACCAACAACAACAACACTACTATCACCACCAACAAAATAACAGGAATCAACAAATACTTCTCATTGAAAACTTTCAATATCAATGGTCTCAATTCACCAATTAAAAGACACAGACTAACAAAATGGATGTAAAAATAAGTTCCATCCTTCTTTTGCATCCAAGAAACGGGTCTTCATATCTAGGATAGATATTACCTCAGGATAAAAGGATGGAAAAACACAGTCCAAGCAAAAGAACCTAAGAAGCAAGCTGGTACTGCCATTTAATATCTGACAAAATAGACTCCAAACCAAAAATAGTCAGAAGAGATAAGGAAAGACAAGACACACAAACCAAAGAAAAAAATCCACCAAAAGAACATTGCAGTTCTTAATATCTATTCACCAAACACAAGGGCACCCACTTTAATAACACACTATTGAAGCTGACATCACATAGTGACCCTCTCACATTGATAGTGGGAGACTTCAATCCTCCGCTGTAACCAATATACAGAGCATCCAAACAAAAATGGACCTACAGGTATTTGCATACATTTTACTCAAATAGAAAAGGATATACCTTCTTCTCAGGACCTCATGGAATTTTTCCAAAACTGACCACATACATGGATACAAAGCACACTTCAGCCGATTCAAGAAAATTGAAATAACACCCTGTATCCTAGCAGACAACCATAGATCACAACCACAGCCGCAACACCAGAAATCTTACAAATTCATGGGAAATGAATAATTCACCACTGAATGAAAAATGGATCAAGGCTGAAATTAAGAAAAAAAATGTAAAACATTCTGGAATTGAAAGAAAATGAACACACAGTGTACTCAAACTTACGGAACACAGTGAAGGCTGTTCTAAGAGGCAAGTTTAAATGCTTACATTTAAAAAATGGTGAGATCTCATAAATTAACTGAATACATGAAAGCTCTAAAACAAATATAAGAAGTCACACCCAAAAGGAGTAGACAACAACAAATAAACTCTGGGCTGAGATCAATAAACTAAAAATAAAAAAGACAATACAAAGAATCAATGAAACACAGAGTTTGTTCTTTGAAAAAAAATCAATAAGATTGACAAACTCTTATCCAAATTAGCTAAGGGATGGAGAGAGAGAGAGTGTCCAAATTAACTAAATTAGAGATGAAAAGAGGGACATAAAAATAGACACTGATGGAATGCAGAGAATCATAAAGATATACCTTAACCTGTATGCTACCAAACTGGAAAATCTAAACAAAATGGATAATCTTGATAACCACTGAATGGATAACCTTTTACCAAAGTTCAATCAAGATCAGATAAGGAATTTAAACAGACTTATAACACTTAATGAAATTGTAGTCATTAAAAGTCTACTTTAAAAAAAAAAAAAGCTCAGATGGTTTTAGTTCAGAATTCTACCAGACTTTCAAGGAAGAGTTAATTTCATCATTCCTCAAATTATTCCATAAAACAGAAACATAAGTAACATTGTCCAAGTCACTCTATAAGGCCACAGTTACCCTCGTACTCAAACCACATAAGGTCCCAAAAAAGAAAGAAAATTATTGGCCAATTTCCTTTATGAATATAGATACAATTTTTTAAATAAAATACTTCCAAACCAAATCCAAGAATACATCAAAAAGATCATCTACCATGATCAAGTAGACTTCATCCCAAAGATACAGGAATAGTTCAATGTATGTAAATTGACAAATGGAATACATCATCCAAAAAACAATCAATCAATCAAACAAACAAACAGCTGAAAGGCATTAGATGTAGAAAAGGCCCTTGACAAAAATCAAATGCCTCTTCATGATAAAAGTCCTGGAGAAATTAGGGATACAAGGGATGTATCTCAGCATAATAAAGGCAGTTTACAACAAGCCCATAGATAACACCAACTTAATAGGAGAGAAACTTAAGACAGTTGCCAAAGGTAACTTGGTAAAAATCAGTACCAAGACAAGGTCGTACACTCTTCACACCTGTTAAATATAGTACAAGAAGTCATAACTAGAGCAGTAAGACAACTGGAGGAGATCAAGGGATACAATGGGAAAGGAACCTATCTATATTTACAGATAGTATCTATGTTTAAATATATATACACATACATAAGCACAATGTACACAAATGACCCTAAAATCCCACTGGGAGACTCTTATGTTAACAAACACTATTAGCCAAATATATGCATACAAAATTAACTCACAAAAATCAGTAGCCTTCCTATATACAAATGACAAACACACTGAGAAAAAAATGAGGGAACAGTACCTTTCACAAGAGCCTCAAATAAAATAAAACATCTTATGGTAACTGTAACAAATCAAATAAGGACTTGTATAATAAAAACCTTAAGACACTGAAGAAAGAAACTGAAGATATGAGATAGAAAGATCTCTCACGCGTGCTCATGGATGGGTAGGATCAGTATAGTACAAATGGCCATCCTAAAAGCAATTCCAATCAAAAGTTCAACATAACTTGTCATAGATCTTGAAAGGATAATTTTGAGTTACATTTGGAAAACACATGAACAAAAACCAAAACAACAGAAACAACAAACAAACAAAAACAAAACAAAATGAAAACAACAGAAACAAGATCATTAAAGCAATTCTGAATAATAAAAGAACTACAGGAGATTTCTTCCTTTCCAATTTGTATACCTTTGACCTCCTTTTGTTGTCTAATTGCTCTGGCTAGGACTTTAAGTACTATATTGAATAGATAGGGAGAGAGTGGGCAGCCTTGTCTGGTCCCCGATTTTAGTGGGATTGCTTCAAGTTTCTCTCCATTTAGTTTGATGTTGGCTACCTGATTGCTGTATATTGCTTTCACTATGTTTAAGTATGGGCCTCGAATTCCCGATATTTCCAAAACTTTTATCATGAAGGGATGATAAATTTTGTCAAAAGCTTTTTCAGCATCTAATGAAATGACTATGTGGTTTTTTTCTTTGAGTTTGTTTATGTAGTGGATTACATTGATGGATTTCCATATATTGAACCATCCCTGCATCCCTGGGATGAAGCCTACTTGATCATGGTGAAGTATCATTTTGATGTGTTCTTGGATTCGGTTGGCCAGAATTTTGTTGAGTATTTTGCATCAATGTTCATAAGGGAAATTGGTCTGAAGTTCTCTTTCCTTGTTTGGTCTTTGTCTGGTTTAGGTATAAGCATCATTGTGGCTTCATAGAATGAATTGGGTAGTGTTCCTTGAGTTTCTATTTTGTGGAATAGCTTGAAGAGTATCAGTATTAGTTCTTCTTTGAAGATCTGATAGAATTCCCCACTAAACCCATCTGGCCTAGGGCTTTTTATTTTTATTTATTTATTTATTTATTTATTTATTTGGTTGGGAGAATACTAACAACTGTGTCTATTTCCTCAGAACTTATGGGACTATTTAGATGGTTTATCTGATCATGTTTTAACTTTGGCACCTGGTATGTGTCTAATATTTGCAGATGATATGAGAGTATGCTTAAGCGACACCAAAAATTCAACCAGAGAACTCCTAAAGCTGATAAACAACTTCAGCAAAGTGTCTGGATATAAAATTTAACTCAAACAAATCAGTAGCCTTCTTCTACTCAAAGGATAAACAAGCTGAAAATGAAATTAGGGAAATGACACCCTTCACAATAGTCACAAATAATATTACATACCTTGGTGTGACTCTAACCAAGCAAGTGAAAGATCTGTATGACAAGAACTTCAAGCCTCTGAAGAAAGATCTCAGAAGATGAAAAGATCTCCCATGCTCATGGATTGGCAGGATTAATATAGTCAAAATGGCCATCTTGCTGAAAGCAATCTACAGATTCAATGCAATCCCCATCAAAATTCCAGATCAATTCTTCATAGAGCTAGAAAGAGCAATCTGCAAATTCATTTGGAATAACAAAAAACCCAGGATAGTGAAAACTATTCTCCATAACAAAAGATCTCCTGGGGGAAATCATCATCCCTAATGTCAAGCTCTACTACAGAGCAATAGTATTAAAAACTGTATGGTATTGGTACAGAGACAGGCAGGAAGATCAATAGAATAGAATTGAAGAGCCAGAAATGAACCCACACACCTATGGTCACTTGATATTTGACAAAGGAACTAAAAACATCCAGTGGGGGGGGAAAAGACAGCATTTTAACAAATGGTGCTGGATCAACTGGAAGTCAGAATGCAGAAAAATGTGAATCGACCCATTCTCATCCCCTGGTACAAAGCTCAAGTCCAAGTGGCTCAAAAACCTCCACATAAAACCAGATACACTGAAGCTTATAGAGGGGAAAGTGGGGAAGAACCTTGAACACATGGGCACAGAGGAAATTTTTTATGAATAGAATACCAATAGCTTATACTCTAAGAACAAGAATTGACAAATGGGACCTCATAAAACTGCAAAACTTCTGTAAGGCAAAGGACACTGTCAATAGGACAAAACGGCAACCAACAGATTGGGAAAAGATCTTTACCAATCCTACATCTGATAGAAGGCTAATAGCCAATGTATACAAAGAACTCAAGAAGTTAGACTCCAGAGAGTCAAATAACCCTATTTAAAAATGGGGTACAGAGCTAAACAGGGAACTCTCAACTGAGGAAACTCAAATGGCTCTGAAGCACCTAAAGAAGTGTTCAGCATCCTTAGTTGTCAGGGAAATGCAAATCAAAACAACCCTGAGATTCTACCTCACACCAGTCAGAATAGCTAAGATGAAAAACTCAGGGGACAGCAGATGCTGGAGAGGATGTGGAGGAAGAGGAACACTCCTCCACTGCTGGTGGGATTGCAAATTGGTACAACCACTCTAGAAATCAGTTTGGTCATTCCTCAGAAAATTGGACATAGTACTACCTGAGGACCCAGCTATACCACTCCTGGGCATATATCCAGAAGATGCTCCTACATGTAATAAAAACACATGCTCCACTATGTTTATGACTGCATTATTTATAATAGCTAGAAGCTGGAAAGAACCCAGATGTCCTTCAACAGAGGAATGGATACAGAAATTGTGGTATATCTACACAATGGAGTACTATTCAGCTATTAAGAACAAACAATAAATTCATGAAATTCTTAGGCAAATGGATGGAACTAGAAAGTGTCATCCTGACACTTAACCCAATCACAAAAGAACATACATGGTATGCATTCACTGATAAGTGGATATTAGCCCAAAAGCTCAATATAAACAGGTTACAATTCACAGACCGCAGGAAGCTCAAGAAGAAGGAAGACCAAAGTGGGGGTGCTTTGGTCTTTCTGAGAAAGGGAACAAAATACAGGAGGAATTATGGAGACAACGTGTGGAGCAGAGATTGAAGGACAAGCCACCCAGAGACTGTCCTACCAGGGGATTCATCCTATAAAGTCACCAAACCCCGACATTATTATGGATGACAAGAAGTACAAGCTAAAAGAAGCCTGTTATGGTTGTCTCTGAAGGGGCCCTGCCAGAGCCTTACAGATGCAGAGGCAGATGCAAGCAGCCAACCATTGGACTGAGCGCGGGGTCCCTAATGGAGGAGTTGGAGGGAGGACTGGAGGAACTGAAGGGGTTTGCAGCCCCATGGGAAGAACGATGATGTCGGCCAATCAGATGCCCCAGGTCTCCCAGGGACTAAGCCATCAACCAAGGGGTACACATGGTTCCAGCCAAAAGTGTGGCAGAGGAATGCCTTGTCAGGCATCAGTGGGAGGAGAGGTCCTTGGTCCTATTAAGGCTCGATACATGCCCCAGCTCGGGGGAAATGGGGGGGGAAGGGGTAGGTGGGATTGGGTTGGGTGGACGGGCATATTCTTGGAGATGGGGGAAACCGGGAAATGGTATAACATTTGAAGTGTTAATGAAGAATATATTCAATAAAAAAAAGAAGAACTGCAGGAGGAGTCACCATCTTTAACTCCAAATTGTATTACAGAGCTATAGTAATAAAAAACAGCATGTTATTAGTAGAAAAACAGACAGGGCAATCAGTAGAATCGAATTGAAGACAAGCATAATTCCATACACCTTCTTTTGTAAAATAAAAAGTCAGAAACACGCACTGGAAAATAGACAACATCTTCAACAGATTGTTCTGGCCAGGCTGGGTGGCTGAATGTAGAGCGATCCAAGCCGGTCCATACTTCTCACTCTGCACAGAATTCAGCTCTAAATAGATTAAAAACCTCAACATAAAACCAGATACTCTGAACCCAGAAGAAGAGAAAGTGGGGAAGAGCCTTAAACGCCCTGGCCCCGGAAAAGACTTTCTCAACAGAACACTGTTAGCAGAGGTACTAAGATCAACAATTAATAAATGATGATACTATTTTGTCTTATTTTATTATATTTTGTTATATTTTACTATTATACTCTTAGAAGCCTGTTTGTATTCTAATGAGAGACAGAAAGGGAGTGGATCTGGGGGAGGGGGAGGAACTGGGACGAGTAGAAGGGAAACTGTAATCCAGATATATTATGTGTGGGGAGAAAAAAACCATTTTAAATACATGTATTTTTAGCTTATAAACTTTAAAGATCCAAAAAGCATGGCGCTGGCTCCAGAGAGCCCTCTGACTGCATCACTTCATGATCATCACAATGGCAGAGGCCTGCCTAAAAGGGAGAGATCACACTGTGAGTTAAAAAGACAGAAAGAGGGAGGAGCCAGTAATGATCCCCCACCATGCCTCACCCTGAAATCAAGCTTTGGACACCAATCATCTTTATTTATTTATTGATTGATTGATTGATTGATTGATTGATTGATTGATTGATTTATATTTCTTACTCAAGACTCAGCCTTTAATGCATCTCTGACACTGATCATCTTAACCACAGTAAAGGGCAATGTTTTAAAAATGCTGTTCACTGCTCCTGCAGACACAGCTCAGTGCTTTTGCAGAGAGCCTATGTCAGGGAACCCACAACTCCCTGCACCTCCAGCTCCAGAGAATCAAATGTCCTTGTGTTGTTCAGTTCTTTATCAATTTAAGACAAGCTAGAGTTATCTGAAAGAGAAAAACCTCAATTGAGGAAAAATGTCTCCCTCAGATTAGCTTATAAGCCATTTGAAGGACATTTTATTGATTAATGATTGATGTTTAGGCACCCAGGTCATTGTGGGTAGTGCCACTTCTGGGCAGGTGGTCCTGGGTTTATAAAAAAAAAAAAAAAGCAGGCTGAGCAAGCCCTGGAGGGGGGGGGGGCAAGCCAGTAAGCGGGGCTCCCTATTGTCCCTGCTTCTGCTCCTGCCTCCAGGCCTGCTTTGAGCTTCTGCTTTGGTGTCTGTCAAAGTGGACTGTGGTCTGTCATCTGGAAGCGTGAGCCAAATAAACCCTTTCCTCCCCATGCTGCTTTTTGCTCATGGTCTTTATCGTAGCAATAGAAATAGAAAGCCCTCTTCTGGATGACGTAGGCTCCTGCACCCACGTGTGCATATAACCACACACACATACATAAGTTTTACAATAAAATAAATATTTTTTAAAAATATTGCTAATGCTCGCACTAGGCAAAATCAAACAGCATTAATCCTACATAGGCCAATTTGGAGGGGAGTCCTTTTAAAAAAAAAAAAGGATTCTAGTCTATGAACTCAAAAATGATAGAAGAAAGGAGAGAGCCACTTGCTGGGTTTCAGCCATGCTCACCCAATAGATGAACAGACACAGCCTGAGAGCCCAAAGCCACATCTGTGCCACAGCAAACCACCGCTGAACGCCATAGACTCTCAGAGTTGCTTCCAGATGGTCGAAACCGCAAATGTCAGGATATCAGCAAAGCTTAGTCATGGGGCACGAGGCAAAGAAATTCCTGAACTCTGAGGATTATAAACAGGACCCGAGAGCTGGTTTCTGTCTCTAGTTACCATATTTGGATCTTGAGGTGAACAGATTAAGCATGAAAAGCCTATTGGTAATCAGAGGCATCTGAATTCGTCTAGGTGACCTCTCACTGTTTTCTATTTCTTTTGTTAGGTATGTTACTGACATTAAGAAAAACCTTACTTTCTAGAAACACAGAGAATAGCTGAACATTTGATTTTTTGGTATTTGGGATAGCTTTAAAATGCTTTTACGAAAATAATATGGATGCGTCCAATACAAAGCTGTTGGGTTCTGTCACATCTTGGTAGAGGTGATGAGGAAGGTACATTTTACTCTGCCTTACTTTTATGTATTTTTTAAAAAGTTTTCACAGTAAGACTTGGAAAGGAGGAAGGGAAGGAGGAGGACTACGGGGTAATGATGCCTTTATTACAATTTCATGTTGGAAAGGAAGTGGCATCTATCCATATCTGTAAACACATACTTCATTCTGTGTCTGTCCTGTGACTGTACAATGAAGATGCCGGACAGTGTCAGGTGGGTGTCAGCACCATTGTATGGATGAGGAACACAAGGCCTAGGCTAGCCGTGTTTGCACACAGAGGACAGAGAACAGAACAGGCAACCGCGGGAGCTGCCGAAATAAGTTGTCTCTGAGCAATCAAAAGCAAAGCACAGGCATCCCTTATCTGAAGTCATTTTCCATGGTTCCAGTTACCCACAGTAAAACACCATCTAAAAATAGTGAATAGAACATTCTAGAAACAAGTGGTATATTCAAAAGCATGTATCCCACTTAATTGTTATACATACTCTGTAGTATCATTGTTGTCAGTCACATACTGTGTTTAAACCATAGTTCACCACAGGAGCATACACACAGGAAAAGCACAGGCTCTCTATGGTTTGGTACTATCTGAAGGTTTAGACACCCAGGGGGTGGGGCATGAGGGAGTTGTCTTAGAAAGTATCCCCAGTGGGTAAGGGAAGACTCCTGTAAGCTAACAGCTAACAGTCTGTCTTTGAATCTCTTGATTATATGAAGAGGAGGCAACTTGGGTTCGATGACAACTGGGACAGTTGCCACTTTAAGATCTTATGTTGACTGCTGCTCACAACACTGGCAGCTGCCAGCCATCTTGACTCAGGAAGAAGCCATCTTGATTCACCACTTCTTTCTCCATTCACTTAGGTAAAGGAACACAAATTCTGACTTGGGGCATGTGAATAAAGAAGACAGACTTTCTCTTATCAGCCCCAGGATGGGCAGGAGGGTGTGTATAGAGCTCAGAGATGGACTCTCATTTCATGAGAAGTTAAGCATGCTTGGACTCCCCCCTCACATACACACACACACACACACACACACACACACACACACCTCTGACACATCCAGGCTCCTCTCTCTCAAGGATCACATTCTTCAGTGCCCATCCCTGCTCTAAAACAGATGACAGACAGCCTCCGGAAATCCTTGCTTGATCACAGCATATGCACAGACAACAGGCTCAAAGTCAGACCACAGAGGGTCAAATTCTGGCCACTTGGAGACTACATCTTCAACTCTCTATGTCTCGGTTTCCTTCTCTCCTTTAGAAGGATAATCACAACTGTTTGGGTTTGTGGGGGTGAGTTATTTCAAATAAAGTACTTAGGACAATGCTAACTCAAGCACTCAATGTGAACATTACTTATTATCATTAGTTTTGTCATAATTATCTTGCAGAGCTGGGGAGTCAAACCCAGAACCTCATGCACAGTGTATCCAGTGTGACATGAGCATTTTATTCATGGACCCCACCTGTATTTGGTTTGATCCCGAACCCCCTGTTTTACTTTTGCACTTAGGGGTCAATAGTAAAGCAGGAGGTTCAGGGTAGCTGTCTCATCTCCCTCTCCTTAGTCTTTTATGGGTACTTCCTCCCTATTGGCCAGACCCAGCTGGAGGCCAGAGCCCCAGGAGTAGACGGTTCCCCTGGTAGATAAAAGGGCAGGGAGTGAATCTTCAGAGGCTATGGGGACTGGCCAGTGCAGACAGGTTTCTACTGAAGCAAATGTTACTCAGCTGAGACTCTCATTGCATTTTTTAATTAGGGCCTTTCCCACGTGGGGCTTGGTGAGAATTTATGTTGTGAAATGAAAGTGCAGAACCTGGTTGGAACCTAAATCTTTTCATCTACTGGCTATCTGACCTTCAAAAAGTAATTTGACCCCACCTTGTCTGATTCTCATGTCCTATATTTGTGAGCCGGGCACCATTATGCTGGCTTCCTAAGGTTGTTACAAGAACTAAATTGGAAAACTTTTCCCGTGAACCTCTCTTACTTCTAACTACTTACAATCTCCTTAAGACTGGGGCTTACCTCAGATGTTAAAAAGAAAAAAAAAGTTAGACTGTGCACATATGTTGATGGACAGGGAGATCTCTGTAAATTCAAACCATCCTAGGCAATTTAGGGGCTTTGTGAGTTGTCTGTTTTAAGCTGGCTCAGCCTAGTGAGAAAAAAGATGTCAAAGGGCTCATAGGCTCCCAAATCCTTGCAAATCAAATATCGTCCAGCAGCTTCTCCATCACCCGGGAGCCTGTTAGAAACACAGAGCCTTGGGCTCTAAGCCTTGCCCACCACAGTGCACTTTCGCACGATCTCTGAGTGAGTTATGTGCACGCCGTAGCTCAAGAAGTCATGCTTTAGGAGCTAAGGGAGCCCAGAAACCATGCAGATTCTGACTAAGGTACCTCATTTTCTAAGAGAGGCAAATGGCATCCAAAGCCCCATGATCATTCACAGACTTCATGCAGAAACGGCCCCCTGATCAAGCACGAGCTTCTCCTAAGCTCCCTTCTTGCCACTCTTCGCCTTACCAGAGGTGGTCGTATTGGCAAAAATAACCCCTAGCAAGTGGTATCTGCTAAGATAATTCCCTTAACATCTGTTTTCTTATAGAGTGGAGGATGTGTAGAACCTGTCCCCTGTCCCACTTGTCCTGCCAGAGAGAGGATACAGGATGTAGAGCAAGGATGGGCATGGACATCTCTTGGGACAAAGCCACAGCATGTGGATAAATGGCCAACGTTACGATCAGGGGCCCAGAGCGGTTTTCCTTTGCCTCCTTTATCAAGTTAGAAGTGCTAATGTGGAGACACGGGTGTGCATTGGGAGACGCTTTGTGAACTCTTGCAGAGATGAAATACCATTTTGAGGGCAGATACCATGTTCAGTCTAGAAACTCTGCCTGAGGGCAGATGACACAGACAGAAAGAGCACAGGTCTCATCTCACTCCAGAGTCTCTGTTGGGCATTTCGGAACTTTGCGGAATTGATATGTAAAATTTATGCAAATGTGAGATGCAGTTCCATTTTGGTGGGGCTGCCTACCATCAAATGCAATGTCAACCCATCAGTGGCTAGAGATTTTATTAATGTGGACTTAATGGCTTTTTTTTTTTTTAAAAAAAAAGGGGGATGTTTATCTAAACATGGGCTGCTGGTCTCAAACAAGAAGTCAAAAGAAAAAAAAAGAAAACTGAGAGTTTCCAGACATTGCATTCCATGATAATTTGCTTCTATAAAGTTACATTTTACAAGACAGTTCTTCATACCTTGCTACAGCCTGGTCAGGTTGAGTCCTTTATAGATGAGAACATGTCTCAAGATCACATACAATAAGCAGAAAGAAAACCCACAGGAGCTTGCCTGTTTCCCTACAACCTTGCCGGACCACTTTCCCACGCGTCAGTCTTCCTGGCAAGGCCCCAGGCCAGCACTCAGTCCACACTCCTCTTACGCTGGTTGCCCCTGGAGTTGCTTGCTTTTGAAGTCCAGCCCTGAGCCAGGCACCCTTTTCTGAGCCCTCACAATGCCACATGCCACCCAGCACTTACAATTACCGTTAAACAGCCAACTGATAGATATTTAAAATGGATTCAGTCATCTCTTTAGTAGAAATCAAGAGACTGGGTGTTACGTCAGATAGGTGGGTAGGCGTGTCCTTGACCTCTCAACGTATCCATTAGTTTTTAAATAAACAGATTGTCTGCCACTATGTAATAGTGGATCACACACAGCAAGAATGTGGCTCTCTGTCATTCTCTCTGTTTCTTAAACCTATAATGCAAGTTCCGATCCTCTCTCCTGTAGAAACTTCAGATCTCCTCTGACAACCATGAGACCCTCTCAAGGACAAGAACGCGTTCTCACATCCCCTTGAATCCTAATACAGTGCTGAGTACCCGGTAAGCAATCAGGTATTTGCTGAATAAATGGATGGCTAAATGACTTAGGATCCTCGGGCCATTACTCTTCCACTCCTCCTTTCTGCCTCTTCCAAGATGGAAGGCTGTAGAGCTGTTGCTACAGGCATTCTTTCTCGTGGCCTTCATAGGGTCAGGAGCTCAGAAAGGCACAGCATGGCACACACATCTTGCTTATGGATCTGGCCCGGATTTCACATTATTTTCCTTAGTAAAAGGAAATGCTAATGCAGAGGTGGTAGAGGGGAGCAGGGACTTCCAGGGAGCTATAATCCCTGCAGCACATCTCCAAGGAGGCCAAAGGCTCTGAAAGACCCGGAAAAACAAGAGCACCCCAGCACCCCATGCCTTGGAAGGTGACACCCCAATCACTCTTGAGAAACAGTCTTGATGCAACAGCAAGAGGATTTTTATTCCAGAGCCTCTGGGGTTCACAGTCTTACACCACACAGGGATAGAGGACTGTAGACCCCGAGTGCCGAATCGGAACAGCTTTTATAAGTTCATAACAAAGCCTGCACATCGCAAGCTAATCGATTTGTACCACTCCATAGCTTCTAAGCCAATCAGTTTAAATTATCCAAGCCCACGCTCCAAGGACCAATCAGCTTTCTATAGAAGCCAGATAGCAACTAGTTAGCTCATTTTTTTCTTATGGGGCCAGGATCACATACTCAAGAACTTTTTTATCTAGTTTCTAACAAAGAGCAGGGTCTGGAATTTGAGGTGTTTAGGGCTGCTTAGGAGGCTGGAGTTAGAGCTGTATTTTTTATCCTTTCAGTTCCAGGACTCGTTTCTCAGGCCATCCTCAGCAGCCAAAGACTCAGATCCAGCAGACTGAACACAGGAAGGGCAGAGCATTTGAGAAATAGGGCCGCCTTCCCCTCACTTCACTTCATTCATCAGTCTCTTCATCATCATAGTCGTCATGTGTGTATGTCTTCATTGTCTTCGACCGTAGGAGTACCAGTTCTTTACACCACCTTTCTTAAAATCACCTGCAGTTACACAGTAGCAAAAGCCAACTCCAAGACTCTACCAAGACTGCCTGGCAAACACCCACTGCGCATGCTCCAGGCATCTGATTCGAAAAGTTCTTAAACAAATGCTGACTGACCTGCAGCAGTGACCCCAGCCTGGGGAGCAGCCTTTGAAACCTCGGTCTTATCACGCACAGAGTATCTCAGGCCCAGTTAGAGAGATAGGACAACCAAATAGCTCGGGCCTGGTCTTTGTCACTTAAAAACACAGCTCAAAGTTCCAGACTAGGTCTGGATGGTGCAGAAATGCAATGGGTTTTGCTTGTTTGTTTTGAGCAGGGACGTTTTGGCTGCCAATTCCCAAACCAAGACGGAAGCAAAACATCGTTCTCTGAGTGTCTTGTCACTCCCGAGTCTCCTTGTCAGTTGTCACTGATCCTTGCCCAGCCTCCTGCTAAAGCAAAATATTCACCTAGTTAGTGTTCGCTATCTGAGAGGGGCCAAGGACACAACGGATCCAATGTATTCACTAATGGGCTGGATCCCACCTTCCTTTGAAATGTGAGCACGTTTAATATATCTACAGCGCCGAGACTCTAGCCTTCGTCCTAGCACAGCTTATGCTACCCAAGACTTCCCACATGACTGCAGAGATACATGGCCTTTTGGAGCCAATTCATGGCACTCTGCCTGGGAGCCCAGATTAACAATTATGATACACGTGGTGGAGAAATGTCTTTGGCATTTTAATCTACCTAAAGGACAGTTGGGGTATGTGGGGTGGACTGAATAAGACCAATTAGCTACTATTCTCTTTCTTCCTGTTCTGCTTGTTCGAAACGTGGCAAAATGTCACTCTCTGTGCCATTTAATTTGCTGGTGCTTTTATTAACGCCAAGTGGTTTTGTTATTTTAGAGACATTAATAATTGATTACATAGGATTTAAGATGTTCATGAAATAATCATGCTTGGCAAATTTAAAGGTGTAATCTTGGAGATAATTAAATATTTACTAGTCATGTTTGCATTAAGGCATGTTCTGTGTGTTGTGAGGCAGTGCTACTGACAGACTTTTGAGAAATGAAGGTTGGTTTGGCTGCTTTCTAAGAAGCATCCTGAAACTCAACATCCTTTGCTTAAATCAAGATCTATAGGTTTGTCTGTTTGATCCTTTGTGGATCTCGAGTTCATGTCTAAGAGGAGGGCAGGTTCTTTCCACACTCATGAAGAGGGCACAAAGGCTCGTAGGTATGTGACATGTCCCTGCTCTCACGCTGTATGGATAACTCTGTGCCTATTCTGCGGTCATTCTCAGCAGAAGAGGCTCTCAGTAAAGGGACTCTTACCATTTTTCTATAGAGATGCTCCTTGGATATTGCAATACTGCATTTCACCATTTTCTATAGTGTGTAAAGCATACTTCCTCATATGCCACCAAAACCCCAACAACAACAGAAAAACAAAAATAAAAATGACAGCTTTCTTCTAACCTTCACGATGTGACACCCCCTCCAGTCACACCTCCCTCTGCTGGCTTGCTTGTCTCACTCACAGGGACACAGTCTATGCTGCTGGCTTGTGACAGCCAGCCCTTTTGTATACCTAGAAAATAGCCTCGTCTACCTAAGGGATAGCTCCTCCTGTTTTAGAGTCCGGGAAGCTTTTCCATATGTTCATTCCTCAGAGCACGCATATCTGCTTCACAGACATCGCTGCTCTGTTTCAAGGGAAGTAGTATTTTTCTCTTCAATGTCAAATCACGGTTTAGTCTTTCCAAAGACCTTCTGGTGATTGAACCCTAATTCTACTGTTCTCTCAATGCACTCAGTTCAGCTGGAGGGATGACCAAAAAATAAAAAAATAAAATAAAAATAAAAACCTGCTATGACTGTCTTCCTAACAACTGCATGCCCCCTAAACCTGGCCATCACCATCAACAGATCCCCAGAAATACTGAAATGAGAAAAATGTGCATTCTAGACTCACTCAAATGTGGTTCAACTCAATAATCCTGCTTGCATGCTAATGCTGAGGCCAAACTGCGGTCATAACAAAGCCGAAGAAGAAAGTAACTCCAACTGAGACTAGGACCCTGGCATGTGAATAGCCCCGCCCCTTCCTGCAATATTATTACTCATTTCCATTACTTTGTCTTTGTTGCTTGTTTGTTTGTGCAGCATTGAGAGTAAATTTAGGGCCTTCTGTGTGCCAGGCATGCGCTCTACCATTTCTATCTCAAGCCCCTCCCCATTATTGTATCTTTTAAAAGATATTATTGCTTTATGTGTATGGGTATTTTTGCCGGCATATATGTCTGTGAATATGTATGTGCCTGGTATTCCCAGAGGGCAGAAGAGGGTGTCGGATCCCCTGGGACTGAAGACACCCTGGGACTAGACAGCCGTAAGCTACCATGTGGGTTTTAGGAATCATACTCAGGTCTCCTAGAAGAGCAGCCAGTGCTCTTAACCACTGAGCTGTCTCTCCATCCTCATCCACTACGCTGTCTTAAAGGAGCTAAAGCTCCTCTGACCTACTTACCTACCGTGTGTCTTTTTATCATGATCTTCACAAAACTATCCAACTCCCTCCCTCCCTTCCTCTCTCCCTCCCTTCCTCTCCCTCCCTCCCTCCTTCCCTCTCTCCCTCCCTTCCTCTCCCTCCCCCTCCTCCCTCTCTCTCTCTCTCTCTCTCTCTCTCTCTCTCTCTCTCTCTCTCTCATCTTTTTTTCCTCTAGTGATTTAAAAACTGATTCATTTCAGCAGTCAAAGCCAGCACTATGTGCTCATGATACAATTCCTTCTCTTTTTTTATCAGACTTGCATTAGGTAGTAGGAGGGAGAAAGACTGATTTTGCTGATGAAAATATGGGCGAAGGGATGGAGGTGGGAAAACAAGTCCTGCCCTCCAACCCTTGCCTAATCTCTGACTTCAAGGCCACTGTGGGAAGAGACATCCCACAAACACAAGAACCTGTTGTTAAGATCCCCTAAAGAATCCCTCACACAAACCACTCTTCATGGTAGGAAGAATTCACTATGCACTACTCGAGTTGAAGGAAGCCTGTTTATGGGTGCTCCATTTAACGACTGCTAATTGGATGATGTAGATCCTGCAAATGCATTCTTGAATCTCATACAATCTGTGGACACCTGAAGACTCACATTGTCTGTGTCTTACTACATCTCATCACAGAAGTCACATACATGTGGATTCTTTTTAAGATGCTGGGTTCTACTTGAATTCAAAGAGACCAATCCAGCCTTGGAGGAAGAAAATTCCTGCCCAGGATATCCAGGTTTCCCATTAACAGTTGCTAAAGACACTTCTTTAATTTCTCACCCGGACACTGTTTGGTATTCAGGCAGAGGCTGGTGGTGAATAGTTTTTCAAAATGCACAAATCCCCAGGCCACCATGCAAGGAAACCAGGGCCCTCCCCACTGAGTTCATCCACATGTCCACCTCTTCCCACACTGCCCTATGACCTCGAGCAAAGCACAGCTCCTGGGGGATTCACTGCTTCCCCTTTCATCCTTCTCTCCCTTGGAGGGAAAGGCATCTCCCAAAAGAGTCAGGGACCCCCCCCACCCCCCGCTCCCTGCAGGGGAACTTCTGACCAGGGCTAGACTTCCTGGCATTTATAAGCTAGCTGGCGGTCAGGGATTTTCCAGTCTCTTACTATTCTGGAAAAGCAACTTTATTTTTCATTTTAAGTGAGGACATTTAAGTGTCATTGGCGTGCTGGGACTGACGAATGGGTTGGAGCCTGCTTGGTGAAGCCAGAGCCTGTATCATGTAAGGACACAGACACTCTGGCCTCTTCTACTACATTAACTTGAGAATATGAATATGGGCTCTTAATTAACTTCCCCACATCCTCTCTTGGACAGGAGACAGGGTTCTGCTCTTGGCTTTTCTTTCTGTCACAAAGGGTCTGTTGAAGTGAAAGCTGTAGCTGTTCGGTTGTTTGTTATTCTTCTCTTGCAGACATTAATGCCTCAAGGGACACTGAGAACATGGAGAGCCTCCAGTATTGTCTCCTCAGGAAGAGCACCACCACCACTAACGGTAACACTATACCGTGTTCTTGAGCTCACAGAACTTTCAGCTTTGCTATCGTGCCAACTTGATTTAATCCTCTCTCTCTATAATTCCATAAGCTCATCTGTCATGAACCCTGCAAGAACGGGATGAATCCGATGGCACATTCCAAATATTTAGCTGGAAATTATTTAAAGACAGGACTATTCCAAAGACAAAGCAGAGAACGTGACTCTCAATACTAGATGATATGAGCACAAAGCAGGAGCAGGCTATAAGAGTGGTCAGACAACTGGGAGACTGGCCACTGACAACAACCGGAAGTAGTCATCACCCCCCCCCCCCCACACACACACACACACACACGCCTTGAGCCTAAGAAACCAATCAATCAAGAAAACAGAAACCAAGTAAGACAAGTTAGGTAGAAGGATTCTGTTTTAAATGGTTAAGGAGCTTTATATGACACATGAAAAGTAGCCACATTAGTAGATATAGAACACTGGTTGATGGCTAGGGACCAGAAGATACAAACAGGAGGTATTTGATGGTACAGGTTTAGAGTTGTGAGAGAGAACTGTCCTGGATATTAAGTACACGCGAATGTGTGTTTTACTACCCAACTGTGCTGCCAGCATGGTCAAGATGATGCATTCCATTACGTGGTTCTCATACATTCTGTTACTTAATTCTCACCTTAATACAAATAAATGGCAGTGGAATGGGATCTGAATACATAGGAAAGTGCTTGCAAGCGCATGCACACACGTGCAGTGCACACACAAAACTGGAAAAGGGTGTGGAAAAGCGTCTAATAGCCCACGGTCTAGGAGCAAAGCTGGGGTGTTACAGCCCAGAACTCAAAGGGGGCACAGATGTTGGAATCAGGCCTCTCAAGGATGGGTAAAGATGCAGAGCAGCAGCACCATGGGAGTGGACCAGGGAATGCCAAGAGGACCCAGAGACTGGATCCCATCGTCACCAGTGTCCAGAGAGGGGGCGGCTGCTGAGAGGAGTGTGACAGGGGTGGGGGGAGGCAAGCAGAGGGAGAAACAGAGCCCTCCCACTTCCTCCAGCCTTCTGGGCTCCTTGAACCAGTCTATATTGGCAAACCAAAGTAGCTGGCAAAGGAGATATGCAAATTCTCAAGCCTAGACCCAAAGAGCAGGACCGAGAAGGAAGCTGAACAGTATTAGCGTAATACTAAGCATGTGACATGGCCAGGTTATAGGGACGGTAAGCAGGAGGAAGGAGACGGCACCCCTAAGCCTAAGGGCATGAAGAATTGATGTTAGAGGAACTTTGTCAGGATCTTTAGGGCCATGCCACAGCACATGGCTACCCTTGCAGGAGCTGTGGACATCTACCTGAATCATGGCCACGCAAGGTAGAAGCTGAACAGGGGTGGGCGACCAACCTCCCCCTCCCTGACCCCCACCCACTCTTTTTCCAAATGCTGATCTGAGACTGCCATAAGCTGGCCAAGGCAGGGGGCAATATTTTGAACTTTAAAATAAGCAGAATGTACATCACTGGCTTTTCTTTTAATCTGCATTTTCAGTTTGCCGCCTAATAATAACATTGATAACAAAACGGAAATACCTCCAAGGTAACCTACTTCAACATATTCTCTCTCAAAGGCTTAGAAAGAATTTGGTGTGGAGAAAATGTGCTTTTATTTTAAGCATGAAAAATCAGCAGGTTTTATGCCACTAAAATGCCAATAGCTGATCTTCCTGAAATACAAGGAGCAAGCTAAGTGCCTATTGCAGCTTCTTTTCGAAAAATGTTGGGAAACTGTATTGGCTTCAGGCCCCTCCTCTAAAATGGAAAGGATAATGCACCTCACAGGGGGTGGTGAAAATGAAATTGGAAATGAATGTAGGGAATTTAATTGAAATGAATATAGGGAAAAGCACTATGGAAAGATAAGTTTTATCTACCTTCAGCTCTCTCTGGAGAGATGAATATTGTTGAAAATGCCACCATTCTCATCACTGTTGTCGTTGTCATCATCATCATTGTCATCATCAACTTTGTCATCATCTTCATCATCATCATTGTCATCATCATCATCATCATCATCATCATTGTCATCATCATCATCTTTATCACCATCGTTGCCATCATCATCATCATCCCTGCCATCTAACTATCTTTGTCATTACTGTCATCCTCACCAATGTCATCATAGCCATCTTCATCAATATTCTCATCATTGTCATCTTCACCATCACCACCCCCACTATTTCCATCAACGATACCGATACTGTCATCACAGTCATGATAACCATTATCACCTTATCACCACGGACACAGTTAACTTTTCCACAGATCCTACATTTCCTTACCTATAAGAATTTCCAAATTTTATGAAGCATTAAACCCTCCTGGCAGAAATATGAGATGGGATTTGGAGTCAGCTCACCTATTTTCTCGTCGCTGCTTATCAAATAGGACATAGGCATCCGAACCAGGCAGATGCATTTTCTGGTCCACATCATGTGCTCGTCAAGTTAAGCAGATTTTCAAAACACCACAGCTATAACTCCATGATAGATATCTTCCTTTTATGTTACATTATTGTGGTAGTTTGAACATGTGTGGCTCAGGGAGTGGCACCTAATATTAGGAGGTGTGGCTTTGTTGGCCACACCTAGTGGCCTTCAGAACTACTGTAGAACTCTCAGGTCCTCCTGCACCATTCTTGCCTGGATGCTACCATGCTTCCACCTTGATGATAATGGACTGAACCTCTGAATCTGTAAGCCAGCCCCAATTAAACACTGTCCTTATAAGAGTGGCCTTGGTCATGGTGCCTGTTCACAGCAGTAAAACCCTAACTAAGACAACTGTGGATATTATATGTGTGCATGCATGTGTCGCACCGTTGAAATGATATTACCATTGACAGGCACCTTGGGAGTTTCTGAGTTTTCTGATTTGCAGGAATGCTTGCCTAGTTCTCTTGAGTATTCTCCTGTAGCCTTTCCAAATCCATCCTTCCACCCTACTCTGTCCTATTTTGTGTACGGCAAATGTGATCTCTGCAAACCAAACTACCCAGGTCTCTCATATGTCTATGCATGGATATTGACAGGAGGGCTGGAAAAATGCATAGCAAGCTTACGTCATCAGATTTAAGAGAGCAGGGGTGGTGACGGCGCTGGGAGGATCACCTAAGCGCAATAGCTAGTGATAACTTTCCACTTGACAGAACGTGGAATCACCTGAGAGATGTGTCTCTAGGTGTGCTTGTGGTACGTCATCTGTGTTTACTGAAAGGAAGGGCTTGTCTACTGTGGGTGGCGCCATTCCCTGCGTGGGATCCTGTACTGTACACATGGAGGAAAGGAGCTGATCTTTTCTTCACTCTCTGTTCATTCATTCCTCTGTATCCTGATGGTGGGCGCTGTGGTAGGGACAATGTGAACAGCTGCTTTAGGCTCCTGGTCCTTGGCTCCCCTGCCATGATGAACTGCACCCTTGAACTGCGAGCTGGGATAAACCCGTTCTCCTTTAAGTCGCTTCTGTCTGGGGATTTTATGACAGCCCCAAGAAAAGAAACTAAGATGGTCAGAAAACAAAAGGTTAGGATAAAATGAAAAGAATTCACACACTAAAAATAGTATGACGAACAAAAGAAATTGGGATACAAAATCATACTATGTATAATATCATTTGTTTGCAATTCTAAATAGTGTGACTTGACCTATAGGACAGGAAGCAGATCCTCGTTGCCTGAGGCCAGGGACTCAGTAGGCATGAGGAAACTTATTGCATACATTTATAAAATCTCACTTGCCTTCACCTAAATGGATACAAGTTCACTGTGGGTAAACTATGCCTTACTAAAGTTTGTGTTCCAAACAGGAAGATCTGAGCTCCATTCCCCTAGGATCTACACCAAGAGAAAAAACTTGGGTGTGGCGGCATGTACTTATAACCCTAGCATTAAAGAAGAAAGTGGAGACAGGCAGCTGCCTGGGGCTCTCTGACTAGCCAGCCTATCCTACGTGACAAACTCCAAGAAGTAAGAGATCCTATCTCCAAAAAGGAAGGTGGACAGCACCTGAGGGAGGACAGCTGACGTCCTCCGGCCTACCCCCTACCCCGCACACATGCATTCATGCACGCACCAACACACAGACTCACAGATGCTCACGGACACTCTCCGCAGTGTAACCTGAAGGAACTATCTATCATGGAGTTATCTGCTTAGCTTGACGTGGAGCAGAAAGTGCCTCTCCCCGCCTGATCCACAGATGCCCGCCTGCTGTTTTACAAGCAGCAGTGAGAGAATACATGAACAGAAGAAGGATCCTGAGGGTGGCAGGGCTTATCCAGAAATGCTAATCTTGTTGATGACACGGCTCTTCACAGAAATAAGGCCCAGGAGTGCTGAGAGAAAGGAGAGGAAATAAAGCAAACTTCTCTGGGATCTGGTGAGGCTCTCATTAAAGCAGAGAGCGCTTTCTGCAGTAGACTGTGGAGTTGTATGGCTTAGAGGAGGAAAGAGACCGCTGTGCCGCTGCACTGAGACATGCTCGCAAGCCTTTGCAGTTTTGATTCCTTTATAAACCGAAGCTCGTAATAGCATTCAAACGGAAAATTTAAAGACTCCAACTGCTACTGAGAAACGCTTCCAAAGGCAGGAGAGCCAATATCTATAGATTCAGACGCAAAATGTGTTTGAATCATTAGCTCTGTGCTAATTGTTTGAGAAATTTAAAACAACACAATTAATTCCCTCAGTTTATGGAGCTAAACGGTCTGTCTGCCTGCTGGTCCAGCAGTTCTCAGGCTGGCTGCACCCCAGAGGCACCCGCAGAACTTTTTTTTATAGAATGAAGACTCCTGACCTGACCTTTAGCTCAGTGGTTCTCAACCTTCCTAATGCCATGACCCTTTAATATAATTCCTCATCTTGTGGTGACCCACCCCACCCCCCAACCATCGAATTATTTCCACTGCTACTTCATAGTTGTAATTTTGCTACTGTAATGAGTTGTAATGTAATTATTTTCAGAGATGGGTTTGCCAAAGGGGTGGCGACCCCCAAGTTGAGAACCCCTGCCTTAGACTGTGCCTTCGGAAACCTGGATGCTAAGCGCTCACTAAGTCATTTCCGTGCAGCTTAGAGTCTCAGAGCACCAGAGCTGAAACGCAGGGAGAAGGAAACAACATACAGACATCTCAGTATGGGGGTGGGGGTGGGGGGTAGAAAGCAGCAGTGTGGCAGGGCACAGGAACTACTTATTAAAGGTGAAGGGGGGCTTGGCAGGGACGTAGGGGCACCACTGAGGCCGAGGCCCAGCACGTTCTACTGGGTAGAAAGGGGTGCACTGGAGGCAGCAGGGAGGCACGATCAGACGCAGGTCCCTGGATGCCTTAGATGTAGTTCATTCAGTGCCCAGCTGGAAGGCCGTAGGGTTGAGGTAGGAGATTCCATTCGATTCTCACACCTTTAAAGGTTCTGTGCCCCTTGAATGGAGTGTGTGCCCTGTGAAGTGTAAGGGTAGACAAGTATCGGGGTGCAACAAATTCGCCCCAGAGTTCCAGTGTTCAGAAGGGAGACCTGAACTTGCCTAGATCCGTTCTTGCTCACTAACCCGCCCCCCACCCCCCACTATCCCCCCCCCCGACAGTCCAGGGAGGCAGATGGGTCGCGGGGGGGGGGGGCTGGCGGGAGGGGGGGAGTGCGGGAGAGCCTTCGTGCTAACACAGTTCAAATCCGTCCCTTGGAGAAAATGTGCTCAGTCTACAGCTTTATTGCCAGCTCTGTCCCTAGTGATGAGGATGGCTCATGGATTTAGGAGGAAAGAGTCCTCAAAACCACACGGGGTCCCCTGGCTCCGGAGCTGTGTTTTGTCCTCTTAGCTGCGGATCCTCCGTGGTGTCATTAAGGGAGGCAGCTGAGATTGCAGCTGGTAGACATTACTGACTGTCCCTCCCTTTCGCTGCTTCTCGGGTCCCTGGTGGCTCGCTGCCTGCCTCCCTCCCTCCTTCCAGCTCTCGCTGGCTTCCCAGGCTCGTGCCTCCACGCCCTCATGTCAGCAGGCCCACGGGGGCACTCTGGCTCTCAACCCCGTGTTTTTATATCCTGAGAGAAAAGACGAAGGTAGGCGGACATGATTAGACTGTCATTTCTCTCTGACATCTCTAGCTTGCTTCATCTCATCACCCTCCAGGATGGCCGAGAAATCCCTGAGCAGTCAGTCCTCTGGGAGCAAGCAGCCCGCCTGCCACCTGAGGGAACCTCTCTTCCACTTCCCTGCCTGTCTCCAGACTGCAGCCAGAAGGGAATGCCAGACATCCAGGAGGCCATGTGCCCCGTTCCCCTCCCACTTCCGGTGGCTTATTCAGACTGAAGGGCAGGCTGTCACAGCCCTCTGCTTCTGAGCTAGTCTTGCCACTGAGAACTGGTATAATAAACATTTCCTACTTTATGGTAGAAAGTTATATCCTTCCAGGCTATTCCTAGCTGTGCAACTGGAAACCGAAAACATTTATAAAATCTATTGTCTCCCTCTATTGTCTTTCTGGAAAACTCCATTTTTTTAATGTCAGATCTTATTTATTTATTTATTTTAAAATCAGATCTTATTTATTTATTCATTCATTTATTTTGGCTTGCATTTTTGAAGACAGTTATAATCAGGAAAAAGAGAAAAGCACATTGCATTTTCCAAATCACAGCCATCACTGCTGCTGTGGGAAGCTATCCGGATATCCCGGAAGCGCTGGCTATAGCTTGCTATCAGTGGGGAGCAGAGAGCAGGAGCGAAGCAGGGAAGGAAATACTTCCCAAGCAGGACCGCCAGGGCTGGCCAATGCACCTGATGACAGTGGGTACAAAGGTAACACTTAGAAACAGGCTAATGGGAAGAAATCAAGGGTTCTGTTTTAAAACAACCTAATATTCCAGCCAAAGCCAGGCATGGTGGCATACACCTTTAATCCCAGCATTTGGGAGACAGAGATAGTTGGATTTCTCTGAGTTCAAAATCAGCCTGATCAACAAAGTGAGTTCCAGGTCAGTCAAAGCTATGTACGGTGAGACAATATTTAAAAAAAAAAAAAACAAACGAACAATAGCAACAAAAAAATAAATTACACACACACACACACACACACACACACACACACATGTGAAATTGTCAAATAACAAAATTAATCAATAAAAAAAAAACCTAAATTTAAAATCATTCCGGTGAGAGAGCCAAGCGGACAGAGATTCGGGAGCCAGCAGCGTGCAGATGGCGGCCCGACGCTGGGCAGATAGGATGAGGCAGCCTCTCCCTGGCTGTGGACCGTGCACCAGGGGCCAAAATCTCCATGGGTCAACTCTTATCAGGACAAAGGAGAAAAAACAAATTTCAACCCGAGTCCAGGGCTATCTCAAGGCAAACTCTCGTGTGTCAAGAATGTTTAAAATCCAGGAACAACCACAGTGAATTTAGCCTTGATCAGGGGGAGAAAAGAGACAAGTATTTAGAACTTGATCATTGCTATTCTTTGAGTATTTATTCCAGAGAAAGTTAAAGGTGTTTATTGGGAACAGTTATAGAGAAAACCACCCTTAAGGCAGGAAACCAGCAAGAGACAATGCACACGCTAAAATCTTTGGATTTTTGTTTGTTTTTAAAGATTTATTTATTTATTTTATGAATACTATAGTACACTATAGCTATCTTCAGACACACCAGAAGAGGGCATCAGATCCCATTACAGATGGTTGTGAGCCACCTGCTGGGAATTGAACTCAGCACCTTTGAAAGAGCGAGCAGTCAGTGGGCTTAACCACTGAGGCACCCATCTCTCCAGCCCAAATCTTTGGATTTTTAACACACGGACTTTGTAGGCAAGAAGCCGCCTGTGGAGTGGGCTCTTCCCCTTCTCAAAATAGCCCATGGTTTAGTTTGGGGTTCTGGACCTTGACATTTTTTTGGGGGGGGTAGGTACAATGGGGGAAAAGAATTGATAGACCTTTTTTATTCTAATTGTTAGGCAATGATGAGAGCGCAGAGAAAGAGAAAAGCCATAATGCTATTTGCAAGGAAATCGCCCCACCTGCTGGTACGGGCTTCGGTGGATTAGTTTGGTGAGTGAGATGTGAGTTCTTTTTCAGGCATTTTTACCACTCAACAAACGCAACCTTCGTGCTCCCTCTAGAGGCCAACAGTGTGGATAACATCTCCGCAGAAGGAAATCCTAACCGCAGCAGTTTCCTTTTATTGTTAGTTAAGTTTGTTCTTAGACGATTTCAGCCCCGCATACCAACCATTCTCACTGCGCCCCGTTCCCAGATCTCCCTAACGCCCCTGTTCACCGCATTCCCATCCTTTCTCCAAATCTTTCTTTTGCGGTCACGTCTTCACTTCCTTTTGTGACCCACTGAGTTAAACCGGTGCCGCCTGTGTGGTGTGATCCTTGCCTTGGAGCTGGAGTCTTGCAGGCTGAGCAGTGGCTACACGGTGACTGTTCAGAGGTACAGGGCGGGGCCCTGTGGCTCCTCCCCCTTCTATGACTGCTGATTGACAGAGCCAATCTTGTGTGCGCCCCTTGCAAATAACCAGTTACTGTGAGTTAAGGATTGCAAGGGTTGGCCTGAAGGACAGCATTTCCTTGCCCGCCACTCCATCTTTGAAACTTTACATAATGCCTTCCTCCTCTTCCACAGTGTTGCCTGATCCTTATAGGAAGTGGTGTAAATGTCTTGTTTAGGACTGATGCCTTCTCTCTCTCTCTCTCTCTCTCTCTCTCTCTCTCTCTCTCTCTCTCTCCAGTACACTCAGGCATTTGAAAGCTAGCCCTCTGGGGTGGGCACAGGAGGGCCGTTGAGGCTCCGTCTCAGCTTGTTTTATTTACATCATACAACCATCATACGATTGAGTCCTATCTTCTACAATATGGCTTTACCCTCTTATTTCTGGTTAGGCAACCAAGAGAACTGGCAAGAGCCTCTATTGGTCTGGAGGTTTCCAGTGTATCTTGACAGGAGCTTGTGTAGGAATCCCACAGGGGAACTGGAACTGTATTTAGTAGCATGCTGCTTGGAGGGGCAGCCCCGTCCAAGCAGCAGGGTAGCAGCCTTCGGCCCTCTTTTCTATGTTTGGTTACAAGAGGCTTGCATCTGGCTTCTCTTTGCTCTTTGTCCAAGGTAGTCCTCCCCGTTCTTCAGCACCATCCTCTCCCCAGTCCTCCCTCCTTGTTTAAACCTTTCTGTCCACAGTGTTTCTCCTCTATGATCTTCTTCCTCTCTATAATTTCACTTTACTTATGTTCTTATCATCCCCCATCACTTAAGGCACCCCCACCCCCCATGACCTCTTCTTTTTTTTTTTTTTTTTTTTTTTTTTTTTTTGGTTTTTCGAGACAGGGTTTCTCTGTGTAGCCCTGGCTGTCCTGGAACTCACTCTGTAGACCAGGCTGGCCTCGAACTCAGAAATTTACCTGCCTCTGCCTCCCAAGTGCTGGGATTACAGGTGTGTGCCACCATGCCTGGCTTCCATGACCTCTTCTTAATTTCCTGGCTTTCACAGGCACTCCTTGTTAACAAACAATCAACCACAAAAACAAAACAAAAAGCTGAACACCAAGAAAACAACAAAAACAAAAAACAATTAAATGGGCTTCAGAACTAAACAGAGAGTTATCAAAAGATGAAATCCAAATGGTAAGAAAACACTTGAAATGGTTTTTGGCATCTTTGGCTGTCAAAAAGGCAACTAAACTATTTAAAGATTCCAGTTAAAACGTTCACAATCAAGGTTGTGGTTCTCTAAGGATCAGAACTGATAGAATCAACATATTCTAAAGGGGTATTTATTAGATTGGCATACAGAATATGATCTGGGTGGTCCAACCATGGCCATCTCACACCGGAGAGGCCAAGAAACTAATAATTGCTCAGTTCCCATAGCTGGATGCCTAAGCAGTCCCAATATGGCCCTGAAGGTTCCGGGAGAGCCACTGGCCTTCACTGAACACTGGAAGACAAAAGCTAGGTCCTAATATCAGCAAAGCAATGCAGCGAGGTGGACAAGCCTGCCAACAAGAGTGAAAGAAAACACGTGGGCCTGTGATGGTTCATATATGATTGGCCCGGGGAATGACCCTATTAGGAGGTGTGGCCTTGGAGTAGGTGTGTCACTGTGGGTGTGGGTCCAAGACCCTCACCCCAGTTGCCTGGAAGTCAGTCTTCCACTAGCAGCCTTCAGATGAAGATGTGGAACTCTCAGCTCCTCCTGTACCATGCCTGCCTGGATGCTGCCCTGTTTCTGCCTTGATGACAATAGACTGAACCTCTGAGCCTGTAAGCCAGCCCCAAGTAAATGTTGTCTTTTATAAAACTTGCATTGGTCATGGTGTCTGTTCACAGCAGTAAAACCCTAACTAAGACAGGGTCAAAACAAAGGTTCTTTCTTTCATCCTTTATGTGTGCAGTCACTGGAAGGTCCCACCCAAGTTTAGGTTTGGGAAATGCCACTTCAAATAATCTGACCAAGAGCATGCCTCACGGAGGTGCCCAGCGGATGATTTTAGTGATTCCAGGTCTAGCTGAGTTGACAGTGAAGATTAGCCAACTCAACAAGGACATCATCATTCCTAGGCAAGTCTGGTCTCTGATTGTAGAGCCCCAGGAAAGGTGAAGTACCTTGTACTTCTAATACTTGTGCTCTGGCGGTAATCTCAGGACTAGGCTCTGCCCACCTGGATCCAGCAACTGAATTTCAGAAACAAGTCCTGGAGCTAAGGACAACAAACCTTAACAAAGTCCGGGCTCCAGTCGGCCTTCAAGGTTTCAGTACAGTGATTCAGTGTAGCGTTGGGCCTGGGCTTACAAAGCTCAATCCAGTCCTAATGGTCCTGTTGCCTCGGAACAGACGCTGGTGATGGCTGAACAGAAGGTGTGCTATCTCACAGCAGTGGGGTCAGTTCGGGTGACAGTGTTTTATAAACACAGCTGGAAGGTAAATCTCTCTCGCTTTCAAGATCATTGCTGCAGTAGTTAACTATTCTCGAAGAACAGACAACAGAACACCACCGGTTGCCAGAGGCAGTGGACAGATGTCATCAGGTGCTCTGGCATGTCCTATATACGATGAAGAGGCACACTGTGACAAAATACAAGAGAAAATGGGAAAATTTAAAGGTGCTTCCATGAAATTTGGCATACGATAAAAGTGTCATCTAAAATCAATGGGACAACGATGGCTTTTTCTCAAGGATTGGTTTTCACTGTATAGCTCTGGCTGGCCTGTAACTTATTATGTGGACCAGGTTAGCCCTAAACTCAGAGATCCCACCTATGGTGATAAAAGGTCTGTACCACCAAGCCTGACTTAAAGACCAGTATTAAGAAAGGGTGTTGTCTTAGTTAGGGTTTTTATTTATTGCTGTGATAAAACATCAAAACCAAAAAGCAAGTTGGGGAAGAAAGGATTTATTTTGCTTTTACTTATACAGCACTGGTCATCACGGAAGTCAGGACCGGAACTCAAGTTAGACAGTGTTACAATGTGTTCCGCTGGCACAGCGGTAGGAAGTGATTTTATGCAGAAGTAGCACTGGAATACCCTTCTGAAAGGAAATTGCACAATGCTTAACAATACTCCAGGAATGAAAAAGAACTGAGATCATAGCTTCTATCCACTCCGATCACAGTAAAATAAAAGACATCAACAGCAGGAGAAACCACAGGAACCACACAGACACCCAAATACACTGAAAAATCCCTCCCAAATAAGCATTAGGTCAGGGAAGCAATCAGGGAAGGCATGTTAAGAACTCTAAATTACGTGAAAATATTACAATTCATCCAACTCCCTGGGATATAGCTAAGGCAGTTAGAAAGAGTCAATTTTATAGTCATAAATATTTAATTAAAAAACAAACCGAGAGAATGGCAGGAGAGACGGCGAGTGAGTGGTTAAGAGCACTTGCTGCTCCACAGAGCACAAATTTGGTTTCCAGCAACCACATACCAGGCGGTAGATCACAGCGCGTAAATCCGGCTCCAGAGACGTTGACGGCCTCTTCTGGCTTTTACATGCACTGCACTTTATGGTGCACATGAGCATGGACAAATATGCACACACCCCCATGACTACTAAATAAAGAGTTAGCATATTGAAAAGGTGAGCAAGTTGATGAGCCTGTCTTAGTTATTGCTTAGTTATTGACCACAAAACTCCTATAAAGAAAAACATTCATTGGGGCTGGACAACAGCTTCAGAGGTTCAGTCCATTGTCATTATGGAGGACGCATGGCGGCACGCAGGCAGACATAGGCTGGAGAAGGAGCTCAGAGCTCTACGTCTTGATCTCCAGGCAACAGCAGAAGACTGAGCCATGTTAGGCCTCGCTTGAGCATCTGAGACCTCAAAGCCTGTCTCCACAGTGGCACACTTTCTCCAACAAGGCCACGCCTCCTAATAGTGCTCTTCATTCACTAAGGGCCAATCATGCAAACACGCGAGTCTGTGGGGGCCATTCCTACCAAGCCACCAGGGAAACCCTCTCCAGTCTAACCAGGAGAAAGAGGAAGACGACCTGGATCCGCAAGAGCAGACGTGGGAAGGGACGACATCCCGGGGAACATTAAGGAAAAGTGTTAGAACTTATTTCAAACCTTAGAAAATCAAGAACTAGATAGATTCCCAAAACTACCAAAACTGAATCAAGACCACATAAGCAACTTGAGCCGGGTGCCTATTTTCTTTTATTCAAAATAATGCTCAAGTTTTAAACAAAGAAATTAACAAAAAGAAATAAGTGCAATATAAGCAAGAAAAGAAGTCAAATTATCCCTATTTGCAGACGGCATGGTCCTGTACTAAAAAGACCCCAAAGATTCTGCCAGAAAACTCTAAAAACCTATAAATACTTCCAGCAAAGTAGTAGGTACCAAAACAAACAAACAAACAAACAAAAACCCAGCAGCTTTAATAACAAACTTTCCAAGAAAGAGATTAGAGGGAAAATTCATTCACAATATCTTCAAGATAATAACCAAATAAATAACCCAGAAATAAACCAAGCCAGGGAGTTAAAAGACATCTGTAGTAAAAACTGTAAGAAGGCTGTAAAGAAATCGAAGAAGACATAGGATAGAAAGATACCCCCCACACACAATGTTCTTCCATAGGCAGAATTGATATTGTAAAAACATATTACCAAAGCAGTCTATAGGTTCAATGCAATCCCTGTAAAAATTCCAATAGTACCCTTCACTACCATTGAGGTAGGAAATACTCCTGAGATTCATATGGGAGCTTCAAAGGCTCCACACCCAGAGCAGAAGAACAATGTTGAAAATGCCACAGTATCTAATATCAGATTATACTGGAGATACTGTCAGGGTTTGAATATACTTGGCCCAGGGATTGGCACTATTTGAAGGTGTGGCCTTGTTGGAGTAGGTGTGTCACTGTGGGTGTGTCACTGTGGGCGTGAGCTTTAAAACTCTCATCCTAGCTGCCTGGAAGTCAGTCTTCTCCTAGCTGCCTTCAGATGAAGAGGTAGAATTCACAGCTACCCCTGCACCATGCCTGCCAGAATGCTGCCATGTTCCTGCATGGATGATAATGAACTGAACCTCTGAACCTGTAAGCCAGCCCCAATTAAATATTGTCCTTATAATGTTGCCTTGGTCACGGTGTCTGTTCACAGCAGTAAAACACTAGCTAAGACAGATCCTTGATAACATATTCAACACAAAACAAGCACACAAACCAGTAGACTAGAGTAGAGGACCTGGAAACAAATCCACACACCTGAAGCTACCCGCAGCCACCTATGTTTTGACAAAGGGTCAAAAATGCATGTTAAAGGGACAGTTTCTTTAAACTAATGATCTATGGAATCGGCAATCCAGCCCAGCGGAAGGAGATGAGATGCCCTCACACTCGACACAAGAATCAACTCTGAATAGATGGAAGACATAATGTAAGACCCTGAAGCTACGGAACTGGCAGGAGTAAACATAGAGCCCAACGCTTCAGGACACAGGCCTGGCTGGACAAGGACTATCTGAAAAGACCACAGTGGCACAGGAAGTCATCCCAAGGGTTGCAAACGGGATTAGGTGAACCTGAAAAAGGTTTTTTCAGGGCAAACCGTAGGAGCGAAAGATGGCTTACAAAATGAGGGAACTTTGTTGTCAATTTTACATCAAACAGAGGCTTGATATCTCCAATATACAAGGAAACATGAAAATTAAACACCAAAACAAATATGCCAACAAGCAAATGCAGTAATAAGTCAGACAAGTCTCAAAAGAAGAGATGTAAATAGCTGACAAATACTTTGAAAAAATGTTCAACCTGTGCAGCAATGAGGGGATGCACACTAAGACTGCATAGAACCAGGGCTGCTGGTACACACCTGCCATCTCGGCTGACATGCCTGGTGTACTCCTGCCATCTCGGCTGACAAAAACAATTTACAGAAGAAAAATCTGATGCTGGCGAAAGCTCAAGGGGAGGTCATGGGGAAGGTCGGGGCAGCTAGCGGAGCCTGAGGAAGCTGGTCACATTAAATCCATCACATCCATGGTCAGGAAGCAGAGCAGGGGGAAACCCGGTGCTCCTTCTCACGCAGTCTGCAACCCCAGCCTATAGAACGGTGCAGCCCAGACATTTAGGGTGATCTCCGAACCTTCATCAGTCCAACCACTTTTCAATTCAGCCTCAACTGAGGTCTCAGGAATGGGGAAAATACAGTCAGATTCTTTGCCAAAACATAGCTGGAATGGCCTATATACAGCCAAGGCGTTATCACCTTCAAAACCCCATCAGACTAAGATCTGCTTGGAGCTTCCTAGCTCTTTAGCCTGCAGCTGCAAACTCTTCTGCATTCCTCCCACAAACCAGTTCCAAAGGCCCGCTAAGCCCACGGCCCAGCTTATCACAGCGAGGACTCCACTTCCCATGGTCAGGCTTATGCATCAGCTAATTTTTCAGCGCTGTGCAAAACTACCAGGCAAAGGGAATTTAAGCCCAGTGACTGGCCCAAATCGGGATCCATCTCAAGGGGAGGCTCCAGGGCCTGACACTATTACTGATGTTATGGTGTGCTTACAGACAAGAGCCTAGCATGGCTGCCCAACAAGCAGCCAGTGACCCCTGTGGTTGAATTAGGGGAAAACTGGAAGAAGCTGAGGAGGGCGACCCTGTAAGGAGGACCAGCAGTCTCAGTTAACCTGGACCCCCAAGATCTCTCAGACACTGGACCACCAACCAGGCAGCATATACTAGCTATTAGGAGACCCTTGGCACATATACAGCAGAGGACTGCCTGGTCTGGCCTCAGTGTGAGAAGATGCACCTAACCCTTGAGAGACTTGAGGCCCCAGGGAGTGGGGAGACCTGGAAGGGGTGGGGGCAGCCTCTTGGAGACAGGGGAGGAGGAATGGGATGAGGAACTGTCAAAGGGTGGACCAGAGCCAGGCGGTGGTGGCCCATGCCTGTAATCCCAGCACTTGGGAGGCAGAGGCAGGCGGATTTCTGAGTTCAAGGCCAGCCTGGTCTACAGAGTGAGTTCCAGGACAGCCAGGGCTACACAGAGAAACCCTGTCTTGAAAAAACAAAAACAAAAACAAAAAAACCAAAAACCAAAAACCAAAGGGTGGACCAGGAGGAGGATAATGACTGGATTATAAAAAAGATACAATAATAATAATAATAATAATAATAATAATAATAAGAAGAAGAAGAAGAAGAAGAAGAAGAAGAAGAAGTCCCCCAAAAAAGGAACTTAAGAAAGGGTTCATTTTGGCTCACAGTTTGATGGTAACACCCGTATGATAGGGAAATCATGGCAACAGGAGCTTGAGAATCTGGTCACACTCCGGCATAGGTACAGAGAGCTGAATGCTGGAGCTCAGCTTGTTCTCTCCATTGGAATCACTCTGGGAGCCTACCTCATGGGTATGTTGTATCCCTATATTCAGGGTGAGTTATCCCTCCATAATTAAACCAATATAGAAAATCCCTCCTAGATGTACAGGGAGACTTGCCTCCTGGGTGATTCTAGATCCTATGAAGTTGACATTCTTTATGAACTATCACAGCTATTTACAAGTTTGAGGTCATCTTGTGCTGCATAGTGAGATTCTGTCTAAAACTAACAAGGGGTGGGGGGAGGCATGTAATAATGTGTCATATACTCAAATAAGTGACTGACTATAATAAGATAGGATTTGGGGAAGTAAATGGTGGATTAAACAGCAGCAAATGAATTTAACTATATTATAAGTAAATAATAAGTCTACAAGAAGGAGAAAAGAACAATCCCAAGTATTGTGACCATTATAAAATGTTTTTAAGAAACCACACATGAATGTGTGTATTTGATATACACCTTTGTGTTGCCAAGCTCTGTCTTCTGGGAGGGTCTCTGGATTACTGATTCTTGTATCCGAGTGGGCAGAATGCCCAAGGAGAAACTCCAAGGAGCACCGTTTGTCTCAGCTCTCAGTTTTGAGACCTCAGTCTCATTGGCCCCACAAGCTAGGGAGAACATCACAGTGGAGAGAGCATGTCAACAGCTCACATCACAGTTGCCAAGAAACAGTGGACAGAAGGGAACCAGCGACCACATACCCTCGGGACCCACACCCAGTGGTCTTCGTACTCCAGCCTAGGCTCCACCTCCCAATGATTCCGAGCCTCTGGAAATAGTGTCACTGTCTGGTGAGCAAGCATTCAAAGCACAGGACAACGGGGCTGGGGGGGTGGGTGGGCAGAGCATTCTAAATCCAAACCACATGAGCCTAGAAGCAATAAACATGGCTCTGAGAACTTAGATTCTAAGTACTGCTCTCAGGATGGGCGTGGTAATTTGTACACTTTTAATCCCAGCCCATGAGAGGCAAAAGAAGACAGATCATTGTGAGTTCAAGGCTAGTCTGGTCCACATAGTGAGTCCTCAGATAGCCAGGGTTATGCATTATCAAACCAAAACAAACAAACGACATTCTCAAATAAACAACAGAAGCTCATTGGAAAAAGGATTGATTCCAGGCTTAGAACAGGACAACTTGATACCAGAGAGGGAATGTTCGAAATAAGAGACAATGTCCTAAGGGCATAGGCGCTAACTCGGAGGCACTCCCATGGCAAGGGCTGACCCACGCTGAATAACAGATGACGTCACAACCACAGTAGATTTTGCCCGTGAGTCAAAGTTAGTTAGTATGTTAACTAATACACAAGGAAGAGGTAATAGACGATCATCACCAAACCAATCTCTTACATAACTGCTATAAATAACTAGCAATGAATGATAAAACTATCCTAAGAAATGTAGCAGGTCCCTAGTCTTGGAAGCACCCACTGGTTATGAAGGAAAGCACAGGCACCCGAGAGGACAGAGGTCTGATATGACCATCTCAAAGAGATCAAGGGAAGCATCGCCCTGTGCTAAGACATTCTGAAAGTAGGAATTCCTACATACCACTCCCAGGAAAAGGGCACACGCTGACCTCTCTGGTATACTTGCAAAAAGAAAAAAAGAAGTCTAATCTCACTCTAATCATGAGAAAATACTGCACAAACCTCAGCGGACTGAGTGTCTCTGAAGCAACAGACAGTGACCTTCAAATGCATTCAGGCCATGACACACACAGAAAGACTGGCCTGTTCAGGGTGCCAATTAAGTGCCTGGCAGAATCTTGGTACGTTACTGGGAAACCTGTTAAAAATCAGAGTAGGGTTTAACTGTGGATTAATAGTATCGTACCAATGGTAATCTCCTTATCTTTCTGTTGAATACATTTTAATTTGAAGGAAAGCTGAGTAAGCCCATAGGGGGCTCTTTGTCTTCTTTTTAACAAGTCTAGGTTCACAAACTAGACTATACATATTTCAAGATAACTGGAATCTCGAGGTTGAATATTTCCAAGTATTTCCAGTCTTTAGGGAATGATCAGGTGAAATACCTTTTTGGTTATTCCTTGACTGAAACCTTCAGACACTGATGCATAATGTCGGAAGCATGCTGAAAGTCATCTCCAGTCAGTAGAATAATATCTTGTTTAAAGTATCAGAAAATAAGACCTAGCCTACTCGTCTCTGTCAGATCTGTGAAGACAGGGATGATAATATGTGGTTTCTTTCTTTCTTCACTGATATAACTTCCAATGCAGTAAACAGTCACTGAAGGCATACTGTGCACTCCGAATTCATCTGGCTCACAATAACGTCACCACATTTTGTGGGAACATCCGTTATCCACAAGTATCCGTTATACTGCCTGGTTTGGGTCCCACTTCTTGTAACTAATCCCTGCAATGGCTAAGGTTAGCCAACAGGAGGCAGAACACAACATATAAAATTTTCCAGCCTTGTTTCCCAGGCGAAGAGTTCTGAGAAAAACTGAAAGACCATCCCATCAGTAACTGAGTAGTAGCTAGCCACATAAAAAACAACTCATCAATAGCTCTTAGCGTTTCCCCTGGGCCCCGTTCAGCTCCTTTGGTCTCTCGGTCTCGCTCGATGGGATGACTTCCAAATGATCTACTGCTCGCTCACCTTTGTCTCAGGGACGGTAGAAAGAGGGATCGCGGAGGCTCAAGTGAAGAAAGCGATACAGGCTATCCCTTAAAGGCAAGTTATAGATACAAATAAAAAAATCCAGTCAGCGGGAGTACTCACAAAATCCACAAAATATCCATTCCCATGTCAGACTGAACCTGACAATTCTACTCCATTTAGGAAACCATTCCAGATTCCAGTGTGGGGCTGAGAGCACAGGTCAAGCGGGATTTCTACAATCATGGAGAGAAAACTCAGGAAGTAAATCAAGTGGAGTATTTATTTATTTATTTATTTATTTATTTGCCACCCAGACAAACAGACACCGTGAGCCCTGTTCCCCGCTTTCTTGGGCTCCTAAAGAAACCAGTCACTGGGTGTCAACAACGATGACAAAGGCCATTTTGATCTAGATTGAAAACTTTATTTATGCTGTGCTTTCCCCCTAGAGAGATTGCCTATGTAAACCATTAGACGGTGTGTTCATTTGTTTTGAGCAGAGCCCAAGAGAAGTCAAAGTCACCTGCCTTTGCTGTAAACTCAACCTTACTGCTGTCGATTTGAACACAGCGGCACTCGGCAGCCACAGCCACGGCGCTCTGGGCCTTACACGCAAAGCTTCGGTTCCTCCCATTTCTTCTTTTCCTGTGGTGTGGGCCAGGTGCCACCCGGGGAAATGCTAGCACTGAGCTCCAACTCCAGGTGCCCATGGCTCCCTGTCCCTACTGTAGTGTCTGCTTGTCAGAGAGGTCAGCTACTTCCCTGGCGAAAAACAAAACAGGAACTATGGAGTTCACGTCTGGTTAGTCAGGAGCCAAGTTCCTTATTGCCTTGAAAAAAAAATCATACGTAGCAGTTGGGAAAGCAGGAAGCACAGCACATGAAGAGCACTCTTCAAGGGACCAGGCGACACTTTGAGGGTAAGTGAACCAGAGGGCGCCTACTGTGATGAATGATACTTCCTAAGTATAATATACACACAAATACACACACACACACACACACACACACACACACACACACATTCACAAACACACTGAGACAGACAGACAGACAGACAGAGAAACAGAGGGAGAGAGGGAGGGAGGGAAGGAGGAAGAGAGGGAAAAAGAGTAAGACAGAGAGATGGGGAATTTTACTGTAAAGTGAAACAGGCTCTGATTAATACACCCGAGGGCAACGCACCGAGAGTGTCGCACCCAGACCTGAGGTGTGCTCCCTCAGCATGCCCAATCCCAGGGCACATCGCTTCCAGCTACTGTTTTCAGCTTCTTAAAGAGTGGGATGATCTTTCTTAGGAAAAATAGCATTTCCTGAAACGTTCTCTTAAGTACCAAACTCTAAGACCCACTTACCCACTTTATGTATTTTACAATGAACCCAGCCAGAAGACCTCTTAGTTAGAGGGTACTATTGACATGATTAAAACAACAACAACAACAACAACAACAACAACATCAAAAACCCACACACATGAGCAAAAGCAAACCGGGGAGGAAAGGGTTTATCTGGCTTATACTTCCGTGTCACTGTTCATCCCTGGAGGAACGGCAGGACAGGAACTCAAACGGGAGGAAACTGGGGTGAGGGGCTGATGTGGAGGCCATGGTGGGGTGCTGCTTACTGGCTTGCTCAGCTTGCTTTCTTGTAGAACCCAGGACCACCAGCCAGGGATGGCGGCACCACCCACACTGAGCTGGGCCCTCCTCAAGCAATCACTAAATAAGAAAATGCCCCACAGCAGGATCTGATAAAACCATTTTCTCAGTTGAGATCCCCTCCTTTGGTGATTCTAGCTTGTGTCAAGTTGACATAAAAGTAGCCAGCACAGGACTCTGGGACCCAGGAAAGATGGGTGCTAGGAAATATAGGACCAAATATACATATGTAAAACTCCACACAAATTAAGGGAAGTCAAACCATATTGAGGGCCCGATCATAGTTCAAAACCCTGGTTCTGCTGTTCTATACAAATAAACAAAGCTCGCATTTTGCCAAATGAATTAAAATTTTCCTAATATCAATCTTCCCTCAGCAAGAAAGCTAATTACAAATGTTTCCCTTTTCCCAGATTAATATATATAGTTAAATTAATGAACTCTGTTAATTAATTTTTACCAAATTTCCCTCTGTTATAAAATATAAATTTTTACCCGAGATCTTTAGAAGGCAGCTCTCAAGCATTTCCTATACAATTTTTCTTCTGCCCTGAGAAAAGTCACTCTACACAAGCTCCAGCTTACCTCAGCAGTGACTGTCCTGCGGGAGGCTTAGGCTGGGACTTGGTAGTCACCAGGCTCCCCATGGTGAAGGAGACAGTCCGTGATTCTAAACTGAGTACTGACCCTTCATCATGGAAAACGGATACATACCCTACCAACTTCTCAGGGTGGACCTGAGGTTAAATACCTTTTGCAGGGAGGAGTGTCTGGGAAGGGAAGCTTATTGGCCAAGCCCTCGGGGCGCTAGGTACCTCATTAGCATGGAGATCTCTGTTCTGGGCCTATGTGACTACAGGTCACCTTACCTTATGTTCAAAGTGTGATGTCTGCTCGAGGCCAGGAATTTGGCAGAGCTAGGAGGTGCCCACTGTCTCAGGTGTGAGTTTCTGCAGTCTCAACCTGCTCAGCCCACCAAGCTCTCTGGCATGGTTTACCGTCCCACACATGACATGTCCATTACCAGGATTTCAGTCTTCCTATCACCTCTTTGCCGTCTGTTCTCCTTTCCACAAGTTATGCTGTACTCACGTGTACACACATACCCGGAGGCTGGGTCCCATATGCGGGAAAACTTGCTCTTTTCTTTCTTTCTGAGATTGTAGAACTTTACTTAACGTGCACTATAAGTCTGTCCATCTTCCTAAGAGCTGTTGTTCCATGTTGTAAGTATCAGATCTTCTTGTCCATTCATCCATTGATAAACAATTAGGCTGGTTCCATTTCCTTGCATATTTAACAGCAATAAACAGGCAGGGGGGAGGGGGGGAATCCCTGTGATAGCGTACAGGATTCTCTGGGTGTGTGGCTAGAAAAATAGTTGAGCCATGTGATACCCTGGCATTCCAGACAGTCTGAAACAATACAAGAATTCATATGGAATCAACACAGACCATGAGCAGCCAGTGAAATTCCAAGGAGTAAGAGCATTGCTGAGGACCTGATAACCTGGCCTCAAATTATACTGTCGAGCCACAGTGATCCAGACGGCCTGGAACTGGTGTAAGATCAGACAGATAGACCAATGGGGTACAATAACAGGGCCGCATCTGTTTAATTTTTAACAAAGAAGGTCAAAACACACATTGGGAAAAATATAGCCTATTCAACAAATTGTGCTGCCAAAACCAGGTATCTACCTTCAGAAGAATAAAATGAGGTTATCTTTCACCTTGTACAAATATCAGTTCAAAATGGATGAAAGATCTTAGTTTAAAACCTGGAATGCTGAAACTTGCAAAGAACAGAGAGAGTACCAGTCAAGACACTGGGGTAGACAAGAATTTTCTGAATAGGACTTCAGTAGCGTAGGATCTAGCCCCAGTGTGAGCAGATGGAATTATTTCATCACAGGAAACATTCAGTCCGCAGAGCCCAGACAGCATGGGGGAACATCTTTACCAGCTAGACTTCAGACAAGGAACTAACATCCAGAATTTACCAAGAATTACAGAAATTAAACATCAAAGAAATAAAACTGCCAGTTAACAAATGGGCTAATGAATTGAATAGCCATTTTTCAAAGAAAGAAACAAATACAAAAGGCCAATAACTATTTTAAAGGGTGTTCAATATCCCTAGCCATTAGGGAAATACAAACTTAAACTACTTTTAGATACCACTTTATCCCAGTCAGAATAGTTATCAAGAAATCTGACAACAGCCAGACAGTAGTACACAACTTTAATTCCAATACCCAGGAGGCAGAGGTCAGCCTGGTCTACAAGTCGAGTTCCAGGACAGCCAAGGCTACACAGAGAAACCCTGTCTCAAACAAACAAACAAAAAACAGTAATCATTGAAGATGTGGGGTGAAAGAAGAATCCTTGTTTACTGCTGGTGATGGTGCAAACTAATGCAGGCATGTGTGAATTCATTAGATCAATATAAAGATACGAGTGTGGTAAGTACACTGCGGCCTTTAAAGCAGCTGCATACTGTCTATGTCAGTGGTTCAGCCTTTGGGTTGTGACCCCTTTAGGGTTGAATGATCCTTTCACAGGGGTCGAGTATCATATCCTGCATATCGGACATTTACATTACAATTCATAACAGTAGCAAAAGTAGTCACGAAATAGCAACCGTAAAATGTCTGGGGGTCACCAAAACACAAACTGTATTAAAGGCTCGCAGCATTAGGAAGGTTGAGAACCAGTTCTATATTGTCTTCAAAGATGCCATCATCAAATCTGATGGACTCTTACTCATCTCAGCATCCTGAATCTCTTGATGGAGAAATCGTCTAGTCTGAGTGGCGCTGTGCGGCTGCTTGTGTTGCTCTGTCCTCCTACCTCTGCCTCTTGGGAAATAAGCTCCAAAGTCGCAGTGGGGGCTGGGGGGAGGGGCAGCCAGAATTTGTCTTGAATATTCAGGCATTCCGCTCTCAGATCAGAGCTTGCCTTAGTCCTTTCATTGAATTATATAAGCGGTTCTCTAAGAGCTGAGATTGGTGAATCAGACAGACCTTGGGTGAAATCAGGGACCAGAACAAGGTCAAGTATTAATTTATCAAGATACAAAAGCCCTGTCCAGCTCACAATGGGTAACTTATAAGGTTTTGTTTTACTAATCTAGTCCTTGGTGACTAGCCTGCTTTCTGTCCAAATTTCCTTACTTGGGTTGTCAAGTACTTTACTATGATATGGGGTCACTTAGGATGAGTGTTCTGGTCCAGGCAATGAAACACACAGAACCAAGACTATTAATGAGGTGGCCGTGAAGTAAAAGAGGTGGTGCACTTTACCTGTCAAGTTGGATAGCACGAGGCCTTTAACAGTTTCATCATCTGCTTTCCAATTCTCTCACACCCTATGTCCATAAAAGTCTGGGCGTGAACACTTGTGCTGAAGGTCTGAGGTGCAGTCTTGATAAGAACAGGAGTCTCTTTTTCAAGGTAAAATAATAGGGGGTTTTAGATCCCTGGTTATCCTTGTGCTGTAAGCCATGGAACGTCTCCCAATAAGATGACTGATGTACTACTTGCCTTTACAAGAAAATGGAAGCAATAGAAACCGGGTATAGGCCTGAGGGTCAGTGTAGTGTGCTTCAGCTGAGAGATGAAGAAATGAGGGAATGTATTCTCAAGACAGCCAGGCTCCTGGCTTTAACTTCTTATAAGTTGTAGAGGACCCCCCCTTTTTTTTTAAAGATTTATTTATTTATTTATTTATTTATTTATTATATGTAAGTACACTGTAACTGTCTTCAGACACACCAGAAGAGGGCGTCAGATCTCATTATGGATGGCTGTGAGCCACCATGTGGTTGCTGGGATTTGAACTCAGGACCTTCAGAAGAGTAGTCAGTTCTCTTAACTGCTGAGCCATCTCACCAGCCCGACCCCCCCTTTTTTGCGGGTGGTGGTTGGTTTTGTTTTTGAGGCAGAGGTTCTCTGTATAGTTCTGGTTGTCCTAGAACTCACTCTGTACACTAGGTTGGTCTCAAACTCACAGAGATCTGCCTGCCTCTGCCTCCCAAATGCTGGGATTAAAGGTGTGTGCCACCACTACCTGGCACAGAGGAAAGTTTTAAGGAAAGGCTACCCATGTCTGTTGATGTTAAGATGGGAGGCACTATCTAAGTTCTTTCAAATATTGGCCCTGTCTACTAATACGCAGAATCTAGACTTAGATGCACTATTTCTAGATACCTGAGCAGGTCTGTTGCAATAGATAGAACATTCAGAATCTGAGAGTTTCGCTAAGTTGAGTCAGAATTTCATTTTTCCCCTTCCCCTGGCTTTTGGGGGTGGGGGAGGCACTGTGGATGGTCAGCCCTGGATATGGGGGGGGGGCGCTGTGGATGGTCAGCCCTGGATATTTGGGGTGGGGCATAATTGTGGATGGTCAGCCCTGGATATGGGAGGGCACTATGGATGGTCAGCCCTGGATATTGGGGGTCACTGCTGATGGATAGCTTTCTGAGTACCCAGCTTTACAGAAGCACCAAATAAACTTGACACCTCTATCAATAGAGAGATAAGTTTGAATTCTCCAGCTAGGAGACCTCAATATTTTTCCTAAGAAAGAGCCCTAGCTCCATGGTAAGGAAAAGCTTCAGTCTGCTGAGAATAAGCAACAAAGTCAGACCATGCTAAAACTCAAATGCAGAATGTGCTTCTGTGAAACCCACTTGCAGGTGCAAGAAGGCCCAGTTTGGAGCTGGCAGCTTAAAGTTCTCTCACCAGTGTTCACTCTGCATGGCGACCAATGTTCTTTATTTCATAACTTAATCTAAGACTTTCACATCATTCCATGTTGACAGTTACCCTTGTGCCGTTTGCATCTGGGCTTCTCCAGTCCCTCTGAGTCCTGAGCTAATCACGGGTGTTCTTCGGTGGCCATTTTGAACCTCTCCAAAGGTTTGATCTCTAGACATTTAGTAAGTGCTACGATCTTAGCAGAGAACCTGTGTTTTACAAGATGATCAGCCTGGCATTTTGTGCATCCTTTTGGAATGAGTTCTGACCTTCATGACACGTACGCACCTCTGAATCTTAGAAGCCAGTCTAAGCCAGTTAATTTCTGGATGGCTTGTGGTTTGCACTCTGGTTAGAATCTGTTCCCGATCCCTTTCCCTGCACTGTTAAGGGTCCCTTGGGGCTTTTTGATCTAAGGGTTCTTATCATCTATCAGTTTAGGAAATGGTTTAGTCCTTAGGTAATTGAGTAGTGTCTTCCTTAAATTCCCTCCTTCTTCCGACCTTACTAGAGAGATGTTAAACATTGTCTGTGTGCCCTCGGTTTCTATTTGAGTCTTTCATACATCTTTCTTCTCGTTACTTCATTCTGAGTAATTTCTTCAAAGATATTTTCAAATTTATTAATTTCTTCTTCAACCATATCTGGTCTTCTGTTTACTGTTTCCAAATTCAGTAATACATTTTAATTTCTAGAGACTCTATTAATAAGATAAGCCTATTCATGCTTCCCACATTTAAACACAGAGATCCTGAGATCTCGCATTTTTCTTTTGCGCAGTCATTGTCTCTGGTGCTGGTTTCTGCTCGGAGAACATGATTGGCTGCCTCTTATGTATCTGGAACTATGACCAGAAGCTCTCATTAACTCATGTGCAGACCACAGAGGCCTGAATTCCAGGGGTGCCCCTCTATTCCGTGTGTGCCGTCCTAGTATTTGCATTCACGTCTACCAGTCATGTTTTTACCTTCCAATTTCCACTCCCAAGAATGGGCAGAATTTTGCCCTTGTGTACAGGCCACGGTGAGGTAGGCACATTTTCCTAGGGGGGACCCTGTCCTAGCCCTTAGCATGAGGAAGTGTGAGGTTCTCATCTGCCCTGGCACCCCAGGTCTTTTCTCCAGTAAATTAAAGGCTTGCCCAGTCTATTCATGACTTTTGAGCAATTTTTAAAAATTACCACAACCAGCTATAGCGAGCGGTTCATATCTTTAATCCCAGCATTTGGGAAGCAGAAGGAGATGGATCTCTGTGAGTTCCAGACCAGCCTGGTCTACAGAGTGAGTTCCAGAACAGGACAGCCAAGGCTACACAGTCAGACCCTGTTGGTGGGGTGGGAGGGTGGGGAGGATGCACAAATTGGCTTCTCTGTCTTCGGAGTCTTTCCAGGTTTTCCCTCTTACTAAAGTACCTAGAACCAAAGTGCTCTTTTGATGTAATGGTTTTGTACTTTAAAAAGCTTCTTTCCTTTTAATTTAGCATTTTGCAAACATTGAACATAAATAAAACTCTTGTATAAGACTAATCTTCAGATACATTGGGGAATCTGTATACTGTGGCATAAAGATAACAACGTCATGAACATGGAACGAGTTTAACTTGACTGCTGCATCCTGAAGTTAAAAATGATGCTTTTGTCTCTCCCTTTGATTAGGAGATATTACTGTCAGCTGAGCATTTGTGTCCCTGCTTTCTACTTAACCAGCTGTTAGCTCCAATTGATAAATTCTTCTTTTAGTGAAAATTTAAAATGTGGAGTATTATAAAAGCATAACTGCTGGGGTTTTTACTTCTATATATACCTTCTATAAAATTAGCCCTTAAATGTTTTATTCTGGTATGTCCAGCCTGTGGCTTATGGGTCAGTCACATGTGTCCCAGGATAGCTGTGAATGTGACTCAACATTTGTAGATAACAATGCTGTGTTGTGCATTTTGCCTCCCCACCACCCGTGCCCTGTAGCAGGTTGAAATGCAGACCAACAGTCATGAGGGTGGATATAAAGCTAATTGTTTTTTCTAATTTTAACTCTGTCAGAGTGCTCTCTCTCGCTCTCTCTCTCTCTCTCTCTCTCTCTCTCTCTCTCTCTCTCCCTCTCTCTCTCCCTCCCTCCCTCCCTCCCTCCCTCTATCCCTCTCTCCCTCTCCCTCTCCTTCTCTCTCTGTAATGGAAAGTGCATAAGAGAAAGGATAAGAAACAGTATGAGGCTCCACCGCTTCAGAATGACTATTCTAACTGTACAGAGGTGCACTAGTATGTATGGACTTTGGGTCTGGTCAATCTTTTTACACACACACACACACACACACACACACACACACACAATTTGTAGGTTATCTATCATAGTTTTAATTATAAAAAATATTACCAGAGATCTCAGATGCTAACAAGTCCTAAAAGCAAATGAGTTACATGTTCACTGTGGTGAATGCCTGTAATTCCAGCACTGAGGAGGTAGAGGCAGGAGGATTATAAGTTCCAAATCAGTCTGCTCTATAAACCACCCTGCCTCAAACAAAAGAATACAGCCAGTGAGGTGACTGCGTTACTAATTCTGTGGCCGGTTCTGCAGGCTCACCCCGGCAGTGAAGAAGCCTGTTCTGGATTCCCTTGTACTCCCACCTGAAGGCTTGGGAAACTAAGGATTCTGACCAGACTCTTCTCCAGATGTTCCTTTGTTACAGGGGATCTGATGGCTGGCCACAAAACTCTTATCTGAGCATGTGATTAAATGGATGATCATCCTAGAAGAATGGGAAAAACCTAACATTTACTGATACTGAAACCACCAGGGGAACCTGAGCCATGATCACAGCCATACACAGCAGTGGGGGGATGAGCGTGGGTTACATCATTGACCGTGAAGCCTGCATCTCAAGCCAAAAGTCATCTGAAAAGTGTTGCAGGAAATATTAAAATCAAACCATTATCGTGCACTGTGCCAGCAACTCTATGCCCGTGGCCTGGCCAGCCATGCACTGGGAGGGCATTGGCCAACCTGTTACTATCTCATGGAGACTCTGACTCAGAACTCCAGTCTCCACCCAGCTCACTAGGTTCTCACTTGCGGGTTGCTACCATGCCGATCCTGTGCTTCAAATCCCCCATGGCCTTTGTGGTGCACATTAGGCAGACCCACGCTTTGCCGCTGTACCTCTCTCTGGAACCCAATTGAGTCACTGCAAGAAGAAAAACACTACACAAACTTAGTCCAGAATCAATGGTAACTCAATCTCTGGGTGCAATAACTAAAACCTAATCTTGTAAGCCATATGGAATCTATTTCTCTGGTGGCATTTGCTATAAGCCGGGAGACACTAGTAGCTACATCTTGTCCTCATACTATCTCTGTCCAAAAGGGTCTTTTTTCTTTCTCTCTCTAGCCTCTTCCTCTCTTCCCCTAACCCGGAAGTCCCTCCTACTTGCCCAGTGATTGGCTCCTTTACTCATTAGGGGATTGGTTCACCATAAATCACCTGAGGGCATGACTCACTCCTTGTCTGCAGCCCCTCCCAGGAGAGCGGAATTAGCATCAAAATACTAACAACACCAGGCCCATCCACAACAGAAAGGAATGAGTAGGAAAAAAGCAGCAGCATTTTTAATCAAAATCAGATCTCTGACACCAAACTACTTAGTTCATGTGAGGGTAGAGACCCACACCATACATTTGTTCTACTGTGGCTCCAAACCAGGCAACTTACGATTTAATTCTAGCACTACTGATTGAGTCAGTGCACACCCCACAAGCTTCAGGATGCCAACCACAAGTTCAGATCTCCCAGTCTTGCAACAGATACAAAACAATTCACCAGAAGTCCCCTGCCCAGTATGGATACTTGCTAGAGAGGCTTACAGAATTCTGGAAAATAGTTCATTTACTAATATTGGTTTATTCTAAAGGATCCAACTCATGAAAAAGAAGAAAAATACACAACAAGGCATGAGGGAAGGTTAGTATTCCCGTCTTCTGAGCATGCTGTACCCCGACACCAGCACCCTGATGTGTTCATCAACCCAAGGTTTGTTTAGGGTTTTGGTAGTGATTCTACTACAGAGGGATGGTGGATTAATTCACTGGCCAAAAGGTGGATGCCTCTTCAGCCTCTCTCCCCACTGAAAGGCAGGAGGCAGCGGGAGCTGAGTTTCTCTCTAACCCATGCTCTGCTGTGCCACTCACTAGCACTCAGCCCCTACCCTAGCAGGGGCGGCTTTTCAGTCATCACTGATCCTGTCAGTATGCATCCTCACCGCTCACTTCCAGAGATGCAAAGTGCCTATAAGTTCTTGTATCAGGAAGTAGGAAAAGATCAAATATTTTAACCAGAGATCCTGCTGATACCCCATCACTTAAGAAATAACAATGGTTTCAGGAACTGAGGCCTGGCAATGTGTGTGTGTGTGTGTGTGTGTGTGTGTGTGTGTGGTGTATACACATGCCCGGGTTTGTGTGCTTGTCAGAGTTCCTGCGTGTGGAATACTGTAAATCCAGAGATACCAAAGCTGAAAGCATCCGCATCTACATGGTTTAATCTCACCATTCACATCTTTACTACTGAGGCATTTTCATTCTTAATGCCATCCGAATTATGGGAAACTTGTGGCCAGGCATAGTTAGTTGCAAATAATTTCATGGTTTGAGAACTTTTCATTTATCTACACCCCTGGAATTACTCATGCCAGAGTTGTCCTTCTTAGGCAGGTAGCACTGAACAGAAGTCTACAAATGCTACCACAGTGACACGATGAGCACTGGGTTCAGCTTCGCTGAGCCAGCATTGTTTTGGGGGTATTTTCCAAGAGCTCACATTCCACATGAGAGTAAGTAGCCACAATTTCAATGTGAGAATCTCGAGCTGGAGCTAAAGACCCATGGTAGAACGCCCGATTAGAGTCTGTGTATGGCTCTGGGCATGATCCTTAGCATGGAACAAGGAAGAACAGGAGGCCAGTCTTGTGTTTAACTGGCTTCGAGACATTATCAACTTTCAACCTAAGTTCACGGTTGCTTCATTTTTAATGTTAAGTTTCAAATAAATGCAAAACCTGCCAGACACAACTATATTTCAATTAAAATGTTTAATTGAAAAATTTACCTTTAAAATTATGCAATCTCAGGGCTGAAGAGACGAGAACACTTTTATTTTAACTTCTTCCAGAGAACCACGATTCGAATCCCAGTACCCACACGGCAGTGGCTCACAATCTCTTTAACTCCCAGTCCTAGGAATCCGACGGCCTCCTCAGGCCTCCGTGGGCACCAGATGCACATGTGGTGCACAGACATGCAAGCAGGAAGAACACACACACACATACATGCATTAAAATATTCATAAAACAATTATGAGGTGGGGCTGGCTCAGCAGCTAAACTGGTTTCACAGTATCATATGTGATACTGGGAGGTCAGCGGTGGGCTCATGGCTTCTGAAATCCCAACCTGGCAAGGCAGACCAGGGATCTTCAGTGCTCCGGGCGCCGGGCATTTGTATCAACAGCGCCTCTGGGTTTGAAGAATAAGACTGAGCTATGCACAGGGAGAGTAACTTTGAGATTTTCAGCACTGCATTCCCGTGCGCACATATTGGCATCCACCACAAACATGCATAATGCCCACACATGAAAAGATATGAAAAAATAGTGTCTATGTAGAACTGAGAACAGACTTTAGCTTAGCACGCCTTGAGGAACCACGGGTCAGCCAGGCTCGTTACCATGACACCCAGGAAGAGGCCCGCTGCAGTCCTCAAGTCCCCACCCTCAGCACACAAGGTAGAACATACAGTGTGGGGCTACAAGCTCCAATGCTTCAGGGACCCTCCTCACAAAAGACGGCCTAATAATGATGACAGACAAGAGGATAAGGAAAGTGAGAACGAGACCCTGAGGTCAGTAACCACCGTCACCATCTGCATCTCCTCAACTCGGGTTTCTACGGCAGAAAACTAAACCACAAGATGCCACTCCAAAGCAGCTTCCGCATGCTCTCTAAGCCGAGCAAGCTGAGGAACAGAAGCCATTTCATCGGGATCCAGAGTAGCCACCATCCGTGTGCCATCCCAACATGAAGATTGGCAAGGAAGAACTTAGTGCTTGCATCTCCCCTTGACCACCTCCATTAGCTTTCTTGACAATGTTTATGAAACGGGGCTTTTTTTTTTTTTAAAAAAAAAAAAAACCCAGGAAGCCTGGTAAGGACAAACAGCTTTCTTGAAACAGCCTGGTTTTTCTAAATACACCTTTAAAGTCTTTAAATTGTTTTGTTACATAATAAAGCTGAGATTCTGAAGAACTTTAAAGACTTGTGATATTTTATTATTTTTCATTATGTGTACATGGAGTGCAGGTGTCCATGTGAATGGCAGCACTGCCTTCCCTGGGGCTGCTTTGAGCTGACCAACATAGGCAGACCTTTGCAAGGCTCTTAACCACTGGGCAAAGGATGACATTTTAATTTGTAAACACTAACAACATGATGAAAGAAAAAAGTCAATACACTGACAAGAAAACTATTTTCAAAAGCACCATTTACTGCAACCTTATGTTGTAACTACCTAACAACTGCAACTCTGATAGAACCAAGTTGGAAAAGAATTTGCTGGTATGAAGAAGTATGATTTAAACACACACACACACACACACACACACACACACACACACATATTACATAGAAGTTGCAATGATCACACTGAAAATGTTATCAAAGCTCTAAGAGGTGTGTGGAGCCTGCGGCTCTTACATGAGCATATACTCACATCATTTACCTGGTTTTGCTGAACAGTCATCACACAGTACATGGCAGAACACGACATATCCCAGACTTTACAGTATTGTGGTGGGGTGTGACAAGAGCTGGATGGGCCAGAATTTCCTGTACCACATTATTCATTTCAGAATCATCTGCAAATTAGCCCACGAGGTTCTGTACACTGGTGGTATCTAAACAAAATTTTTCAGAAGTCTACTGTGACAATCTTCAAGGATTATACAGTATACTATGAGGACACCGACATCTTAATTCAGGATACTTTTAATTTTCTGTAATAAAGCATTTTTCTAATAAAAAACCTGACAATGTTAGAGATACAACAGAAACACTAAAAACAAAACAATAAAAAAATGTTGACTGCAGAGCATTACTCTGCTGAAATGACTGGGAGGCTCCTCCCTGGGCCCACGTGAAGCACACGTGTAGTGACACATTTGTCATGCCCCAAAGCACTGCTGAGTGGCCAGTGATTACGCACATTTTCAAACCGGAACCTAGCAATCACTGCCAGGCTAGACACTGAGTTCAGCCAGTAGAGTGCTTGCCAGGCGCGCAGGAAGGCACCTAGAGATGGTGCACTCCCATAACCCCACCCAGCTAGCAGAGTGGAGGATCACTGGTTCCATCACGCTTGGCTATGCGGTAGTGGAGGCCAGCCTGGGATACATGAGACTCTGAAAAGAAACCAACAGAAATCATACTTCTCTTCAGCATCACTGAAGTGCTTAGAAACATTTATTTTGTGCTTAGAATGTTTTTCTAAGCCACCACAAACTACATATCCACACTCTGACAGCAGAACGTTTAATACTAAAAGGAGAGGCTGGAAGGAAGCTGCTGTGCATCACAGTACTGCAAGTCGAAGGAGTTCAACAGAGACCGGAAGGGGAGGGGCCACAGACACCATCCAGTCCATAAAGGCTGGATGGCTCATCAGGAATTCAGTCTGCTTCCCCTCCAGACATCAACAGTCCCGCTAGCCCCTTCCCACTCTGTGCGATGACATCCATGTAGTCCATCTGGCTGATCTTGCTTCCATCTGTGAGACATACAGTACTAGCAGTCAAAAACAATACAATATGAAATTTGTCTTTAAAACACAACAGTGTTACGATTTTCAAACAAAGCAATATCCTGACTGTAAAATTCATCCAGACCCTGTGGAGGACAGAGACACACTAAAAACACATAGTAGTAGATGCTTCTGGAGTAGAGTACAGACTTCATTTTACATCAATTAAGCTCTGAATTTCCAAAATATAAAATACCAAAGCTTTTCCACATCAAATTTTAAAAATCAGAAAATTTCATCTTCACATTAAAAAGAGAAAAGAAAACTTCAGACCATTTAATAATAATTTAAAATCTGGAATGTATAGCCAAATTTGTACATTTTCAAGTAAACAGTTCAATTTGATGGTTCTCTCAGTAAATTTCTACTTAAAAGGATAGAAAAGTTCTGTTTACCCACAGTAAACACAACAGTGATACTGTTTTTTCCAACTTAAAAAATGTAACACATGGCAAATAACAAAAATCAGATAGTTAACAAGAGATCAAAACAGGCACCAGCCTTAAGAATTAATACAATGCTATAGACTTATAAAAACTTCTTAAGTCAGCAGCATATCTTATATGTAATGTATAGAAATAAAAGTTATAAAGTAAGGTAGTTTTGTTAGCTGTATAATCCAAAATCTATGAGAAAATTTTGGACTCTACCTAAGCACAGCGTTATCAGTGACGTATAGGTCTTGAAACAATGGGAAATGTTCCCACTTATGGGAAATATGTTCCTTTTTTCACACAGTGAAACTGAGAAAAATGATGTGAAATGAGAAATCCTTCTCGCTAAGGTAATTTTCTTAAATACCCCAGTAATGCAAATCTTGGGAAAGGCAGTTTTGAATCTCACACAAAATAGATTATTAAATATAAACACAAATCTTACTGCTTGGCACCAGGATCTTCTGAAATTAAATAGCTTTAAACCATCATAATATTCTGAAATCATATTTCAAACTCTTATATCTAACTGCTTTTATTTCCTGAATGAAAACTGTCCAACCTAATGACAACCTAAACTGTATATACAGCAAGTCATAGTTCAGTTCGCAACAGAAATGATCATCAATCTTCAGTTTTGCCAAAATCATAGTATTCAGACATATGTAAACTTAGGATGTGTCTGTGGCTGATGACGGGTCTACACAGCGCTGCCGCAGGCTGCTCTGAGGAGTGTCTTTGCTTGCTCCCTCTCTGTTTTCTGTTTCCTCTTCTGAAACATCTTCTTCATCAGCCTCTTGTTCTTCCTCCACTTTTTTCAGAGGTTGTGAAAATTCTGGTGATGGTTTTTCTTGAAGATCAGAAATGTACTTTAGTTAATGTAATGAATTTGCTTTAGAGTAAAATTAAGACACAAGGACTTGTAAGCTCTGACAGTTAAGTTTAGATTTTCAAAGAGAATAAAGCAGGTATTATACAAAGACTATTTATCACATTCAAATTACCCAGCCCAACATTAATGAATCAATGTCAATACAGGGAACACAGAAGCTGAGATAAAATACACTGCATTAAACAGGCCCATCTTGTAACAACTTGATGTTAATTTTTCAGTCTATAAGTACACTAAAACTTCAGCCCTATCCTGTCTCAGGTCCCAGAGAAGCAAAAAATCACATACTTACAAAAGCTGCATTCTTGCTCAGATTCTTTCTCTTTCCCCACCCTCACCTATGTAATTTACTAAGATATAACTGCAAGAAATAAAATGGAGAAACCTCAAACATACACCCAAGTGTAGTCTTTCTACTTTTTAGAGCGCTCAATGCTAATTAAGTTCAAAGTACAATGGGTTAAAGAGATAGACATACGAGTGAGAACGGGACCAAAGGCGTTTACTGTATGTATCCTAGACTGTTCTAGCCTAGGCAACCCACCGCCGCAGGGAAGAGTGAGCAAACACGGCAAGCCGTGGGAAGAAACCCAGTGCTGACAACCTGGAACGCCTCTTCACACTGGGCCTTACTTCTTCTTCTATGTCACACCTATGGGATTTCAGTGAGTACTACAGTTTACCACAGCAGCACCTTACCCAGAATGACTCTGTCCCTCAAAGAACACCAAGTAATGTCTGGAGGCACTTTTGGGTGTCAGACCCGGTAGGGACAGAACTCTGGGCACTAGTGGAATACTACTGACCATTCAGCAGTATATAGCTCAGTATACACAGAAGACAGTCCATCACAAACAAAGCTGATGTGTGTAAAATAGAGCAAGTGTCAAGAAGCAGGCTTTGTACACAGTGGAATACACCAGAATTTCCTCAACTCTAGGATTACGAGCCTTCAACTTACATTAATGGAGAATAGTTCAGTGCACACCAAGTTAAAGGTGCAGTGAACTGAACAGTGGCAGGAAATATTATTAGAAATGAATAACTATTTCTAATTATGTAGACTAATTTTATAGCATAGTTCACCATCAACACCAACTAACCCTCAAACAGCTTTTCCTACTATACTACCACGGGGGAAAAAAGGAAAATTAGTTGAGGACAAAGAAATTTTCAATACCTACAAGTTACATGAAATATAACATCCTCTGAATTATGACAATATTCCAAGATCTGGAGTTCTCATTTTACATGAAATACTTGTCTCTCTTCTTCTCTTCTCTTTATGCCACAGTTGACAAGGATCATCACTCACATTTAGTAACTAGGCCCAGAGCAGCCGGTGACTGGATTTACAGAAGTGAAACCCGCTCAAAGTGTCGGATGCGTAGCTTAGTGGTAGTGCTGCCTGGCATGCATACATCCCAAACCTCAAGCCCAAGTGCCACGCATGTGCAAGCGCACACCAACTTACTTGTACACTGTTGCTGTGGTTTGCGTCTTTTTGAAGGGCAAAGGCAATCTGCTACAAATATCATACACTGCAAAATAAGCAGAAACCTAAATGTATGACATACAACTAATACTAATCATGTTATCATGTTTTCAAGTATTCTTCTTAGTATCCTAAAAATGAAGTACTTGGTCTGCACCCAGAGCTGATCCTGCACCACAATGCTCCACACCCAAATTCTGCCAGGAGAGAGCTGGTCTCCCAGGAGGCCAGTGAGCAGAGGTAAGACCACCACTTCTGCTCCCAGGGACCTGCCCAAAGTCCTTAGGACACAGGAACTGAGGAGCAGCCTGGGACAGGATCCTTCCAGTTTCTATCTGCACCAGGAGCTGACCCCTGTGCCACAGTGCTCCATACCCAAATACCATCGGGACAGAGCTGATCTCCCAAGAGTGCCAACATACCTATGAGCACAGGTAAGACCACCACTTCTGCTCAAATTCCTGGCCCAAGAGGGACCAGCTGAGAACCATCAGAACAGCCAGTTTCCGTCTGCACTAGGAGCTGACCCTGTGCCACAGTGCTCCATACTCAAATTCCTCCAAGAGAGAACTGGTCTCCCAGGAGTACTGACACAGACGCTTGCAGGAGGGACAAGTCACAGTCAGAGACAGCAAGATCAGCTAACACCAGAAATAACCAGATGGTGAGAGGCAAAGGCAAGAACGTAAGCAACAAAAACCAAGGCTACTTGGCATCATCAGAACCCAGTTCTCCCACCACAGTGAGCCCTGGATACCCCAACAAACCAGAAAAGCAAGACTCTGATTTAAAATCACATCTCATGATGCTGATAGAGGGCTTTACATGGTGGATCACAACCATCCATAATGAGATCTGATGCCCTCTTCTGGGGTGTCTGAAGACTACTACAGTGTACTTACATAAAATAAATAAACAAATCTTTGGGCTGGATTGAGCAAGGCCAGAGAGAGAAGAAAAAGTGTCTGAAGACAGCTACAGTGTATATACGTATAATAAATAAATCTTTTAAAAAAGACAGGAAAAAAATGGACATAAATAACTCCCTTAAAAAAATACAGGAGAACACAGGTAAACAGCTAGAAGCCCTTAAAGAAGAAACACAAAAATCCCTTAAAGAATTACAGGAAAACACAACCAAACAGGTGAAGGAATTGAATAAAACCATCCAGGATCTAAAAATGGAAATAGAAACAATAAAGAAATCACGAGGGGAAATAACCCTGGAGATAGAGAACCTAGGAAAGAGATCGGGAGTCATAGATGCAAGCAAGCATCACCAACAGAATACAGGAGACAGAAGAGAGAATCTCAGATGCAGAAGATACCATAGAAAACACTGACACAACAGTCAAAGAAAATACAAAATGCAAAAAGCTCCTAACCCAAAACATCTAGGAAATCCAGGACACAATGAGAAGACCAAACCTAAGGATAATAGGTACCGAAGAGAGTGAAGATTCCCAACTTAAAGGGCCAGTAAATATCTTTAACAAAATTAACAAAGAATCAACAAAACCAGGAGCTGGTTCTTTGAGAAAATCAACAAGATAGATAAACCCTTAGCCAAACTAATGAGAGGGTACAGAGACATTATCCAAATTAACAAAATCAGAAATGAAAAGGGAGATATAACAACAGAAAGTGAGGAAATTCATCAGATCCTACTATAAAAGCCTATACCCAACAAAACTGGAAAATCTGAATGAAATGGACAATTTTCTAGATAGATACCAAATACCAAAGTTAAAACAGGATCAGATAAACCATCTAAACAGTCCTATAACCCCTAAAGAAATAGAAAGAAGCTGTCATTACAAGTCTCCCAACCAAAAAATGCTCAGGACCATATGGATTTAGTGCTGCATTGTATCAGACCTTCAAAGAAGTCCTACAAGCAATACTCTTTAAACTAGTCCACAAAATAGAAACTGAAGAAACACTACCCAATTCATTCTATGAAGCCACAGTTACGCTGGGTAGTCTCCCTTAGAGATGGAACGGTTTCTGTCTAATCGGGAACTTGTCACAATTTCCTTTCATAGAGGACTTCATAAGAGATTTTTTTTTCTACTTCTATCATGTTTAATGTTCAAAGAATGCAAAGAATACATACTACTTTTATTTTCAGAAGATATCATATATATATTTAAGAGGCATTTAACTATTACAAATTATTTTGATGACTTAAAGTCAATACTGAGTTGTATATTTTAAATAAATTTTATTACTTTAATTTTTAAAAAAAAGAAGCAGCAGCAGCACTTACAAGTCCCAACAGCAGTCCTGAGAGCACCGTGGCAAAAGCAAAAACCAAGTATGAGCCCCACGCCGGTATTCCAAGGTCATGAACAAAATAGCTGTGGCTAGTCTACAATAGAGAGGAACAAACTAAGGCCATGCTCATTAAAAACAAGTGTTAGAAATGGTTAAGATAGAAAAAGTGAATCCATACCCTGATGTACACAGAGAGTTGAAAAAGTGCTGACATAGTAGTCATCCTAAAAAACAGAGGAATGGAAAACTGAACAAAGATAGACAGCTTTGCCTATGTGTACACACTGCACTTTCTACTCTTAGTTTTTCCGACATGACAAGACTTTATTGCTCAGATTAATCAATCGAGAGCCTTTAATGAGATATAAATAACATATAGGAAATAAACACTAAGCCAACACATAAGTAAAAATAACTACTTTCATATTGTTAAATGCAAGTGGTTTGGATGGTTTTTTATTTTGTTTTGAAGTTAAATAATAAAAAGTGTTTGTTGGGTATATAACAAGTTTCCTATAACAAGTACAACTGGAGCTGCCCAGGGTTTCTTCATACAAAAGCTCACAGTAGCTCCGTCCAAGCCAACTGCCAAACTGCTTCCATGAGCAGAGTAGCCTTGCTGAACTCAGAGTAGCCCCCATCTTCAGTCTAGTAACCAAAAACAATAACCTGCTGCGCTGGATTCAAGAGACACTCGGCAGCCACAGCTCTCTACTCAAGTAGAGCAGCTCACTAAACTGCTTAAGTTTAACACAGAAAAGCACTCATCACGTTGCTTGTGCTGTTTAAAGGTCAAGTAGGTGTGGTGGTTCACAAATGTAATCCTAGCACTGGGAGGCCAGGGCAAGAGAATCAAAAGTTGCAGGTCAGTCTAGACTAACCAGCAAGACCTCGTCAAAAGTGCAAGTGGGCCTGAAATGTAAAACCTCACTGTTTTGATGGCTGAAGGATATTTACAAGTTTTGTGTCCAGAGACACAAAGGGAAGAAGGGTGTACTTCTACTTCCAAATACAACAGGGGCTGATTCTTTCCCCACTCCCAGAATCCACAGCAGCTCTGTGTTCTTACAGTGAGGATCCCAACTCTCCATCTTCTGATGGCAAGTATGAGGAAAGTCGGGAGTAATTTAGTGACACCAAAATGGGTCCATGATAGTCTTAGCAAAGTCCACCTGCCAGGTTTCTCAAGTGGAGCGCTGGATTCCGGGAGCATGCTTGCTGTTCTCAGGCCTAACTGCTATGGCAAATGTATCTACTCTGTAGCTATACGCTCACATCATTATTCATTGTCAGACATACTACTCATACATGTTATCAGGTGTAGCCACCCAAACACAGTTACTTCACATTAACAGTGAAAGTATGTGGCCGGACACTTACTCCATTAAAATTAGGGTCAAGCAATAGCCTTCCTTGCCTATTATACTGCTCAGTTTCTAAAGGGTCAAGTTCTTAACGATATATTTAACCAAATCAAAGCTAAAATGGTCCGAAAAGCACATTCTGTATGAGCCTACAAAATGGCTACTCCAAGCTCACGTGAATAAATAACTTCTAACAGTTTCAGTAAACAGATATCTGAATATACATAGCATAAAAATCCAAGAAACAGCATGCCTGCTCTACTTACAAGAAACAATTATATGCAATTAATTTTGAAGGAACATAGTCCTTATACTTACAGAACAGAACTTGGACCAAACCATGATGATATAGGTTCAATATTCTTCCATTCTTTCTCACTTATGAAGTTTATGAAGTCCTTCTTAGTCCTTGGGCCCAGATAGCGCCTAAATTCACCATCTTTACAACTGAAGATCAGAACTAAATATTAACTGGCAGCAAGAAATAATTGTGTTCAACCATTTCTTCATTTTATAGTCAATCTTAATCTTCAAAAAAAAAAAAAAAATCTAGCAAAGCACCAGAACACATTATTATGTACTGATGGCATCAGAGCCCCAAGCATACCATAAGCTTTAAGCTTATGAACCATCTCAGTCACAGTTTTGCTACTTGATGCTAGGTAGGGCACTACTGACACTCTGGAGGCTGAGAACTCGTGTCTAGTACAGGATGCCTTGTGTTGAGAGAGTAGATGGAGCAAGGCTGCAGACTGGGCTTCAAGTTTTTATCATGTAAGACACTTATCCCAAGAGGCTACTGTGAAAGATACTTTCCAACTTTCTCAGTCTGCCACTTGTTTACAGGAAGGCTACTGATTTTTGTGTGTTAATGTAATATTTTGCTTACTTTGCTAAAGTATTCATCAGCTATAGATGTTTTCTGGTAGAATTTCTGGGGTCTTTCCTGCATAGTCATATCAGCTCCCCCTGATCTCCTTCAGGAGTCTTATTCCCCTGGCTAAGACTTGTGGGGTGTGCTATACTAAAGAGGTGTGGGGAGAGTGAGCGCCTTTGTTTTATTCCTAGTTTAGAGGCAATGCTTGAAGTTCTTCCTCCTCAGGCTGGTGCTGGCCGTGGACTTGCTGCAATCTGCAGTTATTATGCTGAGCTATGTCCCTTGCACCCCAGTCTCTCCAGAGCTTTTATCATGAAGGGGTATAGAATTTTGTTAAAGGCCTTTTCTGCATCTAATGAAATGATGATGTGGCTTTTGGTTTTTTATGTAATAGATTATGTTCCCTGATTTACAATGTTGAACCATTCCTGAATCTCTGGGAAGAAGCCAACTTGATCATGATGGATAATCTTTTTGATGTGTTCTTGAATTCAGTTTGCAAGTATTTTATTGAGAATTTTTGCATCATACCCATAAAGGATATTATTGGTCTATACTTTTCTTCCTTTCTTGGGTCTTTGTGTGGTTTTGGTATTATTAGGGTAATGTAGCTTTGTAAAAAGAACTGGGACATGTCCCTTTATTTTAATATTGTGAAATAATTTAAGAAGTATTGGTGTTAATTCATTTTTAGGTCAGGTAGAATTCTGCACTGAATCTATCTGGCCCTGAATTTTTTTTCATTTGGAGATTTAATTACTACACTGGCTATATCAAGAAATTTGTCACTTCTTTTATAGTCCGATGGAGTACAGATTTGTAAGCATGCCCCTGCGATTCTCTGAATTCCTTTGGTGTCTGTTGTACCCCTTTTACCTCTAGTTTTGCTTGGCTAGGAGTTTGTCAATCTTGTTGATTCTTATATACAAAGCAGAAATAAATGTTAATGTTTTTTTCAATGTTAAAAAAAAAGACAAAAAAGGGGAAGATTTAGTTTGCTGCTGTTACTTTAAATGAGGAAATAAGTCCTTCCTGGTATTTAGTCACCAGCTAATTACACTGATGTCCAGGTCAAGTACAGAGATTGTCTCCCTCTAGGTTAGTGTAGTTTGGGAGACACAAAGAGACAGAGCCAAGACTTGTTCACTGGAACTCACGGTCACTCAGTGTCACCCCAGAGGTATACCTTGTACTTTCTCAGAGCGTGTTCCTCCTGTTTAAGATTACTCAGGAAAGACTATTTACCTTGCATTCTTGAGAATTCTATCTAGTCCCAGGGTTTCATTTAAAACTCATGTTCTCCAGGAACTGCTCTGACCAACTGTGGCTTCTCCCCATCACCTGCTTCCTACAGGACTCCTCAGGATCTGGGCTAATACTTACTGACCATATTGAAAAGGACCATACCAATCATGAGAACTGTCTACAAAAATTAGGAATCTCCAAAACAAGAAGTGTTTTATGTATCATTCATCTACTGTTATTTATAAGACTTAATGTACCACTAAAGAAAACCAAATCAAGCTCTCAAGTCCTTGCTAAATATAATATTACCTCAGCTCTTCAAATGAGAGTCAGAGGCTTATTGCTCTCATCACACTGATCTAATCCTCTCCATGACCAAGACCCTCCAAATACTTACTGATAAATAGAAGGAAGAGCAGTTATGATAAACCGTCCGCTCAATCCTATAAATGACAAGGAATAGAGAACGATTAGGGACAACTGCTTACTTAAAAGTTGACTTTAAAATTTTTTTTTTTTTTCGAGACAGGGTTTCTCTGTGTAGTCCTGGCTGTCCTGGAACTCGCTCTGTAGACCAGGCTGGCCTCGAACTCAGAAATCCGCCTGCCTCTGCCTCCCAAGTGCTGGGATTACAGGCGTGCGCCACCACTGCCCGACTTTAAATTATTTAAATGCTAATAAGAACAAGAAAATACCTAAACATAATCAACAATGAATTAGTTGTTAAAGCAACTTTAAAGACACATTAATGTACATAAGTTAGCTAAAGTTTATGAAGCCTAAATACTGAAGTTATCTATGAATAATTAAGTACCTGAGGAATTAGTATTATCACAGTAATTAACTAGTAGTGACCAGCCAAGTAAAAACAATCTTAAGGACATCTCAAACCACAATGCATTTGCCATTCAAGAACCTTGGTAGTTTGATTGTTGCTGGAAATGGGAAATGTTATCAAACTGTGAGTCTTGACACATGCCATTAACTGTAAATCAAAGTGTGATATGTAGCACTAGAAGGAATCAGAACCGGCCGGAGCTGTAGTACCTGTCTGCTCGGTGACATCCACTTTTGCAACTTTAATCTCAAGATCTTCTCCCCACTCAGCAAAACTTTCCCACTCTGGCTGAAGATTCTGACAAGCAGGGCACCAAGGAGCATAACTACAAAAGATGGTTACATTTTTAACACTTACGTATTTTAATGGCCTAACTGTGAAGAGCATTTTAGGCATAATTTTTTAAGAATGTCTATATTTATAACACAGAAAATGACCCATGTGGGGTGCCTCAGACCTATAATCCCAATTTAGGAGGTTGAGGCAGGAGGACTACCGAGTACAAGCCTAGCATGGGTTACACAGTGTGTGTGATCTTGGGTTGAACAAGGAAACAAACTGGGTAATTTTATGCAGATGAAAAAAAATTGAAAGCATGAGCCTGGCAATGTGACTATCAAGAAATGCTCAACCAATGACCCGACCCCGCCCCCCCAACACACACACAAAAAGCAAGCCTGAGAATATGTTCTTAAATACATGGGAACTTTTAAACATGTCAAATAGCTCTTCCAAAACCTTTAGATTTTTCAATTAAAACACGGCAACAAGAAAGTTTTGTTTGTTTAAGTTCACCAGGTTAAGTAATTTTACAAGCAGGTTCATGAGCAAAGTATTAGGAAGTACCTGGGCTCTGCATGCTGCAACCAGTGTACAAGCACTACTGGGAAGAACTACCATCAGGGATCACCCCAGGAAGGCAGGTTATTCACAGTTAGAGAAGCTGGAGACCTGGAGACCGACATTCTTATGTACAAATATTTCTCTAAACGTCACCCTTACAGACACTGAGCAGAGTAGACAGAACTCTATTGGCCAGCACCATGACACCAATGGCCAAGGACACCAGTCCTCGAAACACATCTCTGAAACTCACTATCTTTCCAGGTCCGAGTTTTTCCTTAGAATTTTGTTTTCCATTTCATTGCCTGTTGTAATTTGCAACCAGGAAGAATGAAGCCTACACATATTAAAACACTTTGGAATTGTTTTGGGAAAATTACGCTTCTAAGACAGGCATGTAAATAAAGCAAAACCAGTGTTACATACAAAAATCAAAATCTTTTTTTTTTAACAAGATCATACCATTTTTAAATGGATTTATTTATTTTGTCTATCTGAGTACACTGTAGCTGTTTTCAGACACATTAGAAGAGGATCCTATTACAGATGGTTGTAAGCCACCATGTGGTTGCTGGGAATTGAACTCAGGACCTCTGGAAGGGAAGTCAGTGCTCTTAACTGCTGAGCCATCTCTCCAGCCCCCAAAAGTCAAAATCTTTAACAGTAAAATTACAATGAAAAAAGTTCTATAATAAAGCTCATCAGAAGAGGATTTACAGAGAATAATTCACTTGTAATTACGGGTGGAATATTATGTCTATCAAGTGTGCTGTTTCTTAATGCTTTTTAAGGCTTCTCCCCCTTACTTATTCACTTTACATCCCGATCGCTGACCCCCTTCCAGTACCCCCCCCACACACACAAGAGCTTCTTTAAGCTCCCAAATTTTAGCCAAGGATAAAGAGAAGCATGGGACACTGTAACTACACTGTAACTGCAGTTGGATGTTTTTATCTCACTCTGAGTATTGTGGTAGTTTAGTCCCCTTTATAACTTTTGTGGATATTTACAGTGTGACAAAAAAAGCTTAAAGGTATCTTCCTGTGATATCTGACTATATTTTACACATCAGTTTATAATCACTACTACTGTTCATGACAATGGCTGAACACAGACATCACTGGCTAGCGTTCCTCTCCTGGAAACTGACTTTGGTGAACAGTGACTGTCAGTACAATGACCGCCTTCCCTTCCACAGTCTCCATAAGAATGCTTTAGACATTTCCTCTTGTGTCATGTCTCAGGTGCCACGGATCTCACCTGGGACTCTTGAGGATGGTCACTTCCACCTTTTCCTCGGTGTATAGCCCTAAACATAATCACAATATAGGAAAACACCAGAATCGTGCTCAAGGATTGCTAACAACAGTGCCTGCACATATTTACTCTTGAAGCCCAACAAAGCTACTGTAACATCTGAATGGGCCAGTCTGTAAAGCAAGGGATGGGAGTGGTTAACTACTATAAGGAATATGTAGAATAATTACCAAAAAATGTATGTAAAGATACTGAGTAGTGTCCACTAAACAATGAACATTCAATCGATGTGCTTTCGCCACATCAATAATGCTACCTATCAGTAACACTGTCATTTAACCATTCCATTAATTTATCATCTAAAACAAAGGCCAAAGGCAGCAGAACAGACATTACTGAAGTAGAATCATCCCACATGAGAAGTGATTTTGTTTGAATAGTAAATGATGAACTGGAGTTTTTAAAAGGCCTATTAATATTAATAATCATACTAATGCATACACAATACCATTCGCAGGAATTTAAGTCACAATTCAAGCCATTCTCTTAAGTTGCAAACACACCAGCCAAGGAAAAATGAGGTTCATATCAAAAGAAATGAATGTAGGCAAGGAGAAAAAAAAAGAAAATAATGATTTTAAAATACATTTCAATTTATTTGGCATTTACACTAAAAAAACTAACCCACAAAATTAAAAAAAAGAGAGAGATCGAAATGCAAGCATTACATATAGATAAATACTGCAATTTCCGAATGACAGGTTAAAAGAGAAATTTTGTTCAATATCATCTTTTGTAAAAATTTGGAGACTTAAAGTCTAGATGTCTATAAAAGTTCACTAAAAGTCTATAGACATAGTCCAGACCTCTATCCCACCCAATCCCACCCTCAAACTCTCCAGGCTGTTTCAGAGAATTCGATGTGGCACGTAATCCTTTAATCGCACCACAGCGCTTAGCAACGACGAGGCTCGGTGCACGCTTAGATAGAAAAGTAATATTCCCGGTTAAGAAACGACCCTGGAGCTGGGGGGCGGCAAAGGCTGGGACCTCAAGACCTGGCCGAGGAAGATGGGCCAGTCAGTCAGGTGTACAGCTTGAGGGAGGGGCGGCGGAGGCCACCGCCACCACCACCAGACACCCCGACAACCGCCCCGCACTCACAATTCTATCATCCACTCTCCTTCCAGCAATGAGGTCCAGTTCTCATCGGTGAGGACGCGCACGTTGCTCCGCCGTCCGTGGGCCCCAGGGACCGCCCAGAGCAACAGAACCAGGGCTGCCAGGGGAACCAGAAGTCGCCCCAAGTGCGCCATGTCAGCCGCTCGCCTAGCCTCAGCGCGCTCCCGTCCCACCTCCCGCCGCAGCTCCACTTCCGCTCTGGCGGCCGCTCTGCTCATGCGCACAACGAGTCTGCGAGGCGCGCGAGCCCCCGCCCCCCCAGCAACTCAGTGCGCATGTCTGGGCCCTGGTTTTTCCCCAGCGGAAGAAAATCGGTCTCAGTTCGCAGGACTCTGGGTGAGACTGCGGATTGTGGTCCCTCGTAAAGTGCTAGAAAGGGCGGTAGCAGAGGGATCAAGGTGATGCTCTAGCGACGAGTGGCCCTGTCGTGGCCACCAGCGCCTAGGAGGATCAGCATGACGGTTCTCTCTGGAACTTTTCCTTTTCAAAATATCACCAATTAGACGAATGTAGGCTGTACTGCTCCTGTAATATTCCGGTGGCCCAGTACGCCATGTGCTAATCAATTTCGGGGCGATGCGAAGGGGTATCTTTAGAAGGAGGGTAGGAGTTCTCCGGGGAAGCCAAGATGGCTGCAGTAGCTCCAGGCTTCCAGGCTCAGAGTGGGATAGGTGGTTCTCAGCAGCAGCTACATACCCTCCATCGTGGCACTATTTTAAGCAGTACAACTTTATTGTCGTAATGTGACTGGACCAGCTATCTCAGGTTAGGCTTGTTCCTTTAAGGACTTGTTTTGTTCTTCTCCTGAGTCGACTTAATTAGATTTAGGGCAAGGATCTCTATGACCGAAAATGTGCTGCTGCTTGCCTTAAAAACTCTGAAGAGAATGCTATTAAATTTGAGATGTTAAAATCAAATTAACTCTGCTAACTTATCAACTACCTGTTGGTTTCACTTAAACTGGTCCGAAATCCATCTCTTCCTTCTAGCATGTAAACCATAATCTTTTTTTTTTTTTCTGGATTCTATAATGTTTGTTTTTTAAAATAGTATAATTAATAGCATATAATTCACATGTCATACAATTTCCACTTGAGATACATGATGCAGTGGTTCTTAGCATATTCTCAAAGTTGGGCCACCATTACCACAGACAAATTTAGAACACGTATCACTCCGAAAATCCCCATATCCACGTGGAGTCACCAGCTCCTTCTGCCCATCCATCCTCCCACACCTTACCCTGGCCCTAGGCAAACAGGCATCTACTTTCTGTCCTGGCTGCTTTACTAATTGAATCTTGTGTCATCCCTGGTCACTGACTTATTTTAACTCTTTAGGTGTGAGTACCTGAATTTCCTCTAACATATTCATAATGGAAGGCTTTGTTACTTCTGGGCTCTCTCTAAGGTAGTTTTTGTTGCCTGCCCTTTGCCTCCCTGTCTTTGCGTAACTCGAGATCTCTTATTGGAAACTAGGGCTTTAGGGTCTATAATTCTAGCTGTTCATTCCCCTTCTGGCCCTCCATCTTCTGTCGCTCTTGTTGTTTGTTTGTTTAGTGAGTTGGCAAGGAAATTCTAGTTAGTCTGTTTCTCAGAGAATACAGCCCTGGGTGGGTAATCTGGGCGATAGTGGTTTTAGCAGGGCTCATTGGCTATCACTTTTGGGATGTGTTTGCCTCATTTCTTATTTCCAGCTGTAATATTACATGAAGTGCTAGCACACTGGTGACTTGTTTCTTGTTTTAATTCTCAGAGCATAAATTGTCCCACAATATAATAAATTCTGGCAGATAGTTTTTGAGGTCAGTGGTTGAGATTTATTTTAAACCCAGGATGATTCTTCATTGTCTCCTTTCTTAGCTCTCTCTAGTGAAATAAGTGGCGTATGCATTGGCGTCTTGCTCTTACTTAAGGAAAACTTTTCTTTCCCCGAGTAACTTTAGGCTCGACCCTTTCTCCATACTCTTGTTTAATAAAGTTCACTTCTTTGGGGAGAGTTCAGAACTGACTCTCCTGGGCCCAAGCAGCCTCAGTTATTATTCTAGATGCAGTGTAGACGAGCAGTGTCTACTTTTCTGGACTTAGTTCTCATGGCATATAGCCTCTATCACATGAGCAGAAACGTTGAGGTGTCTGGAGATTTCTCAGTCTGCTGTACCCAGAGCGTTCACTGTGCATGTGGTGTCCAATGCACCACAGATTTAGTCCTTGCAACCTGCGCTTGGAAGGAATTAAGATGCCAGTGGCCTTCCCTTCCTGATGAGACACGCTGACTCTTGATTGGGAATGGAGAAGAGATGGAGCCCTGTGTTCTTGGTCACACCCATCTACTGTGGAGTTTTCACCAGAATGACCTGGGCTAAGAAAAATGGTACAGTAAATAGGAGTTTGCCATAGGTCAGATGCTAGAGATGTCACTGTTCCTACTGAATTTTAGTAGATTTTCTTGAAGGAACAATAGCAAAGACAATAATAAAAGCATCATTTATTGTTTCCAATTTCCAGAAACTTTTAGTGAAGTTTTGGTTGTATAGTTTTCAGCAGTTAACAGATGAGATGATAATGGACTAACCCTCTGAACCTGTAAGCCAGCCCAATTAAATGTTGTCCTTTATAAGGACAGATGAATTCATATACTGAAGTCCTGATGCTCAGTAATTCAGAATGAGAGTGCATTTAAAGAAAGGGTTTTTAAGAGGTAGTTGAAATGAGATGCCTCAATTTAAAAAAAAAAAGTATGCTGGATAGTTTTATGTCAACTTGATACAAGCGGAAGTCACCTGAGAAAAGGGAGCCTCAATTAAGAAGATGTCTATGTGTGATGGTTTGTATATGTTCAGCCCAGGGGATGGCACTTTTAGAGTGGCCCTGTTGGAGTAGGTGTGTCACTGTGGGTGTGGGATTTAAGACCCTCATCCTGCAAGGAAGAGAGTATTCTGCTAGCAGCCTTCAGATGAAGATGTAGAAATCTCAGTTCCTCCTACTGCATGCTGCCATGCCCCCACCTTGATAATGGACTAACCCTCTGAACCTGTAAGCCAGCCCAATTAAATGTTGTCCTTTATAAGAGTTGCCTTAGTCACGGTGTCTGTTCACAGCAGTAAAACCCTAAATTGTGGTTACTTTTTGCTTGTCTGAAGAGTCTGCCTGAGGCTAAGATGAAGAAACTCAGATTAATTTTACTGACAAAGGAAGTCTCAGAAATGCCCATCATAGACTTTGTTCTCTGATTAAGTCTCATGAAGAGCATTTTAAACAAGCATAGCAAGCTGAGAAAGGAAAAATATAAAATATATGGTTTGAGTATTAAAGGGGCTCCAGGAAGTGAAATGGAGCTGAATCCTAATGTTCAAGTATATTAAACTGAATTGAGGGAGTGGGACTTTGGAGCAAGATCCTACCCAACTAAGTTTAGATCCAGACTTGGTGGCACAGACCTTTAATCCCAAGAGATAAAGCCAAGATCTCTGAGTTCAAGGCCAGCCTAAGACAGAGCAAATTCTAGGTGAAGAAAAGCTTAAATCCAGGCATGTTGGTACACACCTTTTAATCCCAGGAGACAGGCATGCAGATATCTGAGTTTAGGGTCAATCTACAGAGCTAGATCCAGGGCAGCCAAGCTTAGGCAGTGAAAGAGTTAGAAATGAGGAAGCTAGTGATAATGTAATAGAACAAGGGGGCCATGTTCTAGCTCCTGCAAGCAGCAGAACTTTGCAGCTTGGGCCATGTGTCTCTAACTTTATAGTCAGGAGGAGAGGGAGACTACTAGGACAATTGATGCTGGTTAGCAGGAGCTAAGGAGTTAGTGGTGACCAGCATCACTGAGGTGAAATCTTTTGGGAAGTGTTTTCTGAGAGCATAAAGAAACTGTGTTTCAGAGATAGCTAAGGTTGTATTTCGTGCTGCAGCTGTACTTGATAATGTATGAGTCACCCAAGTTGTACTGGTTGTACTGGTTTTGAAGGCATGAAGGGGTCATGAAGAGCAGCTGAGGCTTGGCACTGTGAGAGGTCCTGGAAGGCCATTGGTGAAGGTGCAGTTTCAGTTGCAGTTGATGGCCCAGAACTGAAGGAGTCATGCAAAGGAGTTGAGGAGGAGGCTTGGCACCATGAAGAGAGCCTATGAGAGGTTATTGGTGAAGCATAGTTGCGCAGAAGACCCCAGTGTTTTGGAGATGCCAGTACCATGGGATGATCGCCCAGAACAGCAGCTGCAGTGGAGTGGATCAATCTGAGCTTAGAGTGCTACAGAGGGCAGAGCTGGAGAAGTGACACCAGCCCTTTGGAGGATCCCAGAAGATCATGTGTAGATCCCACACATTGAAACAAGAAGCTGTAACATTGAAGTTGCTTTGGAGAACCCAAGATGTTTGAGATGCCAGAGCCATGGAATATCTGCGAGGAAAGTTGCTAACATGGAGTGGAACCAGCCTAGGAGAAAGAAGTTTATTGCAGTCAACAAAGATGAAAAAGGAGTTGGAGATCTGAAGACCACTTTGACATCAGACATGGAGATGTAGAGTTTGTAGTTTGCCCAGCTGTTTTCCCATCTTGCTTTAGGGACTACAGTTAAGCGATTGGATGAACCTCAGAAGAGACTTTGAACTTTGGACTTTTAACACTGTTGAGACTGCTATAGACTATGGGGATCTTTGAAGTTTGGACTAAATGCATTTTGCTTTATGCTATGTTTAGGTATGGCACCCATAGACTTATATGTTTGAATAAGTCTATAGGGGCCAGGGAGTGGAATGTGATGGTTTGTATATGCTTGGCACAGGGAGTGGCACTCTTAGAAGGTGTAGCCCTGTTGGAGTAGGTGTGTCACTGTGGGTGTGGGCTTTAAGACCCTCATCCTAGCTGCATGGAACAGAGTATTCTGCTAGCAGCCTTCAGATGAAGATATAGAACTCTCAGCTCCTCCTGAACCATGCCTGCCTGGATGCTGCCATGTTCCTGCCTTGATGATAATGGACTGAACCTCTGAGCCTGTAAGCCAGCCCCAGTTAAATGTTCTTTATAAGAGTTGCTTTGGGAGTGGTGTCTGTTCACAGCCATAAAACCCAAACGAAAACACTGTGTGAGATCTGGCTGTAGGCATTTTTGTAGTGATTGATCAGGGGAGGTTTGTGCGTGGTACCATCTCTGGCCTGGTGGTCCTGGGTTCTATAAGAAAGCAGACTAAGCATGCCAGTAAGCAACGCCCCCTCTATGGCCTCTGCATCAGCTCTGCCTCCAGGTTCCTGCCCTATCTTCTTTCAGTGATGGATTACAATGTGGAAGTGTAAGCTAGATAAATGCTTTCCTCCCCAACATGCTTTGTGGTCATGGAGTTTCCTCACAGCGTTAGAAGTGCTAACTAAGACAAAGGGAATCCTTAGGAGAGAAGGAGATTAGAACACAGGTATGGCATAAAAGTTCTGGAAATTTTAGGACTAGATGGAACAAGCCTCAAAATAATAAAGGCTACGTACAACAAAGCTATAGCCAACATTATAGCCAATGGAGACAAACAGAACATTTTCTCTAAAACCAGGAACAGGACAAGGGTGTTCACGCTCTCTCATCTGTAAGTGCTTGAAGTCTTAGTTATAGCAACTAGACAGGAGAAAGGCATAAAAGGAATAAAAATAGAAAGGATAAACCATCCCTATTTACAGGTGGCACAATTCTTTGTTTAAAAGCTCCCATTGAATCTACTAGAAGACTTTTGAACCTAATAAATACCCTAAAGTTGCCATACACAAAATCCATGTTTTTTTTTTAAAGAGAGCCTTCACTGTACTCCAGAAAAAGAAATTAGGGGCAATATTCCATTTACAATAATCAGCCCTCCAATGAAGTATTTAGTAATGTATCTAACCAAAGAAATGAAAATATCTTCAAGATACTTAAAAATGAAATTCAGAAGATACTAGATTATGAAAAGATATCTCATGCTCCTGGATTGGCAGTTAATATTGTCAGAATGGATGTACTACCAATATCAATTTACAGATTTAATGCAATACATTTCAGATTCCATTTTGATATATTTCCCAGGTTTAGGGGAAAATAAACATAAGAATTTGCTCACAACATGCACAGGAGCGCTGGGGGAGGGGGGGAGAATCCAAAATAGCCAAAGCAATCCTAGGTGATACTGGCATAAGATCAGACAGATAGACGAATGGGGTAGAACAGGGGTCCTGGAAGTCAAAAAAACCAAAGCTGTGCCCACTTAATTATTTACAAGAAATAAAAAACATGCACTAGAGAAAAGATAGCCTATTCAACAAATGGTTCTGGCAAAATTTGATATTTTCCTCCTTATACAAAAATCAATTTAAAAATGGATCAATACCTTAATGTGAAGCCTGAAACACTGAAACTTCTGAACACAGAGGATACCCTTCAAGATACTGGGGAATGTAGAGCCTTTTCGATGGAGGACCAGCAGCACAGGAACTAGCCCCAAGAATCAGCACATGGTCTACAGGAAAATCAAGTTTCTGCTCAGCAAAGGAAAGGGTCAGCAGAGCTCAGACGGCCCACAGCATGGGAGAGCATCTGTACCAGCTCTGCCTTAGACGAAGGCTAAGCTGACTTCCAGATTTTACAAAGAGACGAAGAAATTAAATACCAAGAAAATAAAACTGCCAATCAATAAATAGGCATGTGAATTGAATAGAGAACTTTTCAAAAATAGAAAAAAAAACCACAAAGTGCCAGTACCTTTTTTTTTTTAATGTTCTATATTTCTAGCCATCAGGAAAATACTGATTAAAACTACTTTGAGATACCACCCCATCCCAATCAGAATGGCTCTCATCAATAAACCTGATAACAAATGTTGGAGAGGTGTGTGGTGAGCAGAACCCTTATTCACACTGATGATGGTTTGTGAAATCAAGTTTGGAGATTTCTCAAAAAATAAAAATAAAAATAGAACTACTATGTCCACTATTTTTATAGTTTTCTGAGAGAAGGGAGCCCACAACTGAGAAAATGCCTCCCTAAGATCAGGCTAAAGAGAAGTGTAAATGGAATTTCCTTAGTGATTGGTGGGAGGGCCCAGCCCACAGTGTGTGTACCACCCCTGGGCTGGTGGTTCTGGATTCTATATAAAAGCAGGCTGAGCAAGCTATGTGAAGCCAGCCAGGAAGCAGCGCCCTTCCATGGCTTCTGCATCAGCTCCTGCCTCCAGGTTCCTTTCCAGTTTGAGTTCCTGTCCCGATTTCCTTAAATGATGAACACTGAAGTGAACAGCTAAGCCAAATAAGCCCCTTTCCTCCCTAAGTTGCTTTGGTCATGGTGTTTCATCATAGCAACGATAACCCTAAGTAGATCTTCGGCTTCCCGCCTTCAGGACTGGGAGAAAATTGTGCTTTGTTTGGAAAGCACTTGGGCAGGGTTGGAACTTTGTTAGGGCGTGCTCAGAACTAACCAGTTACACTTGTTTTGCTGAGGATGGGGCTGCAGAGGCATCTGCAATGCTGTCTAAACGACATTATTATAACATGGGAAAACCTTAGTTAGCTCAGTGCCTTCGTGCTTGGACAGAACCCCACCCCATGCCCTCAGTTACCAAATTCATCTTCATTTCCCAACTGAAACCAGAATAGTCTCCCTAGAGCTCAAGGCTGAGTATTTAGTTACAAAAAGTAATGGATGAGTAATATGCTATCCATTATTCTCCACATAAAGTCCAAGTATATTTTCTTAACAAACATCTAACTATATGAAGACAGAGGAAGCCGAGAGAGAATGACTAACCATTCCTCTTTAGATTTGCTTTTTTTTTTTAAAGGATAAGGCGTGTTCTTGGTTCACTCACACTGAACACTGGACCTTCAACTTCTCCTTTATCCCTTCCTCATAGCGCTGTATAGCTGCCTGCACAATGGCGTCCCCTTCACACGGCGCCTCCGATTGAACTGTGTCTGTCATGTGCATCCGTGTGTCTTTGATAGCCACAGGTCATTGGTGTTACCAGATTTTATAGGTCTTTAACTTGAAGAGTTAGTGATAACAAGTGTTTTAAAAACACAGGAATTGGGGCTGGAAAGATGGTTCGGCGCTTAACAGCACCCTGGCAGACAACTGGAGCTCGGTTCCCAGCTCATACATCGGGCAGCTCACAATCTCCTGACTCCAACTCAAGGGGAGTGGATGCCCTCTGACCTCTGTGGGCGCCTGCACACACATGACGTTCACTCACATGAGCACACACCCATCCACATGAATTAAAATGAAAGTAAATATTAAAAATAAGAACAAACCACAGAAGTGTTGTATATTTAACTCTACAGACAAAAATGTGTATGTCTTGTATATATACCCACACCTCCATGTTTATGTGAATACACACATAGTGTGACAGGATATTTGTATATGTAGTAAATATAAATATAAAATATAAATCTATGCATTGATTTTATCTTACAAGTTTTTAAAATTAAAATACTTATTCATTGGTATATGGAGGAATCGATTCGGACTCTAATAAATAGCACAAACGTTGTAGGGTCAAGCTCCTGATATGAAATGAAATGACATTTCACATGTGTGTGCTTATGTCCACCCTCCCAGATATTTAAATTACCTTTGAATTACTTATAGCATGTGACACAGTGTAAAAGTATGTAAACAGTTGATATACTGTGTGATGTAAGAAATAATGATACAAACCTTTTTCTGTTCAGTTCAGATGTATTTTGTTTGAATATCATGTGTGTGTGTGTTATAGGTACATGTTCATGTGTATACAGTTGTACAGATGCACAGGTGTATGTGTGGAGGTCAAAGGTCTAAGCCAAGTGTCTTCCTCATTCTCTCCACCTTTTATATCTTTGAGTCGGTGTCTCTCACTAAAACTGGAGCTCACTGGTGGAGCTAGACCGGAAGGCCAGCGGGCCCTACTGTCTCCCAGGCCTCCCATCTCTGCCACGTCAGCTCGATGAATACACAAGCACACACTGCATCCATCATGTCAACAGATGTGAGGGATCTGAACTTGGGTCCTCACACTTGCTCAGCAAGCACCGTATCAACTGAGTCACCTCAGGCCTTGCATGAATAGTTTTAATCTATGGTTTCAATCTACAGATGTGGATCCAACACTAAAGTGATCAGGCGTGACAGGCGACCTGATGAATCTGAGTAACACGGTTGGAAGACTTAGCTTACTTGTATAGTTAGAACAATGGCATACGTTAAGAGTCAGAACTTGGGCTGGAGAGATGGCTCAGCGGTTAAGAGCACTGGCTGTTCTTCCAGAGGTCCTGAGTTCAAATCCCAGCAACCACATGATGGCTCACAACCATCTCTAATGGGATCTGATGCCCTCTCTTCTGGTGTGCCTGAAACCAGCTGCAGTGTACTTATATACATGAAATAAATACATCTTTTAAAACAATTATTAAGAGTCAAAACTTTGTCTGTGCACTCTAGGACCTAATTCCAAGTCTTTTTTTTCATAAGAAATGGACCAAAAATGTGGGCTTTTTGATATGTGTTTACAATTCCAGATGAATTGTGGCATTATTTGACCTTATGGGCAGAGTAGCAAACTACCTCATCTTTATAATCCAAGGGGAAAGAGTTTTTTGCACCTAAGTGTTTTCAAGGGGAAACTGGAAGCAGAGCTCAGCTGGAGAAGCCCTGGCCCTGTCAGTCACTGTGACAGGACGCAGCTACTCCACAGTCTCACAGGCCTTTAAGCCAAGACGGAGAAGATGAATTGCATATTCTCTCCCACAGAGATGGCGGGTGGGGGGGGCAAAAGTCAGGCTCATTCTAAATTTATGAGATTGGCTTTCACATTTAAGTTGTAAAAAGCTTATTAAATATTTTACAGCGTTCTCACTCATGCATAAAATATTGAAACCTAGTGATTTTCTTAGAGAAAAACTTGAAGGCTCAGAGATTTTTTTCATGTGAATCCAAAATTTAGAGATAGTAAATAAAGATTTGGTCATCTGATAGCTGACTCCAGGCAGTACTGCAGACAGCAGAGGATTTGTAGCTCAAGATTAGTTTAATAAGGTACTGGAATTGCCCGGGAGGCATGATGAAAGCCAGGGCTAGAGACACCAAATTTAAATTCTTAGTCTGAGGCAGGTGAGGTGCAGCAATGTTCTAGGCAAAAGGCCTGAGGCAAAGAAGATGACTGTAAGTGATGCAGAACCCAGACAAGAACAAGAGACACTCGAGACAGACCAGCACAGAGATGGGATTGCAGGTCCTCCTGGGTCTGAATGTGAAGTTAAATAAATAACAACTCTAAACTATATCTACACACTATCATTTAAGAATAAACTTTGTGCATACAAGCATGTTCCATTTACACGTAATTATCCTTTTAAAATTCAATAATTATAGAAAATGGCCAGTTATTTAGGAGAAGTCAAGACAGTAAGTTATCAAACTTTCAGTTTTTTCTTTTCCTTTCCTTTTCTTTTCTTTTTTTCTTTTCTTTCTTTCTTTCTTTCTCCCTTCCTTCCTTCCTTCCTTCCTTTCTTCCTTTCTTCCTTTCTTCCTTCCTTCCTTCCTTTCTTTCTTTCTTTCTTTCTTTCTTTCTTTCTTTCTTTTTATGGTTTTTTGGAGACAGGGTTTCTCTGTGTAGCCCTGGCTATCCTGGAACTCACTCTGCAGACCAGGCTAGCCTCAAACTCAGAAATCCACCTGCCTCTGCCTCCCCAGTGCTGGGATTAAAGGCGTGCGCCACCACTGCCCAGAAAGACTTTTAATTTTAATATTTCCAGTTTAAATACTGTTTGGATTCAGTAGTATCAGGCTAATTGTTTTTACAGAATTATAGTGTGTTGGGCTACAGAGATGGCTCAGCACCAGAGACCACTGGCTGCTCTTGACCTGGGCTCAATTCCCAGTGCTTATCTGGATGCTTTAAAGAGACTGTTACTCTCTTTCCATGGAATCCGATGCCCTCTGCTGGCTCCTGCAGGCACTACACACCCATGGTTTCACAGACATATGCAGGCTATCATCTACACACAGAAAACAAATTAACTTAAAAACATTTGTATAAGGGCTCTCGTGTTTTCTTTAAAAGGCATACTGTGTTATCTTTAAATGCTACCGATTACCTCCAGTGACTTAAGCAACAATTAACATCGCTATTTGTTTCTGTGTATCAATAAAAGTCAGGAGTCCTGATGGCCCGGATCAGAATCTTTCATGATGTTAAAACGTTGACACCATTTATCTGAAAACTTCACCCATGCTCGAAGACCCCTTCCAAAGTAACGGTCACGTGGCTGGCAACCAATAGAGTCATGGCCATTGGGCCCTTTCCCGGTCATTTCTGCCATTATTTTAGATTAGACTCATAAAGGCTTACGTTAAAGCAGTGAAGTGCATTGCACAAGCTGTCTCACATGTTTCTAGCTGTCATGTCCCTTCACTACACCGGAGCCATGCCTAGTGACTGACTCAAGAAGCCTAGGTTTATGTAAGCACATAATTTACATATATTTACATACTGCGTTACAGATTACATTGGCCTCTCCTGGAGCTGCCCGAGTTCCTCATGATTGGCTTTCCCCAGATCAGTGGTTCTCAACCTGTGAGTCTCACAGGGTTTGCTTAACACCATTGAAAAACACGGATATTTACATTCTGATTCATAACAGCGAAATCGCAGTTATGAAGTAGCAATGGAAATAATTTAATGGTTGGGGTCACCATGACATGAGGAACTGTATTAGAGGGTCGCAGCTTTGGGAAGCTTGAGAAGTCCAGAGTAAGCCAGCTAAGAAAGCAAGGTAGCAAGGACCTGTCTCAGGAGCGGCTCTCCACCGGCCCCTGCCACATCCATCGAGTCTTTGTAGGTTAGACCTACTCACCGCAGGAGGGGACCATCGGCCCTGGGCTGCAGAGAGCCATTTTGGAGCCTGGTCAGCTACCCAGTTTGTTATTTTAATATGGGATCTCACTGGCCTGGAACTCACTCTGACTGGCCTCAAATTTGCTTTGTCTCAGCCTCCTGAGCAGCAACCTGCCCAGAACAACCCTTGGTAGTGGGGCACGTGCAGGGATGCGTGCATGTGCGTGTGCGCAGTGAGTGAGTGCGTGGGTGCCTGCCTGCGTGTGCATGCACCTGCAAGAGAGGGAGGGGGAGAGAGACAGGGAGAGGGAGGGGGAGGGGGGAGGAGAGGGAGAGAAGCATTTTCACTTGCTTTTTTCCCCCTATTTTTTACTGGATATTTTCTTTATTTACATTTCAAATGCTATCCCCTTTCCCTGTCCCCCCCCAACTCCCTATCCCATCCCACCTACCCCTGCTTCTATGAGTGCATTCCCCCACCCACCCACCCACCCACTCCCTGCCTTTCTGCCCTCGAATTCCCTTACACTGGGGCATCTATCAAGCCTTTACCTGACCAAGGGCCTCTCTTCCCATTGATGTCTGACAAGGCCATCCTCTGCTACATATGTGGCTGCAGCCACGGGTCCCTCCGTGTGTACTCTTTGGTTGATGGCTTAGTCCCTGGGGGCCCTGGGGGCCCTGGGGGCCCTGGGGGATCTGGTTGGTTGATATTGTTGTTCTTCCTGCTCCTTCAGTCCTTTCTCTAACTATTCCACTGGGGACCCAGTGCTAGGTCCAATGGTTGGCTGAGAGCATCCCCCTCTGTATCTGTCAGGCACTGGCAGAGCCTCTCAGGAGACAGCTACATCAGGCTCCTTTCAGCAAGCACTTCTTGGCATCCACAACAGTGTCTGGGTTTGGTGATGTGTCTGTATATGGGATGGATCCTCAGGTGGGGCAGTGCCTGGATGTCCTTTCCTCCAGTCTCCGTATTTGCTCCCATGAGTGTTTCGTTCCCCCTTCTAAGAAATACCGAAGCACCCTCCTTCTTGAGCTTCATGTGGTCTGTGAATTTTATTTTGGGTATTCCACAAGAATGACTTACAGGTGTGGTCCAGCTAATCAAATAACAGCTGGCTGTAAATGGAAAGTCCCCGTCAATTTTATCACTAAATTCATTGTGGCCCTTCACCATATTCTCCAGAGAGCAGGAGATCTGAGCCGGGACACTCACCATCCCGTTCAGCCCTGGAGAAAGCGCGTTCTCTCCTCTCAGCCTAGACCTGCCAGCAGAGTCGACGACTTCCACCCGCACATTTCCGCTGTTGTCCAAGGAGGCCGTGACAGGTGACAGCGCTGATCGCACAGAGTGGAGCTAAGAGGGAGTGGGGATGGCACCGTGGCCAGATGCTCACGATTCCTGAAGAGAGAGGTCACCGCCTCGAATCCTGTCTCTCACTGTGAATAGCCTGTGGCTTCGGGCAAGAAGCCTTGGACTGCCGTGAGGTGTACATGAGTTAATATATGGGATACACACGCAATGCAGTATACTTATTCACTCAAGATTGCACAGAGACCTCAAGGGGGTTGTTCTGACAGCATGCTCTTGGACAACCATGAGGGCTTACCCCCTCCTAAGTCTGCTTACTCTCTCCTAAGGCCGGCTTAACCCCTCCTATCACCCACCCTGTCTGGGATCAGAAGCTGATTCATGTGTGCTGTGTGCACACTGACAGGCAAAAACATCTTTTTTGTTGTTGTTGCTTTGTGTGTGTGTGTGTGTGTGTGTGTGTGTGTGTGTGTGTGTGTTTTGGTTTGGTTTGGTTTTGGTTTTGGTTTTTTTCGAGACAGGGTTTCTCTGTGTAGCCCTGGCTGTCCTGGAACTCACTTTGTAGATCAGGCTGGCCTCGAACTCAGAAATCCACCTGCCTCTACCTCCCAAGTGCTGGGATTACAGGCGTGCGCCACCACCGCCCAGCAGGCAAAAACATCTTAACAGACAATCCTCATCGTCCTCCACAGGACGCACCTCAATGTTTCAAATAGTCAATCAAAATCTAACATTATTTCTTGTCCAAAGACATATTAGCAAGCTTTGCAGGAGGCTGATCTTCCTTCATTTCTCAGAGGTGGGACCCCAAGGAAGTTACTTAACCTCTCCGAGTCTCAGTGTTCTGTGAGTAAAAGCAGTTAAACTAAAACAAAAACAGCAAACATTTTGTGGGTGATTGTACAGATTGAGATAATATTTGGAAACTAAAAGCTCTGTGGCCCTCTGGTGGCTATTCTTGGTTGGCGACTGCATCTGGAATTAGCTGAAATCTAGAAATGGAGGGCACACATTTGGTGAGAGATTTGGTCTTAATTTGAAGTAGGAAGATCAACTTCTAATCTGGATTTTTTAAAATTATTTTTTGTTTGTTTTTTTGTTTTGTTTGTTTGTTTGTTTGTTTGTTTTTCGAGACAGGGTTTCTCTGTGTAGTCCTGGCTGTCCTGGAACTCACTCTGTTGACCAGGCTGGCCTCGAACTCAGAAATCCGCCTGCCTCTGCCTCCCAGAGTGCTGGGACTACAGGCGTGCGCCACCACGCCCGGCTTAAAATTATTTTTTTTATTTTCTATATTCTTTGTTTACATTCCGAAGGCTTTCCCCTATCCCAGTTCCCCCCCCACCATATGTCCCATATGTCCTCTTCCCCACCCTCACCCCCGCCCCCACCTATTGCCTAATCTGGATTTTTGAGACAGAAAGACACACCTTTGATCTGGGCCACATCTTCTGCTGGAAGCCTATATACAGAAAGCTTTTTTTTCCCTTTTTTTTTTTTTCTGGAAGAAGAAAGCTTTTGCTCTTTGCCTGTTTGCCCTTGCCTTGGTAGCAAGTCCATCCCATTATTGGCATTCGAGCATACTACTTTGGGATTCCGGAGTATGGTTATTCTGAAGACTGGCTAGATGAAGGCATCTAGCCTTGTGGACTGAACAAACTAATGGATTCTTGAACTTTCTGTTCCTAGCCAGCCATTGTTGGATTAGCTGGGCTACAGCTTGTAAGTCATTCTAATAAATGCCCCCCCCCGTGTGTGTGTGTGTGTGTGTGTGTGTGTGTGTCTGCGCACGCACACACGTGCACACGCGTTCACATATATATTCATCCCATAAGTCCCATTGCTCTGCAGAACCCTGGATCACACAGATTTTGGTACCAGGAATGGTTCTAGAACAACAGAAGGATAAGGATGAATCTTTAAGTTCCAGGAATAGGCTTTTTAATTTGCTATTATATGCAGTTACTGAAGCCTCTCCTGGATGGTGTGACCTCGATTACAAACTTAGGCAGACAGATGCATTTGATTATCCTAACCCAGCATCTGCGAGGAGTGGTGCAGCAATGGATTTGGTGACCCTGTATAAGAAACTTTCAGCAGTTTGAGTTAAAATAAGAAACATGATGGTGCTGGTTGGTTGCTGATAGCATCTCTGGATAATTGACAAAGGATAAAGATGATCTCCATGATAAATTTAACCAGCTCCTAGCATCTCAGAATATAGTGAAGGGCAACAATGAATTTAGTGATAAAATCGTCTGGACTTTCCGTTTACAGCGAGCCATTATTTGATTAGCTGGGTCACACCTGAAAGTCATCATTCTATACGTTTTGTCGCTTTGGAGAACCCTGACTAATACAGGTACCTAGGAGGCATGTAATGAAAGGTGGCTTAACTCATTGGTAATTTTTGACTGTCATAATTTCATTTTCTTTCTAGAGACCTTTAGGGGTTCCACAGATCAAAATCCAGACATATATGCAAGGCTTGTGGGGACCTGGACCTTCCCATTACTCCCCCTTACCTCACTGCTCAATCACAATGGACTACGGGAAAGATCCAGAACCTGACGCCACACACCATCTGATGGGACAATTGATTATTAGCTAACTTGATGGGTATCCAGATTCATGGCTAGATATTACAGGTGTCTTAAATGAGATTAACTTCTTTTTCTAGTGCACTGGAGATTGAACCCAGCACCTTATGCATGGGAGGCAAGGGTTCCCCCTCTGAGCTAGGTCTCCATTCTTGAAATTAACCCTTAAGCGGCTGGATAAAGAACAGTGCCCTCCACGTTGTGTGGCCTCCTCCAGTCAGCTGATGGCCTAGATAGAACAAAAGGGCTGAAGAGGAGAAAGTCTTCCTGCCCAGTAACCTTCAAAGTAGAACACAGACTCTTTCCAGCCTTGGATTTGAATGGAAGCACCGGCTTTCCCCCGGGCTCACACCCACCAATCACACTGGAGCTGCCCTGTCAGCTCTCTGGGCTCTCCAGCTTTGAGGCGGGGTTGACTCGGAATGAAGCTAAACTCGACTCCCCACTCTCCGTAGCTTGCCAACCATCTTTTCACCCTGCTGGGACATGCCAGTCTCCATGGCTGTCAGCCAGCTCCCTGCAGCAAATCTCAATCTCTCTCTTCTCCCTCCCCCTCTCTCCCCTCCCTCTCTCCTCTCCCTTTCCCCCTCCCTCTCTCTCTCTCTCCCTCTCCCTTTCCCTTTTCCCCCTCCCTCTCCCTTCCCATCTCCCTCCTCTCCCTCCCTCTTCCTCTTCCTCCCCATCTCCCTTTCTCTCCCTCTTCTCCGCCCTCTCCCTCCTCTCCTCCTCTTTCCCTCCCCTCCCTCTCTCCCCTCCCCTCCCTCTCCTACCTGCTCTCTCACCACCACCACCCACGCTAACACACACACACACACACACACACACACACACACACACAGGTTCTAGAGAATCCCAACACATCGATCTGCCTTGACATGCAGTCTTCTTTGTCTAAACACTGTTTGATTCTTTGGTTGACAGATTCTATTATTCTTTTAGGAATACATATTTAGTTTAAAGAATAATAAAATAAACAAGGGCTTGGCCCACTCCCAAGGTTAAGAGATAAAGAGAAGCTCATGAGCACTCTGCTTTTTTTTAAAGAAATTTCTATCCTTTCTATTTATATTTTCAAAGCTTAGGGAATATAATCCTGTGTTGATATTTCACTTCCTACCATGAAGAAGGCAAGGAATTTAGCTGTGGCCTATAAACTGCCAAGATTCCTCCTCACTCTGTGGAGATGGTGGCAACATTTAAATACAAACATGGGATGGAATCAGTATAATGAAAAATTGTAATAGAGGTTCAGTGTTTGAAATTAAGGACACGTGTCTTGAACACTATATTCTTTTGTGTATAGTAACTTTTATTTAATGTTTTGTTTCATTTCTTGGCTGAGTATGTGGAGCCACTAGGGGGCAGAGGAGGCCTTTCTTATTGCATTAGTCTTAAGGGCTTCAGTAGGGAAGGGCTTTAAAGAAATTGTAAAATCGCATTACCGATGTCATAGATGCTCTTGTCATTTCAGTAATGACCCTGGCGTGAGCAGAGAGCCGACTGTCTGTACCATAGTAACAACATGAGTAACAACAGCCAGAGCACAGAGGGTTAGGCACCAGGTGCAGACTAAGAGGGACCAACACCTCGGGCTGATTAGTCCACACTGCAGCTGGATAGGCAATCTCCATTATCCCGAAGGGGGGCCAAGCTTGGAAGAGGATGTGCCGCGTGCCCAGGTCATGGTAAGCAGGGACTGGAGCCAGACCAGGTCTGTTGGACTCCATCATGAGTGATCCATCTCCGTGGGTCCAGACATGGGGCACATTTTATTTTCGGAAGGGAGTATTACCTTGTCATGGATTTGGTGTCAGGCACATATTGGCTTCAGATCTGATATCATATTTTCAGTGTCAGTGCAAAATTGATGAGTTTGGTACTTGATATTTTACAGAGGGGGAGTTTATAGAGGACTTGCGGCCATAGAAGCCGGTCTTCCTCTCATCTTTCTAACCATGCTTAACCGTTCTCCTAACACTCATTTCTGTTGTACTGATATTTCAAAATAGATAATTATTCAACCAAAGCAAATTTTCCCATGATGTCTCTCTAATTCCTACATTTTAAATCCCATGCAACAGTGTGATGGATGAGAATATTGTTGATCTCGATTTATGTGTGTAAAGTAAAATACCAGAGCTGTGTAAAAATCATATTTCCAAGTCCAAGGTGTTTGTCTTCAAATTACTACATCATACACTAAGAAGACATTCAGCTGACAGAAGGCATTCATGATAATAAAAGGCATTTCTCTTTATTTCCTACATAGAAATTAATAACTGAAATATATGGAGGGGAAGGGAGAGATTTTTGAAAGCAATATGGGCTGGAGCTATTTTATAAATGTGAGACAATGTGATACTGAATGTTTTTGTGTGTGCATATGTATCTGGTTTTACATATTGCTAGTTGGTTAATGTTTAAAGTTAGCAGACAAGGTTGTGGGTTTCATACATACTCGTTACAGGTTCTAACTCATGCAGAATTTTATAAGACTAAATGACTCAGGCACTATCTTAGGGCTAATTGGTTGGCTTACTTGGTTCTTAGGTTTACTTATTCTTGTGTTTCCTATTGCTCTTCCTTGGACAAAAAAAGATGTGTAAATTTCTCAGAACCTTTCTCCTTTCCCATATGTCTCCAAAGCCCTGTTTTCCTGTGGAAAATTGCTGTGCTTTGGTTACCTAATAAGTACCAAGAACCAGCATCGCTCTATCCGAAATGGCGATTTCATTTGAACGGAATGGGTACAGCCTTACCAAAAACAAAAAGAAGAGGAAGATATTTTTTGTTCCGTTTTATTTTATGTGTGCGTTTGTGGTTTTTTTTTGTTGTTCTTGAAACAGAGTCTCACTATGTCCTGGAACTCACTGTGTCGATCAGGCTAGCCTGGAACTCACAAAGGTCTGCTGCCTCTGCCTCCCAAGGGCTGGGGTTAGAGGAGGGCGCTGCCATCCCTAGCTTGTTTTATTTTTGTGTTTGCTTTTGTTTGCTCACATAGTGTATCCCCATTCTTCAGGCAAGGAAGGCTAGCTGCTGTGAGACTCGGTCCCTACGATGCCAGCTGCTTCACCCAGCCATTCGCTGCGCTTCACGAGGTCTGCAGAAGGTGTTCTGGCCTCCAGTGACATCAGTCAGGGGGACTCTTCATCTGCTAGGACCTCAACTTCTGCGTGCGCGCGGGCGGGATCCTCTGCACCCAGTTGGCAAAAGAGGACTGTAAGGCCGCGGTGGATCCCACGGTACACTGGCGTGGCAAGCCTGGGGCTGGGCACCGTCATCCTGCTCTCGTTCCATTCGCTTCCATTCAGCTACGTGCAAGGAAGGCCAGCAAGTGACGGTTTACTCCGAGGCCAGGAGAGACAAGACATGGAATTTGAGCATGTCTTCGCTACGCCCACGGTAGCTGTAGTAGTCTTATAGAAGTTACTCTCAGAAAGTCTTTCTTGTACAGAATTGATTTTGATCCCTAAACTGAAGGATTTCCGAGAAATGGCCCTGAAACACTTCACCCCTACACTTTGAACCTTCAGAGCAGCGGTTCTCAACCTCCCTAATCTTGTCACCCTCATGTTGTGGTGACCCCCAACCATAAAAGTATTTTGGTTTCCACTTCATAACTTGTCTGCTGCTGTTCTGAATCATATTGTAAATATCTGATACACAGGATATCTGATATGCATCTCCAAGTGAAAGAGTTGTTTGACCCCCTCCCCCAGGGGTCACGACTCACAGGTTGGGAACCACCACTTTCGAATAATTATGACTCAGCTCTCCATATACACAACAGATCTGCTTCAAGGGTCCCAGGTACTGAACGCACAGTTCTACCAAACTCTTTATGTGCTGTCTTTCCTATATTCACACACACACACACACACACACACACACACACACCGACTGTATCTTCATGGAGCACTCACTGCACACTGTAACCACAGCTCTTACAATAAAACTAACACTGTCCTTTTCTTCCTCCGTTTCCCTGGAAGATCTGCCCTTACTACAGATCTTAGCAACCTCAGCATATATTTGTAATTTTGAAGGTGACATTTTTTCAGATTTTCATTTAGAGCAGTGGTCTTTAACCTTCCTAATACTGTGACCCCTTGATATACTTCTTCATGTTGTGGTGACCCCTCTAACCATGAAATTGTCAAGTTGCTACTTCAAAGCTGATTGTGATACTGTTATGAGTTGTATGTGACCCCTGTGAAAGGGTCATTTGACTCCCCCAAAAGGTTATGACAGCGGTTGAGACCTGCTGATTTTCAGGAAGTACTTTATGGCTTCTATTAGATATAGCCAAACTGGCAGTATCTTTCCCCTTACATTTTGAAGCCATTATGCAGTAAAGTAAATAATGTGAACATAAGAACTGAAAGACGCTAGAGTTGATGTGATGATGAGGTATGAACTGATGGACAGGTAGCACATACTGTGCGGATCTAGAGGAGAAAGGGATGATTCAGATTCTGGGCATGAGAGAAGCAGGGCAGCATGGGAATTTATCAAACCATCCACAGGTCATGTAATTCTAATCTCATGAATTAGTCCCTGGTTAAAAGCTTCTTTTTAAATACTATCAGGACACAGTTAACTGCAGGTAACTGAACCTACACACCTTGAAGCCATGGATAACAGGAAATTAGCTTAGTAAACTCATTCACTGAGAGATACTGAATACTGTTTGGCTCTGGGAAGCTTTCAAACCATCGGGAGTTGCATGTGGGCATAAAGGAGAGAAAATGGACGCACTGTGTCCAAAGTGAGACTTCAGATTTCTTTACTGAGGCCACTGCCTAAATTCCACAGTAAGCACTTTGCCACTACCCTACCCCAGCTCTCTTCTGGAGCCATATCTCTGTGCTTCTGGTATAACCTGGACTCCACCTCTCAGAGCCGTGAACCTGTGACCAATATGCCAATGTCCATTGACTCCAGGAAGAACTGGACAAGAAAATTAATGAGGTTATATAATTTCATTAAGCAGATGCATTGCTGAGTGATTTGGTATGTGTGAGACAGACTAAAACATGGTTTTAACCCATGTCATGTGAACAATACTAGTGCCTAGCACTGAATTTGTTAATCAGGTTTTTGATTGTTAGAAATTGTATTCAAGTATATTCATCTTTTTAAAAATATTTGAAGTTACCTAGGTGTTTAGTTTAATGAGATGGTTTAGGCTTTATGAAAGGGCTTTAAACCCTTCTGTGGTGATTAAGAAAAACCTCTTCTGTTAACTTGTTTTGTTATTGTTACCATGGAGATCACAGGAGGCACGGTCTTAGAGTTCCAGTTCTGTGATAAATACCATGGCGAAAAGCAACTTGGGGAGGAAAGGCTATATTTCATCTTACAGCTTGTAGTCCATTGTCCCAAGAAGCTGGGGCAAAATCCTGGAGGCCGGAACTACTAATGAAGCCAGGGAGGAGCACTCTGTACTGGCTTGCTACCCGTGGCTAGCTCAGTTTGCTTTGTTGTAGCACCCAGGTTCTCCAGTCCCGTGGGTGGCAGCTGCCACAGTGAGCTCGGCCTTCCCACATCCGTCATCAAGCAAGAAAATGCACTATAGACTCGCCTATAGGCAAATTTAAAAAAAATGTTTTTAATGGAAATAGAAATAAATCACTACACCTTATCTTAGTCGGGAGTTTTTATTTCTGCACAAAATATCATGACCAAAAAGCAAGTTGAGGAGGAAAATGTTTATTTAGCTTACACTTCCACATTGCTGTTCATCACCAAAGGAAGCCAGGACAGGTACTCATACAGGGCAGGAGCTTGGAGGCAGGAGCTGATGCAGAGGCCATGGAGGGATGTTTCTTACTGGCTTGCTTCCCCTGGCTTGCTCAGCTTGCTTTCTTACAGAACCCAAGACTACCAGGCCAGGGATGGCACCACCGACAAGGGGCCCTTCCTCCCTTGATCACTGAGAAAATGTCTTACAGCTGGATCTCATGGAGACATTTCCTCAAGGGAGGCTCCTTTCCCTGCGATAACTCCAGCTTGTGTCAAGCTGACACACAAAACCAGCCAGTACACATCCTCTTCCCTCCCTCCAGCCCCTCAACTGCCCTCCCTCAAGTGCCTCCCATCTTACCCTTTCGAGTTGACAGCCTCTTTTTCTTTGATTATTATTACTTTATTGTTATTGTTTATATGTATGTATGTGTGTATGTATGTATATACATATATGCACAATTAAGAATAAATACAGCCCATGACAAATTGACATTAAAAGTAGCCAGCACAGGCACCATCTCTCTAAATTCATAACCCAAATAAATTGCCTATGAAGCAATTAAGTTTTTTTAATTTAACTTTTTATTCTTCATAAATTTCACACCACGCACCCCAATCCCACTCATCCCCATGTCCCTTTGAACCTTTCCTCTTCTCTTGCATCCTCCCCCCAAAAGGAAAAAGAAATCTCATCATGGAGACTGTAGTGCATCACGATGTGTCCCACAGTATAACCTTTTGTCCAGCTTCTTTGCTTGAAAATGTCCATTGCAATGACTGTTGGTCTGATGCAGGGCTCTGGCTTCTGCTCCACTATCAATTCCGGATCCTCGCCAGGACTCTTGTCGGATATCCTGTTGTTGCCCTGTGCAATGGAGACCCTGCAGCTTTGGATCTGTAGGAATGGCTACCCTTTGTGTGCTCCAGTAGTTCATAGATGGGGTAGATGTTGGGGTGGGCACACAAAGCCCTAAATCTGGGCTTGGATAGCTGATCTGGTCAGCTTGCCAGCTCTCCTGCACCCACACTGACACCATCAGGGCAAGCTTTTGTGCACTGCCCAGGCTAGCTCACCCAATGCCTCAGCTTGCAAGGGGTAAGGCCAGATCTCCTGCTCTGATGCTCTCAGGGTGATCCGTGCCAGCAAGGCCAGCTCCATTCTGTTGCTAGGTGTGCAGGACCTGCTCGCCCGAGTGCTGCAGCAGGCGAGGGCAATTAATATTTTTCTATAGCTCCTCGCTGTAATAGTTTTTTGAATGATCCAACATTTTTTTTTGTCAAAAATGAGTATGGATATTTTTGTACTTTCTTGAGTTTTTAATTAATGCAGTCAAAGCTCACAGATTAGAAATATAAAATTAATTCATTGAAATATTAATTTATGAGTCTAGAGTTACTCTTTTAATTCACCACAAAATGTCACAAATAAAAAGCAATATAGATGGGATTGCAGAGCTGAAAGGAGAAATAAACACATGGTGCTCCACGTGGTGCTCCACATCCTGAATCAGAAGCAATCTCCAGCACATAACCACCTGCTAATGAAAATTCAGTTTTCTCCATAGAGTCTCACTGTGGAAACAAACTCTGAAGGGAAGGCAGCCTGAACATCAGGAAATGGCCAATGGAAAACAACAAACAACACTAAGGGCATCTTTGGAGGTTCCTTGTCACATATTGTCATGTCTGGGCTTTTCTTTGGAGGGGTTGTTTTGTTAATTTTATCTCTCTTTTTTTTTTGTATTTTTTCTTTTCTCTTTCTATCCTATAGGTCCTCTGTTTGTTTATTATGGCCTCCAGTTTAGCATTTTTTATGGGAGTTTTTGAGTGTGCGAGTGAGAGGGGCTCTTTTTCCTTGGGTCTTTTCTTGGGATCTTTTCTCTCTGTTTTTTTTTTTTTCCTGTTCCCGTGTGTTAGCTTTTGCTTTATTATATTATACTATTATCCCTTAGAAGCTTGTTTGTTTTTTAATGAAAGACAGAAAGGGAGTGGATCCACATGGGAGGGGAGGCAGAGAAGGACTGGGAGCATTGGGGGGGGGACTGGAATCAGGATACATTATGTGAGAAAAAGATCTACTTTCAATAAAAGGAAGAAAAAAAGCAATCTAATGATTAAATTTATTTCACCAGTTGTATCATTTAAACATATAACTATAGTGGAAAATCTTATGCATAATAGCAAGACTAATGTAAATCTTTTAAACAGTCTACATTCTATAGTATGCATTTATTTTATTCTAATTTAAGATAATTATTTCAAAATATATAGATAAAATGAGACTCACTAAAAATCATGGCGGAAAGTTTGCTGTTTGCTTGAATGGTGTAATAATAGTTATGACCAGCGGTATTTAATTTCCTCTTGTGAAAGACTCTTTGGTTGAATATCATTGCTTCCCCGAATATTGTCTTTTTTTTTTTTTTTTTTAGAATTTTGACTCACTCAGAAGACTCCCTTGGAGCACTGGCAAAAATATATATTTAGCCCAGCGACTTTTATGTTTCTATCAGTCAGTCCATCTTAGCCAGAGATGATGTTGTATGCTAACTTTAAGGAAAGGTGAATTCACATTGCTATTCAGCAAAGCATATTCAGCAGGATCCTGCATCTGGAAGTTGATTGGCATGCAGCCTCGGGCACACAGGGTGGAAACAGCATCCCCTTTATTCTAGGCCTTTCCCTCTAACCAGCTCCTGTAGGCTGTTGAATCTGCTGTTCCTTCCTAACTTACGCCTTTACCTTGAGGGATCTATTAAAAGAGTTCCGGCCATATCAGTAATTAGACTGCAAATAGAGATAAAATAGTTGCTAGGGACAGGTTTGAGTTTGTATGCTTCCACCAACAAAGCAGAAAAGCTTTAGAGTCTAAAACTTAGAAAAGTTTAGAGTCTGCATTTGTTATCCTAGCTCAGCTGCACAGATTACAGAATAGCATGCAATTTCCCCAACTCTGTTATTTAGTTTTCTCTTAAAGTGTAGATAATAACAGCACTTATTAAGTCGGCATTGGCTTAGGGTTTCATCTATTATATTTACAAAAGCTTACTGAATTTTTAGTATTTTCAAGTTATTGTTAAACATAACTCCTATTAGAAATTAAGCAATTAATAAACAAATTATATTAAGCAAAAAATAAATGCTCAAAAATCACCTAAAGAAAATTTCAACATCCTTAGTCATCAGGGAAATGCAAATCAAAATAAACCTGAAATTCCACCTCACACCAGTCAGAATGGCTAAGATCAAAACCTCAGGTAACAGCAGATGCTGGCAAGGATGTGGCAAAAGAGGAACACTTCTGCATTGCTGGTGGGACTGCAAGCTGGTACAGCCATTCTGGGAATCAGTCTGGCAGCTCCTTAGAAAATTGGACATAGTATTACCTGAGGACCCAGCTATACCACTCTTGGGTATATACCCAGAAGATGCTCCAACATGTAATAAGGACACATGTTCCACTATGCTCATAGCAACCTTATTTATAATAGCCAGAAGCTGGAAAGAACTCAGATGTCCCTCAACAGAGGAATGGATATAGAAAATGTGGTACATTTACACAATGGAGCACTACTCAGCTACTAAATACAATGTCTTTATGAAATTCGCAGGCAAATGGATGAAACTAGAAAATATCCTGAGTGAGGTAACTTAGTCACAAAACAACACACATGGTATGCACTCACTGACAAGTGGATGTTTAGTCCAAAAGTTCTAATTACCCAAGATACAATCCACAGACCATATGAAGCTCAAGAAGAAGGAAGATCAAAGTAAGGATGTTTCAGTGCTTCTTAGAAGGGGGAACAAAATACTCACAAGAGGAAATATGGAGCAGAGACTGAAGGAAAGACCATCCAGAGACTGCCCCTCCTGGAGATCCACCCATATACAGTTGACAAACTGGGATGCTATTGTGGATGCCTGGAAGTGCTTGCTGACGGGAGCCTGATATAGCTGTCTCCTGAGAGGCTCTGCCAGAGCCTGACAAATACAGAGGCAGATGCTCACAGCCAACCATTGGACTGAGTGCAGGGTCCCTGATGGAGGAGTTGGAGAAGGGACTGAAGAAGCTGATGGGGTTTTCAGCCCCATGGGGGAGCAACAGTATCAATCGGCCAGACCCCCAGAGCTCCCGGGGACTGGACCACCAACCAAAGAGTACACCTGAGGGACCCATGACTCTGGCCACATATGTGGCAGAGAGAGGATGGCCTTGGTGGACATAAGTGGGAGGAGTGGCCCTTGGGCCTGAGGACACGTGTTTGATGCCCCAGTGTAGAGGAATGCCACAGCAGGAAGGCGGGAGTGGGTGGGTGGGTGGGGGAGTGGGGGAGCACCCTTATAGAGGCAGGGGGAGGGGAGATGGGATAGGGGGCTCCGGAGGGGAGACCTGGAAAGAAGTTAACACTTGAAATTTAAATAAAGAAAATATCCAATAAAAGAAAAAAATAAAATATTTGACTATTTTAATAATATCTGTGTTCCCAAGGTTGTTTACATCTTTTGAACACATATGTACGAATAATGCATAATAATGGGGTACTGGCTGCAAAGCTCTAGTTAGCTACCATGTTCAGTGGCATCTGAGCTTGGTGCTTAGAAGAAAGTGAACATGGTAACTCAGACTTTTGTTTTTAGTTTGTATGTATAGGTGTTTTTCTTACATGTATGTAAGTGCCTCACATGCATGCAGTGCCTATGGAGGCCAGAAGAGGGCATCAGATCCCTGGAACTGGGAATTACAGAGCTTCTGAGCCGCCGCCGAGGTGGGGGTTGAGAACCATACATGGGACTTCCGGAAGAGCTGAGTGAGTTCTTAGCTGCTGAAGCCATCACTCCAACCCTGAGTTATTCACTTTTAAAATCTGCTTTCTTCCCTTTCTCCTTCAGCGCCATAGCTTTCATTCCGTTTCTCTCTGCCTAACCCCTAAACAAGAAGCATCAACATGGTACAATAGGGCAGTAACTCTAACTCAAATCTGTTTTTCATTCCTGCTAACCTCTATTGCCTGGTAACAAGCCCAACACCCTACCCGAGCTGAAACAAGCTAGACCTGAAGACAGACCTGTCTGGACTCAGTGACTTGGGACCCAGTGTATAGCAACACACATATCACACGTTAGCTTCAAATAATGCCTGCTCTCCACAGCCACCCAAGGACAGGCAGGCTCTTCTAGTCACTCTGGCCCTTTGCCTATTTGATTTTAGTCAACCTTGTAGTTAGAAACTACTGCTTTCTGGGATTGTGACCCCTAACCACTCCCAGGATTCTCTGAAAGACTTAAGAAGTGTTCTAGAAAGCTCTAGAAAAATATCTAGAAAGTTCCAGATAAAATCACCCCAAGCGGCCATATGGCACACTCTTGGGTGAAGGATACACAGGATGACCTCACTGAGACTCTCCTTTGCTCCCGTCAGAAGCTCTTTCTCCGCCCCCTGCTGCTGTGGCTGCCCCATTAAGAGCATCTACCCAGAGGCTTGCACCCAGCTGCCATTGCTGTCAAGAGCTGACCTAATGACCTGCTTTGGTTGGTTTTTACCAGAACTCCCTCGGTCCTGTGGCCTCATCACTCTCACTAACTTCTTTAAAGAACAACTTTGAGGTTTAGTTTTAAGGGACCTGCTCTTAGATTCATTCTATTTTAAACCATAGGTCACCATTTTTTTTTTCCTAATTCAAACCACCTGGATTTTGTGTTTCGGTTGAGATACAGAAGTACTGAATCGATGCAGTTCGACTACACACGTGTGGCACACAGTCGGTTATAACTCCTAAACTGCAAATAGTATCAAGGTTCAAGGGATCTTTATATATGTGATTTTTTGCCTCCATCACCAGAATCTTCCTATGATGTTTTATGATGAAAAAAAATTAGCTCAGGGATCTCTATCTAGTTCTTTTATTCATGACTCCAGGGATAATTTGTCCAAATATTTAAACTTTAATACCTTCAGATAATCAGAGTGAAAGAAATGAAATTTCAAGATGGGAAGGTCCTTTTCATAATCTGGACCCCAAGTCTCTTAAAAACCGATTCAACGTCTTTATCCTAAGATTTTGCTGGTTATTTTTAATAGGTTACAGATCATCACTAGCACATCCTCTGTTCGGTGTCTGGCTGAGGAGAGGCCATCTGTGGGGATAATTTAATTGTTCAACACGGCCTCTGGTGGGGCCCCGGCTGCAGAGCAGATGGCGCAGTGAGCGGAGGGCACTGTGGGGGCAGCCTGGGCTTGTACCCACCGGCCACAGTAATCTGGGTGTCCCTTTCTCTCTGTCCACGCACTTGTTTCACTTCCATTATCCCTCTAGTAGGCTCAAAGCCAGCCCCCTTTGTCTCTGCCTCCCCAACTCCCAGTAAAGACCGAGCTAAGAGTCTTTTCTTGTGTGTGATAAAACACAATAGAATGACTTGCACAGTTGTTGAAAATGTTTCTGACTTTAGGGAAAACATTTAGGGCTCCCCTCAAGAGCAGGTGCTGCAACACGTTTGAATGATGGGCCATCTGCTAGGTCACAGCCACCTGCTGGTCTCAGCTGGCTGCCTGGCACATCGGGGTGTCCCTGATTAATTTATGACATGAACTATATTAACACTGTGATTGTAGGTCAACGCGTCTGGCATAGTATGGAGCCGGAATGAGGAGAAGAAGCTCCTCACGAATTACTCGCTGTGCTCACTGTGGTCTGGCGTGGTCTGTGTGAGCGCCCTTGTTTTCCCAGTCAGCACTGCTGAGTAGAGCTCAGAGTCCTGTAGCTCCCCCCTGACCCCCCCGCCATCCTGTGAAGCATGGCACTAAAACTGCAAAGTGTAAAACTCTTCTCCTATAAAATGGACATCTTTACACAACCAACTGATGTTCAACCCAAGCATATCTCATGGAGATCTGACTCTTTAGTAAAAGATTCCTCCATCCTTAACCCAGAATTTTGTAGTGTTTCGAGAATTTGGGATTTGAGTTTACGGATGTAGTACACGGCCGTAGTGCGCTCCTTTGTTCTAACTTCTTCTGGATAGGGTTTCTGTCTCTTAGTTCTTGTTCCCATGTTTGAGTGGCGTGGGTGTGGGGCTGTTTGCAGCCATTATCTACATTCTCAGAGTGTTTTCTGGGAGATCTGCCATCACTGCCCTCATATTTTTCAGACAGTAAATTGCTGTCCTGACGTTCCACCGTGAAACCCAGATGACAGAAATTAAGGAAACTGTTAGCTACAGGGAAACATTGTAGATAGATTATGTTTTTCATTTCCAAAGGAAACACACTATTTAGACACAGGAAATATGCTAGTGAGTGTAAACTGAGCGGCAGGAGCAACTGGATCCAGAATAAATCGACAGATCTTGTAACTTCAGCGAAATAAATAAATCTCCTCCCCAGGAAGAGTGTCGTAAATAAGGCGCAGCTTTCTGTCTTCTTTTCCAGGCCCTTTCTGTTTTGTAGGAACTGCAGTCATGAGTCGTTTGAAGATGGAGGTCCCTCGTCACTGGATGCATTTCCTGTAGACCTGGGTGGTTTAGCCGAGTAACTCACTGCGGCCTCTTGATGCAGTCCAGAGTCAAGGTAGATACAAGATGCGTACAGCTGCCTCCCATGCAACACGGCAAGCTGTTTCAAGCTACTTGTTTCCTTTAAGAAGCAGCACTGCATCCTAAAGTAGTGCCAGAAGTGCAGGGTCATAGATTATGTGTCGCACATACTATTGTGTGTGGTGCTTCTGTATGGCAGACCGTAGATTTGTCTACACAGCAAATACAAACACACGAATAAGGTGTTACACTGAAAAAAAATCTGGCTAGTCCATCAACAAATGAGAAATTTCCAGTTCCATGTCAATCTTATGGGACAACTGTTGTGTACGCAGCCTGTCGCAGGCCATGTGGTACTCGGCTATGCAGATGGACCCACAGTTATGTAACCACACTCCTCAACAGCAGAACTATCACTGGCAACATTAGCTAGTTTGTGAGTTTCATCTAGAAACTCACGCCCTGGTCCAGGCTATACTTCTCACAAGGAACAGAGTGTGGAAGCAGGTCTGGAGGATTCAGGGACGTTAGAGGAATATTTTGAAAATAAATCCAAATGTCTCACAGACTCCAACAGATCAGTGTGGGCCTCAATATATAATCAGTGCAGGCATTCAAACAACATGAGCTGGGAAAGGGAAAGAAAAGGCAAAACGTGAAAAACATGGGCGGAGATCATTCATGCTTCCATGGAAAGAGCCCAATTTTGTGCGAAGGGGGAAGGGACTCTTGGTCCTGCACTGAGGGAAGACCCACAGACAGGAGGTCTATATGAGGAGGTTGGCACCAAACCCCAACTTCCCAGATCCTCTTCATCAATGGAAGTCTCCCAGCAGCCCAGTCAGCCTTTCTCTTAGAGCGTGAGCAGTATATCACAATCGCTGTCATTCATAAGCAGTGTCAGACTGTTCTCAGGATTCATCAGCCGCATATCTGCTGGGTGACATCTCTGCAGAGGATCTGATTCCAGTGAAGATGGGTATTATTATAATTAAGTAAGTCCAATTAATTTTTTCTCAAAGTAGCATATAAATTTAAGATGTTCACAGCTTATGAAGGGGAGCACAAGTCTGAGCTGTGAGCTGTGTTCTAGGGAGGTATCTTTTGCAAAAGCAGAAACAGATACAAAAATAGAAATCCAAGCAGTGGCTCACAGCCAATTTTATGCCATTTGTATTGAGAACAAATTGTACCACCACATTCATCATTAGTAAAGAACACATCCTGCCCAACAGGCCGGCTGGGTGTGATTTCTGGGGCACTTCTGAAGAAAGCTGGACTTCTGGGAAGTAAATGAGAAAGAATGGATGAAACGTGTAAACAGTGGTTATTAAAATCCAGAAAGAACATTCTGAAGCCATATAAATTGAAACATGAGCTGGAGATGTATAGATGAAATAGCTTTGGATCAAAATGCATCTCAGGCTCTTTGTGATGAAATGACCATCAGCAAGTTACACTCCTTGTATTTTTCCAAAGAAGACAAATTGCAAGTGTGCAGGACATAAAATTGGAGCTGGTTCAGGCATCTGTGTATTTAATGCACATAAAAAGCAATTTTATAGCTCAGAGAAAATCACCCAACAATAGGACATCTCAGTCCGCTTAACAACTTCAAGCTTACAAAACTGCAGGTACTTTTAAGGATGTGGTAGTTTTAATTAGTTCAGGAGCTCTGGTGTGAAATCCAGGAGGGACTCTCTGTTATCAGGTACTTCTGATGTGACCTAAGTCTGTATCTGAGAGTCATACTTAATGTAGGGAAGTGGGAGCCATAGCTGTGACTCAGACTGGGAAATAATAAGAATACACACACACATAGTGTGTGTGTGTGTGTGTGTGTGTGTGTGTGTGTGTGTGTATGTTCTGTGTTCCCCTTGATGGTACAGAATGCCTAAAGGGTTTATAACACCCTAAACAACAGGAATGTTAGATACATCTTTTGGTATAATATTTGGTTTGGTCCCTGCTTCCTAATGCAGAATCCTTCCTTCCTTCCTTCCTTCCTTCCTTCCTTCCTTCCTTCCTTTCTTTCTAAATGAACAATTTAACGTTTATTTTCAATACTAGAGCTCACATTATAGGTGGCATGCAATAAACACTTTGTGTAAGTTGGCCATTTAAAAATTAGGGTTGGTGTTGTTACCCTATATTTGTTTCTCTTGAGGCAGTTTCTTGTATTCAAGGCCAATCTCAAACGCCCTCTGCAGTTGGGATGGCCTTGGGCTTCTGATCGTCCCGCTTTCACCATGCTGGTTTATGAAGCACTGGGACCCCATCATTCAGGTCAGGCACGTACTCTATCAACTGAGCCACAGCCACATCCCTTTTGTTGAGACGGGTTCTTACCATGTTGCCTAAGCTGGTCTGTAATTCATGATCTCCCAACCGTTGGACGGAAGACGGGGACCTCTATGAAGGAACTAGGGGAAGGATTGAAAAATCTGGAGGGGAGCGAAACCCGTAGAAAGAACAGCGGTCTCAACTAACCCAGACACCTGGGAGCTCCCAGAGACTGAGCCACCAACCAGGCAGCACCCAAGGGCTGGTCCAAGGTCCCTGGCACATATACAGCAGAGGACTGCCTGGTCTGGCCTCAGTGGAAAAGGTGCACTTAATCCTAGAGAAACTTGAGGCCACAGGGAAAGGGGATGCCTGGTGGGTGGAGAGCACCCTCTCAGAGGCAAGGGAGAGGAATGGGATGAGGAACTGTGAGAGGAAGACTGCGGACTGGGGGTGTGGGCAACGACTGGAACGTAAATAAATAAAATAATTAGAAATAAAAGAAAACAGAAGAAAGATTGTTCCAAAACATTTAAAGTAACATTTTAAGGTATGAATATGTTTTCATGCATGTATGTATAACGTACATATGCAATCAGATGTGGTGGTACACACAATCCCAGCAACTGAGAGGTAGAAGCAGGGTGTTCTTTCTTTTTTAACATAACTTTTTTTTATTGATTCTTTGGGAATTTCACATCATGTATGTCAGTCCCACTCATTTCCCAATCATATCATACGTGCCTTCCACCCTTGTAACCTGCCACACACACACACACACACACACACATACACACACACACACACACACACACACGCACACACACATACACACACACCAAATAAAATAGAAAATAATTGAACAAAAAACAAAACAAAACAAAACAAAACAAAACACTGCACCTTGTTGACCCAACGCTCTGGCAAGGACCAGCTCCTCTATCAACCGCAGCCTTCTCTCCCGGCCGTCCCAGCCGACAAGCCTCAGGTTCCATTGAGAATGAATGTATCGTTCTCCTCCCCTGTTTTCCTGCCTCTGCATCACATATTTATTCATTGTAGTGGCCCTGGAAGCTTCCGTGCATCGAGCATCTTCCCCAACAGCTTTCCTTGCGAATGCTCATTGCAAGGAGTCATTGGTCTGCCTGGAGGGCTCTGCTTCCGCCACACTATCAATCTGGGTCCTCGCTGAGACAGCTCTTGGATAGCATGCTGTTGCCCTGTGTCACGGAGATCCTGTGGCTTTGGTTCCACGGGACCGGCCCCTTCACACGCTCTAGAAGATCACGGATGGGGTAGATGTTGGGGTGGACCAACTCAAAGTCCTGCATCTGTCCTGGGCGGTGGCTGAACTGACCAGCCCGCCAGCTCTCTCCCTCGTTCACAGAGACAAGACGCTGGCCCAGGAGAAGGGCAGGGCCAGTTACCATACTTGACACAGCCAGTGAGGGGCGGGTCCAGCCTATCCCTCGAACTTCGGAGTGGCCTGTGGTGGTGACATGGATCGGGACATCAACACAGACTCTGGCGCTGTAGGACCGTGAACCCAGACATGGCGGCCCCACGGATATCACTATGACTTCAGGTGGTCGCGCAGGCCTCTCACCTCAGGCTGTTCTTCACTGCAGTCATTTCTTCAGCGGCCATGAAGACACTCATTCCAAGAAGAAATGCCTGTTGCTTTCACCGTGACTTTAAGAGATCATATTTTCGTTATTTTACAAGAGAGAACTGCCAAGCTCAAGTACTATTAAAACCCAAGAACACACCCAGCTAACTTTTAGCTTACCACCAATATGTTCACCATGCTGTAGAGCCAGGAATTTCTGAGTAAAAGAATGTGCTTTCTGTGCAAAGTGACTTAGCAAAAAAAAAAAAAAAAGTATTTCTCATTATAAAGTATGAGGCTTCAAATGTGATAAATGTGTAGATTGGTTAAATCATTAATTTTTAAAATTTTTTATTAATTAATTTTTTATACACTCCATATTTTATTCCCCACTCTGCAAACCCATGTCCACCCTCTGACTGTTCCACATCCCATACCTCCTCCCCTTTCCCTGTCTCCACGTGGATGTCCCCACACCCCACCCCACCTGACCTCTAAACTCCCTGGGGCCTCCAGTCTCTTGAGTGTTAGGAGCATCATCTCTGAATGAGCACAGACCCGGCAGCCCTCTACTGTATGTGTGCTAGGGGCCTCATAGCCCCTGTATCAGCTGGTGTGTGCGGCCTGTTGGGTGGTCCAGTGTTTGAGAGATCCTGGGGGTCAAGATTAATGGAGACCGCTGGTCCTCCTACAGGGCCGTCCTCAGCTTCATTCAGCCTTCCCTAATTCAACAGCAGGAGGGGTCAGCTGCTTCTGTCCATCGGTTGGGTGCAAATATCTGCATCTGACTCTTTCAGCTGCTTGTTGGGTCTAGTGCAGTCATGCTAGGTCCCTTTTTGTGAGCGCTCCATAGCCTCAGTAATAGTCTCAGGCCTTGGAGCCTCCCCCTGAGCTGGATCCCACTTTGGTCCTGTCGCTGGACCTTCTTTTCCTCGAGTTCCTCTCCATTTCCATCCCTGTAATTCTTTCAGACAGGAACAGTTATGGGTCAGAGTTGTGACTATGACCCCCCTCCCTCATTTGAAGCCCTGTCTTCCTGCTGGAGGTGGGCTCTGTAAGTTCCCTCTCCCTACTGTCAGGCATTTCATCTAAGGTCCTCCCTTTCAATCTTGAGAGTCTCTCACCTCCCAGGTCTCTGGTACATTCTGGAGGGTCCCCCCCCAACCTCCTATCTCCTGAGGTTGCCTGTTTCTATTCTTTCTGCTGCACCCCAGGGCTTTAGTCCTTTTCCCTTCCTCAATACTAGATCAGGTTCCCCTCTCCCTCCACTCCCCTGCCCCGTCCACTTTCCCTCCCAGGTCCCTCCCTCCCTCCCCACTTGCGATTGCTTTCTTCTCCCTCCCAAGTGGGGCTGAGGGGTCCTCACTTGAGCACTTCAGCTTGCTGACCTTTCTGAGTTCTGTGGACTGGATCTTGGGCATTCTGTACTTTTTTTTTTTGGCTAATATCCACTTATTAGTGAGTACATACCAAGCATGTCCTCTTGGGTCTAAGTTACTTCACTCAGGATGATATTTTCTAGTTCCATCCATTTGCCTGCAAATCTTCACTAACCCCACATCCAATAGAGGGCTAATATCCAAAATTTATAAAGAACTCAAGAAGCTAATCACTAAAAAATCCAAACAACCCAATCAAAAAAATGGGGTATAGAACTAAACTGAGATTTTACAACTGAGGAATCTCAAATGGCTGAGAAGCACCTAAAAAAAAAAATGTTCAAAGTTCTTAATGATCAGAGAAATGCAAATCAAAACGACCCTGAGATTCCACCTTTCACCAATCAGAATGGCTAAGATCAAAACCTCAGGTGATAACACATGTTGGAGAGGATGTGGGGAAAGAGGAACACGCCTCCATTGCTGGTCAGATTGCAAACTGGTACAACCACTCTGGAAATCAATCTGGAGGTTCCTCAGAAAATTGGAAATAGATCTCTCTGTAGACCCGGCTATACCACTCTTGAGAATATACCCAAGAGATGCCCCACCATGCCACATGGGCATGTGTTCCACTATGGTCATAGCGGCTTTATTTGTGATAGCCAGAAGCTGGAAACAACCTAGATGCCCCATGACAGAAGAATGGATACAGAAAATGTGGTTCATTTACACAATGGAATACTACTCAGCTATTAAGAAATCATTAATTTTTTATAAACAAGAAGCAAATGTATACAGATTACATTCAAATTCATTGATATTCTCTTATTTCTTAGATTTTTACAAAGATGTGATATATATTTACATATGATATAGTCAAAAGTATATATACACATATATATTCCAATGTCTGTAAATATTAAAATAATACACAATAATTTATTATGTGTTCATAAGTATTACAAAATAATAATGTAGTGAATAAAAATTAATTAAGGAAATACAGGTATGGAAATTACTCTTCAATATATTTGCATAAATGTTTTCAAGCCAAGTGTGTTCTGCTATCACTCCAAGACTTAATTTTCAAAAATGAAATAAATATCAATAAGATTTTATATTCCCATGTTGAGTAGTCTTCAGAATTTCAAGGTCTCCTATGAGTTAGGCTTCCCCCAAAGCTAAAATAATCAACATTTTCTCTACACTAATTTTGTACCTGTATTTTTACTGGAAACAAACAAGAACTTCCACATAAACTTTATTTGTAGCATCTGAAAAAAACTAATAATAAAAAAAAATTTTCAACAGGATTGACTTATGTCAGGATTCAATGTCTTGGGGAGAGAAAATTATGAATTATCTTATCTAACTGAAAAATTCCACTAAATCAGAACTCTGTCTTAAGGTCCTGTACATGAAAGGTCTCTGACTGGCTTAATGGACAATAGGGGGGGGGGTCTTATACCTTATGTTCAATAAATTATACTGCATACTTGAAAATATTTTTAAACTAAAATTCCATGTAATGAAAGTAAAACCTATACCATATATGTTCAGCAGACTGCAAGTGTGCGTCTCTGGAGATTTGGGTATTTTTATTTTTATTTATTTGGAGCTTTAGATTTTAAAGGCTCGTTAAACTCACCCACTGTTCACCTCACCTGGGATAATTAATGTGTAAGCCAGGAAATTCCATATTTATCCACTTACCATTTTCACTTATTCTTTCTTCTAACACTGTGGGGGAATTTACTGTTAAAGGTAATGTTCCTTTTGGAAATAATACATGGAAAAAAAACCCCAGAAATTATTAGCTATGGGGGAGTATTGGATTGTGGGTAGCAAGTCTTGGGGATTCAAAGCCTTCTTATGAAACCAAACGTCCTGGACAGTCACCCCTCTGAGGATTTGTTTTCCCTTGAAGGTTATGCTTTGCATCTGTAAATTAAGTTTTGTTTGCTTCCTGTGGGATACCGGTGGGTAACAGAAAAAAAACCAGCCTGTTTCAAGCCAATCAGTAAACTTATCAGAGAGCTATGAAGGGAATCCCACGCTACACTTTTTTTTTTTTTTTTTTTTGAAAAGTTCTTGAGAAAAGTTTGTGCTAAAAGGCTATGGAGAGGGATTAAAAGATTATACGACAGATTCTAGCCGGATATGCAAATTTTCCTCAAGGCCCAGAACTAGGTGTTGAACAGGCTGGCTTTTATAAAGAAGGTATTTATTAAAAATATGATGGTAGTTTTGTGGATAGCCATAGCAGTTTAACTCCAGGCAGTAGCTGGTGAATATGGAAGGCCATGGGTTAGAAATGTTTCCTCTAGGGTTGTGGATGTTCAATGCTAATACTCACGCTTACCGAGAGTGAAGCTCTGACTTTCAAGCCCCAGCTCCAGAAGGGACTATTTGTTTCTGTAGAGCATTGTGGCTAGCTAAGGAAAGCATTGCAGGGTGTGTGTGTGGCTATGAGATCATGTGGGTATGCAGGTATTTGGAGCTCAGAGGTTGACACTGGCTATCTTCCTCAATTATATCTGCTTTACTTTTGAGACAGTGTCTCTCAGTGAACGTAGAGCTTGCTGGTTTGGCTGAACTGTGCAGGGAACAAGCTCCAGGGACCTTCTGTCTCCACCTTCCCAGCCCTGGGATTACAGCTTGTTAGGTGAGCACTGGGTATTCTGGGTCCTCACCCTTGTGAAGCAAACAAGTACTGAATTATCGCCCTGCTCGCAACTCCCGATCTCTCTTTTCAAATTGCTAGTACAACATACCTATGTTCACAGAAATATTTTGAGCATAAAACATTGGGAGGCTGATGAACCTATATTTTTAATTCTAGCTGACTTCTGGATCAAGACAAGTCTTCTTTCTGTCTGTTTCCAACAAAGATAATAGATTCAAAGGGGGAGGGATATTAACTTTTTGTCCACATGTGCAAGAATATCTTGTATTCCCCAGGCTCCAATTTATTTGAGTTTATTTTGTATTCATCGAGCACACTCACTTGCCAAAAGATTATTTCCTAGACTATACTTAGGAGTTTAAGAGGAATGGATGAAGAGCGAAATAACAAGAACTGGGGTGATTTGAATGAGAATGGTCCTCCAAGCGAGGCTCACAGGTTTGAACTCTGTGTTCTCAGGCTGGTGGAACTGTGTTGGAAGGATTCCAAGCTGTGGTAGTGTTAGAAGAGGTATGGGGGTTGGGCTTTGAAGATTTAAAGTCCCATGTCACTCCCAGCTGACTCTCTCTGCCTCCTGCTTGTGGGTGAGGATGTAAGCTCTTAGCTTACTGCTCCAGCAGTATGCCTGCCCGCTGCCATGCTCCCCACCAGGGTGGTCATGGGCTCACTCTCTGAAACTTTAAGTTCAAAAATTATATACCGTCTTCTCTTAGTTGCCTTGGTTATGGTGTCTTTTTTTAAAAAAAGAGATTTATCTATTTATGTTATGTATATGCGTACACTGTTGCTCTGAGGACATTGGATCCTGTTACAGATGGTTGTGAGCCACCATGTGGTTGCTGGGAATTGAACTCGGGACCTCTGGAAGAGCAATGAGTGCTCTTAACCGCTGAGCCATCTCTCCAGCCCAGTCACGGTGTCTTATTACAGAAAAATTGAAAAAGTCACCGTGAAAGCCTGTGTAGGAAAGCTGTGAACTTCCTGTGAACTACGGATGGGGCAGAGTGCTCAGTGTTCTTCTCACAAGGTAGCCCACTAGAAAGAATGGTCTAAGCCGTGATAAGGGAATGCACTTAAAAGCCAGGACATAAAGGGAATACCTTAACAAGTCCACATCATCTTGGTGGCCAAGTAAAGTCCTGGGAGGCATATTCTTGGCTCTTTTCACATGACCAAAGATGATAAGACATAACACCAGGTGTATGCCCCCTGTGCTTGTATTCATTTAATGACTGTTAATATCATCTTATGTTTTACGAGCTTTAAGATAAAAATGAGAAAATTTTGTTTGCACTACTTTTGATCTTAAAACTCTTGGAGTCCCCTTGTTATCCCACACAGGTCTTCAACCCAATGAAGAGTTACCAGCTAGAGCAGGCTGACAATCAAGACAAGGCCTAGAAAGTAAGCCCTGTAGTACCTTTTGTAGAAATTGTAGAAGTTGCAGACTCACAACCCCTTATTAGATAGAAATATCCTTTCTGTCTACTCTGTGTTCTAACAGAGACAGTTAAGTTTATAGAGACAAATGGCTACCTGATGCATGGCTGGGGGTGTTTTTGAAAAGGCAATGTCAAACCACATTAAGATTTCTTATTCCTTAGTACCACTGCTTATACACAATTCTTCCTCAGAGCAGAATACAGGCAACTGGAAACAAGCCAGGAATAAAATTAGTGAAATATGGTTGATCATGTGTATAAAAGGAGTAGAAGAGATTCACATTTGATCCCAGGGCAGTGATAACGCCCTGGGCCACAAAGTGGAAGGAATTTCTGACTGAAATAATTAGGGGAAGGATGAAACCATCTGTCACTCAGTGACAAGAATGTCTCTTTTCCCAGTGTTATCTCGCTGGTGGAAAGCTTGTGGTCCGTCCTTTCCAGTACCTACAGACAGAAAGAATTCTGGTTATAGTAGTCTCCCAGACTGTGAACCTCATGCTCTGGTTACAGGGCAATATACACGCATCATACCATAAAGGTTTGTCAGTCACCAGGTGACAATTAGTCAAAATGGCTAGAGAAAGGAAAAGAAGGTGGGGTAGAGACAAGATCTGCATCACACTCCTGCAAGTGACAGCAGAGAAGTGTTCTGTGTCTTTACTCAGAGAAGTCTTTACTCAGGCAAGTGTCTTATTTCACTTATTGATGAGAGTTTGTCTCAGTGCTTGGCTAAGTGACCTCATCAAGACATCAAGACAAGAGCACATCAAGACAATAACTTCGTAGGCTGTTTTATCTTGTTCTGTCTCCTTGTGTTGTGTTTTGTTTTGAGGTAGGCTCTTCCAGTGGGCACAGTTGGCTTAGGGTTGGGAATCTCTTTGCCACAGCCTCCTGATTGCAGGATTGTTTATGTTATACAATTTTATTTGTTTATCCCTTTCTCTTTGCTTTCTGCCTTTAACTAGAACAATCTTAATTCATCCTTTCTCCTTTATAATTCCCCCTTCTACTAACTTTTTTCTCTTCTATTTTATTTGTTACTTTGATATCAATCACCAGTCATACTCTGCTTATATTTTTCATTCTTATCCATAATAACTAGCATCTTATACAAAACATGCTATCATTGGCCCTTTATTTTCCAAAATTATTGAAGTTGAATGTATGAATATTTTTGATTGGCTATTTGCCTATTTCTATAGCAGATCCGTGTATCCATTTTGATTGTTTCTGCACTTAGTATTCTACTCTTAAAGTATGTGAGGACAATGCACATGTATGTCCCACCCCTAGTCAGTGGAGAACAACACTTCAATCTTAAGTGCAACATAGTCCATCTTAAGCATTGTAAAATCTTCCAATGTAAAATCTTCCGACACAGGTGGTCAGAAAACCCAACCCACAACCTAAGAGCAGATGTGCAAGCCCAGTCCACAAACACAAGAAAAATAAAATCACAGCAGCATGTGTCCTCCCCAGACAGCAAATTCCTTAGTGATGGACTGCAAGGAGACTAAGGAATCCAATAAAATGATCACAAGAATGCTTAACAAAGCCAAAGAGGTCAGAAACAAACTGAAATAGACAATCGTTCAAAGACAATTCAATAAGTGAAATGAGAATCAATATAGGATATGGAAGAGGACTTCAGTGAAAGATAGAAATGCCAAAAGAAGCTACATTGACATTCAGAAATAAAAAACCTTAATAAATCAAATAGAATTAAACAAGGTAGATTAATTAGAACATTCAGACAATAAAGATAAGTGTGGGGGTTTGGAGAGATAGTTCAGCAGTGAAGAGTGGATATTACTCTTACAGAGGACAAGTTTGATTCTCACTACAAATCAGGCATCTCACAATTGCCTGCAGCTTCAACTCCACAGGGATGTGAGGCCTCCAAAGTCATCTGCACTCACAGGCATGTTAACCCATTCAGACACAGGCACACACACATCTTTAACAATAATAAAATATTTTTAAAAACATAATACATATGAACAAAACATGAGCTCTTGGTGGTGTCATTAAAATTAGATTTATGAATCATGGACAAGGAAGGGGAACTACACCTTTAGCTTGTAATATTTGGATGACAACCTATCTCCCTAGATTTTTTCCCCTGATACGCAGGAAACATTTAGAATGCCAAACAGACAACACAAGAAAATAATCTCTCTGCACCATATTATAAAATACTAAATATTTGTATAATACTTAGTACATATTACAAAGAAAGAACATTGAAAGCTTTGAGATAGAAGCACCAACCAGATCAGAAATCAGTAGACTTATATACAAAAGCTAAAAGCCAGAGGGGCATGAGACAAAGTTTTCCAAGCTCTGAAAGCTAGTATGTGTCAACCTGGAATACTATACCCAGTAAAACTATCCTTTGTTAAGAAGAAGCAGAAGCAGAAGCAGAAGCAGAAGCAGAAGCAGAAGCAGAAGCAGAAGCAGAAGCAGAAGCAGAAGCAGAAGCAGAAGCAGAAGCAGAAGGAGAAGGAGAAGGAGAAGGAGAAGGAGAAGGAGAAGGAGAAGGAGGAGAAGGAGAAGGAGAAGGAGAAGGAGAAGGAGAAGGAGAAGAAGAAGGAGAAGAAGGAGAAGAAGGAGAGGAAGGAGAAGAAGGAGAAGAAGGAGAAAGAGAAGAGGAGGAGGAGGAGGAGGAGGAGAAGGGAGGAGGAGAATCTTTCTATGACAAACAGAAACAAAGGCAATTAATGACTATTATGACAGCATTATAGAAGATACTTGAAAGAATTAACAGACTGAAAAGAAAGATAGACACATCCATGAAGTCTCCAGAAAGCGTAAGCTGCAGTAGATAAGTATGTAAGCAATTAAAGATGATGACTGTAGCAAACAAGACAACTCAACAAGATGACAAGGATTGATGTCAGGTCCCCAAGAAACTCAGGACAAATGGCTAACGTGGTGCCCATTAGCATACCAAAGGACACACTGGTGAGGAGGTTCACTCTACCTGTGGTCCCCTCAGCCCTTCTCACCTCCCCACCCACCCCACACCTCTCCAGCCCAAAGGAGTAGGTCCCCTTCCAGCTTCTCCTTCCTACAGAAACCTGCTGTTTCAGCCACACACTCTCCTTGTCCTCTTGCTTCTTCTTCTCTTGGTCCCCTCTCTTGCCTCTTTCCCTTCTCTTCCTCTCTGGTCCACATTTCTCCCTCCCCCAATTGGCTCAGTTCAGTCTGATGGGCATGCTCAATCTGGACTCTTCCAGATGCCACTGGCTGAACTCTCCCTCATATCTACAATAAGATCCTTCTCCTTAACCATACCTCGGAATGATCATGTCCTCATTTTCATTCATTTAATACATACCTTTCCGTGGAAAGTGTGAATGTCAATGGTCCTAATTCTCCAAACAAAAGAAATAGAGTAGTAGAATGGGTTATAGGCGCCATCTATTTGTTGCTTACAAGAAATGCACCTCATTGACAAAGACAGGGTCCTGCTGCCAGACTGCCCACCTTGGCTTGTGAGGGCTGTCAGGACCCAGGCTCTGAACATCTCTAGTAACAGGTCTGTCTCACTTTGTAAAGTCTGCCACCTGAAACTTAGCACTCCCTAGGAGAAACCTAAATTTAGCATTTCCTTAGGCTGGGTCCTCCATGGCTCCCCAAAGGCCTTCTGTGGGAAAAGCTCCAGATGGCACGGCCTTTGCTGCTTGCACACTGTCTCTTTCCTCCTCCTTCCTCCTCTCGTTGTTTTCCCACCTCTCAAATGAAGACTGCAGGAGCGTCCTGGTCTGACATGGGGAACCCAAACTAGCCAAAACTCTGCAAGTTCATTGTGTCCATAAACAACACAGTTTAGTAACACGCATCTGCTCAATTACTCTCATTAGAATGTGATACTATTTTTACTAACTTTTACTATCGGTAAATAGCTACCACTGGACACTTACAGAAAAACAAGAAACATAAAGCTGTTTTGTAAGGAAAAAGAGTGAGGTGAGAGGAAGGTTGGAACTGAATGTCACTTCAGAGAGGGTGTGGCTGAAGGGGCTCATTACTTCTAGCACTGAAAACAGGCCAGATTGTCTTTGTCTGTGTCCTGTTAAATCACCTAAAAACTGCTCTAGAACTGGAAAGTTCTGAGGGTTTCTTTGGTCCTTTATTAAAAAACAAACAAACAAAAAAACAAAACAAAACAAAAAACTACCGTAGGGAAATCATCTCAATATTTTCAGTGCTCTACACTTTAAACTAGAAGGAAGGAGCTTAGGAATGTTTGAAGAAAAAACATTAGTCCCATCTTGAATAGTTAATACATGCCTTACCCATGGAAAACCCTTCCTAGGCAAGTAAGTTATCCAGGTTTTGAGTCATGGACTCCCCACTAGAGAATCCAGGCATCCTTTCCCATTTCCCATGCAACCGCGCACCAGCAAGTGTCAGTGGCTGCCCCAGTAGATACACTGATGCAATGCCTCCATCCAAACCTGGTGACTCACCTAAGCTAGTGCCAGGCAGGCTCATTCTGGGAAAAGTGACTGCAGAGCCAAGACATTTCAGAGGCTTTTCTGGGGCAGACACAGTACACTTCATCTGCTATCTTCTGCTGTTTCTTCAAAGGTCAACCAGGAATAGGATTTGCATATTGCCTTGAGCTATCTCAGTTTCAGAACAGACTCTCTAGTGTTTCTAAAGATACTTGTGCTACTGCTGTTGTTTGGACACATTTTCTCCTTGACCTAACTAGAGTGAATTTTATCTCCTTGTAACCAAGAGTATATCCTTTATCTGCAAAGTTACGAAGAGATTGGACCTGTGAGTTAATAGTAAGAGGGTGTCCTGGTTTTGTGTGTGTGTGTGTGTGTGTGTGTGTGTGTGTGTGTGTGAACTTACGGCAAACTAGAATTATCTGAGAAAATGAACATCAATTGAAAAAAAAAAACCGCCTCCATTCAGATTGCCTGTAGGGAAGTCTGTAGGGTATTTTCTTCATTAATGATTGCTGTGGGAGGGCCCAAACCACCATGGGTGGCACCACACCTGGGAAGGTGGTTACAGCGAGTCCAGGGGGAGCAAGTCAGTAAGCAGCATCCCTCCATGGCCTCTGCTTTAGTTCCTTCCTGCTTGTTCCATCCTTGAGTACCTTCCTTGACTTCTCTCAATGGACTGGTACCCAAAATATCTAAGCCAAATAAACCTTTTCTTGGCTACTGTTTTATTGCAGTATACTAAGGCAGAATTTGGTACCAGGTTTTTGGAATGTTTCCGTGACAGGCCTGAACATGTTGCTTTGGGGAGGATTGTGGGAGGGCTCTGGAACTCTAGACTGGAAAAGTCATTGAGTGCTCCAGGCTTAATGGGTTATTATAGGAGCACGAAAGGTAGGAATGCTGAAAGAAATGCAGATGATGGAGTCCTGGCTTGTGAGGTTTCAGAGGGAGGCAAAGACTATTGGGACCATGACTGTGACATTTTGAATTAAGAATATGTGGTGTCTGGTCAGCTGGGGCTGAAGAAACATCTGTGATTAATAGACCAGCATCGTTAAAATGAAACCTTTATTTGCTGGGACAATCTATGTTGATTAGCTGGAGCTAAGAAATTAGTGTTGATTAAGAAGGGAGAGACCAACATAGTTGAGGTGAAAGTTTTTGGGAGTATTTCATCAGAGTCAGCACACAACAGCTGTGGTCCAGAGGGGGCCAAGGTTACATCTATTCTGATATTTGAACTTGATAACATGTGACAGTCACCTAGGTGATAGTGGATTTGATAGTCTAAAAGAGTCATGGAAGGACATTGAGCCTTAGCTCTGTGTGACAGGACTGAGATCTATGAAGAAAAGTCAGAAATTGGTGAAGGTGCATCTTCGGTTACAATGGAGACTCCAGCATATTAGAGATACCAGGGCCATGTGATGAGCATCAAGGACAGTAGCTGTGGCATGGAACCAGCCTAAGCCTTTGAGACCAGCCATGTGGATTACAGAACCGCAGAGGTGGAGATGTCCAGTCCCTTTGGATCCCAGAAGATCATGAGTCCCAGATGTCTGACACCGACATTCACACTGCTGGGCTTTTTTTTTTTTTTTTTTTTTTTTTTTTTGCTTTGATTTGGTTGTGACTGGGCCCTGGTTCTTCTCTCTTGGAATAAGAAAGTATGATGCAACTTTATTTTTATAGTTGAGCCTACAGCTTGGACTTTTAAGGAGACTTTGGACCTTTAAAGAGATGATAGTTTTTATAAGCGAACTTAAGATATTTTTAAAAAAGACTGTGGGATTTTCAAAGTCATGATTTAAATTGTAACATTAATATTAATATGAGATCTTGAAGATAAGCAAGAAAGCGAAGGCTATGGTTTAACAATAATGTATTGCCTGTCTTGTTGACAAGGGGCCAACTGTCCTGGTCATTTTTTGTTTCTTTGACACAGCTAGAGTTACCTGGCAAAAGGAAGCCCAGCTGAGAAAAAGCCTCCATCCAGACTGCCTAGTCTTGATTAATGATCCATATGGGAAAGCCCAGACCACAGCGGATGGTGCTCTCCCTGGGTGAGTAGTCATGAGGTATATAAGAAAGTAAAGTGGGCAAGCAACGGGGAAGCGGGCAGTAAGCAGAACTGGTTCACGGCCTTGGCTTCAAAGGACTGTGACCTAAAATATGCAAGCCTAGAACAGGGCCATCTATTCTGGCATTTGAATTTGATAACTCGTGACAGTCTTTTCTTCCCCAAGTTTCTTTTGGTCAGTGTTTTATCACATGGATAGACAGTAGACTAAGGCAGGTAGAAAGAGACAAACTAACCCCAATATACTGGAAGCAGAGGACGGTTATAGGTGAAACCAGATCTTACTATAGCCAAGATTGTTCTCAAACTTGTGATCCTCCTGCCTCAGCTTCCTGAGTGCTAGGATTACAGATGTCTACCAACATGTACAATGCAAACTGATTTTCCTTGGGCAAGTTCTTTAATGTCTGTGACTCTCTATTTCCTATCAGTTAGAGCAGGGACAGAAATGTAAGCACCCACAGGATCCTGAGACGAAGAGTCTGATTGCTTCCTTAGGTCCATTCTTTTTTTTGAGCACATGGCAAGGGACTAGGTCGATAACTACAATACACTACAGACTTGGGCATGGCAGAAGTCTGTATAGGTGAGACTAAACTTTCTGGAAGTAGTTCCCAGCCCGAAAAAGTATGAGCTGTGTTATTATTTTGTTTTGTTGAGACAGAATCTTACTGTAGCCCAGGTTGGCCTCCAACCTGTGGGAATTAGATAATATGCTTTCAATTTCTCTTAGAACCAGCTGTATATAGCCATGTGACTAGTGTTACTGAGTGAGAATAAAAGCAGTGTATACAACCTGAGATTTCCTCGGTTCAAAAGGAAATCCTTATCCTGGGCTTCTGCTTCCTTCCTTTTCTCCTAGTCATTGGGAAATGAGGGGCAAATGGCAGTGAAGCTGAAAACGGAGAACATCAGAGTCATCTGGCTTGTCTGGAGTCTGGACCACTCTGTGGACAATTATCTACGTGGCATTACTGGAAGGCTTAAGGGAGAAATAGTCGTCTGTGTTACTCATTCATGTGTTTGTTTGCTTGTTGTCTCAGTTGCTATTCTATTGTTGTGAGGAGAAACCACAACTAAGGCATCTTATAGAAGAAAGCATTTAACTGGGGGGGGGGGCTTGCTTACAGTTTCAGAGGGTTAGGCACGGTGCTGGAGCAACAGCTGAGAGCTTACATTCTGATACACAGGCAGGAGGCAGAAAAAGTGCAAGAGAGGGAGAGGGAGGGGAGCAGACGGGAGGAGGAGAGGGAGGAGGGAGAGAGGAAGGGGGAGAGGAGAGGAGAGGGGAAGGGGAGAGGGAGAGAGGGAGGGGAAGAGGAGGTAGAAGGAAAGGGGAAGGGGGAGAAAGAGAAGGAGAGGGAGAGAGGTAGGGAGAGGGAGAGAGGGAGGGGGAGGAGGAGATGGGAAGGGGAGAAAGAAAGGGAAAGGGGAGAGGGAGAGAGGGAGAAGGAGAGAGGGAGAGGGAAAAGGAGAGGGAGGGGGAGGGGGAAGAGAGGGAAGGCTGACAGGGACATTTGAAACTCAAAGCCCACCTGCAGTGACACGTCTCCTCCAACAGGGCCACACCTTCTAATCCTTCCCAAACAGTTTGCCATAGGAGAACTAAACATTCAAATATGTGAGCTTATGAGGACCATTCTCATCCAAAACAACACACTTGTGTATTTAACAGCACTGAGGATTGAACCGGGGACTTGTGCACGCTAGGCAAGGACTCTACCGCTAAGCTGTAACCTCAGCCCCCCTGCTCTTTTTGAACTTTCGATTTTATTTTCAGGGCTGTATCTTTATTAGTTACCCAGACTGGTAGCCATGAATGCTATAGCCTAGCCTGACTTTGAATCTGTGACCCTCCTGCTTCAGTCCCTGGAGGGGCAGAGATTGTTTGCCTATACAACCAGGCCCAGGCAAGGTCTGTGGCTTTTAGGGCTTTATACCACCAGGATGCTGAGTCACTCAGCAGTTCTGGCTTTTACCCTAAACACTGTAGCTAGTACATGAATAAATATGCGTGCTTTATATAGAGCTAAAATAGTTCCTGGCATGAAATACGGTTTAGCTAGCTCCCCCTCCCCTTTCTCATATGAAGAGGCTGAGGCCCAAATAGATTAAACATGAAACATCCAGCATGTCAGAATTAGGATTTGAGCCCCATAACTGTCCAGATAGCTATCTGCTAAGGAACTACACATGAATTTCAAGTTTTTTTCCTTTGTTTTTCTGGTATTTATGATTTTATGTAAGTCTTATACCTACATACAAATAATGACTTGCTACACAGTTTTATCAGTCTGGACAGCTGACGTGTGTTACATTTGCTTGGAACTTGGATGTGTCTTCTATCCTAGCTTGCCCTAGAGGATATTAGAGGGGCAGACACTAGGTGATACCTGGAATCCAGGTCTCACTAAAAAGCTATAAAGCTATCCATGGAGTCCAGTTGGAGAGCAAGGAGTTCTGAGCACAGGGACCGGCTGGCCACCACAGTGAGGATGTGACGAGCAAATGAAGGGCGATGATGATGGTGGAGAGGCTAGGCCACAGACAGTGATGGAGAGGCTAGGCCACAGGCAGTGATGGAGAGGCTAGACCACAGGCAGTGATGGAGAGGCTAGGCCACAGGCAGTGATGGAGAGGCTAGGCCACAGGCAGTGATGGAGAGGCTAGGCCACAGACAGTGCGATGGAGAGGCTAGGCCACAGGCAGTGTGATGGAGAGGCTAGACCACAGGCAGTGATGGAGAGGCTAGGCCACAGGCAGTGATGGAGAGGCTAGGCCACAGGCAGTGTGATGGAGAGGCTAGGCCACAGGCAGTGATGGAGAGGCTAGGCCACAGGCAGTGATGGAGAGGCTAGGCCACAGGCAGTGATGGAGAGGCTAGGCCACAGGCAGTGATGGAGAGGCTAGGCCACAGGCAGTGTGATGGAGAGGCTAGGCCACAGGCAGTGATGGAGAGGCTAGGCCACAGACAGTGATGGAGAGGCTAGGCCACAGGCAGTGTGATGGAGAGGCTAGGCCACAGGCAGTGTGATGGAGAGGCTAGGCCACAGGCAGTGTGATGGAGAGGCTAGGCCACAGGCAGTGTGATGGAGAGGCTAGGCCACAGGCAGTGATGGAGAGGCTAGGCCACAGGCAGTGTGATGGAGAGGCTAGGCCACAGGCAGTGTGATGGAGAGGCTAGGCCACAGGCAGTGATGGAGAGGCTAGGCCACAGGCAGTGATGGAGAGGCAGGCCACAGGCTAGGCCACAGCAGTGATGGAGAGGCTAGGCCACAGGCAGTGATGGAGAGGCTAGGCCACAGGCAGTGATGGAGAGGCTAGGCCACAGGCAGTGTGATGGAGAGGCTAGGCCACAGGCAGTGATGGAGAGGCTAGGCCACAGGCAGTGATGGAGAGGCTAGGCCACAGGCAGTGATGGAGAGGCTAGGCCACAGGCAGTGTGATGGAGAGGCTAGGCCACAGGCAGTGATGGAGAGGCTAGGCCACAGACAGTGTGATGGAGAGGCTAGGCCACAGGCAGTGGATGGAGAGGCTGGCCAGAGGCTAGGCCACAGGCAGTGATGGAGAGGCTAGGCCACAGGCAGTGATGGAGAGGCTAGGCCACAGCAGTGATGGAGAGGCTAGGCCACAGGCAGTGATGGAGAGGCTAGGCCACAGGCAGTGATGGAGAGGCTAGGCCACAGGCGTGAGGCTAGGCCACAGGCAGTGATGGAGAGGCTAGGCCACAGGCAGTGCTAGGCCACAGGCAGTGATGGAGAGGCTAGGCCACAGGCAGTGATGGAGAGGCTAGGCCACAGGCAGTGATGGAGAGGCTAGGCCACAGGCAGTGATGGAGAGGCTAGGCCACAGGCAGTGTGATGGAGAGGCTAGGCCACAGGCAGTGATGGAGAGGCTAGGCCACAGACAGTGATGGAGAGGCTAGGCCACAGGCAGCGATGGAGAGGCCAGGCCATAGGCTGTGATGGAGAGGCTAGGCCACAGGCAGTGATGGAGAGGCTAGGCCACAGGCAGTGATGGAGAGGCTAGGCCACAGGCAGTGTGATGGAGAGGCTAGGCCACAGGCAGTGTGATGGAGAGGCTAGGCCACAGGCAGTGATGGAGAGGCTAGGCCACAGGCAGTGATGGAGAGGCTAGGCCACAGGCAGTGATGGAGAGGCTAGGCCACAGGCAGTGATGGAGAGGCCAGGCCACAGGCAGTGATGGAGAGGCTAGGCCACAGGCAGTGATGGAGAGGCCAGGCCACAGGCAGTGATGGAGAGGCTAGGCCACAGGCAGTGTGATAGAGAGGCTAGGCCACAGGCAGTGTGATGGAGAGGCTAGGCCACAGGCAGTGTGATGGAGAGGCTAGGCCACAGGCAGTGATGGAGAGGCTAGGCCACAGGCAGTGATGGAGAGGCTAGGCCACAGGCAGTGATGGAGAGGCTAGGCCACAGGCAGTGATGGAGAGGCTAGGCCACAGGCAGTGCGATGGAGAGGCTAGGCCATAGGCAGCGATGGAGAGGCCAGGCCATAGGCTGTGATGGAGAGGCTAGGCCATAGGCAGCGATGGAGAGGCCAGGCCACAGGCAGTGCGATGGAGAGGCTAGGCCACAGGCAGTGATGGAGAGGCTAGGCCACAGGCAGTGATGGAGAGGCTAGGCCACAGGCAGTGCGATGGAGAGGCTAGGCCACAGGCAGTGCGATGGAGAGGCTAGGCCACAGACAGTGATGGAGAGGCTAGGCCTCAGGCAGTGATGGAGAGGCTAGGCCACAGGCAGTGATGGAGAGGCTAGGCCACAGGCAGTGTGATGGAGAGGCTAGGCCACAGGCAGTGATGGAGAGGCTAGGCCACAGGCAGTGCGATGGAGAGGCTAGGCCTCAGGCAGTGCGATGGAGAGGCTAGGCCACAGGCAGTGCGATGGAGAGGCTAGGCCACAGACAGTGATGGAGAGGCTAGGCCTCAGGCAGTGATGGAGAGGCTAGGCCTCAGGCAGTGCGATGGAGAGGCTAGGCCACAGGCAGTGTGATGGAGAGGCTAGGCCACAGGCAGTGCGATGGAGAGGCTAGGCCACAGACAGTGATGGAGAGGCTAGGCCTCAGGCAGTGATGGAGAGGCTAGGCCACAGGCAGTGATGGAGAGGCTAGGCCACAGGCAGTGCGATGGAGAGGCTAGGCCTCAGGCAGTGCGATGGAGAGGCTAGGCCACAGACAGTGATGGAGAGGCTAGGCCACAGGCAGTGATGGAGAGGCCAGGCCACAGGCAGTGATGGAGAGGCCAGGCCACAGGCAGTGATGGAGAGGTTAGGCCTCAGGCAGTGATGGAGAGGCTAGGCCACAGGCAGTGATGGAGAGGCTAGGCCACAGGCAGTGTGATGGAGAGGCTAGGCCACAGGCAGTGTGATGGAGAGGCTAGGCCACAGGCAGTGATGGAGAGGCTAGGCCACAGGCAGTGCGATGGAGAGGCTAGGCCACAGACAGTGATGGAGAGGCTAGGCCACAGGCAGTGATGGAGAGGCTAGGCCACAGGCAGTGATGGAGAGGCTAGGCCACAGGCAGTGATGGAGAGGCTAGGCCACAGGCAGTGTGATGGAGAGGCTAGGCCACAGGCAGTGATGGAGAGGCTAGGCCACAGGCAGTGCGATGGAGAGGCTAGGCCTCAGGCAGTGCGATGGAGAGGCCAGGCCACAGGCAGTGATGGAGAGGCTAGGCCACAGGCAGTGATGGAGAGGCTAGGCCACAGGCAGTGTGATGGAGAGGCTAGGCCACAGGCAGTGTGATGGAGAGGCTAGGCCACAGGCAGTGTGATGGAGAGGCTAGGCCACAGGCAGTGCGATGGAGAGGCTAGGCCTCAGGCAGTGCGATGGAGAGGCCAGGCCACAGGCAGTGATGGAGAGGCTAGGCCACAGGCAGTGATGGAGAGGCTAGGCCACAGGCAGTGTGATGGAGAGGCTAGGCCACAGGCAGTGTGATGGAGAGGCTAGGCCACAGGCAGTGTGATGGAGAGGCTAGGCCACAGGCAGTGATGGAGAGGGTAGGCCACAGGCAGTGTGATGGAGAGGCTAGGCCACAGGCAGTGATGGAGAGGCTAGGCCACAGGCAGTGATGGAGAGGCTAGGCCACAGGCAGTGATGGAGAGGCTAGGCCTCAGGCAGTGATGGAGAGGCTAGGCCTCAGGCAGTGATGGAGAGGCTAGGCCACAGGCAGTGATGGAGAGGCTAGGCCACAGACAGTGATGGAGAGGCTAGGCCTCAGGCAGTGCGCTCAGTGGAGGGAACTTCAGATTTACTGTGAAGCTCATCTCAGCTTTTTACCTTGATGGTATATACATAGTTACTTTGATTCTACTTTAGTGGCCAGTGAGATTTTTCTATAACTTCCACAAGGGAACAAATTGTTTCATATCAGCAGCTCATATCATTTTCCCTATACTCGGCTTATAAAGGGATTTATTCACTTACTGGTTTATTTGCTGAGACTGACCCTTCACTACCTGTCCTGGTGGCTTTTCTAGGCTTGATTGCATATGAGCTAAGGTTTGACTGACAGCGCTCCATCGCAGAAGTGGAGGCCTCTAGGGTTCCGAAGGCAGGGAGGAAGGAACGCGGCTTCACTGAGCGCCCACTGGTATACATTTGACATTTTGAGCATATAATTTTCTTTACTTCTAATTACTCATGACATTTTATTATCTCAGTTTTTAAGGCGAGAAACCTAAAGTTCAAAGAAGTTATGTAACTTCTCAAAGCTCACAGATCTCTCAAGGGGAGGGTGTGCTATTCGAGCTCGGCCTCCCTCTGTCTCTGACGTCTATGTCTACCGTCCCTTGCCTCTCTACTTTGAAGTCACACCCATGAAGATGCTAGCTTTCAGTCAGCACTGAATTTCCCATGAAAAAACAGGAGAGGTAGAGGTATTTACCCTGTGTAAAACACATGCATTTTACATGATACAGAAGAGATAATAAATCAGAAATGACTCTGCTTAGAAAGCACACATGAATTTTCTACATAAAAACATCAGATTGATAAAGTTATTACATATTACATTTATTTGTTCAGGTGTGTGTGTGTGTGTGTGTGTGTGTGTGTGTGTTTACATGCCCATGTAGTCCGGTGAGCACAAGGAGTCCAGAGAACAACTTTCTGGAGTCATTTTTCCTCCATTACAAAAGTCTCAGGGAATAAATTCATGTCATCTGGTTGGTGGCAAGTACCTTTGCTCACTGGGACAGCTTGTTAGCACATGGTTGATAAGGTTTTAATGATATTTCAATTTTCATTGAGGAAAAAAAGTGTGAGTCTGGCTTGTCGACCTGGTTGGGTCTCTGAACTATGAGTGGCAACCTGGACCCATTGCTCCAGCTTGGTGTTAAGTGAAAAGTTATGTCAATCAAAAAGCAATGTGACAATTGACTTTTCTTAATTGTTCTGGGTGATAAACAGGAAACGAGAGGAAGTTACCAAAGGACACATTCCAACAATACTTGGAGGGAGAATTATAGTTGTGTAAGGAAGTGAAGGTCACTGGACATGTCCAAACTGATCAGGGGACTCATCTAGGAAAGATGACAGCATCCTACAGTGACCTCTGGACTCCAACAATCCAGTCCTGTCTCCTCACTGTGCTGGTCATTCTGTGCTGGTCAGAGCCACTGTCTACTTCCTGGGTAATTTCAGGACATCTCAACCTTGAAATTTATATGGATTATGCTGGGCTGAAGACTCTTATCGTCTTCAAAAGCCCTTTTCCATTCGTCTTCCCCTGCACCTTTTGAGGGAGGAACCATGTTGAGCATCTGCTCTGGGATTCGTGTCCTGTCCTCCAGCTATGCCGAACACCCCCGTTCCTGTGGGGGCGGGAGGCTTGGCTCTCCTTTTAGAAGCTCCCTTCTGTGCTGTGCTAATCACACCCTCAGTACATTTCACATCTTATTTTTAGGAGCAAAGCATAAAGAACCCCAGCACCAACAGCAGTTTCTGTGGCAACCTGGATCGCCCCCCTTGTTTGTCCAGCTGTGCAGAATTAAGCTCTAAAAAAGGCCATTTACATCATGGAAAGGAGATCCATTTGCCTTGATGGTGAACCTTTAAAGGTTCTCTTCTAAGAGAGAATTACCTAGGAATTAGGTTGGGGGGGGCGTGAAGGAGGTGAACAGAAGAAATAGAACCTTTACTTGGAGCTAGAACTATTATAAAATCCCAGGTGTGCCAGGCATGCCCTAGTTGCCTTGATTTTTTTTTCCCACAAGGCATCATCTCAGATGCAAAAATAGGATTTAGACCAATGAAAACTAGTTTGAATATTTATATCACAGGGGTTTGTTGATAAGCTCTCCTGCACTCCCTCTCTTCACTGGGCCTTCCCCGATGACCTTCCAGGCTGGAGTAGATGATTTTTGACACAGTTCCTGAGTTTTCTTGGCTAGCTCTTTCAAACCAACTGTCCTACTTCCCCCGGACACCTTCAGCAAGCTCTCTCTTCCTAGCAGTCAACACACGCTGTGCTTTACTGGGCCAAGTCCAAGGGAAGGCCTGTGGAAGCACACTCCGAAAAGTGTGATTTGGGCAACACCCAACGATAGGGCTCCCCAGCCATCCCCACCCCCACCTCTGGGTCATATTGTGCTCAGGATCACAATGGTAACAGTGTTTGGGCTCAGGTTATTTGATTATTCTTAATTCTAAACAGGTGCACATATGCTTTGGAAGAGCAACATCTTGGTATCTTTTTTTTTTCCTATTTTATGTAACACCTGATTTTAAGAAAATGTGGCACAGATGATATTTTAAAAATATCTCTTCTCTAAGAATGTCTGCAAAGAAAAATAGGAATAAATGTGCCCAGGCCTAGGGGCGGTGTCACTAACCTTAACTAATAACTGAGCCACAAGTTTCTTGAAGCCAGTCAAAGAAAATCTCTATTATAAGTCATCACATGATAACATAGTTCATGTGCTCACGCGGTTTTCTGGAAGCCTACAGTCGGTAGTCTGGAGACCAGTGTTTTAGAACATCTGAAGTGACCCCCCATTCCTACCATACGATGGCAGTTTTTCATTAGTGTAGTCTCCCGCATGAGTTGGGTGCCAGAAAACGTCAGCACTGAATTTTATGAAGATTCACAAATTAGGTGCTGATCTTAAGGAACGTGGGCTTGGCTTTTTAAAACTTGGGCTAAATTCTCATGCCACCTTTAAATTTCAGTGATGCTATCGATTTCGGTGATAAATTGATTTAGCTGTAACAATATGAAACCCTTGTTCTCTGCCTTTTACCTCAATAACAGCTAGTAGCAGGAGACATAGACCCATGTCTCACCAGACCACTGCAGTACAAGTGGCGGTTGGTGAGCTGTGCCTGAGGACCGACAGCAGACCAATGTGCAGGGCTTCTTTATTGTTTATACGGGAAGTGTAGTGGGACGAGAAGGGGGGCAGTCCGTCCTGGTTCATTCTCTCCTTGGATCATCACAGGCAGAGACACAGATGGTTCATTTTGGAATCCTTAATACCTATACTCCAGGAAGGCAACACTCAGGACATCGATACAGACGGAGCTGATAAAAAGACTGAGTGCTCTAAGTGTAATTTGTGACACCCCAGCAAACCGAGCGTGCACTGACCTAGACCGCCACCCTTCACGCTTTCGGAAGTGAATTGAATGAAGACTGTTGATTCCAGGGGGTGACGAGGAGCGGGGAGCAGCTCTGACTCTGCATTGACACCCCAGCCGTGTGTCGTGTCATCGTGACAGCTCCCGGTAGCGCTCTCTGACTTGACTGGGGGGATTTGTGTCATCTTCCTCAGGTGGAATGGCTGCCCCTGGAGGCCAGGACCTCAAAGCAGCAATTCAATGATGTTCAGCCAAGAACCCATAAAGGAAGCTGAGACTAGACCACGTGACAATAACAGCAGGTCCCTATGGTGTGGGCAGAAGCCCGAGGCGTCCAAGAGCTGGGATGCCTCATTCTCTATCCCTGGATGGCCCGAGGATGAGGGTTTCTCCTTCACCACTGCCAGAGTCTGGTCCATTGCTCATATGTCTTCCATGGCAAGAAGTCCCCTTTGTTACAGAGCAATGTAGGCTTCACTAGAGGTACAGAAATGGTGAGGTCAACACTGCACACCAGTTGTGCGATTTCCTTCCACTTGCCCTCATAGGGTTGACTTTGTACTTTGACAGACCTGGCCATTGTCCCGCCCCCCCCCCACTCTGATTAGCCACCCTGACCTGAGAATTAAGGGTCATTTGGCTCATTCAGCAAGCAGTTTTCTCTGTCTTGCTTTTAGGTTGAAGGAGTAGTCATCTCTCTCTCTCTCTCTTCTCTTTTTTTTTTAGTCAATTTACTAGCACCTGGAATTTTGCACTTCAAGTTTTTTGAAAGTATAGGTTTTCATTTTCTGAGAAACCTATATCCACATCAACTCTTGTTGCTTCTCTGAAGATCTCTCTCTTTCTCTCTCTGTTTTTCTCTGTCTCTCCCACCTACCCCACCCCACCTCCAACCCTATCTTAGTGCCCCAGATTTGCCAACTGCTTATTGTCAGCACTGAGGTCTGACTCACTGTCTTACCTGATGAAGTTAGCATATTTAGCGGAGAAATTTAGCCCACTCACTTTTATTTTAACCATCTATTTTTAGGCATATTTTTGACTTTAAATTCTTTGTTTTTTGTATTTCCTATATGCTGTGTTTCTCCCTTTTTCTTGACTTGTACCAGCCCCTTGACTCGTTTTTTCTCTGTGCTACAGAAATTTCGGGTTGTGTGAGAAGAACCCCATGGCCCCAGGACTCAAGACCTTCTATTAGGGTGCTGGTCTGGGCATTGCCCTGACCTTGAGGGTTTAGTCAGTGGAAAGGAGGGGAGGAGAAGAGAAGGCCCTTCCCCTCAGGGAGACATCATTTCTACATGTGTCCCTACAGTCAAAGTTAGCAATAGCACACACTTGGCTTGCAAGAGCCCGTGCTACACAGACAAATTTTGGGTCCTATAATGGCTACAAATCCCCTGAGGATAGAAGGGGAGGGACGGGTATTTGGGGACACTCTGGCAGCCTTCGCTTCAGCTGAAATGTTGACTTTCTGACTTGTTGTAAGGATTAATTGGCAACTCTTAGCTGCTTATCTAACCCAAATAAGACTATCGCTATATGGCTATGCTTTATAAGTGCTCTGGCCCAATGCATTTTAACAAAATTTTAACTTCAAACGTCCTCAAAAAGTTTGAGCCCCAGGGCAGCACTGTTTGGAGGATGTGGACCTTTTAAGTGGTGGGACCTTGCGGAAGGTCCTGACTTCTGTGGGAATATAGCTTTGAAGAGGATCATGGGAATCACGCCTCCTTTCGCTTCTGGATCTGTGAGATAAGTGAATGTGCTGTTACTTGCTCCCCCCTCACCCTCCCTCACCCCCTCGCCCCCTCACTCTCCCTCACCCTCTGCTCTATCCCCCACCCCTGCTTCTTGGACTGGAAACACTATTTGCTCAATAAACTTATGTTCTTCATAAGCTGGCTCAGGTATTTTGTTACAGTAGCAGAAAGCTGACTAAGGCATGTGTATCAGCACATGTTGAACCTGGTTCGTTACGTTTATGTACTACTCTCATTCTCCCTGGACTCAAGTGTCTTCCATCCCCAAATGAGTTTCTGGTGTTTCATGCCTCTGAGTTAATAGATGTGATATTTTATTAGTGATTATTATTATTATTATTATTATTATTATTATCCTCTCATATATTACAACCTGACTGAAGTTTCCTTTCAAAGACAAACTGTGACACTACAGGGTAAACTGAGTCAGGCATCGAGGTGTGTTGTTGGTGATTGGGGGCAGCACTGAAAGCAGCTGACAGGGTCAGCACTAAGAGGGGCTGACCGGGGTCAGTTCTGACATCAACAGATGGGAGTTGCTGCCAGCCATTAGAGAAAAGGAAAGGGGAACACACACACACACACACACACACACACACACACGCACGCACGCACGCACGCACGCACGCACGCATGCACACGCACACGCACACGCACACGCACACGCACACGCACACGCACACACACTTTGGTTGGAGCAAAGGCAGGCTCCATTTTTTTTCTCTTAACCCTTTTTATACCCCCTCAAGGCATTTTTTTCTATTTAGAAAGAAAATTACCTCATAGCCACAAGTTACTGATTTTCTAAAAACAATCACTGCAAAAACATATTCTTCAAAGACAGATTAAGAGCATTACACAAGAGAAAATTGCAACAGGATTTTTGATTTTGTATTCCTTTTTTGAAACCTATCTAACTAAGAAATTCTTCATCTTTCTTTCCACAAGCTCATTGTAACCCAAAATCAGTAATTCTTTTGTCATAGATTAATAGTTTAAGCAAGCCAAGTCTATAATAGCAAGTTTCTCCTGGTACTTGGCTGAGAACAATCTGTTCTTACTAAGTAACAGGTCATCTATCTTAAATCTTATTTTTTTGACATTTTGATCAGCAAAACTGGCAAATCATCTGTTTTCTGTCCTTATAATGTAATTGCTTATTCTTTATTCCTAATATTTCTGTTTCATGGTGCGCACCAAAAACCTGGTTCCACATCCCTAGATCACAAGACCAACGACCTCAGGCCCAACTCGAGCGAAGGCCTTTGATCCTTAGCTTGCCCCAAGCCTGCTCTGCGTGCTGCTCCGATTCTGTCTGTGACCAGTGAGCACTCCCCGTGCTCCTTCCCCCCCTCCGCAGCTCTTGCCAGTCTGTGCAGAAGGGAAGGGGTGCGGTCTGGTCCTGATTCTGACTTTAGACTTCTGTCCACTGCCTTGACGTCCCAAAGTTAAATAAATCAAGTTAATTTCCTAACACTACTTAAATCAAATCAGGAATTCTATAAAATCATTAATTTATCTAAGCAGTATTATCTCAAGAATTTTCACCTTCATGTTGATCTGCAGGAAACTTGCCCAACGGGATGGGCTATCACCCAGGAAGTAATCACACCAGGCTCTAGGCAGTGAGCGTCTCCCAGGGTCCATTCACCGAGCCAAATGAAGGAGGAGCACGGCAATTGCAAACAGGAGAAAGCACATCAATAGCAAGAAGGGATCCTGGGAGGAAGTCTCTGGGGTCTTGCCTTTCCAGAGCGCACCCATTGTAGCGGAGCAAGAAGGAAGCCTTTCTAAGATGCTCACTTGCCCACAGTAGCTTTTCCTGCATGGCACCTGCTGGTTTCCCCTTCCTCCCCTCCCCAACCTCTCCACTCCACCATCTTCCCTCTCCCCAAGATCCACCCACCCTCCACCTCCTCTTAGAACAGAGCAGGACATCAACTAAACACGGCATAAAAAACTACAATAAGACCAGGCACACATCATCAAATCAAGGCTGATCAAGGCAACCCAGTAGGAGGAAAAGGGTCCCACAAGTAAATAAAAGAGTCAGAGACAGTCCCCATTTCCAGTTATGATTCCCATAAGAATACCAAGCTACTCAGTCATAACGTGTATGCAGAAGGACCTATGTTAGACCCAGGCTCCCTGATCTCTGAGCTCCCATGAGTACCAGTCAGTTGACTCTATGGGCCATGTTCTCATGTTCCCTGACTCCTCTGTTTGCTCTAATCCTTCCTCCCTCTCCTCCATAGGACTTCCAAAGCTCCACATGTTTGCCTGTGGTACTCTGCATCTCTGTTACTGGATGAGTCTCTCTAGTCTCCTTGATGATGGTTCTACTGGACTCCAGTCCAGTACACTCTTCAGGCAGGATAAATTGTAGGTCAAAGACTTTGTGGCTGGGTTGATGTCCCAATTCATATACTGGAGGCCTTGCATGGTTATGGAAGGTGGGTAGTTAGCAACAGGCAAGTAGATCAATGGAATAGGATTGAAGACCCAGAAATGAACCCACAGAGTTATGGTCACTTGATCTTTGATAAAGGAGCTACATCCATCCAGTGAAAAAAAGATAGCCTTTTCAACAAATGGTGCTGGTTCAACTGGAGGTCAACAAGCAGAAGAATGCGAATTGACCCACTCTTATCTCCTTGTACTAAGATCAATTCCAAGTGGATCAAGGACCTCCACATAAAACCAGACACACTGAAACTAATAGAAAAGAAACTGAGGAAGACCCTGGAGGATATGGGCACAGGGGGAAAGTTTCTGAACAGAACACCAATAGCTTATGCTCTAAGATCAAGAATTGACAAATGGGACCTCATAAAATTACAAAGTTTCTGTAAGGCAAAGGACACTGTCAGAAGGACAAAACGTCAACCAACAAATTGGGAAAAAATCTTCACCAACCCCACATCCGACAGAGGGCTAATATCCAATATATACAAAGAACTCAAGAAGCTAGACCCCCCAAGAACCAAATAACCCTATTAAAAATGAGCTAAACAAAGAATTGTTACCAGAAGAAATTCGGATGGCCGAGAAACACCTTAAGAGATGTTCAACATCATTAGTCATCAGGGAAATGAAAATCAAAACAACCCTGAGATTCCACCTCACACCAGTCAGAATGGCTAAGATTAAAAACTCAAGAGACAACAGGTGCTGGCGAGGATGTGGAGAAAGAGGAACACTCCTCCACTGTTGGTGGGATTGCAAGATGGTACAACCGCTCTGGAAATCAGTCTGGCGGTTCCTTAGAAAATTGGGCATGACACTTCCAGAGGACCCTGTCATACCACTCCTGGGCATATAGCCAGAAGATTCCCCTGCATACAATAAAGACACATGCTCCACTATGTTCATAGCAGCCTTATTTATAATAGCCAGAAGTTGGAAGGAGCCCAGATATCCCTCAAAGGAGGAATGGATACAGAAAATGTGGTATATTTATACAATGGAATACTACTCAGCAATTAAAAATAATGAATTCATGCAATTTTTAGGCAAATGGTTAGATCTGGAAAATATCATCCTAAGCGAGTTAACCCAAATCACAAAAGAATACACATGAAATGCAATCACTGATAAGTGGATATTAATGAGCCCAGAAGCTCTGAATACTCAAGGCACAATTAGCAAGTCAAATGATTCCCAAGAAGAAGGAAGGAGAGGACCCTGGTCCTGAAAAGATTGGATCCAGTTTTGTAGGAGAGTACCAGAACAGAGAAATGGTGGTGGTGGGGGAGGACTTATGGGACATATGGTGAGGGGAAAACTGGGAAAGGGGAAAGCCTTTGGAATGTAAACAAAGAATATAGAATAAATAATAATATTTAAAAAAAATAGAAAGAAAGAAAGAAAGAAAGAAAGAAAGAAAGAAAGAAAGAAAGAAAGAAAGAAGGTGGGTAGTTGAAGCTTTGTGTCCCAGATTACTAAGAATCTTGACTAGGCTCACTCTTATGGAGTCCATGAAGTTTCCATTGCACTAGGTTTACACCTCACCGCTAAATCCCCCCCCCCCGTATTTTCTCATTCTTTCCATATCCACAGGAGCCTTCCTGTTCCCATCCCACTCACCTGCCAGTTCACCTCTGAAATTTATTCTTTTCTCCCCTCGCAGAAAGATCTGTTTGTCCCTCCTTAAGCCCTCATTGTTACTTAGCCTCTCTGGGTCTTTTACTTTACAGTTAATATCCTCTTATAAGTGAATACATACCATGTTTGTCTTTCTGGGTCACAGTCAGTTGAATAATACACCATTGTGCAATGTACCACATTTTCTTTATCCATGCTTCAGTTAAGGGACAATTAGGTTGTTTCCAGTTTCTGGCTATTATGAAGAAAGCTTCTTTGAACATAGTTGAGCACGTGCCCTTGGGATAGAATGGAGCGTCCTTTGGGTGTATGCCCAGGAGTGGTATAGCTGGGTCCTGAGGCAGATCGAGCTCCCGTTTTCAGAAAAACTCTCATATTGACTTCCAAAGTGGCTGTGCAAGTTTGCACTCCCATCAGCAGTGGAAAAATGTTCCCCTTGCTCCACATCCTCGCCAGCATGAGCTGTCACTTGTGTTTTTTGTTCTAAGGCATTCTGACAGGTGTTTTGATTTGCATTTCCCTGACTGCTATGGATACAGAACATAAGTGTTTCTTAGTCATTTGAGATTCCTCTGTTGAGAATTCTGTTTTGATCTGTACTCCATTTTTAATTGGAGTATTTACTTTGTAGCAGTTTCTTGAGTTCTTTATATATTTTGGATATTAGTCCTCTGTCAGATGTCAAGTTGGTGAAAATCTTTCATTCTGTGGGCTGCTGTTTTAGCCCATTGACAGTATACTTTGTTTTACAGAAGCTTTTCAGTTTCATGAGGTAGCATTTATTAACTGTTGATCTCAGTGCCTGCACTATTTGTGTTCTGTTCAGGAAGTTGTCTTCTGTGCCAGTGCGTTCTAGACTATTCCCCACTTTCTCTTCTGTCAGGTTCAGGGTATCTGGTTATGTTTATATCTTTGGTTTTTGAATTTTGGGGGGGGGTTGGTTTTTTCGAGACAGGGTTTCTCTGTATAGCCCTGGCTGTCCTGGAACTTACTCTGTAGACCAGGCTGGCCTCGAACTCAGAAATCCGCCTGCCTCTGCCTCCCAGAGTGCTGGGATTACAGGCATGCGCCACCACCGCCCGGCTATGTTGATATCTTTGATCCACTTGGATTTGAGTTTTACCCAGGGTAATAGATATGGGTCTATTTGCATTCTTCTGCATACATTGGATCCAGTTAGACCAGCACCATTTGTTGAAGATGCTTTCTCTTTTCCATCATATATTTCTGTCTTCTTTATCAAAAATCAGCCTGTCTATAGGTGTGTGAATTTACATCTGGGTCTTTAATTTGAGTCCATTGAGTAATATGTCTGTTTTTGTGCTAAAAAACATGTGGTTTTCATTACTATAGCTTTATAATAGAACTTGAGATCAAGGATGGTAATACCTCCAGAAGTTCTTTTGTTGTATAGAATTGTTTTAGGTATTGTAGGTTTTTTTTTAAATTTTCCCTATGAGGTTGAATATTGTTCTTTCAAAGTTTGTAAAGAATTGTGTTGGAATTTGGATAGGGACTGTGTTGAATCTGTAGATTGCTTTTGATAGGATAGCTATTTTTACTATGTTAGCCCTACCTACACATGGGCATGGGAAATCTTTCCATCTTCTGATATCTTTTCCAACTTCCTTCTTCATAAACACTTGAAGTTTTTAACATACAGATTTTTCACTTGCTTGGCTAGAATTGCCCCCAAGATATTTTATATCATTTTATGACTATTGTGAAGGGTGTCATTTCACTTATTTCTTTCTTAACCCATTTATCCTTTGTATGTAGAAGGGCTACTTTATTAAAATCTTGTATCCAGCCACTTTATTGAAGGTGTTTGTCAGCTATAGGAGTTCCCTGGTAGAATTTTTGGGGTAACTTATGCATACTATCATAGCATCTGTAATTGTGACACTTTAACATCTTCCTTTCTAATTGGTATCCCCTTTCTCTACTTTAGTTGTCTAATTGCTCTAGCTAGAATTTTAAGTACTATATTGAGTAGATATGGAAAGATGCCTTGTTCCTGATTTTAGTGGAATTGCCTTGAGTTTCATTTAATTTGATGTTGGCTTAGGCTTGCTATATATTGCCTTTATTGTGTTTAGGAATATCTCATGTATTCCTGATCTCTCCAAGACCTTCATCATGAAGGGGTGTTGGATTTTGTCTAAGGCTTTTGCAGAATCTAATAAGATAATCATGTTTTTATTTTTTTCTTTCAGTTTGTTTATATGGTGGATTACATTTATAGATTTTTGTATGTTGAACCATCTCTGCATCTCTGGGATGAAACCTACATGATCATAGTGGATAATCTTTTTGATGAGTATTTTTGCAGCAATGTCCATCAAGGAAATTGGTCAGTAATTCTCTTTCTTTGTTGAATTGTGTCTCATAAAATGAATTTGGCGATGTTCCTTCTATTTACATTTAGTGGAATAATTTGAGAAGTATTGGTATTAGGTTTTCTTTTAAAATCAAATAAAATTCTGCACAAAAACCATCTGGCCCTGGGCTTGCTTTTTATTGGGGGAGGGCTGGATGTTGGGAGAATTTTAATGACTACGTCTATGTCCTTAGGGATTATAGACCTATTTACATTGTTTGCCAGATATTTATTCAACTTTATTCGTATGTGGTATCTATTGAAAAAATTTTCCATTTCTTTTAGATTTTCCAATTTGTGGAGTACAGATTTTTGAAGTATGATCTAATAATTCTTTGGATTTCCTCAGTGTCTGTTATGCTCCCCCTTTGTTTCTGATTTTGTTAATTTGGATATTATCTGTGTCTTTTAGTTAGTTTGGACAAAGCTTTGTCAATCTTGTTGATTTTCTCAAAGAACCAACTCTTTGTTTCACTGATTCTTTGTTTTATTCTTTTTGATTCTATTTTATTGATTTCAGCCCTACGTTTGATTAATTCTACTCCTCTTAGGTGTGTTTGCTTCTTTTTGTTCTAGAGCTTTCAGGTGCACTTTTAAGTTACTAGTATGGGATTTTTGAATTTCTTTATGAAGGCGCTTAGTGCTATGAACTTTCATCTTAGCACAGCTTTCATTGTGTTCCATAAATTTTGGTATGTTGTGTGTCCATTTTCATTGGATTCTAGGAAGTCTTTAACTTCTCTTTATTTCTGCCTTGACCCTGAGGTTGTTCAGCAGACAGTTGTTCAGTTTCTATGAGTTCATAGGCTTTCTTTTTTTCCTATTTCTGTTGTTGTTGATATCCAGCGTTAATTTGTGGTCTGATAAGACACAGGGCATTATTTCAATTTTCTTACATCTGTTGAGACTTGCTTTGTGACTGACTATATGGTTAGTTTTTGAGAAAGTTCCATGAGGTACTGAGAAGAAGGTGTATTCTTTTGTGTGGAATGTTCTATGTATATCTTTTATTTCCATTTAATTTATAATGTTTGTAAGCTCCATTATTTCACTGTTCAGTTTTTGTCTGGATGATCTTTCCATTGGTGAGAGTGGCGTATCAAAGTCTTCCACTGTTAATATGTGAGATTAGATGTGTAATTTCAGCTTTAGTACCATTGGGTGCCCTTGTATTTGTGGTATAAATGTTAAGAATTGAAATGTCTTCTTAGTGGATTTTTTTTCTTTGATGAGTATGAAATGTCATCTTAGTGGATGTTTCCTTTGATGAGCATGAAATGTCCTTCTTTATTTCTTTGGATTAATCTTGGTTTGTAATCTATTTTGTTAAATATTAGAATAGCTAAGGCAGCTTGCTTCTTGGTTCCATTTGCTCAGAAAAATCTTTTTACAACCTCTTACTCTGAGGAAACATCTCTCTTTGATGTTGAGATGTGTTTCTTGTATGCAGTAGAAGGATGGATCCTGTTTTCACATCCATTGCTTAGCCTGTGCCTTTTTATTGGGGGATTGAGTACACTGACATTGAGAGATATTAACAACCAATTATTATTATTTATTATTAAGTCCTATTATTTTGTTGTTGTTGTTGCTGGTGGTGGTGGTGGTGGTGGTGTGTGTGTGTGTCTTCTTTGGGTTTTTCTGGTGTGAGATTATTTATTTGATGAGTATTGGACATTGGGACTTTTGCGGTCTAATCTATTTGGTGTTCTATAAACTTCTTGTACCTTTATAGACATGTCCTCCTTTAGGTTAGGACAATTTTCTTCTGTGGTTTTGTTAAATATATTTTCTAGGTTTTTGAGCCAGGATTCTTTTCTTTCTTCTATTCTGATTATTCCTAGGTTTGGTCTTTTCGTAGTGCCCCAGATTTCCTAGATGTTTTGTGTTAGAAATTTTTAGATTTAACATTTTCTTTGACCAATAAATCTATTTCACCTTCAGCCCCTAAGATTCTTTCTTCCATCTCTTGCGTTCTGTTGGTGATGCTTGTGTGTGGAATTTGTATTCACTTGCCTAAATATCCCACCTTCAGGACTCCCTCAGTCTGTGTTTTCTTTATTGCTTCTGTTTCTATTGTTAGGTCTTGAACAGTTTACCTTCACCTGTTTGTTTGATTTTTCTTGGCTTCTCTTGGCATTCTTTAAGGGACTTTTCAATTTCCTCCAAATTTTCTCATCTTTTCCTCAATTTCTTTAAGGGATTCTTTTTCTTTATTTCTTCTGTAAGGATCCTGCCATCTCCATCAAGCTGGCTTTACGGTAGTTTTCTTGTGCTTCAGCTTCATTGACATGTCATGCCTCATTGTCATAGGATGGCTGGACCCTGGTGGGGCCATACTGCCCTGCCGGTGTTGATTGTGTTCTTACACTGGCTTTTAGGCTTCTGGGTTTGGGATAAGTAGGTGATGATTTCTGGGTTTGTCTTTGTTGAATGAACGTGTGTTCCTTGGTTTCTGTTTCCTCTTTGGTCTTCTGATCTTTGTAGCCTGGATTTCTAGTGGCCAGCATGACCTCTGATCCAGTAGGGAGTCTGACTGGGGGAGGGGGATGGTAGGATGGAATTTATGAACCAAGTCTAGGGAGTAGAATAATTCTCCTAGTAGGTGGGTTAGCCCTCGATGTGACTCACTAATGATCATTTTCTGACCTCCAAACTCAGGATAATTAGCCTCCATCTTCCTCTATTTTTCTTCAAGGAGCAAAAGGAAAAGCATAGCGAAAAGCTTAATACATTTGCTTTGTACGGCCTAGGTTTTAATTATGGTAATTGGTGTTTAGTGGTAGAAGACATGAAATGAAATGTTTGCTGATGTGACATGACACTAAAGGGGGAAAAAAAACAAAAAACAAAAACCAGCCCTCCACAGATGGCACGTGTCAGTGCATTAACTCCCTCCGGTGATCAGTGTTCTCAGAGCCTCAGCCATCCTCTGCCTCTATGAATAATTCCCCATTTGTATGTATGGGCGTCTGACAGTTTGTTTACGTGTGCTGTGGGGGGAAAAGCCAAAATTATTTGGCTTACCATCAAAAAAAAAACCAGTCTATTTTTGTTGTCTGCAGTGCCCTGATGTGATGCATTTTAATACGTTTTTAACAATGCATGGATCTGAGTCCGGGGAGCTGTTGGGAAGGCTCAGATGACACGACTTTGTCATATGATCTAGAAGGATGAGACACCATCTATTGTTTGCCAAGCCAACAACTCTTAAATTAATGCCCACTTTCTTCAGAAGTGAAGTGTTCCCATTATAACTGGGCTCAAGCTGCTTAGTGTAATTTGCTGAGTTTCTATAAAAGCTTTTAAGCCTGAAATCATGCTTGAGTTATTCTCAAAATTTGATCTCTCTACACTGTCTTCAAGCCTTCCGCAGGGTCTAGATCTGCAAGGTTTCTGCCCTGCATGACACCTAGAGGTTGTATATCATTGCGTGGATATATCTAGATGCAACCTAAGGCAAAGGGTGAAAGGCATGTTATTTCAGCTAGAAGATATAATAATCCCCTTTCCTGCATGCTTGTCTCCCTGCTTTTTGACATGATATTGCAACAACTGTGAAACTGCCAATTGTAGAGGATTGACATTTTTTTCTTGACTTTGCTGAATTGATTTTCTTGAATTGATAAATTTGGACTCTTTTATTCAGTTCTCAACAAGTCACCTCTGTGCAGTGGCAAACCAGCTGATTCAAGTTACTACAGCTTCTCTCTGCTACTGCAGATAGAGTGTGAATTTTAAGTGGCCAAAACAGAAAACATGCCACCCAGGGCTCTAACCAATTTCTGTGTGCTATAGTGAAAACTGCAATCTGTTCTGCAGGCAGGTCCTTCCTAGGTTTGACATTATAGGTAGAGGAGAAGCAAACATCTCTACAGTGATTAGGGTACGCTCTGAAATAATCTAAATACAGATGTTTCCAACAGATGTTTGCATTCATTTTCGTGGTAGTTGAGCAGGTCTGTGTCTTCTAAATATTCACACACACATATGAAATATAGACAAATGTGTGTAAATATGTACATATAAATTATAAATTTGAATGTTGTTCCAACAGTATAATATTTTAAGAGTGACTTGGACTTTAGTTGACATGGTCAAGAGTACTGGCTGTTCTTCCAGACCATGGTTCATAAATTTGAATGTTGTTCTAACAGAATTATTTAAGAGTGACTTGGACTTTAGTGGACATGGTCAAGTGTACTGGCTGTTCTTTTAGAGGACCCTGGTTCAATTCCCAGCACTCATGTAGCAGCTCATAATGGCCTGTCATTCCAATCCCAGGCGACCATTTTCATTCAAACCACCATGGATGGAATGAAGAAAGATGGACTTCAGACTTGAAGACTGAGAGCATTGAGGAATCAAGCTTGTTAGAGAAGGGGCATGGGATACACCAGGCAGGTACCTGTTATACTGACATGCAGGAGAAATGACCTCTACAGAGGCATATTCCATTCACTATACTTTTTCTAACCTAGAGTTTACCCAGCTTACTTAAGCAGGGATCCCTCCCGTGGATCACATATGTTAATATGCCATAGAATATGTCAAGGGGAGAGCGTTAGCTAGACTTTTACTTGGCACTCATGGAATCATCTGGAATAATTGTTAGAACTCACTCCTGGACCTTCCCAATGCCATGTCGGGCAGTGGGAGCTCACGAGAATGCATGCGGATGCTTCCGGGTCCATGCTGCAGAATGTGTCTCAGACTGAAATGGACGTGTTCCCTTTTGTCATGTTAGAGTAACACAAGACATTGAGCTTACACTGGAGTAGTACATGCAGGGTCTGTGGCTTGTGGGAACACAGAGGCACCCTGCTGATGCAGAATCCAGAGGCAAGTCACCGCTCACTTGTAGCGTGGTGACTTTAGAAATCAGTACAAGTATAGACTCAAGCTTCCTGGTGGTTCTGACCATTCACAACTCACTCATGTTTTGTATCAAGTGTAAAATAACTGAGGGGGAGATGGCACATGGCACATTGCTATTAGCTCCAGTGTATCATCTTGTCACCTTCTGAGCCATTTGGGCACGCTGAGCCTTGATGTCGCAGCAGTTCATCGTATAGTTAATTGAATTAGAAGAAACTCGGTTCATCATTAGGTGATCTGGGTTGCAAAGCAGTAAACAACTGGTTTTCTTGATTGCTTTGGCTGAATGGATGGAAAGCCCCAGAAACAGCAGAAATGGTTTCACTGTGTGCAATTTACATTTCTGCTTTCCAGTAATTACAGTTTGTGTGGAGCCAGGACTCCCACAGGAATACTGTGAAATGTTCTGAATGGGCACGTTGTTCACAGCACCTCGGTATTTTCATTATATTTACCTGAAATAAAGAATCCCAAAGACAAGGCTAAAGTGCGTCCGAACAGAAGGGTGGCCTGCTCCCCACCAAAGTTCAGCTAGAGAAGCTACGTATAGATACTCGATTTCCATGGCTGTGTGAGGTGTCAAAAGTGGTACATGCCAGCAGCCCACAGATTCAAATGTACCAGGATCCCTTAAGTTACTGCCTCTAGGTACAGCTCCTTATAGTCGTGAACCTCAAGAGAACAGAAAGTCCACTTAGCCTGTATTTCACAGACTTGGGGAACTATCCATCCATTTAGCGTCTTGCAATGTGCATCTGATGGTTATACCGATGCTGGGCATTTGACACTGAGTTATCCCAATTGGGGAAACGTCTTTGAGTGCCCCTTGGTGTCTGCCCCTTGGGGCCTAATTTTCATGGCTGCCACTAGCCAATTACTAGATATAATAATGAAACAAGCTTGACACATGAAGGTCCTGGCTGTGGTTTGAGTGTGCTGTTCCCACCAAAATTTATGCTGAATCCTAACCAAGAAGATAATGGCTACTGGGTTCACTACATGGTGATTAATGAAGGCTCTTCCCTGGTGAATAGATCAAGGAATTAGAAAAATGATGTGATGAAAGGCAGACATTCTCCTCTACTGTATGAAGAGGAGGGGAAAGCCTGGTCCTCACATGACAGGAATGCCGCCTTGATCTTGTACTTGTCAGTTTCCAACACTCTGAGGAAGTTGTTCCTGTTCTTTATCAGTAGCCCAGAGGACTAGTTACTTTTCCCGTTGCTGTAACAAAAGCAATGTAAGAGACGAAATTTTTATTTTAGCTGATGGTTCCAGCACATGATGCTAGGGGAAGGCGTGGCCTAGTTCATGATTCTACAGCAATGGGAATGCACCGATGTGGATTCCACATCATGGTGGACAGGTCACAGGAAATGAAGACTAGAAATAGAGTTCCGTCTCTAATGAGTCACTTCTGTCAAAGGACACACATCCTCCCTGAACAACACCAGTACTCACACATATGAACCCATAGGGGATATTTAACATTCAAACCACAACTACATTCTGTGAGGCTCATGGTTCATGGCAAAATGTAAAACATTCAGTCCGCAGAGTCCTCATAGTCTTAGCAGACTTACTCAGAAGTCCCAAGTTTAAAGTCTCTGTTCTGAGACTCAAGGCAAATTCTTACCTGCAACACCATAACACCAAACCGAATGTTACACACTTCTAATATATCATGTCCTTTAATAAACACTGCCATTCCACAAAGGAAGGCAAGACTGTGAGGAAGGATTGGAGAAAAGCAAGCTAGAAACCATCAGGGAAAGCACTGAATCCTCCAGACCCTCGGCCTGCATTCCATTATTTGAGCTTCGGCAGACTTGGCCAGGGCACAGGTATTGCCAACTCCACTCATTGCCAGCAGCTTTCCTCAGCAGACACCCCATACTTCCGGCATGTGCCACACCCTGGGGGTCCCTGTCTTAACTTAGACTTCACCTTTCCCACCACATGCACAACCCACTTGGGAGTCTCATGCAAGGAATCTGACCTTGCTACACACTGTATCCCCACATTTTTTTCCCTGAAACTTCACTGCATGCCCTGTAGTCAAATAACTATTGCATTCTGTAAGCCTGCAGAATCAGCACCGTGTGGAAAAGGTTAAATTCTGCTGCACCTTGAGATGTAGCTTTCAATCAAAGCTTCAGAGCTTCTGGGTACCCATGGTGGAACTTGGCAAACCTTTCCCTATATGGTCATTTTCTGAGCAGGGGACCCCTGTAGCTGCTCTGCTTTTCTAGTCACTCTTTTATTGAAAAGGAAAATCTTTCAAATGTATTTTTATACTCTGAGCCCTTTGATGAAAAGGATTTCAACCTCCAGGCATCTTTCTTATTGTCCTGATTTTTAAAAAAAAAAAGTGTTCAGTGTCCCTTCAGTGATTCTAATCTGGTTGACAACTGCCACCCCTTGGTCCACAGCATTTGATTTGTCCACAACTTTAAGTTTATTCATGTTATTTTCCTTGATAAATTGCACATGGTGGGTGTCTCATACATGTATGTGCATGTACATGTGCATATGTGTGTGGAGGTCACGTATGACGACTTCACATTGAAAGACACGCCATTCTTCCGGTGTCTTTCATCTTTCGTTTGAGAAAAGGCCTCTCATTGGAACTTTGCCGAGTTGTCTTCACTAGCTGACCCGGGAACTCCTAGAGATTCACCTGTTCCTCACTTCCTGTCTCACCGCCATTGGGATTACAAGTGTGCACCACTGTGCCTGACATTTATTTGTGGAGTGTGGAACTCAAACTTGGGTTCTCATGCTTGTGAGGCAAAGGCTTTGCCACCTGAGCCACCACCCCACTGCCAAACTACAGATCCCACTTACATCCTTCCGATCTACTTTTTCTCCACCTCACTGTCAATCTGGCTAAAAGCAGCAAGCACTGACAATGCTGCATCCTGAGTGTGCCGTCCTGAAATCTCCTCTTCCAAACAAATGACTCTGTTACTTTTGAATTCAGCCTCATTCAGCATTTCAGGACAAAGGCAAACACACCAGGATCTTTCATCAGGGCCCAGCAAGAATGGCCTCCCACCCAAGCCTTGGTAGAGCCCTTGCTCCCATCTGCAGCCTCGTAAGTACAGGCCTATTTTCTGAATCCTTATCCAGCCTCCATCCTTCCACATTTCCACCACAATCAACCACTAGACTCTGTTTCTGGCCTTCTAGGGTTTCTCTCCTCTGTACTTGGAAGCTCTTAGATACTCTCCCAGGTCCGAAGGTCAGTTCCTCACAGCAATGTCCCACTTCTTCCTGGGAGTCTTCTATATTTTCTAATTATAGTAACAAAAATACCCAAAGGAAGCACTGCAGGAGAAGAAGGGGTTCTTTCCATTGGTGGTTTCAGAAGGCACAGTGCCCCATGATGGGGAAGGCACAGGCACAGCTGAACAGCTCAGGGACAATGAATTATATGAAGTGACTCCTTACATGGTGGTGAATACAGAGGATAGCCTGGAACCAGAGATGGGGTATAACCTTCAAGGCCCACCTCTAGTGACACCAGCTTTGTCCTACATCCCTAGGGTTCCTAAACCTCCAAACTGCCAAAAGCTGGGGGGCCAAGTGTTCAAACACAAGAACCTATAGAGACATTCCACACTCAAACCATAGCACTGAATCTCAGAGGCTCTGTTATAGTAACATATCCAAGGCTGTCTTTCAATGCAAACTTTGACTTGGGGACTGTCTCATAGCCCCATTTCCACGCGGGTTAGACTGTGGGTTGAAGACACTTTCTATCCACTATTACTCTCCCCGCTTTGTCCTTCATCACGTTTATCTCAAATTTCTTACATATCTAATTTAGCAACCAGAAGATTCAGAAGATTCAAATAAAACAATATCTATGAATTTTATACCATTATAAATAAAAGAGTAAGAGGAATATTCATAGGGAAAATAGTACCAGGATTAAAGTAAAGAAAAAAATACCTGAACATTTAACATCATTTATTTGCCAGATTCACAACTTAAGTGCGAAACCATGTGTGTGTGCATGTATTCTGCAAACACACACACACACACACACACACACACACACACACACACACGTAACCATCCAGCATAAGATGGGGGGGGTGAGAGAAGAATGGAGCCAAGACAAAAGCTCTGATCAAGGCTCAAAGTGTATTTTTCAGTTCTGCATTTATATAGGTAAAGACCCATCCTTAGTTTCAGCTGGGTTCTTGATTCAAAACAAGCTTCAGCAGGCAGCCTTGTTTTTGCAGGAATGCTGTGGATGTGGCGAACAGGAGACTCCACTCCAGGTGGGCTAGGCAACCATGGTAAAGCAAGGTCTGATTAGCCCGCTCAAGACTGGGGGAAGGGTGTACACACACACACACACACACACACACACACACATTTACATTTTAGTGCATGTGCAGACTTAGCATTCTACTTCTCTCTGTCTTTATGGCATTACCAAGTTTGTATTTTTAACAGCTACACACTATTCCATTTTCTAATTACCTCACCATTTATGTAATATCCCTTGTACTCTATCCTTAGATTGTCTTTTATTTTCTTGAGATTCTAAGTAGCCAGATACATACAACTTGTCTGTATTTTGGAATTCTCTCATGCATATAAGTACTTCCTGGTGTCCCCATAAGTCTGTATCTGAGAAAAAAGCCACAAGCTCAGTCCCCATAAAATGTGCTTGAAGACCACAGCCTGGGGTCAGAACCTCATACTGACTAGCCGAACCTCTCCTAAGCAAACATCTTCACCCGCAGTGTCTATGCCTACAAAGCTGAGGAACTGCAGCAGATAATCCCTATTGTCACATCAGTGCTTAATATTTTCTTATTTGCTTGGTGGACTGGCTGCTCATCCAATGCCATCATCTTTCTGTTTTAGGGATGAATAGACACAAGATAAAGATGCGATGTCTAGGACATTGTTATGCTTGGTGGCCTAGAGATAGCCCACATTATATTAGAATAAGGTTGATTCCACATCTCATATAACTCACTGTACGGCTTTTGAATCACCTTCGGTTCAGATTGTGGAGTTCACGAGGGCTACGTGAACCTGCTCCCCAAGCCCCACACAAACTATTGCTTCTTTCTTAGATACTAAAACCTCACGTTTAACTTGTTCCTTTGTGTTCCAGGCCTTTATGTGTGACTCAACCTTCATTTTTTGAAATGCTGCTTTCACAGGGTTTCTCTGGCAAAGCCTGTGCCAGGACCTGAGTCACAGAGACATAAATTTTAATGTCCAAGAATTTCCAACTGCAGAGCCAGGACACTGAGACGAGGCAGGGAGGACAAAGGGACATCTGAGCAACCAGCCTGCCCCTCACCACCTGCCAAGGGCTGCCATTTGGGAAGTAGGAAAGGAAGCCAGTGATGGATGCTGACCTCAGAGGCTGGAGAGGGTCCATGCCCTGCTCCTCGGAGATGAGCTGTGTGGGGGAAATAAGGTTTCAGAAGCTTTGCAATGACGTGGCAAGACTCGGGGCCTGCCAGGGCTACCATTTCAAATATTGGGGCTCTAAAAATAGGGTAGTTTGTTTCTGGTAAGTGTAAAGAGAGCAATTTAATGTTTTACAGAATGGAAGTAAGACAGCTCTGGGATAAGCAGGGATGACAAAGGCTTAGGCAAGGCAGGTGGCAGTGAGTGGTAGAACCACCAGCTGGTGGGAGCTGTGTGGGAAATGGCAGCTGAGGGGTTGGCTGTGCACACATAAGGCCACACAGTGATCGACAGCTGTGCCATACTTCCGTCCAGGTAGCCTCGTAGCAAGCACAGTAGTTCTTGCTCTCACAGATGGAAAGCTTCATCTAGCACTGCCACTAATAACTCCAGAGGACTTTGGGAAAATGCAGAACAAATATTGCTCTCCCTCCAAATAGATTTTGACAACAGAGAATGAGCTGTGGAATTTTGAGCACGTTGATGTCAATCAGGGTTGGACTATGACGTATTTTCTGAATGGGATTTTCTTTTTAATAGAATTCTGGTACCCAGAATACCATGCTACCCACACATAAATTTTATGGTTTTGCCAGTCAAGCCAGAAGAATCTCGGACGAGATCCCTCTGAAAATGAAGCCTCGACAAGGCCTGGGTGTGGCAGTTCACTTAGGAAAGATCCTGGGGGACCAGGAGTGAGGTTGTTGAAGGAGTGACATAGGACCAGGTAAAGGAACAAAGCACAATGACTGTCAACTGCAGAGGACATCAGGGGCTCAGTTCCTACCACAGACCCCTGAAGGAACAGAAGACTATCCATCAGAGTGGCCCACTGAAGAACAGAGGTATAAGGGAATTTATTCACTACCTTTTGTTTTCTGTTCATTGAAGATTGTCTGCAAGCCGGGGTTGGGGGGGGGTCTCTAGAACTTCTGAAACAATAAGAAATCGATTGATGATGATGATGATGATGATGAAAGAGAGAGGAAGAGGAAGAGGAAGAAGAAGAAAGGGAAGAGGAAGAGGAGGAGGAAGGAGGAGGAGGAGGAGGAGAAGGAGAAGGAGAAGGAGAAGGAGAAGGAGAAGGAGAAGGAGAAGGAGAAGAAGAAGAAGAAGAAGAAGAAGAAGAAGAAGAAGAAGAAGAAGAAGAAGAAGAAGAAGAAGAACAAGAAGAACAAGAAGAAGAACAAGAAGAAGAACAAGAAGAACAAGAAGAAGAACGAGAAGAAGAAATAAGGATGCTTGTTGTGGAGCTAGATTAGTCTTAGAGGCTAGCCAGCCTCACAGTTTATCATCTGAAAGTTGGAGAATAAGAAAAGGCTAGACCTATAGTTCAATATGAGTTTAGAGAGCCAGGAACCAAGTCCCAATAGCAGAAGAAAAAAATTAGAAAAACTTTTTTTAAAAGGAGTAAAGAAGGAAAGGAGGATAAGAGAGGGGGTGGATTACACAGCTCAAGGAGCAATGAGAGACTTCACCTACCTCTGCCCTGCTGTCCCAGATGGCCCTCATGGGGCTGATGCACACTGGCGACAGTTATTATCTTTGCATACTGAGTCAAATGCTAACTCTTCTGAAAACATCTTCACAATCACACTTAGAAACGACCCTTCACCAGCTAGTGTGCCATTTAACACAGTTAGGTGAATGCAAAAGTTAGCCGCCATAGTCCCCTAAAACGTTAGCCTCCCCCGCATTCAGCTCTCATCTATGTGTACGCTCAGATCTTTAGAGAAGATCTCTGGAATAAAACCAGAGAGGTGCCCTGGTACATGCTTGAAGCAAGACATTGAGTCTGTCCTCTGACTAGTCCTCATGTGCCATCTTAGGTGTGCACCAGAGACAGATGGCTCTAATACAGGGTATAGCCACCACTGACTTCTCAGTCTACGCCACTGCCTCCCTCGCTGCGAGCTCTACACTATCCTAGCACGGAGACCGTGATAATGAATATAGGTAGGTATTAGGGTCTCTGGTAAACCACTAAGCCGGTGGTTCTCAACGTATGGGTTGCAACCCCTTTGGGGGGATACATATCGGATATCCTGTACATCAGATATCTACATTGCACTTCATAACAGTAGCAAAATTATGGTAGCAACACAAATAATTTATGGTTGGGGCTCATCACAACATGACCTGTATTAAAGGGTTGCAGCATCGGGAAGGTTGAGAACTACTGCAGGAGGCCAGTTCTAACATGGCTTCCTGACCCTTCTTTCCACAGAGTAGTAGTGGCACTTCTTGCTGTCCATACTTAACATGTGGACACATTAGGGAACCTGACCAGCAACCTCTCAAGCTCACTAGGAGGTTAAATCCTAAGTCACAGGAAAATGACCCTAGGAGGACCCTAAATCATGGAAAAATGACTCTAGGTCAATAAACATCTGCTAAACAACTTTCCTCCCCCCTCCTTCTCCCCAGCACCTTCCAGATGCACTCCTATGCATGTTCTCAAGTTCCTACCAGGATATATTAGTAATATCTCATAGTTCTTCCAGAGAAATGCTGTCTGATCCTGCAGCAGACACTGTTCAGCCGTGCTGAGAACGGATCCAATAAATATGGTAGAAATGATGGGGGTAGGGGTAGATCTTGAGAAGAGTGGGGATCATGTTGCAGTTGAGATTTCTTGGCAAGGGCTGGGGAGGGTGACAACTTTCCGGCAGGGTAGAAGAGACTGCCTCTTCCATCTAGTGGAATATGGGCTTCAACACCCTCAGGCACATCTACCAACAAGTCTCCTGCTGCTTCTGTACAAGGTTTCTGACTTCAGCAAAGGACACTTGCGACCAACATCCACAGAGGCAGAGCTGCCCCTCCTAGGCAGGAGACAAGAGTTCCTTTACTGTTGCTGTGTACCTTCTGAGTCTCATGGCTTGTCCTAAACTTACAGTCTACAACCCCTTTTCTTCAAGGTTCTAGAGCTGATCACAAATCATCCAACTCGATAGTGCTCATACTCAGCCTCATAAGTATAAGCGCATCTGAGAGCTCACTGTCCCTATCTGCCACACACACTAGAGTCTGGGCCATTGGGAGGTGCCACTCCTCGAAGTTCTCACCAGTTCATGGGAAATGGCAGCGGAGTCCCTGTAATTGCCTGATTGTTTTCATTATCCCATCTGAGACTTTGACATTTCCACCTGAAAAGTCTTAACTTGTGAGTCTGAAACAAGAACTTTGTGCGGTGGCTTGAGGGATAACCCTAGGAAGCTGAAGCAAAGGATAAGAGAGTCGGACAAAAAAGGGAGGAGAAAGTCAGTTTAAAAAAAGTGCATTTTGGGGGGCCTGATGTCCTTCAGTAGTTAGAACAATGGATGCTTACCAAGAATGAATCCAGAAACTGACATTTTTATAGCTGTGCTTAGAGAGTTATTATTCACAATGGCCAAAAGGTGGAAATGACCCAAATATCAACTGACAGATGAACAGATAAACAAAATATGGCATGCCCACAGTGGATGTCCTACTTTGCTTTCTATTGAGTTTGTGCTTTAGTAACAACAAATTTCAGCAGGAAACAAGAAAGCGCTCTGGTGGGAACCCTGGTATGATTGCACTCGATACCACCAAGCTGTTGTTTAAAATTGTTAAAATGATGTATTTCACATTTTATACATTTAATTATACTTTTTAAAGGAAAGGAAAGAAGGGAAGAGAAGAGAAGAGAAGAGAAGAGAAGAGAAGAGAAGAGAAGAGAAGAGAAGAGAAGAGAAGAGAAGAGACGGGAAGAGAAGAGAGGAGAGGAGAGGAGAGGAGAGGAGAGGAGAGGAGAGGGGAGGGGAGGGGAGGGGAGGGGAAGAGAAGGGAGGGGAGGGGGAGGAGAGGAGAGAAATCCAGAAAGAGGCAAGTGGGTTTTTATAGACATACATAAACAAAAATGCCTGTTTCTGTACTGACTACAGAGTAGTGACTTATGTTTCTGCCCAGCAGCCCCCCCCCAACTCCCTCCCTCTCTGGTCTTTTTATGGAATACAGAGAGTAAGGAAACAGAACCCAAACTGTTGGGTGGTTGCACCTGCTCAAACTCTCACCGCTACACTGTTGCTATCAGCTTCTGGGGGACCATCGGCTGTAGGTGACCTCCTAGCCACTTCCGCAGGGAAGCTGTACTGTTGTTAGCCCTTTGAATCTTTCCTCACATAGGCAAATGGAGATTCAGTGGTGCTGAATCATCTTCTGGGGCTTACCCTCTGGAAGCACTTCTTTTGGTAGCCAGCCACTCCAGGGCTAGCTTCTGGCTAGACTCTAACTGGGGAAAGACTGAATCAGGAGCTTGTGAGTTTAGTCCATTGTGGCAACTCACTAGTCACTATGTAAGCAACATTGCTCTGGTCTGTGGTCTAAAACTCTCAACATTCCCACGCATCTCATAAAAGCTCCTCTGCACACGACAGAGGGAATGCCCTTGTGCATATTGTATAAATAACAATTAAAAATACATGGTTTCCACTGAGAAAGGGAGAGAGAGAAAAAGATTTTCTATACAGAATAACAAAAACAAAAGGACATAGAGCAAATGATTTAATCAGGAAATCACCAGACTATAATTTTTTTGTTATTTAAGTGTGCGTATGCGTGTGTGCAGGTCCCTGTGAAGGTCAGTAGATGGTGTCAGGTCACCTAGAGCTGAAGTTACAGGTAATTCACCTGCCACGGTTGCTAGAAACCAAACTCCCGTCTTCTGAAGGAGAAACAAAGGCTTTTATCTGCTGAAGCACCTCTCCATTCTTCCGCTTCACAACTCTTATGTGATAATTTATTCAGAAGACTGATTTGCAACATATGCTGAAGATGTTGGGAGAAAGTTTGAGAACAAGACAGTCTCATCATCACTCCACAGATCATTTTTAAATTAAAAGGAGGAAAGATGACTTTACAATGACTGGATCTGGCAGATATTCTACAAATAAGAAATCACATGTGATCACTTTATGGTTGCCATGAAGAATAGATTTATCTACTGTGTGACTTATCATTATAGAATAGATCAATACATCTCTTAACCCATATTTGAGAAGCTTCTTTTTGAAGTAGGGCGTGGTTAACACAAGACCTACAACAGGCTGGACTGAAGACAGAGAGAGACCATATAATGCTCAACCTTTAAGGGAACAGATACACTCACCTCCCCTCTCCTTGAAAGACTCAGGGATCATTGGAGGGGCAGAAAGAGATAAGAGGCAGAGGTGGTGGATGACTACAAGGAGGAGGAGGAGGAGGAGGAGGAGGAGGAGGAGGAGGAGGAGGAGGAGGAGGCTGCACATATGAACTCACAGCGGTTGTGACACCACGCACCAAATCTGTTCAATCCCAAGCCAGGGTGGATCCAAGCACGGAGGGGGGAGTTGGACACACAGTCCCATCCCTACCCGTGGAGTGAATGGCACTCTTTAGCTTAGGAGAGGGAGGGTCAGTTTTCTCTAAGAGAATAGCCTAGATAAATTGCCCACCCGCCAATGGAAGACCACATATCTAAGACTTTGGGCAGTCAAATTGGACTTGAATTTTTTTTTTTAAAGTACACAACATTTGGTGGGTAGAGAAGATAAGGGCAGCACGGATAGAGTCAATGTATGAGCTCAAAACTCTCAAAGAGGTAATACAGTTTTAAAGGAACAGGACAAATGTTGAACAATCGAGGTTTTGCCCTGTTTTCCCATCTTCCTGCATGACTATAGCCTTGGAGCACACTTTATAATAACATTTTACCTAATGAATGAAAGGTATTTCAGGGCCTGGGCATTTCAGATCAGGGCTCAAAAGCACTGGCTGCTCTTCCAGAGGACCTGGGCTCAATTCCCAGCACTCCTGTGGCAGCTCACAACCACCTGTCGTAACTCCAGTTCCAAGGAATACACCCTCTTTCTGGCCCCAAGTGGGTACCAGGCACACTCATGGTGCACTAGCATACATGCAGACAAAATACCCATATACAAAATTAAACTTCTCAAATAGAATATTCCCATTTTATAAACCAAATGAACAAAAGAGGCAATAGTTAGTGGCTGTGAATGTCTTCTTAATTCATGACAATTGCCCCGTATCTCCTTGTCAGGCCAAAGGAACCAAACTTGGACTGATATGGTCCCTGGGATCCCTGCTGGCAATCTTCAGGAGACACCTGAGGACAGATGAGCATGTTGAATTGCAGGGGTGTCTGATCAGAAAAATCATTCTAGAAGCCCAAAGAACTCCCCAAAAACAGAAAGGGAAAATACATGTCTCAGAGTTTTCATTGCTATGAAGAGACACCATGACCAAGGAAACTTTTGTAAAGGACAACATTTAATTGGGGTGGATTGGCAGGTTCAGAGGTTCAGTCCACTATCATCATGGTGAGAAACATGGCAGAGTGAAGGCAGGCATGGCGGAGAGGAGCTGAGAGGTCTACATCTTGATCTGAAGGCAAACAGGAGAAGGTTGTCTCACGGGCAGGTAGAAGGAGGGTCTCAAAGCCCAACCCCTCAGTGACGCACTTCCTCCAACAAGGCCACACCTCCTAATAGTGCCATTCCCTGGGCCAAGCATATTCAAATCACTATAGTATGATCATATTAAGATTTCAAACATGCCTTCTTTGGTGGGCACAACTGGACTATCATGTGCCGGCATTCGGTTTGGTGAGGAAAGTTCGTGCACCAGCAATTACTATAAAAGTGACAAGAGAAGCAGGGTACACTTGGGAGTTAGAGGAGGGCAGATGTCTGAGTTCAAGAACATTCTGGTCTACAACGGGAGTTCCAGGAACACAGAGAACCCTGTCTCAGAGAAAGGGAGAGAGAGAGGAAAAAGGAGAGAGAGAGAGAGGGAGGGAGGGAGGGAGAGAGAGAGAGAGAGAGAACTTATCTCTACAGAGATAAGAAAATGTGAGAAGGCATCTGAAGTAAAGAACAAAATTCAGTTACTCATTTACCTATTATGTTGCTGAGGCTGGCTTCAAACTTGTTATGTAGGTAAGGATGGCCCTGATCTCTCTTCCTCGGTCTCTGCAATCTCCAAAGAGATTACAGACACATCTTATACTATCTTGGTAGACAAAGGTCTATTTTTTTTGTTTCATTGTTGTTGTTGTTTGAGTGGTAGTTGTAAAAGTGTTACTTTAAAAAAAAATTCACTGTAGCTGGGATGTGGTGTCCCCTGCATTTATCCCAGAACTCAAGAGGCAGAGGCAGGAGGATCTCTGAGTTTGAGACTAGCCTGGTCTATAGAGTGAGTTCCAGGATAGCCAGGGCTACACAGAGAAACCCTGTCTCAAAAAATAAAACAAACAAACAAGTATAAAATAAAATAATGAAAAATTATTGTCATAATTTTATGTGCATGTGTGTACATACAGGTGAGGGGGTGTGCACACATGTGCAAGTGCAAGTGATTGTATGTGCACTGCACAGTGTTGGAAGCAACAGATCAACAAGGGGTCTTATCTTTTGTCACTCTCTATTTTATTCAGTGGGACGCAGTCTCTCACTGAATCTGGGTCTCCCTTAGGAGAGCCGGGGTGAAATGGCTGGCCAGCATGCCCCTCCCTGTCTTCCTGTGTCTCCATCCAAACAGTGCCGAGACTAGGTTAGTCACAGGCACTGAATCTCAGGTCTTCATGCTTACACTGACAATAATTGCTCTTGAGTGGCTTTATATAGCTCTGTTTTACATCCTAATTAACAAAATTTAACTTACACAGAATACACTAAATAAATATATAGAAAATAAAATGGTTGAGTTTCATTTGGATCCTGATTTCAACAAACCAGAAAAAAAAAATGTCAGGCTTGGAAGGTAAATGCTTCCATGTCCCGGGCAATCACTCAGGCCTTGATCTATTATGTTTAGAAGTTACTGCAAATTTTAGGCATAACAATGTTATTGTGTGTTTTAGAAAAAAAATTACATTAAAATGCTGAGATTACTATTTGAAATGTATTTTAACCTAACTTCCCGGGAATAGAACAATCAGGTACAGGCATAAGTGAAACAAACTGGCTGTGTGCTGGACAGACACACTGACTGCAGAGAGCAGGAGCATCCCTGAAACTATCGCTCCACCCCAGTGAGTACTTGAATTCCACAACACAAAAGTGCCTTTTATCTATACTATTTGGATAAGAAGTTCATGGCAAAAGAAAGATGATGCATCCCACAAATCTTGTATATGGGTGGTGTCTTAGTCAGGGTTTCTATTCCTGCACAAAACATCATGATCAAGAAGCAAGTTGGGTGGTAATCTCAGCACTTGGGAGGCAGAGGCAGGTGAATTTCTGAGTTCAAGGCCTGCCTGGTCTACAGAGTGAGTTCCAGGAAAGCCAAGGCTACACAGAGAAACCCTGTCTCGAAAAACAAGCAAACAAAAAAAAAAAAAACAAAAAACAAAAAACAAAACAAAACAAAACAAAAAAAAGAAGCAAGTTGGGGAGGAAAGGGTTTATTCAGCTTACACTTCCACACTGCTGTTCATCACCAAAGGAACTCAAGATGGCAGAACTCAAGCAGATCAGGAAGCAGGAGCTGGTGGAGGGTGCTGCTTACTGGCTTACTTCTACTGGCCTGCTCAGCTTGCTTTTTTATAGAACCCAAGACTACCAGCCCAGGGCTGGCACCACCCACAATGGGCCCTTCTACCCTTCATCACTTATTGAGAAAAAACATTATAGCTGGATCTCATGGAGGCATTTCCTCAAGGAAGGCTCCTTTCCCTGTGATAACTCCAGCCTGTGTCAAGTTGACACACAAAACCAGCCAGTCCAGGGGGCTGGGCAACCTCCTCTCTCCTCAACGAACTGATCTGAAAGACAATTAGGAAAGTAGACCATTCAGGGCAGGTGTCATTGTCCAAATACCCCTGAGTGTCCAATACCACATTCCCTCTCTGGATCAGCCTGGGATAAAAACAAAAACATTCTACCTTTCCCTTTGTAGGGTTCTGTAAATGTGCAGAGCGAGACTGGAAGCCAAGCTACCACCACCTTATAGGACACAGACACTGTGCGCTGTTGTGAAGCCCACGCCTAGAACCTGTCTCTGATATAATAATATGTGTTGTTTTCAAGGCCTCGCTGCTTCCATTCCCGGCTGGCATCAGCACTGTGTGCCTTCTGGGGTGTCAAATTGAGAAGAAAAATGTTTTTACTACCACCCTGCTGCTTTTCAAAATAACGCATCCAGTGAGCCAGCTGTGTTAGGACAGAAAGCGTGGCGCTTCTGAAGTTGGTGTTGTGTAACCGGTGTTGGTACCCAGTTCTCGAACTTCTCTCTCGCCTTTCCCCACTCAATAAGTACCACATGGATGGCTTGTGGGGTGGCGTCTGTTATCAATAGGTCATTTGGGAAGAGCATTGTTTCCATCAAGAGGTGAAAAAGCTTCATTTATCCGGTAATTTTAAATATGGTTTTGGAAAAGTGGCTCCTAGTTTACAAAGCAGAGCTGTTAAGTTCATGAAGTCACTGTGCCATCTATCTGAATCTTGAAAGGGGGGAGAAATAAAGGTTTGTGTTTTGTTTGTAACGATCAGCGTTGAGAATGCAGATCTAAGGAAAGAGCATAGCTGTCAGGTCAGCTAGATGGGACTAGAAAAGAATGAATGTGCTCCAGTGCTCAAAGAACATGTCCACCAGAAAGCGCTCTGTGCAACTCGTCAGGGGTGGCGCTTTCCCATAAAACAGAAGAACGGTGACATAGTGTGACAAACAATGTCAGGGCCCCAGCCTATGAAATGCTGTTCCCCACAGTTGGTCTCCACCTAATCAAGAGACTCCCTCCCAGGCTTGTCCACAGGCTTGATTCTTGAGTGAGTCTAGATCCTGTCAAATTGATAAAGAATCTTAGCCACCAGCGTTTTCGTACCTCAAGGCTCTGAGTGATATAAAGTAAGACTTATGACAAAGGCCACCTCTGCTATGACCCAGAAGTGTCCAATGTGGAGACTCAGGGTACAGTTCACAAACTAGAGTGTGGGACCCTAACCTTGCTCATAGGAAGTTTTGTCTGGCTTCTGTGGTTTTGTTTTGTTTTTAAGTAATTGAATTAACTGGAAATATATTTTAACTGAAAATACATAACCATTTGTCATCTTTTACTTTTTTTTGAAAATGCTCATAATCTCATGTGGCAAACGAACAGAATTGGTGAGCTGTCTGCTGCTAGGTTCCTTTTCCCTCCCCTTTTCCTTTTTCCTTTCCTTTCTACCCTTCTTCCTTTCTTCCCTCCTTCCTTCCTTCCTTTCTTTCTTCCTTCCTTCCTCTGTGTGTGTGTATATGAATGTGTATGCATGAAGAGAGAGCAACCTTAGATGTTCCTCCTTAGATACCGTGTCCTTTTTTATTTGTTTTTGTTATTGTTCAGATTTAGAGACAGGACCTGGCATTGGTCTGGAGTTTGGGAAGCAGTTGAGGCTGGGTAAACAGCAGGCCCCAGACATTCATGTCTCCACTTCCCCACTCAGGGCATTATAAGCACACACTACCACATCCAGCTTTTCTTACTGAGGATTCTGGAAATCAACTTCCGGTCCTTATACCAGCAGCAAGACACTCATCTAGCTGATAGAGACATCTCCTCTAGACTACTGTTTAGCTCTTGGAAGCGTCTCCATCAAGTACCCCACACTACTATCTTCCATCGACCAATTGTTCTTGCTCCTGGCTCCTGAGTTCTTGCTGCTACAATCCCCTGGTTCTAACTTGGCTTCTTTTGATGGTTTTCTATAAAGAGATATAGAGTTGGCTTCCGAGGGGGCAGGACTTCTGTCCATGGGGAAGTTTTATGTGTGACACTGTGAGTTTGGAAGTTGACTGTGATCCTCGGTCAGTTGTAAACTGGCCCTCAGAGATGGATCGCTGTTGTTGTGCCAGCAAAACCAAGTGTCAGCCTTCAAGGATAAAGCTCTTAGTCTCATCCCTAAAGTCACTGTGGTCAAGTTCCTTGAGACTGAACTACTCAGTTACCTACTCAGGATCCTTCATAAGTAGGAGTTTTACAATTATAGTTTATATTTAGAAGATACTTTGTGAATTGATTGGTTTTGGTAGTTTATGACATTTTATGTAATTGTGTGTGTGTGTGTGTGTGTGTGTGTGTGTATGCCCATGCTATGGGACACTAGTGAAGATTAGAGGACAATGTGCAGAAGTCAGTGCTCTCCTTTTTCTGTGTGTGTGTCCTAGGGACCAGATGCAGCCTGTCAGGCCTGAGATTGGACTCCTGCTGAACCATTTCACCAAACCCAGGACCTTTTTAAAATAAATTATATTTGCCTACAACACTATACTTTTGTATGTAGGTGGTGTGTGTGTGTGTGTGTGTGTGTGTGTGTGTGTTGGGAGATTAAATTAATGAAAGAGCACAAAAAGTTAAAGTTTCTGTTAAATAAATTACCTTTGCCTTTGATGTCTTCGCTCCCTGAAGCACTGAGTGTTTCTTTTTTTATTTTTATTTTCTATATTCTTTTTTTACATTCCAAAGGCTTTCCCCTTTCCCAGTTCCCCCCTCACCAATATGTCCCATAAGTCCTCTTCCCTCCCCCCCCCCCCCCCCCGCCATTTCCCAATTGCCCTCCCACCATTTCTCTGTTCTGGTACTCTCCTACAAAACTGGATCCAGTCTTTTCAGGACCAGGGTCCTCTCCTTCCTTCTTCTTGGGAATCTTTTGATTTGCTAATTGTGCCTTGAGTATTCAGAGCTTCTGGGCTCATTAATATCCACTTATCAGTGATTGCATTTCATGTGTATTCTTTTGTGATTGTGTTAACTCACTTAGGATGATATTTTCCAGATCCAACCATTTGCCTACAAATTTCATGAATTCATTATTTTTAATTGCTGAGTAGTATTCCATTGTATAAATATACCACATTTTCTGTATCCATTCCTCCTTTGAGAGACATCTGGGGTCCTTCCAGCTTCTGGCTATTATAAATAAGGCTGCTATGAACATAGTGGAGCATGTGTCTTTATTGCATGCAGGGGAATCCTCTGGGTATATGCCCAGGAGTGGTATGACAGGGTCCCCTGGAAGTGTCATGCCCGAGTGTTTGTTTTCAATTGTTTGATTTAGTATCACGTCCTGTAGCTCTTTATACTCTGTGGAGGGATTTTTTTCCCTAACTCTGGAATTTTCTTCTCTCTCCTCCGTTAATGCTGTTGCCTCTGCAGTCACCCACTAGCCTCCTTTATTTCATAATCTAGAAAATGTCCACCTACAGACTGCACCTTAATTGTGTCATCTGCCAAAAGGCAAGATGATTGGGGAAGAGAATCTTAAAAACACTTCCTACACGTTCACACATTGTGGGGTGGGGGACGGCGCTTACATAGCGGGCGGGCACCCCGGAGTCCCGCTGTGTCTGCAGAGAACTTTAGAATGATTCATGCAGAAAATAACTTGGGAAAAAATGAGCTCTGGAAGATTCTATGTGGCGTGAGTGTCAGAGTTCTGACTCAGAACATCTCTGACATGGCCAAGATCTTTCATCTCTTCACCACCACAGCCATGAACATAAGCATTTCATTAATTCATCCACTCATTCATTCATTCATCCATTCATTCACAAGGTGGTGTCCTCAAGGATTCACTTGAGCATGTGGCTCAAGATACTATATATGTACTGTGTACAAGCGGACGCCATGGCTTGGGTCCCTTACACATAGGGACCGCTTTGCATTTAATAATAATCAGATGTTTCCTGAACTCAGAAGCAGTTGGTGGTGTCACTGAAGACAAAAACCCAGACCAGATAGCTCATGTTCCCGACCATGAGTGATGACAGGTGTCTTGTTTCCTGCACTCTGGGGTAGAGCCATTTGGCAGCTCACAGTGGTTTCTAGAAAACACCAAGGAGAATTACATGCATAGTATTTTTCTTCCTGCAAGAAGGTATCTTTGGATGACAAATTAGCAGATATTGCTATAATTTTAAGCTAAACACTGAAAATTACTTAAAGATTATTTCTAGACACCACTTCCAAATAACTAAATAATGTGACAAAAAGTCAGAAATTAAATGTCTGTCTCCTTATTGTTGCATCCTGAAGTGAGCTGCAACAGCGTGACACGCTGAGAAAAGAGCCTCTCAGGATTGTTCCTGAGACATGTTCATACTTGATTCACGAGCCAGGCACAGAAAGAAGGATCCTGCCCGCCCAGCTACCCAGACTTCTGATCTGCACAGATTACAGATGACAGGAACCTCCTTCTCTCAGCTGCTGGAAGAAAATGTCCAAAGACTCCCGTGTCTCTGTGACCCTCTGACACGCGCTCCAGGTATCCAGATCCCAGGAAAATGTTATATTTCAAACTAGCTGCTGCCCAGGGCATGTCTCATCTCTCTATCTCAACACTCATAGCCGAGTCTGGAATGCCTACTACACACACAGACAGAGACACCTCATTGAGTAGCCTTGTAAGACTGCCCAGGCCTCTGGATTCCAGGGAAATAGTAGGTGCTCCTCTCACTCCCTCTAGAAAGCTTGTAGGCCTAGGCTGCTGGGCTCTAAAACACCAGGAAGCTACTGATATAATAGGAACACCTTAACCTAACGTACTCCTACTCCCCAGTACCCCAGCGCCCTCTAAACCACACGCTACCAAGTTCCCTTCCTCCTTTTCCCACAATGTAAGACCTCTTTCTTGCCTTCTCCTCCCACGTGGGACTGAGAAACACCTAAGGACAGCTAGGACCCCCACCCTCTGGCGTCCTCTGAGATCTGAAGAAAAGGGCCCACACTCTGCCTCCTGGGCCTGAACTCTCCACACCATGTTGCCTCTCGGTGTTGTTAATAATCCTGACAAGTCTGTTGCCCCAAAACACACTCCTCAATGCACCCCATTTAAATGCCTAACCTAAGAATCTTAAATAAATAAATAAATAAATAAATAAATAAATAAATAAATAAGGCAGCAGATACTCCTTAACCTGGAATCTGCTTTGACAGGCAAGGACCAAAGTGAATCCAGCCCACCCCAGAATTACAGGCTTCCAAATTCAGCACTTAAGATCTATGTGACCTTGGCCAATCCCTATAACTGAATCTAACTATAGATCTATCTATAACCTTAAGGAATTATGCCTTATCAAGACAGAATAAAATTATCTATCCACAGCAATACAGGGCTACAGTAGGAGTCACATGAGTCTGGATGCTTAGCACATCTTTCATTGACTCCAAAAGCAAATGAACAGAGATGTTCCCTGGGGACAGTGGAGCTACAGCCACTGATCCCAGCCTCTGCAAGAGGGAAGAAGTGTCCACTAGTGTCACAGTATCCGAGGCTCTTACCAGTGTTGGCAGGATGCAACGAAGGGAGTGATTGGGCTTGCCTTTCTAAGGAGATCCAGCAGACAGTGTCTTGAAGGCACCTCTGAGCAGTGAGGTGTGCTGGACCTCCTGAGGCAACTTAAAATGCCACTGCCACATAGAAGGCCCAAGATTTAAAAAAAAAAGTCTGCCTCGGTGTGAGTGGGGTTCATGTTCTCCCCATGATAGCTCCCCGACTTGTGTCATTGCTCACACCTGACCTGCCTGATTGCTCACACCCTGACAGCTGTCCTGGTTCTCTTGGGCTCTCTCTTTTCCTCTTGCCTGGCTCTAAAAACCTGTTTTAAAACACTGTTTTCAATTTCATTGCATCTGGACAAATCACCTCTCTGTCTTTTCCAGCTGAAATATAACCTTCTGTGGGACAAAAATCTTTGTCTATTTTGTACCTAATGCAATTGACAATTGATTGAGTGAACTGCTTGATTCATAATCTCTGTACACATCCAGAGGAACTCTGAATGCTCTTCAATCAATTAGTAGGTCCAAGAAAACTGGGGGATTAGTCTGACTGGATCAGAAGAAACAGTAGGAGGAAGATTTCAATGTCTCATTTTTTTTGAACCATATAAGATGCATATTTGCATCATAGACGTCACTCTTTCTGACGTCACCGGTAATCCTGAATATGCCTGACTTCTCCTTCTCCCCTGAAGAGCCTTCTCTCTCCCCTGTATCCCCTCATTTCTCTGTCACATCTCAGAATAGTAAGTGCTCTTCCTGCTGCATATGCATCGATACATTTCTTTTGTGCAAATGAATGTTTTAAGAAAAGTGTGAAAACGAGCTTCAGTTTCAAAACAGAGATGTTCTAATTAAATATGCTATTATAACAAAAATGGTGACAGAGAGCTGGATTGATTGACGGAGGAAACCACGCCTGAAGTCTCTAGAGGTCCGAGAAACTGGTGCAAACCGTGACAAGCGCTTTGCTGGACCTTGGGTCTCAGTGCCCAGGCCCAGGGATGCACACAGGTGACTGAGGTGAGCTCTTAGTTTGACCCTGGGTTTGCTCACCGGGAATTTGTCTCAGGTCAGGATATCTGTCTTTCTGGGCTGCAGCTCGCCTAGCCTTATGATCAGAGAACTCCTTGATGCCATGGCATCTGAGGTAACTGCCTCAGAGGGAAGAAGGGACAAAAACAAGCAGAGCGATGACACCACGGTCGGGTGTGAAGAAAACAGAAGGAGCCGTGAGCAGGGAGGCGGTCGGCGTTATAAATTCATCTCCACAGCAGAGGCAGCATGGTTCCGAGAGGAAGCCAAGAACCCTGCCTTCCAGTCTCCAGCATGTTGAAACATCATCGAAAATTTAAAATATCTGTTCTTTTATCCTTCAGCCCCTCCCCCACCCCATCTCCTATATCTTTCATCTAGTTTAGGCAAGTGAATCATTGTTCTACCCTAGATCTTTCAGCTATGGAAGCATAAATACTGTCCCTCTTCATTTCTAGGCTGAGACAAAGTACCTGAGACAGGGACGGTACCAGCCTTTACAGGACTTTGCTCATGGAGAGTTCATGGGCAGCCATTAATACACTGTGATAAGCAATGCAGAAACACGATATGAGACCTAGTGATAAACACCATGAATTCCAAATCCTTAAATCTTTATGCAGAAAATGAATTTCTTCTTAGCACATGAAGATCTGACCAGGTCCAGTGAGTGAATTTTATATACATCTAAGAATTTTAATGATACAAATAAGTATATTAATGGGTCACTTTGAATATGAGATGTAGACATACTTATTATAAAATTATTTCTCTATATAAAGAAGTTAGTAAATTCCAGTGCCAAAATTCATCAGAATCACACTTCTCCATGATCTAAAAATGTCTTAAAATAAAGCCAAAAAGCAGTTTCACTGATTTCTTAGCTTATATTCAATCTACTGACAGTGTGTTCTCCAAGCCAGACTGTCCCATCATGCCCGATCAGGAAATAGTTCCACGCCATTCACGTCTTTTCTCCCCCCCCCGCCCCCCCAACACATTTGCTTAGGATTTTTCCATTGCTAGAAGGAGAGTGGGCGTCTGTGCCTCCAGCTTACATTTTACCTATTCCAGCCCACAGCCGGTGCTTCTTGCCGTCTCCCTGGAGTCAGCAGCCTCCTTATGAGACTCAAAAAGGAATTGTATCTCTCTCACACTGCCCTTCAATCTGTTTGCTGGTCCTCCCAGAGGCCCCAGCGGTCACAGCTCAGTGGCCAAGAGCTGGAGGAAGGGCCCTGGCAGAACCAGGAACTCTAGCGGTTGCCATGGCAGCAGCAGGACTATGTAAACCTTCCAGAAGCAGATCTGTCTCAAGAGTTTATAACACAGCCATATGCCGTCTGTGTTTAACCTGTGCCGGGGGCAGACAGTTCACCGTTTTCCCACTCCCTCTGTCAGCCTGCGTTGAGATTATTTGCTGACACTCTGGAGACACAGCTCTCTGACCCAGGTCTTCAGGGGATTATGCAAAAGAGGAAGCTCTCGCTTGGCCCTTGTTTGGTTGGAAGGAGCGTGACAAAGCAGACACTGCTGTGTTTAGCCATTGGAGAAATATCTGGTCCTGTGGCGACTGAACACCCTTTGCTACCTGTGGAGTGGTTGATCTAAGACAAAATTGATTCCACTGTAATAATGGGATTACTTAGAAATACTTAGACCTATTGTACAGGCGGTGAAGGGGATGTGACTTAAATGCACGTTTTGCCCAGAACACTTCCCCCTCTCCCTCCCTCCTTCCCTCCCTTCCTCTTCCCCTCCCTCTCTTCCTTTCTCTTTCCTTTCCTTCCTTCCTCTTTCCCCTCTTCTGTCTCTCTATCCTTCCATCCTTCCTTCCCTCCCTCTCTCCCGCCGCCACCATTCCTTCCTCCCCTCCTCTCTGTCCCTCCCCCTCCCTCCCTCTTTTCTTTCTTTCCCTCACTGTCACACATCCCAGGCTGACCTTGAACTGTCTATGTAGCTAAGAACGACCTTGAACTTCTGATGCCGCTGTGTCTACCTCTCCCGCGCTGGGATTATGGTCCCGTGCGGCCACATCCTCTGCTTTCTGCAGTGCAGGTGTAAGACCCGAAAGAAAAACGGGGGCACCCCCGCACCCCACGCCTCAGAAGCCGGCACCCCAATCACACACGAGAAACAGACGATGCAATTTGCAAGAGGGATTATAATTTCCAGAGCTCTGGGGGTCACAGTCTTAACATGCAGAGTAAAAGAAGTGAGCCCGTGGGCAGAATCGGATTGGCTTTTTATAGGCTTATAACAGAACCCGCCTACCACAAGCTTCTAAGCCAATCAGTTCAAACCATCTGAGCCTGAGATCTCTGAGAACAAATCAGCCTCCCACAGAGGCTGGATGGGACCTGGTTAAGTCATTTCAGCTTACATGGCCACCAGCGCAGGGTCGCGCCCACCCTTCCCCACTGGCAGTAGATGTTGGGGACCTAAGTGCCCCCAGGCAGGAGCTCCGCACCCCCCCCCCGGGTGATTCTGCCAGCCCCCAGCCGCGCTTGTCCTTGCCATAGCTGCTCTGTGGAGGCAAGACAGGAAAAGATGTCAGGGACACTCCCAGAGGTTTGCGGCCGGACCCTGGAGGCGGGTATGAAATATGCACACTTCCAGGCCAACAAAGAGTGGACTGAACCTCTGCTCCTTTGGGGTCACCCAAGACTCAGGCACGGGGGATTCCTAGCTTGCAACCTTATCCTTTCACAGGAATGGAACTCAGGGCCTTGTGCGCGCTGCACAAGCGCTCTACCGACAGAGCTGCATCTGCAAGGCCGGGAAGTGCTCATCCCGAGCTGACCATGGACTTCCCAGATTAAACACGTTTCTGCCTGTGCTCCTGCTGGGTTTCTGGCTGAAGATAGCGGTTGGATCTGTGGACTCACCAGAGAAGAATGCCCTATTAGTGTACTTTCCTGGCCTCCAAGCCTTGAGAGTCTGAATAAAATGAAGACAGTGCCTTTCTCCATTCGTTGCTGAGCTAACACGGATTCCTTTTCATTTCTTTTATTATTATTATTTTTCATTCATTTGGTGCCAGACCAGATTAATAGGGGGGGGGAATAAAGGGGAGAGGAAAGAAGGACCTGACTGCTCCTGGGTATGGCGGAGGAGAAAGTTTGTTGGAGATATGTGGGAGAGCATAGCCAGAGGCAGGAACATCTGGGAGAATCCAGAGGGGACAAGACCCTGAGCCAGGCCATGTGGGGAGAGGGAGAGGGAAAGGGAGAGGAGAAAGGGGAGCCAGCGCACAGCAGCCGGGAGGCACAAAGGTTCAGAAAGAACGGGTAAACAAAATGGTTGGATTACAGATGGAAGAGTAGCCCAGCCCCCTGTCCTGGAGAGTTCAGGGTAGGGGGCTGCGTGTGTCAGTCAGGATGGCCTTGGAATGGGCTGGGATTGACTGAGGGATGCTAGGAGAACCTGGCAGCCATTGTCACGTTATGACAGCTTTGTCATGTTAAATAGGCATCTCAGCCATTTATCCTGAGTTTGAACAGATCTTCTCCATAGGCAAAAGGTGAATACAACCCAGATACCCGCTAACACGTGGATGAGTGAGACACATGCATATAATAGGGCACATTTCAGCCTTAAAAACTAATGCAGTTCTGATTCATGCTATCCCGTGAATGGACCTTGAAGACATTGTGAAATACGCCAGCACAAAGGGCAACCACTACGTCATTTCTCTTATACCAGGTATCTATGTGATGGCTACAGAAACTCCATTTGATGCTAGGCATCCATTTTGGGACCCAATAGCCATTTGTCTCTGACTCAAGTTCCTGGAAGCTAAGTCCTCTGACAACCTGGATTCCTTGACCTCCCTGCAGGAGTGCGCAGCCCTGACCATCTGCTCTGTTATGGTCCGACTAACAAGTGTGTTTTGGTTTGCTTGTTGCTTCTGTGACTCGGTAGACATTGAAGGACGATTTTGAAGTCATCTTGACCATCTAATCTTGCTAAAGCAGAACAGCTCCTGTGGTTCTCACTTTAAAAAACCCTTCCTTCATCTCTGATTTGGCTTAGAGGTTATGACCCTGCTGGCAGTTTTAGTCCATTTGGCTAATTGTAATCTAAATTGAGTCTGGAGGTGTTGTGGGTGGCCCTGGTGCTGTTTGTATTTTGAAGTTAATTCCAAAGGATAAATTGAGTGTCTCTAACTTCAGGTGAGGTTGTACATTGTGACGAGGTGGCCACTGGGCAGAAATTGCCTGTCTCTTCTGCAGACCTGTACACTTCTTTTTTTAAAATTTTTTTTATTTTCTATATTCTTTGTTTACAATTCAAATGCTTTCCCCTTTCCCAGTTCCTCCTTCTCCATATGTCCCATAAGTCATTTTCCCTGTGCCCATTCCCCAATCACACCCCACCATTTCTTTGTTCTGTTACTCCCCTACAATACCTGATCAAGTCTTTTCAGGACCAGGGTCCACTCCTTCCTTCTTCTTGGGAAACTTTTGATTTGCTAATTGTGTCTTGAGTATTCAGAGCTTCTGGGCTAATTAATATCCATTTATGAGTGATTGCATTTCATGTGCATTCTTTTGTGATTGTGTTAACTCACTTAGGATGATATTTTCCAGATCCAACCATTTGCCTACAAATTTCATGAATTCATTGTTTTTAATTGCTGAGTAGTAGTCCATTGTATAAATATACCACATTTTCTGTATCCATTCCTCCATTGAGGGAAATTTGGGTTCTTTCCAGCTTCTGGCTGATGTCTTTGTTGCATGCAGGGGAATCCTCTGGGTATATGCCCAGGAGTGGTATGACAGGTCCTCTGGAAGTGTCATGCCCAATTTTCTGAGGAACCACCAGACTGAATTCCAGAGCGGTTATACCATCTTGCAATCCCACCAACAGTGGAGCAGTGTTCCTCTTTCTCCACATCCTCACCAATACCTGCTGTCTCCTGAGTTTTTAATCTTAGCCATCCTGACTGGTGTGAGGTGGAATCTCAGGGTTGTTTTGGTTTGCATTTCCCTGATGACTTAGCAGTGTTGAACATCTCTTAAAGTGCTTCTCAGCCATCCGAATTTCTTCAGGTGAAAATTATTTGTTTAGCTCTGTACCTCATTTTTAATAGGGTTCTTTGGCTCTCTGGGGTCTAACTTCTTGAGTTCTTTGAATATACTTGATATTAGCCCTCTGGTGGATGTAGGGTTGGTGAAGATCTTTTCCCAATTAGTTGGTTGACGTTTTTGTCCTTCTGATGGTGTCCTTTGCTTTACAAAAACTGTAATTTTATGAGGTCCCATTTGTCAATTCTTGATCTTAGAGCATAGGCTATTGGTGTCCTGTTCAGGAACTTTCCCCCTGTGCCCATGTCCTCCAGGGTCTTCCCCAGTTTCTTTTCTATTAGTTTCAGTGTATCTGGTTTTATGTAGAGGTCCTTGATTCACTTGGAGTTGATCTTAATACAAGATGATAAGAGTGGATCAATTCACATTCTTCTGCATGCTGACCTCCAGTTGAACCAGCACCATTTGTTGAAGAGGCTATCTTCTTTCCACTGGATGGTTGTAGCTCCTTTATCAAAGATCAAGTGACCATAATTCTGTGGGTTCATTTCTGGGTCTTCAATTCTATTCCATTGACCTACTTGCCTGTCACTGTACCAATACCATGCAGTTTTTAGCACAATTGCTCTGTAGTACTGCTTGAGGTCAGGGATATTGATTCCCCCAGTTCTTTTATTGTTGAGAATAGTTTTAGCTATCCTGAGTTTGTCATTATTCCAGCAATTTGAGAATTGCTCTTTTTAAATCTATGGAGAATTGATTTGGGATTTTGATGGAGATTGCATTGAATCTGTTAATTGCTTTTGGCAAGATGGCCATTTTTACTATATTAATTCTACCAATCCAAGAGCATGAAATATTTTTCCATCTTCTGAGATCTTCTTTGATTTCTTTCTTCAAAGACTTGAAGTTCCTGTCATACAGATCTTTCACTTGTTTGTTTATAGTCATGCCAAGATACTTTATATTGTTTGTGGCTATTGTGAAGGGTGTTATTTCCCTAACTTCTTTCTCAGCCTGCTTATCCTTTGAGTAGAGGAAGGCTACTGATTTGCTTGAGTTGATTTTATAACCAGCCACTTTGTTGAAGTTGTTTATCAGCTGTAGGAGTTCTCTAGTGGAGTTTTTTTGGGTCACTTAAGTATACTATCATATCATCTGCGAATAGTGATAGTTTGACTTCTTCCTTTCCAATTTGTATCCCTTTGACTTCCTTATGTTGTCTAATTGCTCTCGCTAAAACTTCAAGTACTATATTGAAAAGATATGGAGAGAGAGGGCAGCCTGTCTAGTCCCTGATTTTAGTGGGGTTGCTTCAAGTTTCTCTCCATTTAGTTTGATGTTGGCTACTGGTTTGCTCTATATTGCTTTTACTATGTTTAGGTGTGAGCCTTGAATTCCTGTTCTTTCCAGGACTTTTAGCATGAAAGGATGTTGAATTTTGTCAAATGCTTTTTCAGCATCTAATGAAATGATCGTGTGGTTTTTTTTCTTTGAGTGTGTTTATGTAGTGGATTACATTGGTGGATTTCCGAATATGGAACCATCCCTGCATCCCTGGGATGAAGCCTACTTGATTATGGTGGATGATCATTTTGATGTGTTCTTGGATTCAGTTGGCAAGAATTTTATTTAGTATTTTTGCATCAATATTCATAAGGGAAATTGGCCTGAAGATCTCTTTCTTTGTTGGATCTTTGTGTGGTTTTGCTATCAGCGTAATTGTGGCTTCGTAGGACAAGTTGGGTAGCGTTCCTTCTGTTTCTATTTTGTGGAATAGTTTGAAGAGTATTGGTGATAGGTCTTCTTTGAAGGTCTGATGGAATTCTGCACTAAAACCATCTGGTCCCATACTTTTTTTGGTTGGAAGACTTTCTATGACCCCTTCTATTTCTTTAGGGGTTATGGGACTGTTTAGCTGATCTATTTGATCCTGATTTAATTTTGGTATTTGGTATCTGTTTAGGAAAGTGTCCATTTCCTCCAGATTCTCCAGATGTGTTGAGTAAAAGCTTTTGTAGTAAGATCTTATGATTTTTTGAATTTCCTCAGTTTTTGTTATTATAACTCCCTTTTCATTTCTAATTTTGTTAATTTGAATACTGTCTCTGTGCCCTTTGTTTAGTCTGGCTAAGGGTTTATCTATCTTTTTGATTTTCTCCTGGTTTTGTTGATTCTTTATATGGTTCTCTTTGTTTCTACGTGATTGATTTCAGCCCTGAGTTTGATGATTTCCTGTCTTCTACTCCTCCTTGGTAAATTAGCTTCTTTTTGTTCCAGGGCTTTCAGGTTTGCCATTAAGCTGCTAGTGTATGCTCTCTCCAGTTTCTTTTTGGAGGTACTCAGGGCTATGAGTTTTCCTCTTAGCGCTGCTTTCATTGTGTCCCATAGACTTGGGTAAATTGTACCTTCATTTTCATTGAATTCTAAAAAGTCTTTGATTTCTTTCTTTATTTCTTCCTTGACCAAGGTATCATTGAGTAGAGTATTGTTCAGTTTCCATGTGTATGTGAGCTTTCTGTTGTTTTTCTTGCTATTGAAGACCACATTTACTCCATAGTGATCTGATAGGATGCATGGGATTGGTTCGATCTTATATTTGTTGAGGTCTGTCTTGTGACCAATTATATGGTCGATTTTGGAGAAGGTACCATGAGGTGCTGAGAAAAAGGTATATTCTTTTGCTTTAGAATGAAATGTGTATATATATATATATATATATGTGTGTGTGTGTGTGTGTGTGTGTGTGTGTGTGTGTTTGTGTGTGTGTGTGTGTGTGTGTGTGTGTATCTGTTAAATCCAATTGGTCTAAAGCTTCAATTAGTTTCACTGTGTCCCTGTTTAGTTTCTGTTGTCCTGATCAGTCCATTGAGGATAGTAGAGTGTTGAAGTCACCCACAATTATTGTGTTAGGTACAATGTGTGCTTTGAGCTTTCGTAAAGTTTCTTTTATGAATGAAGGTATCCTTATATTTGGAGAATAGATGTTCAGAATTGAGAGTTCTTGGTGGATTTTTCCTTTGACCAGTAAGAAGTGTCCTTCCATGTCTCTTTTGATGACTTTAGGTTGAAAGTCAATTTTATCTGATATTAGAGTGGCTACTCCAGCTTGTTTCCTGCGACCATTTGCTTGTAAAATTGTCTTCCAGCCTTTTACTCTAAAGTAGTGTTTGTCTTTGACACTGAGGTGTGTTTCCTGTATGCAGCAAAATGTAGGGTTCTGTTTACGTATCCAGTCTATTAGTCTATGTCTTTTTATTGGGGAATTGAGTCCATTGATGTTAAGAGATATTATGGAATAGTGATTATTGTTTACTGTCATTTTTGATGTTATTTTTTATATTTGATAGGTTTTCTTCTTTTGGGTTTGATGAAAGAAGGTTACTATCATGCTTTTTCAAGAGTATAGTTTCCCTCCTTGTGTTGGTGTTTTCCCCTTATTATCCTTTGCAGGGCTGGGTTTGTGGAAAGATATTGTGTAAATTTGGTTTTGTCTTGTAATATCTTCGTTTCTTCCTCTATGGTGATTGAGAGTTTTGCTAGGTATAGTAGTTTTGGCTGGCATTTGTGTTCTCTTAGAGTCTGCATGAGGTCTGCCCAGGATCTTCTAGCTTTCATGGCCTCGGGTGAGAAGTCTGGGGTAATTCTTGTAGGTCTTCCTTTATATGTTACTTGGCCTTTTTCTCTTACTGCCTTTAATATTCTTTCTTTGTTTAGTACATTTTGGGTTTTGATTATTATGTGACAGGAGGTATTTCTGTTCTGGTACAGTCTGTTTGGAGTTCTGTAGGCTTCTTGTATATTCATGGGTATCTCTCTCTCTTTAGGTTAGGGAAGTTTTCTTCCATAATTTTGTTGAAGATATTTGCTGGCCCTTTAAGTTGTAAATCTTCACTCTCTTCTATACCTATAATCCTTAGGTTTGGTCTTCTCATTGTGTCCTGGGTTTCTTGGATGTTTTGGGTTACAAGCTTTTTGCATTTTGCATTTTCTTTGACTGTTGAGTCCATGGTTCCTATGGTATCTTCTGCATCTGAGATTCTTTCTTCTATCTCTTGTATTCTGCTGTTGCATCTATGGCCCTTGATTTCTTCCCAAGGTTTTCTATCTCCAAAGTTGTCTCCCTTTGTGATTTCTTAGTTGTTTCTACTTCTGTTTTAAGATCCTGTATGGTTTTGCTAAGTTCCTTCACTTGCTTGTTTGTGTTTTCATGTAACTCTTTTTTTTTTTTTTCTTTTTTTGGTTTTTCGAGACAGGGTTTCTCTGTGTAGCCCTGGCTGTCCTGGAACTCACTCTGTAGACCAGGCTGGCCTCGAACTCAGAAATCCACCTGCCTCTGCCTCCCAAGTGCTGGGATTACAGGTGTGCGCCACCATGCCCGGCTTCATGTAACTCTTTAAGAGACTTTTGTGTTTCCTCTTTCATGACTTCTGCCTGTTGACCCAAGTTCTCCTGTATTTTTTTAAGTGATTTTTGCATTTCCTCCCTATTGGCTTCTATCTTTTGACCCATATTTTCCTGAATTTCTTTAAATGATTTTTGTGTTTCCCTTGTAAGGGCTTCTACCTTTTTTGTTTGTTTGTTTGTTTGTTTGTTTGTTTGTTTTTCGAGACAGGGTTTCTCTGTATAGCTCTGGCTGTCCTGGAACTCACTCTGTAGACCAGGCTGGCCTCGAACTCAGAAATCCACCTGCCTCTGCCTCCCAAGTGCTGGGATTAAAGGCGTGTGCCACCACGCCCGGCAGCTTCTACCTTTTGATCCATTTTCTCCTGTATTTCTTTAAGAGATTTATTTATGTCCTTCTTATGTTCCTCTAACAGCATCATGACCAGTGATTTTAAATCCAAGTCTTGTTTTTCTGGTGTGTTGGGGTATCCAGGACGTCCTGTTGTCAGAGAATTGGGTTCGGATGCTGCCATATTGCCTTGATTTCTGTTAGTAACGTTTCTACCTTTGCCTTTTGCCATCTGGATATCTCTGGCATTAGTTGGTCTTGTTGTCACTGACTGGTGTTTGAACCTCCCGTGAGCCTGTAAGGCTAATTCCACACCTCTGTGTGTCTGGGTTCTCCCTGGCTCAGATTGCTGATGTGTTACCCTCCTCTTGGGTGCCCTTGGAGCCCTAATGTGTCCTGCCCCAAGCAATGTTATGCTTGGGTTGTCTCTATGAACCTGGTGCTGCCTGTCTGCTCCTTCAGGGAGTGCAGATGGTGGATGCTGCAGGGACCTTATCCCAGTGCTGATCACTCTGCAGGGCAGATGACCCCCCCCCACTGGGTTGGTACAAGTACCGATAGCCCGTGGAACTGCTCAGGCCCTGGGTGCAAGCAAAAGCCTGACAGGTTAGGACCCAAATGATGTTAGCCTCGGACTATGTCTGCGTACCTGGAGCTATCTCTTAGTTGTCTATGGAGTTCCGGAGGCAAGATGGTGGCCTCTGCTGCAAGCACTAGGCAGTCTGCCGGGCCCCTGTACAGTTCTTGAGAGGACACAAGTTACATGTTAGGACAGCTTAGTTCTGCTGAGACAGAATAAGTTAGTCCTTAATAATCCCTGCTTTTCAAAGGACTGTCAGATGATCTTGGGCCAGAAGGTTAAAGACTGATGCTCCAACTTCCTGATTTACTGGGGCTGTATAGGTAGACAGCTGTCTCTACAATTTGTCTCAGTTCTGAAAGCTGTGTTGGGCTTCCTATATTTTCAGTTAATGTTGGTCATTCTCAGATTTCTGACAGGGTTGAAAGACTACTTATAGTCTCATAGCCAACCCAGGCTATTTAGCATTGAGAGAACATATTTGAGAAGATAGTTTTCAGATGCAGGCTAAACCAGGACATAACATATGGATTTATAAGTCTTTTAAGTTAGGACAGATAACAAAGTATTCTATTTATTTGACAAACATGATGGACTGGGTGTTAGATCTATCTTGTACTTTATAAATTACAAAATGGTAATAGTTATGCTCAATTTATATTTGAGATAAAATAGTCTTTTCATTGGATAGAAAGGGGGAAAGTGTTGTGGATGGCCCTGGTGCTGTTTGTATTTTGATGTTATTTCTACTTTCCCAGGAGGGTCCGTCTGAATCGAGGAATGAGTCACGTACTCAGGTGACTTCTGTGAACCTTTCCCTAGTGAATAAAGAAACCAATCACTGGGTGAGTAGGCGGGACTTCTGGGTTGATGGGAAGAAGAGAAGCAGAAGAGAGATATGAGCTTTTGAAAAGGGACAGTCGGAGGACAAGGTGTAGCTACTAGTGACCCCGGGAATTTGCTATGGTAGGATTTAGATTTAATATGGCTTACAAGATTAGGATACTAGTTGTTGTACCCAGCGATTGAGTTACCTTTGATTCTGATCTAAGCTTGTGTGGTGTTTTCCTTCTCACAGAGGCTCAACTGGGTTCCAGAGAGAAAGGTACAGTGTAGGTTTGCAAAAAGTACACCCCAAAAAGCCATGGGTTTGTCATAGTAGTGACCCTCCAGTGGAAACTTTCTGAGCTGGGTAGAGAGATCTTGGAGCTCTGAGTCAGAATCTCCATGAGATGAGAACAGGCCGGCCATGCCTGCCAGTGCCTGGCCAGCTGGAGTGGATTGACTTAATATGTTTTCTACAGCATGGAGGTCTTTTCGCATGAAGTCTTGGACTCATACATCTAGAGCAGGCACGCTCATAGAACTTAGAGTAGACTGTGGTTGCCAGAGGCTTCATGGAAGAAAGGCTGATCCTTACAGGGTATGGAGCTTCTGCTAGGAATGATGAACAATCTTTCTGGACACAGATCCAAGTAGCGGTTGCACAACATTCGGAATGTTCTTAATGCCACTGAATACTCATTTTACAAAAGCTAAAATGGTAGATTTTAAGTATATTTTACCAGCATTGTAACAACCAACCAAATGAAGTTTTTTTTTCTTTGAATAAGAGAAAAGTGGGATTTATCTAGAGAATGGACTCTTATCTGTATGCCTGGCCACTTGTCCCAGAGAAAGATTAACATTTCCAAAGTAAGCCCATTTTCTTTTCTATTTGTATTAGTTCATGGGCAGAGGGGTAGAGTGAGAACTGGCTTCTGTGACTGGAGAGACAGAGGAGTCCCACCGCCTGCTGACTGCCTGCTAGCTGAGCCTGAGGAAAGCCAAGTCTGTTAGGATCTCAATGCCTGAGAGAGATCCCACGTGGCTGATGGTGTACAGCCCAGGTCTGAGGAGATGGGAGAGGAGAGGACAGGGTCAGCTCAGCAATGAAATGGGGGAAAGGCAATTTCTTCCTTGCCTACCCTTTAGTTTATTCAGATTCTCAAGGGCCACATGATGGGAAAGCAGGCTGAGAGGGACAATCTCCTTTGCTGAGTCTACAGACTCAGATGCTGTTCTCAGCCAGAACCAATGTCAAACCCGGGAAGCCCATATCAACTCAAGTTTAGTAACTTAGATTATCAGAAAACCCAGGGTGTCTGTCTGTCTGTCTGTCTGTCTTTGTCTCTTTGTCTCTATTTCTGTTTCTCTCTCTCTCTCTCTCTCTCTCTCTCTCTCTCTCTCACACACACACACACACACACATGCATTTTATTGAAAGTATGAGTATCACCTACTCCTGAGATGAATGCTTTAAGAATTTAGTGGTTGGAATAGTACGGTTTTGAAGTCAGGCTACATTTCTTTCAACAGTGTAGTAATCAAGAGGAGAGTGATTACGAACAGATTAAAGAAAAAAGTCTTTGCGAAGGTTTCCTGCAGTCCTTAGTTACAAGTTGTTTCCCCCTATTCCAGTTGGCTTAGGACCTCAGTTGCCACACAGCTGGTTTCAAATATAGGAAAAAGAAGTGTGCCCACTGTGAACTGGCCATGGTAAAGATGTGTTTTTTTTTTTTTTAAGCAGAAACTTTTCAGACTTAGATGGCTATGGATTATGCCTTTGTTTTTATCTTGAAAATTCTTCAGCAAGTTTTACAATTTGTTTTGTTAAAATGTGTGTAAGACACAAATTACAAAGCAACTTAATCATTGTCCTCCCCTTTACATTTAAAAAGCCTGTGGAAAATCCATACCGAAAAGGAGGAGTATTTTAAATCATCAACACTTAATCAGCCTCTCTGTTTAATGCTTTTTTCTGGAAACTTTTTTTTTTTTTTTTTTTTTTTTTTTTTACAGTCTTCAATTTCTCAAAAGAGAAAAAGATGGATTGGGACCTTCGTCTGTGCTTCAGGTACCTGCCCTTGTTCTCTGGAAGATGGAAAGCCTTTTCAAAATTCTTTTGTAAATGAGCTCTCCAGACTGTTAGCTATTGTCCTTTTATGGTAATGCAAAACAAAATGTACTATTAGTCACTCAACTCATCTCCCTTTGTGAAAAGCATCCAGCCATGCGGTTAAAAACCGAAGGATAAATCATATCCTACCTAGTGGATGGAACTTGATGATTTCTCCATATGCTAATACTTGAAATTGACATGCCAGGCATTGTCAAGAAATGCTAACCAGATAATTCTAAAGAACGAACAGTTCTGGAGTTTGAGAATTAATTGCCACAATCACTTACACCTTTGCATGCAGTTAAACAGCTTCAAGATTACTATTTACAAAATCGCTTCTTCCAAAGCTAATCTGTGGAAAAGGTTACCATCCTGAGTAAATTTTTTTCTAATACTTAAGACATTAAGTCTTCCAGAGTGCTCTTGTTAATGGACCAACAAAGCAGGTCCTCATCTGCACCATTTATTTCCTAAAACAGTTGGTGTCAGGACTGAGGACCATCAGTTGGAAAGCAGAAGCCTCCAGAGCAGGAAACTAAGACACTCTCTCCAAGTGCAATCCCATCTCCTATGGTCATTGTCCATTCTCAAAGCCTGTATACTCCCGGCAAGTTTGTCTACCCAAGCACCTTCCTCTAAGAAGCTGAAAAATTCTACTGATTCTATACAAGCTCATTTTTGGGGGGCAGTGGCTTTTAAAAAAAAAAAATTAAAACAAGTGGTAATGGCAGCCGAAACTAACATTACTCAATAGCAGCATTCCACTGTTAAAGACCACTTTATTGATTCTTTGTGAAGTTCACATCATGCACCCTGATCCCACTCACCTCCTCATCTCTTTGTATCTACCCTGCACTCTTGCAACCTCCCCGCCAAAAGAAAATTAAAAACAGAAATAAAAAAAAAAAACAACCAACCCCCCAAACCCAACCAACCAAACCAAAACAAAACAAAACAAAACAAAAGCAAAAAGCAAAACACAACAAAATCCCCCTTGTCGTGGAAGCTGCAGACTATACCACAGGACACCTTTGTGTCTACACTTCTTTGCTTTCAAATCTTCATTGCAATGAGTCATTGTTCTGGTTCGAGCTTCAGGCTTCTGTTACACTATTAAGACTGGATCCTCATCGGGACTCCTCTAAGATATCCTGTTCTTGCCCCATGTCATGGGGATCCTGGATTTCCAGGACCTGCCCTTCGGGACCTCCAGCAGTTTATAGATGGAGGAGATGCTGGAGTGGGCTGACCCAAAGCCCTGGGTCTGGGACTGGGTGTTAGCTCAGCCGGCCAGCTCTCCAGCAACTGCACCATCTGGGTGAGCTCTCATCCAATGCCACCGGAGGGGGCGGAGCCTACAGCCTTGGCTCACCTTACTCATGCCAGCAGGGCCTGCTCTACTGTGCTGCCCAGGGAAGGTGCAGGGGCTGCTCACTCTCCCAAATGCTGCCGCTGTGAAGCTGGCAAAGGTTGAGGCCAGCCCTCTCAAGCGCCACAGCTAGCGAGGGGGTGGGGCCAGCGCTGCACAGCCCTTGGCTATCAGCATGGTCCCAGGTGGCAGCCCAGACCAGGGACATCTGCATGACTTTTGGTGGTTCTGTGAACCGTGGACGTCAACACAGATCCCTGCTACTGCACGGCCATGGACCCAGACATGGCCTTTAGCTGCAGCATAGGCTGAGACTTCACCGTGGCAGGGATGGCTACTCATGTCAGGCTCTTCCTCTCTATCCTTTCCTCTCCAGTTCCGCCTCTCATCCGGGTGCTCAAACTGTTCAGCTTCTCTTTCTCTCCCATCTCTCCACCTTATATTTACATGTGGTAGTGGCTTGCGCTGTGGACAGGCCTCTAAAACCTGTATTTTTGCCTCGAAGTGTTCTCTCTCTCTCTCTCTCTCTCTCTCTCTCTGCTTGACACAGCAATATACTACTGTTTGTTTTTTAATAAAATTAAACTCATGTTGTGATTCTTTGACTTGCTGAGAGATACATCTTTACATATCTGTTAAAGAGACAATTCAAAAAGAAGGAACTCTAAACTGTGAGCTAAATGTGTTGTATGAATAAAGCTTTGCAGTCCACATGTCCAATCTCCAACTCAGAGGCCACAGCCACATAGTCACCATTAAGTCCTACATGAGTCTGACTTCAACGTCAGTGGCCAACAACATTTATCATTACTATTATTGTTATTGTTTTCTTCTTCTTCTTCTTCTTCTTCTTCTTCTTCTTCTTCCTCTTTTTCTTCTTCTTCCCTTTCTCCTTCTCCTTCTCTCTCCTTCCCTCCTCCCTCTTTCGAGTGAAGCTTCTGACAGTCTTACTATGTAGTACAGACTTGTTTTGAACTCACTGCATAACCCAGTCTGACCACAAGTACAATTCCCTTGTCTCAGCCCTTTGAGTAGTAGGATTTTATGTATATGCCTAGCTCAAATCTCAGGAAAGCTCACTTGGACAATATTTATATTCGCCAAGATTCCTTTAACTTAATTTCTGGAGCTAGAATTATTCCCCATTCGTAACTTACAACTTACATCTGACAGTTTTATTTGCCCCTGATGTAGGTAACACAATAAGAACATCATCTCCTACTATAATAATCCAAGTTGCTGTGACCATAGGCAGGAAGGCCAGCCCTGTGCACACTGAGAGGACGCATCCTGTAGTGTCTGTCTCTGCCATCAAGCAGGCTTGGGTTTATCACTGGACAGTGACTTAATCCAGGGACTGTTTGCAGAGTGTGGCGAACAGAGCTGGCCGGTCATCGTCAGCGTTACATAGCAGGGATGTAAGGAAGGAGGGCAGGACAATGAAAGGCTAAGGGGACTGAGCAGGACCGAGAAAGGTCCTTAGGGCCACAAGGCGCAGGCTTGTATACTAAAATACAGAGACCAAAACTTCCACTTTACAAAGTCCAGGACGGGGCTTCCCCTCCTATCTGGGGCTCGGCGAAGCTTTCTTCTGTTGAACAGTCTGGCTCCCACTTTAGAGGAAAAGCTAAGTGTGGCAGATACCAAACAGCGCTGCGGTGACAACAGCGTTCAGACATCACGCCTGGTGACAGAACAAGCTGACGGAGTTCATCCCCTCCTCTACCCAGGACTCCGAATTCTCAAATGTGTTCTGCCACCTGCGCGCACGGGTAGATGTGTTTGTTGACGGGCTTTACTGCAAATTAAAATTTCCACGTGGTGCTAAGCAGCGCCTGCAGCTTTGACAGGTGGAAGGGGGTGGCGGAGGTGGGCTTATGAATGTAGCCGCCATGCCGCCCGCCCGCCCACTACACTGCCACGTGGAGGATCAGCAGGGTGTGCCGATTCAGTCCCTGCTGGCTGGCATTTGTTCCGTAGGGATGAGTGACAACTGCTGATTGGAAAAAGCCTTTCACACTGTGTGTACCGCCCCCGCCCCCTCTCCTCGCCCCAGTCTCCCACGCTTCCTGGGGAGCTCCTTTGGGGAGCTTACAGTGCTGGGCTCGGTCATCAGTACCGCACTTCATTTCTACATATGTCAGTGAGGGAGTCGCTCTCTTAGCCCCATTTCACAAGGGAAGGAACAGAGTCGGGGCAGATAAGAGACTGTCTTGTCTAAGTCATGTTTGTAACTACACACGGAGACACTAAAGTCCTCAGGACAAGGTGGGCTGGGCCTTGTATGTAAACAGTAGAACAACTGTTTCAGGACTCATCACCTCTCCACTACTTCCCTCTAACTAGACTGCATCCAGTCGGTGTAAACTGTGTTCCCAAGCTCTGCGTTATGCAGCTGTAGTATATTTCTCATTTGGTACACTTTCTAGAGCAAGCGAATACCACCAGTATCCTCCCAAATGGAGAAACTGAGGCTTAGGTGGGGATAAGAAACTCATCCATGTTAACGAAACTAAGAGGCAGCTCCACAGTTTTAACACTTCGATCCCAGATGCTATGCTAGACATTCACGACCAATCAATCATTGGGAGTTGGCATGCAAACAGAAACCCATTATCCCTTCCTGGCTCGGGAAGCTTTTAACAAACTGTCAGGTAATATTACTAAGATCAAGCTTGAGGTCCCAAGGCAAATTGGGAATTAATTTTTCCTCTGAACAAATGGCAAATTTAGCACTGTGCACCCATGGGTGAGAAGAGAAGAGAAGTAGTATGAGAAGGGAAAGTGGAGAAGATTCAGCTCCGGGGAAGGATGGGAAATAGAAGCTCCTGACTCTCTCGCTGGCTCTGGCTCCCAGGGAGAACATGCTCTGCCTTCTGATACACTCCTTAGGAGGAAGGAGCTCTAGTGAGAACCGGGTGTTACCAGGAGGAGTCACTGGTGTGGTCGACTCTGCTCTCCGGGAAGTCTTAGGAGGTGTTACATATACCCTCTAACCTGGTCTAGATTCCTATCTCTACCAAAAAGCCCTATACCACTAATAACTTACTTTTAAATGTCAATCTAGCAGCTGACTACTTTGCTGATGTTTTCTTTTAGAATTGGCCATGGGACGTGTTAAGAGGGTAAAGTCTGACAGCAGAGGAACCTGTTAGTCACAGAGCAACAACACAGGCAGAATTGGGAAGAGCTGGAAAGGATGAAGCACAGAGCCGGGGGAGAGGAGGGAAGCAGTATTTCTTTACTTGTCAATGAAAGCCAATTAGAAGACACTGGCCTCCGAGCCCCAGCAGGCTCCCCTCCCCAGTTCCACCTCAGGTGGGAGCAAAGCTTCTCATTTCCTTCATTACGTTCACCATCAGGTTCTCCCTTCAGGAAATTACTGAAGGGGAGGGACTAATTCATACCAGAAGGGAAATGTCCAGGTGGCCAAATACCTCCTCTTATATGTAATGCATAGGCATCTAAGTTTAATGACTGTTGTTGGGTTAAATTTTACTTTATTATTTTTACTTAGCTTAAAAAGGCTTGGTTTTCAAAGTTGCGTTTTTGTGTTGAATGTGGGTGGCTTATAGGAACACATGTCCGTATGGGTGTGTGCGTCTGAGCACTTGTGTAGAGAGACCAGAGGAGATACCAGTGTTCTCCTCTGTCGCTGTCTCTCCTGAGACAGGCTCTCTCGCTGAGTCAGGAGGTGGGCTACTGAGGCGTAAGCTGCAGCTCCCCGCCTGCCTCCACCTTCCACAGCTCTAAGATGGCTGGCTTGTGTCCAACCCTGACTTTTTAAGAGAATGACAGAGATTTGGACTTGGGTCACCATGCTAAAACAGCAAATTCTCTTACACATAAAACCATTTCCCCAACCCCGCAGATTCTACGGTAAGCAAGAAGCCAAAAGTTATGCCATTCTCAATTGTTTTCTAGGTTCACGGAGGAATTTGAATTAACACCAGAGGGTGTGATAGATTCTGTGACTTGTGTTATCTGTTGCAGGGTGTGATGAAGTCATACGCTCTCACAAGCTATCTGTGTATGGATATCACGCACAAACATTCCAGAGGCTACAGTTATGACTAGCCTAGTCACACATTTACCTAAGAGTACCGAAGGAGGAAATTAGAGGTAAAAATGTAACTAAAAAGCAGCAACTCCAATGTAGTATTCCTTACAAGCAACATGTAAACACACGAGTAGATCCGGAGCTGAAGAAGACCCACACTGTGGCTGAGGTAAGCCACTGTGAGACACTCCTCACTGGAGAACCACAGACATCTTACCTAAGACAGGGCTCTGAGGTGATGAGGGTGCTTGAGTGGAGACTGGGGGATGCTTGAATAGGAAGGAGAATAGAGATGATTGGGAAGTATCACTTAGAAGGGAAAGGTTTCTTCCTAGCAATAACATCAATAAAAACTACTACTTTTGTAAGAATTTCCCGATTAAGCAAATGTTCTTGCACCATTTGTTGGAAAACTCCATAGACAGCATTTGCCAGAATAGACACACTTCAAAGCAAAATGTGTCCTGTTCTGTTTAGTAAGGGTGGTGGGGTTTTGCTACAATAGAGGGAACTTTAAACTAAGCTTATTCCTAGACTGTACTGTAGGATGGGACTCCTGCTCATCCCCTGTACAAGCTGGGAACCCCGTGTGCCTTCCTTCCCCAAATCCCTTCCTCACAGAGAAAACCCCCGGCTAACAGGCCATCACTCTTCGTCTGAGTTTACAGCAAACCACCGAAGAGTGCCCGCCCAGGGGCTCAGTTTTTGACCCATGGACAACATTCCAGATCCTTGCATAAACCCTATAGAACCCCCTTGCTTTGACCTGGATTCATGATTTCATGGACCTCCACCTGTGAGATCAGTGGACTCCGCCCCTGCCCCGCCCCTGCTAATTATCTACTTTAAATCTGGTCTAATCTGGCCTATATCTGCATCACTGAGGGAGAAAAAAAAATGCCTATAACGTACTATCTTTGAAAAGTGTCATTGATTGTAATTTTTAACAAAAAAATAAATAAATATTTCAGACTCTGGGAAGGGGACCATTCACTCTAGAGTTTCTAGGCCAGAGCCGAAACAGAAAGATGTAAACTCATGTAATGTGGTGCTGATGCTAAGGTCCTGTACCCCAACTGGTTCTTGATCTGTCAGTAAAGACGCCATGGGCCAATTGCTGGGTGGAAGGGATAGGCGGGACTTCCGGGTCCCTGGAGGCAAGCACAGAGACCGGAGAAGATGGGAGAAGAGTTCGCCATGCTTCTTATGGAGAAAAGTTGACCAGCCACGTGAGATCTCCAAATGGAGTGGTCACACAGCCCCCCCCCATCCCCCCCTACGGGCAAGTGGTCAGGGATGTTTAGCAGGGAGTGGATGTAACTGAGCAACTAAGGTTTAGGGCAGGTGGGAGCCGCGGAGATAAGAATATTGATAAGGACATGCTTTTCCAGGCAGGACATAGTAGTGCCTAGCAATTGTGTCAAAAAGCAGGTTGAAATTGAACAACTGTGTGTGTCTGTCTGGAAAACTGGGTGGGGGCTGGTAGTACAGCCCGTTCCAGGAGCTTAGGCAGGGTAGTGACAGTGTGCGTAACAAACTCACTCTTGTCGGGAATCAGGGTTTCTCCATCAACTTCTAAAGACAGAAAGGGAACACAGGATAGCAGAATATTGCCTTGTGAAATTGGTTTGGCTGGCCCAGTGGGTGAACCAAGCCTGCATCTCTCCAGCCTTTATGTCATGTCTGGGAACCTCCCTTCCTCTAAAGCTGCTTATCCACGGGGACTCCGAGAGACAGATGAGATCTATATAACAAAGTACTGGTGAAAAGGGAGGCTGCCGCACAAGAACATCCCCCTCCTCTGCTTCAGTTATCAAACTTAGCATGCCATCACCTTCCATTTGGTTTTAAGACTGAAAATAAAAATGCTATAAAAAGAACAGAATAAACTATCCGGTCTTACCAATTCTCCTTTTCCGAATGAGCGCTTGCTCTATTTTATCCTGCTTAAATGTCACTTAAAGTATCTCCAGCCTGACACTTAGCACGGGTGCATATGTAAGCTGTTTGCAGGTCTAAGTTAACCAAGTCTCTCCTAGACTCAGCAGGCAGAGGGAAGAATAACTTGAGAAACTTTCTCCCTGAAGACAGCCCCCCCCCAGACAGATCTTCCTCTCCATCCCCAAAATATGTCCTAAAATGAGAGACTGGTAGAATCTTTGGAGTTCTGGAAACTATCTCAGCATCCAGGAGTTGTTAGGGTCAAAGCCTGAACCCAGCTAACCCTAAAAACCAAGGCTCAGCCAGCCATCCCTAACAGACCACTTAAACACGTGGATAATCATGAAGAATGCAGAAAGGATGTTTATTTGGTGTGGCCACATTTAGAAGAGGGAAATATTATAGAGGTCCAGTGGTGGCCCCCAAGCTCATCTTCAGTGCCCTGGCAATAACAACAGTCCCAGATTTGTCCTGCCACAATTTCGACTCACCTGAGTGGGGAGTGTCCTCTGAAGAACTGTTCTGATAGCCTTAACTTATGTGGGAAGACACACCTGACTGCAGTTAGTATCTTCCGGCAAAAGCCCAGATGGATTTTTGTTTTTTTTTGTTTTTTGTTTTGTTTTGTTTTGTTTTGTTTTGTTTTGTTTTGTTTTAAGTGCAGCAAAAGGAAGACTGTTTGCCGTTTGCACACTGGCCTTTGTTCTTGTCTCTTGAGTTGATTCACCCTGTTGCTGCTTCCGTGATACTAGAAGCAGCATTTCTAGGCTTTGATATTTGACTGGGGACCAATGACTCTCTGGGAACCTTTCAGATTCTCAGCACCAGACTGGGACTGCTGAAGTGACCAGCCTCAGGACAGGGGCAGCTACTGGACTCTCAATCTCTCGGGTGTGAGACAGTTTGTTACTCTGTGACATAAGCTGAGTTCATGTTTAAATTAACATTTATAGTGTGTGTGTGTGTGTGTGTGTGTGTGTGTGTGTGTGTTCATCCTATTGCTTTTCTTTCCTCTGAAAGCCCTGAATAATATTGGCACCAAATCCCCTTTCTCTTAACAAGTCTAAGAATCTGAAACCAAATTATTGTATTGGTCAAGTTTCTATCTCTTTGACAAATTCCTAAAAGAAATCAAGTTCAAAGAGGAAAGGTTTATCAGCTCAGGAGACTTCAGTCCACTGGCTCATAGTTTCTGGGATGATGGTCCAGGCAGGGGGGATATAGTACAGCCACAGAGCTCATCTTATGGAAGACAAGAAGCAAAGGAGAAAAAGAAGGAGGGGGAGAAGGGAGAGAGAGGGAGGGAGGGAGAGAGAGAGAGAGAGAGAGAGAGAGAGAGAGAGAGAATAAAGCATATCCAAAAAACAGAACATATCCAGTGACCTTCAAGGGGGCCACACCTCCTACATTCCTACCAGCTGCCACAGTCCGTTCAGCCTTGGGTCTGTTGGTGGACTAACCCATTGATGAGGTTAGGGCCTTCATGATCCAATCACCATTGCACATTGCACTGGGGACTAAGACTGAACACATGAGCTTTGAGGGCATTTGAGATCCAAACCATAACCCAGATGAGTATCTCCAGCTTATAGAAGGACAAACTGAGTCTTAAGGTACTCAAGCAACTGATAAAGGGGAGAACTAAGACCACAGAAGCTTTGTGATCAAAAATAGTATAAAGCGGCCGGGCAGTGGTGGTGCACGCCTGTAATCCCAGCACTCTGGGAGACAGAGGCAGGTGGATTTCTGAGTTCGAGGCCAGCCTGGTCTACAGAGTGAGTTCCAGGACAGCCAGGGCTACACAGAGAAACCCTGTCTCGAAAAAACCAAAAAAAAAAAAAAAAGACAGTATAAAGCTGTGACCAGGTGGATATGAACCCTTCTTAGCTTGGCTGCTTTCAAGCAAGTACTCAAGGCTCTTCCTGTGGTTTGAGTGTTCACATCGTTGTATTAGCAAGCACAATTTTGTTCTCTGAATGTATCACAGAATGTCTGTCCTCTTGCACATCGGAGGGTAAGTACTGGAGATTATAAATAAAGCAGCTGTAAATATACAACAATCCAGTGTTTGTGTCCTCCAAATTTCATATGCTGACTTCCTAAACCCCAGAGTTATGGCATTAGGAATGGAGCCCCTGGGAGACTCTGCTTTCATGAGTGGAATCTGCAACCTCATAGGAGACCCCAAAGAATCTCTTTGACCCTTCCACCACAGAGCACTGCTAAGTGTCATTTATGATACAAACAAGCAAACCCTTGCTCAACACTGTACATGTTGACACCCTGACACTAAACTTCCCTGTTTCCACAATCGCGCAGAGCAAGTTTCTGTTGTTTATAATCTGCCCAGTTCATGGACTTCTATTATAGCAACCCTATCAGACTAAACAGCACGTGGGCATAAGGCATCAACACGTTTAAGTAAACACCAAGAAGTAGAACTGCTGGATTATGTAGTAAAACTTTGATTTACCTTGTAGAAAACTGCTAAATTCTGCAAAATGCTGCATTCTACATTCTCGTCAGCAGTAACTGAGACTTCCATTAGCGCCACATCCTCAGATGACTCCAAGTTCCCTTTTCAACATGCACCTGTTCTCTCCCCACTCGCTCAATCTTTATCCTGATTAGGCTTTTCCAAGAAGCACGCCCTGAGAAACAAATTTAAACGCAAGTATTTTATTTAGGGTTACTCCAAAAGAGCACCGTTAAGTAAATGAAGTAAGAAAAGTTTAAAAGGTGTCAAGCTAAGGATGATCTATCAAGCCCCACTGGGCAGTTTGCCCATCCTACTACAAAGCTTTGCGACATTGTGCAGAAGACACTCACCTACTTAACTGTCGTATGGGTTTCATGGCTGAGAAGAGACACCATGACCAAAGGAACACTAATAAAGGAAAACATTTCATTGGGGTTAGATTACAGTTTCAGAGGTTTCGTTCATTATCCTCATGGGGGGAAGTATGGTAGTGTACTGGAGAGCTGAGAGTTCTGCAGCTTTCTCAGAAGGCAGCAGCAGGAGACTTTGTACCACACTGGGCATAGCTTAAGCAGCTATGAGACCTTAAAGCCTGGTGCCAGAGTGACTCACTTCCTCCCACAAGGCCACACCTACTCCAGCAAGGCCACACCTCCTAATAGTGCTACTCCCTATGGGCCAAGCACATGAGTATATGGTGAGCATTTTTACTCAAACCACTACAGAAACCTGTTTGGCTTATATTCTCTCTCTCTCTCTCTCTCTCTCTCTCTCTGTGTGTGTGTGTGTGTGTGTGTGTGTGTGAGAGAGAGAGAGAGAGAGAGAGGTTTTCATGGGTTTACATGTTTGGGTAAACTTCTCTATGCGTGAACATGCTTGGGGTGTCTTTCTTAATCACTCCCCACTTCAATCTTTGAGGCAGGGTCTCTCGCTGAGCATGTAACTTATAGGCTGAGCTACAAGCTGGGCTCCCGTTGGAAAATGTGCTTGCCTTTTATGACAGTTCTGGGGACCCAAGCTCATGCCCTCATCCTTCCATGGAAGGCACTTTATAAACCGAGCTCTCTCCTTGGCCTCATGTGCTATTTGTAAGAGTATTCCCTCCCTGAAGCCTCAGCTTGCCCGATATGTGGACAGAGTCTGCTTCTCAGGCTAGAAAAATTCTTCAAAGGGTCACAGAAGTTTTGTGATAGTCTTTACCATGAAAAAAAAAAGCACATGTTAAGAAAAACCAGGCAGGGTACCAACTGTATCTGCCTCAGTGGGGATGTAGAGATGCAAACAGCTAAAATATGACTGATTAGCTAACTTTACTTTGGACTTTTGATTACAAAGAAGAAAGGTAAGCTTAAGCTAATCAAGAGAATAAAGTTTATTGTAGAGATACCAAGAGGCCCAGGAGTATATAATAGAGAAACCAAATTAATGTCATGCCAACAGGGGCTGGAACTACAAGCCCTAAGACACAGTGTGCCTTCTTAGCTCTTTTAAGACCCACGCTCCCGGCTTTTTCCTATCTGTTTCCTCCAATCTTCTCCCTTCGGTAGTGTACGAGCCGTGCTAAGCTGAGCAGTGTTACAGGATTTTGAGGTGATCGTGATTTACAACTAGGTATATATGTTTTAATAAGTTCTTACAGAGTTATATAACCATATGAAGATATATGCAAATACGGAGATTTTAAAGAGGGACATCATCAAGTCTACCAAAACCTTTTGGTATCTTGTTATAGTTTGAATATGAAATACCTCACCTAAGCCTATGCATTAAAACTGGAGTGGGGTGGGGTGGGGTGGCAGCATTGTCAGTGATATTTTCTAAAGTTCTGGGCTTTTCAGAAGTTTGACCTCCCTGGAGGAAACAAGCCACTGGTAGGTCCTTGGGGGTATCTTGTCCCTGGTCCCTTCCTGTCTCTCTTTTTTGCTTCCTGTCAGGCATAATGTGAGTGCTCTTTTCTGCTGCACATTTTACCCATGGTGGACCAATGCCTCTGAAGCAGTGAGGTGGGCAAAACAAATAATTCCTCCTGCGAGCTGTTCTCATCCATTCTTGTCCCAGCAACACAAAAGTAGGACAATTCTGATGCAGGCTATTTGTCTCAATTAACAATATGTGGTGGGCACTCTCCTAATCCAATGTGTATAACGTCTCTACTTCTCTCCGGTCTCTATGCCAGCAGCACTCAGCTCTCGTACTCCTGAAAGAGAAGAACTCAGTTGGGAAACAGTAGATCCAAACCTCCCAAGTTTAATTAGAGCGGGCACGGAAGCAAGAATCCACTCTTTAGAAAAAGAAAAGGCCACGAGCTGAGCTGAGCAAGGATGACTCATCCCTGGCAGAGGAGGAACTTTCGGTCTCTTCTCCTTGTGCCTCTCCCTGGATAAGCACTTCCAGGAAAGGGGTATGCTTGCTTCTTAGAAGCCCATTTTACCCAGAATTCAGTCTGCTATAAGTAGATGTATGACATGCATAAATACGAATCTGGGTTTAAGTACCCCGATCATCGAGTATTCGGAGCACAGTTCCCAAGTGAAGGAAGCCCTGAAGCTGGTTTGAGCTAATCCAGAGAGTGGACACTACCAGCTTATAGTTCTACGTATTCCGACTTGAGGTCCTCCTGCCTTAGGGTTTCTATTGGCATGAAGAGACCATGACCAAGGCAACTCTTACAAAGGAAAACATTTCACTGGGGCTGGCTTACAGGTTCCGAGGTTTAGTCCATTATCATGGTGGGAAGCATGGCGGCCCACAGGCAGACATGGTGCTGAAGAAGGAGCCTCAAAATCACCCCTCCCCCACCACACCCATACATCTAAAAGACAAATGGCTCTAAATGAGAACATAGAGTGAGAGCAGAAAATACTTCCTTCCTTGTGCTTGTTCTTTAGCTCAAAGAGAATACGGAATTAGTCATCAAGCATTACAGTTAAAAAAATACAAAAGCAATTGTATTTTTTCATTAGAAAACATTCATCTTTCCTTTAAAAGTGGAAAAGCTGGCAGTGCACTTGTAATTTGCTCAACTCATTGCTAAGGAGCATCATTTGGGCGAATAGTAAGTTTCATGGGATCATATCCGGCATTTACAGAACTGAGAACATCTGCAGTCATTACCAGGGATGATGAAACTACAGCGCCAGCAATCCCACACTCCAGGGCTCGGTCAATCGCCAGCTGGGACAGAAAAATTAGTCTCCCGGCGGGCTGGTATTTCTACAATGTCACCAATTGCATTCAGATTTTTTTTTCTTTAAAGGGAATCCCTCTAAAGATAACTTGGAGTGGTGGGCTTTAAAGTACATTGTGGTCATGTAGGTAGTACAACACGAGAGAACATCTTCAAAGGCCTAGCAAAAATAGAGAAATTAATTTTAAAAATGGTACAGGCTCAGAGAAGCTAAGCGGAATAGCAAAAGTTTAACATTTCAGGCTTGTTACACCAGAACCTGGCAAAATATGGACTCCGTATTTACTTGGTGAATGAAGAAAAGGATCCACAGCCTTCCCGCTCTTGGATTCCAATCCTAGCCTCACCAGTACTGGGTCGTGAAAGGTTCCTCCAGTAGGTGGTCCTAGCTTCAGCTCAGTAATCTGACAAATGGGGAAAACTGTGCCTATGTGTTCTGAGATTGACTCAAGTCATGACGCCTGGAAGAGGAGACTGCTCAACAGAAGACAGCCATTTGGAACACCCTCTGGGAGTGATTGATGTGCCAGTTCCTGACCGAACAGATCTAACAGTTCCTTCATCTCAAGCTATTTTCTAATCGATGCACTGTTCTATAAATCCGCATTGCATTGAGGCTATTTGTATCTGACACCGAATCATACCATTGGACATTCCCTCAAACTACCTACCCGTTCCTGTGAAGCAAGCCTGGCCTGTCTGCTAATCACCAGGCCTCTTGCATGGCACACTGCGACAGGCAAAGCCCAAGCTCGGGAAGAATGATAGCTCCTAACTGTGCTAGCCAAGGTTTCTCTGACTTGTGCAGGGGAATACAAAATACATGAAAGGACTGTAACATACAAGGGCACGGATACCCCTTTCCTCTTAAGAATTAGCTACTTAACATGAGCAAAGTGTCTTTGGACTAATAGAGTCTATATATCCTGCACTAATATATAATGCCCCAATCAAATCTTAAGAAACACTTTGCCTATAAACAGATTGCATATAGCATTAGCAGCTCTGGTCCCAACTAATTAAAATCTGGGTTAGAAATAAACCCTTAGGATCTGTGACTAACATAGTTTTAAATAACAATGTGAATTTTTCCTCCCACACAACCAATGATCAACTACTGCTGTCATTGTGCTAAAAAGTATATTTGCAAGATAATTCAATTTATTTGTACTATTTCTCCAAGATCAAGATTATAGAAAGTACTTCTTTTCTCTGAGAAAAAAAAATTGCTTTTAAATTGTAAAGTAAGCTATGAATAATTGTTATCTTCTGGAAGTTGAAAATTTGGAAGATCCCACGAACTTGAAAACCATTTTTGTCACTTCATGAATCACTCAGAAAATTAACTATGTATGCCCCCAAGGTAAATTACTCCCTTGGAATGTCACTGGATTAAAAGACTCTACCCATTGAGTAACAAGCTGATATCTTTATTCAAAGATTCTATCGCTGACGTCATTTCGAGTGTTATGTAGGCAAGGGGCAGGACCCCATTATCTTTAGCACAAGCACGGTTTGGGGAAAGAGAAATGGGTTAGAATATACCGGGGGGGGGGCTATCATTAGATCCCTCATTACCTCACAGAAGCAGAAATTACACCTACCCCTTTTCTGGAATTTATGGTAGATGCTAAGGGCATGTGACACTGGATAATATTGTTTGGAATCAAACATTGGGAATCTGCAGTACCATAGCAATTCGTTCACATAGCTAGTTACCAAACGATAAATACTCAGAAATACACAAACTCTGCTTGCCTCAACTCAACTAACGTTCCTGGGGCCTCTCGAAAACCCAGCTAGACGCTGAGGGATGAGTTTCGGGAGGCTGGGGAGGGTGAGAGGGACCGAGATACCTTCCGCTCTAAGGCATAGGGCCTCCGCACCCTTAAAGCATGCAGCAATCAATGGTGGCACAGCTTTTGGAGGAACGCTGAGCCTTTGCCTCGGAGTAGGGGAAAAGCTACCAGGGACGCAGGAAGCAGGCACTGCAGCCATGGTACATAACCATCTTCCCTAAACACCAGAGATGCGGGCGCTCCAGCTGCTTCCGAGGGAGGGAGAAAAGCCCCAAAGCCCCCAGGAAGGCTCAGGGGAGGTGCCGGCTCGACGCCAGCAGCGGAAGGAGAAGGGGTGGGTCGGCCCGGCCCGCAGACCAGAGCTGGGAGGCAAGCGCCAAGCGCCGGCGACAGGCAGCAGCAGCAGCCCACTCGCGACCGACCGGGAGGGGTTCTCACGCCCCCCCCCCTCCGGGGTGACTGCATCCGAGCTCAGAAGGAAGCGCGCGTGGGGGTGGGAAGGGATGAATCATCCCACCCCACTTCTCCTTCTCGGCTTGCGCCCGCCCCCTCCCCAAACCCCGCGGCAGCCAGCAGGCAAAGCCGCGGCTCCAGCTCCGACTCACTGAGCCCCCTGCGGCCTGCAGAGGAGAGGAGACGGACAGGGCGGGAGGCCAATGAGAAAGCAGCTCTCAAGGCCGCCGTCCGATGAGCCTCTGCTCCCTGGCGGGGCGGGGCTAACAGCGGGAAGGGGGCGGGCCCGGGCTGGCGCGCAGAGCGGAGGCTCGGCGGCTCACAGAGAGAGCGCGTCCTGGGGAGTCGGCGCCTAGGCGACGCGGGAAGGCGCCACCACCGCCGCCGCCGCCGCTGGCCAAGGTGCTGGACACCACAGGCCCATCGGCTGCTTCGCCAGGTCAGGCCCCCACCTCCGCTGCAGCCGCTGCTGCCTCGCTTCCAGCCAGGTCCCCATGGAAGAGATGGAAGAAGAGTTAAAATGCCCTGTGTGTGGCTCCTTCTACCGGGAGCCCATCATCTTGCCCTGCTCTCACAATTTATGTCAGGCATGCGCCCGCAACATCCTGGTGCAGACCCCGGAGTCCGAGTCCCCCCAGAGCCGCCGGGCCTCCGGCTCTGGGGTTTCCGACTATGATTATCTGGACCTGGACAAGATGAGCCTGTACAGCGAGGCGGACAGCGGCTATGGCTCCTACGGAGGTTTCGCCAGCGCCCCCACTACCCCGTGCCAGAAGTCGCCCAACGGCGTCCGTGTTTTCCCCCCTGCTATGCCGCCACCGCCCACCCACCTGTCACCGGCTTTGGCCCCGGTGCCCCGCAACTCCTGCATCACCTGTCCCCAGTGCCACCGCAGTCTCATTCTGGATGACCGGGGGCTCCGCGGCTTCCCCAAGAACCGCGTTCTGGAAGGGGTCATCGACCGCTACCAACAGAGCAAAGCCGCGGCCCTCAAGTGCCAGCTCTGCGAGAAGGCGCCCAAGGAAGCCACGGTCATGTGTGAACAGTGCGACGTCTTCTACTGCGACCCTTGCCGTCTGCGTTGCCACCCGCCACGGGGTCCTCTAGCCAAACACCGTCTGGTGCCCCCGGCCCAGGGCCGCGTAAGCCGGCGGCTGAGCCCGCGCAAGGTCTCCACCTGCACAGACCACGAGCTGGAGAACCACAGCATGTACTGCGTGCAATGCAAGATGCCGGTGTGCTACCAGTGCCTGGAGGAGGGCAAACACTCCAGTCACGAAGTCAAGGCTTTGGGGGCTATGTGGAAATTGCACAAGGTGAGTCCTATGCAACCCACCCCTGACTCCTCGCGCCCTGGGGTCCTCCTGATTTGCAGCACTCGGTCCCTCTTTGGGTGACAGCGCATCCCAGTGGGGGCGCAGTGCAAGTGCCTTCGGCGTCTGCCTGGCGATCTGGTGCATTGCAGGAGGCTCCAGGGACGTTTGAGGCGATGCAGGGAAGTTGAATGTCTCCAGGGAGCTGTTGCAGGAATTCCTTAGCATAGGTCTCCCTCCCCGGGCATTCTGCCCGTGAGCTGGGCTCAGGACACCCCCCACCCCCCGCTTCAGTCTGTAGCCTATCTATGGTTGCCACCACCATAGGGCAAATTCTACTTGGCTTGGAGGAGGCGCGCGGGTGGCAGAGGCCTCCGGGCATGCGCTAGTACAGGGTGGGCTGAGAGCCTGAGAGACTAGAGCAGGTCGGGGCGGTGGGGACGGGTAGACCTCAGGGGACTGTCTCAGAGAGGGAGACCGAAGTCCTGATGCAGGGCGGGGGCGGGGAGAGACTCCGTGGATGGAATACTGATGAGTTGGTTCTGAGCTGGAACTGACACTTCAGCTGGAAGCATGTCCGGGTGCCCAGAACTCCCGTGGTCCTGTGGCAATCAGTCTAGGCCTTAACCCTCTGGGGTGGGGGGACCTAAGGCTGGAGCAGAAGGACCAGAGTTTTCTGAGTGGTCGTATACTAAAATTATCCTTCCCCCAAAACCTTTATTCCACCAGGGTTCAAACCGTTTCCTTTTCAGTAGCTGCATGTACAAACTTTGAGGCACCTGTTAGCAGAATTATCTTTTGGGTCTCCTTTGATAGGGTCTCTCCCTGGACTACAGAAGAATGCTATTAACTTGTTGTCATGGGACTCCCTCTACTCTGAGGGCTTCATGTGGTTCTCAGACCATCCTTAGAACATTCTAGCAAAGCCTACTTGACATGTTCCTCTTGTCCTCTTCCGCGGATTGACCCCCGACTCTCTGCTTCTGTGTCTCTTGCTGTTCCTCAGCCAATACCCAGGGCCCGCCCTTGGCCCAAGCCTTTACATTTGTGTGTATGTTTTTTTTTTCCTGAAAGTATCGTCCCCAGTGAGACCCTCCCTCACCTCGTTGACTTTGTTCAGAAGTGTTAAGCCCAGATGGAGACTGTGGTGACCGTTTGATGACCACCTGCTTCAGACAACCCTTTGTTCCCGGTTTTATTTTTCTCAGTAGTATTTATCGCCATGATAACATGCACATGTTAATTATGCTGGCTTTGTATTTATCTATTGCTCCTTCCCACAACAAAACATGCTATTAAACAGGAAGATAAGTGTGTGAGGAAAAAGCTCTTTTTAATAGCGTGTCTATGCTGCCTAGAAGGAAGGGGACCATTTTGCAGAGATGTGCTTTGTCAACTTTACTTTTCAAGTATCCCGTTTATTTGGGAGGTGGCGTCAGGGGGTGGGCTGCCCAGGGTTGTCAAAGGAGAAATCATCTTTACACCACAAGGTCTTTTGCCCAATAAGAATAAGGTATGAGATGGCCTTGCAGCCCTTAGCTGTGTCCCCCATTAATTTCCCAGCATTCCTTGGACTCTAGAGAAGCTAACTGTGAGAGGAGCCCACCCTGCAGTTAAGACTGGAGCAGCACTAATGCCTGGGGGCTGGGAAGGGCAGCAAATGCCAGCATTTTCGGCAATCACTGGGGACATTCTCAACTCTTTCCCTGTCTCTGTCTTCCACGTGACAGGGGATTTATGGCATGTGCTACCATGCCCAGCTCTCCAGTTATACTTTTTAAAATAACATTTAATTTTGAAAATTAAAAAAATAGTTCTCAGGCATGTTTTCTTCATATTATGATTCTCATCCAAACTCATAACTGTAGTCAGGACATACTTGGTCTATAGTGGAATTTCTCTACAAAGTATCAAAGAAATTAATGGCCCTGCCTGGGCAAAGACCTTAGTGCTACATGCTAATTGGAATAGTATGAACCACAGCAAGTGTGTGTTCATGAAGAAAAGCCCACACTCTATCCACAAAGACCAAAAGGAACCTTCAGATCTCTGCCAAGCCCCACACACAGTGTGCCAAGCCACTTGTTAAGCCTGATAATGGAAATTGTGAGTAGATATTGTGGTTGACATTTTTATATCTGCTTTTAAAAAACCATGAGAAATGGAATAAAATGACTAGAAGACCATGTCTGGATTTTGGCACATTTTCATTTTGTCTAGTCAATATCAGAGTAACCAAATGGCCTGGAAAAGTTGAATGGGGGAATGATAGATTTTAATACTCATTTTTAGAAAAGCAGTAAACATCATTCCTTAATTTATTTTTTCCCTAACAAGCTAATACAGTACTGCTGCATTGCCCACAGCTAGACTCTGACCTAGTACTTCTGTCTCTGAAAATACTCCCAGGCCAGAATTGCTCTGACCTTCAAAACACAGGCGAGCAAAAGGCTCTCCCTCTTTCTCTCAGAGTCTGGGCATTGAATTATGAATGGCTTCATTCATATGCTGTGATAGTAACCATTTCTATGCTGAAGAAAATCTTGTGATAAACATCCGTTAGGCACAGGTCATTAGCTTACATAGGCAAGGCAAAATAGTTCTCAAGTAGTTTTAATAGTGGTTGAAATTTATCGTCAGTTTACCAAGTTAATTTTTAGATACTTATGACCTTCAAAATCCATAAATAATACATGAAAAAATAATCCAAACCAAATATCTGGCAACGTCTACACACCGTATCAGCACTGATGCTATTCCTTTTCCCTATGTCAGACTGAGAGCAAACCTTGCAACATAAAAGGGGTTTGCAGACATTTTGAAATAAGCATTTGGAACTACTGTCATACTTTGTAATTTTGGTTGGTTTGGTTCGGTTTGGTTTTTGAGTTAGGCTTCTCTGTGTAAATTCCCTGACTGTCTTAGACCTTGCTTTGTAGACAAGACTAGCCTCTGTCTTACAGAAATCTGCTTGCCTCTGTCTCCTGAGTGCTGGGATTAAAGGAGCGCACCACTGCCAGCACCACCTTGTAATTTTTAGCAGTTCCCAAGAGTCGCCACAGTCTTAAACTCTTGATGGCTTACCAGTCACTGAATCAGTAAATGTTTCATTTTCATAAACTTTCTTCCCTGTCTGTGCTGCTAAGCAAAGATTGTTTCTTCTTTTTTAACCTAAACATGGACTTTCAAAGGACTTTGCTTTTAAATTAATTAACTTGGGTGTTTTGAGATTGAGTCTTATGTAGCCCAGGCTGTCCTCTAGCTATGTAGCCAAAGATGACTTTGAACTCCTGATCCTCCTTCCCCAACCTCCAGCCAAGTTCCCTCTTTTTTAAAATCAAGATTTACAATGTAATCATGTTAAAAATAAGCCATCAGTTGATTACACTTTTATTTCTAAACTATGCTGGAAAAATATCTGCTTAGTTGAGCAGCTGTATGTCAAATGTCTTAGATGGTGCCTCTAAAATAACCTTGTTAGTATTTATTACAGTGTGTTACAATCTATGTGCTGGTGGTCACTGTATTTAGTAGCTTACATTTGTGCCTTTTTCCTTTCTATTAATTTACTAGAGTAGATGTAGAACGTTGTGTGTGTGTGTGTGTGTGTGTGTGTGTGTGTGTGTGTGATATAAACATTCTTTCAGGTCTTAGGACACTGTTCCTAACGAGAGAACTCTTCTCCTTGAATCGAGGCACAATGAAAACAAAGAACTCTGTATCCCCTTTATGGCTTGTGTCCCTTATCTGGTTCCCTGCATTCATGTTTTTCTACTTGTGTCATGGACGCTTTAGCTTTGGTGGGAGGTAAGTGCATAGAATATATTCAAAACCAAAAGTACAAAGTTTAATGCAAAGTCACACAGCTTCTGTTTCAAGTGTGTGTTCTACAGTAGAGAAGTTCCTTAAGTTATAACGACTTTGGGGGTGCTGGTTAATTTTGGTGTGTTGTTGTTATTTTGAGACAGGGTTTTACTGAGTAGGCGGACTGTCTTGGAACTTACTATGTAGACCAGGCTGTCCTGGGACACACAGAGATCAGCCTGTCTCTCCCTCCCAGGTGCTGAGGTGAAAGGTGTGCACCACTATGTTGGACTCTTTTCAGCACTTTTTTTTCTTTCTCCTCTGTGTGTGTGTCTATGTGTGTGTGTGTGTGTGTGTGTGTGTGTGTGTGTGTGTGTGTTGTTGTTGTTGTTGTTGTTGTTGTTGTTGTTGATGATGATGATTCTTTATTTGCAAGTTTGTGGCAATAAAGTTGAGAAAATTTGAAGAATGAACTAGGCCACAGTGAAGGAGCTAGAGGACAGGAGCTCCAGGCTCCGAAGCTAACGGGTTACTTACTTACCCTACTCTCAAGACTGAGCAAGTCTCACCTTTCTCTGTCACCCACAAGGATGCAAAGAACTTCACTGATACTTTCAAAAGTATTTGAAAAAAGTAGGGCAAATGTTTACTAGTTATTAATTTCAGCTTGTGTAAAGTAAGAGATCACCGTCCCATTGTCTGTTATTTGGTAACTGGAGATGATGTACACTCACAGTTATGTCTATCAGCACATTTCTCACCTACATAAGAGTCATTTGCAGGACACTGTGCAGGCTTTCAATTTATCTCTTCTCTGAAATACTAGAAGCATTTCAGATTTGGGGGGAGGGGAGATTTTGAAATACTTGCATATGCATAATAAGGTATCTTAGGATAGGATCCAAGTTTAAACCTGAAAGTTGTTCATTTTGTTCACATTGTATTTAACTAGGCTGTGGGTCATTTTATACAGATTTTTGAAGTGCCAGCTCTGTGATGGAGGCTCCTCTGAGATTAGGCAGGGGTTTGCCACTTCTGGTGTCATGCACAAGCTAAACACCAGTTTGAATTTTGAGGCGTTTTCAGATTTTAAACTTACAAACAGCCTGTAACCTTGGTATCCAGGGAAGAAGAAGAGCCATTCGTGTGAAACTAAAATGTGAAATAGCACAGTGGTTGCAAATAATATCATTTTAAGATCAACTTTATCAGAGACTTCTAGTTGTAAAGAACAGGAGCCACCGTAGGTGATGTGAGAAGATTTCTTGGAAAGTACAACAAAATCTGCCTTGTGTGTGTGTGGGGGGGGGGATGACCCTAGTATGCCAGGGTTCACTGTGCTGGTCAGTGTGGACCGAGAGATGCTGTGCTAACAATCTCCGAACCTCAGTGAGTGACTAGTTCCTCAGTGTCACCGTCCCAGTTTTTCTCTTTAGCTCTTTGTGATGTTTTGCCTGCCACTTTCAAACTGTTAAATCCCGAGTGGCAAATGTGTGTGATTCTAAAAACACTGGGCCATTTGCATTGAGGATTCTAATTGTTGTTAATTCCAGATATTGTCTCTAAAACATTCTACTTACAAGGCAGCATTCTGATGCAGTATTGGTTTGGCAAAGCAAAATCAACATTAAACCTACCTGTTCCTTCCTATTGCTTGATTTCCTTGACTGTTTTTATTGTGAAGTTGTTAGCAAACAACTCCAAGGGAAGCTTTATTTAAAAGAACTCTAACTATCCATGTGTGTCCTGATGCTACTTTCTTAAAGGACTATCTCCTGCACATACTGGATCAGTAATCAAATTTCTGCCAGTTATAAACCTTGTTTTCATAGGCAAGAAACATCTTGTTATGCATAAAAATCCAGAAACTATTGTATTTGTGTATGTGTGCATGTGCACACAAGTATATGTGTGTATGTTTGCCTGGTGTGTGTGTGTGTGTGTGTGTGTGTGTGTGTGTGTGTGTGTTATACACATGCATGTTAATACCCTGTGGAGGCCAGAATAGTGTGCTAGATCTCTTGGGGCTGGAGTTATAAGCAGTTGTGAGCCATCAAATTTAGATGCTGGGAGTCGAACTCTAGATCTCTGCTAAAGCAGCGAGTGCTCTTAATTCTTGAGCCAGAGCCACCTCTCCAGCCCCACTGACCTATACTCAAGGTCAGACGGTCTTAAACTATATTCCCAGTAACTGTCCATAGATAAACTCTCCATTCTGAACACTTCTGACAGTTCCCATTGTTATTCTGCCATATCATAATTCCATATGGTGATCTTCTTTAGCCCACACTTTCACTTTCTATGGTTTCAATTATTGAAGTCAAGCAGCGTTCAAAAGTATTAAATGGAAATTTCCAAATTTGTAAGTTGCTTGACATTCTGGGTGGCATGATGAACTCTTGTACCATTCTGGTCTGTCCTACTCAGGATGTGGTGCAGCCCTTTCTCCAAAGTATCCGCTACACAGCCTCAGTGGGTGGTTTGGTCTGTTATCAGATGCACTGCTGCAGAACGGCAGTGTTTGAGTTTAAGTAACCCTTATGTAGTACCTCACGTTGTGCCACAGAGCCTACATCATCCACCTCAGCGCAGTTCATCACCCAGGTACAGCACACATCATCACAAGAGCCATAAATACAATATGTTTTGAGAAAGAAACTGAAACACATAACTTCCATTATATAATATTATAACTATCATCTTTTACAATTGTCATTAATTTCCTTCTAATTTAGAAACTAAAATTTTACCATAAATGTATATGCACATAAAAACACATTATATGTGTGGGGCTTGGCATTTTACAGAGCTTGGGACATCTATAGGTGCTTGTAAGCCATCAAAGTTGAGAGCCTTAGTCATATCCCTCAGAATAGTGTAGGGAGAGAAGAGGAAATACCATGTGTCAACAGCAAACCAGCTACTTATTGCTAGCCCAGCATTTTCAAACTTATTCAACTTTTGGAAACTTTTTTTTTGAGTGGGTGAAATATTGAGGAACCCTTGTTAGGTCAATGATTAGTCAAAAACTTGGTTAAAGGTAATAGTAATTGTTAGGGTTTTTGTTCATTTGGTTTGTTTGTTTGTTAATTTGTCTATGTAGAATAGAATACCCAAAACCCCCTCCATATATCTTATGTTAAATTCATAAGTAAATGTATGAGTTAAATTTGTTACTCTTTAAATACTAAGAGTCAGAGGTATAGAACTATCTGATTTTGTGATGTTTATATATCAGGATCTGAGTGCACCCTGTCTTCTTTACTATTGCAAATACTATAATTCTTTAAAATGATCGTAGGCACCACAAGTCTAACGCTGTATAATGAAAACTAACATATCCTCTTTGACTGCCGTTGGGCTTTATATACATAATACCAAGTGTAAGGTTAACTGAGTTTCTCACTAAACTATATTAGGTAGAAATAGATTATTTTAAAAATGCTTTCAATTTGAAAAGAGGCAGTATTTCAAAGGTAGAGGGCTGCAGAGATGACTCAATGGCTAAGAGCATCTACTGCTCCTCCAGAGAACCCAAGTTCAATTCCCAGCACTTGTACCGAGCAGCTCACAGTGGCCAGGCACTAGGACAGTGGTTCTCAACCTGTGGGTCTCAAACCCCACAGAGAGCACATGTCAGATATTCTGAATATCAGATATTTACATTATTTGATTATATAATTCATAACAGCATCACAATTACAGTTATGAAGTAGCAACAAAATAATTTTATTTATTATCATAACCATAAACCTCAAGGAACTGTATTAAAGGGTCACAGCATTAGGAAGGTTTGAGAACCACAGCTCTAGGGGAGCCTGATGCTATCTTCTGACCTACATACACACACTCACACACACTCACACACACACACTCACACACACCCACACACACTCACACACACACTCACACATACTCAACTCACACACACTCACACACTCACATACACTCACACATACACTCACACACACTCACACACACACACACACTCACACACACACACACACACACACACACTCACAGCTGCCCGAGCCAACTTGTAGTTGCTGGCAGGTGACCATCCCTTTCCTCTGCAGTTGCATCAGGGCCATGAGCCAGTGTTTTTGTTTGGCCCTGGGTTTGCCATCTTTTACCCCTCTGGATGAACGTGCAGTGCGTTGGCCTAGGACCAGTCACAGTCCTCTCTGCCACTTAGCTTCCTCCTCCCCACCCCATCCGACCTTGTGGCCTTCCAGCTATCTTCCTACCCCTTGGGCTTACCTTCCCCACCTTCTCAGGTCAGATTTTGACATCCCCAACTCAATGCCGCTTGAATGATCAGGCTCTGCATTCTTGCCCCAGGCCCATGTCTCACCCACAACTGGATGCCTTGGCATCCTTGCAAAAGTACACCTGAACCTTCAGTCTCTCCATCTGCAGATGGCTTTAACTGCAGAACTCCAAAAACAAACAGAAAGAAAAATATAGACAGAGAATTCTCCTTGTTTTGATATGATTGTTAAGCTGAAGAGGTCAGAAAATTCTTCAGTGTTTTTGGTCTTGAAAAACCTCTCCCTTTCTTCTTAATGGCTTTAGAAACCCTTCTACACCCTGGTTGTGACTCCTGGGCGTTTGGAACAGACCCGCCATGTCTGTGTCCTTGGCTTGGCTGCTCTGACCCCCATGTCTCCCCAGCCCTGCCTGGGGCTCACTCTTCCCTCCAGCATTCTCGGCTCAGTGTTCTAAAACCAAACCTCCTCCACTAAGAAACTGTTCTTTGAGTGTCCTGCTCTGGAACCCAATAATCCTGTGCCATAGACTCCCTCTTCTGAGTTCATCTTTGATCCCACCCATATTTTGTACTTAGTGGATGGTAGATAAAGATTTACTTAATGAAGGAAAAAAATGGTGAGAGGAAGATTAATTACTACCAATCCCAGCATTTTAAGTTTATAGATTAGTCTGCCAGTGCTAATCATCAGAATTTAAAACTTGTATTTAACACTTACTGTCCAAATGTACTGAGTACTTACTACATGCAGGTCACTGTAGAAGCCATCTGCAGCAGTTTGCTGTTTGGATTTTCTCCCCCCCTCCCCGCCCCTTTTTAACCCTTATAACCTACCTATCTTCATATGAAGAATACAGGAATGTTATAAGATCATACCAACCGAAAGTGGCAAAGCCAGAATTTGAACCTAAATCATCTGATTCCATGACTGCTGTTTAGTCATACCTTCCGATAAGCAGGAAACACCATGCCCTGTAACGCACAATGCTCTGGTCTCCAACCTCAGGAGCCTTAAGGAGCAGCTAGAGTCCTTAAGGAGCAGCTGGGGTCCTTAAGGAGCAGCTGGGCTCCTCTATTTCTCAAGTATAAATATGTTAAGGAATTAAAGTCACTTTTGTCCTAAGTTTCTTTGTGACAAAATCCATCACATGAGGAAAATACACGGCAAGGGGAAAGGAGAGATGGATTTGTTGGGCGTCCTGTAAGCTAGATCATTTCATGTGCTAAACGGTCAAGGTTAGGTCCTGAGGGGGTCCACCTGCCTCCCTGGTAGCTCAGCCACAGCCCTCTTTTAATGAAACAACACATCTTAAAATTTACAGATGAAGATTACGTAAAACAATTAAAAGGTATTTTAAACATGAAAGGGGCCATGCGTACTTTGTGTCTGCATCCAAAATATTTATGAATGCATTTTGAAAACATGAACATCTGTTCAAACCTATACTCAGGAATCCGATCTGTGTTTGCTGTCAATTTCTTCTTACAGTTTTGTCTGTGGAGCATAAACTTTTCTCCCATGATCCTTTTCACCCAAGAAAATTTTCACACTGTTGGAATCACAGGCACATAACAGGCATGCTGGTTAAACACTTATTGATAATAAACTGTAAAGAAACATTGGAAATAATCCTTGGTGTGTGTTTGTGTGTGTGTGTGTGTGTGTGTGTGTGTGTGAGAGAGAGAGAGAGAGAGAGAGAGAGAGAGAGACAGACAGACAGAGACAGAGAGAGAGACAGAGACAGAGAGAGACAGAGACAGAGACAGAGACAGAGAGATCATACTATTTATTAGGGACAAAAGCAAATTTGCATACTGATGAAATAGGTGTGCTTTTTTGCATAAGAAATTAAATCTTGGCTATGATACTGCTGGTCATAGAGTGTCTTTAGTAGCTTTCAGAGTCGATCAATATTTTTACAATTGTCAATGTTGAAAACACATAAATAAGCAAAAGAATGGCAGGAACTTGTTCAGGGACATTTCAGAACTTGCTGGAAATTCTGTCCTGCTCCAAAATATTCATTTTTTAAGAAAACAAATTTTAATGAAACTCATATGTCAACTTTTGGTCTTAGACACTTTGATCTAAGGGTGTACTAATTTGATACTTGTATCCTCATGAATGTAGTGGGAAATTATTTCCAAGGTTGGTTTTTTTGTTTGTTTGTTTTTTGGTTCAGAGGTTATACTATCATGCTTCTATAAGATCAGAAACCTTTGTAGGTACAGGACAAACACTGCAATATACAGCTTATGGGAGCCTCAAATCTGCAGTGTCCTGGGTAGTCTGCTGGGCTTGACCGCTCACACAGTGCCAAACTCGAACGTTCTGTATTCAGGCCGAGCTGCAGGGAAGCCACACATTACAAACACCTCTTCAGATCCATTGTGTGCATCTAATCATCCTGCGTTCAGAGCCTTTTACTGTTGCCCAACTTTCCTGGACCACCCCATTCGGCACCACCTGGAGCTGCAGCCCTCAGATGAAGGAGCCGTGGGTAGTCCCACTCAAGAACTGTCAGGGCTTAGGAACTGTGCCATATAAAATTGTGATTCACAAGCCTTCTTGACAACGTGTAGAAGTTTATTCCTCACTGGCCGCACAGTTGAGAGGTGGGAGCTTTAGGGTATCCTCAGGTCGGAGGGCTCTGCTTCCAGAGGGATCATGGCATGTGAAGGGATGCTGGACCAGTTCCTGAGAATGTGGCTTCCTGCTGAGGGGAGGAGTCTGGCTTCTCTCTCACCCTCTTTGACCATGACAAACGTTCTCCTGTGTCATAATACAGCAGGTGGCCCTCAACAGATGCAGTATTTTCCAAAACTGTAAGTCAAACAAATTTCTATTCATTCTGAACTACCTCGTCTGTGGTATTTTATATTGTGGCACAAAGAGATAAGGACACTTGCAGAAAATCAAAGCTGCATGTCTTTGCTACCAGCGCTGATCAAAGAAGACTTTCCTTAAGGCCTTCACTTTGGAAAGTGTTGCTCGACCTTGTTCTTTGGGGTGGAAACATCCTCTGTGGGCATCGACTCAGGGTGCATAGATGGTTAGTTCTCATCTGCCACCGATATGCTCATGGGGACCTCATTCTCTACCCTGATGCCATAATTTGGCTTTATTGAGATATTTGTCCCTCTTCTCCACCCTTACTTTGCTTAAAGCTTGTATTCTGAGACGCAATGGACGGTGTGTACTCACCACCGCCCTACGCTCAGGGAGAAGTGTGAGAGGCCTGTGAGCTGCCATGTATGTTGTCATCCAAGACATCATCTGTCCTCTGAACAAAGCAGATAGCAGAGATGAGCAAAGGTGGTTATGGAAAACAGTCTGCATAGCAGGCTCTGACTTCAGAGTGTGGAAAAGCCTGGCTGGTCAGATACAGACAGACTAAGGAGCAGAGTCAAGTGCAGAGTTGATCAGGACTCCACACACACACTCTATCCTAATCTCCCTCTTCTGATGGTCTGTGACGTCTGCTCATCACAGGCAATGACCAACAGCTGACTGTACCACACACCCACATCATCTTCAGGACGAGTAAAACCCTGGCTAGTCAAATATATACAGACTAAGGAGCAGAGTCAAGTGCAGAGTTGATCCACACACACTCTATCCTAATCTCCCTCTTCTGATGGTCTGTGACATCTGCTCATCACAGTCAATGACCCACAGCTGACTGTACTGCACACCCACATCATCTGTTGCTTACTGATATTTATGCCGTTGCCAGGACAGAATGAGTCATGATGCCTCTGGAGCCCCGTAGTGTATGCTCAGCCCTCCTCCCTCACACCTGTGAAATGTTAGCCCAAGAGCCTTCATCACATAAAGTCAGATATAAAATCAGACTTCCATCCAACCCTATAAGTCTTCTGCTGCAGAGACACATCCGCAGGACTTCTAACAAGCAGCGGTTATCTTTTTATTGACTATCAATCATCTAGCCAAGTTGTAGCAAGGAAATACGATGAAGAGCCTTCAGCATATTATCAGTGGGGGAAGAAGTGTTGTGTTTACAAGCTGCCTGCGTGTCGGGCCCATTTTCTGCCACTCTGTAAGTCATCCTACATTGATGGAGCTAAAGCATGGAATGGGGTTCAGATAGAACATTCTCCATTTCCCAGTTTGAGTAACAAGAAAAATAGACTGTTGAAACCTACATGAACACTGAACTTCAGGTTGACTTTAACAGGCTCTTTATTCAAGGGCACCACATTTGACCGTCCTCTGATGACCCAAAACAGAACATGTACATGTATGTGTACCTAGTACAGGACATGATTATTTGAAACCTTCTGGGAATGGAACCGGTGGTTTCTCACATGCTCAGCCAGTGTTATCCTATCGAGCTATGTCCTCAGCTTGCTTCATATTTTATTTTGAGACAAGAGTATCGCTGAGTTGCCTAGGTTGGCTTTGAACTTGTGATCCTCCAGCCTCGTTCTCTCAAGTTACCAGGATTACTATTTTTATTTAAATTTATTTCAAATTATCTTACAGTTTTTATGGCTGAGCTCATGGTTAGCTATCCATCCATTGACTTTAGTATCTGCAGGCCACTGGAACCTTCATTTGAATGGACTACAGTCACCTCACACGTAGCATGCCAAGAGCACAACTTCTCATCTCTCTCCCACTGGTAACCATGGATTGCCTCTTTTTACTCTGGATAAGATCTGAAGGATACAATTCTACAGTAGAGTCTAATTGAAACAAGAGAAAGGCGGGGGGGGGGGGGCCCAGGATGAGGCCCAGAGGTCCTTATCCCAAAGCCTGACTGACAAAATTACCATGTGAAAAAGCAAGTTGGCAAAAAAGGAGGGCTCAGCCCTCGATCCCAATCCTTGTGCATGCCAACTAAAACTGGTTGGCACCACTGGCCCAGGCAGAGAGGTGCCCAGTGTCCAAGAGCTGCCTGTGGCTGTTTTAATACTAAGATGCACGCCTCTATGTGGAAACTTAAGATGCGGAGGCAGACGACCCATGACATTGTATGTAGAGCTGAAGGCAGCAGGGCATGTGTAGCAAGGCCTGCTGCGCTAAGCTAAGGCTGTGCTGTGTGCCGTGAAAAGCTCCCGTGTGTCCCCACTCCCATCCGAACCACTGGCTGCCTGTGTTCGGCCTGCTTCCTCCCTCGGAAGTGTATTCTTTAATACATTCTCTCATGTTCTTGTTGCTCGACACTCTCTGCATGCCGTGTGCTGCTGTCCAAGTCGTAGTTCTGTGGTACACTAACTTGGTAGTCCCTCAAGAGGCTTCCCCCTCACCCCCAGGTCTGCTGGTACCCAGTGAGCAATCTTGACGTCAAGCCTGAAGATCCCAGATTAAGTACCTCAAACCCACTCAGCCCTGCAGAGATGCGAACTTCATATGGAGACAGCAGGTCCCTCCCTCTCAGGAGGTTACAAACCTTGTATCAGTCTCCCTTTTACATTTTAACTCAGTAGCTTTCAGTGTGTTTGCTCACAGAGATGTGCAACCAACACCATCATGAGTGGCAGCATTAGAAAACCAAGCAGAGACTCAACTTGGTAGAGAAAAGTGTCAAGTTCTAGAATCACCAAGCAAGGAAATGAGGTTAAGAGAGAGTCCTGGACAAAGCTTGAGTAACTTTGAGCCCTCACGCCAAAGCACGCTGTGCTCTAGGAGCTGGCGCAAGGACTTCCTCCGCAGTCGCGGGTGGACTGCTCTCCACATTATGAGGCAGATACCATGGCCTCCTCATTACAAGTGGGGAAACAGAGACCAAGAAGCCAAGAAGCCCCAAGCCATGGCCAACAGGTGCTCGGGTACTGCTGGCTTTGTGCAATCCCTACTGCGATGACAGTGATGCAGGTTCCTGCTCTGCTCACTTCATGTCCCTCCTCAGCCCTGCAGAGATGCGAACTTCATATGGAGACAGCAGGTCCCTCCCTCTCAGGAGGTTACAAACCTCGTATCAGTCTCCCTTTTACATTTTAACTCAGTAGCTTTCAGTCTGTTTGCTCACAGAGATGTGCAACCAACACCATCATGAAATCCCGTGTTTATAACACTTGGTTTCTGTTAATCCAGAGTTACCACTGTGGTATTGTTAAAAAAGCAAGTTAAGAGGTGCCAAAATGCAAGACTTTTCTTGTACAGTTGAAAATTATAGGCTGATAGAATTGGGGTACCAGGTCTTACATATCATTTGCCCAATTTCTTCCCAGGCTAGAATAAAACAACTGAACACTTTTTAAATTACAAAAATTATGTGGTACCTTTTACTATAAAAACAACAAAAACCCAAACAAACAAATGAAAAACCAAAAAAGAGCAAAATTTTATCTTTTGGACTATACATTAGAATTATAAATATCCTGGGCTGGAGAGAAGGTTCGGGGGCTGAGAGCACTGGCTCTTCTCACAGAGGACCTTCGTTCAATTCCAAGCTCTCACATGGCAGCTCACAACTGTCTAACTTCAGTTCCAGAGGATCCGAAATCTTCACACAGACATGTGTGCAAACAAAACACCAGTGCACATGAAATAAAAATATTTTTTTAAAATTCTAAATGTCCAAGAGTTTACTTCTAATTGCTTCTGAGTATATGTGGATGTGTGTGTGTGTGTGTGTGTGTGTGTGGGTGGGTGTGTGTGTGTATGTATGTGTGTGTGGGCATGCTCACCCACACACCTACATGAGCCTGTTCACTCAATGATGCTTAATTGAAACAGGGGTTTTTCCTTTGGGGACTCTTCTATGATCCTAGACACCCATAGTCACAGGGTTTTTGTTTTTTTGTTTTTTTTTTATTGTTGGTTTTCCATATTCTATATCTATAGCCATTAAAGTTTATTGACTATGTTCTGTTATTGTTTTCATTATTCTTTAAGGGGAAATTGTGTATGTCTATACCATTAATTTGATGTTCCTTCATTATCATAACCTACTCTCTTTCTGTGAACAAAAACTTTCAGTACATCAGAACCTTGGTCAAAAGCTTCAGCCTTAGACCACCCGCCATTCCTCCCTACTGCCCTGTGATCCTTGTGAATCTTCTGGTTTCTACCAACCTGTCTGCGAGCCAGCTTGCTTCCGACCTATGCCCCTTCCTTCCTGCTCACTGTGGCTGAGGTTTTGCAGTGCTGGGAGTAAAGCAGGGAGGGCTTCCAGCAGGTTAGGCCAGCGCTGAAGCCCTGAGCTGTAACCTAAGCTCCAGCCTGAAGTCTTCGTCATCTCCAGGGCTTGCTCTCGTTGGCATGTCTACAGGGCCACCCAGCTGCTAATCCTTACCCAAGGGCTTCTGGAGCGTCTCCCCACCTGGCTTGTATCCTCTGCCCTCACTTAGCCACTGGCTTGCTCAGCCCTGGCTTCATTCCCACGGCAGGCCCGAGTGACAAGAGCTCCTCGAATCATAGCTAGTGTCACAGCCTCAGGGCTGGCACTGACCCCAGCACTATATTATTGTAATGTGCTTGGCCAACAACATGTAACGATAAAATAGGATTACAGCACACACATCCGGGCTATTTAAAGTGCACTCTCATACATCTTAGTTTGAGAGGAGTCATAACACGGTTTAACTAAATGCAACACAGAATCTATTGACATGTAGCCCTTACTGATATGACATAGGATGGAATTTTTGTTGTTGATGGTGGTGGTGGTCCTGTGCATTAAACCCCGGGGCTCATGTCATCTAAGCAAGCACGCTAACCACTGAGCTTCATCACTATTCGTTTCTCTTTAATTTGGAGACAGATTCTTGCTAAGCTGTTCTGACTCCCACTAACTCCCACTGTACTTCCTGCCTCAGCCTCCTGAGTGGCTGGGAGTCCCGGCATGTACTACACTATCCACCTGAGAACAGACACTGAATAGAACCGGGACACTCTGCTTACACCGAGGGCCAGAAGTAAAAGAATAACTTACAAATTTCATCTGCAAATGGGAAATGATTGAATTAAGTCAATAGAACATTATTATCTCAATTGACTGGCCAATTAATTATTCTTTCTGAGTATGGTCCAAGAATTCAATTATATTTTCATTCCACTAAGTCGTGATTTTATAACAATGTTATTAATATAGTTTTAAATTCTCTTTATTCTGAGTCATGACCTCTTTGTAGAGTCCAGGCTGGCCTCAAACTCACCCAATCCTCTGGCCACAGGGTCACATGTGCTGATGTTATAGGCATGCACCACCAGTCTCAGCTCTATTTACTTGTTTAACTGGCATGCTATAGCTTGGGATTGTTGATTATAAAGTTCTATAAAATCCAATAAGTACAGAAGGTTGTATTGTAAAATAGCCATCGAAGACTTTTATTCTGTTTTTCAGATACACTTTACCTTGCATGTTTACGGCTCATAGTGTGGCGTTCTGAGACACCTGTAGACAGTTACATCACTAGTGGAGTGAGTCAGGCTGATGTGCTTGTCACCTCGCCCTGTTGCTTTTCTGTGGTGAGAGCCCTTAGCAAAGGTCCTGCAGAGCACAGTCTGCCTTAACTGCCCTTCGCAGTTGTATGTTGTCCACAGATCCCAAGACTCCCTTGTTCCGAGGCCTTCGTATTTCATCGTTTGACCCACACATTCTAATTCCCTTACCATATCGACTCTGTTTCTGTACACATGAGGGTTTGGATCCCACATATAAGAGAGACCGTCAATTTATTTCTTTTTTGTGTCTGATTTATCTCACTTAGAACGATGTCTCCAGACCCATTCATATTGTGGCAAATGGAAAGATTTCCTTTTCAAGGCTGAGTAATAGTGTGTGTGTGTGTGTGTGTGTGTGTGTGTGTGTGTGTGTACATCATCACATTTTCTTTATTTTTAAATCAAATTGGATCTTTATTGAGCTATGGTGAACACATGGCATACAACACAAACACGTATGATACTAGAGTTCGTACTTTAAATTTAAAATTGAAAAAGTAGAAATTGAAAAATAAAAATATTTCATTATTAAAATTTCTCTCTTGTAATTCTCTTGTGCCTTTTGAGCGGAAGGTTGATACCCACCCTTCTACACCGAGATTTCAGTGCTGGCATTGACTGGGACAGAGAGATGGGCAGGTGAAATTTCAACCTTAATCCTTAAAACGGAGTTTTTGATTTAGGTATGTAACAGAAAACAGTGACCATCACAAGCATGGGCAGCCGGACACTCAGGACAGAGGCAGAGGAAGCGCGGCACCTTGCGGAATCGCAAGCATCCTGTCGCGCTGCAACTCGGACCGGAGTCTGCGTTCACATCATTGTCAGGACGAGCTAGCCAGTGTTAGCTCAGGTTCCAGTAGAGTATGGCTCGGGGGCCTTGGTCTTGGGTCTCACAGTGTGGGTACCTGGTCCTGGACGCCTCTCATTTCCAGAAACCAGCTGCAGCAGAGGTAGGCAGACCCACTGTGCCTCGCTTTGCATTCTCCTTATCTCCTCATCCACTGGAGGATGAACTTGGCTTGTTCCCATACCTTGGTTATTGTGAACGCGAATCCCAGTTTGTTTATTGGAGAAATTATTGAACCTGAAGAGATAGACATAGAATCAGCAGATCCTGGCTCTGAAACCAGTTTCCTTTGGTATTTGCTTAAAACTCATGATTTCTTTATGAGGTTGTACCATGCTGACCAGTGGGGTGCTCTCTTTCCCCCCATTCCTTCACACGCTACCTCCCTTTACTTCCCAGGCATCATGAGGAATTTAGATGGCTTATATTCAGAACCCATTTGTATTGTAACTACCTGAGCTGATTATACACACGAGCAAGGACCTTTATGTGCCCAGGAAGAAACATGGTGGATGCTTATGTAGGTAATAGTGTGTGGCCATTTCAATTCCAGATGCCTCTGAAAACTGTGTTGTTGTTGTTTTATTCTAAAACTATGATCAGGAACAAGATTTTGTAGGTGGACTTTACGCCAGATCCGATCTCATTTGCTGTTTTTCTCACCGTGGGCTTCCCTATGGCTTAGCAAGGTCACTCATTAGATATGGCTTAGGAGAGCTCTGAGGGTGCTGAAGCAGCATCTGGTGGGGGCCAGGGCTTGAGTGTAACAGGTCAGAGGTGCCTCACCTCAAGTCATGGAGTGCCTTTACATCAGGGTCTTATTGTACAAGTACATAAGTCACAGCCAGCATGTTAATGATATACATGGCAAGGAGAATACATGAGGCTTCTTTAGAAATTCAGATTAATGCACAAGAAAATGTGAGAAAGGGAAGAGAAAGGACAGGACAGAGATGCAAATGTTAGTCTCTGGTTAAGTCTTTTTATGGCAAGTGTAAAAATCAGAGTCAGAGCCCAAGAATTAGGGCTCGATGAAGAGGATTATCCTGATTTTAAAAAGGGGGGAGGGAACAGGCATGGAGTAGGGAAGCCGGATTCACGTACTGGTCTATGACAATCTGGGAAGTACCGTGAAAGAGTGCTGAGTACATGGTGCTTAGCTACACGTGTACCTGGGCTTCTCGGTGTTTCTCGGCTCTGATACGGAAACTGTAACAGAGCCCACCTCTGAGGATTTCCAGACAGAAGGAATGTCAAATGGCTCCTGTAGGCTAATGTGATAAAATTTAGGTAACCAGCAGGTGGCGCTATTTGGGACCCTTATGGAAACTTCAGAAGGTGGGGTCTTGCAGGAAGTAGATTGCAGGGCCACACCTTTGAAAGTTATAGCTAGCCTCCAGTCCCTTCCTTGTTCTCTGCTTCCTGTCCACCATGACGTTAACAATCTCTACCACACTCCCACTGCTGTGTGTGGAACCAAGCTACTGCAGACTGAGCTCTGAAACTGTGAGCTGAAATAAAACTGCCTGTGAGTTGTTCTCATGAGGTGTCCGTCACAGCAATGCAATCCTAACTGATGAGAGAATGGCAGAAACAGATCCAGCGTTTCATTATGTTTGTATAAACACATCGATAGGTTCTATCTATATTAAACCAGGGGAAGATGCCCTCACTGCTTGTGGCTGGTTTCCTGGGCGTGAGTCCCTCCTCTGGGAATGAGGGGAAACCAAGCCAGGCACCGAGTCCATTTCACAGAGAACACACGAGGTGAAGAAACAGAAAGGGAAGGGATCCAACGACAAGGCCACGCTAGGACTTGAGTGTGGCCATTCTTTTGATAGAGGAGGCCGGCGACTTCTTAGAAGCCTCGAAGCCAGAAAACCCCATCATCTTTGTTTACGTGACTGTGCTGGTAAGTGATTGATTGCACTGGTCTGCACCTCAGGTGAGTTCTCTGCACCAGCTAGAGGAGGCCCAGACACTGGAATGTTCGCAATAAATAGCAGCTCTTAATGTTCAAAAACTGCTCAGCTGGTTCTATGGATGGCCTGGTGTTCCTGTAAGTATTCTGACTATAGTAGTAGCCAATACGAAACAGATCTTTAAGGTCCTTCTTCCCCACCAAGTAAAGACTATTTAAATATCCACTTGCTTGTGATATGTTTATAAAAAGATAAAGACAGAAAGAATATGTTCTATGGGGGTGTGGTGAGGTATCAGGGAGAAGGGGTGCCTCAGTGGGCCCAGGCCAAGGCACTTCTTCCCCTGAGGGACCAGCCACACGAGTGGTGTAGCATAGAATAGAGTTTATTCAGGGCATGAGGCGGGGGAGTTAAGAGGATAGTAGAGGCAGAGAGAGGGAGAGAGTAGAGAAGTAGAGGCCGGCCATGGCCATGAACACATGGAGAGAGGGGGAAGGGAAGGGGATGGGGAAGGGAGAGCAAGAGCAGGAGAGAAGCAAGAGATGAAGAGGAGAGGGAGGAGGGGCAAGCAGCCCCTTTCCTAGTGGGCCACGCCTACCTGGCTGTTGCCAGGTAACTGTGGGGAGGAGCATACCTGGCTGTTGCCAGGTAACTGTGGGGAGGAGCATACCTGGCTGTTGCCAGGTGACTGTGGGGTGGAGTTTAGACAGAATACTGACAGCTTGAATATCCTTTTAGCTTTTACTTGACAAAACAACCCACGATAGATTTTGTAGTCAGTAGGTCTGGGCCAAATGAAGGTAGACATGTTACTCAGAAGTTGGCCACTAACAAGGAACAATCAGATAGTCAAAGCCGCCCAGCTCCAGAATTCAGAGTTCAGTCAGCTCAGCCATCCCCGGGGACATTGTTTTCTTCCCTGAATTCTACTCAAGACCCCTGACTCACATAAGTCAATGGGTTTGCTAAAAACTCATCCCATGACTTCACGAAGAGCATCAGAAATAGGCAGAAGGCTAGGCAGGGGCCAGCCTAGCAGGGTGCTTCTGGAGGGTGAGCTCCTAACCCTTCCTGTAGACTGGAGTAGGCTTTAAACGCATAAAAGACACAGTTTCAGTATGAAGACCCATTTGTATGTTTTCATATGTAAATAAACATATCATATACAAATAATATATAAATTAACACATTAACAACAAATTTATAAATGTTTTTCCATAGGAAAAAACAAACAGAAGAGATCTCAGTCTGAGGCAAGGGTCATTAGAATCCAGGGATATTGACATGTCTCGGAGTCTCCTAGATAAAACTGCCTGCTGCCGGCTGCTGGTGTCTTTGTGCACATCTGCACATCTGCAGTGTTTCAAGGTTCTCAGTGGGGGAGGGGCTTCAACTCGTGGGGATCAAAGGATGAGAGATCCTTCCCTCCCCCTTTCTTACTAGGCCTTGGAGGTCTCCAGAGGGCTTTACAGCCCCGTTGGATCCTTGTTAGAGGGAAGGGAAGAGAAGGGCACAAAGACAGCCCAGTGTGGGGAGGAGGCCTCGCGCTGGCTGGCTTTGAACTTGACTCCCGCAGACAGATCAGTATTGACCCCAATGGCCCTATTCTATAGACCAGACCCTTTGTCTTTTCCTTACGGGGAAAGACAGGAATGCACAGGAAAGGTAAGGGGGAAATTAAAAGACTGTTTTTTGATGATTTACTTCCTAAAATAAGAAGTGAAGAATGAAAACGAAATGAGTATCTAAGTGTGGGCAGTATCTAGGTGTCAGTCTTCTCACTCTGAGCCGGGCGCTCTCAGGACTGAGCTTGGGTGTCAACCTCACCTGGAGTTCAGTCTGAGCTTCTAAGGGGAATAGATATTTGATATTCATTTGTGTGTTTGATTCTCATTGAAAGGCCGAATGCGTTTGCTTGTGGTTGCTGCTTTCTGACTTTGTGTTCACTGCCCTTGCCCTTGCCTGTCGGTCATGTTCAGGGCTGAAAGTGCCTTGACTCCTGTCAGGTGCCCTGGCTGGCCTCAGTCGCCTGCCAGAGATCACTGGAGTCGGAAAGGACCCGTATGACTCAACCCCAGCACAGCTGGTTAACTTTCAGGTTTATAGGAAAGATTGCAAGTTTTCTAAAGTTATTTCTAAAATTATTGACGCCTGCAGCTGAGAAGAAAGTCAGAAAATTTCAGTGTAGAAGCTGTGAATGTATAGCATGCGATACATTCCTCACGGCAGCCCCCCCCCCACTGCGCGCATGCGCACTGTCCTCTGTCCCTTTCTGTAGGCCATAGCTCCCCTTAGACATAATAGACAATCCAGGGAGAAGTGTTCTAAAGAGCAAACGTTTTAAAAAGAACAAGTCTCTCTTAAGTAAAAGTAAGATCTATTCAGTTTCTAAGGAAAAGCAATACATTTAACTCCAATATTTATGTTTCTGACCTTTTATAAATATGAAGTTGGGGACGTTTCCAAGAATGAGCCAGTTTTTCCCTTTCTTTATCCTTGGGGGCGGGGGAACAGTAACAACCAAACAAAAGCCCTTTTCCTCTCTCTGCAATTCTTTAAAAACCAACAATAACAAAACCAGGCTGTCACCATGCCTCCAAGGAAGTGGCCCCCTTCCTTCACCGCCTGGGGGCTTTTATAAGCTGCGGATAGTCTGTTGGGGAAGGGAGAGACCTTTTCTGTGGTGGAGTAGGCTGTGATGCAGTGAAGAGCACCTCGGCCATGCTCCTGTAAGCCACCCTAACTAAACTCATCGAGTCACCAAAAAATACAAATAACGAGACATAAAAAGGAGGACGACTAGTTGGGAAGAAAATGGTGATTAGTGGGGGGGGGGCGGGCAAGAGAGGGTAATGGAGGATAAATACAATAAAATACATTATGTACATATGTGAAAATGTCATAACAAAACCCGCTTCCATAATTTTTTCATATGGTAATAAAAGTCTTCAACTCTTCATTGAAAGGTTAATTGTATATTGTGTGGGTGTCTTGTTTTAAAAAAAAACCATGTTTAAATGGTTACGTGCAACCTGTTAATCTATAACCGAGTCTGTGGCAAGATCAACAACTTTCCAGATAAATCCAAGGATAGAGAAGTCTACCTGAAGACTGGAAGTCAACCACACACAACAGTGTCAGTAATTATCATCCTTCCCTGAATTTTCTCATGGAAGGAAAGCATATGAAAGTCCTGAGACTTGCATTTCAAGAGAGAGATCTGTTCCTATGAAGATAAAGAAAGAAATTTTCAGAAATGTTCTGGAAAAAAAAAAAACCCAGACCATTCCCAGACCCCCATGATATCTCAGACGTTCTCCTGGAAAGGCATTTGCCCACTTCCCCCATTGCTTACAGCTCGGATACCACAGCCCAACTGGGAGGAGACCAGGCTCTCCTGATTCGCTCCTCCTGCACCATGGGGCCATTCAAATAGCAAAACTGCCGACAAGAAAATCATAGCACTGACTGCACGCAGAAGGAGCCTTAATCACTGCTGGGACCCCCGAAGCCGGAAGGAAGGCGGAGTGCCCATCTCTGCTCAGCGGGACTCACTGGGGCTGGGGCGTGGTGATTGGAGAGAAAGCAAGGTTGTAAGACTCACAAGCCAAGGTCAGTTAGAGTGAAGCGTTGCAGTATGTGCACTCAGTGTGCAGACTCTGAGAGACGCCTGACGTCTGGCTAATGGGAATAAGGCCTCTCTTGTTCCGAAAGTGTTTATTATACCGTAGAGATGGCTCAGTGGGGAAGAGCATTTGCTGTCTATGCATGAAGACCCGAGTCTGGGTTCCACCTGTGCACATATGACCCCCAGTGAGGGCGGAGACAGAAGGATGGCTAGTGTTTGCTGGCCACTAGTCTAGCTCCTGGCTCAATGAGATAACCTCATGTCAAAGGAATTCAGTGGAGGGTAATAGAGCAGAACATATGATGTTCTCCGATGACCTCTGCGTGTGCACAAATGCACACGCATTCCCCACACCCTTGCACACACAGAGAGAATGCTTATTTCGTGAAAACACCACCATGAAATGTGGGCCCGTTCTGATGCAGGCCCGTGTACCTGTCGAGGGAGACCCGGCTGTGGGGTGTGAGTCCTTCATCCTTTCTGTCCGCTGGGAACGCTGAGAGGCCTGTTCCATTGCTCCAACATAGCGGGTTTAGATAAGAAGAGATAGCCCATGATTTTAAAGCTTTATTATAGAAAAGTAGGGGGGAAGAAAAGAGACAAAGGGGTAATGAGAGAAAGAAGAGATAGAGAGGTGAGAGCTGGCCATGGCCACGTGGGAAGAGAACGGGGATAGAGGGGGAGCAGGAGGGTAAGAGAGTAACAGAAGGAAAGAGGACAAGAGAGGGTGGGCAGGAGAGCGAGGAGGGGCCACGCATCCCCTTTTATAGTGGGCCGGGCTACCTGGCTGTTGCCAGGTAACTGTAGGGGTGGAGTTCAGCCAGAATACCAGGGGCTTGGGGCAGGCATTGCCCTATGTGACTGACGGTCACAGGGTTATGGAGTTGAAGGCCTTGTGGTATCAGCCTAGTGAATGGGTGTATGGGCAAACAGCCTTCAGTCCCTCATGGATTAAATCCACTGGGTCGGCGGAGTTCAAACCTAGCTCAACCAGAACATAGACTGTCTTTCACTGTCCAACAGCGAAACACACTGCACCTCAATGTGTCTGACTCGTCCTGGGACCTCCTGTTTATGTTTCCTTCCCATGGGTTTGGAGCGGGGGTTGTCAGCCTCGGTACTGCTGACCTCTGGGGTGGGAAATTCTTTGTAGCATCCCTGCTACACACCAGAATGTGCCAAACCCATGAACTCATCACTCATCCCTGAGTTTTGAAAACCAAAATGGCCTCCAGACATCGCTCTATATCCTGTGGAGGTGAGAAGGAGAGTCCAGCCAGGGCCACAGAGGCAAACTAAAGGGCTCGCTCTGCTATCTCTGCTCCGGAGATCCGTATTTCTCCCGCTTCTAGTTCCTCAATCATCTTCTTTTTTCCTCCCTAAACCCACCCATCTCGTATGCAGCGAAAGGACTCTTTGCTTTCCGTGGCAAAGAGCGTGGGTCCCTCAGCACCCACGCTCTACCTTCTGTACTCTACAGACTGTCACTGCCAAGTTGGTGTTTCCTGGGGCCAGCTTTGAAGGCATGTTTCAATCCCACTCACCCCAAGCCCACTTTAAAAACAGTAATCAATGCTTCATTTAACAAGACTCCTTCTTGAGTATCCTGTGTAGTTGCTTATCAGAAGAGACTGTGAGATAGATAGAACGTATGCCCTGGAGACTCACGAGTTCTGGCCAAAATGTTCTGAGTGGTGGACTAGTATCATCATGACCCCCCTCCTTTTTAAATCTTCCTGACCTTCCGTGGTGGTGATAAAATAAAGTCTATCTAAAAGCTTTGGCTATTAGATGATAGCAAAATGTAGTTAAGAATTCTTACATTTCTTGATCTTACTGAAACTAATTTTGTTATAGGCAAATGCGTATGAGAGATAATATTTGCAATTGTAAGAATTTTGATAATTCATCTAAACTCTTCTTAAATTCCGATGAATTTGTCTTGGTTTACTTTTAGAGGCTGTTTCTGGTTTTATAGACATACTATTAGTAGACCAGTGTGTTATAGGGACTACTGTGGTTGCTAGTTTGACCCCTGTGGCACAGAGGCCACCTTCAGGTAAATCTTTAAAGCCTGGCGACAGCCCCAAGGTTTCTCCCAGCTTTTGCTGCTTACCACTGCTCTCCTGTGTATTATACGTGCGTGTGTTGGGAACCACGAAGCACAGGCTTACAGTTTTGGCTTTTAAATACACTGGGGGAGAACAGCGTAGTCTTTTCCTTTGCTGCTCATGCAAACTACACCCGTTCTAGTGCTTCGTTCCTTCCAGTGGATTAAAACCGCCATCCTATACAGCTCCTCGCCACCCTAAAAGAGTCTTACATTTACGCGGTGCAACTCTATGGCGAACAAATTCTTTTAATTTCTATTTACTTAAAAAACATCTTTATTTTGGGCCAGAGATGGCCCAGCACCCAGACCTGGCAATCTAAGTTGAATCCCCAGATCTCATGAGGAGTCGAGAGAGAGCTGACCCCTGAGAGGGGTCCTCTGACTCCTGCTCAGGTGCTCTGGCATGACCAGACTTTTTCTCTCACACGTAAATACAAAATAAAATTTCAAGTATATTGATTTTATCCTCATTTTTTGAAAATTATTTTTTCTTGGACATGAAAATGTGGACTTTTTTTCTGCAGCATTTCAAAGGGTTGTTCTTGTCCTTCTTTGTTCCGATGGGATGTCAGCTGCTCGTGTCACTGCCCCTCGTGAAATGTGTGTTTCCTGGCTAATGTCATGATTTTCTGTTTATCTTTGATTTTAGGCATCTACCATGTGCCTTTATACCACATACATACATGTGTATACATATTATATAGCTAAGCCTAGACTCTACATATGGGAGAAAACATGTTATATTTGCCTTTTTCTCCCCACCCCCCATTCAGTGTCTGTCTCCATACACACTTCTTTCACCACATAAGCACACGTAAATGCCTGCGCCTACATAAGAAAAATTGTATGGCATTTGTCTTCCTGGGTCTGGCTAATGCTGCTTAACATGGTGATCTCTGGAAATGACCTCCTTCTTCCTGGTGCTGGGGAACCAGTGGCCCTGCTCATGTTTGTGCCTTTTTCCTTTCAGCTTGTGGAATTGGTACTGGTCTCCTTTTAGAAGCACTATGTGCTGTTAAACCTACTGTGTGCTGTTAAACCTACTGTGTGCTGCGAAGCCCAGTAAATTGATATTTACTACAGATATAATTAATATTTCCATATGGCTCATATGTATATATATATACATATATACATATATGTGTGTATATACGTGTATATATATATATATATGTGAACAGGTTTTTGTTTTTTAAGAGTTTATTTATTTATTTTATATATATGATGAGTACACTGTAGCTATCTTCAGACACAGCAGAAGAGGGAATCACATCCCATTACAGATGGTTATGAGCCACCATGAATTGAACTCAGGACCTCCGGAAGAGCAGTCAGTGCTCCTAACCACTGAGCCATCTCTCCAGCCCTAATATATATTTTATAACTCCAATTTCTTCTTTGAAATTCCTTATGTGTTCATTCTGGGTCCATCTTTGGGCATAGTTACTATAGCTGTCTTGAAATGTTTTAACCCTAACTTCTGAGTTAGCTGGTGTGTATGTACCACCGGCCTGGCTCGAAGCCATGTTTTATTGCCTCTTTTCCTCCTTTCGTCTTCTCAGTTGTGGCTCTCATTTTTTGTGCCTGGACATGTTTCAATGATGTTTTATTATTTTCTGAACATTCTGAACAATGCATTAAAAACTCCAGCCTTGGGCTGGACAGATGACTCAGAGATTAAGAGCACTGGCTGCTCTTCCAGAGGTCCTGAGTTCAACTCCCAGAAACCACATAGTGGCTCAAAACCATCTGTAATAAGATCTGGTGCCCTCTTCTGGCCTGCAGTCATATATGCAGGCAGAATGCTGTATACATAATAAATAAATAAATAAATAAATAAATAAATAAGTAAGTAAATAAATATATAAATAATCTTTTAAGCCAGGCAGTGGTGGCGCACGCCTGTAATCCCAGCATTCTGGGAGGCAGAGGCAGGTGGATTTCTGAGTTCGAGGCCAGCCTGGTCTACAGAGTGAGTTCCAGGACAGCCAGGGCTATACAGAGAAACCCTGTCTCAAAAAAACCAAATCCAAAATACAATCAATCAATCAATCAATCAATAAATCTTTTAAAAACCAACACAAAAAACAAAAACAAAAACCCTTCCAGCCGCTGCTTCCTTCACTTGGGCGGAATGATTGTTGGTGTTACTGCATGAATGAACCAGCAATCACTTTGGCCTGGTAGAGTCTTAGTGTTCTCCTTTGTCAGGGTGATCTCTGGACATCCCAATGTGATTATAAAAAATTCAAACTATCATGGATCAAACTCTTGTGCCTCTTAATTGGACAGGTGTAGACCTCCCCCCACTCCCCTCCCCACTTGATTCCTTCATCCTCACAGCTGTTGCTTGCCTCTAGACCAGTGGTTCTCAGCCTGTGGGTCACGACCCCCACAGGAATCACATATCAAAGAATTACATTACAATTCATAACAGTGGCAAGATGACAGTTATGAAGTAGCAACAGAGTAATTTTATGCTTGGGAGTCGCCAGAACAAGAGGAACTGTATTAAAGGGTTACAGCATTAGGAAGGCTGAGGACCGCAGTTCTAGACCCCTCAGAATGCCTCACCCCCCACAATTCAGGAGTTACCCTAAGATTTGGATGGAGGTAAAATGCATATTTGAGGGTCCCCAGTCCTTGGCACCCTTCTTCGTAGGATCATATGCTCTGCCCCACAGTTTGTAGCTGTTTGGGTAGAATAAATTCTCTTCCCACATCACTGGCTATGAGACTTCGGTTTTCTAGCTGATGTTGCCTTAGCAGAAACTATCCTGTAAACGTCTGCTTTCCTTCAGTCTTGTCTCAATCACTCTCCAGAGCCTTCAAATGGATTTTTAAATACTTATTTTGCCTAGGGTTTGTGATTAAAATCTATAGAGGTGTTATTCACATAAAAGCTATTTTTCCAATAGGCATTTACATTGTTATTTACAATGGATGTTTGATGTATAGTCAATAACTGTGAGATATTTGAAGAATCCCAGGTCAAGGCTGGAAGAAATCAACATAGGCCCAAAGGTTGTCCTGATATTGGTGTTACTAGATAAGGATCTCTATAAATAAAAAGGTGTGAAGATATAGAGTAGGAAAAATAGGACATATATTAAGGGTTATACACATGTTGTGTGTATGTATGTATGTGTGTATATGTGTGTGTGTGTGTGTGTGTGTATATTACTATAATAAACAACAAACAATTTGATTTTAAGGATGACACAAACAGATGCTTTATCAAAATAGATAGTAATGTCTCTGGCACAAAACCAGATTCTCAGCACTATCATTACCAAATCTGAGTGGTAGGAAGGACATGGGCCACTCCTAGAGAATGAAATGCGTCTTGGAAAACTATTAATTTATTATATAACAAACCAATTAAGTCACAGTTAGGAACTTACCTAGAAAGATGAAAATATGCATTAATAGAAGAGTTGCAAGAGTGTTCACGGCTATGTTAATAGAAGGGCCCAACACTAGAGAAAACAAATGTCTGAGGACAGGAGCATGCGTAGACGAATAGTGGACGGCGATGAGGCGTGATGGGCACCCCTGCATGCCCAGCCCGCTGGAGGAAAAGGATTATACAGTTTAAAGGCCAAAGGTCTTATCCCATAGAAGGTAAAGACCACCACCAAAAACTTCAGTCTGGAACACCCATGTAATAGCATGCTAGTCAACAGTATAAGGGGCTGTAACAGTTAAGACTGTAACAGTACAGTCGCAGGTGTGTAAACCTCAACAACAGCATGTCATGTGAAGCAACTCACACACCATACACACTGCCTGGCTCTGTACAAATGAGGATGGCATAGTTAATCCCAAAGATGGGAGGGGAAAGACTGCCAACCCAAAGCATCATGGCCAAATTAATTAAAACAAGCAATTAAATAAAGCAAGCTGTTTTTAGTTATATACCCAGGCTGCCTTCCTCTAAGGTAGGCTTTGGGAAGTCAGCCTTGGATGTGAGAAAAGCAGGGGTTTTATAGATGAGGGGTAGGGTGTTTTCAGATGGGGCGTTTAGGGGGCAGAATAAGTGGGGTTACAGGAGCAGAACACAAGTATAACAACTTAGTCATAACGACCTCCTGAAACAAAGACATGATTGCAAGGTGGCATAGCAAGGTAGTCATAACAACAGGTAGCCATAACAACAGGTAGCCATAACAACAGGTAGTCACAGGTGGTCATGTAACCCTTTGAAACAAAGCTAGGTTTGTAAGATAGTCATAAACAACTTTTTGAGGTCCTATAACCTTTTGAAATTAAGGCAGGGTTGTGAGATTGTTATAAACAATTTTTTTTAAACAAAGGCATGATTTGAATCAAACAGGAACAGGCATTACAGAACCATTAAGTCAAGGTTACCATGAGGCATAGAATCCTTGAGAAACAGGTTTAATCATAAACAGAAATGAACCTAGCTTGTCTTTACTATAAGATGGCTTTTAAACCTAGGATGGAGGCAGGCTGGTTCTTCAGCAAGATACATGCAGAGACTCATAAAACATAACAGTGACCTAAGAAATGGCGACAAGAAGATAAACTGACATGTGGCTTGGAAGACTTAGCCACGGTGGAAAGAACGCAGCAAATAAAAAAATGATAATAGGATGTCAGCGTGTGAATAATATGGTGAGAACAGTATTTCTCCTCCGACATTATCCTTGAAGTCTGCGGAGGGGCAGGTGGACACAGCAGAAGTTGGCTCGTCTATGAATGCCAGACCCACAAATGTGTTAACATTAGGGTAGATTTCTTATACAGGATTTACTCCATGTTTTCTTTTAAATGTGTTATTTGGAACACTTTTGTTGTTGTTTATTGTTATTTAGATGTTTGGTTTTGCTTTGCTGGGGGTGGAACACAGCCGGGTGTGCTAGGCGAGTACCCTACCACTGAGCCACACCCTCACCCTGGAGCGGGAAGAACGGTTCCTGGTGGTTAGCTGTCCTCAGTCGAGAGTGGGCAATAGTCTTTCCCCACTGCACTCCCAGTGTTATGCCCCGTGTGAGTGTTTGCGAGCACATAGAAAAAAAATAACCTTGAAAGAAAAGCCTCCTTCACGTGGGAATATTATTAACAGCCAGCCAGCATCTCTCATTATTAATGAAGGCACCTGGGCAAATTTGAAGCTTATCGGCTCCCACAATTGCTGTTTCTGTAGAAACTAATTCAGAAGTATGTAGTAACCATAGTAACATGAGGGCCTGTTGCAGACGTGTTTAAGAGAAATGAAAAATCTTTCCTTCTTCTGTGATCTGATTCTCTACTCCGTTCCTCCCCTCCCAGGACACTGGAGCAGGGTGGGAGTGGGGGATGGGAGGGAGGCCGGACTGGTATCAGCCTCTTGATCATCACTCCTTGCTTTACAGACACAGTTTATCCTGGCCTAGACACATTAAATAACAGTCATGTCACAGTTTCTGCAACCTTGGAAGAAAATACAGCCTGTATGAACATTTTTCTTTTGTTTGGAGGGATAAGAATAAGAGTCACTAAATGTAAAATCAGAAAGTTTTTCATATTCTTTAAATATCCCATAACAAATCCCTTCCATGATCTTCAGGACAGTCGCCATTTTCAATTAGTGTGATAGAGACGCAGCCTAAGCATCTAATCTGAAGGCGCTTATATGGTTTCTTTCCTGAAACACTCAGCTGAGTGTCCTGTTAAAGCTATCTTTGGGATCTAGCGTCTTTGGCTTGTTTCTGTAACCTTCAGGGTCCCGGTGGCTCATGGTAATATCTGCCTTCTTACCTCCACAGTGGGTGAATGGAGAAGGTATCCCTCAGCTAACAGGCACTACTTTGGCTTCTAATCACTTATGTTAGAAGTTAATCCCAGAGCCACACCCGGCTGAAGCAAGGCTAAAAAATGCAGTCTTCATTCTGGTGTGGAGATCAGTTATAGACGTAGTTTCATTTGGTTTCTTCATTGCTGCTGGGAAGACAGAACTAACTCTTCCCCATGTGAAGATAAAGCTGTGAGGCTTAAAGCACCTGGGTCTAGTTCTAGGGCGTGAGGCAGGAAGTACTAACGCCTTTGAGTATTGCCCTTGAGCGCTGGCTCTGGGCTCTGAGTGTGGAACAGCGCTGAAATCCTTACGGAGGGAGGCTGGCATGGCTAGCCCACTCCCCGCATCCCCAGATCCTTTTCTCAATTCTCCACCCTCCCAACTTCTTAACTGATAACTTATTGGGTGCCACCTTTTGCTGTAATCTATTTAGAGAAGCACTCTTTCTATTAATCATAGCTTTAAAAACCTAATCATTATAGTTGCTGGGATTTGTAAAAATGGCTTGGACTTGGGGCCCAGAGATCTCTCTTTCTGAGTAAACTATCTTTAGTTCATCTTCATGGATAAACACGTGTGTCCACTGGGCTCTGCAGATATTTCTCACTTTAGGCGCTAACCTTTTATACATATGGTTTCCTGTCACAATATTTAAAGCATACAGATTTTATAAGTGTGGCTGAAGTTTTAGTAATGTAAACTGTTGAGTCTACATTACTAGGAAAAATGTAAGTAAATTCAGATCAAAAGACCATTTTTAAAAATTTTACAATAAAAATGGGGGAAGTCGACCTGCTTTTTCATGCCTTCTGAAATGCTCTCACGGACAGTGCCATCTCCGCCTCTGTCCCTCATAGTTGAATAAATTAACAGTTGGCAATCAAATTTTTAAAATCTCAGAAAAATCTCCAAATATGACTGATCATTATTTTAAGATAAGCGTAGTCTGTTTTAGTGAGTAGAATATTACTACAGAATATAGGAAATCCAACCTCTAGCAATACTAATTATGGTGACTTCTAGAAAACAAAGCCCTTCTCCCACAGGAAGTGCTATGCACAATTCAGAGAACTTGGCAAATTACTCTGGATTGTTCTAAATGATGAACACATTTCAATTCTGTAAAAAAAAAAAAGTGCATCGCTGATATTAATGAGCGGCGCAGCAGTATTGGAATAATCCACTGCCAGCCACTGGAGTCCGTTGTTGCCCAGGGAAAGCGGGGGCAGCCTTTTGAATGAGGGGTTCAGGATCTCATGGAGATGAGAGTAAGAACTGAGAGGCTTAGCGTGTGCGGCATCAGCACCCACCCGGATGGCACTCTTATGTCCTATGCTGGCTACCCAAAGAGCGTCAGTAAAGGCCGCGCCAAGAAAGCGGATGGCGCCAAAGCAATCTTGTTAATGCCTAAGAGATGGGTTTGTTCTTTGATGGGCAGAAGCAGGATGCATCTTAACAGGTGTAAGACATGGCCTCAAATCTCGATTTTGCTTAATGAATACCTGCTTCCTCATCCTAAAACGTAATGAACTTTTAATTTGAAGAATATATAAGAAGGCTCCAGAAAATTACATTAAACTGGGCAAAACGGTAGCGGCTAAGGAAAGAAAGCAACGAAGGGAGACAGGAAGCTGACTGAGATGGCTTGCAGTTAATGTGTTGAAACCCTGAAACCGAGGAGTTTTCTTATCTCTTCTGCTAAGCTGTGGAAGCAAACCCAGCGCCTGGGTCAGTTACTTCATTTTCTGAGCGGGCAGCCAGCTCGCTCTGCACATGTGCAATGCCATTTCCAAACTGCGGGGAAATGCTGACCTTGTTTGCTGAATGCCAAACTTTATATGTGAGATTATGAGAACAAGGATCTGATATAACCCGACTCCTGTGAGGGATTATTTTACAATGAATTCCTTTGTTTTGTTTTCAGATACTCAGCATCGGAGTTTGTGCCTTTGAGAATGGCATATTTGAATAGAATTAATGGTTAATGTACTGGGACCCAAAGCTAATATAAGATTTTTTTTTAATTTAGAAAGCAAATAAATATCAATATTTTTCATTCCCTGATAGCATAGTATCTGATTAAAAACTAATTTATGATCTACCCAAAGAAGTGGGCTTAAAAAAACCTTCTGAAATATTCTATTTTTAATCTGGATCAAAATGATTAATCCATAGGCATAATTGTGTTCTCCTGTAAAGGTTGCTCTTCCATGCTAGTAATAAAGTGGACTAAACACCAGAGATGAGTAGACTGTCAGCCATATCTTAGGTTCTGGAAACACTCATCTGATTTTATAGATGCTGTCCCTTACAGACTGCATTAGGAAGCTTTTCATGCATGCTTAAAATGCTTAGTGAATAGTAATTGAGTAAAACTCATAAACTTCAGTATCTAATAAAATATAAATGTTGGGACTTCAAATTTGTGGTCGTTATATGCATGGGTTCCAGGGGTCCCCTTGTCTCGGCTTCTCTGTCTGCATAAATCACACACGGAGCGGTGGAATAGACACGGAGTTTATTCTCTCGCCATCCTGTGGGGCTGCGGGGCTGCCTTCCCTTTTGGAGACTCTAGGACACAGCCTACTTTCTCCCCCGCCCACCTCCTAGAAGTCCCTCCTACTGCTTGTCATAGCCGCTTCCTCAGAGCAGGCTCCTCTCTCTGCCTCCCTCTTCAGCCCTTGTGAACACTGACTGACATCCATGTGATCTCCCTGATGGCTTCTTAGGAAACTTAATTTCACCCACAGCTTTAATTCCCTTTTGCCTGCTAACGTAACAGATTCATGGACTCCGTGAGAAGATACAGACATGTCTGGGATGCCATTATTCTACCTGCTACACAGTTTCCCTATTGTATAATCTCCACTATCAAAATGTGTTTGACAGGTGCTGGAGAGACGGCTCAGTGGTTAAGAGCAGGTGCAGAGGACCAGGGTTGGATTCCTAGTATCCATCAGGTGTCTCACAACTGCCTGTATCTCCAACTCCAGAAGATATGACATTCCTTTCTGAACCCCAAAGTACCTGCACTCAAGTGCATAACCACAGACACACAGAGAACTAAAACTAATAAAATAAATATTTTAAAAGATATGCTTTACAGTCAATGTGCTAAGATGTTGTTTCATAGTTTATTGGCAATGTTCTTTCTTATTGGAACATAAAGTAAGATTGAATCTTGCAACACAGGGCTCTAAATTCAGTGGAGACAGTAACTTCAAAGTAATAAGTCAAACTAATACACTTAAGGATTAATCTGGGTTTTTCCCACCAATCATAAATCACCCTCTTAAGATGTCAAACTTATTTCCACAGATAGATAAATTAATTCTGTGATCAGTTCCTGGACTTCAATTACTAAATCTTAAAGCAATGCGTTTGTAAGCCTCAGAAGGACACTCTTTAGCGAGGTTATCTGGTTAAATTGATGGTGTGCTCTATAAACGACGTTTACGGCAATGGGCTCCTTGTAAGTTCACCCAGGCTTGTAATAGTTCTTTTAGGGTTTTTGTGTGCGCGTGCATGTTTGGTGAGTGGCTTGCTTTTTATGGGTCATTTTTAGAGGTCAGTCTAGGGAATCATTCCTCAAGAGCTGGGCATTGGATAATCAGACCAAGAGCTGCATTCTTGCATAGCCATAAACTGACTGAGCTATTACCTGAGCCCCCTTTTTACATTTTATAGACAATCTTGATCTTTTGATATTAATTTCTCTCTCTCTTTTTTTTTTTGAGACAGGGTTTCTCTGTGTAGTCCTGGCTGTCCTGGAACTCACTCTGTAGACCAGGCTGGACTTGAACTCAGAAATCCACCTGCCTCTGCCTCTGCTTCCCAAGTGCTGGAATTAAAGGCGTGCGCCACCACCGCCCGGCTAATTTCTCATTTATGAATACCTGCTGTGGTCATTTTCCATTGAGCTTGCATATCTGAGAGACTCTTAGGGAGTGTTGAATGAACCTTTCTGCGTTTGGTTGGCAGCATCCCCAATGGTTAGTGTACACTGCATCATGTCTCCTTATCCTTCAGAGACTCAACTGCAGGAAGACTCCAAAGGAGACAGCTGTGTGTCCCAGAGTGGGACTGAAGTCAACAGTGGACTGGATGTGTGATGGCTGGCCCATAAGATTCTATCACTTACCTTGGGCATCACACTGATGTAAAGAACAAGTGGCCTCACAGTGCAAACCTCAGCGCCTCCCCATTTGAAGTCAATGAGAGTACCGCTGAGAGACTGAGGCCTCCCTTAGGCCCTGGGGTGGGGTAAGGTAATGGGTAGTAAATGCCTTATCTCAAGACCCTCCAGGCTCTGATAACTACTAGGAAAGACCAAAATAAATCCCACTGTGATGTTGTTAATAAACCATCTCAAAAGTATTAATAAAATGCTCTATGTTGGGGCTGGAGAGATGGTTCAATGGTTGAAAGCACTTGCTGCTCTTCAAGATCTGTGCTAAGTTCCCAGAACACATGTCAGACAGCTCACAACCACCCATAACTCCAGTGCCAGTAGGTCCAACACCCCCTCCTAGTCTCTGCGGGTCCTGCACACAGGCATACACACACACACACACACACACACACACACACATACACACACATATATATATAGCTCAATGTTTATAGGTAAACATCATTCTTTTAAAAACCATACTGGTAATTTTGAAAAAAAAATACATGTTGAGAGAATTAATTTCACACCAAGCCAGATCAAGAGTTTTAGTGGAATCCTCTAGCTGGATCTTTGCAACTATTGTATCAAAGACCTCGAATGTAGATGGCCTGCGTCTCCCATCCTTTTCTTTAGTAAGACTATATTTATAGCTCATTAACAATGGTGGTTTAGGAAGTTGAGCTGTATATACACACATATACATATATATGTGTGTGTATGTATATGTATATACACATGTGCGCATATATATGTATACACATAAGGACATGCATTTACATATAAATCATTTTTCAAGTGCTCCCTGCAAAGCATCTGTCAACATGTTTGGTGATCTTCATTGGTTGCTTCTTTATGGGTAGTGAATTGGCAATTCACTCCATGACCAGCCATGAGATCATGTGACTGAAGTCATGTGACTACTGACCTCCAACTCTCAACTCTTAGTGAGTCCTAGGTAATTTTGTCCACATGTGGAGCAAGCACTGGGTCTGAATAGAAATGAGCTGAAGGAAAGGAGTCTGAGCGCATCGTGGCAGCCTCTGAAATGGACAGTCTGGGTCTGGGTGGCCACTGTGCCAAACCCAAGTTCTTACTTTGAAATCAAGGACTAATCGCTGGAGTGATGACAGGCTAGACAAACACAAGCTTCAGGCCATAACAACCATTTCCTCCTTCCTTCTCAAAACTAAATCCATAGGGATTAAAGATAAATCTCATGTTGCCAATAGCAACAGTAACCAGAAATAACTCTAAGGGCTGGAGCTGTTGATCATCAAGTTTAATTCCCAGGAGAAGAGAAAATCTAGCAGGCATGCAGTCCAAATAAAAAGGTTTTGAACACATGTTATTAACTCCAAAAGTTAGTTCCTAATCATAGGCACAGACCTTGGATCACACCATTGTCAGGAGCTTCTTCTAGTGTTAAGGAGTCAGGTAATTTGCTTTACAATGTTTATAGGTAAACATCGCTCTCTTTAAAACCATACTGGTGATTTTGGGGAAAAAATACATGTTGAGAGAATTAGTTTAACACCAAGCCAGGTCAAGAGTTTTAGTGGAATCCTGTAGCTCGATCCTTGCAACTATTGTATCAAAGACCTTGAATGTTGATGGCTTGCCTCTTCCATTCTTTTCTTTAGTAAGCCTATATTTATAGCTCATTAACAATGGTGGTTTAGGAAGACTAAGCTATTTGTATTATATTCCTCTGCTAATTACACCCACGATGTGAGTTATGTAAATGCAAGTCTTCTAGGGAGCTTTGTATGAAACTTCCCCCACCTTCAGTGTGTAGTGGAGGCAGCTCAGGCCAGGCCTGCTAGCTCTTGCTGCATAACTTGTCTCCACTGCGTACTTTTGACTAAGAGCAACGCAGGTCCCTTGATGTCAGGGGGGAAACAGGGCCCACTGAGCACTGTGGGGGTTTTCTTGTCTTAGGAGAGCATCGCAGGATAAGTTAGGGTTCTGGCAGTCAACAGACGCCAAAGCCATCCAGACCAGTGGCTTCCAGGTCTGTCATCTTGAAAACTTGAAGAGGGAATTTTATGAACAGAAAGGCAAGTTTTTAAAAAGGAGTTTTATTGTAAGAAAGGACTTAAGGGAATAGAAACAAGCTGAGCTCCTGTGTTGCAAAGGCCAATCCTGAAAGGGCTGCAGTGGAGGGTCCCTTCCTCGGATTAATAAGGCTTCACTGGGCTGTATCATGCCCTGACCAGTGCCTCACCCACAGGGCATGACTAGCTGTCCCATCCCTCATGTCAGGACTGAGGTTTCTAATGCACCCTAACATGTAGCTTCCAGGAGAGAGATTTGTAGGCAAGCTTAGGAGACATGTAAGATCATTTCTGTCACGTCTGTTGGGTTGGAACAGATTCAAGAAGCAGGAACACAGCCCCTTTCCTGATGGTGGGTCACATTATTGCAAGTATGTTTAGATAAGGATTAATACATGGATGTGAGCGTCTTCAGAAAAGACAATCTTCCATTGAACAGGTTTCTTCCAGTCGGATCTTTATAACTGTTAACTCAGGTCATACCCCAGGCTCCTGATGAAGACTTTTCACCCATAATCTCTACCAGACAGACTCCCTTTTTATTATAAATAATAGTTGAAATGCCTGCGTTAATATTATTATTATCATACCCACATACTTGATTCTAATAAATGAACAAGCACTGGTGATCAATCTTTCTAGGGGAATTTCCAAGTTGCCCGAGCATTGTAGTAGCACTGGAATAAACACATGTGGAGACGAGGAAGGCATGACCACACTTAGCCAGGTGCCACCACTTAGACACTCTCTCTGTGCTGCATGTCACCGTGAGCCCTGATGTGATCTCAGTCTGGATAAATGAACATGAAAAGTCTATCGTGGACTTATGCAGGCTGTGTTCATGGAAACGCCATGCTGGGATGGGACGGGTATTAATTTACAGCTTCTGGATCCAACCCAGTCATTTGCTTTCAGATTCCTCAACCACTTAGGCCAAACTAAAAAATCATCAAGGCTTTCTTAAATAGTGGTGTGCTAACATGGTAATGACACATCAAAGGACTCCACATTCAAGGTAAATAGACACAAATGGGCCGTAAGGTTTTCCTTGAGGAGCCCTGTGTGCTAGTGAGACAGTAATGCCGACCTTCCTTGAGGTAGCACAATACAACCCAAGAATACTGTGTTTGGTTGCTATTTGGGAAATGTGATATCAAGTTACTAATGGCAATGGTATAGCTAACATAGCATGCAGACACCTCTGCACCATATTTTCCCATGGCCCCGCCATATTTTCCCATGGCCTTGTCCACAGGTCCCACCTAGCTAGGCCACTCTTCCTGCTGAGTTTCCTTTGCTGAGAACTCTCCACCTCTTGAGCCTTGGCTCTTCTGAGACCCTTCTGAAACCCTGTCCCCAAACTAGAGCCACAGCTTCCTTGCATTGTACCCACAGCACCTTGTGTGCACACTGCACATGACCATTCTTGATCGCTCACTGATGCTTACAGTAACCCGCTGCCGTAATGTTCTTCTGTGTTTGTTTGCCTGCCTCTCCTCCAGAATGTGGCTTCTCAAGACCAGAGCCTGGGTTGTGCTGGGCTTTGCAGTAATGAGTCAATGACTGTCATGCCAGACAAAAGGACAAGGAGTCAGACACATGTGAGCTTTCCTAACTGCTCCCCTTCAGGAAAAAAGCATGAAAACCTCTACCCCTGCATCCTGATACTGTACTGGGAAGAGGATTGGTGGCTCTCTTCCTAGACTGGCAGAGTGAATCTGCTTCTCTGTGTGAGGCCTGGGAGGTGAGAATCCTCAGGCCTGGTCTTTGCACTCAGTGCGGCCTGAACTTCATGGACATGTAATATTCAAAAGGCAGAGAGCGTTCCAAAACGCAATGGTTTCCCCCTATACTGCTAGAAAATCATTAACGCCAAAGCCTTATGCTTTGTAAAACAGTTGGTGGGTGTAATTTGGTACAGCTGAAATTTCATTTTCCTAACTTTAACAAGGGTGAGTAAAATTTAGGAAATGGCATTTTGGAGCAAGATGTCAATGGAGGAAAATAATGTCTGTGCTGTCTGGATGGGAGCATATAGCATACAGATGCAAGGTCTGTAAAAACGTGGATTCAACTGGGATAAATTTAACGCAAAACCACAACTCTCGCCTCAAAGACAATAAAAGGTAGTTTATTCTGGACCCAAATATGTGTGACAATAGCCCAGGAACACAGATTTGGGTTATCCCCAGGCCCCATGTTTCCTGGAGCATTTGTGAAAATAGACCTAGAACAGATCAAGGCCTTTTAAAAATACACTGGTAGAGACATTAGAGAGGCAGGTAACAGGCAGGCAGACAGGCCCCAGATGCGTTGAGAGCACCCTTTGCCCTTTGATGGGAGTAGAATAGGGGTTTCTAAGTTAATACATGTCAACAGATTTTATCTTTTTATCAGGATGTTATGTCTGATGGCAAGGAATGGCTCCTTAGGGGAGCTAAAGGTAGCCCAGGAAAAGTGTAATTAGACCCCAGAACTGCACCATTCCAAACTGTCACCAGTCCCTGGAGTTTTAATCCACCAGCTTCTGTGGACACAGCTTCTTCACAGGAATTATCACTACTTGTGTATGTACATATATATGTATATGTTGTATATATATACATATGTATGTCATTCACTTATGTGTCATATATGTATCAATTTTTATTATATATATATGTCATGTGCACATATATCTATCTATATATTCAAAATAAAGTGTTTTTTCAATTTGAACGATATGGAAAATTATACTAAAAGCCATGTACCTCCTGATTGAAAGTTTTGCATTTATTTGTATATTCTTCCTTGCCAAAACAAATATAAAAATATAAGTGATCCGGGTTTCCCTGTTAGTGTTGGTATGAACCCCTTTGTGGTGTTTTCTTACTTGATACAGATGGCTCTATGCATGCCTTTCCTAAATGAGCCCTCATAACCCTTGAGTCATCCTGTTTCTCCATGCACTTCAAGGCCAGACCTCTCGACCTTGCTGGTGCTGGGTGTGTCGTGAACACACATGGAAGCAGAGGCAGCCGGTCGCTTTCTGTGGCGCCCTTGTTGGGACAGTGACTTTGCACATCCACAGAATGATCTTCTAAGCTGTGAGCCGTGTCCATCCCTCTGCATCAGCTACTGCTCAGCACAGCTTTCCTCCCCCAGAGCTCTGGAGAGAGACAGAATGGGCAAACGCACTTGGCAGCAGAGGCAGGCGCTGTTGGCGGGATGACCACCTCTCACCTGGAGCAAGCCAGGACAGAATCAGTGAGAGGGGACAGGGGACTCTGGGAAGAGGCTAAGTGTGCAGGGGCCCAGAGCCTCAAGTCCTCTAGCACCGGCAGGTTAAATGCTGGCCCACAGGCGGTACCAGCTGGCCCACAGGCGGTACCAGCTGACCCACAGGTGGTACCAGCCAGGGCTCGAGCAACGACACCATCTCTGTCTGTCATCGAACACTCTGAGACCGCCTATTGCTCCATGCCTTTCTGGGCAATCTCCCTTTGACTATACTAACCCTATTGTAGTGATATTGTCTTCAAGCTTTACTAAGCGCACAGTGTGCTTTGAAGTGCTGTCATAAACACTCCATGGATGTTGAGCTAGTTCCTTGCCAGGATTCCACACTGTGGGCATTCTCATTAGCTCAGTTTGCTAAGGAAGAAACCAAGGTTTCCCATGGCCAGAGTTATTCACATTACATCAGAGAGCTGGGGTTCTACTCCAGGCACCTACACCTGCATGCTTCTTCCTTGACCCTAAATGTAAATTGTTATTGAAAGCTTCCCAAGCCTTCCAGGTCTTCTGTGAGAGTAAAAGGTTCTATACAAAACAAAAATCCAAGGCTATGCTCTAGGCTTTTCGCTTTTGAAGTAGTGTTGTCTCCCTCCCTCCCCCACTCTGTGTGTGTGTGTGTGTCTGTGTGTGTGTGTGTGCATGTGAGAGAGAGAGAGAGAGAGAGAGAGAGAGAGAGTGTGTGTGTGTGTGTGTGTGTGTGTGTGTGTGTTCAAAGCTGACTCTTTCCACCGTGTGGGTCCTGGGGAGCAAACTCTGAGCATCAGGTACCTTTACCCACTGAGCAATCTTGCCAGCCCACTCTCTTTTTAAATTGAAGTGATATTCATTTTGAATTCATAAGCAGTTGTAAGAAATAATACACAGAGAGTCCTTGATGGTTTTCTTAGTTTCCCCCACTGGTAACATTTTGCAAAACAATTGCAAAGTCTCACAGTGCCACTAAATATAGATATTAATAAATTCTACTAATTTCATTCAGATTTCCCAATTTTACATGCACCCTTCTGTGTATATGTTGTTGGATACAATTTTATCACCTGTATAAGTTTGTGTAGCTAGAACTGTCACGATAATAAATAGTCCAAGTTCACACGTACTCTTCCTATTGTCCCCTTCCTTCCCTTTCTAGCTCACAAGCAACCTGCTCCACCTGCCTCCACCCGGCCACTGGCAGCCTGGCAGCCACTAAATGCTTGCATTTCTAAAATTCCATTACAATGCTGTGTTTTACATATCTCTTGTTATTTTGAAACTTACCTTTGGCTGGATAGGTAAGAGTACTTCCTGTGCAAACATGGAGACCTGAGTTCAAATCCCGAGTACCATGTTAAAAGTCAGGCATGGTGGCGTGTGCCTTTAACTCCAGCATTATGTGTGTACTGGCTGGTTTTGTGTGTCAACTTGACACAGGCTGGAGTGATCACAGAGAAAGGAGCTTCAGGTAAGGAAATGCCTCCATGAGAACCAGCTGTACTCAGCAATTAAAAACAATGAATTCATGAAATTCTTAGGCAAAGGGTTGGAACAGGAAAATATCATACTAAATGAGGTAACTCATTCACAAAAGAACACACATGGAATGCAGTCACTGATAAGTGGATATTAGCCCAGAAGCTCAGAATACCCAAAACACAACCCACATATCAAATCATTCCCAAGAAGAAGGAAGGAGAGGGCCCTGGTCCTGGAAAGGCTTGATGCAGCATTGTAGGGGATTGCCAGGACAGAGGAGTAGGAGGGGGTTGATTAGGGAACTGGCGGAGGGAAGAGGACTTAGGGAACTTAGGGGTAGGGGGGAACTGGGAAAGGGAAAATCCTTTGGAATGTAAACAAAGAATATAGAAAAAAAGAGAGAACCAGCTATAAGGTATTTTCTCAATTAGTAATCAAGGGGGGAGGCCTCCTTGTGGGTGGTGCAATCCCTGGGCTGGTAGTCTTGGGTTCTATAAACAAGCTGAGCAAGCCAGGGGAAGCCAGCTAGTAAGTAACATCTTTCCATGGCCTCTGCATCAGCTCCTGATTCCTGGTCTGCTTAAGTTCCTGTCCTGATTTCCTTTAGTCATGAACAGCAATGTGGCAATGTAAGCTGAATAAACCCTTTCCTCCCTAGCTTGTTTCTTGGTCATGATGTTTGTGCAGGAATAGAAACCCTGACTAAGACGATGTGGCAGAGACAGATCCTTGGAGGTTGCTGTCTAGCCTTGCCCAGTGAGATCAGTAAGAGAATCTGTCTTAAGGTAACAAGGTTGAGAAGAGAGAAAGATACCCTACATCCTCCTCTGGCCTGAACACACACACACACACACACACACACACACACACACACACATCCCCCTTGCCATTTTATAGGTTGTAACCCATTGAAAAAAGTACTCATCTGGCTAAATCTTTCTTTCTTCCACAAGAACATTGTGTTAGATTCATTAACTTCTTTGTATGAATGCAAGATAGTTGGCTTGGTGGTGTTTATTTCATGTAAACTCTTAATGGCTTCCGGGAACTGCAGTTCTCATACTAAGTGAGTAGAACTCTATTTGCAGTAATGACTTCAAGGCTTCGTGACTTCACTAGTTCCTGTAAAGGGGGGTCTCCCATGTGTCCAATCTCGTTTAGGTTTTCTGTCTCTGAGCTTGTTACATTTACCAGGGAGACATCACATTTTTTTGTAGTGGCTTTTCAGAGATATGATTCATTTACCAAAAAAGGGCCACCCGCTTGGTAGGTTTTAGAATAGTCACTGCGTTGGATGAACAGCACGGCCATCTCAGTGAGGAGCTTTTCAGTCGCCCTGGAGAGAGAGCTAGCGATCGGCCGTCCAGTCACTCTCTCCTCCCACCCTCTCCTGCCACTGGCATTTCCTTTTCTTATCCTGGACATTTGATTTGCTTCATACCAGGGGACTTGTGACCTTCTTCATCGTGGCATGCTCCTAAGAGCCAGCATGTCACTATGTATGGGGCACCTCCTTCTTGATTGTATAGTACCCCAATCTACAGGCTCACTCATCACTTGGTGGTCATTTGGGTTGCCTTAAAAACGTTCATGTGGACATGTGTTTTCACTTCCCTTGGGAAACTTAGGAGTGGGTTGCTAAGTCACTATGTATAGCTCTAGCTCCCTGGGTAAGGCCACTCCCTTGTCTGTAGAGCTGTACCACCTTACACCCTTGCCAGCCAGGACCGAGCATTCTAACTGCATCTTATTACTGACACTTCTTCCTGCCTTTCTCCTTTCTTGTCTTCATCCTAGTGGGTGTGAAGTGGCATCTTGATGGATTTTATGCTTTGATTATTTATATACATGGTGTTCTTTGCCATCAAAGGAGAGTTAATTTGCTTATTCTAGAATTAGATGGTTTCCATGTCCCTTTAAAAAGTCCATAATATTTTTTATTAATTCCTTGAGAATCTCATACAATGTATTTTGATCATATTTACCCACGACTCTTCCCTTAACTCTGTCCAGATCCACCTCCACCTTTCTACTTCCCACCAACATCATGTTTTCTTTTATTTTTTTAAATAACCCATCACGTCTGGTTTGTGCTACCCACATACTCCTGGGTGTGGGGCCATCTACTGGAGCGTTTTACACCATCTTGTCTTTCTGTGTCAGGTAGAGTTCAGTCAAAGACTTGAAACCACTAAAAGATATAAATGAATGGATGAGAAGATGGAGAGAGAAAGAGGGGTGCGGGTAGATGGGCTTATGAGGATTTCCCTTATGCCACTGTGGACAGAACTGTGTGCAGTCTCCATGATGTCCCCACATGTTAGCTTGCACACTTGCAGGCTGCAGAGTGGCTGTGTGGGCAAGCAGCAAAGATGGGTGTGGTGTGGAGGAGAGTGAGAGAAAGCTGAAAGCCACAAGCACCAGCTGGACCCTGGAGGGTGACCTAAACCCCATTTCACTTCCTGATCTTTGGTGATATGATAAAAATGATTGGCAGACTCTGGGGTCTTTTTTGTGGAACTGAACACATTCAGATGCATGTGTGTGCACAAATACATGCATGTGTGTGCACACATGCATGTGTGTGTGCACACAGGCACTCACATGCACCTGGTATGGTATTTTCTCCCAGCACGTTGCCTGTGAAACTTCCTTTCTCCTCTGGTTCTTCAGCATCAGACCCCAGGGGAGAGCGAATGAGAAGGCGCTGTGTCTGTAGAGTGTGATTATGACCGCAGTGCTACAGAGACATGGGAATGTTACCGGTCCAACGTCCACCTTATTCTGGACTAGCTCAGTACCCTCCCAATAGCCATGCCTTGCCCACCTCTGTGTCAGAACTGACATCCTGTCACTAATAGATAAAATCCTTTTGGAATCTACTCACTCAACAGGCCCACTGGCTTCTACCAACCCCAAAGCTGTCATCAGATTGAATCTTAGACCTTTGGAAGAGCATCCCCTGACCTACTGTAATCCACCCTTATGTGCTCACCAATGTATTTTAAACTTGCCTTGATTTATCACTTTCTTTGTTCTGCAAAACTAGATAAAACTACTTCCATGTAATGTGGAATTTGGGATAACCTAAATCTGTGTCCCTGGGCCATAGTCACTCAAAATGGCTACCGAATAAATTATCCCTTGTTCCCTTTAAGATGAAAGCAGTGTTTTTGCTTTTTCTTGGGGCTGGCTTGGATTTCTTTGTTGCTGTTGTTGTTGTTTGTTTGTTTTACATTAACACTACCTAACCTTCTAGGCAGAAAGCTAGCTTGCTAGCATGATTGCAGATGCAATATATGCACCAGGGCCTCATTTAAGCAAGGTGTTGTGATCAGTGTTAGCTACAGGCTTGGGCCATGTCCTGTTATGTTTAGTTTTGCAGTTTAAGAGATTAAAACGAGGGCCTAGAACATGCTAGGCAAGTGTTCTACCTCTGAATGATGTACACCTAGTCCTTTAATGTTTTAAACCTGGGATGGTGGATTGTGGGGTGCATGAGCACACACACACACACACACACACACACACACACACACACTCCTGCATTGGAGAGAAGCCAAGGTTAAAGGCATGCAGTGAGAAGGCTAGCCCCATGTTTATGCTTCATGCAGAAAATGCCAGGACCAGGTCTGGATATGGGGAGTGGCCAGCAGCAACCAAGCAGATCACGATAGTGTCCTGGGGAAGGCGCATGACATGGGGACATCAGGTCCTCTACCATTTCTGGTAGGACCAGGCTGCCATTGGCCTCAGAGGAATACTGACATCACAAAGAGGAAGATGCCCAGAGGAGAAAACAAGCCTTCATCCTGAAAGACTGGCTCAGGTTTGCCTTTCAGCCTGCAGTGACGTTAAAGTGGCTTCAAAACCCCTCCTTCCCTCACCAACATTGCTCCTGCACTCGGAAGTCCTTTGAACTACAGTCGCATTTGACAGTCAGAAATGAAAGATTTAAAAGGGAAATCTTTAGTTTGGATAAAATTTTAATGTGAATGAATTTCTGTGAAAGGATAATGGGTATTTGATGGAGAAGTAGAGATGGTCTCAAGGGATGGGTTAAGAGGACCAGGGCAAGGTGTCGCGTGGAGAGGCTGGAACTTGTCACTAGTGGCAGCCACCATCTTCTGCTGGGTGGGGCTATGTATTGTGCGAACTGCACCATGGCTTTTATCACCCTTCTCTGAGTACATGTGCCACCATGCTGGGGGCAGTCAGCCTCTCTCTGTGCCCTCTGCAGAGGGGTGGGGAGTAGTCTCAGCTGAAGCTGTGCATGCATCCCCACCCTCAAACCTGTGCTGACATCACCTGTCTTTGGCAAGCCTGCTGCTTCAGCAGGGAAGGCCCTATTCAGAAGAGCCCCCTAACCTCAGTGTCCTCAGGGATCTGAGGCCACATGGAATTCACTTGGTGAATTGTAGTCTACTAGACTGGGAGCTTTTAAAAAATATACATACATGTAAAAATTATTTATTTATATGAGTGATATTGGCAAGTGTGTTTATAAAATACTATTTAAAACACTTATGTTCGACCTTTAATCCAATTAAAAATTTGAGATGTTTTGATACATTTTTAAAGTAATATAATAAAATAACGGGGTTGCAAAGGAGGAGAAATATAGGTAAATGCACAGTAGTAACTTAGAACCTTAACTGAGCAGCAGATAATTAGAAATTCTTGTGTCCTGGCCACATTCAGAATAGCTCTAGAAACCTCTTCTTTCAAGAAAAGAGGAGGAAAGGCAGGTTATAGGTAACGCGTCCATAGATCAAACCCTTCTCTCCATTGGGTTGAGCCATCCCTACTATTGCTGAGAGCGCCAGGTTCTAATCGAGGCCCTGGAAGGGAGGACTCTGAGTGCTGCCTGGCCAACACATCAGGCCTCTTTCTCCATGTGATGTCATTGTAGGTCCAGCCATGGTCACCCTGAGCTACCTGTCCCGGCTTGTGCACCCTGTTGCGGACTCTCCCTAGGAAATTATCACACAATTATTTAGTCGCTTACAAGATCAGCCAGGTCCCGCAGCAACATGTATTTCTGTGGAACTCAAACCTTAGATTCTACCTCACTGAGAAGAACCTGTTGTCATGGAAACCATTCCTATTTTCACTAAGATGGGGCTGCGGCTCACTTGCAGCTGATAAAGAAACAGGCTGATAGAGACATTGAGCAGAGGATGGAAAAAATCAGACGCAGTTAAATTCATTTTCGTGGGTAATATTGATCATCCATATTTGTGCTATTATAGACACAAATTGGCCTGTAAATCCTGGATCCTGGCAAAGCTTTCAGTGCTGGTAAAGCAAAAATCTAAATCTAATGTAGACACTAGCTAAGATACCCCAAAGTTTGTCAGCTGTTAGAATAAGATTGTGTTTTGATTTGTTTGTGAAACAGTATTAAGAGGGAGAGCCGTGTTAAGGGGGATTGCCTTTCTTTGTGTTTGAGCTTTTTAAATGCAATGCTAGGGTTATCAGAGACATCTCTGTGTTTTGCCATTGATACCAAAGAAACAAATGTCTCGAACGCACAGTTGAAGACAGGAATGAACCACATGTGTCCACATGTTCTCCTTACAAACTAGTGGCGTCGTGATATGGCCGGGAGGGACTCCTGTGTGTCACAGGCCTTGTCGTGTTTGTAGAATGCGTCTCAGGATGGGAGAAGGTGTGCGCAGAGACGGTCTGTGTCATGGCATTCCTCCCTCTGGGGTCTAGGTCTCCCGCTCCCCGAGATTCACCTCTGCTGGGATTACTTTTCTCATCAGTGTGATAAAACAGCTGACAAACAACCTAAGGGAGGAAAGATTTGTTGTGACTTGAAGACCCAGGGGACACTGCCCAAGTGAAAAGGAACATTTGGAGGCCAGGACGCGAGGTGGCGGTCACACTGTCCACAGTCAGGAAGCACAGGAAGATGAGTGGTCCTCTCCCACACCCCCTTTCAACCAGGCTTCTCAGCCTACTGTGGAACCACTAGTTAGGAAAGGTCTCCCGACCTCAATTCAATCTAGATAATCTCTCATAGGCATATCCGGAGAAATCCTAAAGCTCATCAAGTTGACAGTCAAGATTAAGGATCACAACCATGTTTCCAATTAGGCATAAGTAAGATCGTGTGCTTGTGGAAGAAACTCTGCCTCGCCGAAACAGCATTTGCCACATGACTAGGCCTGAAAGGTTTCTGGGTCTCGGCAGCAGAAGGAAAACTGGCAGTTTGGTGTGGGGAGATACACCCAGAAACTGGAGCATCCCTGTGGTTCTTGGGCAATGTTACCTCAGGATCAGGATTCCTCTCCTATAACACATTCCCAAAGGCTCGAAACCAGAGCAAATGATGGGCGCTTTAAATAGAGCGGAGACCTAGCCGGCGGCCAAGGAAACCCACTAGGAGATAAACAGGAACCTGGTGCTTCAGTCTCTCCACTGAGACTTTTGTTGGTGTAGAAAACTGAGTCTGCCCAAGACGACAACCAACCAGGGAAGAAACAATTAACCACGCTTAGTTCCCGTCAGTTTTACCTTTTCAGTACAGGGTGTTCTTTGTGGTCCCAGCTTCAGGAAGAGTGCTTGAGTCATTGTGAAGCCTGCGGCAAAGCTATTCTCTCCCCCAACTAAATACTAAATATCACACTGGCGATGGGTAAGAGAACATTTGAAAACTGAGATTAAAGGCATGTGTGCCACCACCACCCGCTCACAAAGCCAGCCTAAGAGTAGTACCAGGGGAGGGAAAGAGCTTGTTTAACAAACGCTTTACCCAGCTCTCCGCACGCCAGCACTTCTTCCAAATGCTTTGCAAATACCACCAGTGAGAATTTTCGTTGAGCCAGGAAAAGATCATTAGGAAGCCTGGGGCAAAGCTTATCTCTCCCCCAACTAAATATTAAATATCACACCAGCAATGCTTATGTGGACATTCGAAAACTGGGATTCTATATTCTAATGTTTTATATGATTTATTTTATGTACATTTGTGTTGGGCTGTGTGTGTATGTGTATGTATGTATGTGTGTGTGCGTGTGTGTGTGCGCGTGTGCGTGTGTGCGTGTGCGTGTGCGTGTGCGTGTGCGTGTGCGTGTGCGTGTGCGTGTGTGTGTGTGTGTGTGTGTGCACGCGCGCGCGACTTGGAGACTTCAAAAGCCGGAAGAGAGTGTTGGCTCTCCTGGATCTGGAGTTACAGGTAATTGTGAGACACATGGGCACTGGGAACTGAACAAGGTCATCTGCGAGAGCAGTCAGTGCTCTTAATCTGTGAGCATCTCTCCAGCCCCAAGATTGGTTGATTGACTGTTTTTTCCTACCAGACTGCAAATACAAATGTGCCACTGATACTATTTGAAAAGATTCCTCTTCCCACCTTCTTTGAAAATATAAATGATAATTCTCCAGGGGCAATTTTGGCAACTTGATTTTTAAAACTCTCCAAATATGAGTGCTTGTTGATCAAGTATGTTCAACTCTAGGAATAGGAATAATTTACAATATAGACAAATAGTTACAACATGAATTTCATTTCGGCTCTTTGCAATAATGTGAAAGCAATCTAATTATGAAATAAAAGATTAATTATGTAGGTTGAGATGAGGTACAGAGTGCGTTACACTGCCGTTTTGGAGTTAATAGCATGGGCCCTGGGCCGGGGTGCCTGCCTCAGGAACCCTGCTTTGCCTCATAACAGTATTATGACTTCAAAACTCAACCTTCCTGTTAGATTCGATCAGCTTCAAAAATTGTCACAAAAAAGCCGGGCGGTGGTGGCGCATGCCTTTAATCCCAGCACTTGGGAAGCAGAGGCAGGTGGATTTCTGAGTTCAAGGCCAGCCTGGTCTACAGAGTGAGTTCCAGGACAGTCAGGGCTACACAGAGAAACCCTGTCTCAAAAAAAAAAAACAAAAACAAAAGAAAAAAAAAGTCACAAAAAACAAGTGAGACAATATATTTAAAATACTAAAAATAGTAGCTGGCATATAGTGAGTATTGTCTAAGTGTTTTGTAGCTATTGAAAAGTAGAAAGATATTCGTGTTACATTAAATGAAGAGGGTAGATTTCAAGACAGCAATTGATATCTGGCATGACCCCAGTTTTGATATATTCACTACTTAGGGACATGTGGATCTGCATATAGATGTATAAAAGTTACCAAACACAACTATCAAGGTGTTTTAGGTTGTCCTTCCAAATCCATTACCTAGTTTTCCAGAAACGAATTCTGCTTTTTGAAATAAGAAAAAAAAAAGTTATGTCTTAAATAAAAGCTTGTCTTCACTAGCTACCCCTTTCTCTGGAAACTTGAGTGGTTGATAAGTGGGCTTCCCTGTTTTAACAGTTAGCCCTGAATCTGGAAGGAAGCAGTGAAAGCCTATGTAAAGAGTACATTTCCATGAGTTATTGGCCGTATTACACTGATGTCTAATAGCATGCTTTTAATTGGTCAACAAATGTCCTCATTGTGTAACTGAAATTTTTCGTCTCAAGAGCTAAAGAATCATGATCCCAGACCTTTTGCTCATCTCTAAACTGTTCCCAGCAGTATCAGACAGCAGACTGCTGCCCTGGCAGCAGGAACAGTGTGTATGATGCTGCAAGAACACAGCAAGAGCAGCCCAGGGAACCCAAAGATGATGACTCAAAGTCTGCTGGGGGCAGCTCTCCCCAGGAGAAGGCAGCATGTGTGGAAAGGCAGTGACTTCCTCTCTAGACCCATAAAATCCAGTATCTAAGTATCGCTTAGTCCAGCTAAGACACTTCTGAGCCTGAGTTGTGCATAGGTGGTGCCTGCCTAGCATCACACATTTCCCGGTTAGACCATCCCCAGACTCTGTGTCCTCTGCCCAGTCCTGTGCAGAGTGATGGTGCCGTCACGGCCTGCACCCTGACACCTAATAACGTCTCCTGCCTTCAGTCACAGCAGACCCTGTGTCTCACTGGGGTGAGACACAGTCTATAAGAAGTCTCACTGTCCTGCACACCAAGCAAGAGCCAAGGAGGCCAATCAGGTCCACCTAAGGAACTGTAAATTCTGGGCAAAGGAGCCAGTTTGTTTTTACTGTGTCCTGAGGCCAGAATTGGCTCCTTTTATCTTCCTACAGAAAAAGCCTATCAGGTAGATAGTTTGAGAACCTGACATCAGGGCATAGATGGGTTGTGACTTCTCAGAGTATACTAATGTTCAAATTTTGACAAAACTGGCTGTATCTTGCTGAAAAAGTAGACATATTTATAATATTTCTTGCTTTTGCTGAGAGGTAGAGAAGCTGTTACCTCTGTGAGAGGTTATTAGACTATCCAAATAAATAGAACTTTTATTTATTTTTTGCTTTTATTTTATTTTTATTTATGATCATTTTTTCAGTGCTTATAATCAAACCCAAGGCTTGTGTATGCTTGGCAAGCACTCCATTCCTGAGCTATATGCCCAGCTCATGGTTTGGGGAAATAGGGTCTCCCTTTGTAATTCAGGTTGGCCGTCAACTAGCTACATGGCCCAATCTGGCTTCAAACTCTGAAGTCTACTGACTCTGCCTCCCAAGGACTGAACAACTGCTTCATCACCCAAGCCTGTGTGTGTGTGTGTGTGTGTGTGTGTGTGTGTGTGTGTCTGTGTGTCTGTGTGTCTGTGTGTGTCTGTATGTGTCTGTATGTGTCTATATTTGTGTTCTTGTGTGTATGGGTAATGTTTCCATGTATATGTGTGTTTGTATGTGTATATGTGTGTGTGTGTCTGTGTGTAAATATGTTTGTGGTTTTGTGTATATGGGTGTGTGTTTCCTGTGTTTCCGGGTATATGTGTGTTTGTGTGTGTGTGTGTGTGTGTGTGTGTGTGTGTGTTATTGTGGTACTGAGGATTGAACCTAGGGCTTCAGTATGCTAGGCAAGCATTCTACCATTGAACCCCGGACTCCTTTTATTTTTTTTTTTTTTTGAGAAAGGGTCTCACTAATTTGCCCACGCTATCCCTGTTTGTTTTATATTCAAAATTGGCCTTGAACTTAAGGATTAACAGTTTATGCTACCAAGACCAGGCATTTCCTTGATTTTTTTTCCCCTAATACAAGTTACTATCTGCCATGGTCTTATTTTGCAGACATTGGTTAAGTTCATAAACCATACAAAAGTATAATTCTTTCTGAATTAGTTCTGTTTCAGTCCCAAACATTGCAGCGCTCTACCAAACAAAGTTCATTTCTTCTTCATGTTGTGTCACATGCAGGACTCTACAGGATGTACTGCAGATCATGTGACAAAAGACCCACAACAACCTCAGCATTTAAAGAACTATAATTGACTAAAACCCAAATAGAGAGATGTATCCAGTGATTTCTATATGTGGGTTTCATATTATCCTTATAACAGGAGCGTGGTGTAGTGAATGCTCCGATGTACCCAGCATGGTTAGAAGTGCCTCCCATGCCTGCCTTCCTGTTGTCCTGGTCATACTCTTTTGATACACTTACAGTTGTCTTCTTGTTGAAGAGGAGAAGTGTGAGCTTAGATTGGATTCTCTAGACACAGACTCCCACAGCTTCCTAGGTGTGGATAATGCTTTAGCATTCTTGACATCTTCATCTGCAAGGAATTGAAGCAGCCAGGTTTGAACAGAGTTGGGAATTGACCTGTAGTGACCTCAGCCAGTCTATAAGAATTCTCTCTGCAGTTAGGATAGTTCTTTGGCCTTGGGATACTCATGGATGGGAGACAGCCTTTATCACAACAGTTCCCTTCACATAAGAGCAATTCTAGTGCCGTTTGACAGCATCCCGTGCTCCCAGCAGCTCTGAGGATGCATAGCCACTAGGAGAGAATTCTGGGCAGAGCATCTCATTGTGCACTACAGTTATAAATGTGCCCATGATCACATAACTAGCAAAATGCTGGAATGCAAATGCTGGTTCGTCTGACTTTAAAGTTTGTCTATTGGTCCCCGATGCCCTATCTATCTGATGTGGCTGCTACTATCTGATAGAACGGTAACTTTCTGATACATTTTATGGCTTAAAAATACGTAAAAGTTGGCACACTTGGACATGAATTGTTGAAGAAAGGGACGAAAATGGGCCCATGTGTTCACTAGCTTTTGCTGTATGTTTATGTATGCAAGTTTAGCGATAAGGTTAGAAGAGTATGTGTATGGTTATATCAGGTTAAAAGCCTTCCAGCTATCTATTCCATGTTCAGTCAGGGCCAGATTCAGAATAAGCATGGTAAGCCTTGTGTAATGTCTGGGAAGAATGGAGGCTCGATGTGACGCTAGATCCCTCTGAGGATCCATCACACATGTTCCGGTGCTTCCAAGGGACACTCATCACCCAAGAACTGCAGGATCTTCCTGGATCACAGCCAGGATTAACAAGTGCCACCAATAAACAAAACTAGAAAGTAAAAGATGTGCCTGCCCTTGCAACAGAGAAAACAGCCTAGCAAGAATTAAGCCAAACTTCTGTTTGTATCAAGGTGACTGAAGGATGGTGTTAGAGGCAGAGGATAGGGGAGCAGATGGGGTGAACAGCATCACAATATAGTCAAGGTAAACAAAAAAACCGTAAAAAGTAGAAAGAGATGGTTCATGGGTGAGGGGTTCATCATAGGAATATGATGCAATTTTGAAAGTTCACGTCCTAAAGACCAAGGCTGAAGTCTAATGGAGGAAATGGGGTTCCAGGAAGCCCTACTAATGTTTGGGCAAGAAGATAATCTTTGTCATAACCAAATTAGCAATGAAGATTGGTATGAGGTTCAGTGTTGATTGTGAACTGGACAGGATCTGCAATTACCTAGCAGACAACCTACCCCATCTCTGGGGCCCTAGCATTTATATACACTCCGAAAAGTCCCCAGAATTCCAAATGTCACACACTTGCAGAAACTATCTGCAGCTGGCGAAATCACGCCCATGTTAGAGCATGAGACAAATCATAGCCAGCTTCTGTGGACAATCTAAAGCAGCCCCTATCCCACACCTGGGATTAGAATGAAAACATATTCCTATAACATCTCTGTGTTTTTAAAAAAAAAAATGTCAAAATTGTCACTACAGTGTCCCCAAAGCCAAGAGCTTCCCACCCCCTCTGACGTGTGTGCAGACATTTCACACACACACACACACACACACACACACACACATCCCATATGACCATGGAAAGGCAGGTGAGGAGGGAAAGAGGAGGTAGGGCTTGGTTTTTGGATTTTTGGTTTTGGTTTTGGTTTTTCTCCTTTGTTTCAGACTCAGACAATGTGCCTCCTTCTAGGGAGGTCTTGACTGCTCCGAGCGTGTCCTGAGCCAAGAGATCCATCAAGGGGCTGTGGCTGCCTCATCATACCACAATCCTTGGTATTTTGGTGGTTTTCAGAAACCACCCCAAATTAGAAAACACATATCCAAGAAATCCAAAATTATAAACAGCCTTCAGACCCATCCCTTTCTCCCTCTCAAGACTCTGTCCAGCCAAGGATGCTGAGAGGAAAATTCACATCACGGATTTGTGCCTTCAGTGCACATGCAGAAAATCTGTAGTACTTCCCTATGGTGCTGAATACAGAACTCCTCGGCTGGCACAGGCTAGCATTAAAACGGTTTAAGGAAACCAGATCAATAAGTAATAACGTCTCTTCAGACATGGCTTCTAAATGTGCTCAGGAAGTTACCCTATGAAAACAGCTTATAAATCCTTACAATACAGCATTTTTCTGCTGATGAATAGCTACAGGGGCTTTTCACTGTCTGCTGCTGAATTCTGCAAGTGGACAAAGCTTGAGGAAGGTTTATAGATCTCTATCTTCTTTTTTTATTAGATATGTTCTTTATTTACATTTCAAATGTTGTTCCCTTCCCTGGTACCCCCCTCTCAAAATCTCCTAACCCATTCCCCCTCCCCCTGCTCACCAATCCACCCACTCCCACTTCCCTGTCCTGGCATTCCCCTATACTAGAGCAACTAGCCTTCTTAGGACCAAGGGCCTCTCCTCCCTTTGATGTCCAACAAGAAGGCCATTCTCTGCTACATATACATCTGGAGCCATGGGTCCCTCCATGTGTACTCTTTGGTTGGTGGTTTAGTCCCTAGGAGCTCTGGGGATACTGGGTGGTTCAAATTGTTGTTCCTCAATGGTGCTGCAAACCCCTTCAGCTCCTTGGGTCCTTTCTCTGGCTCCTCCATTGGGGACCCTGTGCTCAGTTCAATGGTTGGCTGAGAGTGTCCCCCTCTGTATTTGTCCTGCACTGGCAGAGCCTCCCAGGTGACAGCTATATCAAGCTCCTTGTTTTTGAGCTTCACTTGGTCTGTGAATTGTATACCCAAGATCTCTATCTTCTAATGTAGCTGTTTATCAACTATCAAACAGGTGACCAGGTGGAGAACACTGAGCCTCTAACAAAGACAAAAAGACTGAATCTGGAGAAAAAAAAGATTTTTTTTTTTTTTTGCAGCTCACTTATTGCTCTGACATATAAGATCCTGACTGAAGGCAGAACCCTCTGTCAGCTACAAAATAATATTTAAAGGATCTGTATGTGTCGGCCTTTAATCCTAGCACTTGGGAGGCAGAGGCAGGTGGATTTCTGAGTTTGAGGCCAGCCTGGTCTACAGAATGAGTTCCAAGACAGCCAGTAACCTTGTCTTGGAAAACCAAAAACCAAAAACCAAAAACCAACCCCCCCCAAAAAAATCTGTGTGTGTGTGTGTGTGTGTGTGTGTGTGTGTGTATGTGTGTGTGTGTGTGTGGCTGTGGCTGTGGGTGTGGGTGTATTTTGGGGGGTGTATATGTACCTATTTGTGTTGAGTGGATGTGTGTACTCTTACATGTGGGTGTGTACACATAAATGTATGTGGAGGCCAGATGTGACTTCCTCAGTCACATCTTGCTTATTATTTGAGACAGTGTCTTTCACTGAGCCTACAGCTCATCATTTCAACAAGGCTAACTGGCCAGCAAGCCTCAGGATTCCTCCTATCTCCAGTTTTCTTGCACTGGGATTATAGACACGTGCCACTGAGTCCGGCGTTTTCTGTAGATGTTGAGCACGTGCTTACACCGACTGAGTTCTTCCCAGGCCCCACTATAAGTGTGCAACAGTAGCCAGTCAACATCTTTATGACTCTATATAATAATACACATTTCACAGGCATGATAAATGTTAAGGTTGAAATGTAAGAAATCAGGTAGTTTAGTGTGTGTGTAGCCAGATGAATTTGACTCCTTCTCCCAAATTTCTAGGTACATTTACTAAGGAGATGGTGAAATATCTCTGTAGCCCAGCAACTTTTACTCATTTGGGGGGAGATGGAGAAACATGAGTTCTAAGGATAACAGTGAAAACCAAACTTGCCTTTAAAATGGGTCTCTCATTTTATTGCTGTGCTTTTGAAAGGAGAACCCCTTTCTTCTTTTATTTCCTGGGATCTTGGAAAGGGTTCTTAAGGAGAAATTTACCCCCCCCCCAATGATGGCACCACTAAGACACAGTGACAACGTGATGCATGGCCCCTTCTCAGTGGTGGGCTCCCTGTGCTCTTCCCCTGGAGTGTTCTGGCACCTCTGGAGGTGGGAATGCGCAGCAAAGCAAAGGTGAGCAAAGGTGTCTGTCTGCAGATCTTACTGAGGAGTCTGTTTGAATCTGTCATCGCCAGGTGCTTATGGGCACAGAAATGAAAAGAATAAACATGGATTAAAACCACCCGACATTTATGAAGGATGTACCTACACTTACAAAGTCCTGACCTTTAAATACAGTAACTCGTGCAATGCCCACACTCAAGAATAAGTAGAATTCTCACTATATGCAGGAGATAAAACTGTGTACAATCTTTAAACAGCCAACCATTGGCAGCATCTATGAAATGGGACATAATGAACGCTCCCTTAAGCACTGCCCTGTATTCACAAAAGTCCAATCACAAAGTTATGATTTCAATGCTCCCCACCCTCACCCCCACTGCAGTAATTCAGACAAAGGTGGCTTTCTTGCTAAGGGCCACTTAGCAAGGCGGGGCCAGAATTTAACCCCTTCTAATCCTGCTTTCCTTCTTACCCTCCCATCTTGCTTCCACCCAGTATTTGATCTGCCTATTTTTAAAAAAAAAAATGCCCCATTTCATATTTAATAAGACAGATCTAAGAGAAAGAAACCCCAGGACCAAGAGAGATCATTTTGAGATTTTCGCCTTTTTGCTGAAAGGAGAAGTGAGGCGTTGCACTGGTGGAGGAGACAAATGGGTTTTGGACTTTCAAGAAGGCACAGGAAGGAGGAGGAGGAATGAGAAAGGTCTGTGGTTGCCGGAGGGACAGAGGGGTCTGCCCAGTTGGCTAGGAGAAGGCATCTGAATCTAAATAATGGCTAAATAGCTTGCTAATGGCTTCGAGGATGGAAGCAGAGGACAGTCCGGGACTGAAACAGTAGTTCGTTCTTCCCACCAGGAAGCAGGGAGGTGAGGGCATTTAGACATAGACCCAGATCCAGAGTCCTCGCCCTCCATCCTTACCGCCCTGCGTTCCTCTTCAGAAGATATCCATCTGCCTCAAAGGCAGAAAAACGAAGAGGAGACGCTACCCCACAACAGCTTTCCTAGACCCTCCTCTTCTGTAGACTTTCCCCAAGCCCCACTGACCATTTGCCCATTGGCTGTCCCAGCAGACGCCAAGGCTGGAAGCAGTGCTTGCCTGGACACACTTTGCCGGGCAGTTTGGTGGTGTAGGAGTTAGGAGGAGAGTAGGCCTTGGCTAGGAGGCTGGTGTGGGGTGGACTAGAGTGAGGGCACTTGGGAGAAGGAAGAGGACCTTGGCCGGGTGGGAAGCCCTCCTGCCCTTTTTCTTTGTGGTTAAGATTGTTGTGGCCCCGGAGCATGACACCAGATCCCAGTCCATCCTTCTTCATGCTGAACTCCCACACCCCAGGCCGGAGGACCTACGGGCTGAGTCCTGTCCACAGGACTCCGTTCAGTTGGCTTCCTGGTTTATTTTTGACCCCTAACATATGAAGGAAATGATGAATTAACTAATGAAGTAAGCGCACTCTAGGTAGTACCCGGTGGCCAGGAGCCTTTCCTGCCCCAGAGAGGAAAATGCTCAGGCGCCCAGCTGCCTGGCTAGCAGAACCCACTCCCCACCCCCCACACACGCACAAGGCCTAATCCCAAGCAAGAGGACTCAGGGCGGGCCAATGGCTCCCAGGGTGGGGAGCCTGTTACTCTGAAGCAACCCCACGTGGCCCTGTGTGATGGCAGCTCAAGCTTTCCTTCCTTCTCTCCACAGAGCCAGCTTTCCCAGGCGCTGAATGGATTGTCAGATCGGGCCAAAGAAGCCAAGGAGTTTCTGGTACAACTCCGCACCATGGTGCAACAAATCCAGGTATGGCGGGGGTCGGGGGTGTGGGGACACGGAGGAAATTCCTCTCTCTCTCTCTCTCTCTCTCTCTCTCTCTCTCTCTCTCTCTCTCTCTCTCTTTCTCTCTCCTGTCTGCTCTACACTGGCTGAAACGCACGGTGGCCAGCCTCACACATGCTCTGTCTTGAGCATCTCCGACCACAAGCCAGTGTTGTCTGTCTCGGGTGCTTCCTGCCTTCCACTCGTAGGCCCAGTCACTACCACAGTGCATTTAGACAGAGGCCTAGTTCCTTGTGAACCCAGATTATCCCTGAGTTTCTAAAAGCTGATAGGTCCCCAAGCCCCATTTTACTGGACATTGTTTCTTGTTTATCTGTCCCTTCTCCCGCTCTCCTCTTTCCTTTCTCCCTGGCCCATCAGGAAGCGGTAACTTCTTCCTTCTCTTCTCAGACACTGGGATGATGTCTAGCCTCAGCCCCCTGACAACTATACTTTAGATTGTTTTCTGTGGACACAGTGACCAGCAGGTCAGCCAGCAGTGGAGAATGCAAACATTTCCCACTAAAGCTGGAACGGACGGAGAAACCAAAAAAGGCCGGAGACACCCAAACAGCGATCTGCGCTGTTTCCCTTCTTACGTGTTTTGAGCTTTGCCTCATAGAAATAACCTTAACTCTGCCTGCGGGGAAACAGCTTTCTGAGTGACGGTTTAACCAGTGTCAAAGCAGAAAAGGATGTTCAGTGTAAGCCAGCGTTCCGCATCGCACGCTGGTTCTGTCGCTGTTTTTATGTGCATGCCCGTGTTAGAGCCATCGATTCGCTAGCAGTTTTGTACACTTCCTTCTGTTTCCCAAAGCAACAGTTTATCAATCGGCCCTTTCTTTGCATTTGCTGGCACAAACCAGGAGGCCCCAGGTTGTCCCGCCCCCTCCGGGCTGTCCCGCCCCCTGCCTTGCCCGCTCCATCAGAGCAAAGTGTTCTTTCCCTAAGAAAACAGTAGCAGAGTCTTCAAGGGGAAGGATCCCTCCTGTCACACACACACACACACACACACACACACACACACCCCGCACCCTCCACAGGGCTCAGAAAGCTCTTAGATGATGAAAGCCCTCTTGAAGGCCTTTCTCTGAGAATTTAGACTGTTGCCAGGAGAGCCGGTGCTCCATCTGATGCTGTCTGAGACAAAGACCCTGTGTCAGAAGCAGCAGAGCTAAGTATCACAGTGTATTGCCCTTAATAAATGCCTATAAATCAGAAAAACTATATGGGTTTCAATTCAAGTAAAAATGTTGCATCCAGCATTTAATTTAAATACCACGGGGCCGTGCCCCTCCCATTTACTATGTAGCTCCCAGGCCTCGGCAAGCTATTTTGTCACTTTTGGTTTTTATAGCCAGAAAATGCTGTTACCGATCTGATTTTTTCTCCATTGCAGTCTTTCTTCATGCAGGGACAACTACTTTTGCCCGCTGCTCTTAGACCTTACACACTTGTGCTAGCCTTGGGGGGCAGCGCTGCACCAGTGTTTGGTGAGGGGGAACCCTTGTCATCCTTCTCTCTTCTGTTTAGTAATCCTCTCTCCTGCCTTGACTCTCCTCTTCCTCCTAGATTCCTCTTTCCAGCCTGTAGAACCGAGCAGACACCCATCGAAGGACTTTGGTACCACCCCACAACCAAAGCTTTATTCTACTTATTATAATTCAAACTGGAGAGGTGGTTTCTTGTAATAAAAAATAATTTAAGTAACAAATACCCATCTTCTTTCATATAAACTTAAAGCAAAATGCTTACACTATAGAGGACAGTTTACTAGTAGTTTGGAAACACTCAGTGTATTCTATGGACAGAGTTCCTTCCCATCTCTTCAGTAGGGAGAACTAGGGTGCTCTGGGTCCCCTGGCTACCTGAGCCCCCCATACATGCGCCTGAGAAGTGTGCTCTCTTGTTCAGGAAAACAGTGTGGAGTTTGAGGCCTGCCTGGTGGCCCAGTGTGATGCTCTCATTGATGCCCTAAACCGAAGGAAGGCTCAGCTGCTGGCCCGGGTCAACAAGGAGCATGAGCACAAGCTGAAGGTGAGTGGCTCATTGGGGACAGCGGGAGGCAGACATCCAACCCCCCGGGGCAATGGCGGAGGGGGGGAGGGGGGGCAGCGGGAGGCAGACATCCAACCTCCTGGGGCAATGGTGACACACTGGGGACAGCTGGAGGCATAAATCCAACCTCCTGGGGCAATGGTGGCACACTGGGGACAGTAGGAGGCAGACATCCAACCTCCTGGGGCAATGGTGGCAGTCACAGGAGGATCTCATTCCTCACCCACATGGCCTGGCCAGACAGGAACAGACACATCCCTTCATTCTCCATTTACTTCAATTTACTTCAAACTCCTTCAGTTTCCTAACCAAAATTTGCTGAGTGACTTCTCTGGACCAGGATATGCTGTAGGTATGGAAATAACAAGATAAATAAATATATCTGTATTTGTTCTACTCTCCCCGGAGGGACAAATTTTAAGAAAATCATCCAGGGGGAAATATATCATAGCCTAGGTTTTTGGTTTGTTTTATTTTATTTTGGTTTGGTTTGGTTTGGTTTTGGGTTTTTGGTTTTTGGTTTTTTTGTTTGTTTGTTTTGTTTTGTTTTGTTTTTTCAAAAAAAAAGGGGGGGTAGTGAGTCCTGGGAACAGGATTGAAAGCTTAGCTAAGGGTGGCCACACATAGGCAAAAAATATGTTCTTGAGTAGATAAATAGAATCTATGTTTTCTTAAAAAAAAAATTGTAGACTTTTCAATATAGACTCTGACCACTAGAATGTAAAAATTAGTGCATTATAAGTCTGGGGTCCCACTGACAGGACTGGTCTTGAAGACATGTGGTGACCTACCTGTTACCCACTAGCAACAAGATGGGAAGTGGGAGCAGAGGGGAGCCCAGTGGTTGGCGCTCAGCTAAGGCCCACACACGTGGCCAGCACTCATCAGGCCTGGTGAAGGGAAGGTATGCAGTTATGCCCTGGGGTTAAAGTAGAAGAAGCAAGTGCCTGCGAGGCTGCCTATTGGGTTGGCATCAGGAGATGCAGGGGCCACTTCAAAGGAAGCAGTGGGTCAATGGCTCAGTGACAAATATTACCCAGAGTTCAGTTACCTAACACCAGAGAAATATCAAGAGCAAGAGAAATATCATTTCTAAATTCAGAGCCCAGTAGCTAAACCGAGGAACTTTCAACAATGGAAGTTTCAGGTTCCTGGCAAGGGTGAGGGAGACCCCAACCATATCCTCCTTCCCTAAGGCTCTCCGTCTCTTGCCATCTGCAGCTCCTTAATGTGCGTTCAAAGACACATGGCTGCTGCTTCCCTGACCAAAGTCAGGAAGCCAATGTAGTGGGAACAAACACCTTCCCCTGCTGCCTTTGGACTTAAGATTGTCACTCAGGGGACACTTCAGAACTGGGGCAGCAGGCTATGCTTCCAAACAGGAAGGACTCATGAGAACCTTGCCACTTAGTGAACGATGTGCCCTGACCTCCAGCTCGGGCTCCCTGACGCCATGCCTCTTCCGGTTTTTCAGAGAACAAAGGTACAGTGATATCAAGGAGCCAGAGTCTTAGGTGAAGAGAACAGCAGATCTTGAAGTCAGCATATACACCTAGATTTAGGATGGGGATGGAGAGTCCCCAGATGCTAATGTTATAGAGCCTGTGGATTTGGGTGGCAAAGCAAGCCTGGAAATCCTCGTGATCATCTGAGAATTGCCATACACACTCTCGATGGTGGGTCTAGTGAGAAGTCTCTCTCATGTTCATCTTAGGATGAACTCAAGCTGTGATTCACGGCAAACTGTGTATGAATTCCTTAAATACAAGGAGAAACCGAGGGAGGTCATAGACATGTTATGCCCCTTCCCCACTGCCAACTCTTGCAAAAGTGTTACAGTGTGGTTATCTCTTACAGGTTTACCAAGTCTAGAAAATGGCTTGATAAACATTTTCTCTCAGAGTCGGGTTAGATCTGAATGTTTTGTCTCAGCTCGCATGTAGTATATGATTCTTCAGTCACCCAACAGCAACACAGAAGAGCATTCTGGGTGAGAAGGTCCCGCCTTTGATAATAGCAATAGTGAAAGTCTGGAAACTATTTTGTGGTGAAAGTATACAAGCTATATTATAGGGATCGCCTCCTAATTTTCACTGTAGCTCTATGGGGTCACTGTCACTGTTATTTCTGTTCCAGAGAGGAGGGAATGATAACACCATGAATTAAGAACTGACTCCATAGCCACAGAGCCCAAAATCTGAACCAAAGCTCCCCACTGTTCACGGCAAAAGTTCCATGTAGACAAGGCGTTTCTCCTCAGCCAGTGGGTTACGGTGCTGCGAAGGGGTACAGGGGAGGCAGGGACACAGTGAAAGAATGAGCATTACCCACAGATGGCTCCAGCACGAGTGACCGCAAGCTTCTGGGGAAGAGATGGTCAGTGCCATTGACATTGCAAGGAAAACCACCAACAGCTATAATGGTCACTGAACGCCTCGAGGGAGAGCTGGCATCATAGACCCTAATCTGTAGGTGTGTGCTCATGGCCACTGCAGTCCTGCCTGCACCAGGAAGTCTGCCAGGGAAGATGATGGTGATCTTGACAGTCAGTCAGTCCTCAAGACTGATAGAGTTTCTGTTGTCATCCTCCGCTCAATGGCTGTCACATAGCCCCTCCTTTACCTTTACTTCCCTATAGAAATGCAGAAATTTACTTCCACAGCAATCCTTGGAATATCCTGTGCATTTGGGGGTTTGCTTATGTGTGTGTGTGTGTGTGTGTGTGTGTGTGTGTGTGTACTATTAGGGATTGAACCTAAGGCCCCACATACACTAACCAAGCACTGTGCCACTGATCTACACTGCCCACACTCACTCCTTTTACATTTTGAGTCAGAGTCTTGCTCCATTGCCCAGGCTGGCTTTGAAAACACTCTAGCCTAAGCGGGCCTTGAATTTGTGACACTTCTGCCTCAGTCTCTAGAATGTTTGTGCTCACAACTTGTGTCACTAGGCCTGGCTTCACAATACCATCCAAGTCACATAGAGATGTGTAGAATAAAACTGTGGCTGTGCTTCGAGCATGAGCCGGGGCCGCCCAGCTGAGAACCAGGGCAAGCATGTCAGTGCCTACCTTTTAAATCAATGGAGTCTCTTTTACCAAACATTGTAAGTACTGGCACCACAGCAGTGACCATGATGAGTATTTGTGGTACCATGCAGTCCCTACAGAGGTGACTAGACCTGTCCTGTATGGGAGAAGCAGAGGCCAGCCAGCTCTATGGAAGAAGAAATCCAAGACTGGAAAAGTGTCATTGACCTATGCCATGTCAGCGGACAGCAGAGTGAAGGGCAGCCCCTGTGCCCCTTACTTGGTTCCATCTCTGCTAGTCAGGACTAGGATCGCACCATGGCCTAGTGCAGTAGCTGTGCTGCTCGGGATGCAGTGGATGCTGCTTGGGATGCAGTGGACGCTGCTCGGGATGCAGTAGCTGTGCTGCTCGGGATGCAGTAGATGCTGCTCGGGATGCAGTGGACGCTGCTCGGGATGCAGTAGAGATGATGTTTGGGATGCAGTGGGCGCTGCTCGGGATGCAGTGGACGCTGCTCGGGATGTAGTGGACGCTGCTCGGGATGCAGTAGATGCTGCTCGGGATGCAGTGGACGCTGCTCGGGATGCAGTAGAGATGATGTTTGGGATGCAGTGGGCGCTGCTCGGGATGCAGTGGACGCTGCTCGGGATGTAGTGGACGCTGCTCGGGATGCAGTAGATGCTGCTCGGGATGCAGTGGATGCTGCTCGGGATGCAGTAGATGCTGCTCAGGATGCAGTGGATGCTGCTCGGGATGCAGTAGATGCTGCTCAGGATGCAGTGGATTCTGCTCGGGATGCAGTAGATGCTGCTCAGGATGCAGTGGATGCTGCTCGGGATGCAGTAGATGCTGCTCAGGATGCAGTGGATGCTGCTCGGGATGCAGTGGATGCTGCTCGGGATGCAGTGGATGCTGCTCGGGATGCAGTGGATGCTGCTCGGGATGCAGTGGACGCTGCTCGGGATGCAGTGGATGATGCAGTGGATGCTGCTCGGGATGCAGTGGATGCTGCTCGGGATGCAGTGGATGCTGCTCGGGATGCAGTGGATGCTGCTCGGGATGCAGTGGACGCTGCTCGGGATGCAGTGGACGCTGCTCGGGATGCAGTAGAGATGATGTTTGGGATGCAGTGGATGCTCGGGATGCAGTGGATGCTGCTTGGGATGCAGTAGAGATGATGTTTGGGATGCAGTGGATGCTCGGGATGCAGTAGATGCTGCTCAGGATGCAGTGGATGCTGCTCAGGATGCAGTAGATGCTGATCGGGATGCAGTGGATGCTGCTCAGGATGCAGTGGATGCTGCTCGGGGTGCAGTGGATGCTGCTCGGGATGCAGTGGATGCTGCTCAGGATGCAGTGGATGCTGCTCAGGATGCAGTGGACGCTGCTCGGGATGCAGTGGACGCTGCTCAGGATGCAGTAGAGATGATGTTTGGGATGCAGTGGATGCTGCTCGGGGTGCAGTGGATGCTGCTCGGGATGCAGTGGATGCTGCTCGGGATGCAGTAGAGATGACGTTTGGGATGCAGTGGATGCTGGGGAGGGCGTCTACCACACCCCAGACCTCCATTCCCTCCCACTGTCCTCATCTTCCCCCTGGAAGCCCTTCTGCTAAGGAAGGTTGTGCTCAAGGCCACATGGATGCCACAGGGCAGAGGACACTGGTGCCCTCATTTCACTCTGCTCAGACTCTGGAGGACAACGGAAAGAGACAGGAGACTGGCCGTTGCCCTCGGCAGCAAAGCTGTTCTGTCTTCTGTCTCTACGGTCCATCTGTCATTTTCAGCTAATTGTATCTCTCACCACTTCTAAGAACAGCCACCAGTGCCACTGCCACCATAGCTACTGCCACCAGCCCCTGTGGACTCTCTTCTGTCCCTGCCTGTTCTCCTTGTTGTTTTTGTCACTACTGAGACTTGTGAGGACAGACTGGCCATTTAAAGACATCTTCGTCAAGCACAGCACTTTGCTGGCTGTGCAGCAGGAATGTCATGTTTTTCCGTTTCCAAGGGCTGCTGCTGACTGACAAAGAGGCTGTGTGTGTGTGTGTGTGTGTGTGTGTGTGTGTGCGCGCGCGCGCGCGGGATGCTGGGAAGCCAGTGTGCCTTTATGAGTCTTAGTACTCTCTCATGCCCCTTCTCACAGCACTGCCAGCTGCACAGATATAAGGGCTCTGAGGAGACAAGATGGAGTCAGGTGGGGGGAAAGCCTAGATTCTGTGTGTGAGATAGAATGCAGATAGAAAGAATATTGCTCTCACCTTGTGAGCCATGGAAAAGCATTTATCACAGTAGCCAACATAAGAAATTACATGAGTACTTAGCACAGTCCCATGTTTTGGGCCCATTTGAAACATAAATTGAAGTTCCTGCTATTCTGTGGTTTGAAAACGTGGAGGGAGCCGTGAGTCTAGTTTTGGGATGTTATAAACTGAAGCAAGTTTATAACCAAAAGACATTAGAGAAAAGTATCTGTGAACTTCCAAGAAATAGTCCTAGTTTGTGTGTGGAATTGGTGAATTAGTTGCATAATGTTCAGTAACTAATTACCATTTGTCCCAGGTCCTCCTCTGCTGGGTACAGCCCCAAACTGTCCCCATTGCCCCTGACATCCTTACACGGACAGCATTAAAATTTGCCATTGATGAGATGTATGGTTTTTTTTATTTTACAAAAAATCACATCATTTCCATTTTCTTTTGAGAAGTTCAAAGTATTACCTGAGAATTAATTATGTCTATAATACTTTCAAACTTGAAATCATTTTAAAAAGCACCTTACATGCATTCCTTTTCTCTCTCTCTCTCTCTCTCTCTCTCTCTCTCCCTCCCTCCCTCCCTCCTTCCTCTCCCTCCCTCCCTCCCTCCCTCCCTCCAGCATTTTAGAATGATCCAAGGTTGAATAGTTCAGTATGATCTGTACCTTCTTGTTACCTTCCAACAGAAAGATCTCTTGGAAGCAACAAAGATAGTTGTTCAAATTATTTGAGGGGCAATCAAATCTTTTAATGTGCTTGTACAGTTGATGAATTTGATGTATCAAAAAAAAAAAAACCCCACTCAGTAAAGTTGTAATCATAAAGGTTTCTGGTTATCAGACTCCACATTAGTGCGAACTTGCATATGTCCACCCTGGTTAGATGGGAGGCGCTCCCTTCTGGAGCTGTTGTACCACTGTGCTTTGTTAGAATAAACCCCGTTATTAAAAAATATATATTTATCCTATGGTCATCTCACTAAACCGAAAACATCCTGAGTGCTCCTGGCTTATAATACGCTTTCTCCTGATTGCTTCCCAGCAGGCAGGTGACACTTTGATTAAGGAATGGGAAAAAGAAAGAATTTATCCACACTCACAAGGAAATTTTAAGTAATTAGATGAAGCTAGTGTCAGCAAGAAAAAGAGATTAATTCCAGCTGAGCACCAGTCCAGGCTGGTGAATGCAATAAAATGAATGCAGAGAAGTGGTTGGGCATTGGGAGGAAGACTTGTACAAACCTAAACACCTGGGACAGCGTGAAACCTTCACTTTCCCTCGGCCAAAGTTAGAGGGGTCAACACTAATATTGTAACGGCAAGCGTCACTGATTTAAGCCTGTCATTAATGCAGAATTCCTTTCAGAGGTTCATTTGGTAAGCTCTATGGTCCTCTGCCTCCCATATGTGAATAAATCTGAAAACGTCTGTGTGGATAGAGTTCCCACTGTCCCCAAAGGATCATCAAGATGCCAGCACACACACAATGAGGGCTCCCCATGAGTAAGAGGCACACTTTAATACCCCAACTCACTCTGGAGATACCAGTGAAGGACAGTCTCAGACTGCCTTTGATGTCCTTCACCCAGATAGCGTGAGCCTCCGTCCTCCAGACGCCATGTGACTCACTCCATGGAGATGACAGAGTGACCCTGTACAGCTCTGCACCATATCCTGCAGGGTTCCATGCAGCACTCTGATGTGCCCCCCCACCCCACCCCACCTCATGGTAAATGCTCTCCTGTATGGACAGAATGGCGCCAGATTCCACTCTTCCTAGGGTGTGGGCTTCCTCCTCCATTAGCCCCTCTGTGCTGGGACACAGTCTGCTCCGTGCCAAGCTTTGTAGGCTCCACGCAGCGATCGCCTGTGAACCTGCTGCTGCCGTTCACACTCTAGAGCAGACAACTCACAGCTTTGCTGCTAAAACTCTCAAGCTCTCCTTAAAACATGTTTGTACTTTGCTTGTTTAATAGCCCTAAGTGATTCTTTTCTCAAGTAAAAACTCTCAAAGCTTCAAACTTGTCTTTGTAAAAACTGCCGTCAGGTGAATCCAACACTTCATATAGAGCGTGGGATTGGAGAAAGAGAAAACCATTTGTCTGAGACCCTGTGAGAGAGGAATGTTATACAGAATTCTTCTTTAATTTACATTTCTCCAAGTTTTGAATAATACATTATTCTTTAAAGAATAAAAATACAAATAATACACTTGGCGGGGGGGGGGGACAACCCTAGAGCTTTCTGTTTAATCAAAGAAATCAAACCAGCACACTTCCCTATGACTGTTCAGAGCAACTAAGGTTGCTAGCTGTGCTTCAGAACCTGGCTTGGTGCACAGAAATCTCCCCACCAACAGCTGGGAGCAAAAACCTCATTCTAAAAAGCACCTTACATCATGCATTCTCTCTCTCTCTCTCTCTCTCTCTCTCTCTCTCTCTCTCTCTCTCTCCAGAATTTTAGAATGATCCAAGGTTGAATAGTTCAGTATGATATGTACCTTCTTGTTACCTTCCAACAGTAAGATCTCTTGGAAGAAAGATAGTTGTTCAAATTATTTGAGGGGCAATCAAATCTTTAATGTGCTTGTACAGTTGATTAATTTGATGTATCAAAAACCCCACTCAGTGAAGTTGTAATAATAAAGGTTTTGACCAGTTTTATTTCGATAAGTGGCAAAGTACTGAGGGTCCCTGCTTGGGTCAGGACATGGCAGCAGCTCCTGTCTGGAAAGGGGCAGTCCAACAGGGTCTGTAGTTCCCCCGACCCAAGCAGGGACCCTCATTACTTTTGCCACTTATCGAAATAAAACTGGTCAAATCCTTTATTATTACAACTTCACTGAGTGGGGTTTTTTGATACATCAAATCCTTCGGGCTTGGATTTTGAAAGCACACGGGCCTTGGATAGAGAAGAACAAGCAAGGAGGGCTAGGGGCCGCTCTACGTGGGGGGGCGTTAGGCTGGGGTAGAAATTATAGATCACATTTAGACAAGGGTGAAACAGAAAGAGCATTGCTATTTACCCAGACTGGTGACTCGTAAGTGCTCTCCCTCCAACACCCACAAGAGGGGTGTGATTCAAAGCCCATTATTCTTATAAATAAAGAGAAAAAGTTATAGACACATGAAGAATGGAGAAGTAAATGGAAGTCAGGGTGGGAACTTCCCTTGTCCCATCTTAGATAATCAAGAGTGGAATCGTCTTCTTTAACGCCAAGCCTCGCTGTGGGTTACACCATGTGAGCTGATGGAGGGCTGTAATGGGCCTGTCATTGGTGGGAATGTAGAGTGGTCAGAACAAGCTCTAACTGTGTGTGTCTAGTCTCCTGGTTGGCTCTCTGCTGCTGAAAAAGCCCGAGAGTTCAGAGGAACTACAGACCCTCGTTAGACTGCCCCTTTTCCAGACAGGAGCTGCTGTCATGTCCTGACCTAAGCAGGGACCCTTATTACTTTGCCACTTATTGAAATAAAACTGGTCAAATGATCAATAGGTTCCTGCCAAGACCATTGCTCTTCTGGTAAAGTTCTCAAGGCTTCCCCTGGTTTCGTGGACTACAGACCAATCCACTGTCCCGTGGGAACTGGGTTAGGTTCTAGTGCAGATGAAAGCGGGGGACTGTTCTCCCAGGACCTATTTCTGTCACTCCTGTGACTTGCACAGTACCCAAGGAAAGGGACTTAACTGCTGCCAGCTACAAACATGGTGCCAAATGGTTTTCTGGGTCACTAGCATCAAAGTCCAAAAATGTGCATCTCAAAGAGGAGCAGGGTATCCTTGCTTCCTAGGAACCAACTTCAATAAAACGACAAGAAACAAAAAGTAGGAAGAAGAGCCTGCGCAGAAAGCTAATGGGTAAGCAGGCTGAGAAAGGACTTGACCAGAGAGCCAATACATACACCTCACTGGGCTGGGACGATGACTTAATGGGTAAAATACTTTGATGTGCAAGTACTAAGACCAGAGTTCAGGTGCCCAGCACCCACATAAAATGCTGGGTGGGTGTGGCGGCTGGCTCCTAAAGGTAGCAACTTGGGAGGCCAACAGTGGGATTTGTGGTAGCAAGCTAGCTAGACTTCCTGAATTGGTGATCACTGGGCTCAAGACACCTGGCGCCAACCCTTGGCTTCCATATATGCAGGTTTACACATGAATATATGCACACATGCATATATACCACACACATACATGCAATTTGAGGGTTTGGGATTCTTTAATTTGGGGGAGGTGTTGACTGGTTGGTTGGTTGGTTGGTTGGTTGGTTGGTTGGTTGGTTTTTCAAGACAGGGTTTCCTCTGTGTGGCCTTGGAACTCACTCTGTTGACTGACCTCAAGCTCAGAGAGCTGCCTATCTCTGCCTCCCGAGTGCTGGGATTGAAGGCGTGCACAACCACTGCCTGGCTGCAAAACTTTTAACTAAAGATTAAATAAGATTTTTAGACCTCACAAAGTGGTTATATGTTTAAGAGATCTAATTATTTGCCTGATCTCCATAAGGTGGGAAATATCAGTTCAGAAAGTGGAAGTCAGTAACAGTATACCCAAATACCCCAGGAGGGTCCCTGAGGAGCCGATCCCTGTCCCGCATGCTGGAGATTCACCAGCTCTCAGGCAGAACGAAGGCTTCTCAGGAGTGGACAAAGAGCCCCGCACTCAGACAGCAAAAGCCCCAAATCAACTTTCCTTAGGATGGAAAATTTAAAAGCAGACAAAACTTTTAGAGTATTGAATGATATCCTTAATCCAGTCCATGTACTTCATAAATTATCACAATAGAACAATAAAAGCCTTAAGTGAGCAATGGCAGATAGAAAACTATGAAGGCATTAAGTGCCCTGTAACAGAGGAACAGGAGTAATTGTTATTATTCCTGTTATTATCCCATTAACTGGGATGTTTACACAGCCAGTAACATTTACCAATGGTAGCAACCAGGAAAATGTTCCAGGACTTTAGGTGGGGAAACCCTTTAGAAGAAACAGCAGGCCAGAAAAGAGGGTGAGTGCGGCCACGCAGCTGTCCCCGTGGAAGCTGTACCTCCCTTACTGACAGCTCCTGCCTTCACCCTAGAGCAGGTCACAGGAGTGTAAACTTAACAGAGAAAAATGTCTGCAGGGTCCTCCTATACGAGACCTTATCGCACCAAGGTCACCAGATTCACAGAGTTCCAGCCTCAATATTCTGACTTCCGCAACCTTTCTGAAGGGTCCCATCAGCAATGTCCTGGAAGGACATCACCTATCTATCCTCCATCTCTATCCCTGGCCCATGCAGAGAGCAGCACAGACTATTCTCCACGTGGATCCATTTCCATGACGCACTTGGATTCTGCTTTGAGGGAGCTTTCCAAAGTCCCGGTGTACCTCTCTTCTACTGTGAGGGTCTCCTTCTGCCATTTTGCACCCACCTTTCTGCTCTCTCGCCAACTTTAGGTGGTCCGGGATCAGATCTCTCATTGCACAGTGAAACTGCGCCAGACCACGGGCCTCATGGAGTACTGCTTGGAAGTGATTAAGGAGAACGACCCCAGTGGCTTTCTGCAGGTCGGTTTACTAGCTTCTGCTTCCTAGTCCAGATATCCCATAGCGCCGAGTGTAGGACACATAGACGGGAATTCTAGCAGTCTGGCTTATGGTGTGTCTCTCAGTAGTGGAACCCACCTGCATACTCAGGGAGTGCGCATGCGCGAGCCTGTGGCAGAACTCGCTGACTTCCTGGATCTCTCTGCCATCCTCTGCTTCAAGTCTAAGAGGAGCATGGGCTGAAGGGGTGGGGGGTACCGGAGGCATTTGTTCATGTGCTTAATCATGAAGACATAATTCTCTGTACTTTTCTTCCAAAGAAGAGAGTATTGTCTCGCCTGAGAGTTGGGCCTTCTCCCTCCTAGTTCTGAGCAGTTTTGTCAGCTGAAGTCTGTGGATGGGCCTTCCTTGCTGCTGCCTCCTCCTCCTGCTCAGGAAACCAGTTATTTTCCCCAGTGGTACTAGAGACATTGCTGTGTTTGGGGCTGTTCTTTCACTGTCAGTTGTGAAATGCTATAGTGTAAGCTGGGGTTTGATTGCATTTTGGATACCAATGACCAGGCGAGGCGCTTTTTTTACTAAGCTAGCACACGAAGATCTCTTCCAGTTCACATTCTGCAACCAGCCGGGGGTGACAGCTGGGGCCAGACATCAGAAACGAAAGGGGTCTCTCCCTCAGGGTCAAGCCAGAGCCACATGAAGACTGGGTAGGGAGCTGTACAGGATGCGGGACAGCCTCTCTGGCTTGCAGGCCTCGGTCCGGAATATGGTCTGGCTGCCCACACCTTGAAACAGAAGGGCGGGGCTGCTGAGTCTATAGAATATGCTAGTTCCCACTGTGCCACCGTCTTTAGGGTTGGCAGCGTTTGGAGGCTCAGTAATCAATGCATGAGCATAGTTCATGTAAAATCAGTTAGCAGCTCTAGCAGTCTCTAGTACCCTCCTTCTAACTCGAGAAAGATGTCCCGCCTCGCTTCAGAAACTGTGGCCACTCTAGTCACGCCACAGTCTTTCTCGCCAAGCACGCTGAGATGGGAAGCACTTGAGGTCCTCCCAGTTTGGTGGTAATACGGAGAGTCCGGGGGCAGTGTTGTGGTTTGAAGGTGACATCGTGTCTCTTTGATGTGCTTAGATTTCAGATGCCCTCATAAGGCGAGTTCACTTAACGGAGGACCAGTGGGGAAAAGGCACACTCACTCCCAGGATGACCACAGACTTCGACCTGAGCCTGGACAACAGCCCCCTGCTGCAGTCTATTCACCAGCTGGACTTCGTGCAAGTCAAAGGTATGTCCTTGTGTCCCCGGGGCCAGCACCCTGGCCTGAGCAGGTGCTGCTACTTGAAGTACTGTGGATGACCCTGTGATGAAGGTTATTCCATCCAGAGTGAGGCTAGGGGAATGGCCTCAGCAGTTGTAAGCACTTCTGCTGGGTGTGGTGCGCACGCCTATAATTCTAGAACTTGGGAGGCAGAGACGGCAGATTGTTGTGAGTTCAAGACCAGGCTGGTCTATATTGCGAGTTTCACATTAGACAAGACTACAAGGTAAGACTTTATCTAAAAAAGAAGAGTGATCAAAAATCAGAAAGGAAAGAAGAGGAAGAAAGGGAAAAGAGCATTTGCTGCTCTTACAGCAGACCCATGTTCAGTTCCTGGTGCCCACTTCAAGTGGCTTACCTGTAGTGCCCACTTCTGTCATCTGAGGGCGCTTACAATGCCACCGGGTATAGCTGAGACCTTCCCACAAGAAGTGACCCCCAAATAGCTTCAAATATTGAGGAAAAAACGGGAAATGAAAGCTCCTGTTGGGGTGGAGAATGTGCCAGGTGTTGAGTGTGGACAAGCCAGAGCATGAGAAGCATGGCGGCAAGCCTGGGGGAGGAGCCAGAGCATGAGAGGATTGGGGCAAGCCTGGGGGAGGAGCCAGAGCATGAGAGGATTGGGGCAAGCCTGGGGGAGGAGCCAGAGCATGCCTGGGGGAGGAGCCAGAGCTTGGGAGGATGGCAGCAAGCCTGGGGGAGGAGCCAGAGCTCGAGAGGCTGATGGCAAGCCTGGGGGAGGAGCCAGAGCGTGAGAGAATGGGGGCAAGCCTGGGGCAGGAATGGAAACTTGAGAGGAACCTAAAGGTTAGCCTATGGAAGTAAAGACTATGGCAAGATCTGTTGGAAGTTTTTGTTCTTGTAATTTTTTTATGTTGGGCACCAAAAGGAAATGAAGTACTTACAATTAAAAATCCAAACCAGCTATGCAATGGTATTTATGGCACTGAGTCATGCGCTGAGGACCATTTCTGATTTTTATAGCTTCATGTCTCTAAATACATTCATAGAAAGCTGCAAAAATAAGAAGAAGAGGTCCTGGGTACCGATTACACCCTTCCTGCCTCTCACCCCGTGGCTACTTTTATATAGCTACAATACAGTAGGAAAATAATTAACGTTGACATCGCTGGAGTATTTGGATAATATAATGACACCTTATGGCATATGTAGATTCCTACAGATACCCCCACAGTCAAGATAAAGATCAATTCCAATGCCAGGTGAAAAGATGGAGATCTGTAAGGCCAGCTATGAGGAGGCAGAGGCAGGGCAATCTCGATTTCAGGTCAGCACAAACTACATAGTATGAGTTCATCTCAAGAACAAAACAGAAAGGAAAGCTGCACCACAAGTCACCCCACCCCCACCCAAACCCTTGACAGCTAGGGCTCTGTCCTCCAACTCTACCATAATAAAACACTTGAAAACTGGAGAAATAGGGCCAGGCGTGGTGGCACATTGCCTGATCCCAGCACTCAGGAGGCAGAGGCAGATCTCTGTGAGTTCCAGGCCAGCCCGGTCTACATAGCAAGTTCCAGGCCAGCCTGGTCTACATAGCAAGTTCCAGGCCAGCCTGGTCTACATAACAAGTTCCAAGCCGATGGGCATTACATGGTGAAATACTGTCTCAAAGTAGATAAAAACCCTTTCAAGCAGTTCAAAAATGAGAACAATACTTTTTAGGGCTGCAGAGGAGGCTCAGCAATTAAGAGTGCTCGCTGCCCTGCACAGGGCCAGGATGCGGTTCCCAGAACGCAGTCAGGTGGGTCACAGCTGCGAGAAACGTCAGCTCCAGAGGATCTGATGTCTTCTTCCGGCCGCTTTAGGCACTGCATTCAGATTGCAAACCCACACATGTACACATAGTTAAAAATAAAAGTAAAACCTTTTTTTTTTTAAACTGGAGAACTTAATTTACATTTTTTACCTCTTAAGTATCCACTTAATACATAAATCCTAAAAGTAGATGCTTTGCAAATTATATATGTTAGAAAAACCGTCTACCTGTTTCTGCTTATCGCACAGAGAATCCTATAACCAGAGAAGTTTTAATACCATTAGCGCTGACAATGCATGGGTGAAGTCTTGCATGCCTTAAGCACTCGTGTGTCTTTTCATGACCTTTTGCTCCTGGTCTCTCAAGTTTCCTCGGTTTTTAGTTGATAGGCATTGCTTTGAAATACTGCCCTAACCAAAGTCTAAAGTGACGTGTAAGTTGTAAGTTAAAATGTCATGTTGTAGCAACAAAAAGTAGGAGCACTTATGGAATATTAACCAAACCGTTCATTACCCAAAGCGCGGTACTTTTATTGTTACCTTCATTCTCACAGCCCTAGGAGTCAGCTGAGGACACACGGGTACAGGAAGCTATGTTACGACAAGCGGTGGGGCAAGGGTCCACTCCAGGATGTCGCTTCAGGACACACTAGTGTCATTTCCAATTTGTTCCACAAAACTAGCACCTTCCAGTGTAGTAGCTTCTTGGAGAAATAGCCAATTTCCTTTTATACATTTAAGTGTGTGTGTGTGTGTGTGTGTGTGTGTGTGTGTGTTGCACAAGCTTTTATTGTTGTTTAAAAATCTTTCTCTGAAACTTACATGGCATAGTCACTAAACCATCTCTTGCAAGAATACAGCTTAATTCCTCCCAGCCAGCCTATCTCCTATCCTTTCAACAAAATAAAACCATGAAAAGGTATGTCTCAAGTATTGTGGAGGAGGAAATACAACATAAAAAAGCAGTGAAGGCTTTGGGTGGAAGAGGAGAAACCCCAGTCCACCTTGATGGTCCTAGGGCAGGAGGACAGGGAATTAGAACACAGAAGCCTCGTGCCTTTGAAAGGCTTTGGTGCGCTGGCAGAGCAGTCTGCCGCCACCTCCGCTGCCCTGCCGAGTCTGGTCCATCCACCTGCCCCTGTGGAGTGCAGGCCAGGGGGCAGGATGAACTAGAGCGAGCAGCTCCTGCAGCTGGTGTGCATACTGAGGGCCTAGAGAGAGCTGACATCACAGACCACATAGGCAAGAGCAGTCTCGGGCTCACTTCGCTGCGCACACAGAGGTAAGAGCGGGGGAAGCTGTATGCGTGGACTGCTCAAGTCTGTATACACAGCAGAGAATGCCATCCACACCAGGGCCAAAATGCGGAGCTCCCTAAGTCCAGCAACTGACCCGTACACACAGAAGATCCAGAACAATCCTCGATGGCATTAAAAGAAAAGACCATTTGGTGTGAGGGTAGATTTCCTTTGTCTTAATTTGGTTTTGATTATTTTCTCCCTGCCTTGTTAATGTATGTGCCTTGCTTTGGGCTCGTTAAGCTTAATCAATTCAGTGCTAGCCTGCTCCGTTCAGTCTGAATAATTTTTACCTGTCAGATTCCAAAAAAGCCAAGGGTGGTGCTGGGATATCAGCTGACTGGCTGCAGTTGCCCCCCACCCCGGCCCTTGGGATATTCGTTAGCACACGGACAGCTGTTCCTCGTCTATTGCTAGCTTGGTCGTTTTCTAAGGGATCCTCAGGCCACTCGATGAAGTGCCCTGTCACAACTTGTCAGTAAAAAATATCGCCCCCCCCCAGACTGCATTCTAAGTCCAAGTGCAAAAGATGCAGATTAAATAGCATTTGGAATAGCGTTAATGTAATCTGACCACTATGAAATAACAATGTCAGGAGACAGGGTTTTCTAATGATGTTACATGGACACAGTAGAAACTGAAAAAAAATTTAAGTATCTTCAAGTATACATTTATTTTTTTTTTATGCAGAAAATCTTTGCCTGTTTCTTGACAGAAAAAAATGTTCGAATCTTTCTGGTTTTGAGATCTTTTTGGTTTTGAGATTTCTCTTTGTTGCTGCCGAGGAAGTCAGTCTGCTGGGAGTGTCCGCGGGCTTCTGCTCGGGCAGCTGCTGTTTATTTACCACCGAGCACCCTCGGGTCAATGCCTCAACGGCTAAGGGCTTAGCTGCATGTCCCTTTCCAGGTCCCTCACCCTCAGCAGCTGGACTCTATCTAGAGAACGCTGGACTTTCTGATTCTCCAGATGCTTGCATTATCCGGCACGCTTCCGGTTGTACCTTAGGGAGAAAGCCACCTCACCTCCTTTCCAAACCACCATGAGTGACGTTTGAGCTCCTTGCCTTTCAGTGTGTAAAAACGACCTACCACAGTTCATCTGCCACTTTTATTAGAGATCATTTTAGGAATATGTTTCTGAATATTTCTCAGTTGGTAATGTTAACTCTTTCCTGGGTTCATGGGAATAGAGTTTTGAGTCTTTTTTGTGGTCTGCCCGGGGTTTTGCCGTATGGGGTGAGAGTAGGTTTTGCGCATCTACTTTCTCCGAAGAGTATTACCCTAGGACTAGATGAGCACAGAGAGCATTTAAGTCCTGTTGCTTAAATCAAATGTCTGCATGTTAAATGCGTCCCAGGGCAAAGCTGTGACCTAAGCTACACCCACCTCTCAGCACACAGACCAAATAATTGCTCATCCCTTTAAGTGCCTCTCCTCCCCTGGGGAGATATTCATCTTCATTAACTGCTCTTTAATGCGACATCTCTTGATATATTCCAAGGTCACAAGCAAGGACAGAGTGATCTGAACTGACTCTCCTCTGTAACGCAGGGAAAGAGCTGCAGAGGAAGGCCGGCAGGGACAGGTGAACGCCGTATGAACAGGCAATCCGCTCACATGCAGGGGTTTGGGGACTGAAATGACTGTCCTCAGACCATGGATGATTGCCATCCTTCCCAGTGGACTAGTGATAACTTTCTAGAAAGGCCCTGCATTCCCTCTAGACCAGTGGTTCTCAGCCTTCCTAATGCTGTGACCCTGTAATACAATTCCTCAAGTTGTGGTGACCCCCAACCATAAAATTATTCTGTTGCTACTTCATACCTGTTATTTTGCCACTGTTATGAATTATAATGCAGAATATCTGATATACGATCCCAAAGCAGTCACAACCCACAGGTTGAGAATGTCTGCTCTTAAGCTTAAATGCTATTTGTATTGTTTGGGCACTGTAGAGAGGACTGGATGGCCGTCGACAGGTAAATCGACAGCGCTGTAAGATGGCGCTCCTGCCGCCTCCTGCTCTGAGTGGAAGCAACAATACTACAGTAATGCTTGGGAGGGGCCTTTGCCATCCAAAAACAGACAACTTGACTGAGGTGTGAAGACTTTGCTCTAGCTCAGAATTCCCGAGCCCCAGCTGCAGGAGCAGCTGACAGTGTGCCTCAGAACTGTCCCCACTAGGCTTCAGACCCCAGTCCCGCCTCTTGCTAGCCATGCAACCTCTCTGGGCTTCAGCTTCTTTGTCTATGAAACAGAGACAAGAAGAAGGTGGCGATGAAATGATCCCATAGGTGAGTGCCTGTGAGCATCTTACCAACACCCAAGTATTGATAAGCACCCCTTAAGGTTCATGGTCTGTGCAGGGGGAGGGGGGTGAGGAGTCAGCGACCTTTCTCCCTCCCCACATTCCAGCTTCTTCCGCAGAGGAATCCTGGAGATCTGCCAGTGTTCGTGACCTGAAGAGTTGGAGGGAGAGTTAAATAAGGAGAGAGCAGCCTCCAAAGGATGAAATTGGAAGACATTGGTAGAAAGCGCCACTGTAGAACATAGCCCCAAGCCACACCTCCACCAGACTCACCACAGAAGCACAAGTCACAGCACACTGTATCCAAGAGAATTTTCAGTTCGTAGCTTATGCTTATAGGCCAAGAGAATATTAAATACTACAATTGTGATCAGATCAGGAGAAACCCGTTATAAAGGGAAAACCAAAGATGTCTTAGAATGAACACAAGATGCAAAGACTAAAACAGTCAGGGAAGCCCCAGACTTAAATATCTCAATACAATAAAGCATTCTTCAACATCATCCCAGAAGCTGCTGTGCTATATCCATGGCCAATTCATGAAATACAGAATGACTGAAAATCCTTTCCATTTCTCATAGACTACTCATTTAATACCTAATAAAATGAAATAGGGTAACAAAACACCCACCATAAAAAATCTATTTTTATAAATGTCAACCCATCCCTTAGCTAATAAGGCTGTACCTTTGACATACTTGCTTTCTATATACAGCATCCTCTGTGGTAAATAAGGAATAGATAAATATGGAAAAAGAAAGACTAATTCTTAGCATGTAGAAAAACAGACTCAGCCCGGGCAGTGGTGGCGCACGCCTGTAATCCCAGCACTTGGGAGGCAGAGGCAGGCGGATTTCTGAGTTCGAGGCCAGCCTGGTCTACAGAGTGAGTTCCAGGACAGCCAGGGCTACATAGAGAAACCCTGTCTCAAAAAAAAAAAAAAAAGAAAGAAAAGAAAGAAAGAAAGAAAGAAAGAAAGAAAGAAAGAAAGAAAAGAAAAAAGAAAAAAGAAAAATAGACTCAGACAGGCAACAGGTTCCAATCTAGACATGCCACTGTCTCTGTGTAGCCCGCCCCGCCCACTTTGCTCATTTTCCTACTGTTTGAATATGAGACAAAATCAAGACCTGAGCATTGTTGGTTTTTTTTCCACAACTTGTTTCTTTTTTTTACAGTCTTCCTCTTGGAGACTCAAAATGAAGCCCCTGTGTTTTAATTCCATGTATCATGCATTTCACTTAATCGTTCAATGACGTCTTTGTCTAGCAGGGAGATTTGTGTTTCTTCTCAGCAATTGCAGGTGTTTGTATGATTTAAGTTGAAATCATTTCATGGTCTTATTCTTTGATTTTTGTAATTGATGAAGTGTACACTTGCTCCCAGTATCAGTGAATTAAAATGAAATGTTGATATGGAGCTGATGAGACAGACAGTCCAGGAATGGGTTCAGGATACACCCAACAGAATAAATATCCCAGGAAGATTCATCCATGTCTCTAGGTCAACTGTTTTGCTAAATTCCACCATAAATATAAAATATGTACTCCATTTATAAAGGAAACATAGTTTTAATAACAAAGGCTTCACATACAAATAGGCTTCAAGCTAGACCTCAGTAGCAATACCCAAGTGATGCCAGTCTCTGCGTGGTGCTTACACAGCCTTTTACAGTTATGTCTTCTGCCCCTTTGCCACACACTCCTCCAATCTGTTATGAAACAAAGCAAGAGAGTTCTTTTGTTTTTGTTTTTGTTTTTAACTTTCCTCCAAATTCAGATGCTCTGGGTACCCGATGGCTGCAGACCAGTGACTACTGGTCTCTTAGAAGAGTCTGCCCTATACCATTGAAACTTGAAGCAGAACTTCCTATTCTGAAATGATAACCTTCAGTTAGTTATTCCCTAATTTGTTTTACTGGATGCTTGATTTAACAGCTCGAGTCTGGTTTCATTGGAAGTCTTTTCTTAGTGTAAGGTGGCCTCTCTCACCTTCACGTCATGTAGGCTGTAGCTGCTTCTGTCTCCTGGGTCACCCACCATAGGGTGGGCAAACTGCTGTTAAATCAACACATCCTGCTTGGGATGGCTGACAGGAATAGATTTAACTCAGTGCACGACACACCAAGTCCCATGTAGGTGCAGCATACCGCATGTCCTATAATTAACATCCGTGCATCACCTAAATGTCCCTAAATCTGAATTCCAATGTGTTCTCTCCTGTAATTTAAGTATGGAGCCTTAGTGCATGTTCTGGTGCTTTTTGTTGTTTTGGTTTTGGTTTTGTATTTTCAAAATATTGATAAGAAACTAGAGAGGTGACTCAGTGATTAAAAGCACTTGCTTCTCTGGCAGAGGACTTGAGTTCTGTTTCCAGAATCCATGCAGTGGCTCACTGTTGTCTGTGTCTCTAGTTCCAGGATATCTGGACACCTTCCTCTGACCTCCACGGGCACCAGACATGCCAGGGGTGCACACATAGACATGCAAGCAAAACACTTACACACATAAAATAAAAATAAATACCCTAAAAATATTTGCTAAAAACAGTTCTCTCAGCTACGTATATTGAGTGCCTATGTCGGGAACAGAGGTTGCCAAGTAGAAGTTTTATGTCCGTGCGTCTGAAGATTCAGCTACTCTATAGTTTTAAATAGTCTAAGTTATAATGAGTTGCTAGTTATTTCTCACAAGACTTAAAAACACCACCAAGCCTCCTGTCACACTCAGATCTACTCCTGTGTCCCTGGGCTAGATTGTTCCATACCTGAAAAACAGACGGACTTGACCTCTCACTGTCCCAAGGTATAGCCACCGTGAGAATATAATGTCACATGCTTCAGAGGTTTCCAGTCTGACATGGCTTGAATCACTTGACACCAAATTTCAAAATCCACAGCTGCCGCTACTGTTGATGGGCACAAGATCTGGAAGAACTTGAATGGATGGGTAGGGTGTGTGTGTGTGTGTGTGTGTGTGTGTGTGTGTGTGTGACTGACTCTGTGTGTGTAACTCTGTGTGTGTGACTCTGTATGTATGTGACTCTGTGTGTGTGTGTGTGTGTGTGTGTGTGTGTGTGTGTGTTGAGACTACTTGTAACTCAACAGAAGCTAGAGTTGTGCTAATTTCTGTTTAGCTTCCTCTCCAGTCCCAGCAACCCCCATCCTACAACTGGAGGAGTGTTGCACCCACAACAACAGTGCTACGCTGTCCTGGAAACAGCCCCCTCTGTCCACCGTGGCCGCCGATGGATACATTCTGGAGCTGGATGATGGCAGTGGTGGTCAGTTCCGGGTAAGTAGATGACCTACCAGTTATGAAGCAATGCCAGGACCCTCCGAGGACCCACTGTGCAGTCCCGACTTGGTTTTCCCATCCCTCCTGGAGGTGGGCTGCTCTGCAGGGATTTCTTGTCTCATATCATCAAAGATGGGTAGAGTCTCTCAAATCATCCTACTCTCTCAGAAAGACCATGTAGCTGTGTGACAGCCTATGTATTGTCTCTCTGAGCCTGTGGGTCCTCGTGTGCCAGTGAGGGGGACAAAGACAACAGTGTGTGTGGCACTCTGCTGCTTAGACTCAGCATGGTGCTGTGTCAGTGACAAGTCTGCAACATTAGCTTACAGCTCCATCCTGATTCACTCCTAATAATGCCATCAAGTATGCCTGAGCCTTGTGTCTACAATGACAGATTCTAATGTCTTCTACTGATGCTTTTCTTACCTGGCAAACCCTTCTATTACAGCGCCCTTGTGGTGAGTTTTTCTAATAAATCTTTGTCCAGTTTAATTTCTTTCTTTCTTTCTTTCTTTCTTTCTTTCTCTTTCTTTCTTTCTTTCTTTCTTTCTTTCTTTTTTTCTTCCTTCCTTCCTTTCTTTTTTTGATGAGCCTTTTATCAGACAGAACTGGTGCCCTAAAGGCATTATTTCCACAAAGCAAGGAAGTGCTAATCACATTGGGAAGTTTTGGTTCCCCCTGGATATGAGGCAGCTGCCTCTTGGCAAGACATAGCTATTTTGCCCACATTATTCTGTGGGCAAATCTCTATGTGGATACCTGACTGTGTGCCTGCTTCTGTCTCAAGCATACTGTATCAGTCAGGGTTCTTCAGAGGAACAGAACTTATAGAAGTGTGTGTGTGTGTGTGTGTGTGTGTGTGTGTGTGTGTGTTACAGCTAATCCAACAATGACTGACTATGAACAGGAAGCCCAAGACTCCAGTAGTAATTCAATCCATGAGGCTGGATGTCTCGGCTGGTCTTCATTATATGCTAGAAGCCTGAATAAGTAGGTGGTAATGCCAGGGAAGGAATGAACTTACTAATGGGTGGACAGGCAATGAGAGAGGCTTCCTTCTTCCATGTCCATGTCTAGGCTTCCAGCAGAATAGATGGCCCAGACTGGAGGTGGATCTTCCCACTTCAAATAATTTAATTAAGCAAAAAAAAAAAAAAAAAAAAAAAATCCCTCGAAGATGTGTCCAGCCATTTTGAGGTTTTGGTTCATTCCAGATGTAGCCAAGTTGACAACCAAAATAGCTATCACACACACACACACACACACACACACACACACACACACACGTGCAGAGAGAGCTTTCTTCCTCTCTCTCTCTCTCTTACACTCACAGCTTATCTTCCACCTACCCACCCAGTCTTTCTGAGCTCTCATTCCTGGAAGCTCCCGTGCTGGGACCACCCAAAGGAGCAGCTTTCTGGGGACCGTAGCCCATGTCAGCACTGCTGAAGAGGAGAACCTGTGCAAAACAAACCACCAGCCCCGGAAGATGAGATTTTCTTCCAGTCACTAGTCAAGGGCCCGCTAGCTTCAAAGAGCAAAGACTACAAAGATGCCACCTCCTGCTGGGTTTCTGCTCTTTAGAAGACAGGAGGTGTCTTCTACAGGTCTCCTCAAGATGCTCTCCCTGGGTCGAATCCCTTCTTTACATATGTGTGGACTGGCATGGAAAATCAAATTTCTTCCCGTCCAAAAAGAAGAGTCTTGTGGGTTGCATGCCTGCCTCCGTGCCTACATGCCTTTGTGCGTGCGTGCGTGCGTGCGTGCGTGCGTGCGTGCGTGCGTGAGGCGGTCTGTCTGGTCAGCCACTTCAACTCTTGTTTTGTTTTCTTGGCCTTTCTTTTTTTATTATTTTTTTTCTCTTTTCTCCTTGTTTTCCCATTTCCCAGCTGCTCCGTCATCATGTCTGGAAATCATCTCAGGCTCCTTCCCTCCCCCGGGCGCCGGTTCTCCTGCTGCCCAAGCACCGTGCTGAGCGCTGCCCGGTCTCTTCACCCGAACATCTTTTCTGATAGTCAGACCCAGATTTCCACCTACGGAGAATTTTCCACTTTGATACTTTGAAACCAGCCTAAACTTAACAGTTAAACTAAGCCACTCCCGGCTGCCCTTCCACCAGCCTTACACTCAAAACCAGAGCGGCGGCTAGCGGCTGGCTCCTCTCTCCTTATGCCTCAGGATTGAAAGTCAGCCCCTGGTCCTTCGAGTCAGACCCTTCCACTGACTCCATGGCCACCGTAAGAAGGGCCACTGGCTTCCTCCCGGGACTTGTTAAAAAAAATGCAAAATCTCAGACCCTACCTCAGGCACCTGCGGGAACGCAAACTGCATTGTAATACGGTGCATAGGTAATTCGCGTGCACCGGTGTCCAGAATCTCTGAATGCAATAGTGTCGTCTGCGGGTTGTCCTGACTGCTGCCAGCCCAGGAGCACAGCGCAGAGCTGCTGCTTTAGAGCTGCATGTTGAATGTGGATGCTCTCATTACATCAGCACACCTTTGCTAAGTGTGGGGCTAAGGGGGGAAGCAAGTCCCCAGTGTGCGCGGACCGTGCACCATGCGAGGCTTTATTTCAAGCCTTTGAAATGTCATTCTGCCCTCCTCCCCCTTCCCGCCACACCGGGGTGCAAACTTCCATGCCAGCGGCTGGCTTTGAGTATAATCCTTGTGTCGGTTGGAAACACAGCTTACAGACTAACCTCATGTTTTCGTGTTTTTCAAAAATGTATTTTACAAGCCACACTGATGGATAAAGGTGTTGCATTCTCGATAAACACCAAGTATAAGCACAACCTTAGCCACACACCAGTCATGGCTTTTTAAAGCCTAGCTGCTGGCCACGATTAAGCTACTGAGACCTTTTAAACTATAATGACTACATATGTAAAGTGAGATTGTCCTCATGCCCATCTTGAAAAGTAGGTATTAACATCCCTGTTTTATAGATTAGGTGACTGAGGCTCTAAGCGATTTATAAATTAGGTAGCCCAATCTCATAGATTCAAGTCTGGATATCAAAGCTGTGCTTCTAACTTTCGTCCCCAGTGATTATAAAGAATGCTGAAGGAAATACAGATCCCTTGTGGGAATCCCTGCCAATTAATGTATGACTCCTCAGGATTGGTTTCCAGTGGCTGAAGCCTGCCTAGGTGATGGTTATTATTTTTTCCTATGGCTGGCTATATATGAGACCTTGGCTCATAGTTGTCTAAGATGGCTGGGAAAAAAAGAGAGGAAGGAGTTAACATATGAGATGCTTTGTGGGTGCAGGGGAATGACTCCGAGCAGCAGCTCAGCCAATATTGACTAAGAATGTTCTAATGAAAGTACCAACTGCAGTCCCGGAAGCAGAGAGGCACCTGCCTATCGGAGATGCAGATACCGAAGGGCCTGCTAACATGTAAAGAAATCAGAGGAACCCCTTGAGGAATTTACGGCTCAGCTGACAGAGGCAGTAGGAAGAACGGTCCCTAGCTCTGAGTCAAAAGATACTCTAAAACAGCTGGCCTTTGAGAATGCCACACCCACTTGTCAATCTCTTCTAAGGACATTTTAAAAATCTGGAAATATTTTTGATTTTCTTAAAGCTTGTGCTGAGGTCTCTCCCTCATCTCTTCGGCCATTGCAGAAGCCTTACAAGGTCAGACCACCGCTCAGTATCTTACTAATAAAGGAAAGGAAAAATGTAACCAGGTATGGTTACATGGCCCACAAATGCTATTCATGTGACACGCCTGGACATTTCAGGAAACAGTATCCCAGTAGAGCAAGGCTGTGGGCCATCTCTCCGGGGAACGCAACTTGTCCACTGTAGCTCTTCCTGGATGGCGTCTGCCACTAACCACTGAGCGAGCATCCCTCCCCTCCATGTTCCTCATGAGACGGCTCACCTTTAATGGTGTCTTGTTTTCTGTTGACAGGAAGTGTATGTTGGCAAAGAAACCATGTGCACAGTGGACGGCCTTCACTTCAACAGCACATACAACGCTCGCGTTAAGGCCTTCAACAAAGCAGGAGTCAGCCCCTACAGCAAGACCCTGGTCCTCCAGACGTCTGAGGGTAAGGCCCTTCAGCAGTACCCCTCGGAGCGGGAACTACGTGGCGTCTAACATGGCTGGCAGCCTGGAGGTAACCCCGTCAGTACCACAACCCTCAAGTTTTTCCATGACTTGCACTGTCTCCGGCCCCAGAGCCACTGTGTCCCTCTCCTGCCTTTAGAAGGCCCGTGAGATGTGGCCGTGAGCAAAGCAGAGACCCCACATCAGCAGTTCCAATGGCTTCCGTTGCTAACACTCTAAGCTACAGTGGAAGACGCTGAACGTGCAAGCCTGAATGTGCCCCCGGTGTCTGGGATGGAGGGTCGTAGGCTCTAGAGCAGGCTGCCCTCTCCACCGGGCCACACCAGTGGCCGCTTTTGCCCAAATGATTCTCCGTGTCTTTGTAGCTCTCACTTGCCCCGGACGGGGCTGGAATTTAGAGTCTTTCCACTGTAGATGTGTGTGACTTGAACATGTTTCCGAAGGTGGGTGTGGGGTGCTAGAGCCTGCTGACCACTTCTGGCTTAACCAGCTCGGACTGCTTCCTTTCCTACCCAAAGCCCAGGCCTTCAGCACCAGGACTGAGATTTCCTGTGGGCACCAAACAGGAAGAGACCAGCAGCTCTGCTTTACCTCGCCATGTGGGTCTTTGCCAGTCCCAACAGGGGTGGTTAGGCTGTTCAACATTGTCTCTCTAGAGGATATATGGTTCTTGGCTGTACGATAAATATTCTGGTCATTGGAGACAATCTGTCTAGAAGAAGGTTTGCATCTGATGGCCTGGGATAACCTCTGAGGCATTAATGTTTTTTTATTTTTACAAGCAGCGGGAGCCCATGAGACAAAACCTATGAAGGGTATGTGTGGCTGGTGCCAAAGCATTTTGAGACTTTTGGGTGTTGTTTTACTCGTGGATTAAATCATCTCCTACCCCACTGGCATTCGCCACAACTAATCTCTGATGTTGTCTTTGTTCAAATTCAAGATGTTAGTTAAAAAGAACTGTGGTGGCTTCTCCTACCCCTTCACAAACCTCAGCATGTGTCAGTCACCCCTAACATGCTTCACATGGTTCAAAACAAGCACAACTCTGAATCCCACAGCCAGGGCGAAAGACCCGTAGCGGGAGCGCAGTGCTTTGGGGGGCAGGGGGAGTGGTCTTAAGTCTAAGCGAAGCCATTCAAAGAAGAGGTTTGTTAAGGGTGAGACCCTCACGTGACCTGTACCCACAGAGACCGCAGCAGCACGGCCTCTAGCTCTTTCCCCAGACTCAACATCTTAGTACCTTCCTTCTGGGATGACCTACCAGCTTGAGAGCAGTCACCTCATTTCCTGAAATAACCATTTTAATGTTAAGGGCCTCCAAGAGTTCTTTCTAAAAGCACCGCAGAAGGCCCGGATGGTGCTGGCCACACTGCCCCAGTGCGCTGGAGGTGGGTCAATGAGACCGGAAGCGCTCAGCAGCAGGGCAGGGGGAGCTGTGGCAGTGTCACTGATATCTGTCAACAGAACCATATGGAAACTGTTTCTCTTCAAACTAGATTATAGAACGCAGATTATTATACTCAAATCAGCTACTAACGACCTGAGCGCTTCTGTGTGTCCTTTCATCCCACAGGAAGGTGACATTTCTTAGTCTCTTTTCAATGTTCACAAGATACCGGTGTCTATTATTAGTTACAGGATGTGGACCTGCGACCCCCGGTACCGCAGTTACAGAACTGGGGGTCATTTTCTAAATGAAACTAATGGACCACGTTCTCTGCGAACAAAGAAACTGTCTTGTAGACATCCATTCCTCCATGAATTTTATATAATATATATTATACTATGTGCATATATATAAGATATGTATGTGACTATGAGTCCCCCTGACCATCGTGTAGATATATCAGTGTTGTCTGTTACTGCCCAGAAGGATGAAATAAAGTTCACACACATTCTTTCTCCACACTTTGGTTTGTTTATTTGTTCTCCCTCATTTAAGTAGTGACACAAGATTTAGGAAGTGAGGGGACACGTAGCAAATTGTCATTTCAAAGACTTGGTCAATCTGTTATAATGGAGAAAGCCTGTCTCGTTATATCCTTTTCGCTTTCCTAAAGTCAATGAGAAGTCTGTTGCCCTTACTCTTTCTCCTGTTACTTGTACAGTTTCTGGAAAGTTCACTTTTGAGTTTCTCGTTGCTGTTTTGCTGGGGGGGGGTGGTTTGTTCTAGCTCTTGTTTTGTGACAGTCTTTCACATTCTCCTTAGCAACGATCAACGTCTTTCCAAACCTCACAACAACAGGTCTGTATCTCAGAAGGGCACATTTCATACATGACAGCAAGTTCAAGCTAATGGCACACATGAAGTATGTATTTAAGTCGCTTGTCACTAATACCCTGTCACAAAACCCAGAGGTGACATCACACGTGGGGGGGGGGTTTCAAGTGTGTGCATTGTTGTGAATTCTGATCATTTCCGTTTGTCTGTCTATCAGAGAGTATTTATTAAGTGGGTACGGTGATAAACCGTGGGTGGGAAATGTAGAGCCCCAGTTCCCTTGCTGGGTGGAGCTCACAGGCTAGTAAGGGAGATGGGTCTTAAAGAAACATACACATAGCTGCAAAGGAAAGACAACAAAGACATGAGAAAATTGGTCCAAATAAATACACAATAATTGAAGCCAATAGAAAATGCAGTGCTACACAGGTTAGTCACTCCACCAAGTGCAGGTTTCTGGGGATGTGTCCAGGATGGACACATGAATGAGACCAGACCCAGGTCTCAACCAAACTCTCCTGAAGAAACTAAACAAAAGCAGCTATGGATGGTAATGAAATGGCGGAGACAGGGTAGCTCAGCAGGGGAAGGGCTCGCCTGCGGTCTGAGTCCCTGAGGGCAATCTTCAGGACCCACACCTAGGAAAGAACCAACTGGGGAAAGTTGCCCTCAGTCCACACAGCATGTCAGTGGCTCTCCCACAGCGTATGCAAGTAACCCAATAAGAAAATAAGTAAAAGATAAAATTTGAGAAATATTTTAATGGCATGTTACAAGAAGGCTCATACACTTGGTTGTTTATCTTTGCTGTTGTTTTTTAATTAACTCATCAAAACGCTCTCCTGACTATGCACTGCCTTTGAAGCCATCTGCAGAGAGTCCTGAAGCTATTATGTAAAGGCCTTCTTAACACACCCCGTTCTGAGGCTCATTCTGTGTGACAGACTGTACCCCGACCGAAAGTACTCAGACAAGGCTGGGGGCTGATGAGGAACTTCCTGTTTATTTTCCCATGATTTCCCTCCGCCTGCCTGAGCCAACAGCACCTTCTGCTTGTCTGTCATAATCTGGAGAGACTGAGGTGTAGCAGCCTGAGGGGTAGCGAGGTGATAGCCCTGGAGCTGTGAGCTCGCTGTGAGGAAGGGTTTCCTGGGGCTCTGCTCTACTGAGCCGCCGAGGCTGGGGAGATCTTCGGTGTTCATGCCTCGCAGTCCTCTAGGGCAGGCGGTGCCCCTTGAGCAAAGTATAGGATTAAGACCTCTGCACAAGCCCCTCTTCATCTCTAGTCTCTGCGGAAGGTTCATCTGGACAGGCTCGTGGGCACAGAACTACTTCTGGCCATTTTTGCGGTCCTTGACCTGTGTTTCCAAATTGCTTTCCAGATAGACTGTATACCAGGAGCATGCGGATGACTGCCGATTAGTATATCACCATAATTCTTCTATCTTAAGGTTTAATTTAAAATAATAGGTAGTCACTTCTAAAAATAAAAATGCTTCTAAAAGAATTTGGCCATATGTGTTCATAGAATTACTACCATGATTGTTCCATGCCTGACAGCCACATGAAATAAGCTGCAACACATTGCATGGGGAGGGGGGGGTACAAGATCTAAGGAGGTGGGAGAGGACTTCCCAGAAAAGATGTAGTGGGAGAGAAATCCAAGCAGACTGAAGTGTGATGCATGAGGCAAAAACCTCTGAAATCTACTTTGACAGCAACAGGAAACTTGATCATTCCAAAGCTCCAACCAGCCGAGCATCTCGGTCATGCCAGAAACCAACTTCACCCCATATTCCCAGGGATGGCACGAAGTACCGCCCTCTCCTTTAATCTGGGGCCTCACTGCTCTTTTGAACACTCCCTGGCAGCTCGCAGAGATCTGCGTGTGACACTGCTCCTCTTTAAGCTGTCTGCCCTACACTACAGTAGTCTAGAACGCCATCTTGAAACCGTGAAGTAAGAAGAATGGCCTGTGGTTAGCATGGGGGAAAGATACAAGGTCCAGGCTCATTGGTTCCTACGTGCCCAGTCTGCATGGACTCATTGACTCCTCGCTATGACCCCTAGAAGCCACATTAGAGAAAAGGCTAGGAGCCAGACATGGTAGCCCAGACCTTCTAGGTGGGGAAGGCATAAAAATCAAGGGATAGGGGAAAGGATCTTCTTTGGCCACAGGGAGAGTTAAGTGAGTCTGTGCTACATGAAATTATATGTGTATGTGTATTTATATATATATATATATATATATATATATATGAAAAAGAGATGGGAAATGGTTGTTACAGAAGTTGAGGCTGTGTGGAGGGCATTGAGCAAGGAGGACGCTAACCAGAAGAGATGGAAAAGGCACACCCCCCACAGATCCGGAGTGCCTTCCATGGAATTTTTAAAAATATGTACTGCATTTTGGAAAGATTTCCACCTAAAGCATTTAAAAGTCAGCAGGTTCCCCAAATCCCCAGTGGGTGTCAAGCATATTTCAGAAGGCTTTGTAGAATCACACCACGAAGTAAATACAAACAAACCCACCAGAAACCTTCTCCTTAGACTTTACATCATTTTATGCCAAGCTGCTGAGAACTTCCTCCATTGTCCATTGAAAACACTCCATGAAGAATGACAGTTACATGACGGCCAGACAATACTTTGTGGAGAGTGAAATATTAATGGAGAAATCATATAAACACTATTTATTATGGGGCTGGGAGGTGGCTTAGCTGGTAAATCATGCATTGAACAAGCATAAAGACCTGGACCAGGTTCCCAGCACCCACACAAAGAACAGGGCACAGTGGCACATGCCTGTAAGCCTGACACGGGACGGCAAAATTGAGGGTCCCTCGGGCTTGCTGGCCAGGCAGCCAAGCCCATTAATGAGATCCGGGTTCATTAAGAAATCTTGTCTGAAAATATAAACGAAATGCTCACCTCTACTTGCTTGTACATACATGTACACACAAACATGCACACACATTTGTTGCATTTTACTATAAATTCCTATATTTAAAAAAACTACCCCCATGCAGGTAAACAGACTGCAGTCTTTACTGCATCTCTGTGCCTGTCACTGATGTCTAGATCCCGTGCGCGTGCGTGTGCACACACACACACACACACACACACACACATGCCTGCTTTGCTGAGGCAACAGACCTAATGTATCATTAGTCTTCTACTGTTGTAACAAGTGACCATAAAATTAATGGTATAAAACAGCACACACAATCCCCTTACACTTCTTGAGACCAGAATCCTACTGGGCTAAGAATGAGGCGTCAGTAGAACTGGGTTCCTTTAGGACAGTCTAGAAAAGCATCCATTTTCTTGTAATTTACAGCTTCCAGCACCCACCTGGCTTTCTTGGCTCAAGGCATTTTCCTCTATCTTAAGATCTAGCAGCATTGCATCTTCTAGCCTCCTTCCGAGGCTGCCTTCCTTACGTAAGATCCCTTGTGATAACTGTGGTCCCACGCGGGCAGCCCAAGATAGTCTCCACGTATCGAGAATCTTAACAGAATAGCTGCAAAGCCCTTTTCCCTCTGAAGGGTAACCCATCAGAGGCTTCTGGGGATTTGGTGTGGGTATTTTTGGATGGACCACTAATCCAGCTACTGCGCATATGCGGAAGCAGCTATCCTACCCCATTTAGGGCAACTTAGCTCTGAGAGGTGAAGTAACACCTCAGGCCCAGCTCTTTCAGACACGGTGGCACAGCACACTGTGGTGCTGATGTTTGCCTTTGCCTCGGAGGGAAGTCTACCCTGAGGCGGCGTGGTGTGTAAACGCATCCTTGCAATGCGGAGCTGCTTATAATGTGGCCTTGTCTCCTCCGCCAGCTAGAAACAGGATGCTGATGTTTCCAGAGTCAGATGACCCTTGTCGAAAAGAATATAGCCTCTTTGCTTTAAGAAGATGTAGAAGTGGCTTCATTTCCAGCATGTCTAAACCCTGCAGTCAGGTATCTCTGTACATCCCCCAGCCCCCAGCCCCCAGCCCCCAGCCCCCAGCCCCAGCCCAGGCGAGTACTTAGCCTAGAGCAGTGGCTCTCCACCTCCCAAACCCTTTAATACAGTTCTTCATGCTGTGGTGACCACAACCACAAAAGATTTCGTTGCTACTTCATATAACTGTAATTTTGCTACTGTTAAGATTCATAATGTAAATATCTGATAGGCAGGAAATCTGATTTGCCACCCCTGTGAAAGGTTTGTTCAAGCCTGCAAAGGAGTCACAACCTACAGGTTAAGAACCCCTGGTCCAAGGAGTCCTTCTCCCCAGGTGTTACTGTGATGTCCTAGGCAGGAGGTGAGAGTCACTGACTGGCAAAGAGAGAGAATCAAAGATCAATGAGATCCTCTAAAGCTTCTCCATGTGAGGTGTGGGCCTTGAAGATAATGTAGACTGAAACCATCACAAAACTATTGATTACTAGAAGCTTCCCAGCCCTCCAGATCTCGTCTCTGGAAGGCAAGTAGAGAGAAAGAAACAAGGGATGTGAGAGAGGCATGTTTTACCCAAGGCTGTACAGTCTCTCCCCCAAGTGTGGGCCCTGGGCACCAAGGCAAAGATTCTGAAGAAGGGTAGAATTCTGAAGGGTAGAAGGTCCACAGTAGCCTTCCTCCCAGAGTCTGCCTGAGCAGATGTCCAGCCTCATGCTGTCCTTTTCATGGTGTAGCTTCTCCTCCCACACAGCGAAGGAAACCACCCTGAACTATTGAGTAGTATAAGCAGAATCTGCCTCCAACCATCTGAACACCAAATGGCCTCAGATAGATAAGCCTAAGGACTTCTTTTTAAAACCCTAACATACTGAGATTTCCCCCATCCTGTAAAAGTTGTAAGGAAGAGAACCCTCAGGTGAACAGTGTGTCAAGGAGTCACCTACTCCTGTGGCCAGCACCCCAGGGGATAGTGACACATTAGCCTTTCAGTTCCTAACCACTGGTGTCCAGTGAACAACCCTATTTAGTGAATAAAAGGTTCATCCTCAATACAGGTACAGGGTCTGTGGTTGGTGCTAAACTGTCCCCTTGATCCTAGGTGCCCTATTATGTCATTAGAAGACACCCTATGACCCATGGCATGGACTTTGCCTTTCCGTACACTTCTAAGACATTAAAAAAGCTAAATCAAAAACAAAGCAAAGCCCGGCTTTGTCATTCCCCGTTTTATCCACCAGGAACTTGCCACTCTGCCTCCAGTCCAGCCACGGCTCAGCATGACTTAGAGCTGTCCCTGCCTTTCTAGGCTTCAGTTCTCTTATACGTAAAGCCACAGGACTCTGAAGTTCCTTCAGTTAGTGCTTCAGTGGTCTTTGTCTTCAGTCTGGCCGGAAGCACTGTCACTATATACTGATGCAGGTCGGAGGCCAGTCCCACGTGCCTCCTGCCAGGTCTTGGTGGGTCTAAATATTATGTCTATAATACCAAATACTCAGCACTAAATTAAATACTTGGGAATCTACCATATATGGAAAAACAAGTGTCCCGTGGATATGTTTTTTTTTTTTTTTCCATGCCTCTACTTTGTTTTGCCTGGCTCAGAACATCCCGGCCTTTCCAAAAACTAACTTAATTAGAACATTCATTCCTAGGACAAAATCCTCAAGGTAGGTAAATCCTTTTTGACCAAATGTGGATAAATTTTACACATAAAAAGTGAGAAAGATAAGGATAAATTTCAGAGCCCAGAAGAAACAAATATGTTATCCCTTTAATTGTGACATGAGGCATATCAAGAAATTTCCTAAAGTTTTTCATGAGACTGAGTTGGATCTACAGGCCTCTATGTTGATCTAGAGAAATGTGCTCTTCCGTCCTTTGGGAGTGTGTGTATCTAATTAAAGTGTAAGAACCATCAGGTCTCCTGATGAGAGTTGCTTGCAAATAATTCCATGACATTCTTCTAAATTAGAATGGAAGATTGGGCAAGGCAGTCCACAGCCATCCTCAGGATGCCAGGAGCTGGTTCATTCTTTTTTAAAGGGGTTTTCAAAACAGGTTTGTTTCTTACCCCTCGACAGCAATTACCGCCACTCTTTTTTTTTTTTTTTTGGATATATTCTATATTTACATTTCATTTCCCTTTTTCTAGTTCCCCACCTCCCAAAGGTCCCACATGCCCTTTTCCCTCCCCCTGTTCCCCCATCCACCCCTTCCCACTTCCCTGTTCTGGTATTCCCCTACACTGATGCTTTGAGCCTTTCCAGAACCAGGGTCCACTCCTTCCTTCTTGTCGGACATCATTTGCTATGTGGATTGTGTCTTTGGTGTCCCAAGATTCTAGGCTAATATCCACTTATCAATGAGTGCATACCATGGGTATTCTTTTGAGACTGGGTTACCTCACTTAGTATGATGTTCTCCAGCTCCATCCATTTCTCTAAGAATTTCATGAATTCATTGTTTCTAATGGCTGAATAGTACTCCATTGTGTATATATATATACCACATTTTTTGTATCCATTCCTCTGTTGAGGGGCATCTGGGTTCTTTCCAGCTTCTGGCTATTATATATAAGGCTGCTATGAACATAGTGGAGCATGTACCCTTATTGCATGCTGGGGAATCTTCTGGGTATATGCCCAGGAGTAAATACTGCCACTCTTAAGAAAGCTTGAGATGCCACCTTTTGTTATAAATTACACACCCCCTGGACATACTTGTGACTTCCCCTGCCTGCTTGGTCGTTTGAGAAAACCCCTCCTTCTCCATGCTCCTCCTTGTCTGTTTTTAAGTCTTCCCAAGGAGAGCAGAGCATTTCACAGCTGGTTCAGCTGGTTCGCACTGCGGCAGAGCTCATCCTTGTGGGGATCCTGCAGCTCCCTGGCATCTCTTGTTTGCTGCGCTCTGAAAGGCACTTCTCCTCCTCAGACTGTGGCCCAGAGGCTGCTCAGCTTCAAAGCTGTGCCTGCCAGACAGGAAGACACCCAGGGCTTCCCCAGGACACAGAGGAAGATGAATTCGTGAGCAGCGTTGCATAAGAAGCTTCACTCGTTCCCCTTGAGTCCCCAGAATAGCACATTAAAGCTTGCAGTTCATCAGGCTGGAGAGACGGGTGGGTGCTTAAGAGCACTTGCTGCCCCTGCAGAGACCGCCAGGTCAGTTCTGAGAACCCACTTTAGGCTTCTCACAACGCCCTGTAACCCTGGTTTCATGGGATCCAAATGCCCTTTTCTAGCCTCTGTGGGCATTTTCACACGTGGTATACAAACAAACACTTTTTAAAGATAGAATAATTTTCATGTACAAATCTTCTAATACTTAATTTTTAAGTTTTCAAATATTAAGAAATCTTTAATACTCTGTTCATATTAGAATAAAAGAAATGCCACTCCAGAAGTATAATACTTATTAATAATAATACTAATTGACACATTTTCTCTTGATTATTTTCTTATAGTCAGTTCCCCTGCCAGCTTCATGCTTCTCAATTTCGCAATTAAGTTCTAATGCAGTGTCTAGGACATGATATTTATTCAGTACATGTCAAACAGTGAAAAAATAAAAGAGAGAAATACAAATAGGGTATAGCACCTGGATATTTCCATCTTGATCCCAGGGGTCAGTGAAGAGCCTAAGTGATGCCCTGTAGATCTTTGTTTTGGTAAATCTTGCTTCCTTAGAACAGAACCCCCTATCATTAGCTGAGTCTCCATCCCAGAACCCAGTCAGAAGGAAAAGAAGCCCAGGGAAGAGCAAGAGGAGGCCCTCAGTCCTGACAGAGCGGGTGGACAGTGTGAGGGACGCAGTTGCGCTGGAATGCAGTTCTCATCCTGGACTTACCAATATGAGTGGGTGGGGCTGAGGAGATGGCTCGGTTAGTAAGGTACTTACCCTAGAAGTACCTGATTCGATCCTGAACCCAGTTAAAGAAAAAAAAACAAAGCTGGGTGACCGTGCATGAAATTCCAGCACTGGGGAGAGAGAGAGAGGACAGGGGAACTCTCGCGGGCTGGCTAGAATAGCCTGATGGGCAGCAAACTCCAAGTCAATGAGACACCTTGTTTCAAAACACAGGTGGATAGTGCCTGAGGAATATCTATAGTTGTCCTCTGGCCTGTGTCCACGCACACACATAGACATGTGCATACACTGCCTCTCCCCAAGTGAGTGCAGTCTCCACCCTCAGCCGCGTGGACAGTATTCTGCTCATCTTTCCCGCCAAACTGCTCTGACTCAGTAAAGTTCAGCCAGGCAGGACAACAGATGCCCATGATGAGACAGCAGCAATGTCCTAGGATGCCCCCTGTCTTTCTCTACTGGTCGTCAGATAAAGATGGGGATTATTACCACAAATGTGATCCTGTATTCCAGAAAACACAACTAAACGCCTCATTCTTCCTTGTCTTGGCAAGAGTTAGCAGCCATGGAGCCTACTCTGGCGGCTACTGAGGTCAGTAGGTGTGCCCGAAAGAGAGGGTGAGGAATGGGCGATGCTTTCCTCCTGCATCCCACAGTAAACACGGAATACACACTCAGGTAGTTGTATTTGTGTTCAACGTGAATTAACGATGCTTTGGCTAAACCAGAAGATGATAATACTGTTTGTTCTCAATCTCAACATGAACTCGTCCAGAGGAGCGTGACCAGAAAGACAATCCACATGTTAAAAAGTGGTTATAAATACCTACTTAGCTCAGAGTTGCAACGATTTAATGGGGTTTGATGACTGACATCAAATCCTTGCAAGACTAGTGGTCTGTTTAATTTGGCCCTGGATAATACCCAGTGAGAGGAACCCAAAGTGAGTTATATCCATGCCATAAAATCAATAACTCCAAATACAAGGTGCTGGCTGGAGATTCATCCCCCAGGGGACTTCATAGGAACCATAGAACCTTGTTTCTAAGTATCTAACCACCAAGACTACTACAGTGTAAAATCATTATAAACAGTCTAAATGCCTGTAGACAACTGACCAAACACAGGAGTGCCCGTGAGAGAGTCCTGGAGGGAGGATCGCCTGTTAGTCTGACTGGAATTGGGTGGAAATTGTCTTTTCTTCCTCCTCTAATTTGTTTGGAAAGTTCTCATAGCAAGGTAGGTTTGATTTTGTATGGTTTGTTTTCATTTTGCTTGGGGAAAAAATGGGGTAAGATCCCGTCTCGTTGGGTATGAAAGGTCACAGGTCAAGCACAGAGATGGAAGGGTTGTTAGACCTCTCTATCTGAGTAGGGCAAGTTCAAGAGTAAAAGAAATATATGGCTTATGGATAGGCAATCAATCAATCCACATAAAATTAGGGGGAAAACCCTGTCACGTTGCCCAGTAATTAACCCCAGGAATATACATGGCTATACTTAGTCTCACCTAAAAATAAAAAGGGTGAGTGTTCCTCATGACAGGCTTTGATCTGATCCTTAAATTATGGGTATAGAGCACATCTTTCTATGGGTGTTCAGATCACTAGTTGGAGATTCAGTATATCGCAAACATCACCTTTCCTTAATTTTTAAGGCACTATGTATCTGCTATATAATAGATTGATTGTCCCATCTGGTGAAAGAGACCTTGTTAAGCGAATTCTTGTGGATTAAAAATCATTTTCTGACACAAATACAGTGGCAAATGTCTTCTCAAAATCAAAAGAGCTTGTGCCTGCTGGTGGCTCTGTGGTTACATTTCAAGTCTTTTCATTAAGCTATGAGGTTAGTTTCCTTTTAAGTAAATAATATGGGGGCCAATGAGGCAGCTCAGCTGATATAGGGCCCTCCCACCAACTGTAACAATCTGAGTTCAGTCCCTAGAACTATCAGGATAGTCCCTAGAATCCATACATGTGTTTGCATGTGCACACACACACACACACACACACATACACACACAAGTAAATAGATGTGAAGACTAATGATATTATTAAATTTATTGTATCTGAGCAAAGAAATGGTCATACATGCCACATCACCCAAACTATATAAAGTTTAAATAGGAACCAATATATTATTATTATTCAGGATATAAAGCCTTAGCCTCATCAGTATCGTTTTCTCTGATATTTGGTTTATAGAAAAAAATCAAATCTTCCCCCAGGGATAAGACTAAAGCCTGAAAAGCTAACATTAATACTGTAAGTTCAGAAATGAAAATGCTTCCTTGCAGTATTAAAACTTGCAGTAGCCCTTCCTATAAGGTCTCTAGATATACATACACATGGATATGCAGGCGCACACACGCACACTCACACACTCATTCTCAAACACAGGCACATATGTACACATACACAGACGTGCACATACATACATACCACACATGCCCCACACACACACATGCCCCCCACACACACATGCACACTCACACATTCTCAAACACAGACACACATGCACACATGCGCGCACACACACACACACACACATATACACACTGGCTTGAACCTACACAGTGTAGCATTTTGATCAGAAAACAAGCTGCTAATGAGACAAATCAAATCCCAATAGCACCCACCCACTGGTCACCAAAACAAAATGACCTTTTCAAGGAGAAAGTGTTTCCTCGGGCATTTGGAACCTGAACTGGCATCTGTGCTTCTTGAGTGTTCACTATTAACCTGAGCTCGAAGGGGGGCTCTACGGGGCTCCAGCTGGTGACCACGCCCTTGCTTTAGTACAGTAATGAGCGGCATGGCAGGCCTTCTGAAAAAGAGGCACTTCGCACCTGTGCACCTTCCCCTGCCCACATTCTGTTCATTATTAGAGAACTCGGGTGAGTTAAACAATGTTCACAGGAGATGAGAATATTTCAGAAACAAAGAGAGGTCTTGGTTCCAAGTGGCAAGTCAGGCCTGTCTTCCCAGGACACTCTGCATGTCTCCCTCTGTTCGAAGATCAAGTCTTAAGTGCCCTAGGATTAAAATAATCTCATCCTTCTAGAAATGGGAGACATGGAGTGGTAGAGAAAAAGAAAACTATCCTGTGGTTTCTAAAAGTTATCATTGCCTAAATAGAACCCCTTTAAGAAATGGATGGTAAATGCACAGCAACTTGAGGAATGGCTGGAGTAAAAAGAAATGTTGAATTTCTCATCAGTGGGTAAAAGGTCCCTGTGAGTCTCACCCAACACAGAAAACCTCCTGCATGCTTCACTATTACTAAAAGTTATATTAATGATTGCCAGTGGTGCTGGAATGGTTGTCTGGGGTGGGGTCCCAACCCACTGGGAATTCCTGGCCTCAGAAATACTGTTTTGCTGATGCCTGCGGGTGGCGCCTCGGGCCTGACGACGCTTTGTGTGAACGCTCGCTCAGGTCGTCTTTGGGAACCTGGCACGGGCAGCCAGCAGATGTCTGATCTCTGGTTTGCATTGATCTTACATTTAGACACAGACTCAGAAGAACAGACCCTCCCCTTTCCAGTGCCTTCGGAAAGATTGCCGCTCCGTAGAATGAGTCCCTTCTCCTCCACCCTTAATCTGCAACCCAGCTTCCCTGGGAGGTCCTACTTTGACTTCCGGTCCTCACCCCAGCAGCTGAGCTTGCACTCTTCTTTACAGTCTCTCAACGCACCGGGTGAGCTGAGCTCTCAGGTCTTTCTCTTCATCTCTGTGTCTTGGAGGCATCTCTGGAACACCTGTGTTGTTCTTACCATTCGTGTGCGTGGTGACGGGGTGACCCACATCTGTGTCTGTGGCTTCCAGTGTGAGGGGCATCTGGCTGAGGGAGCTTCCGGGTGCTCTTGTGTGTATGGTGGAACAACTCATCCCAGAGCTGTGGTCCATGTGTGATGGTGTTGGGCGGGGCGTGGGAAGCTGTGCTTTTCGCATCAGCTGGTACCACCATGGAAAACCTGCTCTCCATCACTTGCCCCAGCATAGCACGGCCCCGGGCACTGGCTAAGCAGAGGCTGTGGCGGGAGTGTTTGTAATCTTCTGTATCCAGGAAACCAGCTGTGTCTGGGAGACTGGATCAGCGCATCCAGCCTGGAGTGGTCTGATTAAACATAGACTCAAGAGATCTTTACCAATAAAAACAAAACTAAAAGCAAAAACATGCCAGATAGCAGAATATGTCCTCCAAAGCAGGGAAAGCAAAAGCCCGCAGTGCGTGTACTGCTAGAACTGCAGGCTCGCTGCAGATCACGTTCCTAGCAAAGAGCAGGGACCACCGGAAGCTAAATTAGAAACCGTTCAGTCGTGATACCTATGGCCACCGAACGATCCTAGAGCCCAAGCATGCGGCCCCAGGAAGTTGCTCACAGCTGCCAAGATGTAACAGGGCTTATGGCTGATTCCTGGGAAGCTAGACTAGTGTTACTTTGCAGTGAGCCTTGTCTAGCAAACGGAATCTTCAAATTCCTAAAACGCAGGCCTGTTTGATCTCTTCAGGACTATATTGTAATCATGGATACACATGGTGCACATCTCACGTTTCCAAGTGTTTCTTTTGGGTTTTATTTTATTCCTTTGGCTCATCCCACATCCCGGAATGAAGAAGGCCACAGCATGACAGTGCAAAAAAGGATGCAGGGGACTTCAAGCTCCCTTGAAAAGTGACATTTTTTTCCTTGTGTTTTACGTTTCTCCTTGTTTTTCTGTGCACTACTGGCTTTTCCACATGCTTTGTTATGGAGCCCTTCGCTTGTCTCTAATGTATCAAAATACTGTGACAGTCTTTGTAAATGTACATTGTCTCAAGAATAAAGTGAAGTGAAATGAAATGTGGGGTCTGGGTGTTGGCAGGTGTATCGAGTGGCCATGTTCTATCTAGTCGTATATCACTGAATCTTAAATGTACGATGCTGTGTTTGAATTAATGGGAAAAGAGTTCAGAATGTTTGTTTTATTAAAAAAAAAAAAAGACTCCAAAAGGCATGATTCATTTGAAAAATCTTGAAAGCCCTATTCAGATTCCACAAATTTACTTCCAAACCTGGATATGAAGTTTGGCTTTAAAATTCTTTCGATTTCACACTTACTGTGTTCCTACTCAAACGGAGGAATCAAAAAGATAGTTGGCAGAAATTAAAGAAAGATCAGCCATGAGCTGGAAGAAAAAGGATGTATCCCAGAACAAAGTAGCTGACCAAGAAGGTGGCTCTGATCCTACTCGGTCCTCTTTGCTAGCAAGTTGCCTTCCAAGTTCTCATAAAATCCTATCAAGTCAGCACCTTGTCCTTTCGACTGTATTAGAAATTAACTTATAAAGGCAATACTAAATTTGGAAACAAAACGGAGCAACATGATTCTCTCCCCCCAAAGATTCACATCTCCTAGACCCGCCTCAGCACCACCGGCAACTGTAGGTCACACAGCTGAGGATATTTTAAGCCTGAATCTCTTTCCTCTGCCTTGACGCGGCTTCTCATCAGTAGGGCAGGCAGGTGGGAAGATCAGAATAGAAAAAGTCCCACAAGAAGCGATTCCTGTATAGCTCTAAGCCCATAGTCCACCCCTACACTAGCCTTCCTCCCATCCCTCCCGTGGGAAGGGGTGCTAAGAAGGAACAGAAATACCTTCATTTTTATAACACTCGGGTCTCGCCGCAGTTGATTGTGAGGCGTCTGATAGCAGGCACACTGGCTCCCACTCTTTACATGCGGACTGTCTGCCTGAGGCTCACATGCAAACATAGCGCGCATCGTAAGCTGTTTTCACAGAGCAGGCTTGTCCCTACCTGGTGATTCCTTCCACTTCTATTGGGCAAGTTTGTCCTCATCTTTAAGAGAGCCAACCTCCTCGGTTTGCAAGTGTTACTGTACAAAGCTGAACCAGGAAGATAATGAAAATTTAAGCTGCAGCATTTACAGTCGACTGGACAAAGTTTTTGTCAATATGTAAAAAGATGACCTTTTTGTTTGGATAGAGCACAAAAGCAATTTATACCCAGTGAAGAATATGAACATAAGAAGGGCTTTGGTTTTTGGTTTTTTGTCTTTTTTTTTTTTTTTTTCCATGAATCAGGCCTCTGGGGACTGTATTCGGTTGGTGCTTTCTAAACAAATGCAAATAATTTTTATCGACCCGGTTGTCGCTTCATAGCCTTGATGTGTAGTATCTTTTTATAGGCTGCAATTTTGAGACACAATCTGCATCATACTCTCAATTAGGCAAGTATACCTACTGTAATTGTTACCTCTGCCTGTGTGACTGCTGTGCTCAGTTTCCTTTGCAAAATAAATGGTGGCTTTTGTCATGTCAATAAAATTCTCCAGATGACATTCTAACTCCATTCTAACTGTTTTCAATTTCTTAGAAAAACGCCTGCCTTTTGTTTGTTTGTTTGTTGTTTGTTTTTAATGTTATGCCTCAACCCTGTCCCCTTTTCTTCTGCATCAACGCAATCCACTCTTTCCCAGCGGGGAGTGTCAGTGGAGGCACAAGGCGGGCCTGCCGTGGTTGTGTGTGCAATGTTCTCAATGGAGCCCTTGTTGATATTAGTCTATCAAAGGAAACATGCTTCTTATCAATGTCAATTTCGCTTCCTATTTCTCTCCCCCATGCCTTTCACTGGAATGACAACAGTTGACATTAAAAAGCTGTTGGCAGGTATGGAACACCATTATTCTCTTACAAAAATAAAACACAGAGCTGAGGTGCATGTGAAGTGGCCGCAGGCTCCCTAGTACATCAGCGCTCTCACCCCCCAGAGAACAAAGGACCATTCTTTGTAGAAAATATGCAGAAGCTGGCGCACAGCTGTGTGTATAAAAACCTCATCTCCGCACCCAATGTCCAAACTGCTTCCGCCATGCATATTACGTGCCAGCTTTAGGAGTAACACTTTTCGATAAGTTAGAACGGGAGCAACCTGCCCTACATTCAAGTCACCGTTGCACACGAAAACTAGTTTGCGCCGCTTCGTAGCTCCAAGGCCCGTGGGCAGCTACGAGCGCTGGGGCAGTTTCCAGAGCTTCTGCCTAAGCGTATTTCCTGATTTCCCACAGTGTGTTTTATCCCTCCTCCATCCAGGATTGTAGATCTAGCCTCCCTGCCTCGGGGTTACACAGGCACCCTATAGCACACCCCTCACCCTTTATGTCTCTGGCACACTATCCTGCCAGTCGCCAGGTGAAGGGACTTGATGCCGCTTCAGTGCTGGATCAGCTGGTTTGGAAGTGCAGTCTGAGCCAGGTAACCTCTGCTGAATCGGTTGTGTGTCCTCTGTCTGTTCCTGGTGCGGTGTAGCCACTCCCAGGACGTGGCCCATCTGCTCACTTCCGGTGACTCTGGCCCCAAATACTTCCTTCACGCATGGCAGCATGAGACCGTGACACTGTGTGCCACAGGGCCCCGGAAGCATGCTCCAATCCCGGGGCATTACTAAAAACTCACCTCCCTTCTGTTGTTCCCAGTGGCTTGGTTTGCTTTTGACCCCGGCTCGGCACACTCCGACATCATCTTCTCCAACGACAACTTGACGGTGACATGCAGTAGCTACGATGACCGGGTGGTGCTGGGGAAAACCGGCTTCTCCAAGGGCGTCCACTACTGGGAGCTGACCATAGATCGCTATGACAACCACCCCGATCCGGCCTTTGGCGTGGCCCGCATCGATGTGATGAAGGATATGATGTTAGGGAAGGACGACAAAGCTTGGGCAATGTATGTGGACAATAACCGGAGCTGGTTCATGCACAACAACTCGCACACCAACAGGTACCCCGCAGCCCCACGCCAGGCCTTCTTCATGGTGGCTTGGGTTGAAGAGGAAGAGCCTAGTCCAACAGCCTATTATAGAGACAGCGTTAGGAAGCAGGACGGAAGATCTTTATTGAGTAGGAGGTCCTGTGCTGAGCAATCTCTTAGCTCGGTCCACTCTACTGCTTTCCACATTACATAGAGATAGGGTTGTGCGCCTTCCGCTGGGCCCTTCCTTGTTAAATTCCACCCAGGTCACAAAAGACAACCCCTGGGCATATCTAGTCTAGACACATAACCCAGGATTTGAAAACCCAGACCTAGGACTTACCAGAAAATTGTTTTGGGCCAAAGTACTTCATTTTTTTTTTTTTTCTGAATTCTGGTTTGTCAATTCTCCAAATTCACATAATAATATGTTTCCATGCAGGAGAGGTCTGAAGACTACATGAGATGAGATTTGCAAAAATGTCTCCCGTTGGAAGTGCCTGGAAGTGGAAGCCATTGTTCTAACTGTCATTATCAGCAATACCGCTTCTCAGAATAGAAGCCATTAGCGAGACTTGGTGTTAGTGACGCCGGTCCAGATAGCTTTAGATGAGAAGGACTCACTTGTTATTGTGAGAATTAGAACACCCAGTTTGCTGAAGAAAGGGAATATAGTATCAGTATCTCCTTAAGTAATAACCTCCATCACCAAGATATAGAGAGTTTTAACTTAATATGCCCTTTTTATTTGTGGTCTTTTCATTGTATTTCCCTCATGGTTTCTGGGCCAAAAGTGTCTTTCAATGACACTGGTCTGTTTTAATCACCCCCAGGATACATTCTCTTTGGTGTCTCTGGGGGGGAAAAATCCAGTTATGTTCAGCGAGATCAAAGGAAAAGCAGGCCCAGCAGGAGGATAATGACCTCACTCTCGGCTTCTCCCGTCAGCTCACCACTGATGCTTTTCTAGCCAGTAGATTCCTAGAGTAGATTCCCTGTCCTGCTCCGTTCATGTCTGTCTGACTGGCTATCCCTTGAAGTTAGCACACAAAGCATTTTATATTGGTATCAAATCCAAGTGGCTACAGATAGCAGTTGTCTTCAGCAGTTCACAGCGGAGGGACTCTGTTACCAGCTCCCTATACCATCACCCATGCACTTGTGTTTCCCCCTTGATTCTGGAGTGAAGGGGTAAACAGCAGCACCCCCATCGCACGATGCAGAAAAGCACATCTCAGACGCTGAACACATCTCCTTGCATGCAAACTGAATGTCACTTGCATGCCGTCGCTGACAAACTTGTAAATAGCAAGATGTAGTCTGTTAGCCTGCCTGCGGTGTCCAGTCTGTCTTCTGCATGCAGGAGAAAGGAGTGATGTTTATAAATGTCTGTGCCCTGCTGAGATGGAATTCAGTTTTGCTAGATCTCACACAGAGAGAAGACAGTCTGGCGATCTCTGATGGTGCTCTGTGCAACCATCAACTGCATCAGAAGACACAGTTCTTTGTAAGATGCTATTTGTACTTGAGTCCCTGGAAATAACTGAATTCCCTGTAGTATAATTACATCTCAGGGAAGTATTGCCTTCAATGCTGTCATTTTACAGAGAGAATCTAATGTCTTCATTGAGAGTCAATGTGCTGAAGGATTAGCATCTTTCCAGAGTGAGTTTCCCTGCCTCGTGGGAAGCAGAAGGCTCTGAGTCCAGTACCTCAGCATCTGTTCTGGTTCGCCCTAAGTGCTGCTTTATTGTGACTTTCCAATTAAGTCATTTTTTTATTAAATTCTCTTAAAGTCATAATGAATATGCTAAATGCACAGCACAGTTGATGTCCTGTGGTATCAAAAAGGTTGTTTGGGCCCAGTCTTTGGTATTATCTTCTTCTACTGTCGCTAGTAGCAGAAAGTCCATTTATAACAATTCTCTCAGCAAGGCACAGTAAACAAGGGACTGTGGTGAGGGGTGACTGTGTCTGCAGGGGTAGGAATTTGGGAAGCAAACAACAATCTAAGTCATATTTTCATATGTAGAGCATAGATACACAGAATATAAATAGTATATAGTGTATCTAAGGCTTCTTAGTTCTTATGTGAAAAGTGTTGCTTAGAGCAAAAAATGTGTTTAAAAACAGCTGACCAAAGTGGGGAGGGGTGTAAATAGGTTACAAAATTCTGGTTTGACTGGGCCTGCTGGGACAGGCCTATAGTCCCATCTTCTTGGGAGGTTGAGGCAGGAAAACTGCAAGTTTAAGGCTTGCCTGGGCTACCATGGAAGTTCAAGGCCAGCCTGGACAACTTGGTAAGACCCTGTCTCAAAATAGAGAGTAAAAAAGAGGCCTGGGGGTAAAACCCAGTGATAGAGCACTCGCCTCCCATACACAGAGCCCTAAATTCAATCCCCAGTACCAGAAAGCAAAGGGGAAATGCAGAATGGTTCAGAGAGCCACAAGGGGGAGATGTAAGATGAAAACACGCAGATGAGACTCCACTGTTTTCCTTTCCCACAGAACTGAAGGAGGGATCACAAAAGGGGCCACCATCGGGGTCCTCCTCGACTTAAACAGAAAGACACTAACGTTTTTCGTCAACAATGAACAGCAAGGCCCCATAGCCTTTGAGAATGTGGAGGGCCTGTTCTTTCCTGCTGTCAGCCTGAACAGGAATGTGCAGGTAAGTCCTGGGCCCAGGACTAAGGGCTCGCTCAGGATGCTGCCTTAAAGTCTGCCGGGGGCAGCAAAATCCCTCCCCACCCCCAGCTCTATGAGGCCCAGCGTGAGACACACCGCAGCCTCCTTCTCATGTGCCTGCCACAGTCTAGTTAGCCGCCCAAGGGAGACAGACGCCTTCTCCACCCTGTCTATTTATCCTTTGCTCTAGTTTCATCTCTAAGTAGAACTGAATGACTTCAACAGACTGGCCACTGAGATGACTCCTACCAGGAACCAGGAATGCCCAAGAAAAGCAAATGTTAGACACTTGTCAGGAGCTGGAGCTGCTGCTTCTTACTCACTCTGCATTGTGAGGCAGGCTGGGAAGCAGTAGCCCTGCCTTCTAGTTAGATACTCGGCAGTTTCCTGTAGAGACAGAACAACAGGTCCTTTTTACCCCTTTATTCAACAGACATCTGCAGGGATCCTTTAGCATGCCAGACTCTACTGTCAATATTTGCTTTCCATCAGTGGGAGAGGAAAAAACAGATACAAATCTTACCTTCCTGAAGTTTATATTCTAGTTACAGATAATAACCATGTTATTTATAAGGAACGTTAGAGGGTCAGAGAAGGGGTCAGCCGTGCTGAGGCTACGCTAACTAAACAGCCACAGGCTTAAGCAGCGTGGTCAGTCAACTGATCTTATTAGAGTTGCTGCTTATCTGAGTTCTGAAGGAGGAAAGGCAGCAAGCCGTGTAGAGATTTCCAAACAGAAGGCATAGCCCAGACTTAGACTTTTCTAAGGCATGAGAGATTTGGGGTGGGCAGAGAATGGTAGAGGCTAGTGGGCTGGGCCAGGGAGCAGTACAGAGGGGGTTCATAGCATGCTAGGAATGTGGGCGATGCCCTGCTAACCACTGTTAGAATCCAGGGAGTCACTGCCCTCCTGAGTTGAGCCTCTCATAACCTGATAGAAACCTCACTAGCCTTAAAATAGGACTTAAGAATCAAACACTGTAGAGAGTTCATGCCCTGGCTACAGCCACAGTCTTAAAAACTCTTTTAAGTTGATTACTGTCTATGAGTAGATAGATGTAGTAAAACTGCTTACAACTCAGCGGCCCCTGCTCTCTAGTTTCCTGCAAGTTGGTGGGATTGTCTGAGGGGCTAGAATCTAGTTCTTCAGTGATCAGCCTGCACCTCAGAAGATAGAAAACCTTAAAGTTCTGTAGAAGTCAGTCTAAGGAAAACCTCATTCCAAGTTGTCCAGCTTCTCAGCCGTCTCCCTTCCAAAGCCTATCATACCGGGCATGCCTCGGGGTTTCCGAGGATGTTCCAGTCAGTGCCTTTAGACAAAGACTCTTGATGGAGGTGGTACAGATAAGAAGGGAGAAACCCCATGTTTATGAAATGCATCTAGTGTTTCCGATAACTCTCCACCATAGTTTGAGGTAGAGTAGAAATTGCTGAAATAGCGTTAAGTGGCAATATTTCTTCCCACTATAAAGCCTTTCATGCAATCCTAGAGAGTCGTGTGTACAGTTGGAACTCATGGACAAGCTAATCTGGTCTCTGTCTATGGACTTGACGGTGATCACTGTGTCTAGGCAAAAGGTTTCGCTACCTGCAGAGCGCACCCTGACTTCAGCCATAAGAAATGCAGTCACCCAGAACCTTTAAAAAAACAAAAACAAACAAACAAACAAACAAACAAACAAAAAAACCAAGTGGGTATTGTATATCCTGGGTTTGTTGGCCCACCATCGTGACCAGACCTTTATCGCAGCTAGCCTCCTGCTAGAAGACCCTTCAACGTCCTCTAGGATAGCTGCTCAAGAGAAGTGATCAGGCCCTTATTAAACTGAGGGCACACAAACCACGCTGGCGAGGCTAGGGTAAACATGGTGCCCTGCGTAGCTCACAGTCTCATTCCCCAGGTCACGCTTCACACCGGGCTTCCCGTCCCCGACTTCTACTCCAGCAGAGCTTCCATCGCCTAAGGGCGTGCTGTGGAGGCACTAGCTGTCCCTGAAAAGGACAGCCTGGAGCCAGCAGCCTCAGCGGACACTGCATCGTAGAAGAAGGAGAACAGCTGGTCCTCCGCCATCTTCGCCCTTACAGGCTCCGCCCTTTCCCATCAGCCTCTCCGCACCACTGAACCCAGGCTCCCTTCCTCGCTGTCCAGAAACTCGCTGCCCACCGCTCCCCTGTGTTCCCACTTCCACGCGTTGTTTTTCTTTAATTTAGTGGCATTTTTTGTTTGTTTGTTTTTCTTATTGTTGTCATTTGGCTTTTGTTTTAATGTAGGTTGAATTAATTTTAATTCTTTTCTGATCATGTTTTGGCGACTTACCCACCTACCTGGCACAGCCTAAAGAAATTCTCCTGGAAACTTTTTTTCTTAAGCTTTTGGACAAAGATGTTCTAGGAGAGCAGGTAGGAAAGAAGCCGAACTTAGAATTTGCCATTTGACTCCTAGAACGTTCTTGACCTGATTCTTGTCAAACAATGTCAGCTCTTTGTGGGGACTTCTTAGAAGGTGGTCAGAGTGCACTTGGGGTCCAGAAGTCTTACTACACCCTGAAGCACAAATTCATCAGCTACACCGGCTCACGGCAGGGTAAAGACCTTTCTAACAGGCTCTAGGCACTGGGAAAACCAGGCGATTCAATGATTTGATTTGTTTGACTAATACAAGTTTTTACTTAAGAACTTCTATAGACCAGGCACTGTTCATGTCACTAGAATGCTGTGTTCATGAACAGCCTGTCTTCCTGGAACCTATATTCTTATGTAATAAAGCAACAAATAACTTTTAAGTTGTTCTAAGTAAGGAAACACATCAAAGAAGGTGTCACTGACAAACCCTGAGATTGATGCTGAAGCCACACGCTCTGGCCATCACACCAGATGAGTACCAACCCGATGCTTTCGCCCCCGCACTATCTTAACTACGGTCTCTGCTGTCACTCATCACAGAGACCCTCCTCGGCAGAAATGATGTCAGCATTGTTACTCATTAGTGCTGTGGTCATAACAAGCCTTAAAAAATTGAATGTTAAAAAACAAAATGACCAGAGGGCGCAGGACCCAGGCACAACCCTGGGCCTCCTAAGTTGCAAACCACAACATTTACATCCTCAGGACAAACACGCCATCTCCATGTGTACTCTCTGTGCCTGTCACAAGTGAGACTCCATCGCTCACTGCTGTCACAGCTTGGCTTTCTAGAGAAGCTCAAATCGGGTTTGGAGAAGCGTTAAGTGTGGACGTCATTTCCGGCACAACCACACTTACGACTCCTCACGGAGTAGACACCCTTCAGATGTTCCCATTAGACGAGAACTTTTAGAGAATGTAGGACCTGTATGGGGGGCGGGGCTTCTGATTAGTTGTGTAAATACTTTCCACTGAGCCGAGAACCCACTAGAATAATAGTAAATGACAGAGGAGGGAGGGGAGAGCTGGCGGGGCTCTGGCCGAAAGCGGTCTGTGTAGATAGCTCCTTCTCCGCTCGCGTGCTTCCTCTGGGTCATCACTGTCTTCGTGGTTTTCTAGTTAGAACCTAATTTATTGAATGGGTGCTATCCTGTCTGTGTCTGTCTCGGGTTCCTGTGGCCACAGAACACTGTTGTGGGACCATACTAGTTTGACCTTTTCATCGCTCCAATGAGACTTCATGGCTGGGCCGCTAGTTACTCTTTATTAAATCCACCCCCAGGCTAGAGTTCTAGTGACTTGTAACAAATAGTTTACACTGAACTACAACTATAGACGCACACAACTACTGTCCTAGAATAAAGAGGTCCTCCAAGGTATGCCAATAAAGCGTTTTTATGAGAGGAAACAAAATGTCTCTGGAGAAGTTCTTTCTAAGTTTGCACACATCTGGGGACACAATTCACCTCACCTGGGCAGCGTAACAAAGCCCAAGAACAAAGCCCCCAGAGATCCTGAAGGAGCCCATTCTTGGAAGCATGGATCTGCTCTGAGTTTTACACATCCCCTGGCCTGCCTCGACATGAAGTGTGCTCATGTGGAATACTTTGGCACGTGCCTCCAAACACGGAGGTTTCTTTAGTGAGCCTGCTTCTCAAATGGCCACAGACTTGCGCTGCAGAATAAAACAGTGTCCCTGGCTCCCATGACTTTTCTACGTGGCTAGACGACACAGTTATTTCCGTGTGACCGTGACAGCACCGATCACCGCGTGTCGGTATTAACCCTGTTCAGTGAACCATCGTCCTTGCTTTTCTGAAAAGCGGGAGCCAAAGTGATTTCTCAGTCAGTTCTGTCTATCTGAGTCCTGTCCCCAGAACCCAACTAGAATTAGGCAGGCACGGTGGCTTATCCCTGCGTAGGGGAGGTAGAGATAGGAGGGTCCCCAAGGGCTTAACCTGCTTTAAAGTTCTAAGAGAATCAAAGACCCTATCTCAAAAAAAAAAAAAAAAAAGAAAAAGAAAAAAAATACAGCTGGATGGCACCTTGCAAAAGGATTCCTTAGGTTGTTCTCTGGTCTCCACACAGGTGTGTACACATGTGTACATGCACCTGCACGCATATGCACATATACACATGTGAACATGAACACACACACACACACACACACACACACACACACACTCGCACACATACGCCGAGGAGTGGGAGGATGGGGAGATTATGAAAGTCACTGGTCTGAGTTACAGAGCAGCACGAGGCACCCGGCGGGCAGCTGTGGCCCTTGGTCCCTTTATTTCTGCCTGACTTTTTCCATGCTTCCTAGTGGGGGACCTCGGTCTGCTTCCTTTACTCCTCCCCTCCACCCTGCCAGGTTTTCCTCTCCTCACTACTTACTGGCACCCATTAGCAACTCTTTCATCTTCTCTGGTGCTAAGGTTAATGGACTTTCTGTTCCCAGTGTTTTCTCACAGGAATGACAAAGTGACCTGCTAGAAATCACCCTATTTTCCAGAAATGGTGTCCTTTCTTCGGCCTCCAGTGTGTGTGTTTATCTTCCACACACATACTCAATTCACAGAGGTGTGGGGGGGGGTCACTATTGCATCCAGATTTCTGATCAGAATATAGAGGACAGTATGTTTTCAGATCACATCGTCTTAACAAGCTTCATGGACACTGGGGACAACTGACGCTATTTCTCAGGTGTGTGTTGCGGCTGTTCCTGTCACACCTGGGACTTCTTCACAGACCTTGCAGTGAGACATGCTGAGCGGAGACTCCCTAGGTCTTCTGTGTGTCTGGAGAACTAGTTTCTGGGGACAACCATGTTCTTTGGGTGCTGAATATGGCTAAGCAATACAAGTACCTGGGAAAACAGCCCCCAGGCCTTTTGATCTGTGACGTCACCACTCTGCTGTGCTAAGGGACACCAAAATACATGTGGGCTGTTTCTCTGGGTGGGGGGAGGTGAGGGTGAGGGGGGCCAAAGTTCTATCAAATTGCTTTTCTAGAATTAGATATCACGGAATTGGAGACTGACAAACTCGTTCAAGCACGTCAGTGTCTGAAGAGCCGTGAGGGTGTACACTCTGGGGGAAAGTCGTCCGGGCCCAGGCGTATCATTTGGTCAGTACATGTGCCCATCTCACAAGCACAGAGCTCTGGGTTCCATTCCAGCATCATTTAAACCCAGGGCTCCAGCCAACGTCTTGACAAAAAGGAGAAGTGTGTTTCGCTCACTCTAAGCCACCCCGGCATGCACTGGAGAGCATCCGTGTGTTCAGCTAAAGGAAGCCATATGGCTTCTCTCTAGCATTTCCCAAATCATTACTCTTGCATTTTGGGGCTGACGTTGAGTAAAATTAAACCTACTTTAACAGGAGGATTGCAGTGCATTGAGACAGTGTGTCTGACCGTCTAAGGCAGCTAGGGGGTAACTAATGGGCCAACGAGGGGGGGGGGGCGACACGGCGTGGGATGCCCTGAGCAAAGACGATTCTTGGGGAGGGTGGTCAGGGGGGCCTGTGATATTAGCACACTGTTTCTTTGTTTTTTAAGACAGTTTTATTACTGTATTTCTCTAGCTGGCCTGGAACTCTCTCTGTAGACGAGCTTGGCCTTGGTCTTGCAAAGAGCCTTCTGCGTCTGCTTCTAGAGTGTTGGGTTTACAGGCCCACAGAACCATGCCCAGGCCAGACAATTTTCAACTTATGAATTATTTGCTTCTAGAAGCTTCTATCTGATATTTTCAGGCTGTGGTTGGTCGTAAGTGACTAAAAGCACAGACGACAAAGCTGTGAATAACAAGCAGGAGGCAGACATGTCTGCAGAGCAAAGGGACACGGGGAGGAGAAGCATAAGAAGGCGCTTTGAGAGGTACGAGGAAACACATGCCAAACAGAAGGTGACTTCTTGAGTAGCCGCTACCCTCTGCCCCTCAGAGGACCGGAGAGTAGGTCAGCCTAGTGGCAGTGGTGCGGCAACCAGCGGGGACTGCTTCAGCTCTGGTTCGCACAGTGAGAGCTGCGAGTGCCCAGGCAGCTGATGGCCCTCACCCAGGGCATCCAGCTCCCTAAAGTGGAAGTGATCGCGTAATTGTTCTGAGGGTTTAATCAAACGATGTTAGCTACAAAACTCAAAAAGAGGAGTGCCAGGCTGTTTCTTAGCAAACTGAAGCGGCCTCCTGGAAAGAGGAGGGTGTTCCTGAGACTCAAGAAGTAAACAAAACCTGCAAGTCCAAAAATGGGGAAACAAAAGATTCCCAGAGCTGGTCCCGAGATTCTGAGACTAGACTCGAGCATGCGCACTGTGAACTGTGCTGGGGAGCCGAGACTCTCCCTTGCCAAGCCTTTGGTAGCTCTGCCTGGAGCCCCGGGTTACTCGTTCTGGGCTTTTCAGTGACGTAACTTCCTTGGGGTCATCTGTGCTTCTGAAAGGAACGCCGAGAAACCCGCCGGCTCACCACCTCACTGGAGTAGGCTTGGTTGGAATCTTTCCTTCACACCTTCTCTGTTGCTGAACAGATGTTCACTAATGTCTTTGTAACACATGCTTCAAAGCTCTCAGCCATCAGCGAGATCTCAACTGAGTGTCGGTAGCGATTCTTACCATCCTCTTCTGACAAAATACGTACCTGATGGAGTTTTCACAACAGTAATCAGAGGAGTATAATAATTCCCAAGAACATAGCATCACATTTTTTAGAAAAAAAAAAAGATTGAAATTTTCATGTAGTTTGAACAGAAAATCACAAAAGGGGGAAGAAAGAAAGATTATTTCAAAAGGTGAAAAAATATTCAGAAATTGGTTAACTAGGATGGGAGAGATGGCTCAGCAGGTAAGGGTCTTGCCATCGAGCCTGAAAACCTGAGTTCCATTCCTAGGACCCACACACTGGAGGGGAGGTCCAACACTCACAACTTGTTCTCTGACATTAATACTAGCACCATGGTATGCGCTCTCTAAATAAACCATGCTCTCTCTAAATAAACGGTCCTTTGTAAAAGTTAGAAGTTGGTTAATTAGAAAGCAAACCCATATTCTTCACCATGTAATATTTAAGATATTAAGATGTCAAATATAAAATATTGAAAACTTGAGCCAGGTGGTGGTGGTGCACACCTTTAGTCCCAGCACTCCAGAGACAGAGGCAGGTGGAGCTCTGTGAATTCAAGGCCAGCCTGGTCTACTGAGAACTCCAGGGCTACAGAAAGAAACCCTGTCTCAAAAACAAAACAAAATAAAGTGAAACTGTAACTAACAGGAGAGGATCCAAATATTTATATGCTCTTTCTCAAGGAGGCTTAAACATCTGCCAAATATTTTATTTGGTAGGCGTCTTGATTTTCTAAAAGTTTGCTCCGACTTTTCTCTCTGATTTACATTCTTAGCCTCTTTGATATCCCCGCCCTAAATCATAGTCTTCCGTTTTCTTCTTTAATTCTTTAATTAATCACAGATTCCAGATTTACTAATGTATTGTCATACCAGCTCTTGACAAACTGTTTTGGTTTTGATTTTTATTGATTTTGTTTTTACCCCCTTCAGTTTTTTTTTCCCCCCAAGACAGGGTTTCTCTGTGTAGCGCCAGTTGTCCTGGAACTCACTCTGTAGACCAGGCTGGCCTCAAACTCTGAGGTCCACCTGCCTGTGCCTCCAGGGTGCTGGGATTAAAGGTGTGCGCCACCACTGCCCATCCAGCTGAGCACTGAACAAACTCTGAAAGGCTGTGGCATTCTATACGAGCTGCCATACATTGTGTTTTTAGACTGTTCTCAATCGAGCGGTTAGTTAGTGTGTAACCAGGGGCTCTGCAGCAGCAGCAAGGGATGAGGGTGGTGTGCCCTTCCCAGGAGCTCCGCACAGTTCCCTGGTTGCCTCTGAGCACCCCAGCTGTTAGTGTGAAGTAAGACTCTGGCCTCATGGGCAGAAGATGAAGGGTGAGCGAGGGTTACTCACCGCTCCTCAAGAGGTTGGTTTCATCATTAGCATTTGGCAGACATGATCAGTTTTGCAGAATATCAGGCTTGATCTAGGCATAGCAGAAAGATGTAAAAAAACAACTTCATCAGAAACAAGTCAGCCCTCAGTCCTTCAGAAGGAAAGACAACTCCATGCCTCAGTCAAACTCCACATCAAGATTTCAACTCAGATCCAGAATAAAAGTACAGCCGGGCGGTTGTGGCCCACACCTTTGATCCCAGCACTTGGAGGCAAGGTAGGTAGACCTCTGGGTTGGAGGCCAGCCTGGTCTACAGAGTGAGTTCCAGGACAGCCAGGGCTACACAGAGAAACCATCTAAAAAAAAAGAGTGACTGGAAGGACAACACAGTTTTCACCTTGGACACATATGCTTCTGGTCAGCTAGCTATCCATCTTTCCAGCTGAGAGGACTTCCCTAGATGTTCAGAGCATCTGCTCATCTCCGTGTGTCTTGATAACAGACTCCCAGGAAATCAGATGAAGCACTGAGAACCTGACCTCAAAGCACTGAGATGTCAAACTAGGGCCCCAAGGGAAGCACCAGGAGACAGGAGACAGGAGCATAGACGGTGACAAATTCACATTCGTTTCACACAGTTCTCTTCTATTTGGTTCCCCTACCATGTGGGAGTCTCGGGCATCAGGCTTTGTTCATCCAAGGCTCAACAGTACCAACAAGAAACTTTAATAACCACTGGGCTGTGTTGCTAGTAGAAACATTCATTCAAAGATGCCATAAGATAGAGAAACTCAGGAGTACTGCTTCTCCCACAGGGCTTGCCTGCCCTTGTGTCACATTCGCTGTGGTCTAAAACCTCCTGGGGCGGACACAACAATAGCGAGGACCCCAGACTCCAGTCTCCTGTGCTTCATTACTTCCCAAGTATAAAGAGCATGTGTGTTTCCCATTGTTTTTCATATTTACCATCTTCCCAAGGAAGACACATTTTATCAACTGGACCATGTGGCCTATGTCTTTAATCCCTGCCCATGAAAGGCTGAGACAGAGAGATCATAAATTTGAGGCCAATCTGGGATACACAGTGAACCCTGCCCCTAGACACACACACACACACACACACACACACACACACACACACACACACGGTAAATAAGCAGCCCTGGTTCTCAACCTGTGCTGTCCTCTGAAATCACCTGTGAGATTAAAGCTGGGGCAGGGGGGATACTCAGTTGGCAAAGTACTGTACCATGCCAGCAGCAGGATGTAAGCCCCAGAACCCGTAACCCAGGCACAAGCTGCACTTCTCATCCCAGAACTGGGGCTACAGAGACAGGGAGACCCCTGGGCTCACTGGCCAGTTGATCCAGCCTCGCCAGCAAGCTCTGAGTCAAGGAGCTCAGATAAAACAGGGTCTTAAAGAACAATCGCTAAGATTATTTTCCCATCTCCACACATGTGCACGAGCACCTGAATGTATATGAACACACACATTCATACACACAGAAAGACATAGACAGACAGACAGACAGACAGACAGCTACTAATGCCATAGCACCGATCTAATTGTTCTGGAGTGCAATATGACCATAGGAGAGCCTGTGGTTGCTGTGGTTGTGCAGGCCCCTCCGGCTTGAGAGCACACGCTGATAACAGACCCCGTGGTGAGGACTGAGTGGGTGACACACACTTGGCAGCAGTCAACACCACCTGTGATTTACAAAAATAACAGAACGGGAGTCTGTCACTCTTCTTGTGTCATTTGCATTGATGGCTGCTGTCTAACTAAACTCACTTCCTAACGGCCACTTAACGGGGCTTCTAAAGCATCCCATTATGGAGCTGGGAAGACGGCTTGATGACAAAGTGCTTGCTGCACAGGCATGAAGAAGAGGTGGGCTTGGACCCCAGCCCCAGATAAAAGGCCAGTTGTGTGGTGCGAAGCTGTAATCCCAGTGGCGGGATAGGAGGCAGAGACGAGCAGGCTCAGTGAGAGACTGTCTCAAAAATAAACCGGAGAGCAATTGAGGAAGACACCCTCCATACATGCAGCATACGTCAGCACATGTGTGCTCATGCTTGTGTACACACACACACACACACACACACACACACACGCACACGCACATGCACACGCACACGCACACACACGCACACACACGCACACACCCTCCATCACGGTGCAGCATAAAAAAAGAAAAAGGCACCGTGTGAGTGTCTGGAACAAGTGGCCATAGGCTGGAAAATGTATAAAGCAGCCTACCAGTTTTCTTTTTTTAACTTAGATGTGCAACTTGATATTTAAACTGTTATCACTTAACTTAGGGTGACTGACAAGGATTTAACACTGGCAAAGAAAAGATTGCTATTATGCAGCTATTCTAAATGACACCACTTTTTCTTTCGGGTCTCCTGGTTCGAACTCCCTTTTTCCTTTGTTATTTAATTCCTTTCCTTCAGAAGACTGAATTACTGAATCAAACTGTCTTAGTGAATTTTCTGTTTCTAAAAAAAAAAAAAAAAAAAAAAGCCTGGGTATTTATAAATTTTTAAAAAGCTAGTTTGCTCAGGTTGGGGATTTAATGACCCAAATTAACCAGTTCCGTCTCTTTGGCCCTCTGAAAGCTCTCTTGATTCATGCAAGAAGAAAGCTGTCTATGGAAGTTAAGAGGGGGTCAGAGGGCAGCCTTGCCTCTTTAAACAAAAGTGACACTTCCAGGAACTGACTGGGTCCTGAGAGAACTGCTTCTTCCCACAGGCAGTGTTCCTAATCGCCTGGCCACCATCCGCTGGCTCCGTCTTTTAAGGTTCCCCTACTGTCCCACTACCACACGGAGGGCCCGGCTTCCCAGAACATGAACCTTTGAGGGACACACTCGAGCTACGTCCAAATTACAACACTAAACTATATTTTCCACACAAAAGATAAAAAAAAAATTCATTCAACTATATCAGATCTAGCAACTACAGTCCCCAAAGAAATAAATACATGCATGAAATTAAAAAAAAATATGTACAAAAGTATTCACACCAGCTTTGCTAAGAACCCACACTAGATGGGACTTGTCTCGGTTCCTCTTCTGTTGTGATAAGAGGCAAGCTGGGGTCCAGGGTTCCGTTGAGCTCACGTCCTAGGTCACAGTGCTCGGTAGGGATAGCCCAGTGGTGGGAGATTAAGATCATCGGTGCTCTCACGACATCCACGCTTAAGAGCGCAGAGCGATGAATTAATGCTATCAGTCTTGGGGTGTCACGACTGTGCCCCAAGTTGTGTCTGACCCCCAGTCCTCAATAAGCCAATTAAGAGATCCGGATTAAAAGTGGAAAGTGGAATAAAAGAGATTCATCCAACAGGGCCACATTGGGAAAGGGAACAAAGAGATCCAGTGGGCCCCTCAAGTCTGGTGTCAGGGTCTGGAAATGACACCAAGGATATGCTCACCAAGCAGTCCCTGTCAAAGTGTGGGCCCACCCACCACGGACACTTCCCTGTCTGAGTTTCAGACTCAGGTGAGCTGACGTTTTTTTACCTGAAACGTTTTTTTCTGGGAGACAAGCTTCCCCCACCCCACCCACCCCACCCCCACCCTCTTTGGGGTCCCTAATTTCCATAGGCTAAGGGTCACATTGAGCACCTGTCTCTCTGCCAGGCCAGTTACCGTGATGCTTCTTAGCACCCGGCAAGCCCTCCCCGCGTTACACAGCCCAGGAATCGTCCTGCCCACAATAAAGATGGTGTGATGTGAGATGTCTTCTCATGTCAGTTACCTTAGTCAAAACAATCAATCTCTCGCCAACATTTTCACAGATAACCCTAATCTAGAACAGTGGTTCTCTAGTTCCTAACACTGCGATCCTTTAATATGGTTCCTTATGTTGTAGTGACCCCCAACCATAAAACTATTTTGTTGCTACTTCATAACTGTAATTTTGCTACCGTTATGAATTGTAATATAAATATCTGATATGTGACCGGAAGGGGTCTGGACCCACAGGTTGAGAACCACTGCCTTAAGCAGTCCCTCTCAGGTGTGCCTACCTCCTTGGCATCAAGTTGACAGTCAAAACTAACCATCGCACAACTCAAATGTCTAACAACAGTAAAACTGTACCACATTCGTGTATAGAAAACTATACAATAAAACAAGAGCATATGAATTTAACAGGGAAACAAAAGTTGCTCACACAATGCCAGATTCATTAAGTCAGACGAACAGAGACATGCGATGAGAGTCCAGCTATACAAAACAAAAAGACAAAAACAAAAAACGGGCATAAAAGTCATTTATGCTGGGTTCGGTGGCCTGTGCCTGTGATCCTGGCACTCAGGAGGCAGAAGCAGGGGGATTGCAATGAGTTACAGGCCATCCTAGAGTAGAAGACCCTGTTTCTGAAAAAATCATGTGTAGCACTTGAGACTGGGCTAGCCTTGGTCTGTAGAAGGGACAGTGACTAGAAGGAGATGCAGAGGGGAACATTAGTTAGAGCTAACCTATACTCTCTGTGACACAAACCTAAGATTTTGCATCTATCTGAAGATATACTTTGCTGATATGAATTACCTCCCAAAAGTTTACAAATAATTACACATTATTTATTTTGACCCATCTATTAAATGAAATACTAAGAACCTAGATGATAACATATGTGGTATTTAACACCTGATATATTATTATATATTACATATATTGTATATTTATTAAGTCCTTATGAGCACAAAGATGGGGATACCGCATTAATACCAGTACAAATATCACCAATTTTTTTAAAGCATGATTTTTTTTATTGGACATTTTCTTTATATACATTTCAAATGTTTTCCCCTTTTCAGGTCTCCCCTTTGGAAACCCACTATCCCATCCCCCCTTCCCCTGCCTCTATGAATGCCACCCTCATAGAGGCAGGGGCATCGAACACCCTCAGCCCAAGGGTCTTTCCTCCCACTGATGCCAACAAGGCCATCCTCTGCCACACAAGCAGCGGGAGCCATGGGCCCCTCATGTGTACTCTTTGGCTGGGGGAGGGGGGGCCGGGTCCCGCATGTTGACTATGTTGTTCCCTCCATGAGGCTACAAACCCCCTCAGCTCCTTCAGTCCCTTCTCCAACTCCTCCATAGAGGACACCGCGTTCAGTCCAATGGTTGGCTACAAGCATTCGCTCTGTATTGGTCAGGCTCTGGCAGAACCTCTCAGGAAACACCCATATCAGGTTCCCATGAGCCAGCACTTCCCGGCATCCATAATAGCGCCTGGGTTTGGCGATCACCAATTCTTGCTCCTACAAACTTCCAAGCTTGGCGTACAGTGTGCTGCATTTCCAGGAATCTCCAGAAGGTGTCCCCATAAGCTCCCACTCCGCTGCAAAGCCCAGCCCCTGGCCCCACAGCCTTGCAAGGCTCTCCCTAAACAGTACAGAAGGTGTTATAAGAGGCCGGTTCCCCTGTTTCGGACAGAAGGTAAATCCGCGCTTATGAGATCCTAGTATTTGTTATAAGGCTCCGTGGGAAAGGTCTCTCGGTGTTTACTGGCTGCCCGCCGCAGCCCTGGGGCACACCTTCTAGGCAGCTGAGCCAGGGAGCAGAATCAAACTGCCACCGTCGGAATTAGGGCTCCTGGACAACTAAGACCTCCTTGTTGTCAGGCCAGTCGTTAGAATCCTACCCTTAAGGTGAGTTCTCACCAGAGAAGCTTCTGAACCCTCCACAGCCACCCACAGCTCTTAATCCCGGCACCGGGTGGGACCTGATGTCTTTCCTCTGGAGTCCCCTGATCTTACTGACGTCACTCTGACCCACCTGACCGGTTCCCAGATGTATTCAGACAGGCTAGACACAAATGATGAGCATCTCCTAAGTCTAGCATAACATATCAAATTCCTACTTTTATTTATTTAATTTCCCCCCAATGCCCTGCATGAGAATGAATTACTTCTTTAGATTTCAATATATTTATATCTAAGATTTTTGAGAGAGGAAACCTGCTGTCTACTGTATGCCCTGAACAGTGGAATAAAAGAAAGGAAAGCCTTGTTTCTCTTCTTCTGGTTATGGGTCATTTTTTGTGGGTGTGAATATCCAGGACAAAGAAAAAAAAAAAAAAAAAGCTGCGATTAAAATGACAGCCACATCAGGGCTGAAACCCGGCGCGCATGTGCGTGTTCAAAGGACAAAGTACTCCACCTGCTGGTCTCAGGCCGCAGCTGCAGCTCACACACACAAAGGTTCCCTCATCTTTTCCTCAAAAATCTAAAACAATGTTGGGTGAAGGGGAAGTCAGCCTCTTGTCTTTATCTTAAACTGGAAATACACTGTGATTAACGACTGGGCAGTGTCATTCAAGATCAAGGAAATAAAAGACAAGATGGGCAGAGAGGTCCACAGTGGAGCAGACGCATTCAGAAGTAAAACATCCTGCACGTGTACAAGGAATGACCCTTCCGACTCTCAGCTTTGATCCCTGAAAATATAGAGGAAGCTACTTCTGTTTGGATTTCTATAACCTTTAAGCTAGCAAAGATGACCCTTCCATAGCTACGCCCTTTACTGTTAAGGTTTTAAAGAGAAGCAAACCAGAAGGATTAAAATATTTGGCTTTAATGAATCTGGGCCTTTCAAGCCCTTAGATTTGTTCCCTCCGTGGATCAAGGTCCTACGCAGCAGTACTGGGTCTTAGGAGCCTCTCTGCGTCTAGTTTTTAATTGTCCTGGTTTGTTTGTTTCCTCGCGGTGAGGGATAGATCCTCCCGCTAGCCCGTGCTAGGCACATGCTCAGTCACAGTGCCCCATCACTAGCCCCAGGAGTGATCCAGTGCAAAGATCAAGTCAAGGTGTGGGTCGGGGCAGTTGGCTTTCACAAAGGTCCTGAGACGAGCAGGCAGGAAGGTCAGCTCGGACCGCGTTGCATCACCATGGTCTGTGGAAACCCTGAGCTTACCACACTCGCCGCTCCCTTCCCTGGTCGGGATTTGTTCATCATGTCTCTTACCACAGTTTTTCCAGAATTAATCTTCTCATTTGTTCCCTTACACAGTTAAGTGAGGTTTGGGGTGGGGGGGGAGGTTGTTAGTTTCATTTGTTTATTTGTTTTCTTTCTGAAGCCCAAATCTTGCTGCATTCCTAGTGGTAACAGAGGGTAAAGTCAAACTGTGCGTGTGTAATACAGCTGTGCATGACATGCAGCAACGTGTATGTGTGTGCACACACACACACTGAGGTTCCTGCCTGGGGTTCTATACCTGCTCAGACTTTTCCCAGAATTGGGCATTCAGTCCCTGGATTCTCTGGCATGCCTAGACTTCCTGTTGGCCTGTTGATTCTGCTCTAAGCAGGCTCCAGACTCCTCACTCCAAACTAGTGGCACATCGACTCCCTCCCGCAGCCCAGGATAATCTCACCCCAACCTGTCCACATGCTTGGCCCCACAGAGTAACCTGCAATTCCAACCTGGGAAGCTCATGCCTTCCTCACAAAAAAATAGAAAATAAACACACAGACACACACACACACACACACACACACACACACACCTGCCAGCATAGCTCCTCGAGGGACACAGAAAAGGCAAAGAGGAAATGAGCATGTTTAGCATTACAAAAGGCAAGTTTTCATCTCAGCAATGCTTTCAGCATTTCCTGGCCCTTGGCCACCCATCTCTCTTCCAGACTAAACTGTCTTGACAATGTAATATAAAAGGCCAGAACATTTCCTGATTTTTCATCATCTGACATTGGGACCCCAATTCTCTGGGGTCACCAAATTTTGTACTGACGTATTAAAACCATCCATGATTGGAGGGACAGGCTGTACATCTCTCCAGCTTTTCAGAAACTTCCACTGGGCCACATCTAACAAGCCCAGCTACTGTACTAAGGAACAAATGAACTATGACAGGAAATGAACGTACCAGGAAGTGGTCTGCTCCGAGATAAGGAGATACACTCAAGTTTAACAAGGACTGGTCACGGTCACAGCCAGTTACAGAGAAGACAATTCAGACAGCCACCTGTGCCGTGTGCTCAAGGGATACTGAGCAGTCTAATAAACCTAAGCTCTCAGTTGTCTGTGTTAAAACAGCAGGGTGTAGATATGAGCATTGGCGGTCACATTCATACACTGAATGCATGGATTAAAGTGTACTTAACTTCTTACTCTCTGAGCATAAAGCGCGGCTATGATATTACACTGTTCTTCTCCACAGGCCATGTGACCTGTATGTGGGGCTACTTCGGGCCAGTTCCTTTCAGAACTGATTAAAAACGGGTCAAAAGGCCAATCTAGAGCACAGAGCAGCCCAAGCGAAGAGAGGACGTGGTTAGCGGAGGCTCAGTCAGAACTCAGGCTAACTTAGATCTCAAAAGGCTCAGGAATGTGAAATCTCTCCAGTGGATTTAGGGAGTGGTCTTGACAGACCTGAGAACCTCTGAGCCTCAGTTCTCTCGTTGGTAAAGTAGAGAGAAAGGCAGAAATCGCCCCACTGGACTGCTGAGAAGATCTCATGGAGCGGGGTACACTGGGAGTATCAGCAGGGTGCTGTGTCTCACCCCAGGAGCAGCTGAGGCAGGAGGTCTAAATTTATGCATCTCAGGCCAGTGTCCCCGTATATGAGATGTTGCCTAAGAGACGTTGTCTAACCAGAGTCGTTGGCAATTTTTTAGTTTTAGTTTTGGTGGCTCTGAATATGGTCTATAACCCTGCCTTGAGACGCAGAATATATCGAGTTATCTTTATTTATCTTGTGTCTTTCTGGGATGGGCCGGTTCCTGTGGGCAGAACCACCCTGGGGCACTGAAAGCCTTCCCTCTCCTAGTGTTTGCACAAAGGCAGGGCTTCAGGGGTTGCAGGCCTAAGGCAGAGCACATTCCAAACGCTGCTCCTCCTCCAACAGCTGACACTTCTCATAACTGCCCTGAGGTCTAGAGGGGAGGAGGTCTTCCTGGGACTCAGTAGTCTGGAACAAGTCTCCCGCCTTTCCCCTTCTCCTTCTCCTCCATGGGGTCACACTTGGATCTGCCTGCATCCACTTGGCAGCCTGGCTCCCTCCTGACTAGGTCTCCCACAGCCTTTTGCCCTAGGAAGAGCCTTGCAGGTCCTATCCTGCCCCCAGTGTCTGCTTCTCTGAAGACCTGTAGGTTCTGTGGTTCTGTTCTGACAGTAAGCAACTTGTGCTTGTCCTGGGAGGTCTGGAGAGGCTGCTCAGCCATTCACAGAAGCCTTTTCATGACGGTGGTAGGAGAGGCAGTGAAGAAGAGAGCAGAAAACAGGTAGGTCTTTGTCGCTGCTGTGAGCTCGTGGGCAAGGTAAACCTGGTGCACTTTAGAAAACCTTGGTAGTTTGAAGGTGAGTTCTTTAAAAATATTGATCTCCTTGGTCCAGTAAGTTAACTCACATCTTGAATTTTCTAGCCTAGGACATAGGACTCTATAGCTGGAACATTATGAGGCCAATTTTTTTTTCCAGTGTAGAAGAAATGTTCAACCCCGGGGACAGGGTGAACTCACTGACTAGATACCAAATCAAGAAAATAATCTGTCCATTGTTATCCTGGCCCCCTGAAAGAGTCCTGTCCCCTTCCACAGGCGGGAGAGCAGGACCCACCTGCATGAGGACATCCCTAGCCAAGCTAGAAAGTTGCCTTTGCCTTCGGAATCTCCCAGAGTTTGGACACTTTTGATATAGTCCATGACAACAGGACGATCATGGTGGCGGCGGCGGCAGCATGAGGGGCGGGCGGCTCCACAGTCAGTCGGAGAGGGGCGACAGGCTCTCCCCTGTGTTATTCATTCCAGAGCCCTTTCCCACGGGATGCTGCCTGCTACTTTCAAAGTCAGTCTTCCTTCCTCATCTCTGAAAACACCATCACGTGCCCAGAGGCATGCCTGGTAATCCATTATTCCAACTCCAGTCAAGTTCACAAGGAAGATTCACTACCACAGACTCCAAAGACCTCAACTTAAAAGACAAACAAACAAAAAAAAAAACCCTGCAGGTTTTGCAATCCGCCCAAGGACCTGCTCATTCCGGTTCCCTTCACACTTTACCATGTCTGTGGCTCTTAGTTTTAAGACAAGCATTCTGACCAAGCTCCGCACTCACTCTTAGCTGTGGGTATCTCTGGCTCGTTCAGATCGCAGGGCCATGCTGTCCCCAAAGCCACACCATGAAGTCACTTAGTTTTTATCTGCCCTGAAGGCTGGAGCCAAAACCCTGGAAGTTGGAAGGATCCGGATCTGAAAACACAGCCAGATCGGTGAGAGCAGAGCTGTCATTTTTAGAGTAATGGCTGGTTTGGTCTGAATTAAATAACCAAACTCCTACTCTGGCATCTACTCAAAATAACTAGCTTTGTTTAAAAAGAAAGAAGAAAGAAAAAAGAAGAAAAGGAGTGACAGACAGGAAGGAAAGAAGGAAGACAGGCAGGCAGACATAGCCCTGCAGGTAGTCACTGCTGCCAAGCCTGACCACTCGTGATCGATCCCAGCAACCACTGTGATAGAAGGAGAGAACCAACCCTGGACCTCTACATGTCTGCACACACATTTGAGGACACATGCATACAATACATACATTTTGGGGGGAAAATGCCTCGTGTTTACCTTTCCAAAGTTTAAACACCATCATATCCGGATCTGGTGTAACGATCCCACACTAGTGTTTCTCCTGAACATAGAGCAACTGATTCTTTGGGTGCCCGTTCTTTCTCCCTCCTTCTCCCCCTCCCCCAACACACACACACACACACACACACACACACACACTCACTCACACACACCCTCTTATTCCTATGCCTCATTTGGTTAAAGCACACTGCAATCAAGAGGTCTCAAATCGAAGTCTTGTCCCCGACTGAGACTAAAGCTTTCTCAACAGACCCCTTGACTTTTACACCAATGATGGCCAACTACTGTGGGCTGGCCCAGCCTGGGTCTAGGAGTCAAGAAACCACAGTCCTGCGTCCTCAGAAAAAAATAAATAAAACAACCAACCGAGGCACCCTTAGGACGCAGGATAGGACGAAGCCAAAAACTGGGAAGCAAGACGGGGCAGTCAGGGTTAAATCACACTGGCCCAACAATGTCACCCTGGGAAGCTGCGGTGAGACCCACTGAGTAGAGGCAGCGTCTGGGAACTCAGCGTGCAAGGCAGCCGAGGCCTCCAACCACACCAGCAGACTTGGTCTGAGCCTCCGCGCGCTACGTGACCGGGACGTTCTGGGAGCGGCCGAGGGGCGGTGCCCGCAGCGGCAGCGCCGCCCTGGGGCTCCCACGCCCCCCCTGGCCGGGTTTGCTCTGGGAGCCGCGGGTGGGCGGGAGTCCAGAGAGGGGCGGATCCCCAACTCCCCAGAGCTGCAAAAGCAGCAAGTAAGGGGCGGGGAGGCCAGTCCTGCAGCCCGGCGACCCGCTCTGTGAGCCCGCCGCCCCGCAACCATGGCGAAGCCCCTGACCGACCAGGAGAAGCGACGGCAGATCAGCATCCGCGGCATCGTGGGCGTGGAGAATGTGGCCGAGCTGAAAAAGGGCTTCAACCGTCACCTGCACTTCACTCTGGTCAAGGACCGCAATGTGGCCACCCCACGCGACTACTACTTCGCCCTTGCGCACACAGTGCGCGATCACCTGGTGGGGCGCTGGATCCGCACGCAGCAGTATTACTACGACAAGTGCCCCAAGGTACCAGGCGAAGGGCGTTTGTCCCCACCCCCACCCCCACCCCGCCCCCCATCCACTCCCTGTCCTGGTCCCGAAGTCCTGACGGGCAGCGGTACATAGGCTCGGCGATCCCTCCCACCTCCCCAGCAGCGCCGTGCTATCCCATGGCACCCCTGTGCTGTGAGGTCTGGAGACGGGTGACCAGAGCCCAAGCCTCCCTCTCCCTCTCCTGTGAACTAAGCTAACTATGGAGTGCCTGCTCAGCACTTAACCAAGGGGGGCCCGGCGCCTCCTCTGCGGTGCGTCTAGGTTCCGGGGCCCCTGACCGTCCGCTCGGGGTGCGCAGGCCCGGGGAGGGGCACAAAACACAATACACAAAAGCCTAGCTTTAGAGGATCGAGCTTAACGTTTAAGGTAAGGAGAGAGAAGTTTAGAGTTCCTGTAATAGTGACCCGGCCCTGGCCTCCGGGCTGCCTAGCCTAGCCCTAGCCGTGCAGCCGAGAGGGGAGGGCCTGGCCCAGACCGCTGAGTGGAGGCTGCAGTTCCTGAACTTTCTGATGTCCGCCGCCCGGATGGGCCTTGCCAAGCCGCTCACCTGAAGCAATCCCTGTAAAAACACCCCTCTCCCTTCCAGAGCTCTACCCCAGAGATGTGGGGGGCACTGACTTTCGGGGACCCGCTCCTAAATCTACCAAGGGCCAGAGTGTGGGAGTCTATGGGGGTAGTGGACTTGTAGAGGGAGGAACACCACCTTGACCTGTCTAGAAAGAGAACCAGAACTAACTTGAAAGAGTACGGAGGCCCGGGCAGGGAGAGGGCCTGCACACAGTGCCAGGGAGAAAGCAGCGGCCTTATCAGAATAGTAAATGTTTTAGAAGAGAAAGCTGGCCAGGGTGGTGGCGCACACCTGTAATCCCAGCACTTGGGAGGCAGAGGCAGGTGGATTTCTGAGTTGGAGGCCAGCCTGGTCTACAGAGTGAGTTCCAGGACAGCCAGGACCACACAGAGAAACCCTGTCTCAAAAAACCAAAAAAGAGCCGGACGTGGTGGCACACGCCTGTAATCCCAGCACTTGGGAGGCAGAGGCAGGCGGATTTCTGAGTTCGAGGCCAGCCTGGTCTACAGAGTGAGTTCCAGGACAGCCAGGGCTATACAGGGAAACCCTGTCTCGAAAAAACAAAAACAAAACAAAACAAAACAAAAAAAAAAAAAAAGAAGAGAAAGTTGGGAAAGCTGGCTGTGGGATTGTATTGGAAAAGGTTAAGCAGATCCTGGAGGCAGTGAGAAATCCGTATACATACTTATTAGGCATTTTTAAATACATAAGAACATCGAGAACAGTTATCTCTACCATTTGTGCCTGAGAACTATAGGGATTTCCAAGACTGAGAGATAAACCCCCTTAGTAAGAAACTGTGGAGCATAGTAAGGAGCATAGCCGACTGCTACCCAAACAGAACAACTGCTAATGTGTATTCTTCCAAACCTAAACATTTGCTTAGAAAACACTTCAGGTCCGCATTCAGTACTGTGTCTTTTTATCGGTACAACACGCTGCACCTTGAGTTAGATTTTTTTTAGAGGTGGTACCCGACTTGCCTGGGTTCCAGCGACATTTCAGAAACACACAAACACAAGCGCTACTCTGTAGCCTTTAGCATCACAGCACAGAGAGATCTAGTGATGATCTTCCTGGTTCAATGGTTAGTTTTCCTGTACAAGGGCAGGGCGAGCGAGACAGGGTCACACTGCAGGGTAGCAGTGAACATGTTGCATAACTCTTCTCAGAAGAGCTTGGAAGTTCTTAAAAACTGACTCCCCGTGGTTCGTAGTGTTTGCTGCATGGTGGTCTCTGTGGAAACTGGACAGGAATAGTCCTCGAAGAGATCTTGGGTAAAACCAGGAGGTGTGCCCAAGCTCCTTCCCCAGCCTCGCTCCCTGGTGGGCCCACAAGTCACCAAGTCCAGTTCTCTTGCCCAGTCCCTGTGTAAACACACCAAAAGTTTAATCAGACGGAAGCCTCTTCCTGTCCCTCAGACTCAACACACAGAAACTCAAGTCACGTTCCTTGAAATCCTGACCTGCCCTCTGTGTGTGTTTTGTTTTGGTTTTGGTTTTTGGTTTGGTTTTTGGTTGTTTTTTCGAGACAGGGTTTCTCTGTGTAGCCCTGGCTGTCCTGGAACTCACTCTGTACACCAGGCTGGCCTCGAACTCAGAAATCCGCCTGCCTCTGCCTCTCAAGTGCTGGGATAAAAGGCGTGCGCCACCACCGCCCAGCCAACCCTCTGTGTTTTTTAATTTAATGACTTCGTGTCGCTGCCATGATAGTCACTGATTTCTGCACTGCCCCCCAAACTTCCCACTCTCTTCCCGTCTCTGCCTAGCTGAGAGGCCCCACAGGTCTGTTGCAATGGATTCTCACCTGTGCCCTCACTTCCCAGGCACTGTAAGGTGGTAGCCAGGGGCTGACCATGGCTAATGGACATACACTCTGCCAGAGGTCCTTCCTTGAGTAGTTAGGTTTCATGGCTTTGGGCTAGCCTCTGGGTAGTCAAATTCAACGGCTTTGGCAACAGACCAGCATGCTTCGGTGCCTCTGCAGTAACTTCAATTACATCTCCGTTTTCTCCGTCAGCTCCCAAAGACACTGCATCTGCAGTCCCATTGCAGTCTAGGCTGTGTCCAGCTGAGCTTGCTACAGCAGCACATCCTGGCTCTGTTAAGGTTGGCTGCAGACCCTGCCATAGTCATTAAGCGTGTCCAGGCCATCTTTCAGGCAAACCTGCCCTTCTGACCGCGCTGCTGTTACCTGCCTACATCTACCGTCCCATGGTCCTCCTCTCCTACTTAACCATTTCCAACTCCCGCCCCCTGTTCACCCTCCACTTGAAGTACCCGCCCCAGCACGGGTCTCTGGATAACATACATAGGGTATTGCTGTATCATCTTTATTCTATCTTTTAAAACCTTTTGTAATTTTTGTATAATATACTCACAATATTAGGAGTGGCTTGTGCTTGTAGTTTACAAGGTGAATTATGGTATTCAAATATTTTATCTTTGCAAATATGCAGTGAATGACCATAGGACATTAAGGGAACAACGGTCTATTTTTCTATGGTCTTCCATACTCTCAAATATAAAGTATATTTTCTCTCTCTCTAAAAAAGAAAAGAAATGTTACTTGTAAGAAAAATAGGAAATCCCCTATAGTTCCTGCCCTTAAAAAGTCTCTCATATATAAAGATACTCAGAGCAAACCCATCTAGAAGCTCTGTAAACACCTTTAAGTATTCTAAAGATGTTACTCATGCTAGTGGACCTTAAGTTAGGGCTGCTTTGGGCTTAAAAAAAAAAAGGTCAAAAAACTTCGCACAAATGTCATGGTTTGGGGGGGGGTGTGATTTCACAATTGCAAGGGGTCAGGGTATCGATATATTTACAATGAAGTTTGTATAGATCACTAAAACAGGAAAACAGGCTCTGTTCTGTCAGAGAGAGTGAAAATATGCATGGAGGCCTGAGCTGAGCCAATCATGTCTGTGGCTTGACCTGCTCTCTGGTTCCTGTGGCCTTGTGCACCGGAGCCCGGGTCTAGGCCTCTGACCCTTTGCGGCCTGAGTGTGCCCAGAGAGGTTCCATTCACTGGCATTCATACATCAGATAGGCTAACAAGGGCCCAGAAATTCCCCCATATACATTCAAAGAAGCTAGACAAAATGCTGTGCTCTGGGCAGCAGTACTAGATGTTCCGGCAGGACACAATGTTGACCATGTTCTGAAGGTTCAACTGTTTCATAAAAGGAAAGTAAGAGCAAAATCTTAGTTGATGATGTCATAATGATTTGCTACATGAACTATTTTTATTGCATTACTACTACTACTACTACTACTACTACTACTACTACTAATTGGATTGCTGAAATACTTTTATTTTTGGTTCTTCTTATCCCGTGGAGTATGTAAAATTTGAGGTGACTTGAACACTCTTACTGTTTTGTTCTGCGTCTGTAGGAAGGCGGGGTAACTGATACTGAGGGCAAAGGGGCCCGAGAAAGGGCCCTATGCTCTCTCACTAATGCGTTCTTTTAAATTAGCAAACTGTGCTTGCATTGAAACCGTCGGCAGCAGGTCTGAACTTTGTGCCTCTCACTGCTGCCTCTGCCCATATTTACCTGCCTTTTCCCAGGCCAAAGGCAAACAGTTGCTAAGTCCATAGGGAAATTTACCGTCCCATCAAGAACAAACGCTAATAAGCCTTGGGAAGTTTTACTAGAAGAAACTGCTGCACAGAGTTCCCGGGGCGGATAAGCAGTCAGTGAAGGAGGAATGTGCTCCTGCCACAGAGTCTGGGTGTTTCTTAAGTGACAAGGTCAGAACCAACCTCTTGAGAGAAGGGTGAATGGAGGCAGTCCAACTTGTTTGTCTAAAACATGTTTTATTCATGAAACTCTTGAACAGGAAAAAACAAGCAAAAAACAAAACAAAAAAAAAACAACAACAACAACAAAAATTGAGTCCAGTTCGTTAGATGAGCTTGCTTTTCCTTCTTCCTGAAGATAAAAGGTACAAAATTACTTGGCCAAAAAACAGTGCATAGCATAGCTCCTCCCCGCCCCCACGCCCCCTCCCACGCCCCTTCCCCCCAACCCCCCCCACACCCACACCCCCACCCCCACCCCCGCCGTGCTACTGTGGGGAGACTGTCATGCATCCTGTCAGGTGACTGCGGAAGTCTCAGGTGAACATGAGTTAAACTAGCCCAAACCCTGACTGGTTTTCATTGGTGACCTAACATGGATTTGCATTCTTATGTGTACTTGACCTCATAGAAGGGTGATGGACTTTTCTCTCTTCATTTCAGAGGGTGTATTACCTCTCTCTGGAATTTTACATGGGCCGAACATTACAGAACACCATGATCAACCTTGGCTTACAAAATGCCTGCGATGAGGCCATTTACCAGGTATGTGGTTCTCGTGTCTTACACCTTCATTCTCTACACATTTCAAGTTCACTTTAACACACATGCACATAACACGTTGCTTCTTCAAATAGAGCTACTGTACATAATGAGACATATACACAAGCTGGAAAACAGAGGCCTGGGTGTGACAGCGCTTGCCTTTAACCCCAGCACTGAGGAGGCTGGAGCAGGCTGATCTCTGAGTTCAAAGCCAGCCTGGTCCACTAGTCAGAGAGGTTAAAAAGGAAGTTGGAGAATGGATTATCACACATGAGGGGTTTATTTTGCCACCAAAGTCTTGTAATTTCTGAAACAAATTACATTTTTAAAATGAACCTCTGAAAAGTTTTTAATACTGAGTGATGGTGGCGCATGCCTTTAATCCTAGCCTTTGGGAGGCAGAGGCAGGGGAACCTCTGAGTTCGAAACCAGCCTGGTCAACAGAGCTAGTTCCAGGACAGCCAGGGCTACACAGAGAAACCTTATCCCAAAAAAACAAACAAACAAAAAATCCAACAACAAAAATGTTTATTCTGAGAATCATAAATGACAGCTATTCATCTATCAGACAACGTGGAAATGTAAAGCTCTAGAAAATCCGTTACCATGCTTCTCTCTTGCCTGAAGTGTGTAAAGCATACTTCCCCTTTAAGGCAGACCAACCGTGCTCATTTGTACATGCAGACATATGCAGCCCTTCCTACAGGCGTCTCTCCTCCTAAAACAAGTAGTCCTTCACCTTCTCATGTGACTGAAAGAAGAGTGAATTTACGAAGACAAATCGGAATGAGACGCGGGCCAGAGCGCTCCCTCCCCCAGTGCCGGGTGGCCCCAGTGTGCTCTGCTCCTTATCAGGGCAAGCATCCATCCTGCAGGCCAGGTGGAGCACTTCCTTCCACAGAACCACAGCAGCCCCCTACACTTCCCTTTCTTTACTTCCCTTAACATTAGCAGAGAAACTGCACACCTTCCCCGGGGCAGTGTGTAAGCACGACCTGCATCTTCGTGGTTATGGTTTAGAGCCCTGTCTCCATTTTCCCATTTGCAACGTGTTAGCACAGACCATTGGCTGCATAAGGACCCAGGAGTCCCTAGTCACTGGGGAGCAAATCCAGAAGCCCCATCCTTCTGAAATGATGCCGAGCCTTGCTTGATTCCTATAAGATTTAATTATCAACGCTTACATAAGAAACTCACGGAGTAGAAGGAGAGGGGTCCAGAAAAGTGGCTCAGAGAAAATGTGGGCAGCGCTTTACGCAGCTCTGAAATTATTTTCCTACTAAAAACTATCAGAGGGCCTTTGAGATGACTCAGCAGGTTAAGGCACCTTCAATCAAGCCTAAAGACCCAAGTTCAAGCCCTGAGATTTACATGGTAGAAGAATAGAACTGACTCACGAGTTCCCTCTGAGCTGAGGGGGGAGGGAGGGGGGGAGGGAGAGGGGGGGGTGAAGGGAGGGACGAAGGGAGGAAGAGGAAGAGGAGAGAAGAGAATTTTTAAAGCTCTCTAATTTGGGGGGTGGCACATATGAATTTTACATAAGGACACAGATATTTCACAGCGGACTACCCTTTAGTTGAATCAGGAGAGATTATCATCTAGTCCACAGAGAACAGGTCTCTGGTCTTGACAGAACATGAGTTTCCCCATAAAATAAGTGACCTACAGTATACTCTGTGCTACAGGGTTCTACTTGGGATCCAGTACCAGTGGCTTCAGGAGTGTGATCCCAGCACTTCAGAGACGGGATCTTGCAACTGTTTGTACTTTTCAAAGAGGCACTTTGAAACCACCATAGAGAAAAGTAGGGGGAGTCTGTCCCCATTCCCTGAGAGGGTGAGGCCTCCTGCTGGTGCCGGGCATCAGGGCTCCAGGGCATGGCTCACTAACCCGTTTGGGGTTATCAGCTTTTGATTCCACTGAGACAACACACTGTGAACATGCAAAGGTAAACTGCGGTCTGTCCTGAAAAGTCTGACCTTGCTCCTTCTGACCATCCTGTCACCGTTACTGTCCACACTATTTCTAAAGTTTTAATCTCATGACATATATTTAATTTGTTTTGCTTTGATTTTTGAGAGTCATATGTTGTGTGTGTGTATGCATGTATGAACACATTCATGCTATAACACATCAGCACACACATAGAGATCAGAGAACAGCACGTGAGAGTCCATTCTCTATTTCTGTTATGTTTGTCCTGGGAACCGAACTAGGTCATCAGGTTTAGCAGCAAGTGCACTTATCCAGAGTCATCTTGATGGTTTCATACTTTTTTTTTTAAAGAAATAATAGCTAATATAGGACATATCTGCTCAAGACTAATGCTGTTGCTTTGTTCATATGATCTCATTTGACTCACAAGCCTACATTAAATAGGTATGTCCGGCCTCCACATTTTTACAAAGGAGATTTAGCAGCCTGCCTTGGGGCAGTGTCAAGGAAGTGGCGTGGCCCACAGTGGACACCCAAAGACTCGTGCTTTGCTGTGCCTGGCTAGGCCATCTTGTACCACTGGCACCAATGACCGCTAGCTTCTGCAACTGATACTCAGTGCCAGAACAAGCTTCACGGGGGCCAATGCCAGATCAGTCAAGCACACAGATAACCCTGGAGCTGGCCAGTGCGTGGAATTGCCTCTGGAACGTCCTGAGTGCGTATCCATGTCCAATATTGTCTTCCTTTCTCCCCAGCTTGGGTTGGACATGGAGGAGTTAGAAGAAATTGAAGAAGATGCTGGGCTTGGCAATGGCGGTCTTGGGAGGCTTGCTGGTAAGTGACAGCAGGCGTTGGGGGCTTTGTCTGGGTGATCTGTGCCTTCTCGGGTGCCGTACCCAGCCGTGCTTAGAAGAGCCAAGCGGCTTTCTTAGCAGAAGGAGAAAGCATGTCCCCACTGAAGATGCATTTGTTCTTGTCTTTCCCCTGCGGCCTGATCAGCTCCCCGTTAAAAAGAGGCGTTGCTTAAAGCCTTTTGAGACATTGCTTAAACCCCAAAGCTAGCGAGTTCCTTCCTGTTCACTTAAGGGTTTCCAAAGCCACCCATTTACATCACTGCTGCTCCTTTATGGCTGGTCAATTCCCATAAACTCTACTCTTACCTTGCAGGCTTCAGTTTGATATTTTGATTGACTGGCTGGCAATGATGTCATTAATATACGTCTTCATGAGTTTTTCTCTTAACTTGGATAATGGCTTTTTAGCAAACAGAGGGGAAAATACTAGCTCTACTTGCTGTGACAAATTACCCAGCAAGAGCCGTTTACAGAAGGAAGGAAGCCGAGTTCCGAGGCACAGTGTGGGACTCACAGTAACAGGAGCTGGAGCCGCTGGTCCTCTCCAGCATCTCCAGTCAGGAAGCAGAGCAAAGTAAATGTCCAACCAGCTCTGTCCTGTTTACACAGGTCAGGGCCCCAGACCATCGGCTGGTGCCCTCCTCAATCGGGGTGGGTTTTGCCACCTCAGTTATTGCAAAGAATCCCACCTAGGCATCCCCAGAGATTGGTCTCCTGAGTTCTTCTAGATCCTGTCAAGTTGACCTGATTATTAAACATCATAACCTATAACCGAGCATCTCCAGTGCTCAGAAGGATTTCTCCAAAGCACACACACAATGCAACATGTGCCCAAGACAGGAGAAGCCACAGGAACGTGATGTCACAGTGCTGTTTCTAAAACCCCATCAAAATCAGACTAATCTCAAAGAAAGATATAGACATACTTGCCTGTGTGAATCACCAAGCTCAAAACAGAGCAAGGCCCATACAAAGTGATGCCATTTATATTCTTAGAAAAAGTGAATCTTCTTTGAGTTACACATATAGAGATACAGGGGAAGAGTCTGGAATTTTTGTACTAAATTGAGTTTAAGTGTTAGATGCTCCTGGTGGCCCCTAGAAAGGAGCAGTAGGACTAAAGGGGCCATCCAAGGGGATGCTATCATATCTTCTTTTAAAAGTCTCTTAATTTACTACAAACTCATTTGTATCTGTTTCATTTTCTCGAAGCCTTTCTCCTTCGGCGGGCAGTGTGCTTTAGTGCCCCTACTAGCAGAAAAGTATGTAAAAGTTCTTCAGGCAAGCCATTTGCCATTGTCCTGTGATGCATTCTTCTGAGGACTTCCCAGGCTTCCCTGGGCTACCAGGAAGGTGGCAGCAGTAGCGACAAGGTCTGCTTTGCTGTTTTGCTGTTGCGAGAAACCCAAACTTATCATATCGGCTAGCCGTGTTCACTCTGCTCTGGACCGGGCTTTCGCGGCCTTACTCTTTTGCTGTTTGGGAAGCTGCAGGCGAGGCTGGGTCATCCTCAGATGGCCCAACCTCTCACCTGACTGTGCAGGCTGGAATCCCACTTGCTCAGGCTCTAGGGATCAACTTGTCAGGACCAAGCGGACGCTGAAAGAGTCACGGGTCAGATAAAGCAGGGACTGGTCATGGTAGACCGATTCTAGGCTCAGCTCTTTGTGTTCATGGCTCTGTGTAAGTTGAATCAGGAAGCCACCCCAGGTTTTCATTTTGAGTGATAGCTCTCCAGTTCTTTCCAGCTGGAATTCCTACTGTAGGTTACCTCATTCACTAAAAGCTCAAACTCCCAAGAGGAACAGTCAGATTAATGTAACCCTTTGGAGTGATCCCTTCTCTACCTGCTGATTGGCCCTTCTAGCTCTGATGCTCTGTCATTGGATAACAGAAAATATAATAAGATAATAGTCACATCAAGAATGGCATGGTGATCACAGAACAAGAGCCCCAAATGTTGGGGCTGAGTTTTTCAACGACCTTATCGTACCCAGACTCTGAGTCTCCATGACTCACAGTACAAAGGATAAAGACAGCAAGGAAACTCTTCCACAGAAGCCCCCTCCTCAGCAGAATTACTAGTACTCTGGGTGGATCTGCTGCCATTACTGCCGAGGCTAATAGCTGTCACTGGTGAAGGAAACAGAATGGCTGCCGTTGTTTAAAGGCTTAGATCAGTGACGCGGGAGCCACTCCTGCCTTCCTGGAGCAGATAGTCAGCATGTCCTATGTCACATCCCATAGGCCACTTGGGTGCCGTGTAGGAATCAGTCTCTGTAAGTTTCTACCTCTTGGAATGAGGCAGGAATAGAGAGCGACAGCTTCCCTTAGAAAAGCAACCAGGGGTGACAACAGTCAACCTACCCAATGTAGGAAGCTTCTGTATTTGTTCTCAGACAACGCTAGCATGTGCACAATTCAAGACGGTGAGGAAGGATGCAATATCTATTTACTTTAAACGTTTTTACACTTCCTAATATTTTCTAATTTTTCTATGGTACTTAGTCCTATAATTTAAAAAAAGGTTATTTAAAAGCCCACTAGAGGCCATGCAGCAATGCCTGTGCGTGAAACAAATTGTTCCTGACAGAACAGTTGTGTGGCTTCCATGTTTTTAAAAGAGAGTTTGGCATTGATGCTAAGTTCGCTGGTTCTGTGTTTTTGTTTACTTGGTCCAATTCAGCCTGCTTCCTGGACTCCATGGCAACCCTGGGACTTGCGGCCTATGGATACGGCATCCGATATGAATATGGAATCTTCAATCAGAAGATCCGAGACGGATGGCAGGTATGTGGTGCTGTCACCTGAGCCCTCGTGAGCTCTTTCTTTGTGCTCTGGCGGTGAGTAGCGTGGGCCTTTCACACAGCACTTTCTCTGGCATTCGGCTGACAACAGTGGATACTTCCAAAGTCAGCTCTCCACGGGGTAAGTTTCCAGAGCAAAGATCCTGTGTGTGTCATTCACCTCCAGATCCGGGGCACCTGACATCATGCCTGCCTCTCACTAGCTGGCTCATGGCCTGTTTCTTAACCTCTTTAACTCTCAACTGTACCATTTATAAAATGAGAACAATAACGCGCGCGCACACACACACACACACATGTATATATACATATATATATATATATGCCTCTTGTGTGAAGAAAAATATTCTTCAATAAATCGCCATGAGGGTCTGCCTATAGTGAGTGCTCACTGGGGAACTCTGACAATATTTACCATTGAGCCCTGACTGTGGACCACTTTCCTGTGCAGCATTCCATCTCAAAGCTTACAGAAACACGAAAGAAGGCTTGCGGGTTAGAATTGTGGTCCCCTCAGCAGTTCTCTGTAATAAGCACACTGCCAATGCACAAGGCGGAAAACTGAGAGTCTTCCAAAGCAAAGTTTCCCCAGATCACATTGCTGGCCGACAGGGGTCCATGTCCACAGATTTCTGCACCCACATTTAGTATTCTCGTTCATGTGCGTCTGCCCTCCTGCTCATGACTGTCCTAGAAGATACATAAGTGAATGTCCTATTATATAATAAAATTGGGAAATCTTATTGATGGTTAATGAAATAAATCTAACACATATTTAATGCTATGTTCTATGTAAATATGCACTAATCCATCCAGACCACTGTAGTTATACGGGTTTAAATCTCATATATTGGTTTCCTTCATCTCTGGTAGCTTTTTGAGTCTATGGTCAAGGGCACTGTGGGCCTCCTCTGACCTTTATATAGACTATGTCCATTCCGCTCTGTGTTTCACATTCACACCATTGATTTTTAAAAAATGTGTAAACCACAAAAAGCTGAGCTCTGTGAGCATGCCTTCACTTCAGGGCCCAGCAGCAGAAAGCTCGGAGCTCGTTGAGGGCACAGGAAGAAGGGTAGGTTTGGCTGGGGGCCCCAGTCCACCTTCCCTGTCCTAGTACTTAGCCTCTAAGTAAGTAACTAAAGCCAAGTTTACAAACGAGGCTCTTGGGAATGCCGTATGGAAAACATGTAAACTATAAGTGAAATTCCAGGTTTTCTTTTCTTCTTTTCTTCTTCTTTTTTTTTTCTGGGTTTTGGTGAGACAGGGTTTCTCTGTGTAGCCCTGGCTGTCCTGGAACTCACTCTGTAGACCAGGCTGGCCTCGAACTCAGAAATCCACCTGCCTCTGCCTCCCAAGTGCTGGGATTAAAGGCTTGCGCCACCAACAACCGGCCCAATTCCAGGTTTTCTAAGGACACATGTTGTATATTTTTGCCTAGCTCTAAGAAAATTAAAAACTGTGGGGCGACCTGGAGTAGAAGAAGGACTTGGCGCTAATTTCTAGTTGAGCTCTAACTTCCACTCCATAGAAAGCACTCCCTGGCGGGAAGGTTGCCTCCGCAGTCTGAGCCTTGGCTTTCTGGTCTTCACAATGGAGCCTGTGATTTCACAGAACTACTATGAGAACACGCAGAGTGGGCAAACAGACACTTGGGGAAAGGAGGGAAACTTGGTGAAGTGCAGTGCTCTGTGATAAAATTTCAATATAACCATTGCTACTGTACGCTCCAGTAGTTTTATTAAAATATAAAATCATTTATGTTATTTGAGGGGACAAAAGGGATCTAGAGTTATGTGGCTGGACTGATGACAAGCATCTGAGAGAGGCCAGGAGAGAAAATTGGGTCAGAAAGGAAAATACATCGGGAGCAGGAGACATGGCGCAGTATTGCGGGTTACTCAAGATGAACTCGGGCACTGCCCTGGCGGAGGAGCTGGGGCCTGGCACTCCGTGGAAGCTTGCAGTCACCTGTAACTCCAGTTTCAAGGCATCTGTGACCTTCTTCTGGCCTCCGCAGGCTCCTGTATGCACGTGATACCCGTGGATTCATGCAGACACATACATTTAATAAATCTTTTTTTAAAAAAGAAAAGAAAACCATATACTAAGGCTTCAGCATTAATTATCTTTGGAACATGGATTGCGGGTAATGTTCATTACCTTCTATTTGTTCTCCTACATGTCTCATATTCCATAAGAAACATGTGCTTTTAGAAACATAAAAAGCTGTCAAAATGAAAGAGTTGATTTCCTTCCCCTGTGAAGTAACTAGAGTTGCTTCTGCACACTGAATTTAGCAAAGATTTTCCCAATATGGCCAGCATTTCAACTCAACCTCACCCAAGGACTATAATGCATCCATACTCAGTCCTGGAAAATAGGCTGTGCCTTTAAATAAGTACTATTGTATAAAAGAATTAAAAGAAACTCAGCATTTAAACATAAAATTCCTCAAATGAATTTTCCATTCCAATGTCATTCTTTTTTTAAAGAGTACAGTGTGTTAATCCAATTTCATTCTTAATCCTGTAGATCAAGGATGTATAATGTTTACAACATCCTCAAGTTTGAAAGGAGAGGCTGAGGCTGTAGATGGTGCTCTATTAGTAGGATGCTTGCCTATCATGAGAATTGCCTATCATGCACGGAGTCCTGGAGCCTGCCTCCAGCATCAAATAAAGCAGATTGTGGTGGTGCACACTTATAATAACCAATACTAGGGAGGTGGAAGTCAGGGGATTAAAGATCATCCTCTACTACTTACCAAGTCGGAGCTAGCCTGCACTACATAAGACCCTGTGCAGACAGGGGGAATGGGAGGAGGAGGAAGAGAGATGGAGGTGCAGGAAAGAGAGAGAACAAGAAAGACTGATAGCTTCTGCTAATTCCAAAGTTAGTTCCATTAGACAGTGTCACTTCTTTAATTATGACTTAAAAAAATAAAAGAGGGCTGGAGAGATGGTTCAGTGGTTAAGAGCACTGACTGCTCTTCCAGAGGTCCTGAGTTCAAATCCCAGAAACCACATGGTGGCTCACAAACATCTGTAATGAGATCTGATGCCTTCTTCTGGTATGTCTAAAGACAGCTACAATGTACTTTCATGTATAAAATAAATGATTCTTTTTAAAAATAAATTAGAAGGACACACAGTTTTACTCACCACCTACTTTATTTCCCAAGATGGGATTGTAAAGGGCAAATGTAAAATATGTCACATTATATAAAGACCATTTCCATGAAAAACAAATGTGTATGCCAGGAAGTCTGTGGCCCTTCAGACTATGATGTGATCCCATTCCTGTTCCCTGCTGGCCTGCTCTCTGCTCTCCTGTATCATAATCGCCTGCACCCCAGTCCCCCACACCTAGCCTGCCTGCACCCCAGCTCCAACAACAGCAAATACAGACAGTACTGATGAGAAAGTCACCAGCTGGGAAGATTTTTGAAAGGTGGTGGACTTTTACCTTTTGAGTCTATTCAAAGAACATTTCCATAAAATGTGTTGACCAAACCTCCGAGGAAAATAATTATACAGTTAAATTTCTGCATTTGGCACAACTCTAATGGAACCTGGAACCTGATCAGCGATCATCCCACGTGAGTACCTGGCTGTCGGAAGGAAGAGATGGATGCCATTAATAGGCAGGCGGCAGAAAGGCGCTCACAGGGTGTCCCTTTCAGTCTCCTTTGAAACCTGTGCCAGGCCTGTTACAGCCAGACTCGTAGTTTCTCTGCCCAGCCAGCCTCTAGCCATCCTTACTGAGTTATTAGAGTTCCCCAGAAATGGTTTTTTAAATCATTTATGTTCTGAGGAAGCAAAACTTGTTGGCTTTCTTGGCACTTGTTTGTGGAGTTCATCTCGGTTCCCCACATTTGAGGAAGAAAGTGTTTCTTGAAATCCTATCCCCAGTACAACACCCGAGCTGACGCCTGCTCCACTGGAGTCCGTCCTCCACGCAGATGCACAGTCTGGAGGCCTGCCCTTTCATTCGCAGGAGCCACGGACGCTGTGAATCATTCCTCCAGAGCCTCTGAGATGGGATGGAGCCCGAAATCCATTTAGATGCAAGGATCAAAGCTCATCTCCCACCTGCTCCACACATTCATAGACCTCGGTGATTGGTGTTTTCACAGATCCCTGTGGTTATGTGAAAGAAACTGAAGACAAGAAAGGTTTTGCCCATCTCACAGCGGCTGTGGTTCTTCCTTGGGCCTGCCGCTGTGAGCCTGTAGCTGTGACGTTCCTACCTTTCAATCCTCCTTAGAGACCAGTCTGGGGAAATTCAAAGTGCTGTTCACTGATTCCTTTCTGATTCAGCAAGGGACTCAGGAATGAAAATCAGCAAACAGGGCACCTTACAAAATGTGTTAGCCACAGGAAACTGAAACAGCCATTTTGGGGTGGGACAAATGAAGCCAACATGTAATGACATTAAGACTGGTCAGCTGCTGCTTTGTCACTTAAAAGCATATCCCCACAAGAGTAAAGGCCACTCAGGCTTGGAGCAGGACAGGAACAGGTAAGAGGTGCCATCCTGCCCCCTGGGCATTTGTTTCTTGATGGTAGAAGAAAGGGGAACGCCTTGTTCACATTGACCAAGTCTCTACCCTAGACTACTTCTCAGATGTAAAGGCGTGGCCTTCAAACCTCAGAGCTGAAGTTAATTTTAGCTCCGTCATCGTCCTTCTGCATGACCTTGAGCTGTTCTATTTCCTTATCCCTGAAAAGATCAAAATCAGAGTTCGCTCCACTAGGGTGCCCATGAGAAATACACTCATACATATACAGCATGTATGTCATTGTCAATGACCAAGACCATTGCTGTCTTAGGATGTAAGACACAGCTATAGGCTCAAAGACAAAATAAGATTAGAAGACCCAGTGTACTTTCATTGCAAAGCAGAACCTTGAGTTTTGATAAAAGATATCTTTACTGTGATATAATTGGAGCACTGGAACTATGTCCCCTGAACAGTGAATCCTAAGCCTTGTCCATTTTCAGGTAGAAGAGGCAGATGACTGGCTCAGACACGGGAACCCTTGGGAGAAGGCTCGTCCTGAGTTCATGCTGCCTGTGCATTTCTACGGAAGAGTAGAGCACACCCAGACGGGGACAAAGTGGGTCGACACCCAGGTAACCGGGCTCTTGTGACAAGCCTTTTATTTTGCACAGCACGGTGAACATTACACTGAGCATACAGTGTACACAACATCAAGAATGAAAGCAGGCATAGTGGTGCACGCCTTTGATCCCAGCACTTGGGAGGGGCAGGTGGATCTCTGGGAGTTTGAGGTCAGTGTGGTGTACAGAGTTCCAGGACCAGGGTTATGTAGAGCAACTCTGTTCAAAAAATGAAAGAAAGGAAGGAGGGGGAGAGGGAGAGGGAGGGGGAGAGAGAGAAAGAGAGGAAGAAAGCTATAAAGAAACAAGGGGAGAGAAGGGAAGAGAAGAGGAGGGGAGGGGAGGGGAGGGGACGAGATTGTGTGATATCTTATGTATCAAACAGCAGAGTGGGACTGTATAAATGAACATGCTTGTCCTCTTTGTACTGCCGGTTCCCTTGGGAGAGAAGGGCACTGAGGCCGAGAGGGAAGCGACTCCCCGAGGTCAGCTGATTTACCAGGGTTACTTGCAAAGATTATTCAGTTCCACAGTAATAAGCGCGACTAGCTCTCCCAATGCTTAGCTCTCTGGACCTATAATAGTTCTTGATAACCCAAGTAATTTTAAATGCCTTTTCTCGGCCCATCACTGCACATTTTAGTACTGCAACTTTCAAATAGGATCCAGGCTGAAGCCTCAGGCTGTGCCTGATCTGTGAGCTGTGTCAGGTCACGTCTAGAAAAAGTGATGCTTCGGTTTCTTCAAGGGCGTTGTCCCACCATTCTGTTTGCGTATGGCCCTGTCACAGGATCGTACCTAGCCCGTGAGTCTCTGTTGTCATATATATCTTCTACCCTATTCTTTCTTGGGCTGCCTGGGCCAATCAGCACAGCTTCACTTGCTATATTTGCTTAATAGAGAAGGTCTGGGGCTGATGTTTATCTTAGTCATTCTTTAAAACATTACTGAAAACCCACTCAAACAATGTCCTTACATAGGAAATGTCCTAGCATGCTTTACCATGACTGGCTTTTAGCTGATTTCTTTTTTTAACCATTGGTTAATTTGGCTAATCCTTAGAGAAGTATCCAAAGGTCTTAAAACTGGGACATTTAAATGTTTCCTATCTGAACGTGAACTCACACAGACGTCAAATGACAGGTGACACGCTAACACAAATAAGATGCTGTAGGGTATAGACAAGGGCTCGTGCTTGGAGGTAAGGTCCTGATTTGTTTATTTGGTTTTGTTTTTTATGTTGGTTAAATATCTGGCCACAGTCTATGTTGACTTGGTCGCAAATGCTGTTGTGTGAGCTGCAAACAGAGATTAATCCAGTCTAAGAAATTGCACATGTATTTGGTATAGAGCTTGCTTGGTGCCTGCAACTTCATCAGCTTCTGACCTATCCAACATTATCCAGCTTACACAGACAATACCAGAAGCTCCGTTCGTATGCGGGGTCTGCTGCTGAGCCAGTTTGTACTTACCAAGCTCCCCTGGATGCTTAGCTTTCTGCTTTCATGGAGAATCCAGAAATTTGATCAGAAAGTACTTTTTTTTTCTATATCTAGAGGCCAGAGATGACATTCATGAGCTAGGCAAAACCCTGCAGGACTTTATGGGTGAGGGAGTCGTTGCCTGGATCAGCCCCACATCTGTAGGTGATGAGGTCAGAGAGCATGAGGCCAGACACGCTCTGAGCATGCGAGGAACGACTTCCAATAAGTGGAGCTGTTTGCTATTGTGCAATTCAGGCCCACAGGGAAGCGGATGCCAGGGAGAACTGGCTGTGCTAGTGAGGCGTCGGGGCGAACCTAGGGGAGATGGAGATGGGAAGAAGCGGGAGGACGAGGGCCATCTTCACGGCACAGGGCTGCCACCAGTGAAGAAGAGGGACAAGGAAGGGTTCCCCCACACAGACTACAGCGCTGCTCCGAGCAAGTAGCCGTGCTGAGGGACGAAGGCATACCTTTTGGAAACACTGTAGGGTTCTGGACATGTTGGAGCATCCCAGAGATGGCACAGTCTGGGGGTGAGCTATGAGAGAATACGCTCTCTCTGTGGCCTCTGAAAGGCGAGCCGAGCTGGAAATTCCTTGGACAGCCTCTGTAATGCGGGGAGGTGCAGAAGGACACGTCTTGTTTAAAGCAGGAGTCATTCCTAATCTACCAATGACATCTCCTGGTTGGTGGCAAATTGCTTGAAAATATGTATAAAGATCTGCAAAGACCTTTACTTCTTTGTGAAAGATATTGAGGTAGGGGTGCTGGGTTGCATGGTGTCTCAGTGAGTGGGCTGGACCACATGGAGCATCAGTCACATCCTCCCACACAGCCATTCTGTCGCTCCTCCGTGAACCTGCATGTTGACGAGGCAAGGGATGGAAATGGGTCGTTTTTCCTGTGAATTTTAAATGTCCTATGAAGCAGGTCCCATCCCTGTCCTTTTGTATGAAATGCTGTCACAAAGATGGGGCTAGACCTTCCAAGGCTAGCATCTTGATCCCAGTTCAGCTATCACCTGGACCTGACAGGTCACTCACTATAGGAGTCACTAAAATAGCGCTCTGCAACATCAAGAAAGCTGGCTGGCACGGCACATCTTAAAAGCAGTGAAGGATGTACCTCCATCACTTTGCTGTTCTGTTGAATCTTAGCATGTTCGAGATCAGATTGTTTAAGGCCCTTGTCTTAGGGTTTTACTGCTCTGAACAAACACCATGACCAATGCAAGTTTTATAAAAGACAACATTTAATTGGGGCTGGCTTACAGGCTCAGAGGTTCAGTCCAGTGTCATCAAGGCAAAAACATGGCAGCATCCCAGCAAGCCTGGTGCAGGAGGAGCTGAGAAATCTACATCTTCATATGAAGGCTGCTAGTGGAAGACTGACTTTCAGGCAGCCAGGGTGAGGGTCTTAAGCCCACACCCACAGTGGCACACCTACTCCAACAAGGCCACACCTCCTAATAGGGTCACTTCCTGGGCCAATCATATACAAACCATCACAGCCCTACACAGAGCATGGCTGCTGCCCTCAGGGGGGGGGGTCACATTCATGTGCATCACTTTGCTTGTACACCATAGTTTGTTACCTTAACCCCTTCTCTACCACTAATACCACAGTGCCCTGCCTCCAGGGCAAGAAGCACACAGGAATTCAACATTCAAAATGCTGTGAGGGGTCAGCACCCAGAGACGGTCCTGAGACACACTTCTCAGGACACACAGTTTGAGCACATGGTGCAGTCGGGACTAGAGGTCCATTGCAGCCTCCAGCCGTTGTTTAATTTCCATCTTCACACTTGAGAAGCTGTAACTGCTGATGTTTAACCCCTAGGTGGTCCTAGCTCTGCCTTACGACACCCCCGTGCCTGGATATATGAACAACACTGTGAACACTATGCGCCTCTGGTCGGCTCGAGCACCAAACGACTTTAACCTTCAAGACTGTACGTACAGCCTGGCCCCTGCTCTCTTCTTGTACATTGTGTCTCTTTGTGTACATTGTATCTTTTTGTGTATATCGTATCTCAGTGTACATTGTATCTCTTTGTGTACATTGTATCTTGATGGCTGGCTAGAGACAAATTGAGGTTAAGAGAAAAGCTTTGAGCTTCTGATCTTAGATCTTCAGTCAGTGAGAAGGCTTGTTTGTTTGTTTGTTTGTTTGTTGTTTTGAGACAAAGTGTCACTATGTAGCCTTAGCTAGTCTAGAACTCACTACGGATACCAGGCTGGCCTTGAACACACAGAGATTGGCTTGCTTCTACTTCCTGAGTACTGAGATTAAAGTCCTATGCCACCATGCCTGGCTAAACTGTTATTTTTTGCTGGTATGGAGCATATTTTTTAAAGTTTTTTTAAACCTTTTATTGATTCTTTATGAATTTCACACATGCACCCCAATCTCCCTGCCCTTTATATCTATCCCCTGCCCTTGCAATCTCCCCCTCAAAAGAAAATCAAAAGATAGAACCTTTAAAAAGTCTCATTGTGGAAGCTGCAGTGTGTCCCAATGTGTCCCACAGTACACCCTTTTGTCCACACATCTTTACTTGCAAATGATTTTTGCAGTGAAACATTGATCTGTTACACTATCGATACTGGATTCTCAAGGGACTCCTCTTAGAAATCCTGTTGTTGCCTTGTGTCATGGAGATCCTGCAGCTTTGGATCTGCGGGACCAGCCCTTTCACCAGTTCCAGCAGGTCATAGATGGGGTAGACGGTGAGGTGGGCCAACCCAAAGCCCTGGATCTGGGCCTGGGCGGTAGCTAACTTGGTCAGCCCACTGGCTCTTGCACCCACACCACCAGGGCAAACTCTCCAGCACTGCCCCAGCTAGCTCACCCAATGCTGCAGCCAGCAAGGGGCAGGGGCAGCTCTCATGCCCTTGGGGCCAGCTTACCCTAGCCTTTACCACAAGTGCCAGCCCCACTGTGCCGCCCAGGCGAGGGACAAGTGCTGCAGTGAGGGTCAGGGCTGGCTCTCCCACTCTCATGACCCCAGGACCAACTCTCCCGCCGCCAGCTGCACTTTGTGGTTGGGGTGACATTTTTTAAAGCCATACTTCAGTCTGGCAATGAACTCTCCTGGGAAGCCCAGTGTTAAAGTTTATTGAAACCCTTTAGATTTTTTTAGAAATCTTAGGAGTTGTGCATGGCAGGACATTGGATGAGGTCAAAGGGCTTGCTCCAACAGTGGCCAGCTTGTCTGTTTATTACTTTTTTTGCCTTCCTTTCAGTTAATGTGGGAGACTACATTCAGGCTGTGCTGGACCGGAACTTGGCTGAGAATATCTCCAGAGTGCTCTACCCCAATGATAACGTGAGTAACGCGGGGCCAGCTTGGACGGCTTATTTCCCAGACCCTGTCCAGGAACCTATCAAACATGAGTCCAGAATAAGCTGAGTCCCTTTCTGTAACTTCCCCCTCGAGCAAGTAAGGATAACAAATCTGTATATTCATGAGATTAAATTGGTATTTTGATTTGATTAGTGGCTCCGTCAATTGGGAAGATCCAGAGATTTATTTCAAAACAGAAGCTGGATGTATATATAAAAGATGAAGAAAATGTTAAGGAAGGCTGATTTTGCCTCCAGATAGAATCTCCACTGGCAAAGTTAGACTTGGGAAGATTGCCTTCCTAGTCTCTTCTCGTGTTCACCTTACCTGCCTTCTGTCCCAGGGCTGGGGGATGTCATGGTGGTCCATAGATCAGAGTAGAGAACTAATGCCTGCTTTTTCTGCCATTAGCTGGATCCTTAAGCTTTTCCTGCAGCTTGTTATCCTAATGCTATTCTACAAGCTATGTGTATGTCTGCCTGCCTGCCTGCCTGTCTGTCTGTGTATGTGCAAGCATGCATGCACCATGACATACATATGAAGGTCGTAGGATAACCTTGAATGTCAGTCTTTGCCTTCTGGGGAGTCTCCTGTCTCTACTTCCCATCTACCAGTAAAAGCACTGGAATCACAGGACTTCCATTCCCAAATGTGCTGGGCATTCAGACTCGGGTCCCCGAATTCTCTCAGCAAGTGCTTCATCCACTGAGATCCCCAGCTCTGGTTTTGCTTATGAGACAAAATCTCTTATCTAACCCTAGGTGGCCTGGAACTCACTAAGTAAGCCAGGCTAACCTTGCACTCTCAAGGATTCCCCTGCCTTTGCCTCCAAGTACTAGGATTGCAACAAAGCACCGGAATGGACAGTTCAAGGACTTAGTGTTTTTTGATGTGTAGAGCTTGATTTCCAGAGACCTCTGCAAAGTCCTAGTTGACTTAAACATATGGAATGCAACTTTTCTATGGATAAAATTAAGTTCTTGAAGATGTAATGATTCTTCTTGGAAGTAATTTCAGAGGTGACCTAATTAGTACTTTGTGTCACAACAATGGTAGAAACCAAAGATTCTGGGGACCGGAATGCAGTCTGGGCGGGATGTTCACTTGGTGATGAACCAATAGATGTAAGAGGGGAGGAAGGAGAATGTGCTGTAACGTTTTCAGGACTCTAATGAGATATGTTGTTTTTCTTTTGGAGATAGACACATTGCGGTCAGTGCATTTCAGAGGAGACACTAACCCAAGAGCAACAGGTTGTTCCTCAGATGGTCAGAGTGAGAGTTTGCTCGTGCCTGTAGTCTTCCACCAGCCAATCCTGGGACTACAGAATTCTGTAACTGGAACGAGCTACCTTCTGTCAGAAGCAAACCTGACTTGAATTGGAAATACTCATCTGTAGTAATCAGTATGCTGTATTAAGTTAGCATGAGATTTAAAGAAAAAAAATGGCAAGACTTTTGGGTTAAGTATCCCTCGAGATATTGTCTTGTTATTGCTTTGTTTTTTCAGAGTGGGTCCGTAACATGTGCGTGGGGGGGAGGGGTGTGGGCATGTGTGGGTGTTGGTTATAAAAAAAATCATTTTTCTTCTTAAATGTGGCTATCGCCAGTGTCCAGACTTCAACTTCTAAGAATCTTGCTGTTCTTCTCACTCCGCCCATAGTGAGGCATGTGCTCTGCCTAAGGCCCTGAAAGGCTTCTGATCACGTGCAGGGTAGACATGGAGTCTGCGCAGCGCCTGACTTGCTCTCTAATTGGTCACTGTGCTCTGACTCTTCTGCCATGACCATGGCTGCATTGAGAGTCCAGGGGCACGGGAGGGGGGGCAGCCTGCTCCTCCCTTCCCACATCCCCAGGAACCACTCTGACCCTGTGCATTTCTCTCACAGTCTGACTCATCCTTAGGACTCAAACCAAGAATTACTAGATCATCCAGATCTAAAAGTACTGTGCCTTAGAATCCTTCTCAACTCTGTCTCCCCACTATTAAAGACAGATAATTTCATTTCAGGACTTGAATAATTCCCTAGATTAATAAATGCTTAACTTCATCATAAGCAAGGTCATGGTGCTTTTAATTATTTTTATAATAATACCTTCATTGTAAATTGTACAGCAATATATGCCATTAGGAAAAAAATAAGCTATATAAAACAAAGAAAGTTAAAAAAAAAAAAGTAATTCTACCGTCTTAAAAGTCTCATTGTTGGCCGGGCGGTGGTGGTACACACCTGTAATCCCAGCACTTGGGAGGCAGAGACAGGTGGATTTCTGAGTTCGAGGCCAGCCTGGTCTACAGAATGAGTTCCAGGACAGCCAGGGCTACACAGAGAAACCCTGTCTCAAAAAAAAAAAAAAAAAAGTCTCATTGTTACTATTACCCTAGACAATTTTGTTTTAATAATGGAATTGTCATTTCTTCTATTTTTATCAAAGATACACATGTTTGGAAAGACAATTTGGAAAGGTAAGCAGTCATCTGTTTCCAGGAAGCGGGAACTTCATGAAGTAATAACATGAGGTTGTTCCTACTTTATGATTTTTCTGTGCCCTCGACTGTGTGATCTCCCACTTCTAGAGACAAGCCTACGCCTCATCCTCTCCATCACAGACGCGCTTCCTTTCCGTTCTCTCTGTATGAATACAGAGTCCTCGCTGGGCTCCTTAGCTGGTGTTTGCTAAGTGTAGGTTCGTGTCCCTGCCATCATTCAGAGGGCTTGTGCAGACCTCCCATTTGAGGCCATGGTTTTTAGGTCCCTGTGTTTGCACTTGTGTGTTTGCTCACCGTTTCTGGTCGCATACATTCCTCCAGACCTCCTGGGAATGGGTGTCTGTGAGCTGAATCTCCTTGAGACCTCGTGTGTCTCAAATACGTTTGCATCCTGACCACACCGTTTGCCTGGATACAGAGCGGGATTCTACGTGCGTTGCCATTATTGTTACTGACAAGGGCAGCGTCGTCTTGATGGGGTTAATTTCTGTGAATCGGTTGATGGTGGTGGAGCCAACAGCGGCTGTCTGTGTTTTGCAGTCTGGTTGGGAGAAGACAACCCTCGGTCCATCCACTTTCACTCTCTGCCCCCAGACACATTTTCAACATGAGGTCATTGGCACGCGGCCTTAACTGCGTGCTTCACTGGAGACTTAACAGTCTCCTGAAAGTCCTGCTCCTGTCCAAGTTGGGAAAGGAAATGGCCCAACTGCAGGATTTCTTGAGGTCCAGGGTCAGCTACCCCATGGGCAGCTCTTGTGAGACCTTTACCATCTGTACCCCTACTGTCAAAGGAATTAGTGCTGCCGATTTCTGAGCACCCCCCATCCTTGCGGAGAGCTCTGATATACAAACCGAATTGCCTCTGGCGCTTCTCCACTGGCAGGCCGAGAGCTGGCTCTTTTGCATCTTTTGGCTGGACTCCACACGCCCACCTGTTTCTCACAAACATCAGGAGATGTTTCTACTGGGCTGGAGGGATGGTCCAACAGTTAACAGCTGCTACTGCTCATGCAGAGGGTCCCACAATCAGGTTATACCACCTGTCACTCTAATGCCAGGGAATCTGATGCCCTCCTCTGGACTGTTAAGGTACTGCACTTGACTTCACACACACAGACACAGACACACACACACACACACACACACACACACACTTTCTCTCTCTTAAATTAAAAATAAAAATAGATCCTTTTTTAAAAAAACCTATATTAAAAAAACCTATATAAAAAAAAAACTCTTTGTTTGAAAACAAACAAAACACCCAAAGTGTTGCTATCGTTCAAGCTTCCTTATCTTTTATCTGGACACCCACCCAGCTGTCATTTGAACGGGGTTTCAGGGGAGCAAACGTTGATACACAGGCTCGCCATGTCACCTCTCTGCAGACATCAGGCAGGGGACACCGACGACATTTGGGTCACAGCTCCACTGCGACCATCCCTCACTCGGGTCCCTTGGCTTAAAGTTTTTTGAAGGGAAGGAGCTGAGGCTGAAGCAGGAGTACTTTGTGGTGGCTGCGACCCTGCAGGATGTCATCCGGCGGTTCAAGGCCTCCAAGTATGGCTCCCAGGATGGCGTGGGAACCGTGTTCGATGCCTTCCCAGACCAGGTGAGTGTTCTCACCAGTGGTCCTCAGCCTCCCTAGTGCCCCAGCCAACCTTTAACACGGTTCTTCATGCTGCGGTGACCCCCCCCCCCGCCATAAAATCGTTGCTGCTTCATAACTGTAATTTTGCTGTTATTATGCATCGTAATGTAAATATCTGACATGCAGAATCTCTGGTATGTGTCTTGTGTGAAAGGGTTGTTCAGTCCCTGGAGAGCTCTTAGTTCAGACTGTGGCTGTGGAGGAGGCCACAGGGAGACTTCCATCAGATTTACTCTCTCCCAGTGCTCAGAGAGCTAGGCAGGCAGAGTTTCCCAGGAAGTGTGAGCTTCTTCCAGATGTTTGCGAGAACAGGAAGCCAGACACTGGGCTGCCCTCACCGCCACGCGATGTCTTCTCTGCCAGGTGGCCATCCAGCTGAATGACACCCATCCTGCACTCGCCATCCCGGAGCTGATGAGGATTTTTGTGGACATTGAAAAGTTGCCCTGGTCCAAGGTCTGGATAACCTGGTTTCTTTGTCTTTAAATCTTTCGGATTTAACAACTGAACAACTCCTGAGAGGCTCCTTTGTTGGTGTTCAAAATAAGTTTCAGTTGCTAGATTCCCACAGCTGACGGTGTAGTTTGCCCTGATACCAACGTATCTCCATCCTTAGCGGTCTACAAGAACTAAAACTCAGAACTAAGCAGAGGCAGGCAAGTGCAGCAGGGGCACCAGTAGCCGTGTTAAGGATTATACTGTGATGGACATATATCTTGTTTATCAAATGATTTGAAAGTAAATAATCTAGCACCAGAAGACAGCTAACTAAGTGCACCCCTATATTTGGGGTCAGCACTATATGCGAGTGTGGTGGGAGGGGGTGGGGGAGGGGTGGTGTGCACAAGCTTGCATGTAGAAGACAGCCTTGGATGCTGGTCCTCAGGGACCATCCACTTTGTTTTTTGAGACGAAGTCTCATATTGGGCTGGAACTCATCAAGTAGGCTAGGTAGCTGGTCAGTGAGCCCAGGGATCCTCCTGCCTCTGCCTCCCCAGTGATTTTGTCATTTATTGTACGTGCTGGGGATCAAACTCAGGACCTCGATGCTTTTAAAGCCAGCACTTTACTGCCTGAGTGATGTCCCTAGCCTAGGAGTCAGAATTTTAAACGTTATTTTGCGTGCGCTAAATGTTACTTAAGGTTTTATTCCTGAGCTTTGAGTAACTGATAGTTAATAAAAAAAAGACAAGGAGTGACAACAGAGAAGGCTTATCAAAATGCCCGTCTAGTATCTTATCAGTCTTACCAAAAAGCTTTTTCTTTCCCTGAAAAAAGTAAAGTGAACGGTGTGACCCAGACTCAGTAGACTCGAGTGTGCCTGACTGCGCACACTCAGATGCACCTGTGGCGCACGGTGGGCGCTGAGCAGCACCTGCCTCTGTGGGGTGCTTGCTGAAGGGCCCCCCTCTCTTCTGCAGGCATGGGAGATCACGAAGAAGACCTTCGCCTACACCAACCACACGGTGCTCCCGGAGGCCCTGGAGCGCTGGCCCGTGGAGCTGGTGGAGAAGCTGCTGCCCCGACACCTGCAGATCATTTATGAGATCAATCAGAAGCATCTAGACGTGAGTCACCGTGAAAGGCGCTGACCTGCCAGGAAAACTCAGCTGTAGCGTGCTAGGGTGGTCTCAGAGTTCTCCTTTCCTAAACGAGGGAGGCCTTGGCATGTTTCAGTCCCTGATAACAGTGCTTATGAATGGGTCCGGGCTCTATTAAACCTGTGTCCTTGAAAGTGTAAAATGGAGAGATGGCTTCTCCGTAAATAGCTCTACCTCTCCGGGAAGGCTCCTTCTCTCTCCGCTCGGGGACTGCGTAGCATCCAAGGGCTGCTTTCAAACCCCAGTGGCCAGCCAGATCTGTGTCTCCCTTCACCTAGAGAATCGTGGCCTTGTTTCCTAAAGACGTCGACCGCATGCGGAGGATGTCTCTCATTGAAGAGGAAGGGGGCAAGAGGATCAACATGGCCCACCTCTGCATCGTGGGCTGCCATGCCGTGAACGGCGTGGCAAAGATCCACTCGGACATCGTGAAGACCCAAGTGTGAGTGGAGCTGCTGCGGCTGCGAGCCTCGCCCTGATCCAGGGCTGCAGTGAGGCCACTGCGAGCCTTGCCCCGATCCAGGGCTGCAGTGAGGCCACTGCGAGCCTTGCCCCGATCCAGGGCTGCAGTGAGGCCGCTGCGAGCCTCGCCCCGATCCAGGGCTGCAGTGAGGCCGCTGCGAGCCTCGCCCCGATCCAGGGCTGCAGTGAGGCCGCTGCGAGCCTCGCCCCGATCCAGGGCTGCAGTGAGGCCGCCGAGCACGGGGTGTGCTTCCAGACAAAGGGGCCACGAAACCCTCGCGCGGTCTTACCGAGAGAACTGTTCCCTTAAAACAGAAAGACAAAAATGTCTTCTCTCTGTACCTTTCTAATTCTAGATTTACAAGCAAAAAAATAACTATTCTGCTATCCTGCTGATATACTTGTCACAGCCAGGACGTCAGATGGAGGGGACTAGATTTGGGGCAATTGCTTTTCAATTGCAAATGAATCTCTTCTATTTAAAATGGCAGCCCTCGCCCTTCACCTTTATCTGGACTTCCTGAGCCTACCCGTGGCTTCTTGAATGGAACTCTGATCGTTGCCCAGCAAGCAGGACTCTGTCCACTTCAGCCAGAGTCAGCGGTCTGTCTCTTCTCTCTCCAGATTCAAGGACTTCAGTGAGCTAGAACCAGACAAGTTCCAGAATAAAACCAACGGGATTACCCCGAGGCGCTGGCTCTTGCTCTGCAACCCAGGGCTGGCTGACCTGATAGCAGAGGTAAAAGGAAGTGCCGAGGGAAAGGCTGGTGGGAAGGGGGGGGGGGGGTGGGAGTGTGGCACCTCCTACCGGTGGCAGGGCTGGCGGCAGGGCTGGCGTCTGAGTAAGGGACAAGGGACTGGTGCTGTTGAGCAGGGACATCCTTTTATTATTACTATTTTTTTTTTTTTTTTAGTTATGTGTTTATGGAAAGAGTATATAAGCACATGGGTGCAGGTGCCCTTGGAGGTCAGAATAGGGTGCGTATCTCCTGAGGCTGGTATTACAACCAGCTGTGAGTCTCCCTATATGGGAACCAAACTTGGGTCCCCTGCAAGAGCAGTATGTGCTCTTAGCCACCGAGCCATCCCCTCATCCCCCGTCTTGAAATTCTTCTATTTTGAACAAGGGATGCACAGATTACATAGCAGTCCATGCCCAACAGGGTCTGTGTGACCCACAGATGGAGTAGGGTGTCCACTAGCAATGAAGGAAGACAAAGCTCAGAGACGTCACAGATGACGCCTTGGCCATCCTCAGATGTATTTCTTATATTTAAGGTTCTTCTCATGTAGAATGTCTAGTCTCTTTTGTGGGCAAAACCGCCAGGCATGAGAGCCCCTTACCACACGCCAGCAAACTGCTACTGTGATGAGCGTGCTCACAGCCTTGGGCTAAGATCACAAGTTCCTCTAAATTGACAGAAAATCGGGGAGGATTATGTGAAAGACCTGAGCCAGCTGAGGAAGCTGCACAGCTTCGTGGGTGACGACACCTTCCTCCGCGAACTAGCCAAAGTGAAGCAGGTGAGGCCGCCAGGCGCGGATCCCTACCCTCTCCCTGAAGTGGGGGCTTTGGGCTCCAGATGACGTCACCCAAGTGACGTCACCCATTCACTCGCCACAGGAAAACAAGCTGAAATTCTCCCAGTTCCTGGAAAAGGAGTACAAGGTGAAGATCAACCCATCGTCCATGTTTGACGTCCACGTGAAACGGATCCACGAGTACAAACGGCAGCTTCTGAACTGCCTGCACGTGATCACCATGTACAACCGTGAGTTTCCCCGGAGACCCCCAGCATCCCCTCTTGGGTGGAAGCATCCGTCCCGAGGTAGGCCCCACCACCTCCACCGCAGTCACTTTTCTTTCTGTCTGTATCCATCTTTAAGGCATCAAGAAAGACCCTAAGAAGTTCTTCGTGCCGAGGACAGTCATAATTGGTGGCAAAGTAAGTTGGCCGAATTTCCCGGGGGCTTAAGGGCTCTAGTCTCTTGCTACTTGCCTTCTTCGTCGATGGGATCGTCTCCCCACATCCACACGTTGCTGTTCTCCCCCCAAGGCTGCCCCAGGATATCACATGGCCAAGATGATCATAAAGTTGATCACTTCCGTGGCAGAAGTGGTGAACAATGACCCCGTGGTCGGCAGCAAGTTGAAGGTCATCTTCTTGGAGAACTACAGAGTGTCTCTTGCTGAAAAAGGTGGTGTCCCCATTGCAAAACATAGGGGAGGCTCAGGGCAAAATCTGGCATCACTTGGGGTGGACATGGGGCAGTGGACCCCAGGGAGCTAGTAGCAGAACAGAAAGCAAACTAAGGTGGCTTCTACAGTGACCCAAGTGGCCCATGGGGTTGGTGTCACACAATTATGTTTGCGAGTGCCTGGTTCTTCTATCTCGAGAGCCTGTGATGGTGGAGATGCTGACGTTTGCCTATGGTCCTCTGCAAGAGGGAGGGAAGGTCTTCAGTCACCAGCCCAGGTTCTGCAAGAGAACACCAGCTCCCCACCCCTCCCAGATGATGGCCCTCGGGTCACTGCATGGAGGAAGGGTTGTCATTTGTTCATGTTGTGACAGCTAATGAGGACAGAAACGGCACTGCCAAAGCACAAGGCTTACACGTGCACTCAAGAATCAAACCCAGAGTTCCCACGCGGGGACAGGCAGGCAGGAAGCCAATGTCCCTTTCTTTACCACAGGAACCTTTGCTTATTCACAGGACATACAGGCAGACAGACCCCCCACCAGCCAGTGCCAACTGTGTATTCACCTACTTCTGAGATTAAAAACCTAAAAGTCAACTTTCTCTTAGTGGCATTTTGGGCTCCCATGGGGTTATGGCTTAAAATGCCTCTGCATAAAGAAGAAGGAGCCAGGTTCCTAAAATGAAAAATGAGTTACAAATATAATCCACAAATAAGCTCTGAGAATCAGGCAGACTCGGGTTGATTTCTGGCGAAGGGGCTTGGAGGTTCAAGCAGATCCGATTTCCAGAAGGGGCAGACTGTGAGTGTCTAGCCCCAGGCACAGAGTGCCTCAATTGCAGGGACAGGGAGAGCAACAAGGGAGGATAATTCAGTCCCTTGCGAAAAGAAGAGTTAAGGAAAAGCTCGGGGAATTTTATGGGCCAAGAAATAGAAGTTGCAGTGTCTTAAAAGGCAGAAGAAATAAAAATGGGGAGATGAAAGGGAGACAGCGATGACCCGTTGGTTGATAGCTGGGCACAAGTTGGACGCTCTCACAGTTCATAGACCAGGAAAGAGTGGGAGAAGCAGTGGGTACCTGGGACATCGCAAGTGGGCACAGTCACTGCCCGGGTCAAGGCAAGTGAGATCTGTCCTTCTACCCCGCTGAAGGTGGGACAGGATACGCACACACTCATCATCGACAAAGGGCCAGCTAGGTCAATTCTCACATAAAACCAGGGATCCGGAGGGAAAGAATCACCGTGTTGACTTGGCCTGCTTACAGTCATTCCAGCCACAGACCTGTCGGAGCAGATTTCCACTGCAGGCACCGAAGCCTCCGGGACAGGCAACATGAAGTTCATGCTGAACGGGGCCCTGACCATCGGGACTATGGATGGGGCCAACGTGGAGATGGCCGAGGAAGCTGGGGAGGAAAACCTGTTCATCTTTGGCATGAGAGTGGATGATGTGGCCGCTTTGGACAAGAAAGGGTGAGAGGACCCACTCTCGGTCTCGTGAGATGTAGAGACAGAACATGAGAAATCGGGACCTCCTAGCCACAGGTAGCCTTAGTTACACAGCGGGGGTAACTAAAGGATGCTGAGGGCCGAGGCATGGACAAGTTGCCATGGTTACCAGCCATGACAGCTCAGTGAGCCATCTAGCTTCTTGGGTTTGGGATTTTTTACTTTGATCAAAAGATGAAGCAATAGCTAGTCAGGTGGTTTTGTCATGTTGAACCATACCTTTAAGACAGTGGTTCTCGGCCGGGCGTTGGTGGCGCACGCCTTTAATCCCAGCACTTGGGAGGCAGAGGCAGGCAGATTTCTTAGTTCGAGGCCAGCCTGGTCTACAGAGTGAGTTCCAGGACAGCCAGGACTACACAGAGAAACCCTGTCTCAAAAAAAAAAAAAAAAAAAAAAAAAAAAGACAATGGTTCTCAACCTACGAGTTAGACCCCTTTGAAGTTTGAATGACTCTTTCACAGGGTCACCTAAGATCATCAGAAAACACAGATTTTACACTATGATTCACAACTGTAACAAAATTACAGTTATCTAGTATAATGAAATAATTTTGTGGCTGGGGGAGGGGGGTCACCACAGCATGAGGAACTGTATTAAAGGGCGGGCAGCATTAGGAAGGCTGAGGACCACTGCTTTACCTGAGTAATGGACCAAAACAAGACGCAGAGTAAGCAGGGATGCATCTCAGCGGCATTTGTTCCCATTTAATATCTAGTTTATTAACCTGAGTACAACATAGACCCCAAAGGAACCCTAGGAAATTCAGAGGATGGTAAATGCACTTTCTGACCCTTCGAAGTAAGTTTCACTCAGTAGCATCAAGTTTTATGAATCTGCGGGTTCAAGGAAAGCAGCTAGTTCCTTTAATACGATGCTACTTAAACCATAGTTGGCTTTTAAATAAGCCTTACCATAGTCTATCAGAGTAGAATAGAATTTTCATAATCTACTGCTCTTAATGCTTTTCATTTAAAAAAAATGAATCAGTAGGGAGGAGATTGATTAGGATCTGGTTTTTAAAAAGTCATTTGTACCCATGTTGAAATCTGTAATGATTTCTATAAATATTGATGTTTCTTTGTGTTTTTCACACCAGTGCAGCATCTGGTGTTCTGCTCACCTCACACACACTGACACGGCCTTTTCTTTCCTCCCCCACCCACCCTTTCACTACAGGTATGAGGCCAAAGAATATTATGAGGCCCTTCCAGAACTGAAGCTGGTCATTGACCAAATTGACAATGGCTTCTTTTCTCCCAATCAGCCTGACCTCTTCAAAGACATCATCAACATGTTATTTTACCATGACAGGTGAGTTACTACATGGGATGATTTGACATGGGAAGATGGGACAAAAAGATCTCTAACTAGCAACAACCCACTCAGGTAACCTAGCACAGTCTTGTGACCTGATTCACTATCATAAGCTTGGGGGCGGGGCATCCTCCACAAATGGTTAAGGCTTGAGAATAAGACTCAAATCTTGTGTTCTTTCTCCCTTTCCACCGATATCCTCAATTCTCACATGCATACACGTTGGACATATTTGCATATGAGAATCACAAGATGGTGAATATTCTTGTTGGTAGCCAGGCAAGCTTGACAATAAGCAAAAGATAAGTTAAAGTAGATCCATGTTAGTGTTACCCACTTTAAAGTTAAAGGGATCTCTGTTAACGGAGGTGTTCTGTCTGTTTCTCTTCCAACCTCGCATCTACACAAAACATAAACAGATTTAAAGTCTTTGCAGACTACGAAGCCTATGTCAAGTGTCAAGAAAAAGTCAGCCAGCTGTACATGGTAAGTGTCTCATGGGTTTTAAATAGTTTGCTATGGTTCACTAATTGTTTCCTTTAAAGGAAATCCAAATAGCAGGGTCCCACTGACCAATCAGACCCAGGGAAGCATGGACGAGTGTCTGGCGTGTACAAGGCTGAGTTTGATAGCCTCCTCCCACAGTACCACCAAGAGAGAGGGAGGGAGAAGAGAAGGAGGAGAAACTACTGAGAGAACTTTCCAGATGTTCAGATCAAAATCTGCCTTTTAGCTAGTTCACAAGGCACCCCGGGAGGGCTATTCCAGAGGCTGGAATTTGAGATTTCTATAACAATGTAAACTTTTACTTTACTCTAATTTACAAAGCGACTCACCATTGATTTGTATCCAAGGAGCACCTACCTTGTCTCCTGCTCAGGGTCCCTGCTTCTGAGGTGTGAGGGTCCCCTCTGTGCTGAGCTCCGCCCCTCTTCCCTCAAGTAGCCTATACGTAAACCCAGGTTTCTTAACCAGAACTACACATCCCAGTCACCAAGGCTGCTGTTTCCAAATACACAGGACAACTTACCCTTCACTCACAGTGACTACCCAGTGGCGGGTACTCCTCCACTGATGTTTGAAAAACAAGATTATTCTAAGACCAAGTCCCAGTTTAGTTGGATTGGAACTGACCTGGTAGTCTGTGAAAATAACAAATTAAATACCTCCCCTGGACCAGCCTTGTGGTAAGGCCTGATCATTAGAATATAAATATACTGAAAGAAGAGGTTTATATATGATTACTTAAAAACTTGAGCTTTGTAAATAAGCCTGCAGTTATGCATTGTCTAATGGCCCTCCAGGTATGCCTTGTAAAGGCATTGGGGGAGGGGAAGGTTACCAGAAGATCAGGCTCTGAGCTGAGACTCCACATCGCCTACTCTGGAACATTCTTTTATCAAGGCAGGTGACTATGGCACAGGTTAGCCCCTGCAGTCACCCTGGGTTTTAAGATGAGATCCTTCGAGGCTTATGCTGTTTTGTTGCCGGCCCTCATCTTCTTGGTTGAGTCAGAGGACTCTCCTAACAGTGCATACAGCTAAGTGCAAGTTCTCAGCCTAGAGAATCAGAAATCAGTAACAACAGGAAAGGAAAACATGAAGGGCCAGGACTGAGGGCAAGGACAGTCAAACACAGCGGGGCTTCTTAAAATTAAGCCCAAATCCAAAACAGTGCCATCGTCGGGAGCACGGCATTCAGTCATGCCCGTGTGATTCATTAGTGTAGACTGCGGCTTTCGACTCTTGATGATAACCTGCATGGCTAGGAGTGTACAGTTAACCGTTTCTGTTGGTTTTGGGTTTTGGGTTTTTTGTTGTTGTTGTTATTGTTGTTGTTGTTGCAGGGTTTTTGTTTGTTTGTTTGTTTGTTTTTGTTTTTTTGGATTTGGTTTTTTCAAGACAGGGTTTCTCTGTATAGCCCTGGCTGTCCTGGAACTCACTCTGTAGACCTGGCTGGCCTCAAACTCAGAAATCCACCTGCCTCTTCCTCCCAGAGTGCTGGGATTACAGGCATGCACCACCACCGCCCGGCTGTTGCAGATATTTTAATAAATGTTTATTGTGTCAAATTTCATTTCAGAGTTTAAACAGAGCAATTTACATAAAAGAGGCCTCACAATTCTTTTAGGAATTGGTTCCCCCAAGGGGTGAGGCAGGTCATAGTCTAGTTGTGACTATCTACTGAGTAGTCATGAAATCCTCTTAAATCTAAGAATCGCCTTTTGAATTTACCTTTTCATTTAGAATAAGCCTCTACAGATTCATAGGACATTGCAAAGTCAGTACAAAAGGCCCTGTGTCCTCAACACCCAATCCCCCAGAACCTTTGCATCCTATGTGATGGGAGAATAGTATAAAATCCCAGACCTGACGTCAGTACAGTGCGTGTAGTTCTTCATCTGAATATTTTTTTTAGATATTTTCTTTATTTACATTTCAAATATTATCCCCTTTCCTCCTTTTGCCCTCTGAAAACCCCCTATCCCATCCCCCCACCCCAGCCCCCACCCCACCCCCCACTGTTGGTTTTTGTTTTTTTCTTTATGTAGAAGTCTCCAAACTTAAGTGGGCTGCCATGCTGTTTTGGCATAGCTTATGGTAGGAGGGTAGTTTAATTCTTACGTTAAAATTTTCTTGATGTGTTAACAACTTTGAATAACTTCCAATAAACTCACAGAGATCGAAAATAGAAAAAAGAGACTGTAAGCCAAATATATTTTTTATACTCTTATAAAAAAAAGTAGGATTTTGAAATATTTTTGATTGCGAATAAGACCTTGGTTCACCTCTTTTGAAACCCCAGGGGGGTTGTGGGGATTCAGAACAAACCGAATGGGGCACAGGCCTTCAAAGGGACACAGATAAGTGGGCCAGCCAAGCTTCCCAGTGCCTTGTTAGCTAATGCTCACGGTCTTCAAACTCTCTGAGTCATAGGTTAAATCTCTTCACATCTGCCCACAGTCATATTAGTCCCTTTCTCCGCCTTTAGCTGAAGGAGAGATTGTTCCATTTGTTTCTAGGATGAATTTTTATTGTATTTATGTGCGTCTCTGTGCGTGGATGCCGAGTGTGCAGGGTGTGAGCAGGTACCCATGGAGGCCGAAGGGTTATGTGCTGCCTGGCAGGTGCTGGGAACCTGACTCAGGTCCTCTCAAAGAGAAAGAGCAACAAGTGCTCTTAACCACTGAGCCATCCCTCCAGCCCCAGGGCTCTCCATTTTTAATAAAGCGTGGAAAATATAGCTTACATGCTAACCAATCAAAGAATTCCCACCCACCGATTCATTCATCCCCCCCTCCCCCCCTCTCTCTTTCTCTCTCATATACTCTCTCTGTGAGTCTCCAGTGTCCCTAACCTTCTTCCCTGTCCCTTCCCCCCCACACCTTCTCCCTGCTTTCTCTATCTCCTTTCCCTGTCCCCACCTTTCCTCCCCTCCCTCCCCCCTCCCCCCACATATCCATGCGATCACTCTGGCTCCCTTGCTTTCTTGTCCTCCCTCCCTCTCTCCCTCCCTTTCAGGATAGGGTTTCTAGATAGCCCCGGCTGGTTTTGAACTTGAAATCTTCTTGCCCTCACCTCTTGAATTACAAGCATCCACCACCACACCATGCTCATGGGTTCTCTTCAAATAAAAAAAACACTTTGTCATCCCTAAGAGAAATATACCCTGGCTTTGAAGAGAGTGCTGTCTGCTCCAGCTGGCTGTCAGCAGAGCGAGCTCCTTTATAAACCTCCCTTGTTCCTGCCGTTCCTCTACAGGATGTGTTTGTCAAACTTTGCCCCCACACACAGGTCCTGGCCTATACATATTTATGTTTTTCACAGAATCAGAAAGCCTGGAACACAATGGTACTCAAAAACATAGCTGCCTCAGGGAAATTCTCCAGTGACCGGACAATCAAGGAGTATGCAAAGGACATCTGGAACATGGAGCCGTCGGATCTGAAGATCTCCCTGTCCAAGGAGGCCAGCAATGGGGTCAGCACCAACGGGAAGTGACTGCCCAAATCCACGCTCACGCAGTAACTTCTTATGAACTTGAGTACTTTACAGCTTCCCTCATTCTGTTTTGTTATTGAATAGTTACGTGTCTCTGGGGATGGGAAGGGGAAATGTATATCCGTATTAGAGCTAAAAATAAAATGCCAGCTTCCAGTGGTCAATCAGTAGTCTGCTAGGATTCCCTTCCTCAAAAGTAATTGACACCCCCCCCCCAGAGCTCCCAGGGACTAAACCTCCAACCAAAGAGTACACATGGAGGGACCCATGGCTCCAGCTGCATATGTAGCAGAGGATGGCCTTGTCTGGCATCAAATGGAGGGGAGGCCCTTGGTCCTGTGGAGGCTCGATGCCCCAGTGCAGGGGGATGCTGAAGCAGTGAGGCAGGAGTGGGTGGGTGGGGAGCATCCTCATAGAAGCAAAGGGGAGGGGGAATGGGATAGGGCGGTTGCGGAGGGGAAACCGGAAGGGGGACATTTGAAATGTAAATAAAATAACCAATAAAAAAGTAATCAGATAACTGGAAAACTGTTTGGAACTCTTTTGTTTGTTTGTTTGTTTATTTGTTGTTTGTTTGTTTGAGACAGGGTTTCTCTGTGTAACCCTGGCTGTCCTGGAACTCACTCTGTAGACCAGGCTGGCCTCAAACTCAGAAATCCACCTGCCTCTGCCTCCCAAGTGCTGGGATTAAAGGTGTGCACCACCACCGCCCCGCTGCTTGGAACTCTTTAATGCCATTTTCATGAGCTAAGGGAAATATTTTCTTTCTTTTACTACTGTTGGGGTCCAAGCTCCAGGAGGCTGTCTGGGTCTGTTTGAGCTGTTATGACAAAAGGTGTTGTCATAACATAAAAGGTGTAACTTACAGACAACATGAATTTAGTCTCACAGTTCCAGAGATGGAAGACATCCATAATGAAGAGGCTCACAGTCTTCAGTATCTGTGAGAGCCACTTTCTGGTTCCTAAATGACACCTTCTCATCCTGTCCTTTCCCGATGGAAGAAACAGGAAGAGCTCCTTTAGACCTGTGTTTTGGGGACCTAATTCCATTCATAAGAGCCTGGCTCTCCACCTTTGAAAGCCTCTGCCTCCTGACACCATCACCCTGACAGGTAAATAGTAACACAGGCGCTTGGGGGCGGACTCGAGTGCACACATCAGCTCCACTTACTCACACGTACCCCGGCAGGTTTCAAAAGTGGGCATTTACAGATGAGATCAGATGGCATGGAATTCTGATTCTCCATGCCGAAGATTTGGCATGATTCTCAAGGCAGACGATGATGAACTAAAGAACAGTCCTTACAGCTTTGTTTATTCAGATGGCAGGTGACCTGTGAATGTCTCAATGGCTTCAGCCCGTCCAAGCCACCCAGTGCAATTTTGCATAAAGAAACCATCCAGCTCAGGTGAGGTTTATACCACATCTTCATGGGAGATTTCTGCTGATCCCAGCCTTCACGCCCACTGCTGGCTCAGGAAGTCTCTGCAGAAAAAGGGCTTAGGTCAGGTCACGCGTGGGCTGACTCAGTGCTGCCTGGTCACCACTGCGGCGCAGGGGTCGCCGTGAGCAAGGGTTCTCACCTCACACTTCTTATCAGCATGGGGCTCTCACAGAGGAGGTTGTGATGGAAGCCAGGAGGAAAGACAACCATTTTGACCCTGTCTTTGTTCCTGTAGGCACTGCGTGCAATTTCATAGAGCTGCAGAGGTAGCAGAGGCAAGAGTCGAAGGCAGTCGGACACAGCCGGAGACCTCCTAGTCTGATCTCCCTAAAGGGAAAGGGACTGGGGGAGCTTCTCATCAAGTCAGAGACTGAGGGACCCTCCAGATCCTCCGGCGTCTGCTTCTACAGCTAAGGACCAGAATGCCTATGACTGATGGACAATACCAATGACCGCCCACTCTCCCTCTGAGCACACCTCACTGCCAAGGCTCAAAGAATTGTTATGGGCCCACTCCAGCACAGGTTTGTTTAAAGGAAAACATTGTTAAAGGTGACTTGGTGGGGGTCTCACTTAGCCACAGACCCCAGGTGAGGGACCAAGCTACCGCCAACCCCAAATTCCCTGCACTAAGTAGCTAAGGACGCCAATGCTCATTGTTTAGATCGGGAACACGGCTCTTTAGGGAGGTAGAGGATCCACTATAATGTCAGAGACCGCTACGCTCCAATCAAAGGTCAGCTAGATAAAGAAATGGTAGAGTTTTGGGGCTACCTGCTTTCCGTACTCCAGAGGCACAGTCCTGTCGTCTTCACCATGCAAGATGAGAAGTGGGGAGGAGAGAAACTTCACACTAGGAGCAGACACAAGAGAAACATCCAGTTTAAGAATTCAACCTAAGCTCTTTAGTTACATTTCTAGTGCCACATGAAGTTTTCCCAAAGCACAAAAAAGAAAATATTCCTTCCAAAAAACCAGTTTTATGTGTGCAAAACTTCACGTACTAACCATTTTACCCTGTCCTTGTCCCCTCTGTTACATTTGCCCATACAATTGAACTGAACTAATTCACAAAATACACATTGGAATGGCTGACTCGTGTCCTGCTAGTAGACCTTACATTTTCTCTTCATTCTACTCCACTGTGTAATGCCTGAAGTATTTTTTTATTAAAAGTCTACAAGATAGAGAGATGGCCCAGTGGGTAAGAGCACTGGATAGTCTTCTGGTCGACTCACGTGACAGCTCACAATCATTTGTAACTCCAGTCCCAGGGGATCTGACACCTCCTTGGGCACCAGACATATGATATGCACAAAGTGCCCACATACATGAAATTAAAAATCTTTTTTTATTATTATTTTTGTTGTTGTTGTTGTTTTCAAGACAGGGTTTCTCTGTGTAGTCCTGGCTGTCCTGGAACTCACTCTGTAGACCAGGCTGGCCTCAAACTCAGAAATCCGCCTGCCTCTGCCACCCAAGTGCTGGGATTACAGGCGTGCCACCACCACCCGGTTTAAATAAATCTTTAAAACGCTACAAAGTAAAATAACTCAAATCACAAAACTACCAGAGAAGCTGAGTCTCTCTTGTAGCAATTTATTTACTTCTCCCCATAAAAGTAGAGAGTGGACGTGCATCCCAGGTGTGATCAGACCTCTGTGGATGTGCATCCCAGCTGTGATCACCTGTGGACCTCCATCCCAGGTGTGATCAGCCACCTGTGGACCTGCATCCCAGGTGTGATCAGACCCCTGTGGACCTGCATCTCAGCTGTGATCAGCCAGGTGGTTAGCCCAGCTTGGCAATACAAAAGGTCATTGGCATGCTCTCAGGCCCTACTCAGACAGTTCTCTGTCCTTCCAAATTCATCACTAGAGGTGACTGCTCAGAACGCTAGCTCTCCTCAGGTGCTAAAATAGGAAAAAGGATATAGTAACAACTGTTTATTTAAAAACATTCTTAAATTATTTCTAATCATTGTATCTATTGCTGGGTCAGCTGGCTGGTATACCATGGGTTTGGGCTACTTAGGGAGTAAGGCCTAGCAGTGATAGGTCCCCCATAGATGGTTAGACTAGGCCCTAGCAGCCTTTCACGGGGTCTTTAAAGATGCATATTTATGACATGAAAGAAAGCACTGCATCGGTGAAAGCATTAACTCAGACATAAGGAAAACAGCAGATCCTGAAATGTGTAGAAACCCTACTCCAAATCTAGTGTTCATCTCCTAGAACCAGCTCAGAATCCAAACAGGCATATACCCCGGGTCCTCTGGCATGCCGTGGATCCTCCAGAGCCAGAGCAGACATCAGTGAGCTTACTTTTCATCGTTAGGGTAGACTATTTTGTCTTCTTTAAGGGCATCCATAAACGTTCTTAAACATCTTGGAAGCTTCTGGTAAATCTATTTTTTTAAGAAAAAGGAAAACCAAAGATGTTAATGTTTGCCCCACAGCTGTCTAGAATACATGGATGCTGGATCTCAACAACTTTCCCAAGGAGGCATACATACAATCTGCTCTAGCCTCTCACTGTGTGAACCCTAAATAGCAACAGAAGAGCTCCTCTCTAACTACCCTAAACTTTAGAAAAACACTTTTGGATCTTCAAAAGAAAGTTCTTGTAAATAAAGAATTTGGAAGCGGGGAACAGAAATGAGCAGAGGAAGAAGCTCTAGCACCAAAGGTGATGAGTGTTAACATCCCGTGGAGTGTTAACATCCCGCTGGATCTTCCTGCATTACTGCATTTCAGATGCGCGTGACAGACACCATTCCACCGCTCACAGGGGAGCGGTAACACCCAAAATCTAAAATTGGCTTCTTGTGCAAGCAGAATTAACTAGTTTATTTAGGGAGCAGCATTCAGATTAGCACATTCTGACGAGGGTATTTGATATGCAGATAATTAGGTTTAGAAGATTTGAATACTCTAACTGGTAGAAAGTGGTTTGTTATTATAATGCTCTAAAAACATTTCCAGCTTTGACAATGGCCACAGGGCACTAGATACAATTAACTGTCTTTGTCTGGTTGGTTGGTTGATTTGGTTTGGTTTGGTTTTTCAAGACAGGGTTTCTCTGGTAGTTGTGGATGTCCTGGAGCTCACTCTGTAGACCAGGCTGGCCTCAAACTCAGAGATCTGACTGCCTCTGCCTCCCCAAGTGTTGGCATTAAAGGCGTGTGTCACCACCACCCAGTGACAGCTGTCATTCTGCACATGCTGAATTTTTCCTCTAACTTCAATTTGCAGGAAGTAGAGTCGGAGCTGAACCCACCTTCCAATACAGTGATTATGTCAGCACAGAATTTAGCTCAGACCCCCTAAAACTGAGATCGTGGGGCAGAGGACAGAAGCCCTGCCCAGCACGGTACCCACCTCCCACCTTCCGGCACCCACAAACTGAATCCCAAATCCAAAATCACCCTCTGTCTGCACTGCGGCCAGCCCACACTGCTCCGCTCCCAGCTCCCCCCCCCCCCCGCCCTAGCATCGGTTAGCTTAACACCCTCCAAGGACGCCTGGGGGGTTGAGCCGAGCACAGCACCTTGACCTTTGAGGCCCCGCAGAGTTGGGGGGCTGCCTCTATCCCCAGTCTTTGCTCACTAAACCCCATGCTGACTATGTCTGCCTTGGCTGCCTTCTGCTCCTAGAATAGAACATGGCGGCCTTCCTGCCTTCCTCACAGCCACAGAGATCTGGTTTAGCCTCAGCGGGTCTCAGCTGAGGTCATACTTTCCTTCTCCGTGTTTATTTATTTTTTTAATTTTTGAGATAATTATTTAAAAACACATAATTTTTCCTCTCCTTCTTCCAAACCCTCCTTTAAACCAACTCCTATTACTCTCCTTCAAATCCATGGCCGCTTTTATTCACTAATTATTCCATGCATCTATGCAGGTGTATATACGTATATGTATATGTATATGTATATGTATATGTATATGTATATGTAAAACTTACCTGTTCCTAAATATACCCCTATCAGTCTGTGTAATGTTACTCGTATGTATGTTTTCAGGGCATTTTTTTGTTTTGTTTTGTTTTGTTTTGTTTTGTTTTTTCGAGACAGGGTTTCTCTGTGTAGTCCTGGCTGTCCTGGAACTCACTCTGTAGACCAGGCTGGCCTCGAACTCAGAAATCCGCCTGCCTCTGCCTCCCAAGTGCTGGGATTACAGGCGTGCGCCACCACGCCCGGCTCTTCAGGGCAGTTTTATAAATGTGTTTTCTAGCCTAGATGTTTTCCAGCCTAGTTGAAGTCTTGCCTTCCACATTCCCTGTGATACAATGTTACCTTTTCATCACACACACACACACACACACACAGACACACGCGCGTGCGCGCACCGTGTGAACCCGTAGTTCAGGGGACAGCTTGGAGGAATTGGTCCTCCAGCCATGTGTGCTCTGGGGATCACACTCCGGTCAACAAGCCTAACAGCAGGTGCTTTAACCCAGTGGACCGTCTCATCTAGCATCCTAATCTTTAAAAAGAAGAAAATAGTGAAAATTGGGCCTGTCACCTGCCACCTGAAATGTGCTACTAGAGAACAGTGACTTCCTACATGTTACAATTATTTTTTGTCTGGTCTTCTAGAAAGGAATTCACAAACTCCATGGGTAATTTAGCTCGCCAACTGGCATAGGACAGGAAGGCCAGCACCAGGAAGAAGACTCCTGTTGGCCACTTAAGTCGCAGGCCAGCTGCTTTGAGAGTCCCCGGTCAGTCACTCAGGATCTGCCTGGGCCGCACATGTTCAGCTCTCTGGGGATGATCTGCATTCAGGTGCGGGCTGGCCACGGAGCACTGCCTCTCTTCCCCGCCTTCTCCCTCTGTTTCTATGCTGAGGTCGGGATTACTAGGCTTGTTTTCTTTTCTTTGTCTCCTAATCTCCCGCCCCCTCCTGGAACTGGGACTCATGGGAGAAAAATTCAATAAGAGAAACGCTTTAGCAACTCATCTCAAATTCTGAAGAGTAAGAAGAAAGCAGACGCAAGTCAGTCTTCTCCCATCATTCCTCACTCCCTACCAGGGGAGATGCCTTTGGAGACTAAAAGGTCATATAAGGTTACCCACAGCCCTGACTACAGAGGCAAGCTCTGATTGGTCTTCCTGCCTCCTCCTTTCTTCTGTAATACTCTTTATAGCTGTCCCTGACACAGAACAAGTGGGGGAAGGAACAGGTATTGTCCTCCTGGAAGCTGGGTACTTCCGTGAGGTATCTTATTTTTTTGTTGTTGTTTTTGGGTTTGTTTGTTTGTTTGTTTTGTTTTGTTTTGTTTGTTTTTGGAACAGTCCTGCGCATTTGCCATTGTCAGCCACATTACTTTTTCTTAATGGGAAACTCAGAGGAGTAGCTTAGGCAGCGGCGGCAGGGTTGGGGAAACCATACAGGACTAGTGACAAAGAGGAGACTGGAGCTCAAATCCTTCTGGATCCTCCCACAGGATGGAGCAGATCCCTGTGGTCACTCAGAGCTTCCATCACACCCTCCCTCTCCAATCAGAACCGCTCTCTACGTCTGGCTCCCGCCCCGTGTCACACCACTTACTCAGCTGGAAAGATCAATCAGCAGAAAGATCGATCAGCGGAATGATCGATCAGCGTCTGGCACCACACCTGGATAGAACAGCTCTAGGCCGCTGAGTGCTTATTACGCAGGTACCACGGTGGTTGTTTTTCGTGTGTGTGTGTGTGTGTGTGTGTGTGTGTGTTCATTAATTTGTCACAGCAAATTTGAATAAACGTTTCTTATCCCAGTTTATAGATGAGGCCGCTGGAGCATTTTAAGCCCAAGATTACCGGGCTGTGGGTGATAATTGAGAAAAGTAAACCTGTGCAGTGAGCAGCCAGAGCCAGGGTTCGCAAAGACTGTGAAATACTGGAGGAGAGAACGCCCTCTGAGTCGTGAGGCACCAGTTACATCAGCGGCTCCTGGTTTGCAATGTTAAACAGTACCTGGGTGCAGAAGAAGAGCCGTTGAGCAGAAACTGTAAGTACTGTAACTAATGATACTTCCCTGCACCAGCCATCGTGGATGGAGCCTCCAGGGCGGCAGTCAGCCGCAGCGCGCCCCGCCCCGTCAGTGAGCCATGGGGTCGCAAACGTCCCAAAGTCGGCATAGGAACTGCCGTACCAGCAGGGGAGCTGTGACCCAGGCACAGGTTTATCAGTGCATGTCAACAACCATCTGTAAGCTTCATGCCATTTGAAACTGAGTTAAACTTAAAAAAAAAAAAAAATCAAGAGAACCGGGTGCTGGAGAGATGGCTCAGCGGTTAAGAGCACCGACTGCTCTTCCAGAGGTCCTGAGTTCAATTCCCAGCAACCACATGGTGGCTCACAACCATCTGTTATGGGGTCCAATGCCCTCTTCTGGTGTGTCTGAAGACAGCTACAGTGTAGTCATATAAATAACACAAATAAATCTTTTTTTTTTTAAACAAGAGAACCTGGCTGTGGGGCGGCGGGCTGTGATAGGCAGCCTGGTTTCTGGTTAAGCTAAGGTTGGAAGCCCCAGTGACCCTGCAGGGAATAACCCTGCAAGAGACAGTAGGCGTTTTTGCCACGCTCCTGGACACCAGGCTTCCGACACAACACCATAAGTCTGTTGCAGTCAGTCACATAAGGGCAATGCCCCCCCCCAAGACCCTCCACCAGTAGAGGATGTGACAACAGTACCCTCAAGACAGATGTCCATCTTAACGACGTACCTAAAGGTCTGGGGGCTTAGCCAATAAACTCCCCTTCCCAGACACTCCTCCCTGCAAATGGTATTTAACCGCAGGCTCGCCCTGAGAAAGTGGGGTATGGTTTTACTCATCGCCACTCTGCTCCGTGATAATAAATTCCTTACAATCATGGGCTATCTCTTTTCATCGGGATTCACCACAGGGAGCAATAGAGCAGGTCTTCGCCTAAAGAGCCGGCCGGCTGTCTCAGCTCCTGCAGGAGGCCTCTCAGTGCTCCCAGCCATGGTCTCCACCAAGCCAAGCCACCCGCAGAGCAAGCCAAGGACTCTCCTCTCTGCAGGACCTGGCCAGAGCTCTCCCCTCATTTCCCCTTCGGCCCGGGCTAGATCCAGCCCGCAGCCCCCACTCTGCTCTCAGCTCTTTGCAGCTCCCAGCAGCGCCTGAGTGCCCAAGACGGACCTGGCCTCCATGCAGGGCCCCAGGACCCCCAAACCGGATCCGGCTGTCCCCAGGACCTCAGACTGTGGTTCCCCCACCCCGGCAGCAGGGTCCTGCGGCTTCCTATAGCCCGACGCCCACCCTGCACCAGTGAGGGGTAAGCGCAGTCAAAACACAGACATGGGACACCCCATAACTCAACACCTGGGTGGATGTAGTAGTACACACCCGTAGTCCTAGCTACTTGGGAAGCTGAGGCAGGAGAATCACTTTAGCCAGGAGTTCTGGGCTATAACATAGCACTCCTCTATGGTCCCTGTTTCAGCCCCTGCCTCCAGGTTCTCGTCTTGAGATCCTGCCCTGACTTCCCTCAGTGGGGAGTATAAGCCATAAGATAAAATATATAGGGTTATGAAAAGTACTCTTACTTCTCCTATATGGTCAAGAAGAAATCACAATGATACTATAAAATATTTTAACGAAATGATAAGTACTTAAAATATTTATTTATTGCATATATATAGTATGTGTGCGTGTGTGTGTGTGTGTGTGTGTGTGTGTGTGTGCTTTCATGCCACAGTGCAAATGTGGAGGTCAGAGGACAAATTGTGACAGTCGGTTCTCTCCATCCCGCATGTGGGTTCTAGGGATCATAGGTTATCAGATATGGTGAGTTGAATGAGAATGGTCCCCATAGTCTCATATGTTTAAACACTCATATCACACACACACCCCGCCGCCATGGTGGAACGGTCTGGAAAGGATCAGGAGGTGTGGTCTTACTGGAAGAGGTGTGTCACTGGGGACAGAAGACCCACACCATTCCCACCGTGCTCTCTGCCTCCTGCTAGTGGAGGGTGCTGCGAGCTCTCAGCCCCTCATCCGCCTGCCACGACAGTGTCACTCCTTCATAAGCTCCAACCTCCTGACGCTGTGAGCCCAAGTAAGCTCCTTTTTAGATAAGTTGCTTTGGTCATGGTATTCTACTCATCAATAAAAAAGTAAATAATACATCAGGCTTGGCAGTGAACGTCCTTACCCAGTGAGCAACCTTGCCGACCCTTGAACTTGCTGACAGTGAGAGCACACTTCAAAACTTGTAGGACTCACAAGTGTGGCTTTGGTAGAATTTATCCTAATGCATACACTGGAGAATAAGTTCCCCTCAAATAAGTTATTAGATGATGCTGGGCATAGTGGTGTACACCTTCAATCCCAGTACTCGGGAGGTAGAGGTAGGCAGATCGCTGTGAGTTTAAGACCAGACAGATCAACAGAGCTAGTTCTTGGACAGCCAAGACCACACAGAGAAACCCTGCCTTGAATATAGATAGATAGATAGATAGATAGATAGATAGATAGATAGATAGATAGATAGCAATATATATTAGTAGTACCATCTCAAAAACTCTTCAAATAAAAAAATATCAAAAATACAACCAAAAGAATAGTGATGTACTTGTTCTGACCCAAAAGACCAGCAAGGGAAGATAAAGGTAAGTCAACTGCCTCCTACTGTTCCTGCAGGCTGCCCGCGACTCACAGCTGCTCCGTCTTGGGAGACAGAAGCCATGGTCTCTGTCCTTCCTCCATCTCTCCATCCTCTACCACAAGGACCAGCAGAAACAGTACATCCCGAAGCCTCCATCCACAGGGCTCACTGGAGCTGGACGCCTGAGGACTCACGCTGCCTGCTCTTCCCCTTCCTGTCCCATGATCCCACTCACCTGTGGGGCTTTCCACAGTGCGCTCCCCCGTCAGCCACACCCAAAGTCCCTGCCTGGAGCTAGCCTCTCGGAGAGTGTGTTAGAAAGCTACGACTGAAGAAACCTAAACGATAGATGAATAAGCAAGCAAGCAAATATAAATGTGAAGGTAACAAGGACAACCCAACGCCGCGCATCATCAGTATTGGAAAGGCATCAACTCCTCCAAACTGATCAATGGATCCAATGTGACCCCAATCAAAGTTCCTGAGTTGTTTTTTTTTTTTTGTTTTTTTTTTGTTTTTTTTTTTTTTTTTTTTTATAAATTGACAAGAGTATTCCAAAATATTTATGAACATACAAAAGGTTAAGAATAGCCGGACTCCAGGTGGTAGTGGCGGACACCTTTGATCCCAGCAGGGAGGAGGCAGAGGCAGGCGGAACTCTGTGAGCTGGAGGTCAACCTGGTCTACAGAGTGAGTTCCAGGACAGCCAGAGCTAAAGAAACACTGTCTCAGGGCGGGGATGGAGTGGGGTGGGGGTGGGGAAGCCAAGGCAAGACTAGAGAGATGGCTCAAAGAGCATTTGTTGCTCTTGCAAGAGGACCCAAGTTCAGTTCCCAGCATCCTTATGGTGGCTCACAACCATCCGTAGGACTCTGACATCTTTCTGTCCTCCTTAGGTAGCGTATGCAGGTGGTACCACAGCCATACATGTAGGCAAAACAACATACACATAAAGAGTTTTTAAAGACAAAAATATATTAAGAATACACAAGGCAATGTTGAGTATTAACAAATTGAAGAACACATCCAGCAAACATTAAGATGTAGATGTGCTATAGAGATTAAAATATTGTAATAGTCAGAAGAGAATGGACAATGAGGAGAAATAACAATTCTACCAGCTATACACAAATATGTCTACATATAGACTCCAATGCATGTAAATGCTGTTCCAGAATGAGCAAGTTCATTTTATAAGTGGTCCTGGGCCTGTGGATACCCCCACTTCATACAAGCATCCAACCCTGTGAACTGTGACTTTTATAATAAAAGATAAAACAGTTTCTAGAAAGGGGCATAAAAAATATCTACATAAACTTGGGCAAGCAGAATTTTCTTATACAAAACACAAAATCATAAACTTAAAAAAGAAAAACCTGGTGAATTACGCCAAATGTAAGTTTAGAAATATTTCTCCTCCACAGTGACTTGGCAATAAGGGAGGAAAAGGGCCAGGCAAATACTGTATTCGCCTACCATTTGTGAAGCTCAAGTCCCAATGTCCCAACACACACACACACACACACACACACACACACACACACACACAACCCAGAGAGAGAGAGAGAGAGAGAGAGAGAGAGAGAGAGAGAGAGAGAGAGAGAGAGAATATCTTTGAGTAACAGGATGGACCTGTAGGTGGTGTGTGCATTGTAGCTGAATACCATATAACAATACCATATAAAAGCAGAAATGACCAAACTACAGTTTTTCACATGCAGAATAAAGTCTCATAAGTAGAATGTTAAGTGAGAAACATAAGTAGAATGTAACCTATGTAATTACTCTTGTATATAACGAAGCTCAAACAGAACTGTTCCTTAGAGATGTACACATAGGCAGTTTCACTACAAAGAAACACATAGACATGGCTACCTTCCCCTGGAAGCCCTGGAACTTTTCTTAAGCAAACTTCAGAAAATTCTGTAATGGCTTATGGTACAAACCATAAATTCAGAAATAAACAGATTAAAATATCCCTATGATGCCTTATTGCATCAAATAATTTAAAATTTCTGCCTGTATCGCCTCTAAAACATTTGCCTTTCCTCAAACTCCTGTACTGAGCCTTCATTTGCTCACAATTATTGTGCACATGTGACTATAAACAATTGAACCAGGCCTGGAATCAAAGTGTAAACTTAGGGTAATGGGCCAGATGTACTGACTCATGCTGCAATCCCAGAAATCTGGACGCTTGTGACAAGAGGATTGTCATTGGTTGGAAACCAACTTGTGCCAAACAGTGTGAGTTCAAGTGTAGTCTGGGATATGAAATGAAACCTATCTCAAAAAATCAATATAATAATAATGATAACAAGAGAATTTCATAATATTTTAGACCCATCTTTGTTCCACTTTCTTGAGAAGACTAATGTCTATACCTGGAGTATTATGTAAAAACATTTTCTCTAGAATCTTCCTTATGATGAAATAATGTAAGAGCTATGGCTGGAATTCATAAAGCCAAAATATGTATACAATTTTAATTTCAATTTAAAATGAGTAATTGCCATAGTAAATCTATACCCAATGAGTTTTAAAATTATAAAACGTGTGTTCACTTCAGCAACACATGCATGTAAAATATATATAGCCGGGCGGTGGTGGCGCACGCTTTTAATTCCAGCACTTGGGAGGCAGAGGCAGGCAGATTTCTGAGTTCGAGGCCAGCCTGGTCTACAGAGTGAGTTCCAGGACACCCAGGGCTATACAGAGAAACCCTCTCTCTCTCTCTCTCTCTCTCTCTCTCTATATATATATATATATATATATATATATATATATATATATATATATATGGTTCATTTGTCGGGGGATAAAAATTCCATTTAATCGGCTCCTCTGCTAGAGGAGATAGATGCTTGTGCCTTTGGTCGTAAACTGACCAAGCCTAGAACAACTCAGGAACATATGAAACTCATTAAAGAAATGAGCCCTGTGCATGAATGCCTAGTGTAGAAACAGCCTGGACATGGAGTGAGAGGTAGAGAGACTCACCTTTAACAAGGGATAATTGATACTGGCCACCCACATGTTGGTAAATGGAGCTTCTAAGACAATGGCATCAACCGGACATCCTAGAAAACAAAAACCAACAAAAATTAAAAATAAAAATAAATGAGTTAACTCTCCTCTTCAAATACCAAAGCACCACCTTCCCTAGATAAGAGGGGTCCTAAGGGTCTTCTTGTACATGAACTGCCTACTTCAAAACCAATTGTGAAGTGTTTTAATATGCAAGCTCCTGAGCCCCACAGTGTACCTGGGGTAGGGACTAAGAATGTGTGTGTGCAGGCATGTGCACATGTGCATGTTACTGGGCATGCACATGTGTGTGCAAGCATGCACACACATGTATAACATGAATAAGGAAGCCACAGGTCAACCTCAGATGTCGGTCATCAGGAACCGTCCACCGTGTTTATTGAGCCAGGGTCTCTCAGTGCTCTGGAGCTTGCTGGCAAGGCTAAGCTGGCTGCCTAGTGAACTCTAGTAATCCTCCTGCCTCTGCTTCCCCAGTGATGGGATTAGGGGTGTACCACCACAGTGGGCATGGTGGCATGGACATTTGATCCCAGGTCCTGGGAGGCAGAGGCACTTATGTCTGTGAGTGAGTGTGCAGTGTGTGTACACAGTGAGGCCCTGTGTCAATGAATCAGTAAGTAAATATCTACGATCCTTGCCTTTCACAGAGGTTCAGGGATAGAACTCATGTCTAAACTGAGCATGGCAAGGGCTTCCCCGAAGCTATACCAAGGCACTATTCCAACTCAAGAACGTGATTTTTTAACACGAGTATCTCTATGTCCATGATAGTTAAAACCACTGCCTTCTACTAAGACTACAAGACTTACAGGGCTCAGAGAATGCATGAAAGCAAAGTATTCCATAGAGAAAGAGGCTGACTGAATTATTTCCTCAATGCTTAGAAAGCACGTAAAAAATGTATATGGCAGGGTATGTATATATGGGTAGGTGTATATATAATGAATAGGCACTATATGCATGTGTGTGTATGAATATATATATATATATATATATATATGTAAGTGAATGTGCATGCATGTGTGAATGTATATTTGCATGTGTGCATATGTGATGTGTGTGTGTGTGTGTGTGTGTGTGTATTTGAAGGTACCTGAGGACTTCTGATCTATGAGAATTTTTAGAGCCAGTACCAAATGAGAAAAGCCCAAAGAATTTAAGCTGCCTTTCCCCTCAAACTGATGCATCTCTAGATCAGTGGTTCTCAACCTGTGGGTCATGTTCCTTTAGACCATTGGAAAACACAGAAATTTACATTATAATTCATAACATTAGCAAAATTGTAGTTATGAAACAAATTACAGCAACAAAATAATTTTATGGTTGGAGGGTCCCCACAACATGAGGTATTAAAGGTCCCCCCATTAGGAAAGTTGAGAACCACCACCCTAAATGCATCCGTTTTAACTGGCAGGATTCATAATTAAAACTGAGAATTATTCGTACTCTCACAGAACCAGAACAAAAACTAGTACTGTTCAGGGGGCTGTGGAGACGGCTCTGCTGCTCCAGGGGTTCCCACACTGGGGTCAGATCCCCAGTACCCACACAAGGAACAGTGTGTGGCGGGTGGCACGCGGTTCACTCCCAGCACCAAGGGGGCAGAGCTGGGACACAGCTCTCTCGGGGGCTCGGCTAGCTGAAAGGTGAGCTGAAGGCTCGGTGAGAGCCTCTGCTCAAAGGACAAGGAGAGCAACTGAGAAGGCTATCTATCATCAACATTTAGACTCTACACACATATCTACACACACGCAGACACGTGTGTATACATGAACACACGTACATATACACACATGCAGACACATGTGCACATGCACACATAGACACATGCAGACACATGCACACATATGTGTGCAGGCACATTTGCACACAGACACAGACACATGCAGACACATGTGCACAGGCACATTTGCACAAATGCAGACACACATACATGCGTGTGCACATGCATACATACCCATACACATATGTACATGCATTTGTGCATGCATACACACACATATGCAGACACATTTATGCACACACACACACACACACACACACACACACACAACTACTAAAACTTCAAGTATGACAAGGAAGCGGGGAGACTCCAGACCATTTCTATGAGTTTTAGCTGTGACCTCAAAGGACTTCATTCTAGGAAAAACAGTGCATTAGATATAAAGCAATGCTGATAAAGGCTGAGGGTAGCTTCAAATCAACTTAATCTCTGGTTTGTAGTAACTTTATCCCCACCCAAAATGCCTTGAAGGAGAAATGTAGAGCATTCCTGGAGAAGAAAACATTACCCCAAGTTCTCAATCTATCACTTTCCATAAGTAACTGCTCTTATGTAATCAAAAATAACTAGCTCTATAAAGACCTAGGTTGTAAATCAGTGACGTTACACTTGCCTACCATGCCTGAGGCCCTGAGTTCCATGCCCAACTGCAGATAAGAACACGAAGTGCCAAGTGTTGATGGCACACGCCTTTAGTCCCAGCACTCAGGAGGCAGAATCTGTGAGTTTGAGGCCAGTCTGGTCTACAGAGTGAGGTCGAGGACAGCCAGAGCTACACAGAGAAACCCTGTCTCAAAAAACACATCAAACAAAAAACCTCCTGAAGTCCAAGGGTATTTTACTGGAGTTTGAGAGAAAAATGACAGCTTAGGCAGTGTGCACAGCTGCCAGAAGTCAGGAGTGGCTACAGGGAAGAGAGAGACCCAGAGTTAGACCCCAGGCTGTGGGCAGCTGCACTGGGGACGGTAGAGGGAGCATGCGAACTCTGAGTATCAGGGTAAGCACACAGGATTGCTGTCCTTAGACAAAAGAGATGGACAGGCAGGCAGGCAGACAGACAGACTGAATGAATGAATGAATAACATATATAGACTGGTTTATAGATAGATAGATAGATAGATAGATAGATAGATAGATAGGTAGGTAGATAGAGGATACGTGTTTCTCAATAAAAGCATTATTTAGCAGTAAGGGTCAGTAAGCAACTGCCAGACAAAACAAAACCATAAGCAACTGGTCATGAGCTTTTTAGAAATTTCATAGCAGAATTATGATACTTTTTTTTATCCAACACTTCTATACATGGAGTAAACCCTAAATTTGTATATCATTAACAAAAATGACCTAGCCCTATTCACCTCTATTCACAGATTCAAAATTCATAAAAAACCAGTTAGAAAGCAAGAAAGTAAGCTACATTTTCAGACGCTAGATTCACAATACACTCAGAACTCTTTGACAAACGCCAACAAGAATATTATGGAAACAGGCTGCAGAGGGCAGTGTGACTATGATTGTCATTTCAGAATATATTATCCTCCAGTTCTATCGTTTAAATAGAACATGATTTTAGAAGGAGGACTCTTTGAGAGTGAAACTTGCTGTGTAGCTCGGGCTCCTTCAAACTCAAGATCCTCCTGCCTCGGCGTCCTGAGCAGTGGGATCACAGGTGCACGCTACCACACCCAGGGAAGTAATTTTAGCTCTTTTCTTAGTATTTATTCTTAATGTCACAGCCTGTAATAGATGCACTTACACTGCTAAAAATCCTTCAAAGTTAGGGCACCTTGGGGTCCATGGTCAGTGTATACACATAGACACAAATTTCACAGAACCTTCTGGCTTTATATTTTTCTACCTCAAGCCAAAACTCTTCCGCTTAGGAGTCTTCCATTACCTTTTGCCTCTAAAGCTCTCGCAGCATTTGTTGCAACTCTGTAAAACAATGACAGCACGTGTGTGAAACATGGCGGCCACGCCGACGCTGTGGCCTCAACAACCCAGAGCCAGCAAGCTCTGGGAGTGTCTGCCTACAAAACCCAGAGAGACACACAGTTTTGCCCAGAATTTCAAAGGGAGCCACAGACCCTAATGTAAGGGTCTTATTCTTTAATGCTCTCACAAATTATTCCAGAATAGATGTCAGCATAGTAATTACACAGGAAGCTTAAGGGACTCGTGGGGAGAATGTCTTACAAGCAGGCACACTGACTGGGCAGGCTCTTAATGTTACTGGAGTGAGAGACCGAACAACCGGGGTTTCCCAGTTTGGCTTCCCTTCCACTGTTTGCTGTGCCTTTTAAGATATAAAATCCCTCCGAGGACCCACCGAAGGACATGTGTTCAGCTTGCACTCACCCTGTCCCTAGAGAATGGCCCCACAGGCACACAGGAGTTCTGCCACTTCTGGCCTTGGTCCATTCATAGACACAAACAGCATCTGTGGTGAGTCCCTCCTCTGTGGGTGTCCCTGTAGAATCCCCAAACCCTGGCAGCAAGAAGAGACGGACACAAGATCATGCCCTCCAAACCACCGAGTCATCAACGGCCTTCTCCCCGCCCCCACCCCCGCCCCGTCACATCTTTGCACACTGTTCTCAACACATACCTCTGTAGTCCACAGACAAGACATGAAAGCCGCCATCACTCAGCACCTGCATACCATATGAGCTGTTATCATTTCCAATGAGAAGACACAGAGAAGACTCCTCTGCAACACATCTATCTTCCTAGTTGTAATAGGAAGAAAGATGTCTTCCGAAGGGCTGGGATACAGCTCCCTGGTAAGACACGTACCTAACATGTTCAAGGTGCTTGATTCGAACCCCAGAATCGCAAAGATTCTGTATTTTTTTTTAAATCTAGAGATGAAAGTCTATGCAAAGGACAGAAAGCAGCCTACGTCACTCACATCTGGGCTCGCCACTCACATCTGGGCTCTGCCACTAGCCAGCCATACGACCTTAGCCTGTTCGTTAAACATTCAAATATGTGAATAGTATTCAGAGGGTTGCATGGATATTGCACCTATGCCCCTGATTCCGAGTCGCGGTTTCATTTAAGCAGTCTCCAGAGCTGGAGGTGAGGCTCAGCAATGGAGCACCAGCCCTGCAAGCTCAGGGCCCTGGGCTCCATCCCTGAGACCACACACACTCTGAAGGACTGAATGACTGACTCAACGAATGAATGAATGAATGGATGATAAAACACTACACAGAGGGTGGGGAGAGGCAAATCTCATCGTGGAGAGGTCCTTGTCTTGAATATGGTCAGATAAAAGATATACTTTCAACTAAAAAATAAAGAGATTGCCACTTGGATCTATGAAATCACTGCCCAGTCCCAAGTAAAGAAAAGATATGAAGAGCTTAATTTTAGACAAACTGAAATACAATAATATACAAAGATGAGATCTTCTTAAAGATATATCTTGTAGATAAACTGAAGTGAGCATTCATTCTAACTAGCTAGAAGTTGCACAGGTAGTTATAGACAGAGCCCAAGCCTGCCTGGACCTGTCTGCATCTCTGAACTGTGGCTTCCCACTGCAGGGATGCAATGGCTCCGCCTCATCAGAGATCTTCAGCATTCAGATCAAACTACGAGTAAGGAACTAACTGGAACTTTCTGTTTGAGCCAGGCTACCTAGTCTCCAAAAAGCTCCCCAACCCGGAGAAGCTAAGTACCAGGGACTCAGACCCCCGCCTTAAGTAAGGATAGCAGTAGCAACTCTTATTCCCCACTATTTATTCCTAAGCAATATAAACAGGGCACAAAAAACAAAACAGATGTTTTAAGTATTCTGTAGCTACAGTATTTAAGTAAATTTGAAGAAAAAAAGTGAAATGTATTATCACTTCAGTGGGCTAGTTAGCAGTTACTTATGAATGAACGGGGAAAGGTATATGTAGCCTTTAAATCCGTAATTGTGATCCTTCATTAAAAACATGGAAAATAGGGCTGAGTGTGGGATAGGAGCCATACTGCAGCACTGGGAGGCAGAGGCACGCAGATCACTGTGAGTTCAAGGCCAGCCTGCTCTATATAATCATTGCCAGGTCAGTCAGGGTTACAGAACAACAAAAAAAAATGTTTATAAAACAAGGTTAAAGCATGCAGTATAAATGTATATATACATACAATAGTATCAAAGGTTTTTATGAAGAGAGAACGAACTCAAATGAAGGTAACTGGGTTAGGGAAGGAAGGAGGGAGAGAGGGGGTAAAGGAAGGAAGAAATAATACAATAATAAAGATCTTTTGGTTTTGTTTGTTTTGTTTTTAAATCACCTGTCCTGACAGGCTCGAAAGGTTTGTGGAAATGAGATCAAATTCATGAAAGGGTTTTGGGGCCCAGACTTATTCTCCTGCATACAGGAGTGTGCTGCCCATGTGTGCATACACACACACACACACACACACACACACACACTCCCTGTGGCCTCTCAGGCATACCTGTGCCAGCTTAATCCTCGCAGGAGCCGCCCTATAGAGGAGAGAGGCAGAGGAAAAAAAACAACACAAGAGTTAGGAACTCCTACTGGAAACTCAATAAAAGTCACTCTAGGCGTCCAGCCTACTTTCCCTCTTTCTGTTTTAGATTTATTTTGTTTCCTTGTGGTTTGAGACAGTTTCACTGTAGAGCCCTGGTTGGCCTCACAGCTCACACAAATCTGTTCCACCTCCCACATGCTGGTCTTAAGGGAGTATGGGGCCACACCTGGCCTAACAACTCTGGTCTGTTTTTTGATTTGGGTTTTGGGTTTTATTTTATTTTATTTTATTTTATTTTATTTTATTTTATTTTATTTATTTATTTATTTATTTATTTATTTATTTATTTATTTTGCTTTCATTTGATTTTTGTAGTTAAAAGAAATAAGGGACAGGAGAAAAAGAAATGTTTCTTAGTGCAGGGCCAGCTGGCCTGTGTCAAAGTAGATAATTGAACAATAGCCCCATCTCCCCACCCCCTGCCTTTCTTTGGGTGCACTGGTCTCCCCAGGGCTTCCCAGCATGAGCTTTTGATGCACTGTAACCCATCTCCTCTGGGTTCTGTACAGCAGAACTTAACCCCTAGGTGTTCTCTGTCAGCTAAAGGAAAGTTTGGAATGAGCAATTTCAGAACCAGGGGGTCAGAGTGGGTCACCTGCACTCAACTCCAGTTTGTCTGAACCCCACTAACTCAGTCACAAAGTGCAAGAAGAAATAGAGAAAGATGTGCCTTTGGGAATACAAGATACCCTCAAAATGACAGCATCCACTCTCACCTTGACAAAACAAAGCAAAGAATTAGCCAAAAGGCAGGAAATCTCTTTAAGAAAAAAAAAAATGGGACTGGAGAGATAGCTCAGTGGTTAAGAGCACTGACTGCTCTTATGAAGGTTCTGAGTTCAAATCCCAGCAACCACATGGTGACTCACAACCCTCTGTAAAAGAGTTCTGACACTTTCCTCTGGTGCTGTCTGAAGACAGCTACAGTGTACTTAGATATAATAATATGAGTGGGGCCAACCAGAGCAGGGAGAGGTCCTGAATTCAAATTCCCAGCAACTATACAATGGCTCACAACCATCAGTACAGCTACAGTGTACTCATATACATAAAATAAATAAATAAATCTTTTTTTTTTAAATGGCCTTACTAGAGTCAAAGTTGTTCAGTGTGTGAGGCGTGGAATTCCCAGAGCATCTAGTAAAAGCAATCAACCCATTTCCTAGAAATACAATGGAACCACACTTCAAATTTTATATACAACTTTCCTGTTCTCCCATGCCTAAATACACGGATTGGGTGCATTAACAAATCTCCCGGGACTTCTTGTTTGAGGAATGGGTCTCAGTACTCAGGACACAGCTGGCTGCAAGCTGAGACGTCAGGGCAGAGACGCAGGATGGTGTGGCCCATGAATCTGAATTAACTGAGTACAATTTCAGATTCCCGCCAAGGCACAGGCAGGGCAGTATGGTCTACTGATCCCTTAAATAAACCTGCTGTAACACTGTCCAACTTCATAAATCAGAACAATGTTAAACGAGGCTGACCACTGTTCAGTTTCATTGAAAATTCTCAGGGAATGTGATTCTAAAACAGACAGAGGGGGCACGCTCCTGGAGAGAAGCCAAGACTTGAGAAAGCCGTCACCTGACAGAAAATGACAGACAGAGAGGCCCCCGGCGAGGTAGCCAGTGGGCAGGTTCCTGATCCTGTCACTTGGTTCGAAGTGCCCCACCCCCAGCCCCATAGACATGAGGGAGATCTTGGGTTTGTGCTACCCTGCCCCTCCCCTAGGCAGAGCTGTCCTGCAGTTCTCAGCTGATAATCATCTGGGCTAGGGAAGGCTTTGACAACACATCAAAGGACAACAGGCTTCTGGGAGGCCAGCTGTGTGACAATGCCAGACAGGGACCACAGAGACTGAGGCATGAATATGTTAGAGTGGAATTTATCAGAGTCCCCAGTTTCTGTGCTCAAGAGTTCCGGGTGACTTCTCTCAGGTGCCAGGCTTCTGATGAATGGAACTGATGCTGAGTAACGGACTTTCCACTGTTGTTTTCTGGAAGAGACCGCCATGTGGAAACTTCTCTCTGTTTGCCCTTTAGCGCATGCCTAGATCTCTTCCAGCTGCCCGTGGGTTTGACAATCCGTGGAGTACTTGGAGACTATTTGGAACATGCAAGTGTGACAACAGGGTGCACGTCACACAGGAAGCTATGCATACATGTAAGTGTGACAACAGGATGCACGTCTATGCATACATTCACAGCAATGCACAGGGATACTTTACAGGCCACATGAGGAGGATCGCATGACGCCATTTGGACACAATTCTTCTTGGCAACAAGAACAAGAGCACACGGGTCTGAGGCTGAGGGGAGAGGGGCTGGGCAAAGAAATATTCTTTCCCACAGGAATCTGACGTCCCAGTGGCCTCTGTGCAAAGCCGTGGTTCTGGCAAGTCTCCTGTGGACAGTTCTTCCTGGTGGACATGTGTGAATGAGGAGCACCCCCCCCATGAGACCCCCCCACTTCCAACCAGCTAGTTCCAGTCCTTCTTGGTTTAAAAACAACTGGTTCCATTTCGATTCAATCTATAATCTTGAATAATCTTGAGGAGTAAAGAAACCAGAGGCTTCAGTGAAATCAAGATGAACGTTTCAGAAGAATTATTACTCCCTCCCGTTCAGAAACAGGCCCATGCCACTGTATGTGTGGGCTGCTTGTTTAAAGAGAACGTGTGTGCTAGAACACCTTCACACTTAAACAGAGGAAGGGAAACAGGCGAAGGCATGTCTGTGGTTGAAAACTGCCTTCGCTCTCCCACGGCTTAGAAATGCTCTTAATCTTTCAAAGATAAATAGACAGACAGACAGACAGACAGACAGACACACCAAACAGACGTGCTGACCTGTGTAGTGCACTGCCGTGGAGATAAACAATGATCGGGTTCCCGTCACTGAGGGCGGCTTCGTACCAGCACCGACACTTCCCCTTGGCCTCTTCTCCCCGGCAGCTGGGGACTGTGTGCCTGAGGAGCAGGAGAGGTTTTACTCTTAGTCAGAAGCAGAAACATAATACTTCCTTTCCATATATTTATGAGAGAGCTTATGTATCAAAAACAACAGCTGCGTATATCCATACTTTAAAGATTTTTTTAAAGTCTATCAACACGTGCATAAGCTGATAATGTAATCTAGGAGGAAATATCTGAGGAAAATTGCTACTGCGACCCCCGCCCCCACAGGGTGAGTTAGCTGTTTACAGCTTTAATTCTTCTAACTGGTCTCTTTTAAGATGTTTCCAAGATGGCTGCTCCTAGACACACACCACTGAAATGACAACGACGACAAAGGTTGAAACAAGTAAAGGAGAAGAGATATTTATTAACCCAGAACCTGATCATGGACCCAAGCTAATCCCCTTTTTTTCCCCTCTCTGTACCCAATATATTATTAAGACACTTTCATAAATGCTTATGTTCTGTTGCTCAGGTTTCAGCACATGAACACGTAACGACTTTGAACATACAATTAAGATGTTCAACAACATGATATGGGGTCATGACTAATCTTGGCTGTCAACTTGACACACCTGGCAAGAAGGAACCTTAACTGAGAAACAGCCTCTGTCAGGTTGTCCTGTGGGCATGTCTGTGCAGTGTTTTCTCAATTGCTAGTTGATGGAGAAAGGCCCAGCCCACCGTGGGCAGTGCCAGCCCTAGGCATCTAGGTCTGGACTGAATAAGAAAGGCATCTGAATGTAATCCTAGGAGCGAGCCAGTAAGTAGCCATCTTCTACGGCTTCTGCTGAAGTTCCTGCCCTCTTCCCTCAGCCATGAACTGCACCTTGAAAGATGAACTAGACCCTTTCTTCATCAAGTTGCTTTGGCTGTCGTGTTTATCACAACATAAAGGGAAGGAGGAGAGCACGCTCCCACCACTGAGTGATGGTTACTGCAGAGCACAAGTCGGGTGGTGGAAGCCTGTAACATACCCCTTCCTAGGTTATACCTGAAAGTTTGAGTCATATAAGGTCTCAAAACAAAGTGGCCACACAGGCTGCTCCTATAGGTGAGTGGTCAAGGGAGTTTAACAACTAAAGTTTAGGACAGGTGGGAGAGACAGAGATAAGAAATTGGCAAGGGCGCACTTTTCCAGGTGGGAGATGGTTGTGTCCAACAACTGTGCCAAGAAGGCAAGTTAAAATGAAATGATCCTGTGTGTCTTTTATCTGTGGACTCAAGGGAAGCTGGGAGAGGGCTGGTAGTGTGACCACTTCTGGAGTTCAAGGCGGGAAGAACATAAACTACCACAGCACTTCTAAGCTACCCAGCTCCAGTCACTACTCAAGGAAACCATGCAGTATGACTTAAAAAAAAAAAAAAAAAAAAAAAAAAGAGCCGGGTGGTGGTGGCACATACCTTTAATCCCAGCACTTGGGAGGCAGAGGCAGGTGGATTTCTGAATTTGAGGCCAGCCTGGTCTACAGAGTGAGTTCCAGGACAGCCAGGGCTGTACAGAGAAACCCTGTCTCGAAAAAAAAAAACAAACAAAAAAAACAAAAAAAACAAAAAAACAAAAAAAATGTAGTCTTGAGATTGTAAACACCTGTTTTCAAGTTCTTCCATCTCATTCAACTAACAAGAGAACCACAAGAATGGAAGTGCTGCACTGTGTCATTTCACAGGACATGCAGAATTGGCCAACCGGTGATGAATCTTCAATCCTCTCAATCCCCAGGATCTCCGGAAATCCAGGCGCCACTGTCCTCTGGGTTTGTTGATCACACACAACTGCCTCACCAGGCCCCAGTGATCAATCAAACTATTAGCTAGACTGTCCCTGAGGATAAGGAAAACTAATACACACTATTCTAGAACATTCTCCAGTTAGAACTTAAGACTCACTGATGAACTATAAAACGAAGTGTCAATAATGGCAGCCAATGCTAGCAGGAGACGCAAAGAGAAGACGCCAAGATTACCACAACAACAACAACAACAAAATAGAAGGCACATGACCTCATCTGACCTTGAATGAATATTTGCTGTGTGCAGATATTCACATAGACCCACCAGAGTCTGTCCACACATGGAAGCTATAGTCTCTTAGGAAGGCAAAGGTGAAGAAGAAACCGCACACCTTTATTCCATTACAATGGAAAGGAGCATTGGACACAGATGGGCACAGCACATTTACCCAAAGAGGAAGCTGAAGAGCCAGGGAAAAGAAAGTTTCCTGAAATTAGCAATCAAAGTGAGACCCCAAAGATGAGGTAGGGCTAGCTGGCAAAAGGAAGGAGCAGAGCAAGTCCCGGCTGTGGCGTCTGTCAGCGAGCCGGTGCCTGGATAGAAGGGGTGACAGACAGCATGCGTGGATAGAGTGAGGCGGATAGGGGGGACCAGAGACCAAGAATGCCATTTGTAAGACTTTGTACTCTAAAGCAACAACTCTATGAGGGAGATGTCACAATAAAAGGAAAGGTGTATGGAACAGCTTCTAGAAGCTTCCACAGACAGCCAGGCTCTACCCAGGCAGGCAACACAGCCCCATTCCCCTCTGCTCTCCTAACAAGATCCTGCATTCTCTCTCTCTCTCTCTCTCTCTCTCTCTCTCTCTCTCTCTGTGTGTGTGTGTGTGTGTGTGTGTGTGTGCACGTGTGTCACTGTCTCTGTCTCTGTCTGTGCCTCTGTCTCTACCTCCAGCCATCTCTCTCTCTTTCTTTCTATAGTTGATGCAGGTAAGCAGAAGGATAACATCTTGGGGTGATGCTTCAGTGGACAGAGCATGTACGTGTAGGAAAGTCTAAGAATCGAAGCCCGGCAGGTGTCAGTCACCCCTCAGCTCACTCACCAGATGCCGAGCAGAACCCCAGGCTCGGGCCTGAGGAAGAAGTTCACTGTGTGCTCGATCTTTGTCTCAGGTCTCTTTAGGTCCACGAGAAAGGGGAATTTAACTGTAAGGCAGAAACCACAGTCAGTCCCCGGCATCAGGCTCCATGTCTGTTCATCACAGTCGTTAGGAAGCTCCACCTGCGTAAGCCGTGCTTCTCGGCCTCCCTGACGCTGGGAGCCTGGAGTAGTCCTCATATTGTGGTGACCCCAACCGTAAGATGATTTCACTGCTACTTCAGAACTGTAATTTGCTACAGTTGTGAGTCATAATGTAAATATTTGTGTTTTCCAATGGTCTTAGGCGACCTCTGTGAAAGGGTTGGTCTATTCCCAAAGGGGTCGCCCACAAGTTGAGAAGCACTGTTGTAAGCAATTAGTTCTAAGTTGCAAGCTAAGCAAGGGAAGAGTTGATGTAATCTTCATCCTTTCTGGAACTAAATGCAGAAGAAATCACTTCTTCAAAAAGGTAAATAGAAAAGGGCAAAAATAAACTCACAGGGAATGTCATTATCATAAGCTATAAAGCAAAATATGGCAAGTACTGATATACAAGAGAGGGCGTGGCTCCAAGAGCTGGGGCCCAGTACTCTAGAGCTGGATACAAATCAATCTATGCTCTCTCTCTCTCTCTCTCTCTCTCTCTCCCTCTCCGTGTGTGTGTGTGTGTGTGTGTGTGTGTGTGTGTGTGCGCGTGTTCCTCTCTGTGCATATCTCTCTTCTCTTACTTCTATAATTGACACAGGTTAGGAAGGATGGCCAGAGGGCCGGGGTGATGGTGCAGTGGATAAAATGTGTGCTTGACACACAAGCACAAGAACAAGAGTTAGGGCCCACCACACCCACATAAAGAAAATGGGCAGACATGGCAGCCAGCCGAAAATCTCAGCAACAGGGGAAAAAAACAGCATTCTCTGGGTAAACTACTGAGACTAGCCAGATCTGGAAGTAGTCATCAATAAGGGAGGACTGATGGAGAATACCCAAAATGAACACACACACACACACACACACACATACACACACACACATACACACACACACACACACACACACACACACGCAAACATACATACATACACATACATATATACATACAAATACTTATATGCATACACATGCACACACATGCATACACATAAATACATAAATGCTCACTCACATACATAGACATACAGAAAGACATGCATACACACATATGCATATGCTCACATACTCATATATACACATACATACAAACATAGGCACACACATGTACATGAGTACAGGAACATCACAGAGACATACACACACATGCATATACATACACACATACACACAAAGACATACATACAAAGACAGGCGCACACACACACACACAACACACAAACACACATTTTATAGCAGTTTGGATACCATATAGTAGGTTTCTGACCATGTGAGTCTAGCCAGGATTTTATAACAAATGTTTTTCTTATGTCGTGACCTTAAGAGCAGTGAGTTCTCTACTAGGGAGAATTTATGTAGGAATAATTATGTATAGTACATACTTACAAAAATTGAGATATACCAGCATATTCATCAGCGGAGGGAAGATGTGTTCCTTGAGGGATTTACTCGTGAAGCGTCTGTATTCAGCAGCTATTTTTCTCCCGAGGGCTGAGCAGGAATGTGGGAAAAGCCTGAAAAATATTGAGGAATAAACTTTTCAAGATCAGCCCAAGTTTTGTCTTGGTTTGTTTTTCTCTTACGATTCAGATCCAGCCTGGCAGCCGTGGTGACTGCTTCTAATCCTAGCACTCAGGAGGTAGAGGCATGCCTGGTCTACAGAGCAAGTTCCAGGTTGGCCAAGGCTAACAGAGAAGCCCTGTACTGAAAAACAACAACAATTCAAATCCAATTCCAGAGGCTAACCCTGGCAGGTAAGCAAATTCCTTCAAGCAGCTGCAGGTAACTGTGTAAAGCGGTGCTGAGGGCCAGCCAGCTAAGGAAGGCCATCAACAGGGCAAACGCCGGCAAAGGCCAAGCATGGCTGCAACAGGGAGGGAGGCTATGACCACGCATCTGAGTGGACAAAGGAGGCCTGGACGGGGCCCCACAGTTGGACATGGACAGCTCCAGACAGCTTGGTCAGTGCTTCGGGTGAGAGCCCCATTAGCTCTGAGTGAGCCCCACACCCTTCCGGCTGCCTCTCAGAGAGCAACCAGTGGGAAAAGACCCCACCTTTGAGAGAAGAAGGACCCTTGAGAAGCAGGGACAGGAAAGGACTCAAGGGACTTCAACAGAGCTAGAGACGGGGCAGGGCAGAGCAGGGTGAGATTGGAACACATGCATCTTCTGTCTGTGTGTGTGTGTGTGTGTGTGTGTGTGTGTGTGTGTGTGTATGTGTGTGTGTGTGTGTATGTGTGTACGTGTGTGTGGGGGGGTGTATGTGGGGGGGTATATGTTCGTGTGTGTGTGTGTGTGTGTGTGTGTGTGTGTGTGTACATGTGGGGGGTGTGTGTACGTGTGGGGGGGTGTGTACGTGTGGGGTGTGTGTGTTTACATGTGTGTGTGTGTGTGTGTGTGTGTGTGTGTGTGTGTTGCCAGCACGTATGTATGTGTACAGACCATGAGTGGCTCTCAGGCCCCTGCCTCTTTTACTGTTTTCTGCAGCACAAACACCTGAAGCCAAAAGCCATGGCAGCCCAATGATGACTGTCCACTGAGGCCACCTTTGTCTGGAGCTGGGTGTTTCATGAAGTTCAAGCCTGGGTCCTGCTTTTGAGAAGTATGCCCCCATTCCCTGTCACGCTTGTTATGCAAACCCTTTCCCCACGGTAACTGGTCAGCACTACTTGCTTAATGTAATGTGGTTTGCCGGTCGCCCTGACCCCTCTGCCACACCCGTCACAGGTGGTAACTGCCATCACCTTGCTTTGCATGAGGAGCGTCAAAAGTCAGGACTCCCTCCTTCCCAAGGTCACAATGAATCACGGCCCCCAAGTCTGCTTGACTCCAGAATTTTGCCCTGATCTCCAACAAGATGTCACAGACCCATTGAGTTCTACGTACTTCCTGTGCGTGCAAAGAGGACCCCAAACAAGGACCCCAAGAGCATCGATGCAGGCCTCCACCAATTCTGCTCCCAGGGAATGAATGATATTCATACTCCGTCCTCCGCCCCCCACCCTGTCTCAGAGCCCCTACCTCCTTAGCTTCTCCCCACTTTTGCTGCCCCTGTACTCACAAGAGCCTTCTGTTATGGAAATGGCCAAACTGCTAAACAATTCTCCCTCGAGTGTTGATGAATCAAAAACCAAAGCACCTAACTATAACCAAAAGACGCTTGAAGAGCGATGATGAATCATGGATTTTGGATGCGTCCTCCAGTGCCAGAAACACTGTGCAAAAAGCTCCGAGCAACCGGTAGCTTTTCAAATAAATATATCACACATGGGCGACTGCCTGCCCACAGAACCAGCAAGAAAGACACGAAGAGGATTGTTTCATAACAGTCTAAAGAAACCTCCTCGAAGGCAGCAGGAAGGGCAGGGCATTGTTTTAGAGATGAAAATCCCAGCCTGGGGCTCTGCTTTGAGCCCCAGATCAAGGCAACTGGGGCAGAGGGAGCAGGAGTGCGCGAGGGCAGGGCGGGCTTTCTTCTAGCAGGGACCTCCTGCTTACTGTCTCTGCATCCCTGCATCCCACACCCCTGCCTTGCCTTAGGGCACCCCCTAAGTTATCTTTTGAAGGTAGGCAGGGTCGTCTCCTGCTAAGTTACCTTTTGAAGGTCTGTCTGCTTGGGGAGCAGAGGCGTTGGGAGGAAATATGTCTCTTTTCTTTTTTTTTTTTCCTTTTTTTTTTCTTTCTTTCTTTTTAAAGGAATAATTTATACCGGACCTTTTTCTCAAATAGCTCAAGGCACTTCAGTGAGAGCCTCTGCGGGAAAAGAAGAGAATGACCTGTTCCCCCAACATCAATAATGCAAAGGTGCTTCTTTTAATGAGGGGGTTGTCAATTTGACTTCCCATAGATCAGCAGAGGATCAAAAGTCACCAGTGGCTAACAGACCTGATTTGCTCAGGCGGGGGACAGTTTCCGGCCACTGTCCTGGCTATAGGCTGGCCACATCAAAGATCCCCCTTGGAACCTGGGTGTTCTTTCACCCGCCTTTTGATCAGCCTCAGCTGCAAACACAGGGTGCCTCCCAGGGGCCGGAGGACCTTGCTGGGGGATTCTTCCTGGTGAAAACTCACCAGCTGGAGCTGATGTGGAGCGACTCATTCTTGTCCAGAGCGTCCACGAGCCAACCTTTGGGGACTCAGATCAGATAATATTCAGCCAGACACAACTCTCCCAAATATTAAGGCATGGTATACCTCCATCCCAACATGTGCTGCTCAAGGAGTGCCGGGTTAGACCCTCGCCAGGATCCATCTCTTGCATCCTACCTGCACCCAGGCGCTTCTACACCCTCCGTCCCTCCACAGTTCCTCCTCTTTTCCTTTCTGCCCTTCCCACGCATGAGCAGAGACTCAGAGGGACCCTCGGTTATTCATCTTCACTGTGTGCCGGGTCTCGAGAACCATGTAGCGTAACACCGCTTCTTTGATATCCCTCTCTGTCTAGCACAGGGCCAAGCCCAGCCAGTATCTGCTGACCCATATGCTGAAGGCTGACAGATTTATTTTCTTTACAAGGGAAAAAGTAGCAATGGAGGAGGCAGTGTGGCCGTGAGGGCTTCATCCTTGAACTTATTTATGATTTCACTAAATTGAAAATTAATCAACATGAGTTCTGCAAGCGCGGGGATTTTTGCCCATTTTCTTTACTCCCGTTGATGCAAACATGCGAGGACTTCGGTCACTGGCCAAGCTAAGAGGAGATCAGCCTTTAGGCTTTGTTAGACTACTCGGTGAATCGAAACAAATCATACTGTGTAGCAGGTCTCACGTGGGAGGTTTAGTGGGAGGGGAAACAGAGGAAGCCTCTGGGAGAGGGAGGAAATAAGAGAGAAGGAGGTAGGGAGACCGAGGCGGTTATTGGGCCCGTGACGCATGCGCAATGGCACGTTCGACAAGGGTTGAACCATCAGCCACTGGTGTTAGAGAGAAGGCAGTGGGGGTGGGGGGAGGGGAGGACTCTCAAGGGATACAGTATAGGCAACCAGAACAATGTGACCGTCACCCACTCTCCAGCCTCTGCACTGGGCTGGGGGTGGTGGAAACGACAGCAAAGGATCCTATTGGTCATCATCCCTGGGACATTCCAAAGTCAAATCTCTTGGGTGTAGCTGTGGCCCGAGAGTTTGTAACTAAACACAAAATAAAATGAAACAGAAAGAAGAAATGTCACAAGATTACCAATATCAACAAAACAAGTAGGATACACACACCTCCTGAGACCACAGCCTCAAACCCAGGACCTAGCTCCAATGCCAACAAGACAGAGAGGGTGACTGGTCAGACCATGGACTCATGGGAGACAAGGTTTAAAACAAGTAAAAAACCCATGATAAACAGACATGTTCAGGCATAAAGAATGTTAAGAATTTACACAAGTAACCCCATACATACATAGTGATTTCAATCCACCCAGAAGTTCAGCCAGTCCTTTAAACACACACCTGGGAACCCATATCTGGGGAGCCAGGGATCTTTCTCCACCTACACAGGCCTTTGACCTGAAAAGATTGCACCTCCGATTACAGCACATCATATATTATGGCTGCCTCTATTATTAGTAATATTTAAATTCATCTGGAAGAGCTGTAAATTGAGCAGATAAGAGAAACCATCTTTCTGGAGTCTCATTTCCAAAGCCCTTATATGTTTCTGTAAAGTCAAACTTGCCTGCCTCTCTGGCCCAGGTAGGATTTGAACGCTGGGATAAATCTATCTCCACTAACTCAGGAGTTAGCAAGAATGTGGAAGCCACAAAGTCCTCCCCACCCCCACCCCAAAGCCAGCCCTCAAGCTCCTGTGCGCTCCAGACTTAGGAGAACCGGAGAGCCGTAGACAGGTTCTGGACGACCCCGTTCTGGCCCCAGCAACTGCCTTACCCATGCCTAGGACTGGACAAAGGCACTGTGAAGGTGACCGACCAATCAAGCACACTCACCGAAGGTTCCTCAGGACCATAGCCCACCAGGAGGCCACACAGGAGCAGGCAGGGGGCCCTGGCTCCGCGGCTGCATCACAGTCCCTGGACTCCATCCTGAGGTGCCGCCACTGCTGAAGGAGCTGCCACAGGCTTCCAGGGACCAGGCTAGCCCTCTCCTCCCTGCCTGCTCTGACTCCGCCCCCCTCCTCGGCCCAGAGGAAAACTTGGCCACCCACCTGAGGTCACACCCATCGCAGGAGCTGGGGCTTCCTCCCTGGTTGGCCTGATCCCCAGGCAAGCAGATGAAGAATAGACACACATAGACACATAGACACATAGACACATAGATAACATGTATCCATTTGTTTCTTTTCCATTGCTTCTCATTAAATATGCCTCTGAGTTTTGGCAGGCGCTCACTTCTGCTGGTCCCACAGAAGAAAGTAAAAACTCTTAAAATCATGACAGTAGTTTGCGAGGCACGGCTTTCTAAGATCCGCCTGTCATTGTTGCCACAAGGATTTCTTTGCTTCCCTTTGGTTAAGAAACAGTCGAGAGACTGGAAAAGATGGCTTGGTGGTCAAAAGCACTGACTGCTTTTCCAGACAACAGTACATGGTCTATAACTCCAGGTCCAGAGGATTCCATGGCCTTTGTGGGCACTAGGCATGAAAGTAGTGTTCAGACAGATCCACATGCAGGCAAAACACACAAACATGAAATAACATATGATTTTTGTAAAAATCTGTTCATCGGCCTAGGGATTATGAGCTACACAATTACTTCATGTAACCAAAATGAAAATCTTTTTGGTGTTTTGTTTACTTATCAGTATGTAGCAGAACCTGTCCTCTGCCAAGGGTAGTGGACACCTGAGATGGCTGGTCCTTGGTACAAGGTATTTTCCAGTAGCTGTCTCCTGAGAGCAGGAGCCACGGGCCTGCCAGGGGTGCTCCACAGGAGCCCTTAGGGTTAAAGGGTGGGGATGAGGAGATAAAAAAAGATACAATGTGACGCCAGCATGCATCATCCCCAGAAGCCAGAAGTGCTTTTCTGGTGGTGGGGGTCCTCGGTAGGCTTTGACTGTGAAGCCCCGGGTAGGGGGGAGAATTCTTCTACATGGGGAAAATGGACCCTTTCAGAAGAAAAGAACGCAATCAAGAAGTGGGTGGTTTCATTTGGTAGAATTGGCAGGGGCAGAGTATCCATTTCCTCCTTTAATTGCTCTGACCATGTCCATTTCGGGGGCAGCACCCAGGTCGAGCCTTTTGCTTCCCAAGCAAGCGCTCTCCCGCTGAGCCATAGCCCTCGGACCCTGTACGTCTACAGCTGTGTCTAAAGCTTGAGGCAGGCCCTCACCAAGTGAATTCACTCTGTGTCCCTCGCAGAACTTTAGCTGGTGATCTCTCTGCCTTGGCCTCAAGAGTAGGTGAGATTACAGGCCTGCACTGACAGGCCCATCCACAGGGTGTCCACCTTCTGAGTCACATCAAGATCAGAGCAATCTGACTAGGCCCAGTCTGTGGCAGCCGTTTGACAGCTCCCTCATTCTCGGGCTTAGAAGCCTGTCAGGTGAGGCTGCTGCAGGTGAGAGTTCACGGCCCACATCTGCTGACGGGAAATGTCTTAGGATCCCACCCCAGGAGTTGGCCTGGAGATGGATAGCCGGGGTTTCAGAGAACTTGTTCAAGGCATCTCTGGATGAACCTCTGAGCCAGAGAGCTCTGAAGAGACCAGAGAGGCTGAGTAAGGAGGGAGCTGAGACCAGTTGGCCTTGAAGGATCCCAAATTTTATTTCCAGGTTGAGAGAACAGGGTCCTGCCCTTTAGTTGAGCAAGAGGAAGCCCAACTTCTGGGGGAATGTTTGAAATGATCAGCGAAGTCTCTAAGGCTGGAAACTAGGGCATTCTCTCCTTGGTAAGATTTGTAGATCAATGCTCTGGGAGAAGCATTCTCCACCCTAGACAGACAGACAGACAGACAGGCAGGCAGGCAGGCATGTGTGTGCACACACACACACACACACACACACACACACCAGTTTCCTTTGTTTCAGGTTAGCCTTGAACTCCTGATCCTCCTGTTGCCTCTACAAGTATTGAAATGACAGCCATGCCCCACCATGCCTCTCCCCCTTCAAACAGCATATTTAGAAGTCAGAGGATCTTCAATCTGATTTGGCATAATTAAAAAGAAACCTCATTCCTTCATTCAGTTTTAGGTATCAAACACCACCCCGGGTACTGGAAGAATAGGAACCGCACTCCCCTGTAGGGAAATGATCCGAGAGGGAGCCGGAACAGAATGGAACAGGAATTAAAAAGTGTCCCACGTCAGAAATCTGATCAGGGAACAAGAGGCCTGCGGTGGGAAGGGGAGGTGGACAAAGGGTGACTGGGCGACATTTGAGGGTCTCAGACTAGTTTACATCTCAGCGGTGCTGATGCTAACCTCAAGCTGTGCATTGGCTACATTTAACAAAATTCCACCCCTTCCCTGTGCTGGCCCAGGATTGGCCCAGACTCTAGAGGCAGGCTCGGTAAGCACTGTAGCACGGAGCTGCACCCAGCCCCAGGCTGACTTTCAGTGTCCTTAGCAATGTGCACAGAAGAGCACAAATGAACGCTGGTGCAGATACGACGGAGACCAAGATGCTCCAGTCCATCGAGAAAGAAAACCTCAGCTGGAGACGGGATAATTTTACCACCTAAAATTATCTTGGACAAAGGCAATGCCTCTGTCTCCTGGCAACCTGCCAGCTCTGGAGGTAAACAGCTGGCGAAGCTGGAGAACCAGCAAAGAACAATTACTGGTTTTCTGTTACCCCGAGAATACTTGCCGGGGTGGGGAGGGGTCTCAGATCAAATGTACAGGAGAACGCAGACGGACGGTCAGCATCCACCTCTGCTTCCAGACTGCAGATTCGGTGTGAGTGGCCCTGGAACAGCTCCTGCTGGAGCTGTTCTCACCCCACGGACTCCTCGACCACCACAGGGGATGGCATCCTCAAACTAGGAGCCCAAATGAGTCCTCCCTGCCTCGGGCTGCTCTTGTCAGGTATTTTGCCACAGAGATAGCATGGTCAGTAAATCGGTATTTAACTGTTAGGACTTGCAGCCAGTGTAGCAACCCGGCAGCCCAGCACCATGGCCGCTGCTCTCTCGCTCTCCACCTTCCTCTCCTCACACTCTCAGGCCTCCCATGCACACACAGAGCAATTTAGGAATTGAATGCTGACGAAATATGAGTGAAATATTAATAATCCCAGGAGCTGGGGAACAAGTGAGGGAATTTCAGTTTTCTATGTTGACATTTCATATTGGTTTTGCATGGATCAAAGATATCTCTCCACTAAGTTCAAAGGCGAGAGTTGTGTGGGTCTTGGGTGCTTGATGCTGAGAGTTAATGCAGAGCTCCTGTTAGCTGGAGCGGCAGTTGCTCTGAGGATTCACGAGGCCGTGGGTGGAACTGAAACCGGAAGTGCTCAAGTATGGGTTTCCTCCCAATGAGCTCTTCACAGGCCGCGGCATGCCTCAAACCCCAACTCCCCTTTTATTTCATGATGAGAAAGGACAGGGCGATCTATACAGAAGGGCCGCCCATTAAACCTAGAGCTTCACAGCCTCCTTCCTGCCAGTCTGGTTTCCTGGTCGGAGATCCTCCACTATCGCTTAGGTTGATTGTTTTGCAGCCCTAGGGTGCAGCACAGGGAGCCTGCGTTCAAAATGCCATCCCTAACGCTTCCCAAAAGGCAAGTAAGTCATTTCCCAGGGGTCCTTCCCAGCTCCTCTTCTCTTCTTATTGTTTATACAAGGATTCCAAACGCCATCTTCAATGACTTGGCAAGCTGTGGACTTCAGCACAATAAAATAGTCTACTCTGACGAGTATTTTACGTCTCAAAATCTTTCCTTGGCCAACGGTCTTCAATAACCACGCAGAGGGAACTGCAGAGAGCAGCACGGTGCTATCCACACTCCCCCAAACCCAACTTGTAAGATATTGTCTCATAGCTCGAAGAATTAGCATTATTAATTTTTTCTTGTTTTACTTCTTAGTATGTATTTTATATGTATTGCTATTTTTACCTGCATGGCATATGTCTGTGTGAGAGTGTTGGACCTTGGAGTCACAGACAGTTGTGAACTGTCACGTGAATACTGGGAATTGAACCCCAATCCTCTGGAAGAACAGTCAGTGCTCTCATCCACTGAACCATCTCTACAGCCCCAGTAGCATCATTAATTTCAAAAACCGTAAAAACAGTGTTCATCTCTATTCTATATGATTTATGCCCTCATGTGATGTTTATTTATTTGGCTGGTATATCTTTAAGCATTCTTTACATAGTATACATCTTTGGGAGGTCTAATTTTATGCAGGGACTAACACATGAAAAGTTGAACAACAACCCAGGAGTCACCACCAAGTCATAAGTAAATGCAACAGATAATACACACCCCCACAGGCTCACTAGGAAACATCTTCATAGGCAGAAAAGGTCAGGGAAAGATTAAAGGGAGGTACCACTCTGTTGCCTAGAAACAGCCTCAGACAAAGGGGTCCCCAATGGAGGAGTTAGAGAAAGGACTGAAGGAGCTGAAGGGGTTTGCAACCCCATAGGAAGAACAACAATATCAACCAACCAGACCCCCCAGAGCTCCCAGGACTAAGCCACCAACCAAGGAGTACACATGGCTCCAGCTGCATATGTAGCAGAGGATGGCTTTGTCAGACATCAACGCAACGAGAGGTCCTTGGTCCTCTGAAGGCTCCATGACCCAGTGTAGGGGAATCAAGGGCAGGGAGGCGGGGAGTGAGTGGGTGGGTGGAGGAACAGCCTCATAGAAGCAGGGGGAGGGGTGATGGGATAGGGGGTTTCCGGGTGGAGGGGACCAGGAAAGGGGATAACATTTGAAATGTAAATGAAGAAAATATCCAATTAAAAAAAGAAGAAGAAAAATACAGCCTCAGAAATGGAAGATAATTGAAAATGTCTTTCCAAAGAATCCCATAGAATGCTAAAGCTGGAGCTATGCATACACAACCATTTAATTTACTCTAGTTTCCCTCAGAGCCAGCTGAGAGTGAAGCAAGACCAAATGATGAGAGACAGGCTGCCCTTCCAGCGCAGCCACTGCACAGAGGACAGAGCAAGGGCTACGCCCAGTCAACACAGCAGGGAGGGCGGGGCTCCTCCTCCCAGGTCTACAGCACCTGGTGAGACAGTCTCCGGGCAGGGCTCTGATGGGAAGGTTGGGGGACCAGGTGCTGGTTGGCCGCCTGACACAGCCTCCTCTACTTGTTCTTGAGAAGAGCATTATCCGTTGGTTTCTGGTGAGGTAGACACTCCACATTTCTGCTTAAGTAATCAGGGCGGAAGAACTTACAGCTCCTGGTCCAGTCACACCCCATCTGCATACACAGATGTCTGCACAGGAGGTGCTCCAGGGGAAGGCAGTGTGCTCCTGGATTCCCCCAGGGAGGGGAAACCCTGTAGCTGGCTTTAGAACTTCACAGGGAAGCAGGAAGTCACCGCGGAGAGATTTTTTTTTTCTTGACTCCTGCTTCATTTTGTTTGTTTTAGGTTGTTTGGGTTTGTTTTATTCACTTCGATTTAAAAAAAAAAATCTAATAAATCCAGAGCTGATGATCCTAGAGGCAGTTTATCTGGAAAGGTAAAGAATTAGATAAGACCCTGGTTGGGGGTGGGGGGGAGCAGGGAGATGTATTCCTGAGAATGAAACCTTATACATGAAAACATGGAGAAGACAAGAAAATAGAGAAAACAAGCAGAATCGGCCACACAGGTGGTCACGCACAGAAACACACGGGGTTTTCCTACTAGGAGCATTCTAGCTGCCTGGCATTGGTGCAGAGGGCAGAATGAATCTATTCCCCCTTTAAATCATCACCAAAGACAGCTCTGAAAGAAAGGCAGCTGTATGCCCCTTCCCCCTCTCGCCCCTCCCTCTCCCTCTCTCTCATCACCCCCCCCACACACACACACACACACACGCACAGCTGGAGTAAGTGAGCTCCAGCACAGCTGGAAATTAGTACAGTCTCTCATCTTTGCCTTTAGTTTTGAAACAAGCAGGAAGAGAGTCCAGGAACTGCCCCCCTGGAGAACTACTTGGATGGTGATGTCAGTCAGCCTGGGGCTGTGCTCCTCATCTTCCCTCACGCTGCTCAATCGGAACACCCTGCCCCTAGAGAGGAGTTTTAAAATAATAATAATATGTAGTGTGAAGTGAGATCCTAGATATGAAAGTTCTCCTCTGAAGTGTTTTTTTCCAGCCTACAATGCACAGCACTATTATTTATTAATGATTTGATTCATTCTCTGTCTCTCTCTGTCTCTCTGTCTCTCTGTCTCTGTCTCTCTCTCTCTCTCTCTCTCTCTCTCTCTCTCTCTCTCTCTCTCTGGCTCCTGGACAAATACACCTTCATTTAAAGCATAATAGCTTACAGACTAACACGGAAGATTAGTTACTAGTAAATACGAATACAAAAATGGTCAAGAGGTCTGGCAGTTGCCTCTTCTGGCTCATCACCTATCAAAAGGAATTAAAAACGGATAACTAGCAGGTCCACCCTCTTCAGTGGGAGAGACAAAAGAATGTGGGAGTAGGGCTAAAGGGGGGGGGGTGTTTTCACTCTCCTGCCTGCTAAGGGCCAAAAAGAAGGGATCAATGCTTTCTCCAAGAGACTGAGTTTCAGGAGTCTAAAATTATTCACCCTGCAGTGTAAGCGGTCTGGTGCTAATGTGGAAGTGAGAAGGCTAGACCCCACAAAGAGGACAGTGACAAAGGCAGCCATGCAAGCGAGGTCAGCAGGAGCTCATTTCAAGAACTTCCGCTTAGAGCACATAGAGAAATGGACGCTCTGGGCAAATGCAGAAAAGTATGAACTTGCTTAGAACCTACAGGCCCAGGCTTCCAGGAAGCCAACTCCATCTGGATTATGTATACACTTCCTACCAGATTGCTCTGCTTAGAAGAAGCCTATGGTTATGGACGCTGAAGGCCTGAACAATGGAATTGTCTTCAGTGGCACCACCAATGGGAAACTCCACGACTGGCATCAGATCTGCAGCAGAATAACCCTGTGACTAGAACAGTGTGCTTACTAGTAAATGCAAGACATTTTCACCAGCCTTGATATCCACCCAGACAGCCCAAATCTCCTTCTGTGGGGAGACTCTAGCAGTCTCTGCCCTACGTGGAGTGCCTGCATCTGTGCAAAACCAGAAATACAACCACACATAAAGGAGCCGGGTAGTGGTGGCACATGCCTGTAATCCCAGCACTCTGGGAGGCAGAGGCAGGTAGGTTTTTTTTTTTTTTTTTTTTTTTTTTTTGAGTTCGAGGCCAGCCTGGTCTGCAGAGTGAGTTCCAGGACATCCAGGGCTATACAGAGAAACCCTGTCTCGAAAAAAACCAAATCCAAAAGTACCAAAAAACAAAACAAAACAAACTACACATAAAGGAAGAGTTTGGTCTGAGAGGTTTAAAGCCTGCAAATTACGGTTTGTGCCTCAGTGTAGCCCATAATCCCCACCTGCCCTTCCAGAGCGCCTATAGTGGCTTTAGACCAAGTCACAGGGACCTATTGGGTCCTGCCTTTGAGCAGAATCATTTGACTCCTTCCCACCCTTGAACTATCTGTGGGCTGAACACAGAGTCATCAATAATTACAAAGGATCGGTCAGGCTGTGACTGTGGGTGTCACTGCAGTGTGGGAGGGGTTGGGAAGGACACTGGGCATGAGCAGCTCTTTCCTCCATGTCCATGATCCCAAGGAGAAGACTCGGGCATCCTTTCTGCCTAGGAAAACATCCGACCTTATCTATTTGGGACAGGGGGCAGTTTCTAGGTTCTATTTAGGACAACAGGGCATTTTGTGAGACCTCAGTTTCTATGAAGCAAGAAGCAAGACATGTAAAGGATGTGGATGAGTAAGAAACTGAAAGAATCGGAGCTTGGCAGAAACTTTCAAGACTCCTGGCTTCTACTAAGGCAGAGGTGTTTAGGTATTCTTAGCTAACACCGGGCGGTTGTGCTTTGAGAATTTGTTTTGAACTGATCTCACCGTGCAGCCCTGGTCGGCTTTGAACTTACTATGTAGATTAGATTATCCTCAAACTCACAGAGATCCACCTGCCTGTGTCTCCTGAGTGCTAGGATTAAAGAAAGGCCTGTGCCACCATGCCGGGGTGGTGGCATCTCACTGTTTTTATTTCTGTGCATGTGTGTCCGTCTCTGAGCACATATGCCAGGACAGTGCAGGTGCTTGCAGAGGCTCAGGTCTTCTGGAGCTGGGGTCACAGGTAGTTTGTGGGTGCTGGGAGCTTGACTTCAGTTCTCTGGAAAAGCAGGAAGTATCCGTAACCGCTGAGTCATCTCATCTCTTGTAGATATTTTAAAGTCTATGTGTGAGATATTGTCTTATTCTGTAAACCGTGTAGAATTCAGCCATCCTCACTACAGGGTTTTTAATAGAACTGCAACATTGAATTTGCATCAATGTGTGTTCCCCACATGGTCTCGCAGGAAAGCTATTATTAGTAGAACTGACATGCCTATGTAATCATACATGCCCCAGTAGGACTAAATGATTCCTTCAGCAAAGGTACAGTGAATTGGGAAGAAACAATATAATAAGGTATATGTGCGTGTGTGTGTGTGTGTGTGTGTGTGTGTGTGTACGCGCGCGCTCGCGCATACACGCACAGATACACAGACATATACATATACATATATGAGATACATATAACAATATAACATTTCCATCTGAAATGGAAGATGTTCAAAATTCACTTGGAGTATGCGACTCCTACTTAGGATCTTGCTTTATTTCTCTCCCTTCATTGTCCCAGGGGCTAACAGACTGCAGACTTAATTGGCCAAGTATAAAAATGGACACGCTGTTGCAATTCTTATATCTAACACGAGGGGGAAGCAGTGAACAGGCGAGAAAAGAAAACAAAGGTGACATCTTCCAGCCAGAAAGTTTGAATAGGGGGAAAAAAAGAGATACCACCAGCTGGCACGGTTAAAAATCGTTTGTGTCTGTCTTAGTCGCCTAAAATCTATTATTAAGAGAACAAGCACTTCTAGCACGTGTCCTCTGCCCTCCGGTAGTAGCTCATTTCCCTATTTTCCCTAAGTGTGTGTGTGTGTGTGTGTGTGTGTGTGTGTATCTTAATCGAAAGCCTTCTTTTCTATTCTGTTACAGAGCTGGTTATTTTGAAGCTTGCAAACTTCCTCCTGCCCAGTCCAAGTTGAAGTTCCGGCGGAGGAAAGACGTTCTAGGGCAGCAGCTGGGAGCTGCACTGGGCAGGCAGCAAGCACCGCCTTTGTGGGGAGCCTCGTGGGATGATACCCATGCAGTTAGAGAACTGGGTCTCCAGCAGTGCCCTATACTGGGAGGAGAGAAACAGAGCCACACCTTCTTCGAAGAAGGTCTGAAAAACTGCACTCCAGGTCCCCTCGACTTTTTGAAGAACAAGATGGGCCACAGCCAGTCCCCTAAACCCTCAAGGGAGCAAACATGGAGCAGAGAAGATAGATGGAGACAGGGCATGTGCGGCAAGCTGGTCCTCCTGAAAATTGACACCCTGAGGGAAATCGGGGCTCACTCTCCACGCCGCCCCCTAGAATACAGCATCCGGAAGGACGGGAGAGCCCCTCCCCACAAGAGGCCTTTTGTGTGCCTGTCGGGCTGGGTCGTATTTTTAGACTTAGCCAGGCCTGCTCTGGACTTTCCCCTCACACAGCTGCTGCTGCTGCTTTCCAAAGCCCAGCCTAGGAAGTCGGGCTCCCTAAGCCTTTGTTCGCCTGGATAGGCTGAAGAACGGAAGATAACATTTGACAGGGGAGGGAGAAATATGCAAGCCTGCAGAATTCCTTCCTCCGCTCCCAGACAAGAGGGTAAGTCTTGTCACCCCACCCTGCACGCGCGCGTGTGCGCATACACACACACACACACACACACACACACACACACACATCACTAGTCTAGCCTAGGACCTCCAGCTCAAGTTTGCTCAGGATCAGCTGCCTCATGGCATGGATAGAGCCCCAGGATGCCTTTCTGAGTGAGAGAAAATTTTACTACAAGGGCCAGAGGAAAGTTCAGATCCAAGAACCGTATTCAAAGCCACCTCTCTCAGCCACTCTGGTGACCAGACTCTTTCTTTATATTCTGTTTTAGAGCATTTATTTATTCCTCCATCTATAAATAAATAAGTACACCCTTGCTGTATGTAGCATTATCTTTCAATTTGCCACTGTCGACAAATCAAGACATGATTTGTACTTCTGATTTTGGCAGCCTAATTGAGGTCTTTCTAGAGGTGAGACTCCAAACTACCCTCATTGGTATTTTTTTAAATATATATATATATATTGTATGTGAGCTCACTGTTGACACTGTTGCTGTCTTCAGAAACACCAGAAGAGGGCATCATATCCCATTACAGATGGTTTGAGCAACTATGCTGCTCAAACATGTATGCTGTAGCAACTATGGAGTTGCTGGGAATTGAACTCAGGACCTCTGCAAGAGCAGTCAGTGATCTTAACCCCTGAGCCATCTCTCCAGCCCACCCCCTCCCTCATTTGTATTTTAAAACCTTTCTAAGCAACAGAGGTTACCCGTAGGGACTAAGGGATGAGGGGCGTTATTTTTACTTTCTACTTTTTTTCTACTGTTTCTTTTCTTTTTTTTTTTTTTCAAACAATGAGCTGTTACTGTTTGGCAATGGGAGTGAGTGAGAGTGTTTGTTTGCTTGTTTGTTTGTTTGTTTGCTTGTTTTAAGGGACAGTGCTGACAGCCAGTGGGTGGGAAACCAGGCATTTCTTGATCGTGTTGGGATTTTTAGATGGATCCTAGCTTGGGAAGGGTGGTGGGCCTGTCTAGTCCAGCAGTGAGACAGTTGCTGTGAGAGGGGTGGGAAAGCTGGATGGAGAGGGAGACAACTGCTGTCAGGGCAGGGCCTGTGGTCAGGGAAATCCTGCCCTGCTGGACCGGAATGTATGCCAACGGCATAACAGGATCCGTGAGAGTGAAGGACACGCTATACAAAGCACGGTCTGCTGAACTTTATGGACAGAAGCATGTCCTAGACAGACGCAACATAGAAAGGTCGCTGCACTGCAGGGCAAGAGAAGGCAATCCTATCTGAGCTACGGCCTTGGAGTGTTACCCAGGCTTCCTCCAGAGCTGCAGGCGTGCCCGAATTCAGCTCAAGAGCAGCCCGGCCAGCCAGGCAAGCTCAAGTGACTGCCTTTCTTTTTTATTTATTTATTTATTTATTTATTTATTTATTTATTTATTTATTGTATGTGAGTACACTGTAGCTGCCTTCAGACACTCCAGAAGAGGGCGTCAGATCTCCTTACGGATGGTTGTGAGCCACCATATGGTTGCTGGGATTTGAACTCAGGACCTTCGGAAGAGCAATCGATGCTCTTAACTGCTGAGCCAACTCTCCAGCCCCATGACTGCCTTTCTTAATGACATCAGATGCGGTTGGGGATGTGAGGCAAGTGGCAAAATGACACTGAGGTCCAAGACGGCTGTCATTGTGTCTGACGGGACCCATGGCCATGAGACCCCACGTAGCTTAACTCTCCGGATGGAGGGGCATCTTCAGGATGCACTGAGAGCACTGGGGGCAGAGCTGACGAGGAGGGACTCAGGTGCCGTGGGACTCCGTGTGAAAGGGACTGAGGCCGATGGCTGGAGGTGCGGGGAAAAGGGCGTGTGTGCCCAGGTACCTCAAAGCAGGTGCTCTTCGCCTGGCTAGAACCTGGGGTCTGTGAACTTGGATGGGAGAAACATACTAGTTTTATTTCTACAATCCCCCACTTCAGCCTATTGGATTCTTCCACGATTAATGTAAGAAAATTCCTATAGGATAAAAATATCAATATTTATGACCTCAGCATCAGTAACAATCTCAGATTTTTGTTTCCTATTTTCATATCACATGTCAGTTGTGGCAAATGTCTCTAAGAATCATTTGTGTTCATCATTAATTTAAAATGCTGGTAATTGGACCTGATAATCGATTGTGTTTTGTACAACATGGGTATATTTGCATGTATTAGCATATCAAAATGACTGTAATTTTGAAAACCATATGTCCATTAAATAGCATCTTTATAATCCCTTATTTATTATTATATATGTTAAGAAGTATTCTGAGATTCATCAGACAGAGGACTGGAGAGATGGCTCAGGGGCTGGAGAGATGGCTCAGGGATTAAGAGCACTGACTGCAAAGACAGTCTTCTGAGTACTGTAATCCCAGCACTCAGAAGACTGAAGCAGGAGATGAGTTCAAGACTAGCCTGGACTATCTCAAGACAAAAGAAGGAGGAGGAGGAGGAGGAGGAGGAGGAGGAGGAGGAGGAGGAGGAGGAGGAGGAAGAGGAGGAGGAGAAGGAGGAGGAGGAGGAGGAGGAGGAGGAGGAGGAGAAGAAGAAGAAGAAGAAGAAGAAGAAGAAGAAGAAGAAGAAGAAGAAGAAGAAGAAGAAGAAGAAGCTACATGTGGTGGTGGTGCACACTTTAATCCAAGCCCTAGGTCAACCCACAGATCACTGTAAATTCAAGTCAGCGTGGTCTGGGCATCTGGGCCTGTGAGGCCACCACACAGTCACAGAGGTAGACCTGTTGAAGACGAGAATATAGAGATGAACAAACCAAAGCCAAGGTCAAAGCAGATGTTTATTTAGAATGAGAAAGGATATAGTCACACAGACTATAGATGTTTAAGAAGATAAATTCCACAGACCTTATGAAGACCACAAAATGAGATTTAATCGATGGACACATTTCCGTAGCACTTTCCTTTCCCTCCGTCCTTGGCTGTGTATTTTGATCCTTTCTAAATGACAATTTTTGTAAAATATTCCTAACGTAACGACCAGATGGATAAGACAGTATTTCTTCTAATACGGCTGACTGGCGTTTCTTGTGTTGGTGGTTGGGATGTGGTGAGTGAGAACACAGCTTCACATGCAAACTTCTCTCTGTGTGTATTTTTAGACAAAGCTGAACAGTGGCTCATATATTTTAAGTGTCAGTTTCATATTTGTTGTTAATTTCCTAGTCATAGCTTTGCCTGTTTCTCTAGAAAAAATTTGGCATTTACCCTAACAAATCTAAAATTATTTATAAGCTGGGTGTGGTGGTCCACAACTTTTGTCCGAGCATCCAAGAGCCTGAGGTGGGAGGATTCCTTTTTTTAAAAAGGGGGGGTGGGGTGGGGGTGGGTACGGGAGCAATGGCTCAGCTTGAGTACTGCGGCTGCGGAGGGCCAGAGTGTGGGTCCCAGCACCCCGAGGAGCAGCGCCTAACCATCCGTAACCCCAGCTCCAGGGGCGCTGCATGCAGGTGCATACACACACACACACACACACACACACACACACACGCACACTCGCACACATTCACACACACACATGCACTCACACACACACACATGCACTCACACACACATGCACACACACGCACTTTCTCATACACACACACACACTTAAATCTTTTAAAAAAGAAAAGGTTTTTTATATAGTAAGAATTTTAGTGCTTTTTCTTATCTTCTCCCGCCCCCCATCCGTTGTGTTTGTGTACATCAGTACACACGCCCAGGCAGGCCCTTTTGGGGGGGGGGGTATTCAAGGACACTGGCGACTTCCTCTACGGCTCTTGGCTCTCACCCGGAAGCCGACTCTGGCTGAGGAGGCAGCCTGTGGCTTGAGGGCCTGCCTGGGAGACTCTGGGATCAGCTGCTCTCTGCCCTTAATGCTAGGCCTGCCGGAAGCACAGCCACACCAGGCTGTTTGCTGGGCGCTAGGATTTGAACTCACACCCTGGTGTTTGCAGGACAAACCCTTTTACCTACTGAGCAGTCTGCCGAGCCTCTATTTTGGCCTTTTTATTTTTCTTCTGTAATATAGGTTGTAAATACTTCATCTTACTCTGATATACGTCTTTTGACTTTGTTCATGGAGGTTTTGCTCTACAAAAGCTTAAACAATTTAAAAGCGATTTAATGTAACAACATTCTATCTTGGTGCACCTTCATTTTGGGGCATAATTAGAACATTTTCCTCATACCCAGTTCATAGAGGCATTCAGCTATATTTTAATACTCGACCCCCTTTAGTTCTCTGATCCATTTGGAACTTATGGTATCTTCCCAGATGGCTGTTTTGTTATCCATTGCTGTAGGACAAAAGGCTTCAGCATTTAGTGGCTGAAAGCACATCCGTTATTTGTTGCAGTGCAGGCTGAGCTCTGTGGCTGCTGGTCTCACTCCCGCTCTGACACACAGTTGCTGTGTGGTGTTGCAGTCAGTGCAGGCTGAGCTCAGTGGGCGTGGCTGCTCCTCCAGCTCTGACACACAGTTGCTGTGTGGTGCTGGGCTGGGGCTGCTCCTAGCCCTGGTGTGGATGTTAGGACAGCGGGGACTTTCTCCTTCCCCATCTGAGTCATGGCCTGGGCTCACCGTGGACCTCTCTCTAGCGGGGCAGCTGAACAGCTCTCCCTCCCCCCTCTTCCTCCTTTTGTTATCTTTCTGTTTCATTGTGATAAATTTAACATACTATAAAATCCACCCAGTTAACATTTATGGTTCAGCTGGGGGTCATGGTGCTTTTCTTTAATCCCAGCATTCATGAGCTAGACCTCTGTGACTCTACATATTGAGTTCTGAAACCTAGTCTCAATCAATCAATCAATCACTGCATAGTTTACACGTCAATGTTTTCAGTATATTGACAAAATGCATTCATGTAGTCCTAGTTGGCCTAGAACTTACCATGTAGACAATACTGTTGAAATTATGGTGACCCTCCTTGCCTCTGTCTCTCAAGTTCTTTCTAATAGTGACACTGATACATATCGCTGCATTGCCATTCTGTTCCATGTGGTCCCATTGATAAGATATATATACTTCTTATACATATATATGTATTATATATGTATATTATTACACATATATGTATATATTATATATAATATAGAAGCTTTAACTTCTAAGTTTTAAAAATACACACACACACACACACACACATATATATATATAAATCTTAACTTAGGAGTAGATAGTTCTGGGCAGGGCTCAGCTCCTTGGCTAACAGGCGGGTGTTCCTTGGCTGGAAGCCGGGGAGAGAGATCCTGGTGGTGTAAACCTCTCCCATATAGCATTACCTACACCTGGTAACCTCTCAAATGCCCCTCCCCAAATACCAGCCCACTGGGGTCAGGGTTCAATATAAGCATGAGGAGGGGGTCACTCACAGTCAGCCTGCAACAATGTATGTAGAGTCTAAACACTGAACTACCTGGGGTGTTTTGTTTTGCTTATTTCATTTCGTTTTGTTTTGTTTTTTTGTGACAGGGTTTCTCTGTGTAGCCCTGGCTATCTCAGAATTCACTATGTACACCAAGCTAGCCTTAGAGCTCTGCCTGCCTCTGCCTCCCAAGTGCTGGGATTAAAGGTGTTCATATTCATGCCTGGCTTGGCTTGTACTTAGGAGTCAAACACTTCTGCCTTGAGTTCACCAAGAATCAAATCCTCCATTTAAAGTTCATACGTTAGAGGATTGCCAGAAAGTTCCAACCAGTTCTGACTGCTCAGCTCTGCCTCCACACCTCTGTGGGCAAAGTGCTATGGGACTCAGTGTAGCAGTGGACGCTGCCTGTGCCGTGTCCCAGTGCATGATGGGAGTCACAGGGGATTGCTGCAAATCCCAGAGGAGGAGCTGTAACTGGCGCAGAAGTGTTGCGTGGACCTTCACCAGTAAGACCAGACTGTTTTCAGCTCCACTTCCTTTTAGCTAGATCCCCGAGCGCCTTTGGTCACTTCCGTGTTAGCAGAATGAGGTAAGAAGGAAGTGTCTTAGGCAACTGTAACTCAGAGCTCTCACTGTACCCCCTGAGAATGCCTTGTTCGAGTCTCTCAGGGCCTGGAAAAAAAACAAGCAAGCCTGAGTCTTTACCTTCCTGGAAAATCCTCCTCTGCCCTAGGGCACGGGCCGCGCATGGGTGGCCATGGTAAGACCCAGGATTTAAAATGATGGTAATTACACAGGGCCTTCCAGGGGAAACTCCCTGTATGAACGCAGGCAGTTAATCCTACTGCGGTCTGGGTTCAGCTTGTCTGCCAAAGGTTCGTGTACTAGATACTTGGTCAACAATGTAGTAGTATTGAGAGGCAGCGAAGCCTTTAGGTGGTGATCTGGAAAGGTCAAGTACTCCATCCTCAGAAGGGATTAATGTAGTTCCCAAGGACTGGATTCCTTTCTGCAACAGGAAGTTGTCGCAGGAAGTGAGCCGGCTTCTCCCTGGTTCCCTGACTCCTGCCCACATGCATGGCTGACCCTTCAGAGCACGGCGGCCATCTTTACTGCATCCCAACCACACTGTGGGGCCCCAGAAGGACCCTTGCTAGAGTTCATGCCGCTACGCTGTTTGGCTCTTTAGACTTTGAAGCTGCTAGAATCACAAGCCAAATCAACCTCTATACATTACCTGATGTCTAGCAGATCGTCGAGGCAACACTAGAGGACAAACACAAACCCTGTGGTATTCAGTGATATAAGAATTCTCATTTTTCAGACAGGAAAAGTTAGGTAACCTGCCCATAGTCAGAAATATAGTTTGAGACCTGGGATTTGAACCCAGGCTGTCTGGCTCAAGCGTGTCCCTGGAACATTCTCCACATCAGCCTGCCTGCCTCCACTGTGCCCGACTCTGCAGGTTCCTCATCTTATGATACAGGACAGTTGTCCCTCAGGAACCACAGAGATTGGTTTCTATGGAGACAGATTCTGCAGATGCTTAAGCCTCTTATATCAAATGAATATCAGTTGCATAAAACCTACAAACGCCCCCCTTTCTTACTTTAAATTGTACCTTATAGTACAATGTTAGTGCATTGCAGATAGGTGTCATGTTATAGTTTCTATAAAATATCAACAAGAAAGTATATGTATATATATGTATATGTATATGTATGTGTATATGTATGTATATATGTATGTGTATATGTGTGTATACACATATACATATATAAAAATATTTGTGTGTATGTATATATGCACATACATATATCTATATATTTATATATCTATATATCAATATAGATATATATCATCTCTATATGTCTATATCTCTAGATAGATAGATAGATAGATAGATAGATATTGTACATATATGTATTTCCAATTCAGTACACACAAAACCCTTAAAGACCTATCTGTTTCAAACAAGACCCTTGACTGAACCTGTGGTTGTAAAGCCGTAACTCCGGAAAGCTAATTGGGTCTATTTGGCCAGATGTCCTGTTGTCTGTCCCTTGCTTCTGGTAGACATCATGAGACGGGGCTGTGTGGCTGTTGTCCACTGTATCCTTAGCCCCGAGAACAGCACTAAGTACGCAACGGGGATGTGACAGGCAGATCCTGATGTTTTCTCAAGCTCTTTAATGTGTCGCCTCACAAGAAGTAATCTGTTTAAGAAACCGAAAAGGAAAGCGAAAACAAAAGGGGGAAACACGCCTGTCACAGTCACCAAAGGAGAAAGGAACCTCTGAAGACATCGTGATGCTACAGCTTTGTTGTCCCTGTGGGTCAGCTCAGGGAGACTCTCGGAGCTGACAGGGAGAGTCAGTGTGTTCAGGTGGTCGGGAGTGTCCTGCTGAGGCCTGAGATTTGTAATGTGAATCAGCTCCCAGCTGTAGGACTGTGAGACACCCACCCCTGCCCCAGTAGCATAAGGACCAAAGAGAAGAGTCAGACAGCCGGACCCAAGATGAGAATTTGTAGTCAACAGGGGCAAGGGCATAGTTTCTGGTGGTGACTGTGTCCTGAAAGGCGAGAGCATCTGGGGCTCTGAGACAGGCAGGATTGTTGGCACCGTGGGACGATTGGAGCCCGGCAAGGAGATGCACTGGAGCGGATGGATATGAAGCCAGGGCAGGGTGGGATTTCAAAGTTCAAGGTTCCAGAGGTGAGGGAGTTCTGGGCACCGACAATGCCTTGTAACAGGATAGGAGAAATGGATAGCGAGTGAGTGGAGTTTAAGATGAGGTCTGGGAAGTGAGAAAATTCGATACTGTGTGTCATGGACTCTAATGCGCGGGTCTATGAGCTGAACTGCAAAATGTAAAGCCTTTCTTCTGGTCACTCACGTGGTTTGCCAATCTTACCTTCGCAGCCGCTCGCTTTCAGTCAGAAATGCTTTCTTTAGGATGATTCTAAAGTAGCGGCCCACCTCCAGCCCACCTCAGCCCAGGGCGTTCATAAAGGTAAGAGCTGTCATTTTACATCATGAAGGTTTGATTCTGTTTCAAGGATCCTTTGCAATTAAATACTACGCCATTTGGCTTTTTGTTTCATTGCTGCAATAGAACAGCTGGTGTAAACAAAGGAAAGGAAGATTCATTTTAATTCATGGTTCCAGGCTGTCTGCCTACCACCGTAGGGAGGGGAAGTTGTGGCAGACGGGACACAGAGAGACAGAGTCAAACACTAGGGACCAGGTGTGTTCCTGGTGATCTACCTCCTCCTGCTAGCCCCCCGAGTTTCCACTGCCTCCTAAAACAGCTAACAGTTGGACACCGAGTGTTCAGCACACAAGCCTGGAGACGAGATCTCACAGTCAAACCATAATATCCTGCCTCTGGTCCCTGGAGACACATCACCATCTTGCAATGCAAAAAGCACATGGTCCATTTCCAGAGGTCCCCAAAACGAACCATTTGAGCGCTATTTAAAAGTATAAGTTGAAATCTATGAGACTCAAGATAAACTCCGTACGCCCCTGCCAAGTCGTAAAACCCTGTACTTCTAACAGAAGACAATACCTAGTCAGGATTCTCAATCTATAAGGGGCAAGAAGAGAAAGAGGACTCAGATCAAAAAGCAAGGTTGCAATCCACTGGGGCAAACAGTGAATCTTACAGCTTGTGTACGACATCTGGCACACATCTGGGATGCTGTCAGCTCAGACAAACTTGGGCAGTCTCTTTTCTGTGATCTTATTGGTTGCGGCCCCCTGGCCTCCCTCTCAGTCTTGCTTCTTGTTGATTATATATAACCTTTCTGGGCAGCGGTTCCTTGTTCTCAGGAGCTCCAGCATCCTAGCGTCTCTGTCACAGCCCAGGTTTCACCTTCACGAGTGCCTGCAAGGACTCTGACCTTGTCATACCCGTTGCCTGATCTTCAGGCTCTCCCCCTGAAATCGGAGCGGACGCCTTAAAACCATCTGCACACGGGCAGTGCTCCAGGTCTGCAGCAGCTCGAGCGGCCATATTGGCATCTGAGAGCCTGTGCAGTCGAGCACGGTGAAGGGGGTCCTGGGGGAAACCGCTTTCCAGGCAGTTCTCTGTGGGACCAAGATGCTCCAGAGGTTTTTACTTCTCAATTCAAACTATTTCAGTTGAGTTTACCTTTTTCACACCCTTGAGCCTGCTGTGAATGGGTCTGCCAGTTCCCGGCCTGCCCTCAAGGTGCCTTTCCCATCGCAATGATACAAAGCACTTTGCTGTTCTTAGTGGCGCCAGTCTCTTCAGAGACCAGGCCTCCCTTAGCCGCAGCTTTCCACTTTGCATTTTTCTTAACAAACTACAAGTTATTTAAGTTTTTTCTCTCTAATTAGTTTTGCCTCTTCTCAATGTAAACTTGGCTAATAGCAGCCTGTAATAACCATGACAGACTGTTTTTTGTTTTGTTTTGTTTTGTTTTGTTTTGTTTTGTTTTGTTTTTCGAGACAGGGTTTCCCTGTGTAGCCCTGGCTGTCCTGGAACTCACTCTGTAGACCAGGCTGGCCTCAAACTCAGAAATCTGCCTGCCTCTGCCTCCCAAGTGCTGGGATTAAAGGCATGTACCACCACCACCACCACCACCGCAATGTTGCAATTTCCTCTACTGCCTTTAAACTTAGCCTTCCACAGCCTTCAGACATGGACAAAATGTAGACAAAATCTTTGTGACAATATGACATGAATGGTCTCTAATTCCCAAGACAGTCCTTGTTCCCATCTGAAACTTCTTGAGTTTTTGCTGTTGGTGGTGGTGGTGCTGGTGGTACTGGTGGTGGTAGTAGTAGTAGTAGTAGTAGTAGTAGTAGTAGTGTGTCTGTGTGTATGTGTGTGTATGTGTGTGTGTATGTGTCTGTGTGTGTCTGTGTGTGTGCACACATGTATGCATGTATGCATCCAGGTGTGGTTTGGGTATTGCATCTTTAGACAGGGTCTCTAGTATCCTGTGCTGGTCTCGAACTCACTATATACCTGACAATGACCTTGAACTCCTGATCTTTCTGCCTCTGACATCAAGGTGATAAAATTATTGATATTGTCACTGTGTTTAATGACATTGTGGTACATTAAGTTCCCGTTGACATCATTTATTTCATTCCATAAAGTGTTCTAAGCTCCTGCCACTCACACTGTTCCGGGTTTCCGCCACTCACAGTGCCCTAAACTTCCCACGCACAGTGTCCTAGGCGCCCGCTGCTCACAGGTCTAGGCTTTCTCTACCCACTGTCTTCTAGGCTTCAGGAGAATAATTAGAATTCAAACTTTTCCAAACTTTTATGAAATCCATGCCCATAGGCCTCTGAACCAGGCTTGTTCAGAGAGTCACTGCAACAATCCTCCTTCAATACCAATCTTCTATATTTATCATGTGCATCTTTGTGATCAAATATAAAAATTAAAAAGAAAGGAAGGAAGAAAGAAAGAAAGAAAGAAAGAAAGAAAGAAAGAAAGAAAAACAAGGGAAAATGGTGGCTTAGGCCCATCACCAGTGACTTTATTAACATTTTAGGAAGAGTACAGTGGGAAACCACAGGCAGGAAGCAGGATAAAAGGGGGCACCAAGGACGGAGCGGAGCCTGAGATGGAGAAGTCGTAAGGACCTCTTTCCTCCAGCTAGGCCTCGCCTCCAAAAGTTCCCAACACTGCCAAAAAACAGCATCACCAGCTAGTACCAAACTTTCAACATGTGGTCAAGGGTGTCTCGTATTAAAACCACAACAAAGGTACAATTTATAATCCCAGTACCTGGGAAGCAGAGGGAGGAGGATTGCAAGGCTGGGCTACATAATATTTCTCTCTCTCTCTCTCTCTCTCTCTCTCTCTCTCTCTCTCTCTCTCACACACACACACACACACACACACACACACACACATACACCCTAGGGTGGGCAAGATGGCTTAGTATGTAAAAGATTTTGCCATGCAAGCCTGACCTGAGTTCAATCCCCTGAACTCTTGGTGGAAAAAGAGAACCAATTCCTGCACTTCATCCCTGACCTCCATATGAGCTCCATTGCACCCAGGTACACACATGTGCATGTGCACACACACACACACACACACACACACACACACACAGAGCCACTTTATGGATCCAGATTTTACGATCTATTTTGAGATAATACTGAACCATCTCTCCTTCCTGTCTTCGGTGGTTCATACATTATAAAAGATCTTCACCTTTAGAAGTTCATGTTCTAAGGCTACAAATACTCAATAAATGCATAAACAAACATTAAACAATGGAAGTGTGGGGGGAAGCCCTTAGCTCTCCCAGATACACCGCCTATGAAGTGATCCAGTTACAAATATAATCAACAAATACGTCTCCCGGGCATTGCATGGTAGCTTAAAAGGAAAGGATAACAAGAGCTTGAATCGAGATGTAATGTCCAGGGAGGGGTGAGATTTCAGTCTCTTTCACTCTACAGTACAAGAGATGGGGGAGAAAAACACCATTTAATGCGTAGTCTGAAAGAGTGAAGAAAGCTATGGGAAATCCCAGACTAACTGGGCCTGCCGACGAACTGACTACAACATCCTTTAAGGAAATGTATAAGGACGGAACTCCTCTGAGCATTTCACCTGAGGGGCTGAAGAACTGGAGGAAATGAAGCACTATCCCCTCTCCCCACCTCGGAGGGGAGGGCGGACGCCTCTGGAGCCGCTGCTGCAGCTGGTTTGGCAGATGACCCCTGGGTCCTGTTTAGGAAGTTGGGAGTAAAGGAATCCGAGCGAGCACTCCATCCGACATGTGAGTTGATTTTTTCAGGCATTTCTAGATCGACAGAAGCCATTTTGCCCTTTCCGTTTCCGCATCTCCAAGACAGATGGAGAACCCGCAACAAAGCCAGCCGAAGGCAGAGGATGCAGTCTGGGATATTAAAAATAAAATCTCTTCCAAATCTTCACAGTTCTTCTAAAAACACTTCCACCCGAGTGTTAAAGCATCTCTCTGCGGCACCTAAAAATGGAAGAAGATGGGGTGCCCTGAGGGCTCGTATTTCAAAAGCAGCCAGAATTAATATTGATTTCCCAGGAAGGGCCTTTCTCACAATCAGCGAATGTGACCAAATTTAGTCACATGTGGACTTGAAAGTGATTATACCCCAGAGGGCTTTCCGCTGCAGATCTCTAAGTGTAAGAACGTTGAATTGAATCCAGAGCTAAAGCAAGTGGGGGGGGGAGGTGTAATCAATACTCAACTTCAATATTAATATATTTTTGGGCTCCAATGAGACATCACATGCCATTAAATATTTCAAAGCAATCCGTGAAAAAGTTAGATCTTTGAGGTCTCATTCCCTATCCTTGCTATTGTACACTCTTCAATCTAGCTTACTCTTTACATTTTTGTAATATTTAAAGCTTGTTCTTTCATAATAATTCAAAATAGGGACCTATCAATAGTGGCTCTTGAGTTTTTCATTTTCTATGTGAAACTAATTTATTCGGAACCCGATGTAACTTGAGCTTTTCAATGGGTAGATTAACGTTATAAAAGAATGTTCAAATATCACTGTCCGGTCATCATCATCCAAAGAATACATCAGTGTTGGATTGAATGTAAATAAAATTCATATTTCCTCTTTTTTACTCTTCTACTGGAACATATAAAGAAATTATTTGAAAAAGATTATTGATGGAATTAAAACAGAAATTGCTACTCTTTTTTGTTTTCTATTTTTTGTTTGTTTGTTTGTTTGTTTGTTTTGAGACAGGGTTTCTCTGTGTAGTCCTGGCTGTCCTGGAACTCACTCTGTAGACCAGCCTGGCCTCGAACTCAGAAATCCCCCTGCCTCTGCCTCCCAAGTGCTGGGATTAAAGGCGTGCACCACCATGCCAGGCATTACTATTTCTTAATTATGAATTCTCCTTGAACTAGGATTTGATCTCGGTGCTGGTACAGCAGACAAAAAGACGGTTTAGCCCAAACGAGGCCTCTGGAGACATTGGCTTCAAACCACAGCTCAGCTCAGCCAATAAGCAAATGAGACACTTTCAGACAGTAGCAAGTGAAATGAAATGTGCTGCTTGAGCTGATAGTGGCCAGAAGAGTGGGTCACAGGGGGCCGGGGTCGAGGTCAGGGAGTTAGATGGTTGTGTTTTGATGAAACTCAGTGAGGAGGGCATGGGCGAGGAGACCCTCAGAGGCACCGCCAAGCATAAAGCTCTCAGTAACACCCTTGGAGCCTGGTGTGTTCTCCCAGTGCAAAGCTCAGAAGGACCAGAGAATTGGAGAAAGTAGGCTGGAGTGCAGAGAGAAACATCATCCAGGAGGTTAGGCTGGGCCTGGTTATGCAGTGACAAGCAGGAGTCTTTGTCAAAAGAACCAACTGCATGGTAAGAAAAAACTCCCTGTCTGTGATGAGGCAGGAGACGGGCCATTGTAACTTAATCAAAATAATTGTGGTTTGGTTTTTTTTAATTTTTATTTTTATTTTTTTTTTCTGTTTCTGGTTACTAGCATGGAGAATGTGGAGAAAACTTAGTTTCTTCCTGCTGCTGTGATAAAATACCCTGACAAAAGCAAGAGAGAGAGAGAGAGAGAGAGAGAGAGAGAGAGAGAAAGAGAGAGAGAGAGAGAGATTACACCTGCTCACAGTCCAAGCATCATGGTGAGAAAGTCAAGGAGACAGGAAGTGGGAGCAGTCAGTCACCGCACAGCTGCACAGCAGTGATGAAACCAGAGGGCCAGGAGAGCTGGTGGAGGCTGGGTGCCCTTTCTCTACTGACACGGTTCAGCTAGCTCAGCCAGGAAGAGAGCCACCTCCAGGAGGGTGATCTTCCTGTCTCAGTGAACACAATCACGGTAACCTCCCACCCCCGAGCCCAGAGGCCGCATTCCGTCAGGTGGGAGCACCAACCCTTTAACCCTTGAGCACCGTCCTGCCACCTCTTGTTCCCATGAGTTCATGACCACCTTATAGAATGCATTCAGTCCAGCATTGACAGACTCTACAAAACAACAACAACAACAACAATAATAATAATAATAATAATCCCAAAGTTCCATTTTCTAGCCTATAATAACAGAGTAAGCAATCTCATGGCAAAAAGGAAGGACCTGGAAAGAGCAGGGACTGCTCTGCCTGAAGCCAGATCGAAACTCAGCAGGATGAGTCTGAAGTCCGGCGGCCATGTCCAATATCTGGAGCTCACAAGATGAACAGCCAGGCTCCCAGGGGCTTGATAGCTTCGATCCACCAGCTCTGCGGCCTGCAGCCCCCACAGACTCTCTCCTGGACACACTCCACTCCCTGCCTGCAGCTCTCCTAACTAGATGTCCCAAGATTCGGGTGTCTCCAATACGCCGAAGTCTTCATTTTGATTTAGGCTTCACCTCCACAGCCTTACTTCACGGACTCTCAGAGCCTCCTGTCAAAGACTCCTCAGTCACCCCACATTGCCTGACCTCAGCTGCTCCCCGAAACCTGAGCAAGGTTTCATGACTCCCTCAGTCTCACAGCTTTCATGCCTGCAGAACCAGGGGGACGTGGAAACCGGCGCCAAGCTGGCTCCCAGCTCAGGTTGGAGCCTGGAGCTCTTGGACCACAGTTGCATCTGTTTCCGGGTGCTGACCCCGGAGAAACGTTCTCCTAGGTGGTTACTTTTAAGAGACAAGGGACACCCCCAGCACACACACACCCCCAAGCTGTGTTCTCAGTTCAGGCTTTCTCCCTTCACAAGTTGGAACTTCTGGTGAGTGAGGGGGGCCCTAGGGTATCTTTCCTTATTGTCTGGGATACCCAGTGTTAAGCTTCTCCCCAGGGCTAATCTCCTTAAGGCTGCTTGGCTGTCTGCATTCACCTTGTGGGAATCTAAGCCTGCTCATAATGCCTCCCTTTTGCCAGACTCGTCCATTTGGTTTACATTCAACTTCCCTCAGGTTCACGGGGCATGAGCAGACCAAAATCAGATCCACCGAGCAGCCATTGTCTCCAGCCGAATTTCTGGTAGACTACTTCTTCTTCTTCTTTTTCTTCTTCTTCTTCTTCTTCTTCTTCTTCTTCTTCTTCTTCTTCTTCTTCTTCTTCTTCTTCTTCTTCTTCTTCCTCTTCTCCTTCTCCCCTGGTGAGGCAAGCGCACAGCATCCTTGCTCGTCTCAGCTTTTCGTCTCCTAACCTCCCACCAGAATGGCCCTTCCGACTATACTCACAGCATTCAAGCATGCTCCAAGCCGAAGTTTCAAACTCTTCCACATTCTTCCTGCAAACCAGTTCCAAGGGCCTAAGAACTTGGTCAGGCTTATTACAGCAACAAGCCTGCTTTCGGGTACCGATTTGTATCTTTTATCCCCCATGTTGTGCTGATAAAACACCCTGACAGAAGCAATCTAAGATAGAACATTCTGAATCACACACAGCTCAAGGGTACGGTCTTGTGGCTGAGGCCATCAAGACAGCTAGAATTTGAAGCAGCTCAACACACCTCAGACACGAATCAGGAGCAGAGGGCAATGAAGGCGTACTGCTGCCCAGCTCACGTACACCATACAGGATCCCAGCTAGGAATGGTGCTACCCACAGAGGGATGTCCTCCCGCCTTAACAACACAGTGCGATAATCCCCTGGGAGGCATTACAAGAGGCCATTTCACAGATGAGTTTAGAATCTGACACACTGACAGTCAACATAAACCACTACACTTTGTAATTCTCCAAGAGATGGACTCCTGGAACAACCTCAGATCTAGTACCCAGTCCTCTGTCCTGGTTTCTGAAGCAACACTCCAAACCCCTTAGCATGTGTTGCATGCTGGGACGCATCCTGTGTTAGGATGAGGTGACTGGTTCCTAGGTAGGAAGGAGCTAGTCAACAGAAACCCCAAATCACTATAAGAAGCTTGGGCTCTTCAGCCCCAATCCTACACGCTAAGACGCAGAGAGGGGCTGGGTATGGGCTTATGACGTGCATACATGTGACGTATGTAGGCTGGCCTCCATACGCATCTCTGAGTCACATACACCCTTCAGAGAACATGTCCTTTCTCAAACCTGCACACGTACACAAAATATCTCCTGCGTTCTGTGAGCCATGCCAGCAGATGATTGAACTTGAGAAAGAGGCCATGGAAACTTCGATTAATAGTCATATTAGACACAAGTTCTGTGTAAGTTGAGGACTGCCAACTGTTGATTGACATCTGAAGTGGAGGCTGGTCTGAAAGGACTGAGCATTAAAATGTGGGGGTCTAGCTGGGTGGTGGAGGCACACACCTTTAGTCCCAGGACTCGGGTGGCAGGGGTAGGTGGATCTCTGAGTCTGAGGCTATCCTGATTTACAGAGTGAGTTTCAGGACAGCCAGGGCTACACATGAAGGCCCTGTTTTGAAAAACAAATCAAAACAAACAAACACAAAAAAATGTGGTGGTCTGTACTGACTGGCACATTTATATTAGGACTGAACTAAGTTGGCACTAAAGAGTTTGTTGTTGGTAGCTAGAAGTTTTCTGTATTGAGTATGAAGATAAAGAAGGTTCAGTTCTTCCATGAATATACAGTACCAAGAAAGGAAGACAGGACCAAGAAAGGAAGACAGGACCAAGAATGGAAGCAGTGGAATAAAGAACTGACAATGGGTCTAGAAGGGGCATGGTGATGGCTTTAGGGTCGTGATGCTGGCCTTAAAGACATGATGTTGCCCTTAGGGACATGATGCTGGTCTTAGGGACATGATCCTGGCCTTAGAGACATGATTTTGGCCTTAGGGACATGATGCTGCCCTTGGAGACATGCTGGCCTTAGGGTCATGATTCTGGCCTTAGAGACATGATGCTGGCCCTAGAGACATGATGCTGGCCTTAGGGACATGATGCTGCATGCTGGCCTTAGAGACATGATTCTGGTCTTAGGGACATCATGCTGACCTTAGGCAGGTGTTAGCAGTGGATACAGTAGAGAAATATTATGACTTAAAATATATTTTGATGACACCCTCCACTGGACTGGTAGGAAAATTATTTCGTATTGCCCCCTATTCTCTCCTTTCCAAAGCTATTTTAAACTGAAGCCCTTGTTCTCACCTCTCGCTCATATAAACACCAGTACATGTGTGCCTCAGGAAAATGCCTCCAACCCTCTTAAATGACATTTGGTCCGAATGGCCTACCGAGGCACCAAGCACTTCTCATGGTCATGACTGCCACCCTCTGAGGGTCCTCAGCAGTCCCGGGAACATCGGAAGGATGGTTACCAGGACTAAGCTCAATCCTAGGGTCTGCGTCACTTGTCGCGACCAGAGAACAGAACCGTCCTCAGCACTGTGGTGACTGAGAAAATCAGTGTGTGGACACATTTTGCAAGCTGTGAAAACACACCCAGAGAGGATTAAAGTGGAATGACATTTCACTGGGCTCCCAACCTCTGTTCCCTGCTCCTCCAGAGCTTCTGCACCAAGAACCACTCCAAGAACAGCCTCCACTCCTAAGCTAAGTGTCCCTGGCAGAATGCATCGTTGAAGGCTGAGATGGAATTGTCATCATATTTTAGTTGGACCTGAGACTCTGTGCGTCGCTTCCTCACCCATAAAGGGGAGTTAATAAACATCCTGACTCTCGGGAGAAGATTGAGGAAATGGTTAAACACGAAGGGCTTAGAGTGCGCCTGCTACAAAGTGAGTATAAGCATCCCTTCTCCACAGCATTTGTTTGCATAGCCAACACACCTTACGTTAAGGCAAACACCAGCTATCGGCTCACTGAGACGTTGTCAGTCTCCATGGCTGGGAGCAGGTTGCTAGGGGAGTGCCAAGTAAGGTCATTCAAAAAGCTTGATGGGACAAAGTGGCCAGATGAGTGTCAGATGCTAAAGAGACATTTAATAACTCGTGATTAATTTACTCTGAATAATGCATTGAAGCGAGGACTCTCCAACGCTTTGTTTGGATTAAGTTCCTGGCTGTCCCAAGGCTCCTCTCACTGGCTTATACGTGTGTGGTGTGGGAAGTGGGATTCTGCCCTCACCAGTAAATATCCAGGCATTAGCAGGTTCTGCCCGCTGTGGTTCCCCACTGTTACGTGAACATTCCCCCAGGGAGAAGTCAACGAATGTCTCCTGTCTCAGATTAAGGTACCAAGAACAAGCCAAAGTTTGATAGATCAAAATCTAATTTGGGAAAACATTGCGTTGATCAGTTTTATTTATTGCACATGGCAGAGGAGTTATTTACATGAGCGTGGGTGACTCCGAAGTAGCCACACTACCAAAAAGTCTCATCTCCAGGGTGGATGATAGCTTCCCTAGAGCTCATAGATGAGTCCCCACTTCAGTTAGTCTTTCAAGGTCTATAACCTCTAACATCTTCAGACACAACAAGGCCATGTGCAATCGGGGCAGAGTAACGCACAGCTGGCTGGGAGGCCTAGGGTCATGACCTTCTCCATCCTTATCCCTTCTATCAAAGAATGTCTACAGTCAACAAACCTGATCTTAAGGGTCTCTTGCAAGCAGGCGCGGATGCTCTGATGAAGATAATGGCTGTTACTCTCACAGGACAGTGATCCACTCACCCAGCTTCACAGGCAAGGTTCTGCACCTTGAATTTTGATTGGGCTCCATGGTTGTTAGACACCACAGAGTTTAAGACAGCAAAAACAGTACATGTCAGAAATTTGAAATAACCTGTTTCAAATCCATGGACGAGACAGGAATGCCCTGTTCCTTATGGCTCTGGAGAACCAGGGGGGCACGTCTAAAGGCTTCTCAGACATATGGACAGAGAGAATAAAGTGGCACAAGCCACATATTAGCTCTTAGACATTTTTGCCTGGAAATGTCTATCATGCAACTCATATTTCGTTGGTCAAAAAACCCAAAGTCGTATGGTCATGCCTGGTCTTCTAAACACATCCACTCTCCCTGAAGGGAAGTGCCCCAGGTGTTGGGGAATAATAAGAGGAGGTACCAGAACAAGGAGTTAATGGAAAATAGAAACGTGTCTAATGGCACTGAAGAATGTTGGTTTTTTTCCCTTCAACAGAAATCTAGAGGCAGATGGAGTCCAAGCTAGAAGGATTGGGGTCTCAAAGCTGTCTCCAGCACTCGGTCCTGGCGGGGTCTCAAAGCTGTCTCCAGCACTCGGTCCTGGCTCTGTGTTGCTGTTCTGCTGCTATTGCAGCCTCTTGGTGGTGGCTGCAGATCTTATTCATGGCCAGGTGTCACATGGACTTTCAAATATCATGCAACACCCAGAGAATAACAGTAGTGTTCTTCCCCCTCCCATTAGTTATATTAGTGTGAAAGTCTTTCCCAGGGCCCTGGCTTACTTCCCATAGGCTAGAATTAAGTATGTGCCCATGGTTGAGGACTGGTACAGCGAGTAAGGACACCTTCTGGCATGAGGGAAGGCCTATTTCCCCCTCTGTACACACACCCTGTCTTTCTGACTTTCCCTTTGTTTTTCTTCTGCAGATTAAGCCCGCCGTCTTGTACCTGCTAGATATACTCAAACTCTTGACTTTATTGAGACACAGTCTCACTAAGTGGCCCAGCCTGGTCTTGAACTTGATAACCTCAAACCTCCACCTCCCAAGTGCTAGGAATCAGGTTTGTACCACCACACCTGGTAGCAATTCTGGCTTCAAAAAAAAAAAAAAAAAATAGGGCACTGTGCTGTGCGCATGTCTGTGATTCTAGGCTTTCATATGGGAGGCTTGAAAGGTCAAGACCAGCCTAGGCTACATAGGGAGTTTGAGGCTAGTCTACATAGAAAAGGGGGTCTTAAGAAGAAAAGATGAGAGGGAGACAGGGAAGGGGGAGGGAGGAGGGAAGGGAGAATAGGGAGAGGAGGAAAGGAGGAGGCATAGGAGAACACAGACCATAAGGAGTCAGGAATATACAACCTGTTTTCATCCCTTCTAGAAAGATCCTTTGTTCAGATTATAAACAACAAGGAACCCAAGTGTCCCTTCAGGAAAGCTTGCATTCACGCTTATGTGGTTGTTCACAGGGGACTAACTAGGGACAAATAAAGAGAGCAAAGCTGGCATTTAATAAGGAAGGATCATTTACCTAAGGGTCAGGGAAATTAGAAACTGCTTTGGGTTGATATTACATCCATCTCAAAAGAGTTGACCAAAAGAATCCACCACTCCCTTCACTGTGACCCCTCCATTATACCTAAAAATTAGTGACCACTTCGCTCTTTATTTCCCTTATCTGTGGGCCTGTCTGTCTCCACCTCTAAGGCTGAAAATTTAGACCATTTCATCTTGTTATTCCTGCACTTGATAGGAAATAGTAACGGCTGAGATCAGTTGATCTCTCTGTACACCTGAGCTTATTGTAAGTTCTGGGTGCATTAACTCTTGAAAGTCAACAACCTGCAAGGGTGTACTGATATCTGTGTTTGCTAGATACAGAGGACACAAAAGTTAAATCACTTAACCAAATGAACACAAGTAATAATAAGCTGGATTTCAAGTGGAGGCAGCCTTATGAATATGCTCGGCACTGGTGAGCCTGATACACTTTAAACATACAAAGAGGACAGGCGTGAAGAACAGTGGATATCAGCCGTCTTTCACAGGCTTGTGTTGTGCGATGGAGTACCCTTGCATGTGCTCCTTAGGCGTGGTTCTCGAGTCTCTAACTTCTTCTAGTGCAGTTGCTCTCAGCACTTTCTGAGGAAGGGAGGGGCTGGGAGACAAGGAAAGAAGGGAAAATGCTAATGCCTTCTTCTCTTTTCTTCTTTTTCCCACCCTCTCTTCCTCTGCATGTGCAGGAGCAACTTTCTTTCTGCAACGTAAGTGTTACTTAAGATAGGAACTGTCAGAGCTTCTGAGGCTTAGAGGCTCTCAGAGAGAAAAGTTGAAATGTAACAACGTAACCCGGCCAAGCTCTCTTCTGTCCTTTTAAGTCACTTGGGTTTTGAAACAATGTGTCTCATATAAAATGTGTCTTTTTTTTTTTTTTTTAACTTGGACGTGTGCTTTTTCTTCTAATTGTGTACTCTTTGAAATGTCAGTGCAATGAAGGGATGCCAAATTTCTTCATGGGCATATTGATTTATTTTCTTAAAAGCAATTCAAGGTCATAAGTAAATAAAGGCAGTAATTAAGGACCAGGAAATGGCCACTGTCAGTTGATGAGACTGTTGCTCCAACATCCTCCAACATCCTCTCTGCAAGCCTTTTGTTACATTAGCTAGATAATAGGCTATGGACATTAAAAGCACCATTTGCCTTCTTGCTTTCAGTCCCATTAGTATAGGACTTTGTTCCCCAGGATTGTTCCAAGAGCCACATAGACTCAAGGGATCATATCTAGTCGTCAGCCTTTGTGGACCCTGCCCCAGAACAAACAAAACTGAGGTAAAAATGGAAGCATGACTCTTTTGCTGGTGTGTATGTAAAATTGTACTGTTCTTATTCATGAAGGATCTTCAGGTTTTCTGTTGTTGATTCTGTTGTTTTAAATTCTATCCAGACGGCTGTGCTGTGTGAGCATGTTCACAGGGGCGGGGCGTTGGGCATAGTGTTATGTGTCCACTATCCTCCATGGAGCCTACAGAACCACCTTAGATTTCATCTCTGGGATCACCCCCCACCGCCTTTGAGACAGGGTCTCACGTTGCTCTGGAGAGCACCTAATTAGCCTAGACATCACCTGGTCCTGTTTCCACCTCTCCAGCACCGGGACGGTAATTGTACACCACCGTACTTGATGTGTTTGCAAGGGTTCTAGGGCCCAACTCAGGCTGCCCCAGGCTAGGCAACTAACTGATGTTTAAAACATATTACATCTATTTATTTCTGTTGGAGTATATGTCTGGGTCTACACATGGAGGTCAGGAGACAATTTCAGGAGTTAATTATCTCCCTCTACTGTTTGGGTCTCAAGGCTTGAACTCAGGTCATTAGGCTTGGTGACAAGTGCCACTGGGTACCAGGCAGCTAAATTTGTGGAATTTTTTTTTTAAGGCCTTTGCTGCTATAACCTTGAACTAGAACTTTATCATTCTCTAATACCTCCAAATTCTTTTGTTAGTTATTCATTTTCAGGTTGTTTTTATATTTTATTCAAATTTCTTTGAGTTTGGAAGAATTATTTTTAAGGTGTCTTCTTCAGTTTCAACATATATGGAAATGGACTTCTGGGCCTTCCTCTCTGGCTCTCTCTTGGATCCCATCTCTTTGCCAACACCAGTCTTATTTTCTTTGATCCAACTCCAAACCTTTGCCACTTGGGATATCCTTCATTCTGCCCCCCCACACACACACACTTAATTGCCAAGTTCAAGTGTTCAGTTTGAAGGATAGTCGTTTATTTTTTATTTTCATGTTCAGGATCCTGAATCAGTCCCTCACTATATTTTTCTGGAATATTGTAATGGCCTCTTTATTGACTTTTGCTATCTGCTGCCTAGCTTTTTAGCCTGTCTTTTATCATTTCCATTTCAGAAAGAGAGAGAAGAAGGGAGAGAGAAAGAGAGAGGAAGACACAGACACAGAGACAAAGAGAAAGAGACAAAGATCATATTTATTTCCTGCTTGGGTAACTACAATAGTTCACTATTACTAATTTCTTTTTTAAATTTTTTGATTTAGTTATTTCTTTTGTTAGTACACTGTAGCGGTCTTCAGACATACCAGAAGAGGGCAGTAGATCTTATTACTGATGGTTGAGCCCATGTGGTTGCTGGGACTTGAACTCAGGACCTCTGGAAGAGCAGTTAGTGCTCTTAACCACTGAGCCATCTCTCTAGCCCCATTTCTTTCTTTCTTTCTTTCTTTCTTTCTTTCTTTCTTTCTTTCTTTCTTTTTTAATTAGATATATTCTTGATTTACATTTCAAATGCTGTCCCCTTTCCTGGTCCCTCCCCCCAACCCCGAAAATCCCCTAACCCATCCTCCCTCCAGCTGCCCACCAATCTACCAACCCTGTCCTGGCATTCCTCCATACTGGGGCCTTCTCAGAAAGGGAAGGGCCCTTTGATCCAGCCCCATTTCTTAAGAGTCTATTATTCTTTGTACTGATGCTCAGAGCTCTCTTCAGCAGCCCCACCCGTCACTCCCAGAGACTGTTCCTCCACAGATGCATCTCCCCTGGATTCATCAAGATGCTTCTGGGGGGGGGGAGCTGGAGAGATGGCTCAGCAGTTAAGAGCACTAACTGCTCTTCCAGAGGTCCTGAGTTCAATTCCCAGCAACCACATGGTGGCTCACAACCATCTATAATAGAATCTGATTCCGTCTTCTGGTGTGTCTGAAAACAGCTACAGTGTACTCATATAATAAATAAATCTTTAAAAAAAAAACCTGCTTCTTGGGTCATCCCTGGGGCAGAACCCAAAGTGCTTTTCCAGGCTTTGTTCACATGTCTTCTTCCCTCGTGGGTTTCCAGGCAGAAGTACTCGCTTCTTATTTTATTCAAATCTTGTGTTCCTGTCTTAGGTCAAGGTTAGAATCACACTCTTAGAAGAGTGTGTTGGGGGGGTGGGGGGTGGGAAGGCTCCCAGAAGAGACCAGCAGGTGAGCGTGGGAGGTGTGAGAAGGGAAAGAGACTAAACAAGGGAGTGAATTTAACTCCAAGGCCCAAGAGAGTAAGTATCCCAGTGGCCTGCTCCTAGGACTCTGTGTAGTCATTGGTCCCTCTTCATGTCAATCACTGAACTTTTATACTCCCTTACTGAGCAGTCACTGGCTGGAGATCGCCCCTCCCCCAATAGCACTTCCTGCTTTTATCCAGATGCCCATTGGCCCATAGGTATCCCCTGAAGGAGCATGACGGAGCAGAAATATCTTGGAGCTGCTGGGAAAACAATCTCAGAGCAGCGTCAGCCTTGAGCATGGTTACACTCTGCCTGGGAACCACTGGATCAAGCATGGTTATTGTAGATATTGAAGCACTGGGGAGCAAAGACTGCTTCGTAGACATTTATATCCCTACCACAGTCAGACTTTGCTCTGTAGTTGATAAGGGCTTAAATAGCATTTATTGACTCACATCAAATACTTCTCATGCAGTGATCTGTGTTGTCTGATCATTTTGCTGAAACCCCTTCCCCTCACCCCAATGGTTTTAACTCAATTTATAAAATTCATGGTTTGTGGAGTTTCAGAATTCCAAGTCCAACTTTTCTTCCTGGTACAGCAGTGTGCTCAGCACGTCTCTTCCAAAATTCCAAGACAGGCTGCCTGCTCTGTTCAGTCAGGATGCCAACCCGAGAATCATTTCTGAAAGATCACAGTCCTCGTCATTGCCAAGGGAAGGAGTTCTTGGCACACAGAGGACCTGGTTCAATCTGAGATGCCAGATGGTGATTTCAACTTCAGCTAAATTCCTGCTGAAAAGTGTTTGAACTGCAGATGAGAAAAGAGTCTATGACAAATTTCCAAGCGTGAGATGCTTCAGAGGAAAATGGCAAGTGTTGAGACTCCCAACCCCCAGCAGCCACATGCACACATACCTCAGAACTACTACAGGCATCCTTGGCCAAGACTCCCCACAAAGATGCCTTTGCTTCTGAGAGCACCGTGGATCCCAGTTGATGTTTTCTGAGCTTCTAGTACATCCACCCGATCCGCTGAGAGCAAATGCCATTCAGTTCATAAGCGGTGCATTGGCAGAGCGCATCCCTACCGCGCCAGAGGCCGCCTTTCCCTCTTCTCCAATAGCACCATCTTCAGGCCAGCTGATCATCACTGTTTCTCCCCTCCTAAAACAGCATCAACCCTCGGGCAGCCTGGCACTCCCATTTGCAGGCTCTTCGTGTGCGCTCAGACCTTGAGGATTGCTTTTTACAGTGGTCCTTAGAAGACAACTACTGAAATTTTGCCTCTTTACAGAGGTTGGTACTTTGCCTGAGGTAATACCCTTATGTGACCACTTCTTCCTCTCTCTGTCTTGCTCTACCCACACGCCACACTCCCTTGTCCCTTTCTTCTTGGCACACTTACTTACCCTTAATAAAACCTCACCTGTACAAAGCCTCACCTCAGAGTCAAGGAGCAGACTTAAGATGATTCTGGCCAGAAGAACAATTCAGGGAGTACCATGCTATTAAAGAGAGGGCGATGCTCTCAAGAGCAAGGGGTGTGTGTGCATTTCTACGTCATCAATCCAGAGCTCAGAAGGTGAGCTGAGGAGATGGGTCAGTAAGAGGCTTGCCCCGCAGACATGAGGACCTGAGTTCAGATTCCCCGGGGAACCAACATGAAAAGCATGTGGCAAGCAGAGACAGGAGGATCCCTTAGCTGGCAAGGACACCAAGCTGAATGGATGAGTTTCACACATATGTACATATATTCACATATGAACACATACATACACATACATAAAGATGAAACGCCAGCTAGGCATTTACAGGAGAGTTAATAGCAGAAGATCTGTTTGCAACGGTGTGTGCAGGGGCAGAGACACAAGGAGAGTGCAATCCTAAAGGCTGGTTAGAGGGTCCTTAACAACCATTGTCATCCTGGGCCTCACTGGCCAGAAGAGAGCATAGCTCTCTTGTCAGCTGTGTAACAAGAGCTGGTCTCTGCAGCAGACCTACGGAGCCCTACAGGGAGGGATCTGGGTGCTTCTGCTTCCCCTCAAAGCTTGCCAGGGACCCCATCAGCTGAAACTCATAGGATTCCAGGTTTGGGGGGATCCTGTTCATGTTCATCAAGGTTCCTCTTCCTAGGGCACAGAACAGGTGGAGAGGGCAGAGAGAGGATGTAAGGGAGCTCTCCAGCATGCCTATCAGACAGAACACACACACACACACACACACACACACACACACACACACGCTCCATTCTTTTTAATGGAGGCACATAAACAGATACACTTTTTTCTCTCTGTTGGTCTTTTTTCCTTCAGCCGTATTTGTTTGCACTCTGGGAGACCCAGACATAGGCTACATCATGTGGGAGCAAGGACCCTTAACAATCAAGACCCAAAGTGCATTTTCATTAGAGTCTGAGTGTGGCCGCTGGGTACCCGGCCTTGGTGCACATGCAGCAGCCTCCGAGACAGAACTTCATACGGACTGAGCATGACTCATAGAGCACACGGCCATAAAGATTAATCACCCCTGTAGCCTTGAAGCCTCATTCTCAGAGGTCTGAATGTAACCTTAGGAAGCCACACCATTTCTGTTCCAGTTGAAAACAAACTACAAACCAAAGGTCTTCATGTGGCTTCCCGTACTGCTGTATCTGTCAGGCGGCACTGCCTTCAAGCCCTTCGAAGAGGCCGTCATTATTTAGATTATGTCCCAGTGTCCTTATAGCTGGGGGCAATGACATCTCATTGGTCTCATTTTCTCTTCTCAGAACGGTCATGTCCTGCTTCAGATTTGAACAATTGAGAGAGTAAGAGGAAAGGTCGCCTGGCTGTTTCAAAGCCTTTGAGATTAGTTATGGAAAGCAACTCAGGTCCTTGGGATGCTGACGGGGCGGGTGTGAGTGGAGCGGAGGATGCGTGAGACGGAGGCACCCTCCCACACTTCCTTGTAGATGCCCGCCGTCGCCTTCCTGGTCTCTGGCCCTCTCTGCTGGGCTCCCTGCAGATTCAAAGAACAGTTTTCTAGTTTGTGATTTCTAGGTATTAAAATACTAAACAGTGGACTCCTTTTTTTTCTGAAGTTTTCATTTAAAAAATACATTTGAAGAGCTGAGGGTTTGTAACTGCCCACAGTTACATCGAACGGGTTCCCTGGAAGGGAAGCTGGGGACGTATGGGAAGGTGGCCAAAAAGAGACGGAGACCAAGACAACACCTGCTATTCACGGTCTCAAAGTTTAATGAAGAATTCCCTATATATAGGCAGGGGGAAAAGACTGGAAGCTTCTCAGCAGAATCAGTTCAGTTGCTCCACAGGTGGCTAGTGTTTCTCAGGAGACTGCAGGTCCTTGAAGAACAGTGGGCTTCACCTTGGTCTGAGCACTCCACCCTAGGTGGAGGGGATGATGGCTAACACAGGAGTTCCCACTCAAAGGCTGGGAGAGGAACTTCACCTTGGTTGATGTCAAGTTCCTGCCAGGTGGCATGGCACCTCAATAAGACTCTCTACATTTCCTCCCTTTTTATTAGTTTTTAAGATGAGAAGATAACAACCAAGTGGACAGTTATCCGTCAAAGGAGGGTGGGCATTAACCATGGGAGGGGGGAAGGGAAGTAGTGACCTGGTCCTCCTAAATACTTTATGGTGTCTTTTTTGGAGGAGAGGACTTAGGCTTCCTTGTCTTTGTCTAAGGAACGCCTTTAAACACCAACCTCTATGCAACAAGGTTTGCTTCTCAGGGGCTTAGAGGCAGAAAACATGGTCCTCCCCTTGCAGTGATTTGCCTTGCACCTCCCACTGGTGCCCATGTCTGCTCGTAAGCAAACACACATAGATCTGAGTTCTATGTAGCTCTCGTAAGAGGTCCACCTGTATAGGTTTTGATGTCCGAGAGTTGATTTATTGCCAAACACCCTGCAAGTGTTTTTAACAGACATGCCAGTTTTCAGTCCAGGTGAGCCTGAGTGGAGACAACCAATCTGCTTAAAATATAAGGTCAAGAGTTAGAAGCAAAACAGGATTAACTTGTCTGCAGGTATCCCAAGGTATCCAATTCAGTTGTAAATTAGCAACTTTCAACTGTGCCACAGCTGTTTTTAATTCTTTTATCACTTTGAACTCCAAGGTCTTGTATTGTCTAAGTCTATTCTGCTGGTCTATGATCTCAACGACAGGGAAAGCCAGCAGGTCAGATGTCTCCTGTCCTTCCCTGCGAGCCTGACTCACAGCTCTTTCTAGCAGTGATTGGTGCATCCCAGGATCACTGCTCCTTCCTCCACTTGATACCCTTTTTAGCTCCTGTAGCTCATTAATCAATTTCTGCAACTTAATTTCAAACTCCAATTTATGTAGTTGCATATCCATCTGAGTATCCTCTTGTACAGTAGAGGCCATAGGCGGAGCAGAAGGTGCACTAGAAGGCCAATCCTCACCATAGTATTTGGCAGCTCCTTCGTCTGAATGGGCTTTCTCTAATGTTAGCTCATCAGTAGTATCTCTATATCTTTCTAATTTAGGGTTGAGAGGACACTTTTCTGAGAAAGTCCTCTCTGGCAGGCTTCCTTCTTGAGATTCTTCAAGTTCTCCCTGTGTGTTATCTGATGCCTGTGAGTTCTCTTCATCAATAATATCTTTTATAAGTGTCCAGAGGCAGAGGGTAGTATTATCTGTCTTAGTGGCTCTTAACATTTTCTCAATTTTTCCCCAGGTTTTCTTATCTAAAGTTCTTTTTTCTTGGAACCATGGGCAACAAGAACCTATCTGATCTAAAAAACCTTCTAACCATTGTTTTTCAAACCCTTCTCTCACCTGAAGCAACTCTTGAAGGCTGTGGACAAACGCCTATAAAGTTCTATCCCATTTTCCACTGTCAACCCCTAAGGGAGTTCAGCCCTGGGTCAACACTGTCCCACTTAGCCTGTGTCCTTCTGCACCTACAACAACAGCTTAAAAAGATGAAATTTTAGACTAGCGCTAGTATTTAACTCCTGTACTTGCTCACCGTGCAGGATACCATCTTTTTCTGTTTTCTGTGAAGCTTTGCCAAGACAGGGTCACCTCAGGAGGCCTTCCCAAGTCCAGCCCCACTTTGGGCGCCAATCTGTAACTGCCTGCAGTTACATCAAATGGGTCACCTGGAAGGGAAGCTGGGGATGTATGGGAAGGCGGCAAAAAGAGAAAGAGACCAAGATAACACCTGCTACTCAAGGTCTCAAAGTTTAATGAAGAACTCCCAATATATATAGGCAGGGGGAAAAGGCTGGAAGCTTCTCAGCAGAACCAGTTCAGTTGTCCCGCAGGTGGCTAGTGTTTCTCAGGAAACTGCAGGTCCTTGAAGAACAATGGGCTTCACCTTGGTCTGAGCACTCCACCCTAGGTGGAAGGGATTATGAGTAATACAGGAGTTCCCACTCAAAGGCTGGGAGAGGAACTTCACATTGGTCAACGTCGTGTTCCTGCCAGGTGGCATGGCACCTCCATAAGGCTCTCTACAAGGGTTTAGAAGGTGTCCAGTCTTAAATATCGTCATCACCATCATCACCACCACCACCACCACCATCATCATCCTTGGACAACTTGCATTATTTCAACGTAGCTATTTGGGTCATCTATAACCAATCCCAGAAAGCACATACTATAGAGACAGGCCCAGGCTTGGCATCAAATGCATCCACTTCGTGATCTTAGCTCAGCAGTAACAGTCTGAAGAGAGATTAGCTATAGACCAAACTATACAACAGGAGCCAAAGAATCGCACAAACACAAATGCACACTAACTCACTGGGTTTTAATACTGATTAAATGTTGAAAAGATAATATTTGGGTTATATTGGATCAGATAATGTATTAGACAATAATTTTATGTGTTCATTCTACATTTTAAAGTATGGCCATCAGCAAAACCTTGAGCTACACGTATGGCTTACATTTAATTCTACTGGACAGAGCTGCTTCAAGTAGGTCCCCAATTCTTATAAAAACGCAAAAGTAGTCCCATTTGGCAAAACATTCTTTTCCATTCAAAGATCTTATTTTATTTTAAATGAAGATTTCACATCACATTAGTCAAGTGCTTATGGAAGAAGCATTACCTCCTTTTAAACTAAAATTCCATTTCCTTCTTCTTTGAATGAAGCTGCAGTGACCGGCACTTTAGAACAGTAGACCATTTCCAGATTCCCGAATCAAGAAACAGGATGGTTCTGTAATAAAAACCAGTCCTACCCCGCAATGAGCACGCGCCATCCTTTGTGTGAGGACCACGCGTCCGGAATGCACCTAAATGCTCAACCCAAAAGACTCTCGAGTTCAAGGACTGGTTCCCACTGTGCTTTAACTTCTGCACCAAAGAGAAAGCATGGCGCAGAGGTAAAGCCACTGACTGTGTCACAGGACTGATAGAAAGCTGTGGGAAGAGTCAGAGGCGTATGCGCAGAGCAGTGAGGGAGGACCGCTTCCATGAGAGTACGCACTGTCACACCGACTGCACAGGCTCCTGGGACAGCGTGTGGAATGCGGTAGTCCGAGCAGCTGCCATATTGTAATGATGTCCTTGGCCCTCTGCACTGCTAGAATCTGTGTAAGCTGCCCAACTTGTTCAAATCCGGTGTTGCCTCCAAGCAATCCCGGGCTCTCACATGTGGGTGGTTTTCCTTCTGTCGGGGCAAGAACTGAGAATGCTTCCTTGGAACCCCAGGCCGGCCCTGGGTACTTTGAGAATCTGAGCTGGGCCTATCTCCTCTCTCAAACACCTCAGAGAGGAGAGCGAAGGAGCCAGTACTAAGGAGAACTCCCAGGGGCAAAGGCTAACGGCCTCTTCCACCCACTCCCTCCTCTGCTTGGAGTTCTTTCTTCCTGCCTGGCTGTTGAGTCTCCCAGTCTCTGGCATGCATCTCTAGGATAGAGACTGTGGTTTTCTCCCTCTTTCATTCAGTACCCAGTCTCCTCAGGGAGAAAGCAGACATCTTTCACTCAGTTCCTAGGCTAGCCAGAACAAACAAACAAGTTCATCTCCCTCTCTTCCTTTCTTCTTTCCTTCCTTCCTTCCTTCCTTTCTGTGTGTAGCCCTGACTGCCCTAGAACTCACTTTTGTAGACAAGGCTGGCCTTGAACTCACAGACATCTGCCTGCTCTGCCTCCCGAATGCTGAGATTAAAGGTGTGTGTGCCATCAGCTCTGATTACTTTTATCTTTTTCATCCCTTAATCACTCCCCCCACTTCTACTTCCCTCATCTTTTTCTCCAGTTCATCTTAACTATCCAGAATCTGATCAGTTATAAATTTTCCCACCCGTTTTGGTAGCAGGAGGATCAATCAAGGCCAGCCTGGGTTACACATTAAAGCTAGGTGTGGTAGTGTACTCCTTTAATCCCAACACTAGAAGGCAGAAGCAGGCAGATCTCTGTGAGTTTAAGGCCAGCCTGCTCTATAAGAGTGAGTTCCAGAACACCCAGGACTTTGTAGAGAGATCCTGTCTCAAATAAAACAACAAACAAACAAAATAGTTTCCCCGGGAAGAAATAGAGCAACTTGCTCTTTCAAGGCCGGTGCTTCAGTAAACTGTAAAGTTTTAACCATCTGACAACCCCAGTCCTGGACTGCAGAATGTAGCAGAAACAATCCCCAGAACAGGTGCAAGTACTTGAAGAATCCAGGCTCCCTTAACAAAGTTCTGTAAAGTGAGAATTAAAATCAGAAGCAGAGGGCTCGAGAGATGGCTCAGCAGACAAGAGAAGACCAGGGTTGAATCCCCAGAACCTACATGGCAGCTCACAGTCGTGTGTAACTCTGCGTGCACAGATAAGTTATTTTAAAAATCAAAAGCAGAGAAACTACAACAAATAAAAGGTGAAAATTGGCTTGAAATGGCTATTACCACTAGGCAAAGGTTCACATTTCTTTTCATTTTCCTTTATATTATATGTAGAGTAGAATTAAACCTACTTCTACCAAGCAATGGGTTGATTCTGAGAGGGAGTCTTGGGTTTTGTCTGGACTAAGACCTGCCTGGGCCTGTGCGACCTGACACGCAGGCACATAGTGTTAAAGAATCTGTCTCTCGCCTTTAACCCCAGCACTTGGGAGGAAGAGGCAGGTGGATCTCTGAGGCCAGCCTGTTTTACAGTAAGTTCCAGGACCAGCAGAGATACACAGAGAAACCCTGTCTCCAGAAAAAAAAAAAAAAAAAGAAAAAGAAAGAAAGAAAAGAAAAAAGATTTCGCCTCTGACGCGCTCTCAGCCACCCTGTACAGCCCTGCAGCACCCAGCAGCGAGCTGCCTGGCTCCCTGCTGTTCCCTCCTCAGTGGCAGGGCTGGAGGCGATCCCAGCACTAACTCCACCCTTCCCAGCCTTTCAAAAAAAAAAAAAAAAAAAAAAAAAAACGAGTTTTGTGTTTTTCTAATTACACCATCCTTAGCAATCTGTGCTTCCTCCGCAAGTAGTGAAATTGCATCCAATATCCTTTGCCCCAAGGATCAGAGCTCTGAACTAGGGCATGATCTCACCCGCAGGGGCTCTTGGTGGTTACAGGAGCGGGTGGTGAGATGACGGATCTGCCAGACTCTGGGCAGAACACGGAAGCCGGTTCCTCACCCCCCCCTCCGAGGCTGCCGGGGTTTGAGTGCCTAATGAACATCATTTTCTAGTTCATGACAGCTCTGTAAGCATCCTGATGGAGGGGTGATGACTGGTGTTTCAGTACTGGATAGCTCTGCTTACGGCTTGTGCGCTTACGATTCTGTGTGCAGGCGGGATGGGAACATGAAATGCCTCTTTCTTATCCTCCCAGATGCTCTGCATTGGAGAAAGGTTTGGGTTTTTTAAATAACTGGCTTTGATACTTGACATTTTGAGATAACTGGATTCCTGTAAGTTGTAAGAAACAATATGGAGAGACCCTCTAAATGCTTTATTCGTTTTTTCCCACTCTGCAGAAATATAGTACAATACAATCAGAAAATAATAAACCAGGCCTTGGTCGGCTGGGGGCCCCAGGAAAATCCCTATCACTAGTTCTGCTTTGTGAGCATTACATTCTAGGCAGTTTGACACATATGTGATGTTCTGAGTCTCAGTCTGTGAAGGGCTTTCTGCCTGACGCTCTGGCTTCCGGCCCTTCCAGCTTCCTGCTTTTGAAATGCTATGATGTCTGCCGCCTCAGGGAGAGTGTCATGAAGAAGTCACATGTGGTGGTTCCAGGAGCCTGAACTCGCCCATTTCCTTTCTGTCGCCTACAACCCTCAGTGGCAAGGGGGCTTGGTCCAGCATTCTTGCGGAGATAACTTGTGGATGGAATAAATCAAGACATATCCTTCCTCCCACAAGGGTTACTCATGGATCCTGCAAAGACGTTGCCTGGGGCCCATATCTCCCTCCACCTCTAGCCTGGATTTGCGATCCTGTTTGACTACTTGGTATTAGGAAGCACATGGAAAGGAAGAGCACTGAGATATAGTTAGCACCTTTTTTGAGGGTAGCATGTAGAGCAGGCGTGGGAGAAAGTAGCAGGATGAGGACCCCCCCCCCCAGCAACCTTGATGGCAGAAAGACCACCAATTCCAGCGACTTCCTGTTCTGCAAGGCTGGCAGAGATGGTTGACTGCACCCTCCGAAATTTATACAAGCGGCTGGGCACCTATTAGGATGAGGTGGGCAAGTACAGATGCTTCTAGAAAAGGCGGGACATCCAGAGAACTCAGCGCGCTCCAGGGTCCTTTGCTCTTTGGGACCTTTCCCATGACCTTCAAAGGGCTCTCTGGAAATGGGGAATCCAGGGTCACCTGGAGGTGACAGAAGTACCGGCCTCCACTTAAGGTCCATCAAGCTGAGGTCTTCACTCTCCAGAAACGTGTGGGTCCTGTGCCAAGCGCCAGGTGCCAGTGGATGCCTTTGAGAGGAAAAGGAGGTGGTGGACAAGGGACCGCGTGGTGGCAGTGCCAGCTGGTACGCCAAGGCGACCTATGGGTGCAGGACGGACACGCGGAGCCAGGGCGTTCCCAAATTCAAATCTCCCTGGCGGGGGCTCGCGCCCGCCCGCCGACTCTCAGCCGCTGCCCGCTCCTCCCTCGGCTGCGGCGGGAGGAGGAGCCGCGCCCTGGCCGGCGTCCCCTTGACTCCTCCCTGCGCGGCCAGGCTCTTCCTCCCCCGCGGCCCGATCTCCGGGTGGCAGCGGCTGAGCCGGGAGCGAGCGCGCCGGGCGCGGCCGTCCGGTGCCGCCGGGCCAAGCCCGAGAGTACCGCGGTCATGATCTGTGCGGTGGCGCGGGGCGCCTGAGCTCGGGACGCGGTAAGCGACACGCTGGGCAGCCCCGGGGGTCGCGCGGCCTGGGAGATCGAGGAGGCCTGTGCTGCCAATGCGCCGTCTACGAGGGAGCCCGAGCGCCCTGAGCGGCGCACACCCGCAGATCCCGCAGATCGGGGTCCTGTACGCGGTGCGGCCCCGGAGGGGCTCTGTCGCCGGAGGGTGGCGGCGTGGGGGAGGGGCGACGGCGGGGGCGGAGGATGCGCCGGCGCGCTTTTGTGAACGCTGGCCCCTTACATATGGAAATGACGCCCGCGCGGGTCCCTAGTCGCGTCCTCTGGAAAGACTCGTGCCCGGATCGGCGGCGCGGGCTGCTCGGTGTCGCGGGCCCCTAACAAAGCGCCCTTTCCTTGCAGAGCTCCGGAGGCGGCCGGCGTGGGCGCTCCCCAGAGGCCGACGGAAGGTAGGCGAGGCCGGCGGGGCCGGACCACAGGTCTGGCGTGTGAGCTCTACGACCCGCGAGGGGGACAGGTGGAGGGGGACGCCGCTCGGGTTGCTAGGAACCTGGGCTGGCCCGCCCTCCCGCCACACCTCCGCCCCGCAGACCTGCGGCGCCCGGAGCTGAAAGCTGCTACTGTGCCTAGCTCCAGCCGCGGCAGGAGCCGCTGGAGCGAGCAGAAAGGGTTCTTGTTCTGTGGGTCGAGGCCACCCAGGCAGCCCCGAGATCCAGAAGCTGAAGGGGAAGTCTGCGTGGGGAGCCCCTGGGTGTCGGCCTGCACCTCTTGGGAGCGCAAAGCTGGTTGGAGTCCTAAAAGTGGAGATTTTAGAAGGTGCGTGGGATCCGTGCAGGTAGAGAGACTTTGGGGTGCAGCTAGAAGGAAAGGGTGGCAGTACATCGTGACAGTTGCTCTGAAAACCGCGATCTCGAGAGCAGAGGAGCGTGGAATGAAGTGAGGAGAGGGTGTAGGTGGGAGAGAAGTATCCAAGTCTCAGGTCTGAACTGCAGTACCACCCCCACTTCCCCTAAAAAGACAAGGCTGATGGAAACCAGCCTCCGCTTAAAGCTCTGTGAGTTTGAGAGAGATTGGAAAGGGTGGTGCCCCTAGCCTCAGCCCGGAAGGTGAGAACGAAAGGGGAGCAGGAATCGTGCACTGCCACGGATCGTATTTCCAGACAACTTTGTTCTTAGGAGACGGTCTCATCGTCCCTTAACTGGGACAGACCCTTTCCAGAGGGTGAGGAAGTCCTGAGAAGGCTTTCCTTGCAGCTCACCCAAAAGACTGCGGCTGTCTATGTAGCTGAAACGGTACTTTTTAGGGTGCTCATCCCAATTAATCTTAGGATAGCACCTGAGCTAGGCTCTTGGGACCATGAACTATTTCTCAGTTGGGTTCACTCTGATTTGTCATCTTGGCATAAATGTATCTATTTGCATGCTTCATGAGGCTTAACGAACCATAAGTAGATACTTTCCTGGTACCGGCATAGCTTATTCTAGGGTCTTCTGCAATGGTGAGCTCTGGATATTAGAGGCTGACCTGGAATATTAGTATGTCTTGCTGTGGAATCGAAAAGAGCTGTGAAATAACCCCGACCGTTCGTCAGTAACATCACAGGCCAGCGGAAAGAGGAGGAGTTCGTGCTGTCTCTTCAGCTGTGGCTGGTGTTCATAGGGAGGGGATCCGGGCAGCAGGTATTGGCAACCTGCCTGTTTTCAAGGCTCTCTGATGTTTTAGAGGGAAGCATTCTGAGCTGCGGTGTTGAGAAAGCCAATAGATTGCCACAAGCAGAGGCATTGGCAACTCACAGACACGGGGCAAGGAAGAGCACGCCACCCGCTGTGTGCTCTTGCTGAAATGTCACCGTCCAGTCATTTTAATAGGTGCTCGCTCAGAATGTCACAAGTTCTTTTTTTCCTTATTCCCTTTCATTTTAGATAATGTAATGGCCCTTCATATCACAAGATGTTAACTCACAGGGCAAGAACAGGGCTCCACAGAATTCCGAACAGTCGATCTTAATTTAATCGTCAGTGTTCTTATCATGAGTCAAATGTTGTTCAAATAAACTGTTTTAAATGTCACTGCAAATGACTTTTTAAACTAACATTTTACCAGTCTTGATGCTTCCATTTTGTGTTGATAATGAAAATACATTTTATAAGCCTTACCCTGATAGAGGCTTGGCAGTTACATCAGGACATCTTTGAGGGATTCAGACAGCCTGGGCCTTTTAGATGGCTACTTTTATAAATGCCAACTCATTTGTAAGTCAATAAATAATGCAGTTTGAATTCTGGCTATTGAGCTTACATCTATTGGCCAGAGGCTTATGGGGCAGGCTCACTGTGCCTCACAAAAAAGACATGCTTATCTGATTATATTCAGAAATAAGATAATTTTAAACATTATGAAATCATGCAAATGAGAAACTTCATTAGAAATTAGCTCTCTTTACTGCAGTTTGTATAAACAATTAGACACTTGCTCTACATGGAAACTGTTCAGAGTGTCGATATCCTAATATCTCAACACAGTTAGGGAAATATCATTCGTAGATGTGAGAACAGGCATTTTCTACTCAGGCCCTGGGGAGCTCACAGCTTCAGCCATACTAAGTTAATTTATGTAAATACAGCTCAAGAAATGAAAGTTGTTTCAGTCTCTCTCTTTCTGTCTTTCTTCCTTTTAAGTAGCAAACACAAAACTGTTTTGTTTTTCATTTTGTGTGTGGCTCCTGTAGTTCGGTGAGTAGTTGAATATAGGTTCCTGGATCTGTTGTGTTAACTGATTAGGTAATTCAATATTAGGGATAACAAAGCCTGGATTCCCATTGGCCTGCAGGGCAATAAAACCCTAATACTTGTTTAGGTTGAGAGTAAATGCTAGCAGTGCGCCTTGGCACAATCGGATTTTAGAGTATGGCTAGAAAACAAGTGTTCTTTCAAACTCAGCTGAATGTGAATTTTCAGCGGCATGTGGGAGTTTATAGATTTTTTTCCTACCTCAGCTCTGTTCCTGATGATGCCTTATTGCTTTGGGTTCCAGCTTGAAGGCGGGAGGCGCTGTGTGAGTTGGGAGGAGGCATTTGGCAGTTTGTGGCTGAGCAGCAAACTGCTTTGAGAAAGTGTTTTAGGTAGAAATTGGGGAGTGGGGGTGGGCAGGGCATCGCTTATTCTGGGGCTGGTGCTGTTCTCGAGTCCCTTCTCCTTGCTATTTCCTTTTATAATAAAACTAGTATAAGATTAAGCCTGGAAAATTTTGCAGCTGGTAAAAAAATGTTTGTAGGAAAAACAGGGAAGAAAGGGGAACCCTTTAATTTGATCATGGTTCCTTATTAGGGTCTAATAAAGGCATAGGTGAAAAGCCTTAGCCGGCAGGGTTTGTTTTGTTTCCAACACCGCAGTTCCAAAGTAATGAAATTAGACACTTGGTGGTCACTGCCTGGGCAGTGGAGCCCCAACAGCTGTGTCTGAGCGCAGGTCCGGGAGCATCTATTATGATACTCTCTTGGAAGGGCAGAGCTGCGAGTGTAGAGGACCACGCACACACTCTGCAGGGCTGTTCAGCTGCTGGGCCATCTGGAAGGGAGATAAAAGGCCTGGCCAGGGGCTCCGGCATTGTGTTTATTTATCATTTGGTTTGCACTTGCCAGACTTTGTCTCCCCTTTACTCCCTCCAGCCCAGAACAGATACCCACCCTGGCTGGAGTTCCAGACTTGCAAGAGCTCCTTTCTATAACCTGGTGTGGGGAAGTCCACACATGAGCTTCACACTGACCTGGGGGACACTTCATTACTCCAGCTCGACCTCCACCTACTTTTTGGAAGTCCCCATTGGCACCATGTTTTCATGAGCTGGGGGGTTGGATTAAGAGTGCGTACACGGATGTCAGTCTGGGGCCTAGCGACAGCCTTGTTTTGGGTTCATTGGGAGGAAGATGCGCGAGTAATTGTCATTACGGCCGGTTATTGGGTGGTAAATGCTTTGGCTGCTCGCTCTGGGCATCTGCCTCTTATTTAACTGTCCCTAGTTAGACCGCCCACACTAGTCCTTTTATTCCAAAGGAGTCATAATGGCTTCTCACTAGCTGTCATTGGTGGGGTTCCCCCCTCCCACCTCACTCCCCCATCCCGAGGTTATGGTTGTCATCCTTAAACTGGAATTGTTCATTGCAACTTCAAGGAGAATTTACTACTCTCATTCAGCTTCGTAAGTTTGCTGCTGCTGACGGGGCACCTGCTGGGCCTGACTCTGGAAAGTATTGGCTTCTCGGATTTAGACCCTAAGTGTTCATTGGTGGAAAGACATGGACTGCAGTGTGATTCCTGAGCTGTAACCATTCCGGAAGGTCTGGGGCCCTTATGGTTGTCGCGGGTAAAAGTGTATTTCTTCTCAGCCTCAGATCCCGATGCTGCTTTAGGAAAAGAGAGAGAGTGCCTATCATATCTGTGCATTCCTAGAGACTTGTAGGCTGTGCTCGTTCGGTCCATGGACCAAGGTAACTGGGATCCCTTACCATTCCCCATGCCAATTTGGAGCAGCTTGTAGCTTGAGATTGCCCAAGGTTTTCTCAGTACTGTCCAGCTGGGTGACACCGATCGGGGAACACAAGTTGTTCAATCCCATCGTTGCATCCTGTAAGCGTGTATGAGGCTGAGGGACAATTACGGTCACACTAGTAGAGCCTTAGCCCCTCCTCCACTATAATGCTGTGGCCTTGAGTAGGTTGCTTAATTCTGCCTAACCCCAATTTCTACACTTGACATGGGGAAGTGATACTGTCTATACCCCTGAACCAGGAGGATTAAATTATATGATTGAGGCAGTATGCATAAAGTACTCAGCGTATGCTGGACTCATAGTAAATGCTGGGAAGAACATAATGCCTTCTGAATTCCCCGCTATGTCTCAGCCTTTCTGCAGTTATCTGACATTACATTTGTCAATAATCTGCCCTTTTAGGCTTCGGGAGCCAAGCGTTATCCATTATCATCACCGCTTATTAATATAATGGTGTTTACGGGGTAACGTCAATTGCTCATTCTTGGCCTTATTCAGTCGCATTCCACGAGCTGCTTGGCTGCTCTGTAGGCCGACTTCTGCCTGATTGACTTAAATTACTCTCCTCTGGCTTCCTTTCCAGGCCTCGGGTGTTTTCTTGCTCGATTTTTCGGTTGCCTCTCTTGGACCTGTTCCTCTGAGCCTAGCCACTAGCCTGCCCTACTTAGTTCTAGAACAACCCTTGCAGGTGGCTCTTGTTATCCTCATTGTCTAATCAAGGGGGCTTGACAAGTCGCCTCTGAAGTCTGGTCCCATAACTGAGAAACGCTGTAGCTTGTGACTGACTGCGTCATGCACCGAGTTACGCTCGGACGGCTCCGCTGTGGTTCGGTACTCTTTGTTGGTGCTGTTTCTTCTTGGTTATGCCTAACCCTGAAAATGCCCTTGAGAAGTGAAGATGTATGTGTGGAAGACGTCAGGGCAGGATCTGTCTGTGCCAATTTTGGCATCTTCACTGGGGTAAATATCCATCCCTGGAACCCCCGAAGCACAAAGTCAGTCCATTTACCCAGTCCCTGGCCCAAAGAGTGGATTGCACTATTCCACTGTGGGAAGGGAAGGAGACACTGCGGCCCTTACGCTTACCTTTCTGGCAAGTGGGGAGGGGGAAACATTCCTTGCACTGGAAATTACAGATGAACATTTGGAGAATTGTGTCAACCAGCGAAAAATGCGTTTGGTGCCAGATGAGAACTGACAGCTTGTCACCACGTGTAACATTTCCTGGATGCTGCAGTTGGAGCACTTGTCACTGGGGTGCAGCCCCCCCCTTCTCCCATATCACCCCTACCCTACCCCCACATACCCTCCCCTCTCACCCCGACCCACCCCCATGTACCTTTACCTCCCACCCAACCCCGCCTTCGGTCAAAAGAAGATTCTCCTAAGCTTGTTGTCTGTGGAACCCAGGAGATGAAGTTCAGGGATGAGAAATGACGAAGCTGCTTTCAAATGAAAGAAGTCTGATCTGGTGAAAATCCAATGGCCCCCTAAATCAGACATGCTGGCTAACCAGATTCGAAGCAGCAGTTAAGGCCAGGCATTCTTAGTACTGGGCGTGTTTCATTCTCTTTCATTGGCTTAGACCAGTGGTTCTCAACCCTCCAAATACTTTGACCCTTTAATACAGCTCCTCGTGTTATGGTGACACACCACCACCACCACCATAAAATTATTTTCATTGGTGCTTCATGACTGAATTCTTATTATAAATAAGAATGCAAATATATGATATGCAGGAGATCTGACATGTGACTCTTGTGAAAGGGTTGTTCTAACCTCATAGGGGTCGAAACCCATAGGTTGAAAACCATTGGCTAAGACAGAAAGTAATGTTTGAAGGGCATCGTGTTAAGATTCCTTCTCTTCTGAGTTTATAGACCCACATAGAGAAAGCAAGTGAAATTGTCTGGCTTTTCTGAAGTTGGTCAGATTACAACCCAGCCAACTCTAAGACAGAACTTCACAGCTGTGGAAATCCTAGAGCCCGTGGGGCTTCCCAGCAGACCTTGGCTGACAATTAACTGGCCCACTCTGGGCCAGCCTCATTAGCCAGGCTTGGCCTTGTCTGTGCTCCTTCTTTTTGTGGTTTGGTTTAACACCTTGGTGTTTCTTTTCTGAAGCTTTGATGTTTATGTAGCACTCCGAACATATTTTGAAAACATTTACATACTGATCAGTTAACCCAGCAGACCAACCCTGGGAAGGCAGCCAGGGCCTGCTGAACCACCTCAGAGGTTAGCTGCTGAGGGGAGAGACCTTCGCAGGCCTGGGAGCCTGGACCCGCACTCCTTCACGCTGCGTTTCCCGGTGGCCCTGAGCACTGAGCTGGGCTGGGGCTTCTCCCCAGCTTCAATCAGTGTGGGGGTCACAGCTTACAGCTTGTCTTTTGTTTGGTTGATTTTTTTGTTGCTCTCTCTCTCTCTCTCTCTCTCTCTCTCTCACACACACACACACACACACACACACACACACACACCCCACAGGATCTCACTATGTAGCTGTTCTGGAACTTACTCTGTAGACTAGGTTGACCTCGCCCTCACAGAGATTTGCCTGTCTGCCTCTCAAGCGCTGGTGGCTCTAAGGCATCCACCACCACACCTCACTGGTTATTTGTTCAGGCCTGCCACGTTGTGGACATTGTCTGTGGAAAGCAAGAAGGCGGTCTAGAGGGGCATCGCATTGTTTCAGAAAGTTCCATTGCCTTGGGCCTGAGCTGTGTGCGGCTTAGATGACGCTGTCTCTGCGATACTCTTGAGTTCTGACTCGGGGCTTCGGTTAAAGGGGCTGTTTTTACTGCTGATGCGTTCGGGGGTTGGGCCCGAGGCCTTGCACATGCTAAGCATAAATGATGTACTACTGAGCTACACCCCCAAGCCCTGGGGAAGGTGCTGTGTTTTGTAGTCATGGGGTTGGCTGACAGCCTAATTGCAAACGCCTGAGGTCACCGTCCCAAGGGTGAGCGTTGTGTTTGGCACTGTTGATTGCATCACGGAGTTTCTTCCAGGTGTGCAGCATTTGGGCTGATCCAGCACGTTAAAAATTGATTATTATATACAAGGAGAAGGAAAGACCCTTTTCACTTTCTTCTTTTTTTCCTTTCTTTCTCTCTTTCTTTCTTTCTTTCTTTCTTTCTTTTTTCTTTCTTTCTTTCTTTCTTTCTTTCTCTTTCTTTTCTTCCTTCCTTCCTTTTTCTTTCGTCCTTCCTTCCTTCCTTCCTTCCTTCCTTCCTTCCTTCCTTCCTTCCTTCCTTCCTTCCTTCCTTCCTTTAAGAGGAAGGGTTTCTCTCTGTAGCTCCTGTTGTTGTGGAACTTGCCCTGTAGATCATGCTGCTCGGAACTCACTGACATCCCCCTGCTTCTGCCTCTCAAGTGCTGGGATTAAAGGTGTGTGCTCACCACACCCAGCCTGTGAACATCTTATTCTCAAAGTAAAATACCTGGATTTGTGTGGTTTTTACTTTTAGCAAAAGAAAGCCTTTGGTGGCGTCAGGTTTTTACTGGTCCTAGAGAGGGTTAAAGGCTGGGCCCAGGTTTGCTGGTGGGGAATCAGTCTTGGAAGCTGGGGCAGCCAGGAATGAAGCATGGGTTGCTGGAGGTGGAGAAGTTCAGAGGCGCTGTTCTGCTGTCCCCGAACAGCCAGCTGCTCCTCGGGAAAGGAAGGTTGGTGGTGTTTTGCCCTTTCTCTAGGCAACTAAGCATTACCTAGAGCACCCTGGGACAAGAGAGCCTCAGGGGATACTTTCTGTCCTGCTGAGTGAGTGTAATTGCACCAGCAAGGCTAATTGAGTTGCTTTTTGAATTAAAGACATCTGGGCCACATAAATTGGGAGATGGCTCACCCAGTGCCTCTGATGTAGCTGTTCTGTGGAATTCCTTAGGCTGAAAGGAGTGAAAGTTTAGCCACACCTCAGATCCCAGCATCTGGGGAGGTTGTCTACAGCTTGCTGACTGTCTGGCAGCTCTGACCCTGTAGTGACTGAGTACTAATAATGATCTCATCTGACCTGACTGGCTGGTAGAAGAGTCTTTCACTTTCCTGAGTCCCCAGGCTGATAAGTGAGAAACCCTTTCAAGTGTGAGTCTGGCAGACAGGCCATTTGCCCACGGATCTGTCAGGAAGGAGGACTGTCTGCCTAAACCCTTCCTGCTTGGAATGTTACTCCATTGTAGCATTACGGTTGTGCCCTGGTGCTGGTGTGTGTTCAAGTACCACTGGCCAGGCAGGGCCTTGCTGCCGTGTTCCAAGTGGCTGATGGAACTGGGGTGGGCGTGGGGTTCCACACATCAAGGGGATGTGTGTAAACAGATTCGTGTGTCCAGAGGTAACCTACCCCAACCTGTCTTCCTTCATGTCCCACACAGGTGAGCGCTGTGTGCTATGGGATGGATGAGGTGGAGCAGGACCAACATGAGGCCCGACTCAAGGAGCTGTTTGACAGTTTTGACACCCTGGGAACTGGGTCTCTGGGTCAAGAGGAGCTCACTGACCTCTGCCATGTGCTGTGCTTGGAAGATGTGGGCCCGGTGCTGCAACAGACGCTACTCCAGGACAACCTCTTGGGCAGGGTAAGACCTGGGGAAGAACAGGGTTTGTTGGAAGTGGGGCGCAGTTTCTGTCAGGGTCCTGGGGTTGGTGGCAAGCCACAGGTATGTTGCAACTTGTCTCTTGCAACCTGGCCGTTAACCTGGGGCGTGTAGTTTGCTCTCATGATAAGGGCATGATAAATTCAGTCTGCACTTAGAATTAAGTTGTACAATGAGCATTATGGGTAACAAGAGGAATTGACTGTTTCCCAGACTTTTTTTTCCCTTGTTCTTTGTGGGTCATTTTGTTGAATCCATATTCTTCATCGGGACAGAGAATAGAGGGAGAAGGAAAGGCAGGAAGAGAGCTGCCCTTCACGGGAAGTAGAAGTAGGTTTCTAGCACGACTTATGAAAAGCTGGTGTTTGTGGGGGTCATTTTGAGGTGAAGATTGAACCTTCCATGCAGGAAATAAGACAGGAAAGTACACAAAGCATAGGCCATCTCCAGTCCAGCCCCACACGCATGGAGAGCGTGTACGAAAAGCAGTTAACGTCCATGTTTGATCGGGTCATGTTGTCCCCCCAGATCATCTCAGGCAAGAGAAAGAATAAAGAGGTCCCCCTTGTCCCAGTCCCCTAGCAGTGAGAAGGATAGTTGGTCTGTTGCAGTCTGAGAATGCCTTCAGTTCTCCCTCAGCTCCGGGGCAGGCAAAGAGAAGGAGGAGGAGGGACCTCTGAGATGGGTTGCTAATCATGACACAGGTTTGTCCTGAAGCTTAGTTTGGTTTTGCCAGATGCCCCTCCTCCTCCTCTTTCCTTGTTCACTGCCTTCCAATGGACACACGGCACATAAGTGTCCCAAGGCACAGAAGAATTAAATGAATGTCACATGAAGGTGTCAGACACAGTACTAACCGTGAAGCATAAACACACACACACAAAATGATATTGGGGGCTTGACATGAGGTGAGGCCAAATAGTCCACACTTCAGGAAAAAGAAGTTGATTTTGATTTTGTTGCAAAAAGTAGGGCCACTCTTGGTCACTTCAAGGAAGATTAAATGTTTGTGAGTATTTGTGGTATCTTGAAAATGCTAAAAGGACTCATTCGGAAGGCAGTAAAAATAGCAGGATGGAAGGTCACCCCATTCCCTCTCCTTCCTGTGCCCCAGGGTTTTAGGCCCAGTGGGGAGCAGAGCAGCATCTCCAGTGTGGGCCTCAGGTTGCAGGCCTTGGGGATGGAGGCGGAGCTGCCTTCAGTGCTTCAGAAAGCACAAGGAGCCAGGCTTTGGCTGCCGGTCTCCCTGAGACCCTCTCTCAGAGCGCAAGGGGCTCCTCCACTGCACAAAGACTCTGCCCCAGCAGCTGGCCAACAATTTGCTCTCCAGATGTTAGCCCAAACCAGGGAACAGTTCTCGACTGATTTGTTAACGGCTTGGCACCGACAGCCTGCTTTTTACGCCGGCTGTTTGCCTGAGCACTGAGCACCTCCGTGGTCTGCAGTGCGATGTTTACTGAGTGAGCCAGCCGTAAAGGTAAATAGATGTCTGCATGTCGGCTTCACGTGGGAGGCCCCTGGCGATTGTCTTGAGAGAATTAACACACTACAGTTAAATTTGCATCTTTATGAAACTGAATTATTCTTGCCTTGGCCATATGCTGTGAAGAAGTCTCATGCATGGCTTATAATTTTCAGTTGTAAAGCAATAAATCTCTTAGCATTTACTGGAGCCATTTTATATATCATCTTCATGAAACACAGTAGGGATCATACATTGTTAAGGTGTAGGTGTTAAAAATTAGCTTAATTTCAGATGACTCATAGTAACTATGTGCCTGATGTGTGGAATTTCAATACATGTGCGTCATGCAGCATGATGAGGTCAGCTGACTGGCATTTTCTTGTTTTGGGAGCATTAGAAATCTTTTCTATTATCTTTTTTGAAATATTTTGTTAATCATTACCAACTATAGTTATTTTTTTTATTTTATTTATTCTCTCTGTGTGAGTGTGTATGGGAATATGTGAGTGTGAAAGTGTGTGTGTGTGTGAGAGAGAGAGAGAGAGAGACAGACAGACAGACAGACAGACAGACAGAGAAAGACAAAGCAGCAGAGGTGGCAGTGAGGGTCAGCAGACAACTTGAGGTAGTACTGGTTCTCTTCTTCCACCATTTGAGATGTGGGGACTAAGCTCCGGTCCTTGGCAGTCCTTGACAGCAAAACTCTTTACAAGTTGTTGTTGTTGTTTGTTTGCTTATTTTGAGATCGGGTCTCACTCTGTAGCCCTGGCTGGTCTAGGACTGCTTATATAGACCAGACTGGCCTTGAACTCACAAGTTCTTCCTGCATCTGTTTCCTATTTGCTGGAATTAAAGGGGTGTGCCACCATACCCGTTCCAAGATGATATATATTTTTTTTATGTCAGCTTTCTTCTTATTAGAAGAGGTTTATAGAAAAAGTTAAAGACTGGGGATATAACTCAGATGGTAAAGTGCTTATCTGGAATCTGGAAGGCCCCGGGTTCAGACTCTGGTACTATCACTATCAAAGGGGGGAGGGGCGGCTATAAGGACTAGAACCTTGATTTAATAAGTAGAAAAAGTAGCATGACAAATCTTAATACATTCGTCAGTTCATTAATCCAGCAAATATAATTGTGTGCCATTTGGGACAGTGATTCAGTTCGTCTCATTGTATTGGTACAATTTATTAATGCTTACCATATACTATAGTAGTTCATATAGTATGGATATGGATGATGGATATATTATGATCCATCATCTTTCTAGATGTTTCTGACTTTAATTTTATCTTATGAATAATAAACACCTTAATTGAATATAACTGTTATTATATCAATGTGTGTGTGTGTGTGTGTGTGTGTGTGTGTGTGTTTTCTGTGCATTTGCTAATAGACCATTTCCCTTCAAGTTAGAGTTAGTTGATCTGTCTGGATTCATAACTTAAGTTGATATTTCCTGATCCTGTTGGTTACTGTTCAGATGTTTAAAAGGTGTGATCTTAGGACCCTTGATTTAAAGGAAAGGCTCAGGTGCGGGCGTCCAGTCCATGTCATGGGCTACACACGTGTGAATCCCCACCCTAGGGCCTCCTTGAGCTATGGAAGCGTTGCAGGCTGGTTGGGCGACACACCTGGTGGGTGATTGGTGAAGGGATCGAATGCTATGTTCACACAGGGCAGGATGCTGTGCTAACTCTTTGCTGGGCCGAGCTTTTACCATCAAGTGACCTGACATTAGATGCTTCTTGTTACTTGTGACCTTAGTTTTTATTTGTATCAGTTTTAAAGATCAGCATATAAAGCAGTGGGTGTTTTTTTTTTTTTTTTGTTTTGTTTTTTGTGTGGTTTTTTGAAACAGGGTTTCTCTGTGTAGTCCTGGCTGTCCTGGAACTCACTCTGTAGACCAGGCTGGCCTCGAACTCAGAAATCCGCCTGCCTCTGCCTCCCAAGTGCTGGGATTACAGGCGTGCGCCACCACACCCGGCAAAGCAGTGGGCTTTATTATGACACTTTCAAAAAATTTTTTAGATTTATTAATTTTATGTATATGAGTGCCTCATCCGCATGCACAGAAGAGGCCATCAGATCCCATTACAGATGATTGTGACCCCCTGTGTGGTTGCTGGGATTTGAACTCAGCACCTCTGGAAAAGCAACCATTGCTCTCACCCGCTGGGCCATCTCCAGCTCCCGTTATGACAGGTGTTCCCTTCAGCCTCCTCTCTTTTATCAGCAATTAGGATAGAAAGGAGATGCTTGCTTTGGTTGGATAGGTAGCTTCAGTTCAGTTTCCATAGCTTAGGTTTAGTGAATGTGTCTGGAAACCTTCAGACTACATTCATGTTATAAAATGTATTTCCTTTCCTTATCCAATATTGACAACTTTGAGACAAGATAGTTTTCTGAGGTTTTGAAGGTTTCCATCGCTGTTCCTTGATGGAACTCTAAAATACCCTGTGATCTTGGCGCACCTGTTCGAAGGAAAACAAGCAGAACTTGTGACTCCAGAGTCCCGCGGGTAGCTGACCTTTTAAGCCAGGTGTGATGGTACGCACCTTTAATCCCAGCACTCAGAAACACAGGCAGGCAGATCTGAATTTGAGGCTAGCCTGGTCTACAGAGTGAGTTTCAGGACATTCAGGTCTACACAGAGAAACCTGGTCTGAAAACAACTCCTCCCCCCCCCACCCAAAAAAAAAAGAGAGAAAAGGTTTTGACAGTTATATAAACATATAATGTATTTCCCCTTACTATTCATTTCAAAGTGCTTGGGGCTCTTTCAGGAGTGCCGCTGTTAGTTGGAATGGTAGATTTACCTTTGTTTCCAGGTCATTAAAAGCTTCTCATGGTTTCTTTTTCTCACACATACTTAGCTATTTGAAGAGTGAATCTGACATTGAGAAAGACTTTCTGGCGGTGGTTATTTGGACTCATTCTGAGTGTATGCAATTACACTTGATCATCAGCTCCTGCCTATTTATAGCCATCCGCAATCACGCTCCTGTGGATTTCACCGCGCTGACTCTCCTCTTCCCCCGGGGTGGGAAGAGTGCTCAGTCTCCTTCTATGTAACCTGTAGTGGTTAGGACTGTTACTCGTGCTGCTTTTGTGAGTCTGGGTTGATCGTCCTTCTCCTGCATGAGAGTCTCCTTTGGGGTTCTTTAAACTCCACCATGCCTGGGTTCCACCTGATAAGGGTTCTTCTCTTCTATATTGAGGATTTAATGTCAAACTCACTACAAAATGAACTCCCATTTCTAAGCCTGTGACTCCTTAAGTTTCAGAGTATTTAGTGTGACAGGAAGAGGAGGTAAAAGGGTGACCCTGGGCTCTGGAAAAGCAAGGAGAACAGGTTGTGGGCGGCCATTCTCATCTGACCGAATTATTTAAATAATGCCTGATTTCTCAGCCAGAGACGATGTAGTCAGGAAGGCTCAGTGAGATTTGCCAATATTTTCTGATGCTTTTTATGGGTGGCTTCTTGTCTGCCAAGGGTATTTCATGTCCTTCAGTGTCCATCACAGGTATTAGTCATCAGGACTCATCTGTGTGACAAAGAATCCTAGTACCTAGCAAGGCTTGTTCAAGGTCAGATGACTCATTTGAGGCAGTGCCAGCATGGGATGCTAGAGTCCCCAGCCCTTGCATTTAAGTTCATGTGTCCTCAGTGTCTTCTACACTAACTATGCAAAAGTGAATCTCATTTCTTCTCATTCCCTCTAAACATCACTGCCCCCACCGCTACCACTGCCACAAGTACATAGGGACAATGTACTATCATAGTATAGTTTCTGATGTCACACCTCAATTCAAATACTGACTACTGCCACCTTTCAACTATGTCATCTCAAATCCAAGCCTCACTTTCTTTATCTGCAGGAAGAGAGCCAGAGAGAAGGGCCTGGTTGAGTATTCCCCCTCTATAAGAATGAATCTTTGGTAAATAATGACTTCCCCATTGTAGGAGATTGGTCTGATGCTATTGTATTCAAATGCTAAGTACTGGTCCCCAAGATCTGGTTGCCCCCTCAAGGAAGAGATCCTCATGGATACCAAACGATGCTATGTACTTGCCCCCCCAGTTAATTGGTCAGTGAAAGGGTAAAGCCAGTGATTGGGCAGTAGACAGATGAAGGCGGGTTTATAGTTACCTGGCTGGGGGTTGCAGGTGCAAAGAAGAGGAAGAAGAAAGGACAGGAAGGAGGAAGCCACCGTGAGAGGAGGTGGACCCATGAGCACAAGGTCTGGAGAAACAGCAGGTAACTAGGGACCTATGGCTGGGGTGTGAGTTGGAACAGCTCCAAACCTGCCCAATCTAGGCTTACAGCTTGTAAGTAAAACACGTGGATTGTGTGTCTTTTATATTTAGACTAAAACATTTCATAGCCTGGTCTTTTATGGCAAAATACAACCTGTTTGCTAGTCTATAAGGTTTCTCCTTGCTTGTAAAGACCATTTGCTGATGGGTCCCTGTACTGGCTGGTTTTGTGTGTCAACTTGACTCAGGCTGGAGTTATCACAGAGAAAGGAGCTTCAGTTGGGGAAGCGCCTTCAGGAGATCCAGCTGTGGGGCACTTTCTCAATTAGTGATCAATGGGGGGAGGGCCCACTGTGGGTGGTGCCATCTCTGGGCTGGTAGTCTTGGGTTCTATAAGAGAGCAGGCTGAGCAAGCCAGGGGAAGCAAGCCAGGAAGAAACATCCCTCCATGGCCTCTGCATCAGCTCCTGCTTCCGACCTGCTTGAGTTCCAGTCCTGACCTCCTTTGGTGATCAACAGCAATGTGGAAATGTAAACCAAATAAACCCTTTCCTCCCCAACTTGCTCCTTGGTCATGATGTTTGTGCAGGAATAGAAACCCTGACTATGACAGTCTGTCCATATTTCTATACCCACCTCAATTAACAATGCCTTCAAGTTTCTGTCAGATTTCCTTTTGTGTTAGCAGATACAAACCAACTAAGTTTAATGCTTACACAGAGCTACACAGAGCTTTCCTTGTCTTGTAAGACACTGGTTTGAATGCTCTAAGTTTGGGTCTGTTTGAATAGTACCTGTGCACACGTGGGAACGATATGCATTGGTGCCCGTGGCTGCACAGGGCGACTCCCGTGCTAAATTCTTTATTTGACTCTCATCACGGCCGTGTGCTGAGCCAGCACTCCGGTCTTGCGCAGGGCTTTACGCTTTTCTCCCAGAAGGGCAAATTGTTTCCCTAAAACAGAATGTGTCAGGGAATAGTGATGAGGTAAAATCTGTTAAGAGGTGGTGACACGTGACAGAGTGGGGAGGGGCAGAGAGAGACAGACAGAGAGAGACAGAGAGACAGAGACGCTGCGACTTGACTAGCCTTCCTATTAATTTAGTTTAAATGCCATGTGTGTTTTTAGTCAGGCATGTAATTTCTGCACTGCTGCAAACTGCCCTTTGAGGCATAGATAGAGCGATGCTTATTAAATGAACGGCAGCAATTCTTATTCAAATGGGGAAGAACCAGCCGGGGCACCTGCAACCTGGAAGCCCATTACCGTGTGAGACTGACTTGCCTTGTATATGTGTATATATCTGAATTTTGACATACCATAATAGTAAAGCTCCCTTAGAGGGAAGAAAGGATACTAAATCTTCTTAGTTACTGAACGTGGTGAGCGCACTCTTAATGCGATTCTTAACAATAGGGGCCATTTACCAGCATTTTGGTTCTGGGTTGAACCCTGAGGGGCTTTTTACCACATCAGTATTCATGAGCATTGATAGGAAGAAAAAAAAAAAACCCACAATCACCTGCCTCCCTTAGAGAATGGTCTCTTGAATCAAAGATGTGGCATTTACTGCTGTTTAAATCCTGGGGCCCAGGGTCTGCGTGCCCTTGCAAGAAGGAAATAAAGGTAGAAATGGGCTTGAAGCTGCGTTGATTGTTTAGCTCGGCTGCCCAGTGCTACCTGAGGTTTGTTGGAAAGAAGGAACCAACTTAGATATGTGACATTAGACCACGAAGAACCTCTGACTTAAAATCGCAGATGCTTTATGTGCTAAAATGAGACTGTTTCCCCACTCCGTACGGAAGACTTTAACTCTGCCTTCTTAAGCCAGGCCCTATTTTCCTTCCTGCTGGCCAAGTAGGACATACTGACCAATCGGAGCCCCTGCCAGCTTACTTCGTCTCTTTCCAGGTACTCACCAGATCCTATCTTCTCGAGGCTAATACACTCTCCTCCCTCCCACATTCCGTCCTCTTGCTCCCTAGAGTGGATCTGATGAACTCCTTGAGAGCAGAGGTCAGGCGTCTTGGGTTTGAGTTCTCTGCCTGCTGTAGCCTCACATCTGCTGTGAACCTGGCGGCTCGCCGTGAAGCCCACGGTTTCTCTTGGCTCGGTGGGGCTCTCTCAAGAGGTCAGGTCATGAGTGGAGTGGGCCCGAGCCTGGCAGGAGGGCTGGTTCTGGGAGAGCCTGGCTGCCCAGGTAATGCCGCCACTTCTAAGATGTGACCAGAAGCAAGGAACTTCCCTCACCAACCTTCGCTTCTAACCTCAACGGTGCATCGCAGATGGGGATTGTAAAATTCAAAGAGAAGCTGCCTATGAGAAAACCTTCAAGAGTATTTCACTTACCTTGGATTATCCGAGACATACATGAATAACATTCCCAATAACTAAATCCTTTACCCCATGTACTGGCACACAAGGGGAAGAAGAGATTAGCCTTTAGAAAGTCAAGAAATCAGTTTGTTTTATTTGATCAAAGAGTATATTACACATAATTAGACTTACTTAATAATTTTTTTGCCCTATTAGCTTTTTCAATATAGTAGAAAAGGGATATGTCAGGCTTCATTTAGCAGCGGCTACATCTATGTCCCAAACTAAACAACCCCAGCCTATTAGTTTTTTGAGTGCATATATTTCATCTTTTAAAAAATAGATTACATAGAATTATTTTTAAAATTAATAAAAGAATCATCCATTATTTGTGTGTGAAGTTAGTTTTTGACCTTTCTGTGTGGGTTTCTGTCTTTTGCTTATGTGTCTGGGCTGTAGTGTGTAGATCACAGCAGGATGACCTTTTGTTAAAGTGGTGAAGCCAGGTATGGTGGGGAACACCTTTAATCCCAGCACTCTAGAGGGCGAGGCTGGTGGATCTCCGTAAGATAGAGGCCAGGTAGTGAGATGATGTCTTAATAACTATAAAAGTGTGTGCGCGTGTGTTTGTGTGTGTGTTTGTGAACACGCTTGGGTGTGTGCATGGTGGTGGTAGTGGTGATACTGAAGAGATGTCTCAGTAGTTAAGAACACTTGTGCTCTTACAGAGAACCTAGGTTCAATTCCTAGCATGCATGATGGCTCAAAACTATCCATAACTCTAGTTCTATGGGACCCAGCACTCTTTCTTGACTTCCAAAGGCACCAAGCACATGTGGATGAACCATACATACATAAAACAAATCTTTTTTAAAAGATTTTTAAAATTTTTTTGTTTATATGAGTACACTGCCACTGTCTTCAGACACACACTTGAAGAGTGCATGCAGATGGTTGTGAGCCACCATGTGGCTCTAGTAGAGCAGTCAGTGATCTTAGCCACTGAGCCATCTCTCCAGCCCATAAGTACATCTTAAAGCAACAACAGTGGTTGGGAACTCCTGCAGTGTCCTGTCTATCCTGCACCCTGGCACATGTGCCTTAAGCTATATGTAGCCACAAGGTCTCCCTCATTGGTTTCCTCATTGTCTGCCATAGGCCAGATAATCAAGGCTTTGAGATTAGAGACCTACCATTCCAAGTGTTTCTACTCGATACATCTCAGTCAAGATTTCAGCCCCATAGAAAGCCTTAAATGCTGACTGGAAGTAATTCTAGGTTACTGATGCCTATAGCTTGTCTCAGGGGAGGTTTCTAGTCCCCAGGGTGAGCTTCATAACGTCTGTTAACTGAACGGAATTAGGACCAAACTCAACACTGGGCTTTTTTTTTTTTTTCCCTCCTTTCTTTCTCTTAAAGGCAGAGTCTCCTATAACTCTAGCCAGCCTGGGTCTTGCAGTGTTGTTTGAGGCTGACCTTAAATTCTCAATCCTCCTGTCTCTACCTCCTCCACCTCCCAAGTGTTGTGATTACAGGCAGGCACCACCACACCCAGTTCTCAGAAAGACTCTCATCTATGACTATCAAAACATAGAAACCCTACAGAGGCCTGCAGAGTCAAGTATACAGAGCTCCAATTTCTCAGGACCAATGCCTTCCTTTCAGATGCCTGTTCAGCTTATCACTGCAGGAAGGGGAGGGGCTTCACTCCGGGGCATCTGTGAATAACTCAAGGCAGGGAAGCTCAGAGTTAGGGGTTCTCCACGTACTACAGACCAGCTCAGTCTCTCTGATTCTGAGCAACTCCACGGTGGACTGGCCCCAGCATCTCCAACTGCCACCCTCCCCTCTTGAAACTTGACTATGTCACTCTATGGTCACTGCCTGCTTCAAAATATGGCCCCATTTTCTGTGTTGGGCACAGTCAACCCAGAATTATACATGTTAATATTTAACTACCATTTGTGGGGGCCTAGTAAGTCTTAGAGTGTTCTAGAAGTTAACTTTTTGTTGTTGTTGTTGTTGTTTTGTTTTTTGAGACAGGGTTTCTCTGTAGCCCTGGCTGTTCTGGAACTCACTCTGTAGACCAGGCGGGCCTTGAACTTGGAAATCCGCCTGCCTCTGCCTCCCGAGTGCTAGGATTAAAGGCATGCGCCACCATTGGCCTGGCCCGTAACTTATAGTTTTACCTCCCTAGAGCACTGCTTAGGGAAGTGCGTTAAGAAATCATAAAGGCATGCAGTGCTCTAGCACACCACCCGCTGGACACCCTACAACATTCCCCGTAGGAGTTTGAGTTCCATGAAAATTGTGGATTGTGTCTCTCCCATCTCCGCTGTGTTACCTGGGCTTAGTGTCTGGCACATGCTCAGTCTGTGCCTGTCATATGAATCATACTGGATATCTGCTAGCCAGCCCCAGATGTTGCAGGTCAGCAGATGAAAGCTCGGGCAGTTAGGCAAGCTAGCCAGGTCACAGTGGGGTGTGAACAGCAGAGTGCCTTCAGAGCCGGGGTGCATCTTCCCGGGCGCTCTGCTGCCCGCTCTGAAGAGGAGGAATGCTTTTGACACCTGTCAGCTGGGCCGAGCTCCCAGATGTGTGAGCTGGCTGTTGGGGTAAGTGACCCCAGCCCTGTGAACCCCAGTTTACCTGGGTGGCACCATGCCTTCCCGAGCCTATTTCTGAAGTCAGGACTGTGTGTGCTTTCTTCTTCCGGAGGGTTTAAGGTGGTTTGTCAGGCACAAACGGCTAATTAGCCCAGCTTCCGTTCCTGAAATTGTTTAACCGTTTCATGGACCACTCTGTTGCTTTAGCAGATGCTCTAACTCCCTGGAGGTCCAAGGCTTCTTCTAGCTTGTTGATTTCAAAAGTCAGGAAATTTGCCAAGAGGATAAACCCTAACTCTTCACACACACACACACACACACACACACACACACACACACACACACAGAGAGAGAGAGAGAGAGAGAGAGAGAGAGAGAGAGAGAGAGAGCCTTTAACAGCAATTAGAAAATTAAGTAAAGCCCTCATAATCTAAAAGGAATATGGGGCCGAAGTGATGGCTCCATGATCCAGAGCCGTCGCTGGCTGCTCTGGGAGAAGATCTGGGTCAGGTTCCCAGCACCCATACCACGTAGCATACAACCCCCTGTAACTCCAGTTCCAGGACACCCAATGCCCTCTTCTGGCCAGGATGGGCACCTGCCTGCACATACAAATAAGCAGGCACACACATTCACGTATACATAAATATAAATAAATTTAAAACTTTGCAATCTCTAAAAGGAATATAATTTGGGGAAAAGTTTTAATGAATCAAAGTTAGTGTAGCATAGCTCACATCTGCTTTGGGAGACTGTGCAAAAGTATAACTAAATACAGTTTTGTTTGGTTTGAGGAGTCTTTCCCCTAAGACAGGGTTTCTGTGTGGCTCTCACTTGATGTGCTAGAACTTGCTCTATAGACCAGGATGGCCTTAAACTCAGAGATCCACCTGCCTCTGCCTCTGAAGTGCTGGAATTAAAGCCATGCCTGGCTTGGTGTGTGTGTGTGTGTGTGTGTGTGTGTGTGTGTGTGTGTCTGTCTGTCTGTCTGTCTGCACACGCATGCATGTGTTTTGTTATTTTTGTTTGTTTTGTATTAGGAAATTGAGCCTAAGGCCTTGAACATGGTAGGACAGAGTGCTACATTGAGCTACATCACAAGACCATTTTTAATTTTTATATATTTGATTTTGAGACAGGATCTTATTAAGTTGCTCGGGCTGGTCTGGAACTTACTCTGTCACTCTGGCAGGCTTCAAATGTGTGGCCCTGGTGCCTTAGCTCTTTGATAGCTAGAATTGTAATTGTAATTAGCTGCAGCCACTGAGCCTGGCTCATTCTTCAGTCTCACTACATAAGTCTCAAGAAGGAGACCTCTGCTTTGTTTGATTTGTGCAGCTAGGACATTTTCCCAATGATAAGATGACTAATATGCTTTGTCAATTTTCCAATTTTAATTTGGAAGTGATTTTTCTTTAATTTATCATTTATAATTGAAACCTCTGTCCAGGAAAATAAGTGCCACACAACCAAACTAGAATTATGTTGTCTAGAAATGTCACTTCTCCCTGCTGTCCCAGGCCGAGGTCCCAGAAAGAAGAACAAGTTTTACCCTTGTAAGCGCTTCTGATGAGCGTTTCTGAAAGTCAGACTGGCTCTCCCATGCTAACCAGGGCAATTGTGTTTTATGAACCGATGGCTTCTTGTGTTCTGTGTGTTTGCTGTTGATTTTTTTTTCCTATACTCACAGGGTCCTGGGAGATAAATATTATATACTTTCCCCAGGCAAAACCATATTAAAGTTTTCCTGGAAAGTTTTCCTTCAGTCCTGAGAGGTGACTGCATCCACATCCCCGGGTAGTTTACTCCGGAGGTTTTTCCTAAAGTCCATCCTAATGTCTTTCTCTTTTGATCTTGTTTCAAAGGTAAAAGGGGCTGAGAGTTCACAATGTATCTTCCTGAGTTTACAGAGGGCTTGCCAGCTAGCTTTTCTCCCAGAAAGCTGAATAGATACTTTGATTTGTATGAAGACCAGCGTGTTCTTGGCATTGCATGTCAGCAAGGAGCAGCCTGGTTTTCCTTCAGCGCTTTTAGAAAGATGAAGGATGAGAACAAACGTGGGTAATGATTTCCTCAAGGCTGTCAGGATGGGAGCGAACGGTGCAGACGCCCTGCAGATGGGTTTGTCTTCTTAAGGCTGTGGAAAATGATTTAAAATTTATTTTTACTTTCTTTTCAGGTACATTTTGACCAATTTAAGGAAGCACTAATACTTATCTTGTCCAGAACCCTATCCAGTGAGGAGCACTTTGAGGAGTCAGGTAAGAGCACTATCATTTCTTCTACTTTATAGTCCACCTTAACATTGTATCAAGGGCAGGGCTGGGCTTGTAGCTCAGTGGTAGAGTGTTTGCCTGACATGCACAAGGCCCCGAGTTCAATCCCCAGTTCTTCTCTCTTACCCCCAAAAAGTTTGAAAAGTTTCCTGGAGAGGAGCTTGAAGTGTGTGTGTGTGTGTGTGTGTGTGTGTGTGTGTGTGTGTGTAGGGTTTGGGATGTCTGTTCTCCCTAGATTAAGCCTTTCTTTCCAGAGGCTTTTCTTTTGATACCATCACGAGAGGCTTGCAGCTGTTAAACAGCCCTGAGTCTTACATGAGGCTTCCTTACCACAGCAGCACATTACGGAAGAAACTGGATTGTTCCTATGTAGGACTGATGGCCTGGGGACGGCTATGTGACGGAGTGGCTGATGGTGACTCCTCCAGCCTTGCTTCTGTGTCTGTGTGGCATGTGGCCTGGGGGAGATTTTCCTGAAAGGAGAAATGTGGCCAACAGGAGAGAAGTCTGCGTGGTCCCAATCAGTAGAAAACCCTCTACTTGTAGACATGACTGCATGACAGCGCGGTGACCTCTGCATGACCCGCACCCCGACCCCCAAGTGTCTATGGCCCCGGCACCTGGATGAGCACTTAGCTTTAGTAAATGTGTAGTAACTGTCATGGAAGAAGGACTAAGCTCTATCTCACTGATTTTTTTTTTTTGTTTTGTTTTGTTTTGTTTTTCGAGATAGGGTTTCTCTGTGTAGTCCTGGCTGTCCTGGAACTCACTCTGTAGACCAGGCTGGCCTCGAACTCAGAAATCTGCCTGCCTCTGCCTCCCAAGTGCTGGGATTACAGGCGTGCGCCACCACGCCTGGCTCTGATTTTTTTCTTTTTAAAAAGAAAGTACCATATATTCAAAGCTATACAGTTATATATCTCAAAAGAGAAAAGTGCTGTCAAATATAATCTAAAATGTTTTTTCATGATAACATAGATCCTAATCTAAGTGTGTTCAGATCTGGCCCTGGTGTTTGAATGTCTTAAAAATCGGAGAAATATGATAAATATTTGAGGGAATTTCTGGTGTAGAAACCTGCGTTTAAGTATAGAAGATTATGAAGCCGTTTGACTGACATGGGCTAGGGATAAGGGCTGATGTGAAGGGGCATCAGGAAACTTGGAGGGTGCTGTAACTTCTACCTCTTGTCGTGTGATGAGAGGTCCATGATCACGTGAGCTTTTCCTACCCATACACCTCAATAAACCTGATTTAAAAAAAAAAACAAACAAACAAACAGGAAACTATCGGCCAGTGTGAACAGAAGCGGTTGGTAGTTCTTCGGTGTGACCCATTTACACGGAACGCAGACGGGAGCTCGTTTCTTATCCTAGCTGGTGGTCTAGGTCTCCACTGGACTTCGTAAAGTGTTCCGGATTTGGGTCATGTGTCTGGGCCTTACCTTTAATAATGTTTTGGGTTCTGGCTTAATTCTCCCTCCTTTTGCTAATGGCATCTACCATTAGTAAGGCTGTTTGTGGGCCCAGGGCTTGGCACAGCTTCCTGGCAGCTCCTTACTGAGCCCGGGAGAGATGCTTATATAGTTCAGACTTTTCTAGGCTAATAACAGAGTGGCCATGGGTTACTACTGTGAGAACAAGGACTTTGGTTACTCTTGGCATCTCACATTTTATTGGCATTTTCACTTCTTAAAAGTTTGTCATCTTGAGTGCAATTATACAAGATCGGGGGACCCTGGATAGAGTGGTAGATTTTGGCTGATATGGGCACAGGTGGTTTAAAGGTGTTTCCATTGTCTTCCTGTGCTTTCGGGTGCCCTGGGAAGGGGCGGCCTTGACATTAATCCGCCCCAGGCTTTCACCAACCTTCCCTGAAAACACACACTATTGTCTGACAGAAAACTGTCACTGTAGAAGCACAGGTTTGCGGTTGACCCCACATGTGGAGGCTGCCCTGGGCTTGTACAGAGTTGGAGACCAACATTTGGAAGAGCTGAGCCCGGGTCTGCCAGGACGCCAGGCTGACAGAGCTAGCCGCAGATGGTGGCTTCATGACTGCGTGTGGGCCCCGCTACTGTGCGGGCGGAGGCTGCCATTTGGACCAGCCTTCCAGGAACTACACCCAGAAGGCATTATCATTCCATCATGTTCCAGAACTGTCCCCACACCAGTATCATGCAGCAGTAAGATCCCCATGGGCAGGACAGCATTTCAGCCAGTGTTTCGGTGATGCTGCTAACCCTGGTCTTAACAGGAGACAAATCCAGAATGGGAGCAGTGCCTTGAGTATTTTAGCTACTAGGAAGCAGGCATCATGGCCCGTGACTCCCACGCTCCCTGCTTTGTCTGTCGTTGGCCTCTGTCTCCCTGGTCCCTCCAGTTGCTCATGGCTATCAAGCCATTTTTTTTCCCCACCAAAACATGCACCCACTCACTCTAAGTCTGATTCTTCTACCCACTCAGACTGACTGGTTTGTGTGTGCAGACACAGAAGGGACTCAAGCGCAGTGTAGCAAATGGAGTTCAGCTCCACCTCTCCGGAGCTTCATGGTAACAACCATCCTTAAATGATAGACTCTGCAGCATGTGGGGCTGGAGAGTGCTCTGTCATCTTATAAAAAGCCAAATGGAGGCATAAAGCAGGACCAGGGCAGTCCCAGGAATAAATCGCAGGGGAAACCGTTAATACTGTGTCTCTAGTACATGTAAAGAACCTAGTTTTAAGTATTTCTTTGAGATTTATTTATTTTTAGCTTATATTATGTGTATGTGCCAGTGTCCAAAGAGGCCAGAACAAGGCATCTGATCCCCTGGAATTAGAGTTACGGGCTATTTTGAACGACCATGTGGGTGCTGGCCACCAAATCCAGGTCCTTGAAGGAGCAGTAAGTACTCTCACCTGCTGAGCTCTCTCTCCGGTCCCTAGTTTAAGGACTTTCAGCCTCCCGATGGCTGGGCTGGTCCCCAGTCTGTGCAGCCTGTTTCAGAGTCTGCCAAGGTGTTCCAGGTGACAAGAGGGGGTGAACTGCAGCAGGTCGTGCCTGACATCCGGTGACGGAGCTGTGTCCGTGTATCATTGGGGTGCTCAGAACCTAATCCCTTTCTCACCACGTGGACCTATATTGCATGTTGTCATGCCTTTTGAAATCCTAGTAGGCTTCGAGAAAAAGAGATAAAACCAGGAAGGTAGCTAGAAGACAGGTCATAGGATATAGTGTGAGCAATCAAGAGGGTCATGAAGCGGTAATAGTAAGGTTTCTATAAGACAAAGCATCCTGCATCTGTATTAGGCAGGTGCTCTGAAGGAACAGGACCAAAGGGATGTGTATATACATGTGCAAATAGATATACTGAGTATAAAATGGAGTTCTCTAGATAGATTGGCTTACATGATGGTACCTGGACAACCCGACAGTGGTTGTCTGTGTGTTAGAAAGGCAAGAACCAGAGATCCCAGCAGTCCCTAGTTAGCACTGGAAACTCACAAGTGCCCATTCTTAGAGTCAATGGAACTGGGTACCCCTTGATAGGAGTCCGATGCTTACGGGGGACCCACTCATTCACGGAAGGCAAGCCGGTGTCACACGCCGTCTCAGCTCTTTTCTAGACGTTTTAATCCTGGCTGCTCTTGGAGGACTGCACAGCCTACCTCGAGGGTGAGGTCCACTCCCTGTCACTCTCTCACATGTCTGTCTTCTCCATAAGTGCTCCCATAGACACACAAGTGTGTCTCATCAGTGACAGACACTTCCTAATCCACTCAAGTCGACAACCCAACCAACCATTATAGCACCTGATCAAGCAACGGTCTAGGAAAATCTTCTTGATATGATGGGAACAGCCAAACCCACTGGCTTTGCCCCTTTAGTGGTGTGACCTCACACATTTCTCCTCTGTGGCCTTTGACCAGCTGACGAAAGGGAGGAGAGGCCCTTGGTCCTGAGAAGGCTCAATGCCCCAGTATAGGGGAATGCCAGAACAGGGAAGTGGGAGTGGGTGGGTAGGTGAGAAGGGGGAGGGGGAATGGGTTAGGGGATTTTTTTGGGGGTGAAACCAGGAAAGGGGACAACATTTGAAATGTAAATAAAGAATATATCTAATAAAAAATAAAAACAAAATAAAACAAAAAAATGGTTTGAACCCTTTCAGCTTGTGTCGTCTCCTCGTGCCCCGGTGGCATTGTTCACATCTATAGGAAAAACTACGGACACTAGCATTCTCTTTCTGTAAGATTGTACCTAATGTAACTATGGTAACTAGCCTAACTGTAAAGCTCTCTGAAGGGCAGACGCTCACTGTGTTCCATACTCTCTTAGCCTTCCAATAAAAGGCAGTCGTACATAAATAATACAAAGCACAGCTCTAAGGGGATTTGAGAGGATGGATTTAAGTCGTTATTTTTGCACCCTAGTCTTGGGTTCTGCCCTTTGTACCTTCTCTTGTGATACTTTTAGCATCTTTATAACACCGACTTTTGAAACTCTAAGACTGTAAGAGTTTTTCCTGTAAAAAGCAGTAACAGTAGAGACACAGTGAAATGTAGGTAAGGACAGGCCTATGGGCTGGGGATGTAGGATGGCCTTTGTGGCCTCCAACCTAATTAGCTGCGACAGTGGTCTGCGCCCTCATAGCTGCCTGTGCTATTTAACTTCTAAGTTGTTTCTGGGCTCAGAGAGGGGCAAGAACTTATTAACTGTTTATTCCGTTTGGAATGGCAGCGGATCTCTGTGGGTTTGTAGTGGAGATGCTGCAGTGAGGTCCACGCGCTCCTTCCTGGCTCCGGTCTCGCCTCCCTGTGATGCACCTTGTCCTGGGCTTCTGTTGTGGAGTAAATGTTAGCATAATGTAAGAAGCCCACTGGAAATGCCTGTCCTTTGTTGACGCACTGAAAGAGCTGTTTGGAAAAGCCAACCCAGCTAGGAAAACAGCAAGAGGCATTGTTCTGGTGGTTTCTGTTCCAGGACTTTCATTCCGAGGGCCATTCCATCCCCTTTCATTGTTTTTCTTATATGTTCAAAAAAGTCACGAATGTGAAACACCATGCCCTTTAGTTCACATGCACTCACAAGCATGCAGCAGAGTGCGTTCCTTGGGCACTAGGCTAGATCCTGATTTACAGCGTCAAAGAAGGACACATTTGCAACTCCATGCAGAGGGAGTGAGCCAAGCTCTGGAGTCTGGCCGCTGTCTGTACTCGGCAAATCAGTAACACATATAGCTCAAGAGGCTCGCCTGGGTCTTCGCTCTGGCTAAGATAAAAACATAAGTGCTTTTCTTCCGATATTAGTAACTTGAGGATTGCAAGGACCAGAAGTTCTCTAAATCACCATCACCAAAATCAACCATACAAGTGGGTATTGGAGTGTTATATCTGCACATGGTGGTGCACACCTATAATCTCAGCACGTGGGGTGTCAGGATCAACCTGGTGTGTAAGTGCGATCCTGAATTAAATTTTTTAAAAAAAGAAGGTATTTGCAAAACGTGAAATTGGAAACACATGTGCGCCTGCTGGTGGACAGGTAAAATGTCAGAGCCTTTGCCGTGAGCTATAGTGATGTTCTTGGCCGGTCAGTGCAAGCCTCTCTCAGAGAGTAAATGATGATGTGTATAGAAGGGTGCTCGCTTTGGATAGTGTGTGTGTGTGTGTGGTAGAGCAGAAATGTTGGCAGTGTGTCAGTAGGCAAATTGTGGCTTATGTGTGTAATTAGAGGCTAGGCAGTTATTAAAATGCCATAGAGGGTTGCTGATTGTTAGGGAAATTTTACTAAAAATAAAAGGCAATCTTGTCAAAATCCATGTGGTTGGCATTCTACAAACTCTCGTGCTCCTTAAAGTTAGTAAACAGGGTGCCAAGAATCTCGACAATGAGAGAGTGCGATTGGGACTAGTATATTTTATTTCAGTTGCAGTGAGTGTGTAAAGAGGCTCCCACCCAGGGCACACAGAGGACATGAGAGGCTCAGAGAGTTTATTCATCTCTCTCACAGCAGCCTGCCGTGGAAGTAAACGCAGGTTACAGGGGACAGTCAGTTCCGGCAAGATCAAGATCAGGGCAGCTCTGGCTTCAGTACGTTTGTCACGAGTCTGACATGTTAGAGGAAACAAGACTGAGGAAACACGCTGTGGTGTGGAGGTTGGGACACTTCCTGGCTCTGCTCCTCCAGGTGCCTATGCTGGGCACATCTTCTTAGTCCGGTGACTTTGGGCTGCTAATGGCTCCACGGCGGCCTGGGTCCTGGGCTCGACAGGATGAGCTCCTGTGGCAGGAGCCGCTAGACAGGACCATGACCTTCCTCCATGGCCTCGTTAAGGAGGACAGGAAGCCTTCATGAGGTTAAGGGCTCCTAACCCTCAAGACCCTGACGGAGGATCTTGTTCCAGGTCCACTTGGCCCGTGATTTTTCCATGAGGTCCTGATGCCCCCGGAAGTATTACAGTTGAAAATGGATAGGAAATTCTGACATGCAGAGGCGGTTTTAGAAAAATGTGACTGTGGCCATTATTACATTAGAAGCTGCAGGCAGTGTGAGTTAGGCAACAGCATAGGAGAAAAGGCACCGTGAAAGTTCGCGCCCAAGAAGTTCCTTCAGGGCGATGCTTTGAGCCGAGCCCCGAATAGCAGGGAAGCTTCAGTTGGTGGGGGGGTGGGGTGGGGTGGGATGGGGGTGGGGTGATGTGACCCACAAAGTGGTGGCAAATGCAGAGCACCCTCACAGGGCAGCCAATCAATCAGTCCTCCCAGGCCAACGCTGGGAAGCACTGCCATTGTTATTGGTACAAATCTTTTCCTGTCCAATGATCCTTGACTGCTCTAAATCTGGGATAGACTATAGAACTGGCCCAGTCAGCCCAGGGCATTGCCACCCCCTACATCTGTCTGTCTGTCTGTCTGTCTGTCATTCTAGCTTGGTTGCTCTTGGATTATAGCTGTTTGCTTGGCTCGTATTTAGGCTCAATTGTGGTTCTGCACTTCCCAAAGCCTTCTAACCCTGGGATGGGGCAGGGTCGGGGTGGGGTGATGCAGGTCAGACCATGCAGTAAGGGATTGTACAGCAGGACCACGTGTCTTCTTCCATTGCATGACAGCCTTCCCCAGAAAGCCTTGTGGTGCTGTTATCTTGAGATTTGCACACAGTTCTTTTTTTTTTTTAATCGTTTCTTATTTTTGAGTTGAGTTCAGGAACCCTGTAAGCTAAACAAAAATGTACTTTGAAGGGCCTCGAGTGGTACCCCCTCCCCTTCGGACTCTGATCCTGTCACTGGACCCAGAGAGGGCTTGATAAAGACCCCCTGAGCAGATGCACCTGGTGTGGAATCACAAGAGAGGCACAGTCACAAGTAGCCTGAGGTGCCAGTGCTCCCGTGTCTCTGGCCGTGATGTCTTTGGCTCACTGAGGGTCAGAAGGGGGAGCAAGGGTCTGCAGGAGCCAATCCAGAAACAAAACGTTGGTACCATGGGGCTAGGCTTTCTTCTTCACCCCTGGAAAGCGTCTAAGAATATTCGGAAAAGTTCAATTTAAAAGGTCCATCATATCCCTCGGTGGACATGAGGTAACCCCTCCGATGTCCCCGTGAGCAGGTGTTGAAGGAGTCTGTCTCACGCAGAAGGCAGCCCTGAAAGTCTGCCTGGGTGCTCTGCTGTAAGCTTTGGTATCTCTTAGGTCTTGACCTTGTGTTTGTGCAGAGAGTTTTGCATGGTGAAGTCATGGTTTAGACTTGGGTAACCATGCAGGCTCCCTGCAGGGCTCTGTGCTCTCTGCTTTGGCCAGCCGTGCAATGGATTTGAGACAGCAAGAACAAGGGTTCCAGGGCTGCTGAGATGGCTCAGCGGGTAAGAGCACTGACTGCTCTCCCGAAGGTCCAGAGTTCAAATCCCAGCAACAACATGGTGGCTCACGACCAACCATAACAAGATCTGATGCCCTCTTCTGGTATGTCTAAAGACAGCTACAGTGTACTTAAATAAATCTTTGGGCCGAGCGAGTGGGTTTGATTGGAGAAAGCAGAGGTCCTAAATTCAGTTCCCAGCAACCACCTGAAGGCTCACAACCATCTGTACAGCTACAGTGTACTCATATACATAAAATAAATAAATCTTTTTTTTTTAAAGGGCTCTGGCAGCACGCACGAGGTTGTGGTCAGTCTTAGAAGGGAGAGCAAGTGAGACAGGCATGGGGCGATTCCCTGTGCACCCCATGTCTAGGAGGAGCTGAAGGAGGAGTCGAGGTGCTGGTCTTACTCCTCTGCCTGCCACTAGCTCATCCACTCGGACTACCATTGTCTGCGGCACACACTGTTTTTCCATTTTAATTTTTCTGTAAGTGCTGGCTCTTTCGCCCACACCATACACGCACGCGTCCCAGCTCTGAAGTGTCTCTTCTTGGGACAGAGGAGCTATAGAATAAAGGGGCACCTGTGCTTTGTTGGCCTCCTAAGAGGGAGGGAAACAAATGGTTCTCTTTCTTTTTTACCCTTTGAGCAAGTATTCTGTACTTGCATCTCTCTGTCCTACCTGCTTTGCGGAGCCGGCGAGTTCCTCCACGTGCTCTGGCATAGTGAGAGAGCTGACTCCGGGTTTCTCCATAGGCCTCTATTTCTGACCAGGTGTTTGGTTTATGGAGTAAAACAGATACCTAAATTAGGCCAGGCAGGACTGCCTCGAAGCCATGTTCCTAAGCTTTCCCAGGCTGGCAGGGACCCCCAACCCCACAGAGACCAGACTTACCTGCTTTTTTTTTTCCTGACACCTATTTTTATTGAGTTAGCTTCTTTCAGCTAAACTGGTTCCTTTAGTAAGCGGTGTGTGTCTGTTCCTGGGTGTGTGCACATGCGGCGTGGACGCCCGAGATTGTTGTCAAGGGTCTTCCTTGAACACTCCCACCTAAGGTTTTTTTTTTTTTTTTTTTTTTGAGACAGAGTCTGAACCCAAGCTGTTCCTTTAGAGGGGTGTGGCTCTGAAAAAGAAGCTGGCTGACCAGCAAAGCCACAGGCTTCCACCGAGAGCTGGGATTATAGGTCTAGCTGACTGGGGGGCTGATGCGGGCGCTGACCATCCAAACTCAGTTCCCACGCTTACGCAGTAAGCATTTTGCCAACTGAGCCGTTTCCCCAACTACTCACCCCCCCCGTCTTATTGTTATGCTTGATACCAACTAGTGGATATGAGCGAGAAGAGAGAATGAGTCGAGAATGTCCTTTGATGGAGCGAGCTGTGGGGACAGGACCGTCCTTCGTCCCTCATGTCATGCATCTCCTTGGAGCTCTGGCCCATGCCCAAGGAAGCCCTGGGATGGCAACGCTTTCATTTCCCCATAATCCAAGGGGCCCCATGTTATCTAGCATCAGTGAAATTGTTCCAGAATGAAACTGGAAGAAGTTGCTGCCTCTGGGTGCACCCCTGAAGTAAATGCACCTTGCCCCGGGGTGGCGGCTTCTTCCCTTAGATGTGATAAGGCTAGACACCGCATTCTTCAACCCGAGTGAGAGTTTCTTAAGCTTCCCACAGTGGCCTTCTGTTTGGACTGCCTCTGCTCTGGGGACGCCCTGCTAAGATGGCTGGGGAGATTCTTACTCCGCAAATGCTCTCCAGGACAGCTGTTGACCGTGCAAGTTCCCTCTGGGCTCCTCCCTCTCGGTGTCTCTCCTTCCCTCACACAGACGCACCCATCCGATGTTCTCATAGGAACAGGGGGATGTGAGCACATGGTTCTAAGAGGCAGCCATGTCTATGTGGCCGTCCTAATTTTTATTGCTTACATGGATGGATCTAGAAACACTGACAAGGAAGCCTTAATAATCTTTTATTTTGTACATGCTAGCATCTTCATTCTAGTAAGACTTTTGCAGGAACCAGAAACACACACATAAACACACACACATACACACATACACACACACAGAGGCTGATTATGTGTGGTGTATATACATGTATGTAATATAGAAGATATTAACTTAAAAGTTGCTTACAATTGGTTATTAAAATGTAATTTAAGAGGTTTTAAAGCTCCTGAACAAACAAAAAAGTAGCCTCCAACTCCACAAGATTCCCAGTGGTTCTTAATGGCCGCCCTTTTTTGTATGGAAGGAGAGCTGTTTAGATTCCACCAACACTCCCTACCCTGTGACAGGAGAGTTAACGATACACAGCCAGGGACCACTTCCACCACAGATAGATAAGCTTAGGGTCCCACCCCCAGGAGCGCCTGTAGATCCCGTCGCTTCCCCCTTTTATCCATTTTTCCTTTTGGAAGCAGCGCAGAACACAGTAAGAACGCCCTTGCTGTCAGTTATATCCCCAGACAAACCCTATTCTCATACTTGGAAAGTCCTGAGTTTTATGTTTTCCTTCGAGTCCTTTCTAAGCCCTCCTAGTTACTAATGATGTATCCTGCTGTCTGGCACTACATTTAAGAACATCTAATAAATTAAGGATGCTTCTGCATTGCCTCTTGTCTGACCAGCATCTGTGGGTGCCAGCTGCCAGCAAGTAACTCGAGTGTCTGTACCGCTCCTGGGTACCCACAGACTGACGCACTCCCTTCTGAAGAAAGGTACCCTCATGTATGCATGCCGTTCTCCATGTAAATTCTGTGTGCTTAAACACTTCCTGTAAGAGAATCGCTTCATCTATTCAGATGACCTGGCTGGGACTTACACAGGGCTGCCTGTTAATCGCTGGAAATTGCATAGCTATCGTAAATACTTCACTCCTGGCTCTCCTGAGCATTCCATAAAGCTACGGCTGCGTCACAGAATCTAAGTTTGTGCCCAAGGAGGGAGGGTGGACAGGTATGCAGGGTCGTCTGCCCTCCAGGGATGCCGAAGTCAGAGTCTCCCAACCCAAGCATTCCTCACTGAGGATAAAGGGCTTTGTTCCTTCAGCCCAAATCTAGTCACCCACTCTTGCCCTGATGAGATGTGTATACACCTCAGTTAAAACAGTGTGTCTGAGCCGGGCGTTGGTGGCGCACGCCTGTAATCCCAGCACTTGGGAGGCAGAAGCAGGCGGATTTCTGAGTTCGAGGCCAGCCTGGACTACAGAGTGAGTTCCAGGACAGCCAGGGCTACACAGAGAAACCCTGTCTCAAAAACAAAAACAAAGACAAAAACAAAAACAAAAAAAGAAAAAGAAAACAGTGTGTCTGAGTTCTGAAATGTGCTTGGACCATTGTGTTCAAACAGGATCCAGAGAGTGTCCTCCAGAGAGTCAGTGTGTCTGTACAGACAACAAGGTAACCGAGACTAAATCATTGCCCCTCTTATCTTTTTTAGTAGAATATTTTATTGCCCTGATACTATGCAAAGTGCTGACAAAGCTTAGGGATGGCACTGGAGTGGAGTATTTATCTTTATTGCTCCAAAGCATTCAGAGTAGAGAGAACGAGCTGGTGGAGGTGGCGTGGACGAGGTGGTGCTGTGGCAGTCGTAGAGGTGGTGGTTGTAAACATGGCGCTTGGTGTGGGGGGGAGCAGTTGGTGGCAGTGCGGGCAAAACTGTTCATTGCTGATCTACTCCAGAGCACCAGAGTTCTTCGGAGTGGGAGGCGACTCTACCCTGGGCACGCCCCTCTTTGTTTACATACCACCAAAGTCGAAAGCAGGGGAAGGGCCATATATCCTGTTTCCTCATGTGGCTTCCCACTTACTATTTTTTTCCACAGCTTTATATTTTCTCATTTTTATAAAGGTGATCTTGATGCCAGCTTTCGCAGAAGGGAGGAGCTGTCCTTAGATGACTAGACTTCTCGGTGTCAGTTTCATATTTGTGTTGCTCTGCTTATCAGGTAGATCAGAAAGCTGAACAGTTAACACGGAGGTCCCCGAGGTAAGGGAGGGTGTCTCCCTCTGAGTTCTGACGTGTGCTTAGACCGTCGTGTTCCCTCAGATTCTTCAGAACCGTACAGGGTCCAGGACTTCCCACAGGTGTCTCTTGGTTAGATTCCTGCCCCCCCATGTCTACTTCTTTTGCTCTCCCACAGCTTACCTACAGATAACCTGGATCAACTGCTGTACCCCCTTTTTGATAGGGAGTTCCCTATAGCCCCTGCTGGCCCTGATCTCACTGTGTAACTAAGGCTGACACTGAGCCTTAGAGTCTGTCTACTTCTGCTTCCTGAGGTCAGGATCACAGGCATGATCTCCACGTCTAGTTCAAGCCGCATCCCCAGCCCTCCTGATCTTATCATGTAGCTTTAGAATCAACTTCCTTTCTGCCATCATACCTTCTATAACTTACAGATCCGTAGATGCAGATACTCCAGACCATCAGAAGTAGAAACTGCTCCGCATCTGACCCAAGGAATCACGTGCGCCCGGGCCACCACAGGCGGCCCACAGGGCTGGCTTATCTGGGGGATCATACAAGAGGCTGTGCCCCCACCTGGCCTGGGGCTGCTTCTCCTGTAATGCGGCCTTCACTCTTGTCTCCTTGTCCAGACTGCTCGCCAGAAGCGCAGCCCAAATATGTTAGAGGCGGGAAGCGGTACGGACGAAGATCCCTGCCCGAGTTCCAGGAGTCTGGGGAAGAGTTCGCGGAGGTGACAGTGCTTGAGTCACTAGAGGAAGAAGCGAGGCCATCGCACATCCCAGCTGGTGACTGCAGCGAGGTAAGGAGCGCAGTCACAGTCACAGGACCATCACAGTCACAGGCGCAGTCGTCCATCATGGGCACGAGCCCTCTGAGGCACGAGACAGGCGTTAGGCATTCACAGTGCAACCGGCTCCACTCAGATATGCCCCTGTGGGTTCCCTCTCCTGCCTCTCGGACGCAGATGCTAACCTTCCCACTTTGTCTCGGTTTTCAGAAAGTTGATTATGTCTGAGCCTCGTTTATATGCATCTACCTAGATTTCAGTTATTTTTATATTGCCTGATCTATAGCTTCTCATAGATCTCCTTGGAATTGTATCTTTCCCTGCTATGGTGCTTTTTATTTCATTTTAATTTTTCCCCCCAATGGTTTTAAAAAGCTAACCAAGGGATCAGCAGGTAAGAACACTTGCTGCATAAGCTTGAAGACCCGAGTTCAAATCCCTAGAACCCGTGTAAGAAGCTGGGTGTGGTTGACATGTGCACTGGGCTTGGGAGTCTGGGTGGAGGCAGGGAGCTCTATGGTCGGAGCTGTAGACGGGTAGGGAGGAGTTGAAGGATTGGAGACAAGCTTGCCGGGCCTTGCTGGTGGTCAGCCTAGTGCTTGTCTTAAGAGAAGAAGACAGAGAATGCTAAGACAGGACACACAGCATCCTCCTCTGGTCTCAACACACGCATGGGTACAGGCATCCATGCACACCCATGTGCACACACCCTACTCACGCAAACACATCTCATACACATACATGTATGAAAATTAAAAAAAAAAACCTAAATCTTTTACAGTCTCCAACCTCAGACGGTGAAGAGCTTCCATGACAGAAAAATGGAAGTCTTGTGTTTCGATTTTTTCATGTTTTAAGATTTATTTTATCTGTTTGAATGTTTCGCCTGCTTTTATATATGTGCTCCATGTACATACATGCCTGTTGCCTGGAGAGGTCATAACATGGCCTCAGATCCTCTAGAACTGGATTTATAGATGGTCGTGAGCCGCCATGGAGGTGCCTGGGACTTGAACTTGGGTCCTCTGAAAGGCAACCAGCGCACTTAACCGCAGAGCCGTGTCCCTAGCTCTGTTTTGCTGTTTTAAAATCGCCTGCACTTTAATCTTTGGGACATGACAAACCAGCTCAGACACGTGGTTCTTGCTTCAAAGCGTGGGCTAGGAGTGCTTCCCCAGGGCATGGGCGTGTCCATCACTGTTCCTTGGGCCTGTCACACCCAGGGGCAGCTCACACACTGGCTCCCCACCTTCCTTGGTACCCTCCTTTTCATTCTGCGCACCACTGTAATCTGCCAGGAAAGACGAAGCGGTAACATTGTCTTTAGTCTTTCTGGCTCATTTGCCAACATCCCATTTATAGAACATGATCGCGAATGCCTTGCTGAGCAAACTCTTATATCTTCTTGCAAATCTCAGCTCAGATTGGAGCTGTAAATATTCCAGACACGAATATACGCTGGAAAAGAAACAAAGCACCTCCACTTTCTGCATTGGTCTGCTGGTTGGTCTATGATACACACATAGACTCTGTGTGTATGTGTATGTGCGTATCTGTGTATGTGTGCGTGTGTTTGTAGACTGCAGGCCAACTGGGTGTTGTGCATGTGTCTGTGTGAGCATGTGTCTTCATGGCTGCCTAGCATCCCCGTCACTAAAATCTCCAGGAGACTTGCTCCCAAGGATGTCCTTAGCAATCAAACATCTGTCTTCAATATCCTGAATACCTGAAAACCCAAAGGAAACAAGGACAAACCCAGGTGTGGGGGAGAGTTCCCCATAGGAAATGGAACTGGCAATAAATACTGAAAATAAAAGGGGGAACACACACACACACACACACACACACACACACACACAATACCTTTGCTTCTCAAAAAAATAAAAAGAAAAGAAAAATCAAATGATACTTACCTGTTCCCTAGATGTGATGGTTCAGTGGCAGATCTATAAGAAAAAATAGCTAGAAGAGAGACAGAGAGCTTACAAAATGGAGTAAGAATAATGTGGGTGACGTGTGGCCACTAAGTTTGGAGACAGAAAGCACGGCCCGGGGTCTTCTGGGGCCCCAGGCAGGTTAGCCTAGGACTGGGATGCTGACTATCCCAGACAGTTCAGGGGCCCCTTCCTTTCTTGGTCCTTTTGAAACGTTCAGACAGGGATCTTTGCCTAGGAAAACATACAACTTATATGCAAAACCACATTATATACACAGTTTTAAGAGGGCCAGGATCTGCATATATTACATAGTTGAATATTCATAAACTGTGTTTTTCCTTGCTTGTTGGAGAGGGTGTCCTGTTACTGTGTAAAATCTGTTTCATCGTGAGTCTGGGTGGTATGAAATTTAATTGGGATATACATCTTGAAAAAGAGTCTGGACGCTTTAGGAGGTAAGCTTAATTATTCAGAGACCCTTTTAAAGTCTATTGTCTTATCTGTTGAATTGGTCTCAAGATATTATTACGTGGTGCCAGCAGAAACCCAATAATTGTTTATTTTTGACACAGTAGTTTCTACTTACACTCCAGGGGTCCCCAGAGAGCCTCTGAGCCGAGGCAGCCCTTCCTGGCCATGTATTTCTTGCCCCTTTGTTAGCTCAGTTACCGACTTGCTGGCTAGCTTATTTACCCTACTGGGGTTACCGTCTTTAAAAATGAGCCTTTGGTTTTATGTATAAGTAAACATGGGTTGAAGCCTGAGGCAGGAGAAACCTTGCTGATGGTAAAGGATGTTATGAAGAGATCACGTCACCTTCAGTGCGCTACAGCTTCCTGCAGATGCACCAGAAACCCCAGGTAGGACCTTTTGAACACCACAGTCAGAATCTGTCCTGTTCACCATCCTCTAAAAGAGCTGCAGGCAGAGGCATGGGCAGGGTCCTTTCCCTGGGTATCTGCTCCCAGCAGAGACTCTCCTCACTGTCATAGTCTGCTGCATCCCACCCCAAAGCACCCACGGGGGTACCAGAGGACATGCCTTTGCCTCACCTGTTGAGATTGTCACAGCTACTTCCGGCCCCCAAAATAAGCTGAGTCAGTCCTGCTGCCGGGTTTTTTTTTTTTTTTGTTTTTTTTTGTTTTGTTTTTTTTATGGTTTTTAGAACTGTAGTTGAACTCAAAGCTTGGTCATGCTAAGAGTGATCTTCCACTCAGCCCCCAACCCTGTCATTTTTCAAAGCAGCCTCTCTCTTCAAGTTTTGGATGTTTCTGCGCCCTGTGACCCTGACCAAGGTCTGGCTCTCACCAGCAGCCTTCACCTGGGCAGACCGTCTTGTGGTGTGGTTTTATGACCATGTCAGTCTTGTGTCACATAGCGTCTCTGTTTGCTGTCTAGCTCTAGTCTCAGCTACCTGCCCAAGAGGCACGTTCTGGAATCATTATCCTTTCTACAGATGCTGTTCACGCCCTGAGGGGCAAGGAGGTGAAGGTATCTTCCCATTTGGAGGAAGAACTTCTCCCTGCCTGGTTAGGGAGCCCAAATCTTAAATCTGTCAGGGGTTCTGTTCTCGGCTGCATTCATTTCTGTCTCCTTTCTTGTCACCTGAGAATCTGACATTTCATGTCTTCAGAGGTGTTGAGAATCTGTTCTCTGGGATCATTCTTTACCATGGTACCTGGAAATATCAAAGGAGAAGGAATGGGGGGGGAGCTGGAGACAGACTTCTTAGGTTTGCAAGATTGGGACACATAGCCAGATTTGTACGTCTGCTGTCTCTCCCTGCTTTTAACAGGTCTGATTTTTTTCTCCCCCAAAGTGGCTTCAGAGTTTCTTGATGGAGACAATAAAAAGCTCAGAACCTGCTATCGGGAGCTGAGCGGAGGGTGGTCTGGCTGTGTTCCCTAATGGGAAACTAACTTTAGCTCCAGGTTGAGTCAAATCATAATCTTCCTGAGGTCCTGTGGAGGCGTGGGTTACCAGCAGGGTGGGACAGTGTCCCACTCACCCATCAAAGCTGTCCCCATTAGGATCTCACCCTCTCGGGGCAAATGAACAAACTGTATCTGAAAAGGTAAACGGGGGAATCTCTCTCTCCCCTCTGGGGTTATCCAATCAGAGGGGAGGCTGCTGCGGCCTCCCACTTCTGCAGGAAGGCTGTCACTTCCAGGCTCCGGGGTGGTACAGTTCAGTGTCTTTTTTTGATGCAGGGCCCTTCTCCCATAAGCACTGCCTAAACTATGGGCAACTCTCAACAGTAATCCTCTGCAGTGTACCTGTAACTCCACCTTTTTGCTGGCACTCATGGGCATGCCCGCAAACGTAGACAAGAGACGCATCTAAGTTTATATCTAAGCTCCGTGCGATGCTTCAGGTTTCATTAGGCACCAGCAGCTCGGAAGCTTCCATAGTCGCTGCTCGCACGTCATGAGCCATGCGTGAGTGGCCACAGGTCGTAGCTACTTCTGCTTCCCCTTGTGCAGAGTGTATGAAATGAACTAAATAGGGACTGGAGAGACGGCTTGGCCGTTAAAAGAACTGGCTGCTCTTCCAGAGGACCCAGGTTCAATTCCTAGCATCCTCATGGTAACACAGTACTGTCTGTGATCTGACACCCTTGCACAGACATACATGCAGGCCAAACACCAATACACATGGAATATAATAAATAAGCTTTGCCACGGCTTTGGTCACACATGGCTTTTGATTCTGTTTGTCTGTGTTCAAGGCCCAAGAGACTGTAAACATTTTCATCTTCTCTAGCCCTTCCCCCTCCCTTGAGCTTTTATCAGGCAATTTGCTTCTTTCCTGCTGAAAGCGAAAAATGTCTAACCTAGCCGTTTTAGAGTGTCTTCCCTACCGAGTGCAGTTTACAAGGCAGCAGAGCCGTTCTGTAGGGAGAGACCTCTGAATTCTGCAGCAGTGCTGTGTAAGTCCTTCAAAACCTCATCAAAACCTGGAAAGCAGGACATCCAAGGTGCTAATTTGCAGGCCAGGGAGAGCCCACCAGCAGTCGTGATGTGCCTGGCCTCCGATTTAGCGTGTTTATCTGACGGCTGGATCCCTTGGGAGTCTGACCTTTCCTCTCGGCTTCGATAGAAAGGGATGGCGATTTTTCTTTTTTATGGGATCATTTTCACCGTCAGTTCAGGAGGACATTCTACTCGTTAATGAATCGAGGTCAACAAAGGGCACATCCTTGGTCCCAGCCTAAGGTGTGACTAACAAGGGGGTTGTGGTTGACACCGCCTGTTCTTTACTTCAGTAAAAAAGCAGAAGTGAGACTTCAGGCTTTTAAGAGCACATTTTTATCCCCTTTGATGAATAGCTACTAAAGAACCTTGGGTTTCAGGTCCTTGTTTCGTCACAGGTAGCTAGCAAGGGGGGAAAAACCCCACACAATTTAATTCCATTCTCTGTTCTTCAGGCTTGGTAGAAAAGTTTTGTGTAATTAATACAATTGGGGCAGGGCCACTTTGCTTTCTGGCCTAGTTGAAGAACAGGACACAGCTTGTTAACTGTTTCCCTCTACAGGGAATAAATCGGGTCTATAAGATCCTTATCTACAACAAGGGGATTTCAACAATTGTTTCTTCAACTGTAGACAATAATAACGTAAGTCAAAACCATTGGCTCACGCGCTGCAGGTCAGCAAGGACCCGGGAAAACAGTTAGATCTGACGGACACGTTGGCCCGAGGCTGCTCAGCGGAGTCCAGGCTTCGGGATGGGTCTGTGCCGGGTGGCACAGGCCAGGGTGGCACTTGATTAGCCCCGCCCCCCTGCAAAACAACAAAAGCAAACAAAACCCTAAAGTTTTAAACAAAGACCCACATCAATTCAAACTGCTTTGACCCTGAGATTGACTCTTTCCCTTATGATATTTTCATATTCGCATAACTTGGTGCTGAAACCAAAATGGAATTTTTCCATTGTATGGGTTAATGTTTAATTGTGGCACACATACCCGTTTTCTGTTTGTTTGTTTGTTTGTTTTTTGTTTTGTGTCCGAGAGAAGCCCTACTCAGACCTTTTAGAGTTGAGACACGCACATTACTTTTTCATTATCTCCTTTTATCCTTTGTCCATCTGTCCCCTCAGTGACATGAGGGCCTCAGGACAGATGCTCTTGTTAATGGGAGTCCATCTTCCCTTCATGAGTCTTCAGTCTAGTAGGATTACATGGCTACTCCAGGATGGGATTATAGATGCCCTGAGTGTGACCCAAGACCTCGAATCCTCATCAAAGCTAACAAGGTATTCTTGTTCTTACAAGGCTTGCAGACCTTGGTGCCCTGGTTAATCTTCCTGGATTACACCAAGACGTTGTCCCTTAAAGTCCATCTCCAGGGGCTGGAGAGAGGGCTCAGTGGTCACGAACACTGGCTGCTCTTTCGGAGGGCCTGCGTTCATTCCCAGCACCCACACAGCAGCTCACAACCGTTTGTAACTCCAGTGCTAGGGGATCTGACACGCTCGCACAGACATACAATCCACTCAAACACCAATTCACAGGAAATAAAAATAGATAAATCATTAAAAGGAAAGATCCGTCTCTACGCCACAGTTTTCCAGAAGAATAACTCCTGATACTCACTCTTCACTGGAAACCCAAGACACCCAGCACATCGAAACCGAGCTAACGATTTTCTAATGATTGTAGCCCTTTCCAGCCACACTGTTAGGTATCTTCCATAGATAAGTTGCTTGCTACCCATTCAGCAACCAACGTGACTGGAATTATAAAAACTTCCCAGTCGGTTTAATCGAAAGTGCCTCAAAAGGAGTGGGGAGACTTTCCCCCCTTCAGGACTTTAGATCCCAGCACTAACTAAGGGCTTACACTGAGCGTATCTTCGCACTGGCAGCACTTGAAGGCTTTTTGGCGGTGCGCTGGGACTCATGTGATCGTGTGTGCACTTTAAAACCATACATTAATCCCGTTTTGCCCAGCCCTTACTCCCAGCATTTAATTGCCTTTAGAGATGAAGGCACCAATTTGCACTCCACTCCTGTAGCTCCTCCCTGAGTTCAAAATGGAGAGACTGGAGGCTGGGGCTGTCAGACTCTCCACTGCATTCTACTGCCTTCGCCTTCCCTGAGTCCCAGGAAGTGTGTCCCAGCAGAAACAAAAGCAGACCCCCAGGGACATTCAGCTTCCAATATCCAGCTCAGAGTACAGCAGCTTTCTAAACATTTAAGATGAACCCAACACACTGTGTGGATGCTGTGCTTTGAATCATATGCATGCTGCCTAAACAGATTTCTGGTATTTGCTAAATGCGTCCGCCCCCCCCCCCAAAGGAGCTTTGTTCATCCAGGAAACTGTCGCTCTTCCTCTGGCATTACAAGGCTTTGCCTTTTCAAAAAATCAATGTGCTGCAGTCTCCCAGGCTGCAGACATCAGCTCAGCAACCTCTGTCTCCGTAGAATAGCCTCGTGGATGTCCGTAATCATTTAATTAGCCGTACCTTCTGTAGGGTGCAAAGGTCTCAGCTGAAGCAGATGGCCGGTGGAGGCAGTGGCCGGCCTATTGTAGGAGGGGCCCATGCAGTCCGAAGGCTGCAGATTCTGGCTGCACTTTGGGGCTAGAAGCTGAGATCCAAGAAACTCTGGCCATCTGCTCTGCAGTCCCCCCAAAGCAGGTGTCTCTCTAAAGAAAACATTCCTGAGACCGAGGCAGCCTGTGTGGCTGATGTGTGCAGGGCACCTCAGCCAGCTAGAAAGCAATCAAGCTGGCCACAGTGGCCAGCGTGACCTGAAGATGTGTGGTCCTTGGGATGAGTGCAAGGGCATCCTTTGTCTAACTGAGAAGGGGGAGGACCCCTTGGGGGCCAAGCAACCTCTGACCCCTTCTTCTGTGTCTGCCCTGTAAATAAGGAATCACAGGGTCGCCCTTCCCAGATGTACCATCCAGGGGCCTCTGTGGAATGGAAGGTCCCAGGGGAGACCGTCACCCCACATGGACTCCCAGTTGATTGCTCCATCCCAATTACCATGCCACACCTGTCCCTCCCGGTCTCCATCCCCCATCTTCTTAAGGCATAATTGGCAACAGCTGTATTATTTATAGTCATGAAGATTATATATATATATATATATGTGTGTGTGTGTATATATATATATATATATATATATATATATATATATATAGTTAGATGTATACAGTATGGACTGGGTGGATCCAGCCAGTTCACTTGTCTGAGCCATAGTTACTAATCTCTTCCAGGTTATTCCTGAGGCTGACGTTGGACTGTGCTCTGTGTGTGTGTGTTTCCTGTCCTCATCCTGCCTTGAACAGGAATAACTAATAGCTACTTCATGTAGTTAAAAGCAGGGACGTCCCAAGGAATGCTTAGCCCTTGGTACTGGCCAGTGCTTTCTGCTATGAAGCATGCCTTCACAGCTGCTTTGACTTAGCGCAAGGAAACTGAGGCATGCAGGAGTTAAGTGACTTGACCACGATGCCCAGGCCACCAAAGGGCAGCGCACCTCAGCCGTCTAACTTCGGAGTTCCTGGCCAAATCGTTTTTCTGAATAGCTGATGTAGATGATTTGTAGTTGAAATAACTTCCTGAGACATAACAGGAATGAGCCGAGACACGGGGTCTGCTCACTTTTTATCCTCTCTAAGGCTTTGCCTCCCGTGTCCTGAGTGACTGAGGTGTACGGAAAGATGCTCACATATGACAACAGCCCCTTCACGAAGTGTACCCACCCACCCAGGGGACCCCTGGCTTCACAGGGGCCAATAGCAGTCTCTTCTGGAGAATTCCGTGCCCAGTGGCTCCCTGCTCCTGTCCTTCTGAGACTTTCATGGCTACCCTTTCTAGGGCTCTGGATGAGCCTGTATCTAGAGGCCACCAGCCAGCTCTCGCTTCTGCTGATACCATCAGCAATTAAAGGACCCCATTCCACAATGACTCGCCCTTTTATTGGGGCTGTATCTGTAGCTGAATGACCTAATCCCCCAACCTCCTAAACTGCCCCCCCCCATCTTTTTAATTGCACTCACTGGCTCCAGGCAGCAAGAATGAAAATAAATGGAGTGTGAATGAATTGGATCTTCCCTTACCCATCCCACCCCCTCCAAAATTACAACTTAATACAAACATTCAGCTTTCATTCGCTTCCCTCCCTCTTAAAGGGACAGACCCTTCCTGTAGACTCGGAGAGGCGGAGCCCCTGGCATGCCAGGGTGAGGAACCCCAGTCCCCAGCAGAGCTGATCTTGGACTGAGAAGGAGCAGTTGGGCTGTTTGTTTCTTTCCCCAGGATGACCCCAGCTCCATCAGAGTTTACCAGAAATCGTGGAAGAGTGCCAGGGAGACTGCCACCCCAGGGTTCAGCCCTGCCTGTCATCTCTCACCCTGCCCGCCCTTTATTTTGAGGTTATGAGAAACCATTCCTGCTAAGCGGTGCCTGGGGTTTAAAAGCCACGGCTGAGTTAGGCTACTGCTTTAATTATTTACTAGTGTATATTGTACATAATAATGGGTTCCATTCAGACATTTGCATAGACACATACACTGTGTTTTTATTCACCGCTGATCCCCTTTCTATTCCTAACTACCCTCCCCCCCTTCTACTTAATTCAGGTTGTTTATAGGAGTTACTTATTGGAGAATGGATGACTGACCAGTGACTGGCTATACCACTGAAGAAAATGTCTTCTCCACCTGTAATAACCATTAATTTCCCTGAGTAAAGTCTCAGGGAAGAATGGGGCCTTATGAGCCCTCCCCACCCCCACCCCCATCTTCATGACAGAATATTGAAGGTCTCAAGACAAATCTTGTATGACCGATCTTATGAAAATGATCAGAGTTTCTGTGAGCGCCAGCACCAGGCCCACAGCATGCCCAGTGTTAGACATTTAGGGACTGCACTTCGGGATGCTTTGGTCCCCAGAGCAGGTCTTAACGGAGGGTCTGTGACTGTCCCATGCTCTGCCGAGCTCAGGAGGCATCAGTAGCATTTGCCTGCCTAAGCACCTTTGGCTTCCCTCCAAACCTGCACCCACCACAGTCTGCTGCACAAGGTAACTAGCCAAAGGGAGAGAGCCCAAGACACTGCAGCCAAGCTAACAAGGACTCGAGGGCGAAAGGAACAGTGAGAGCTGTGTCTACTCGTCCCGCAGAAGATCATTTACAGCAGGAGAGGAAATAAAAAGCGTTCTCTTATAGACCCTCAACTAAAACGTGTCTTATTTTTATTATGTTTCCTTCTGGTCTTTGTCTGGCTGTATAAATATTTGTTGCCAGCAACGATCGCAGTGCGGATCACATTTTTGTTATGCTCTTTTGTTTAACATTTATGAAAATGATTTTCCATGGTCCCACATGGTTTTTAAATTACTTTTAATGACTGCATTATTTTGTATCATTGTGCCTTATGCCCTATTGTTTAATATTTAAATTGTTTTAAACATCTTATTGTTATAAACATGCCATAGAATACATATTTGTGCACACGGCTCTCTTATTTTTACTCATTCACTTTACATTTCTCCTTCCGGTCACTCCTCCTCCCCCAATCCTTCCCCACCCCTTCTCTTTTTTTAATTGCCTTTAGATAGTAAGTAAAATTATTGGATTGAAAAGCAAATATTTTTATTTTGATATATAAAGCCATTTTCATTATAAAAATAATACGCACAAACATTGCCGCCGGTCACAGGTGCACAAGGCTGCTTCAGACTCTTGTCTTGGTGGGAGCTATAACTTAAATTCTTAGATAATTCAGTAACGACAGTTCGGTAATGAAGATTATGAGCTCCCAGTTTTAGTTCCGGTGACCTTGCGTGGTGTTGAATGAGCGGGACTGTGGTGAGTCGCCATCTGTGTAGCGTGCATCCCTGCGGGAGCTCAGTGGTTAGAGAACGGTTCTTACAGAGAACACCCCCACCCCGCTGTCAGTTCAGTTCCCAGCATCCATGTCAGGCTGCTCACCACTGCCTGCAACTATAACTCCAGGAGATCTGACACCTTCTTCCGACCTCACATGTTTCTATCTAATACTGATACACGTGAACATGCGATTTTTAAAAAATCCCCTTTAAAAAATGTACAGATAACTTGCAGAGGCATACCCAAATGGATGGTTCAATTCTGAATACAGAGTTGGAAAGAATTTCACAAATACAAGTTAATACGTATTGCATACACATGTACAATACAAAAACAACACGACTTTACAATCGCATGCGCTGGGCACAGTGCTAAATACTCCCCTATTCCCTCAGTGAATCCGTACTACACTATTCCCATTTTACAGCTAAACTAAGGCCAAGAGGTCAAACGCTGGATATAAAGTTAACCCCGTTAGTAGTGGGGATTCAGTACCAGGCAGCCTAGCTCCAAACCTGTGCGGTAACTTCTTGCTGGACCATTAGTTAGGGGCGAGAGATGGAGACAGGAGTGAGCCAGCCTGGACAGTGGTGACGAGTGAAGGCTGAAGCACTGACCGTGGACCTGTGCACACTGGGAACTGCGTGAGAGCGAGCGTCTTCGTTCTTCAAAGGCTCTGCTCCCTGTCTTAACAAGCTTGGGGAAATACGAGGCGCCTCGCACGCCCCGCCGCCTTAGCGATGGTTGCTGAAGACGTTTTGAAGCTGCGTGCTGCTGCTTCGTTTTTGTTCCAAGATGCTCTGTGCCTGCCAAGGCTCTTTAAAGTTTGAGCCCAATGAGAACTTTTCTTCCCCTTTTCCCGTCAGTGTCTACTGTGAAGACACAAACTCGTGTTTAATAATTTCATTTGGACCAGTGGTTCTGAGGGCATAAACTCCATTTAATGGAGATGCTGGATAATTTTTATTAATATAATAATAATAATTAATAAAAAATAATTTCAGATGCCAAAGTAGGCTGAGCATTTGACTCAGTCTGTTGGTAGCTGGGATGCTCTTATCAGTGGGCCTCTAGATTTAAAGTCTTCTATATAATAGCAGTTTAATTCTGATCAGAAACAGTCATTGAGGAGGTCTGTGGAGGACCGTTGACTGCCACTCCCCTCTGCTTCACCAGGCCACACCATCTTTATCTAGAAATGCGGGGCAAGTGAGGTGATGATGAAATTATAACCCCAAGGAAACACGGAGAAATCACCTGAACCCTGGTGGGTCGGTCCCAGCCACGCCCTGTCTGGCATGCTCAGCTTAGCCATCTTGAGACGTGGCCTTCGGCTGTCTCCGCTTCAGCAGAGTCTGTTTGGGGATTTCACTTGGAGGTTTCAGCTTAGCTGAGTCCATGGCATCTTAAACGCCCCTATGGACTAAGGAGCTGTGAATGGTAGTAGGCCCTTGCCTCTCCTTGAAGAGGAGATGACTGCCATGGATGTAATGGTTAATGCTGTCACCCTGATGGAATCTAGATTCACTTGGAGTCAAGGCTCTGGGCTTGCCGATGAGGGATTATGTCGATTAGGTTAAGTGAAGTAAAGAAAGCCATGTTAACTGTGGGCAGTGCCGTCCACGAGCTGGAGACCTAGCCTGGGCAAAGAGAAGGTCACCAGCATGAATGGAAGGAAGTCTCCATGGCTCTCTGCTCCCTGACTGGGGGACACAGTGTGCCTTGCTGTCCCCTGCTCCTGTGTCGCTCTCTCCCTTCCATGATGGACGGTGTCCCCGAGAACTGTATGTTGAAACAAACCCTTCCGTCCTTCAGTGGCTCCTGTCAGGTACCTAAAGCAATGAATGAGTGCAGGGAGGGGAGGAGACTTGCCAGGGTAGCCTGGAAGCCCGTTGAGTCGTGTCACTGTGAACTCCTGAAAGACAACGTTTGGTGTAAGCGTTTTTGCACCGCACGCCATCTGCTGTGAGGAATCCAGGCTCTGCGGACTGGAGGTAATTAGGCCTATCTTCCTGCTGTGTTTATTTCAGGAGTCTAAGATATCAACTAGCATTGCACAGTTCAACCATCCCAGTGAACGGTCTGGTTATTTGGTAACTTTATACATAAAATCACACACACACACACACACACACACACACACACACACGCACGCACTTCTTCCCCTTCTAGTACTTTATTATTTGGGGGGGGAGGCTGTGTGTAAAGACCTAGTTTTCATTTCTATATGTCATGCTTAGCTCTTCATTTGTCCCTCACTGCTCTCAAGATAGTCCAGTCTACCCATGGTTATTATGAAGTCCAGGCCGACCCCAAACTCCTAGTCCCCATCTGGTCTGCAGGTAGACCAGAAAGCTGAATTCAACACACTGTGCTGGTAGTAAGCTTCATTGACCATAATGGAATTTGTCTGAACTAGACCCCTTGGCATGGTAAGTTCTGAGTGAGTCTCCTCCCAGGTCAGAGCATGTGGCTTTTGTATTGGTAACCTCTCCCTCATCACAAGCCGGGAACAGATCAAGCCCTGGTCTCCTGCCTCCTGGGTGCTAGTGTCTCTAGGCAAGAGCCACCACACCTGTGGGTTAGAGTTGTATGTGTGTTAAGTGGGTCTTCCCAGTAGGACTTCCCTCAATGGCGTAGGTCCTCCCTGTGGGACAGGAGCAGCAGGCAGCTGGCTTGAGAGGCCCAAGCCACTTGCAGGAGAACCAAAGTTACACGTTATAACAGGTCCAAGGAAGATTGATACAGAACTTGGCCGGTGGAGAAAGGGCTTGATCCATGTTGAGGCATGTCCATTAGTGCCCTCTGTGTTCATCTCATGTTTAAGTGGTCGTGTTGGTGAGACTTCATGAGTGTAGCTCTTGACATTACTAGAAGACACAGTCTCACAGTAAGCTCCCTGATCCTCTGGCCTTTACAATGTTTATGCCCACCCCACCCCCATGTGTATACTTTGTTGAAAAAGAAATAAGTGTGTTCTGCCCTTGTGTGTGTTCCCAAGATGAAGCATGGAACACTCAGCACACACCCACTGAAGAACAAATTTATAAATTTGGACACACATTTGCTGGCTGGTAAACTCTGCATATTCCTTTTAGGCTGTTTTAATGGGTTATAATAGGCTCTGTTGAATAAGTAACTTTAAAAATGACAAGACAGATCCCCCGTGTCATGTAAAGACAGCACTTTGTGCTGGCGAAGTTAGCAAAGGCCAGTCTATTTCAAGAGGTTGCAGCATCTGGCTTGGCGGTCTGGTTAACTGAAAGGAGCCCTTCTCAAAGGCTACAGTCCTGTGACTAACCCACATGGTGGCTTGAGAGCTGGGGAGCAAGCTGGTGTAGAGCTGGGTTCAAATGCGCACTAATCGTCTGTTGCCTTCTCTAGCACTGGAAGACGCAACGCAGTGAGGAGTATGAAGCGGAAGGTAAGAGATCGCAGTGGGGTTGGGGGACTGCTGAGGCAGGAAAGCCCTGGAGGCTATGGCTAAGGCACTCTGCACCCGCTTCCCTCCTCGCACTAGAAGGAAGCTGCACGCTAACATTAGGACCAGCAGCAACAGGAAAAAAAATCATTTCCAAGAGACACTTCACACTCTTCTTCAAACCCTATTACCATTGTAGCAAAGATGGCAGCTAATATGTAGCAGTCTACTACAGAGGACTACTGTCGTGCCCAGCCGACTGTCAAAGGGATTTGTGAACATCCCCAACAAGCCCTGTTCAGCATCTATAGATAGACTATGAAGCAGAACGCAACCATTCCTGTGGCCACCAGATGGCACTGTGGTTCAGCTCCCTTCCCTGCCTGACCCCAGACGAAGTGTGGCTGAGTATAATTATATCAATGTGTTCTCTGGCTCTCCAGCCTGGAATAATAGTACAGTAATGGGTTTAAATTCTGTCAGTAAATATGAGGAATGACACCAAGTGCCCCTTCCATCCTCCCATGGTTCTCTCAGGTACATAAAATTATCATGCCCATAATTATCCCAGATCTAAGCGATGACTTCACAGGCTCACAGTTATACTGTCAGTTTAGAAGCAGGAGGGTCAATACAGGAGAAATAATCTTGGCATTTCAGTCAGTAGTTTGGCTGTGTCTTTAAACAGAACGTAGCATACATCTACAGACGCTAACAGACATGCAGTTTGCAACCTTTTCTTACAAGTGAGTCTTGGGTTTCTGATTTGGGAAATAGTTGAACTTTAGAGGCTCATTATGGTTGTTTCCGTCCCGGGAAAAGATGCTGTAATACTTAGCCCAGAAGGAAAACAGAAATGGAACATTCTGCAAGCCTCAGTGGAGGCATCCCACCTCCTGTGTATAAGAGAGTGTCCCTTTCTCATGGGTGATTGTCCCAGAGCAAAAACTGCCTTCAATTTACCAAATCAGAGAGGGGTCAACATTTGTAGTCATCTCATACAACATTTACTATGGGGCTGGAGAGATGGCTTGGCAGTTATGAGTACTAAAAATTCTTCCAGGGGACCCAGGTTTGATTCCTGGTACCACGTAGCAGCTCACAGCCATAACTCTAGTTCCTCCATGAGAGCACTCTTTGTATGTAGTACACAGATATGCATGTAAGCAAAACACTCATCCATGCAAAGGAATAAGGAAACAATCAAAAGAATTACTTTCCAAGGGTACATTTCCGTAGCAGGTACCGACTCTGTGCGGTTCTTTGGAGACAACACGGTTTTTGCTTTGATTTTAGGCCAGCTAAGGTTTTGGAACCCAGATGACCTGACTGCTTCACATGGTGGGCCTTGCCCTCCTCCGGATTGGATAGAAGAGAAACTGCAAGAGGTTTGTGAAGACCTGGGGATCACCCGAGATGGTCACCTGAACCGGAAGAAGCTGGTTTCCATCTGCGAACAGTATGGGTTACAGAACGTGGACGGAGCGGTGAGCCCTTTGCTGTGTTCTGACTTGAGAATGAGGAGAGCTTTGTCTGCCTGCAGGCCGGGAAGAGCCGTACTGTGACCTCCTTATTAGAGACACGGCTTTCTTTTCTTCCTAAAAAGACATTCCATAAGATTTTTGTCTTTGGGAAAGCCATGTTGTGTGGCAGAAATCAAAGCCAACGTGACAGAACTTCCAGAATGTATAGTATGGCCACCCACTGTGCCAAGTATGTCACCCCACATGGGACAGCTCAACCAAACAGAAAAACGTGGGGGGACACAGAGGAGGAAGGAAGAGAGCATCAGGCTTGAGTTAGGAGAGAACCTTGAAGGCCAGGCTGCTGCATGTTTGCTTCTGGAACATTCTCAGTGTTGTTTCTGGGCCTTTGGGTAAGCTAGAGAGGTGCCCAGGACAGGCTGCCCCTCTGGCTGTGGTTTGAAGTTTGCATGCCAGCCTGAGGGGAGATTTGGTTGTGTAGAACAGCCAGATTCTGGCCCTGAGGAAATGGGGGTCAGGTAGCTTGGTAGTTTTGATAGCACCAAGAGTCTCAAAGTCCCAGCGAGTTTATGATGTAAGACTCTGCTTTCCGTTTTTTTTTCTGAAGAATCATGGGAGGATCTTCAGGATTAGTAGATGAATAACCATGAAGCTACCCAGAAAAACCTGTAATTTGAGGACGTGCCTTCCAGAGAGCTACAAATAAAGATTAGGGGGAGTTAGAGGTTAGGAATACAGTCACTGCTCCAGAATCCTTGATTATAATGACATCTGACACCACACTGGCCACCGCCTCGGGAGAAAGTGGTAGCATATTCCTAACCAATAAAGAGGCCGATCTTTAAAACCTGCCAAGTAGCCTGACTTGCAGAAAAATTTGGTTTTTAGTTTTTAGGTTTTTTTTTTCCCTTGTTCTCATACGATGTGACTATTATATAAGCCCCCTGTATCCCGGCGCCCCATTTATTTTTCAGCAGTGGCTATTGAGTCATAAAATTAAATTAATTGTCCTAATTTCTGAGCCAGTACAGTACAAAGAGTCTTGGGTTGTTTTCTGTTTTGTGTTTTCCCGAGAAACATTGCACAAACTTGAGTTACTGATCTGAGAACAATTTTTGGAATAATGGACTGCAGCCGCTCGTAGGGAGCTGGCTTCCTCTCCTTCTGCAGGGAACTCCTAAAACTGGAGACAAGGGGCACATTCAGTTCCTTCCCTGTGCTGTTGGAATTCGGAAGGCATTGCTCATGGAGTGCCTGGTTAGCGTTTCCACGCCCTCCCCCCAGGAGGAGTGAGGAGGCGGCACTTCAGGTCCTTAGGTCTGAACCCAGAGGCGCTGAATGATTAGAGTAGGACTTGGGACCCTGGAATTTTACACCTGAAAGCAGTTTGAACTCTGTCTGCCTTTTGCAGAGGAAGCCTGTGAGATCTGCTGCCCCCCTCTCCCCCCACCCCCTCCCCTCCCTCTCCCTCTCCCCCTCCCCCTCCCCCTGACCCCGCCCGCATTTTTTATGAGGGAGGACTAGATGAGCTGTCACCCACACCCCACTTTCTCTAAGGGAAGACAGCTAAGAAGGCAGGGAGGACAGGCTAGCTCCCTCCGGGCCACCTCAAACCCAAGGATGACTTTGTTTGACTCGTTCAGCATCTTAAAATACTGAACTTTGAGGTACACTCTTTGAAACTGGAATTTCCCCCTATTTTGTAATAGCGAGCCGCAGCCGTCTCCTCCGGAGCCCACAGGCAGCCGTGCGCTGGGCTGGCTTAGTCCATGCCGCTTGCTGTCTGATGTCTGGAGCCCCCGTGCTCCAGACACTCCCATCTCCTCCCAGGTCACCGTGGGTGTCCCAGTTCCTGGACCCTATTCTGGTACATGCTCCACACCCTGCCCACTGGGACGTCAGCCACCCACAGACCTGGCCAGTGTGGCAAATGAAAGTGCCCTTGTTCCCCAAGAGGGCCGGCGCCTCGGTTGCTCAGGTAACCTGCGTCCTCTTGAGCCCAGTTCCAACCACCTTTCTAAATGTACAGCCTTTACCCAACTCCTCATCCCGAGTTCTGACTTAAAATAACTGGCAAGCGTCTACTGTGGCAGCCTGATGGACTAGGTGATGGCGCTCAGGCCGCGTAGAAACTGCTCTGATCTGGCTAAGTCATGCGAGCAGGAAGGACACGATCCATTGCTCTGTCTGGATTTTGTGGACATCTCTGGTTGGGTGGTCCTGAAAGCCACGTCCTCTGGGACACCGTTCCTTTGATTGGTGAGAATGAGACGGAAAAGCTGAAGGCTTTTTAGCAACCTCAGCCTCCTGCCCCAAATGTCGCCGATCGCAGGATTCTGTCAGAGCCTGCTTCTTCCCTAGACTTCCAACCGCCAGAACTTTCCTTGCCTCAGAAGCCTCTCCCAAACAAGACATATGTTTCCTAGGAATTGGCAAAAAGCACTTGAAGTAAAATTTGTTACTCTTCTGTCCCCTTGCTTCTCCGTGGCCCAGGCGTCCGGAGGGAGCTGGTTAGCCATGGCGTCTCAGGCCCCTCCCGTAGCCTGCTGCAGCGGGGCACAGTGTAGGATCTGTGTGCCTTCTGTTCTGTCCTTGGAGGCCTGTTCCACAATGAACTTATCACACAGAGGGAGAGAGTCTCCGTAGATGTCTGTGCCTTTCCTCCTGCCTGTGGCTTCTGATCCATGCTACCCTTTCTCCTTCCCCACTCCTGCGGTCACACCGTCCTCCTGACAAGCCTCCATGTGGGTTGTGACCCAAGCTCCCTGTTCCCTCTTATAAGATAAAAAGCACAGAGAGCACAGAATGGAGTGGCAAACTCCCTCCTCTGTCTACATCTTGAGACCTCCTTTTGCACGCGCACACAAGATCACTGTCACCCCCTCTTGCTCTTTCCTGGGCTAACACATTAAAATATAACTTCAGCAGGTTCCGAGGAACGTCACTGCAATCTGCCCCAGTCCACATGTGCTGCGCTAGCAAGCTGTGTGAGGTTCTTCTCCTGTTGCTGGGACAGAATGCTCCGCCAAAGCAACTTAAGGGAGAAAGGGTTTTAAATCTTACTTGCTGTTCAGTTACCATGACCAAGCTCCGTGACCAAGGTCACTTATAGAAAGAAGCGTTTAGTTGGAGGCTTGTTTATGGCTTTAGAGGGTGAGTCTATGGTCATCGTGGCAGGGAACATGGTGACAGACAGGCAGGCAGGCAGGCATAGGATTGGAGCAGCAGCTAAGAGCTTATGTCCTAATCTGCTAACAGAAGGCAGGCAGGCAGACAGACAGACAGACAGAGAGACAGAGAAAAAGGAAGTGTATGCATGCTGTGGGCTTCTGAAATCTAAAGCCCACCCCCCACCTCCCCCAGTGACACACCTCCTTCCGCACACTCCCTAGCTCCTCCTAAACATTTCCACTGTGGGCCAAGCATTCACATATACGAACCTGTGGTAGCTATTCTCATTTAAACCACCACAGATTTATTCTGTTTTGCCATTCAGAGCACAGCCTGTCTTGGTATGGAAGTTAAGGCAGCAGGTACATTCAGGAGCAGGTCATGATGCATGCAAGCTTCTGGCCCACTCACTTCTCCACTGGGACAGCCCAGGATCCCAGCCACCACTGGGACAGCCCAGGATCCCAGCCACCACTGGGACAGCACAGGATCCCAGCCACCACTGGGACAGCCCAGGATCCCAGCCACCACTGGGACAGCCCAGGATCCCAGCCACCACTGGGACAGCCCAGGATCCCAGCCACCACTGGGACAGCACAGGATCCCAGCCACCACTGGGACAGGACAGGATCCCAGCCACCACTGGGACAGCACAGGATCCCAGCCACGATGGGCAGAGCGTCCCATTTCAGTTAACGCAATCAAGATAGTCCAACGCAGACATGGCCAGAAGTCTCCCAGGTGATGCAAAATCCTGTCGCGCTAACAGTTAGCCCCTGCCACCACACATGCTATTCGAAAGCTTTAGCATGAGCCGGTCCTCCCTGAGAACCACTGCATTTTAACTAATGTTAAGACTGGGAAAAGCTGTATGCTTTAAGTAATTTTAAAAACATTTATAATAATAATTCTTATGACATTTAAGGCTGCCAGACCTAGAAGAATGAGTGAAAAAAAAAAACAAAACCAACAGTGGATTGCTAAACTGCATAAGATTATGAAGATGTTAGAAATGGGGTTTTATTTCATTTGAGTGAGAGGGGTGGTCGTCATTTCTAGAGAAGGAAATTCTTTTAAATAGGAATAGAGACAAAATTATATGTCTGGACTTTTAGAGTCCACGGTGGTAGGAATTTCTGCTGTGCAGCAGTATGTTGTGCATTTGTATTTGTGGGTGTATTTAAAACACGTGACTTCTCTTAGATGCTGGAAGAGGTGTTTCTCAGCCTTGATCCTGATGGTACAATGAGCGTCGAAGACTTTTTCTATGGTCTGTTTAAGACTGGAAAATCCCTGACACCATCAGCATCCACACCCTACAGACAACTAAAGCGGCACCTCTCTATGCAGGTAGGAGATCAGTGTGCAGCCCGGCGTGGTGGCACACACCTATGATCCCAGCACAGTGGGCAGAGCGGAGAACAGTGATATAAGCTGGAGGTTAGCCTGGGCTACATGGTGAGGCCCTGTCTTAGAAAAGAAAAGCCAACAGAAGATTGATTTTCCTCAGAATAAGTGTTTAAAATTTGTTTAGTAATTCTGAATGAATTAATCTGTTGTCTAAAGCATAATACCACGAAGAAAAAGTATTCAGAGAATGGGAAAGACTAAGCCATTTGAAAGGAAAGGGTGGTTTGAGAAATGGCCACTAATTACAGAGTGTAAAGGCCACTAATTATGCCTCTTGGTGGCAGTGGGGGGTAGAGGAGACCTGGTGTCAGGTAGACATACATCTCATCTTTTGCTAAGCATCTTCCAGAACAGTGCTTCCTGAGGAGGTTGCAGGCTTGACTCGCTGAGAATCAGAGATCAAAAGCACAGCATGGCTTTCCCCCTTCCGTTCTCTGCGGCCAGGACTGGGCAATCCCAGTCTTGATCAGCAGCGAGCTGAATTTCCGGGGTCCGACTCAGTTTACTCAAGACTCTTCTCCTTCCAGTCTTTCGATGAGAGTGGACGGCGGACCACGACCTCGTCGGCAATGACAAGTAGCATTGGCTTCCGGGTCTTCTCCTGCTTGGACGACGGGATGGGCCAGGCGTCCGTGGAGAGGATACTGGACACCTGGCAGGAGGAAGGCATTGAGAACAGTCAGGAGATCCTGAAGGTGCGGCGCCTCGAAGAGCACTCTGGGAAGGGGACGTCAGTTTATCTTTTGAAACTGATTTGACTTGATTTATCCTTAATGACTCAATGTTTGTGAGATCTCAGAAATGAGGTAATTTTTCCTGCCTGCTTTAACCCTGTGGCTGAGTATTTCCATGTTTTTTTTTACCTCAAGCTATTGACATAGTAACGCTGTTAACTCATCTTTGGGTGGCAGGGTTTGAAATTACCCTATTGCGTTATGTCAGATGGGATATCATAAGATACAAGCAGTGGACCTGATTCCCTTAAGAAAACAGGCTTCCTAAGGAGCGGAACCTGCCTGGTCTCTAGCCTGGCTTCAGTTTGCCTCCATACTTTCTGCTTCCCGAAGCTGGGCCTGTCATTTGTTCTGACTCCATCGTGTTCTGATTCCCAGGCCTTGGATTTCAGCCTGGATGGAAACATCAACCTGACAGAGCTGACGCTGGCTCTGGAGAATGAACTCCTGGTTACCAAGAACGGCATTCACCAGGCGGCGCTGGCTAGCTTCAAGGCTGAGATCCGGCATCTGTTGTAAGTTGAGCAGAAGGTCTGCTGGTCCACTTCCTTTACACTGACTCCCATATCGCCGTCACCGAGCGCCTTTTCCCACCCACAGGCCAGTGTGGCCGGCTTCCATCTCTGACTGTTGACCGGTTACCCTCCTTAGCTGAAGGGAAGTGCGCTGGGGCTCTGATTGGCTGCAGCATGGGAAGGGAACCATGGAAAGCCTTTTTGTTTGGGGAGGGATTTGGTTGTCTTGGTTTTGTGCTTGTACGGAAGCGACCCAGATGAGAGGTTTTTGTTTTATTTGAGGGGGGTGGTCTCCTGGTTGCTTGGAAACAGCTTCCTACTAACTCCCTTTATTTCTAATTCTAGAGAACGAGTTGATCAAGTAGTCAGAGAGAAGGAGAAGCTGCGGTCGGACCTGGACAAGGCAGAAAAGCTGAAGTCTCTAATGGCTTCTGAGGTGGACGACCACCACGCGGCCATTGAGCGGAGGAATGAATACAACCTCAGGTGTGGCCAGAGGGCAGGGCTCAGTGTCCTCCCCCATCCCTCCCAACCCCCCCTTCTCCTCTCTGTCCCCAGTGTCCCCCCCCACCCCCCTGCCCCCTGCCGCCCACCCCCCACCCCCCACCACCCCACCCCCACCCCACCCCCAGCTCATGGCAGGGTGAGAACACAGCTGACTGCAGAGGTCTAGCTGCAGCCCAGCCTCAGGGAAGGGGGGTGGTCACTTTAGGCATTTTCTCGGTGCTTCCGTCTCCCGCTGGGGAATGGCCAGACACCGTCCTCCGAGGGATCTACAGGCCACCGGTGGCTTTTCCTGTTGCCCTTCCTCACAGGAAGCTGGATGAAGAATACAAGGAGCGCGTAGCAGCCTTAAAGAATGAACTCCGCCAAGAGAGGGAACAGCTCCTGCAGCAAGTGGGCAGGCAGCGGCTGGAGCTGGAGCAGGAAATCGAGAAGGCCAAGACAGAAGAGAATTACATCCGGGACCGCCTTGCCCTCTCCCTGAAGGTAATCTTGGTAGTTCCGTGGCCTGGGTCCACGCTAGGTATCTTCAGGGAACACCGGAGCTCCCTGAGGGCACAGATCTGCCTAGGGCTAAGTCCAAGGATTCTCCCTGGTCTAGACCTGGTGGTGGCCTCAGGGTCTGGTGTGTGGACAGTGTTGAGGAGTATATCCTGTCCCATCACAGCCTTTGCACGTCTCCTTAGGACTGGGTGGAACTTGGCTGAAAACCTCAGTTCCAGAGCTGCTCCCCTACGCTTGTCCTCGTCCTCGGCTTCTCCTTCCCCTTCCTACCTGCCCCCTCCCCCATTCTTAGTCTCCGGGCATCTCCAAACATGATTTTCGTCTTATGATCGCCCCTTCCGCCCTCTGTCCCAGTGGAAGAAGGTGACTGTCTCTTTTCTGGGCTCTTGTACGAGATGGATATAGCACTGGGCCCACAGGATGGATACAGCCCTGGACCCACTGCCCACAGGAAGCCTTGTTGCTGTTGCTCAAGCCTGTTTCCTACTGTGCCGCTTGCCTTCCCGTGGCTATCATACCAGATAGTGCAAGAAGCTGTCTACAGCACAGCCGGCACAGGGGAAACGGTTGCTCTTATGCTGTGCCCCCGGGTCCGCACAGCAATTGAGGAAAGGCCGAGGCAGCGGGCAGGTTCTCCTGGATTCTCCTAACCAGCAGCCGCAGCACCAATTGCTCAGAGTCCCAGGAGTTAAAATCCTTAGCCATCCGCACTCATGACCATTAGACGTAGCCCTTTCTCTGCATTTGGAACCCTCTGGTTCAGTTCTAAACGCACCATGGCCCCTCTGGTGATTAAGCTGTGTTCATAATAGTCCTTTCCTCCACGCGTCCCTCAGAGGGGATGTAATAAAGGTAGGTGGGAGCGTGTCGGTGCCTGTGGTTTAAAGGTGCTACTCGGGAGAGCAGGAGCCCTGCACCTCGCCTGGACAGTATGAGAGTTGGCCCTGAGGCTGTGAGAGCAGGCGAGCTGGCCCAGCCCCTTGCCGGCTGTACGTGGCACTGGGTAAGCTAGCCGGGGCAGTGCTGGAGAGCTGGCGGGCTGACCAGCTCAGCTACCCCCCAGGCCCAGATCCAGGGCTTTGAGTTGGCCCAACCCAATACCCACCCCATCTATGGCCTGCTGGAGCTTGTGAAGAGGCCGGTCCTGCAGATCAAAAGTGTCAGGATCCATGACTCAGGGCGACAACAGGATATCAGGGAGGGTCCAGTATTGATGGTGTCATAGAAGCTACAGGCCTCGAACCAGAGCAGGAATGTAATAAGCATTTGCAAGTCAAAGATGTGTAGACAAAAGGCATACACTGTGACACCTTCATTACAGCTTCTATGAGGAGATTTGTGTGTATGTGTGTTTTATCTTTTTATTTTCGTTTATTTTATTTAGAGGGGAAGTTGGAAGGAACGGGTAGATGAATGGGACTGGGGTGCATGATATGAAACTCACAAAGACTCATTAAAAAAATAATTTAAAAACCGGGTGCTAGCGATCACAGGCACCGCCAGCCTGCTCATCTTTACTTCTCTAACCCAGTGACCCTTTGACACAGTTCCTCACGTGTGGGGACCCACAACCATAGCCATTTTCCCTGTCACTTCAGAACTGTAAGTTTGCTGTTGTTGTGACTCATAATATACATATCTGTGTTTTCCAATGGTTTTAGGTGATCCTGTGAAAGGGTCATTCAAGTCCCAAAGGGGTTGCGACCCACAGGTTGAGAACCGCTGCCTTACCCTTAGCTCCATCTAGCGCCCGGCCCCTTCCGGCGCCCCGCCCCTCCCACTGCACCTTCCATGGCTCCCCTGTTCCTCCTGTATGCCCGTTGCCACACAGTTCCTCCTGTATGCCCCGGCACCACAGGCCGCATTCCCTTTCATTCCCATTCCGCCCCCTTTCTTGTCAGGAGACCTGCTTACTCTTGCGTCTAGGTGCGCCCTCTTCTCGCAGGCCACACTGCCCCCTGCGCTCAGTAGCCAGATCTGATTTAGCTTCCAGGGCAGCAGCCCGCGTCCTGAAGGCAGGGTTTGGGCATGTGAGTGTGGGCATTCTCTCTCTCTCTCTCTTTTTTTTTAACTTAATTTTATTTTTTACTTACCCACTTTACATCCTACCCCCGCCCGCCCCTGTCACCCCTCCCACAGGCCTCCCCCATCCCCTCCCCTTCTCCTCTGAGCAGGTGGGGCCCCCCCAGTGTATCCCCCACCCTGGCACTTGAAGTCTTCATGAGGCAGGCAGTGTGGGCATTCTTTGAGGGACAGAAGTCCTGGAGTTGGTGTTAGAGGAGAAGGTGGTATTTTTTGAAGGCTTTAAGTCCATTTTTTTAAACCTCCATATTGCTATGATAGAGTGTAAACGAGAATGCATAAAGGCATACTGGCTCACTCTGCTTTTGGCAAAATGTGCTTTGAGAGTCACATTCTTCCAGTCAGCCCTTAACACTGGAGAAGAAAGAAAATATGTCAAATGGCAAGTCAAGTCTGTAGGGCGCTCTCTCTCTCTCTCTCTCTCTCTCTCTCTCTCTCAACCTCAACAAATGTGGGTGAAATCTTTTTAGAGTACTATAAAATTTTGTGAGTTTCAGTTGGTTGGTTATTTTTAGTTTATACATAAAAATTAAGAACTATTTACATGTAAGCTCAATATCCTTAAACCAAAATTGTAAGTTAACCATAAACGGTAATGCCCATGAATTATATTCAGTTTTAGATTTATTCTTTTTATAGTCTTTCTGAGTCTTTTGCTATAGCTAGACAAGGCCTTCCTTCCTTCCTTCCTTCCTTCCTTCCTTCCTTCCTTCCTTCCTTCCTTCCTTCCTATTAGCACTACTTTGTTGGGTGGGGCCCAGGCTGGGGAGTCTCATCGGGTAGAGACGCCTTCCCTGAGAGCCAGCCCATGCTCATTCTAGAAAGATACTTTATGACCAGATTTCTTACATTGAACAATACATGGTGAATATGTCATTTAAAATACTCCACTGTAATGCTGTGTAGAAGCAAAATAAAGCCATATGTGTACCTTTTTTTAAAAAAATTATTTATTGCTATCAAAGTAAAATTTTGGTATTAAAAAATAATATCCATATTAAAAGGTGCGATAATTTTGAATCATTTTACTCAGTATCTACAAGGCATTATTATTTTGAAATGGAACCAGTGAGCATAAATAACTTTGTGTTGTCTTCTATATTTATAATTTTCTTTGTGGAATTTTTGTTTTGTTTTGTTTTGTTTTCGAGACAGGGTTTCTCTGTGTAGCCCTGGCTGTCCTGGATCTCACTCTGTAGACTAGGCTGGCCTCGAACTCAGAAATCCACCTGCCTCTGCCTCCCAAGTGCTGGGATCAAAGGCGTGCGCCACCGCTGCCCAGCTTCTTTGTGAGATTTTGTGTGTACTTTCCTCTGACAGTGTGTGTCTTAGTTGGTTCTAGATGTATTTCAAGTGCTCAATATCCACACTGGCCTGTTAGTAGCTAAGATGTGGAACATCACAATTTTATAAGGTTTTAATTTTTTTAATGATTTACCTCTATTTTATGGGCATTAGTGTTTTCCTTGCATGTCTGTCTGTGTGAGGGTGATGGAAGCCCTGGAACTGGAGTTACGGATAGGTGTGGGCTGCCATGTGGGTTCTGACAATTGAGCCCAGGTCCTTTGGGGAATCAGCCAGTGCTCTTAACCACTGAGCCATCTCTCCAGCCCCTATAAGGTTCTTTTTAAAGGCAAACTTTTGGATCATGAGCTAGGTATTAATCATTTAATAATTGTTTTGTTTTGATTTTCTCTATTTTTCACGATGGATACAGGTTTCTTAATTTCAAACGGTTGGTTTATACTTCATCTAAAGCGATAGAACAATTTCCTGATTTCTGATTTGTACCATGTTTATTTTCCCAACTTTCTCAAGGAAAACAATCGCCTGGAGAATGAGCTTCTGGAAAACGCAGACAAGTTGGCAGAGTACGAGAACCTTACAAACAAACTTCAGCGCAATTTGGAAAATGTGTTAGCAGAAAAGGTAAATCTGTCGACTTCCGATTCCCTGGGGAGTTGCCCAAAATGTCACTCACTCAAGAGAGCAGAAGCCATGCCAAGGACATTTTTATTAGGGAACCGTTTGGGTGCCTGGAGGACGTTGTGACTCCTCAGGCTATGGCTTAGGATGGTTGCCTGGCACCGAGTGGGCCCCTCCCCGGCCGAGCACGCAGCTCTTGGATGGTTTCCTCCTCTTCCGGTGTCTCTGCTTCAGTACCTCATTCCTGTCATAGCTGGGAGCCTGGATGGCCCCAGAAGCTGGGATCTTTGGAATGTGATAGGTCAACTGAAGGGCCCTCGGGAATAATGACAGCTTTGTTTTTCTGTCCTTTCTAGTTCGGTGACCTCGATCCCAGCAGTGCTGAGTTCTTTCTTCAAGAGGAGAGGCTGGCGCAGATGAGAAACGATTATGAGCAGCAGTGCAGGGTGCGTGGCTCATGGGAACTAAGCAACACGGGAGGGCCTGGGTTCAAATCCCAGCCTCAGCAGCCTCTGGGCCTGTCAGGCCACTGAAGTCTATGGATGCTGGAACTTCCTTTAAGCCCGGTGCTTAAAGGCGCCCAGCAGGCAGCGGCAAGGGTTCAGAGGGAACCTGTGAAACGTGTTTCGAGCAGAGCCAGGACACACCAAGCACACGCGTAAACTAGGACTATTGTGGCTCAGCGTCCGGGGCTGGAGACAATCAGCCAGTTCCACCAGGGTCACCTTATCTTGCTACTGTAGAGGGGACTAGCCAGTGTTCTGCTGAGTGAGGTGATAATGTGGCTGTATTGATGTGCTTATCCCAAAATTAGCTTCCCTAGCTGATAACTATGTTCCCTAGCTGTAAACTATATTATCTGATGTCCCTTTGTACTAATTTCCTACCCATTTTCCTGAACATATTTTTTTATTTGAGAAATGTAAGAATTAGGAGCAGAAACCACTCAAACTTTTAGTTGTAAGCCATTTCCACTGTCTACCAGATACAGTTCTTCTTATGAATAACAGGAGTCTATTTCTTTTGTCTGTTTGGTTTGGTTTGTTTGAGACAGGGTCTCACTGTGTAGCTCTGGCTGTCTTGGAACTCATTCTGTAGACCAGACTGGCCCAGCACTCAGAGATCCACCTGTCTCTGACCCCAAATGCTGGGATTACAGATGTGCACCACTATCGGCCTGTTCTCTGTTTGCATCTTAAATTAGCTCCCCTAAGCTGAGGGATTTGATTGATTGATTTATTTTTGTTTGTAAGCTGAGCGTACTTCTTTAGCAAGGTAAATAGAACTGTTCTAGTTTTAGATACAGTTTGTACTTTTACAGAGATGAGGAAATCCTCAAGAGATCGCTTGTAGCCTGACTTCTCAGGCGCTTCGGGCATGCATCTAAGAAGTGACGCGTGCCTGCTGCCCTCATGACTCAAGCTTTAGCTCTTAGGCCTAATAGTTTTTGTTTTAATTGTCTCTAAATTGAATGAACTCATCAGTAAGATCAGTTACTGGTACCTTCAGAACCCCCTCAGGTCACCTTTCTGAATCCACGTTTTATTCATATACATATACACATGCACATATACATATGCCATATATTGTGTACATTCAGTATATACAGTTCCATGTCTTTAATCATATTCGAACAGCTGTGGAGCCCTGACCACAACTCCATGCAAAGTGTGGTCATCACTCCCAGAAAACCCTGCTGCACTTCCGCCAGTGCTTCCTAGTGTCCCCCCACCCCACCCCGGTGTCTTCCCCCTCCTCCAATCCCGATCCCTGAGCTCTCTTTACCTCTGCCCTGCCCCAGGCAGCCACGGGTCTACTTTCTGTCAGCCAATGGCTGGTCCCTTGCAAAGGCCCTCCCACTTCTGATACTGACAGGTCCTTCATGATGTTGCAATTGTTTTCTCTTCTTCCAGTGACTGAATAAAGTCCCATCAAATAGATATGCTACGTTTTAAAATCTACTAATGGGCATTTGGGTTTTTTAGGGGCTATCATGAATAATGGTTCTAAGTAGATATCTGCATAGGCACATACTTAATTTCTCTCGGGGTTTATACCAGGGAGTATTCTGCAGGAGCACGAGATAAACCAATGTTTAACTTTTAGGGACCGGCAGACCTCCTCCAGTGTGATTTTCCATGTTATTGCCCTACCATATGAGCATCCTCATCCACCACATCTTCATCCTCATCCACCACATCTTCATCCCCATCCACCACATCTTCATCCTCATCTACTACATCTTCATCCACCACATCTTCATCCTCATCCACCACATCTTCATCCCCATCCACCACATCTTCATCCCCCTCCACCACATCTTCATCCACCTCTACCACATCTTCATCCCCCTTCACCACATCTTCATCCCCCTCCACCACATCTTCATCCCCATCCACCACATCTTCATCCCCCTCCACCACATCTTCATCCCCATCCACCACATCTTCATTTACAATTGCTGTTTTATCCCATCATAGATTTTATCATTCCCCCGGTAGCTAACAGTATTGAAGGTCTTCTAATACACTTATTGGTTGAATATCTTCTTTGATGACCTATCGGGTATAGCCTTTGTCCAGTTTAAAGTTGAATTGCTTGACTTTGACTTCTAATAATCCTTATAAATTCTAGTTACAAGTCCCTTATCTGATAATTAACCAAACTTTCCTCCAATTACATAGTCTTTTTCTTTACATTTTTAAAATGTTTTATTATGTTTATGTGTTTGTCTGTGTTGTTTATGCACGAGTGCAGTCCCACAGAGGCACAGGAAGGAGTCAGACCCCCAGGACCGGGAGTCAGGGGTGATTGGGAGCCACCCGACACCGGTGCTGGGAACCGAACTCAGCACCTGTGTGTGAGCGAGAGCGAGACAGGCTCTTAGGCTCCGAGTTCTCTCTTCAGCTTCAGCTTCTTTTTACTCTCCCGGTGTCTTGTGAAGCACTAAAGCCTCTGTGTTGCTCTATCTGCTCTGTTTTTCTTGTCCTCTCTCGGTGCCATGGGTGACTCTGCTGTTGTTTTTTAAACTCCAGCTACTACAAGACCAAGTGGACGAGCTCCAGTCTGAGCTGGAAGACTACCAGGCGCAAGGCCGAGTGCTCAGACTCCCCCTGAAGAACTCGCTGTCAGAAGAGCTCGACGGCCACGGCGGCGGCGGCCATATTGAGCCTGACCAAGGTAAACTCGTGTGCACACAGTCTTTCTGATGTGTGCGGTTGTGGCTCAGTGGCTGGGCGGAGCCCTGCAGAACACTGGCGTCCTGGAGCTCAGGGAGGGAGAGACTTTGGCCGTCTCATTTGTTGAGCTACTTTACTGGTGGCTGGTTTTCTCCTCTGTCCTTGAATTCTTTATAAAAACCGTTTGCGATTCTGACGGCGCTGACTCCCCCCCACCCCCCCCACCATGGCTGCTCGGTGTGAGGATGGTTTGGAAGAGTTACCCAGTCACACACCACAGAACCCAGAGCTGGTTCTCATAGGCTGCCTAGGCTAAATGCCTTATTTGTCTCTGTAAGAGAAGCGACTGAGTTCCGAGCTCGAGCCTGTGGCTTTGAGGGAGAGGGGCAGGAGCCAGGCTGTTGCGCAGGCCCGCCCGGGAGCCAGCCTGCAGCTCCTTTTTCCCTCAGTACTTCGGGTTTTAATCTGAGCAAGGTTCCAGTGGGTTCTGCTGCTCCTGTGCCATTCCCCTTCCCGTTGGTTTTTAAGAAGGGAGCCTTCCCTCCCCACCCCCACCCCACTGTGGGGTCAGCTGGTGTTCAGGGAGGAGGCCTGGGACGTTCTGAGTCCTTCTCTCTGATCCTTGCTTCACCTGATGCAGCTCTTCCACCTGAGTGTTGACTGTTCCAAGAAACTTCTGCCATCTTGGAGGGGGGATGGGCCAAAATATGTGAGGAGAAAGCCCAAGGCAGGCCTGTCAATCCCAGTTGCTAGAACTCTGCCCACGTCTGCTTGTGTATCTCCAAATAGAGTCTCACTGCCTTAAGAGATTTCTACCTAGCGGTAAATATATTTGACCTTGTGCTAGCTCAGCCCTCGACTTCTGCTCATAATTTCAATTTTCCCTTGGTGCTTATCGTGGGCAGTGGGAGAAGTAAACCATGCATCTGAAGGCATTGAGAATTTCCTCCCCATTTGCCCGCCCCCATGCCCCTGACCCGTGTGCCTGGATGGAAATCACTTAGACACCTGGAAATTCACCACAGTAAAACAACTCTGCAGTATTGAGGGACGGACTGGGTATCTTGGCCCGTGACGTTAGAGCCATAGACACAGCAGTAGGGGTGCCAGCCAGTCACTTGTTCCCCTGCCGCATCGTCCCTCTGAACTTGTCACTGGGTAGTTTCTGGATAGACAGGAGGAGGTTGGTTAGTTTGACCAAACTACCTCACGCCGTTTCCACAGCACAAGGCCCTTTTACTGAGCTCACGTTCGACATATTACACACACACACACACACACACACACACACACACACATTTATCATTCAAAATGGTGGATTCAGCTAAGGCTTGGCATACTGCCCGTGTTTGGGAGGAGCGCCCCACCATCTTCCTCTTGTTGCCCCATTGTTTGAATGTGGATCCCATTGTTTCCAAGAGCTTCACACCTGGGAAATCAGGCGGAAAGGCTTCCTTCGTGAAGCCACGCCCCTCGTCAGATGCCAGAGTATGCCAGTGACCGCGCCTGAGGCCGCTCGGTGGGGTCCGAGCGTTTCAGGGTTCCGTGTGTTTTCAGGGCCCGGTTCTGAAGAATGCAACCCACTGAACATGAGCATTGAGGCGGAGATGGTCATCGAACAGATGAAGGAGCAGCACCACAGGGACCTGTGTCACCTGAGACTGGAGCTGGAAGACCAAGTAAGTCCTGCTTCTAGTCTGACCTTGAGTCCTTCAGCCTGTGGTACTCCTGCTGCTGCTTCCTCACAGCCCAGCACGTCCTGTGCATTTCTTCTGGAGTTCAGAGCTCGCCAGGAACCCACTTCCTCAGGCTGAGGTCGAGACCTGTTTTGCTCCAGTCTTTCAGACTGTGATGTGAGCTTAGCCCTCATATACTAATTATGGCGTTTTTAACTTGTTAAAAATATCCCAATTGTAAAACAAACAACCCTTGCTTTGATGTAGTGTCACTTTCTAGATTAGATACAAGCTCTGGCCCTCGGCCTCTGAGTGCTTCACTCTGTGGCTTCCACCACCACCTCCACGGTCGTGGTTTTCCTTTTTCCCTGCATGTGGGTTGTTACGTATGGTTACGTGTGTATGCATGTTTATGCATATGTATGGTTATATTGTGTTTGCATGGTTATATGTGTAGGCATGGTTACATGTGTATACATGTTCATGTGTGTATGCATGGTCATGTGTGTATGCATGGTTACATGTGTATGCATAGTCATGTGTATATGCATAGTTATGTGTGTATGCATGGTCATGTATATATGCATGGTCATGTGTGTATGCATGTTTACGTGTATATGCATGGTTACATGTGTATGCATATTTATGTGTGTGTGCATGGTTACGTGTATGTGCATGGTTACATGTGTATGCATATTTATGAGTGTGTGCATGGTTATGTGTGTATGCATGTTCATGTGTGAATGAGAGCAAATGGGTGTGCAGGCTGGATATCAACATCCAGCGTCTTCCTTGATTGGTCCCTCACTGGTCCCAGAGTTCTTCCATCTGTCTAGCTGGCTAGCTTGCCCAGGAATCCTCTGTCTCTACCCTAGCATTGGCATCACAGGTAAAGGGGCTTCATGCCTGGTTTATGTAGATTTGGGGATTAAGCCGAGGTCCCCTTTACTCGGTGCCAGTCCTCAGCCTCTGCTTTTCTTGTGCGCTTGACTTTTCCTGGCTTTGGAATACCTGCACTGAGGACTGAGTGGATCTCCACACGTGCCCTTCCGCCCTCCCACTTGGCTTTCCTACCATAAACTTAAGATCTTAAAGTATGGAGTTTAAGTCTTCCAATGTTTCTTGAACTCTGTAAGGTACGCAGAGTGCTGTATGAAACACAAAGTTAGATAAGAAATTGTTAGTTCAGTGAGAGCCTAGAGCTCTCTGGCCAGCCAGCCTGGTCTATTTGGTGTGTTCTGAGCTAGTGGAAGACCTATCTGAAAAAAAAAAGGTGGATGGTGCCTCAGGAATGGCACTGTGGTTGGTTGTCCTCTTGCCTACACACACACACACACACACACACACACACACACACACGTACATATATGAGCACTCACATACCTAAGTAAATAAAAGTAGACCTGGCTTCACTTAGTATTTTACTTCAGGTAATTTTGAACTAAGTTTGCACTTTTAGTCAGAACAAGAAAATGAGAGTGTCCTCTGGGACAGAAACCCTCTTCTCGCCCACACCCCTTCCCCATAGCTCAGAACCCACTCATCCCGCGGCTTCACTGTCCGGTTCTAGGTGCGCCACTATGAAAAGCAGCTGGATGACACCAGGGTCACCTGTGAAAAGGAGCAGGAGGCCATGAAGAAAAAGTACGAGCAAGGAATGCACGCCTTGGAGAAGCAAGTCGGTGACCTTCGGAGCGAGATCGCAGACCTTCAAGGGCAGGCGGCCGTGCTGAGGGAGGCCCAGCACAGGGCCAGCTGCAGGCACGAGGAGGAAAAGAAACAACTGCAGGTGGTGTTCGAGGAGGAAAAGACTCAGCTTCGGGAGGAGCTGCGGCTGGAGCATGAGCAGGAGCTCAGGGCCAGGCTGCAGCAGGCAGAGGAAAGCTTTCGCCAGGAGAAAGAGGGACTCGCTCAGGCTGCGGCCTGGACTGAAGACAAGGCCAGAGGCTTGACTCGGGACCTGGAGCAGTCTTTCCAGGAGCAGCTGCTGAGCCTGGTGGAAAAGCATGCTGTGGAGAAAGAAGAGCTGAGGAAAGAGCTCTCGGAACATCACCAAAGGGAACTCCAGGAGGGAAGGTAAGGAAGGGGGGAGCGTGAACAGCTGGACACTGCTTCCCGGAAGTTCCTGTCAGCCAGGGACGGGGTGGGGATGGGGGAGCCGAGCAGCCCATAGAATTGAATAGGTTCTTTAAAAATTAATCCAACCAGTTTTGTCTTGTTCACAGGAAGTCTCCCTTGGTCATTGGAACTGGTCTGTGTGTGTGTGTGTGTGTGTGTGTGTGTGTGTGTGTGTGTGGTGTGTATAAGGGCAGGAGGGGAGGGGAGGGCAGTCAGTCAGAGGAACTGTTCCTGTGTGACACTTACTGTCGTCCTGTGCTCAGATGAAGACTAGATCTTTCCTACCGCGATGCTGTTGCTCTCTGAGAAAACCTATTCATAAGCAGGATTCTGGACATACTCATATTTCTTCTCTCTTACGAAATGGTGTGCTGTATTTACTGTCCTTGTGTGAAATCCTAGGTATAACTGAGAGATTTCGACTTTCCCACCTTGTTTCATATAGAGCTCTTTTACTAATTAAGCAAAAACAGAAGAGAGTTATTAATATGCCTGTTTTATGCAACTGAAATCCTATAGTGCCTGCTTCAAACTATTTCCCAGATGAGGAGTGAGGTCACTGTGTCTTTGGTCATTTAATGTGAAATGCCAGTATAAGGCATCGATTAAACCACATAAGTACATTCGGGAAACATATTAAAGGATTCGGTTTCATAAGCTCACCCTGCTTCAGAGAAAGATAAGTTTCCTGGATTTATGGTCTCCAGAAGAGAGATCCTTTCCCGCACACACGCATTGTAGAAAGCGGCCCCACCGCCCGCCCGCCAGCCTCCTTTCTGTGTGGGAAAATGTTGGGTTTGCTTCCGGAGTTGGCAGCGGTTTCAGTAATGCTGTGTGTTGACCACATTTAGGGAAGAAATGGAAACAGAGTATAACAGAAGAGTCTCTCAGCTAGAAGCCCAGTTTCAGGCCGACTGTGAGAAAGCCACTGAGCGCTGTGAACAAACCCTGCAAAGCCTGGAGGGCCGCCACCGCCAAGAGCTGCAGGACCTCCTGGACCAGCACCTGGAGGAGAGAGCTGAGTGGGAGTTCGAGAAGGACGAGCTCACTCAGGAGTGCACAGAGGCCCAGGAGCAGCTGAAGGAGGCGCTCCAGAGGGAGAAGGCCGCCGCCCTGGCCGCGCACCAGGAACAGGAGATGCTGGAGAAGACGTACAAGGAGCGTTTGGATACCCTGAGCACGGAGAGAGAGCAGCTGTTGCAAGACCTGAAAGACCTACAGAAGGCCTCTGAGAGCCAGCACAGCCTCCTGCCTGACCAGCTCCTTGAGCTGAAGAGAAGTCAGGAGAGAGAACTGAGGCAGCAGCGGGGGCAGGTGCTGTGCCAGACAGGGGTGTCCGAGCAGCTGGCCAGCCAGCAGCTTGAAAGGCTCAGGGTGGAGCACGAGCAAGAGAGGCGAGACCTGACGGGCAAGCTTGCCGCCCTGGAGAGCGCCTACAGAGCGAGCCGTGCGAGAGCCGATCAAGAGAAGGCGGACCTGAGCGCAGAAATCCGCAGGCTTCGGGGTACAGTCGAGGACATGCAGCAGGCGGCGGCATCTCTCTCAGTGCTTCAGGGTGGCTGCCAGGCAGCGGCCGGGGAGGAGGCAGGTGGAGCCATGTCCCTGCTCCAGCAAGGGGAACGGCTCTTGGAAGAAAATGGAGACGTCCTCATCAGCCTGCAGAGAGCGCACGAGCGCGCCGTGAAGGAGAATGCCAAGATGGCCACTGAAATTTCGAGATTGCAGCAGAGGCTGAAGACGTTAGAGCCGGGGTCAGTGGCCCCGTCCTGTCTGGACGAGCGGATGTCTGAGATTTCCGGAAGTTCCAGGGAACAAGCCGAACCCGTACTGAAACAAGGTACAGCCACCAGGCACTTGCTGGGCGACCTCGGAGAGCACGCGGCCCGGGGCCTGGGCAGTCCAGGGACCAGCTCTGTTCCGAGGCAGGAGTGCAGAACCGAGGCGTCGTCGGAGGCTTCCCTGGACTGCTTTTCTGAGCTTGAAAACAGCGAAGACACCAGGACGGAATCCTGGGAGCCGAAGAGTCAGATCGTCCAGCTTCGGGAGCAGCTGACAGCCCTGCGTGCAGACTGCGACAGGGCCTCTGAGAGGAAACAGGACCTGCTTTTCGACATCTCCGTGCTGAAAAAGAAACTAAAGATGCTGGAGCGAGTCCCCGAGGCGTCCTCCAGGTATAAAGTGTCATTCGAGGATGCCGCCCGGGAAAACGCCTGCCTCCGGGAGGAGCTGAGACTCCTAGAGACGCGCTACGAGGAGTCTCTGGACAGCAACAAAGAGCTCACGGCTCAAGTCTACAGGCTGCAAGCCGAGATGAAGAAAATGGAGGAGCTGATGGAGACAGTCCTCAGCCCGGAGAAGGGTTACGACGAGGTCGAGCTGGAAAAGGAGGGGCTCGGGGCTCTGGTGTTGAGACTTCAAGGGAAGATGGCGAAGGTGCTGGAAAGGGCCGCCCTGCAGGGTGACGGCTACTCCCCGTGGGAAGCTCCTGCAGGAAACCCGGAGGTCACCCCCGAGGAAAAGATGCTCAAGCTCCATCAGGCTCCAGAAGAGTGTACACCCAAGCTCATGAGCATGCACCACGTCATAGAAGAGTGTAGACAAGAAACCCGGTGCTGTGACCAGGGTAGCATGCGGCTCCTGGCTCGAATAAAAGCACGCGAAGTTGCCTGGATCCGCGGACCCATTCAGACACGTCACGGAAAGCCCAGCGTGCAGAACGGAGCGATCCCGGAGGGAAGCGCTGCTCTCCTAGGCCTTCGCGACACGAGTCTTCGGCATGAGGCCACCATCGCAGAGTTAGAACTGGAGAAGCAAAAGCTTCAGGAGCTGACTAGGAACTTGAGGGAGCGAGTCAGCACATTAGTTAGGCAAAAAGAGTCCCCTTCTCAAGGAGAGAAGGAGGAGGAGCTGAAGGCCATGATGCACGACTTGCAGGTCACGTGCGGGGCGATGCAGCGGAAGGTTGACCTTCTGAGGTAATGTATGTGCCTTCCAGACCTCGTGGGAGCCTGCAGAGCGTCTGATCACATCTAACTGTGCTGCTTGCCCTGCCTAGAGACACTAACCTATTAGTCTTGAGAAGAGCAGTGTCGTAGCCACCGTCTGCTCCTGTGTGTATTAACAACTAGAGCAACCTTGTCTAGGAGGCGACCCCTTCCTCAGAGCAAGTTAGCGTCGCCCATCGGGGCGCGGGAGGGCAGGATGGCGAGTGTCTGCTGTGTGGTCGGGGTTCGCTCCCAGCCCCCTTCTGGCTCTGACGGCCTTGGGATGAATAGATACCCTCCTGCACTGTCCTCGTTTTAATGAAGCCTGTTCTGTGGAATGAATGCCTCTTGTGTAGCATTAACTCACTTGGTAGATAACCACGCGCTTCCTATACTAATACAGAAACTCATTGAATGGATGCTTTTCCTTCCGTCCTTGACATATATGCCAGTATAGAAACAGTACACCTTTATCGTACTATTTTACTATTTTACTACTATTATAGTAAATATTCTTGAGCATTGAAGACAAAGTTAACCACTTTGAAAAACTACCAGCCTGACTTTGTGAAATACGGCTGCATTTCAGTATTCCTATCAAGTTGGGGTTTTTCTTAAATTTGTAAAATATCACATTGTGTCTGAAGTATCTTAGTGGTATAAAGCAAAAGAATTCACTTGAGTTTCCTCTTTTTCAGATTACTTTTACTTTAGAGCCTCAGAGTAGAGCGAGAAGAAGAAGTTGGGCACCTCGGTGTGCCCGTTTTACAGAGTATCTTGTCCGGGCATCTCGGTGTGCCCGTTTTTTATGTAGTGCACTGTCCCTGGGATCCTAAGCCAGGGCTCCAGCAGCTGAGAATGTGGCTTTAGTCTGTTCAGAGCAGGGAGGGCTTGAGAGCCGAGGTGATAAGCCAGTTACTCAAAGCAGCCTGCCCGCCACTGAGAGGTCAGCGCCCGCGGCGGCACTGAGTTCCGATCCCCGTCTCCACGCCCGAGGGTTTCCAGCCACACCTCCCCGATGCCTTTTAGCGAGATTCTTATTTTCCAAAAGTAGTGACTCAATATGTTACAACTTGACTTCCAAGTACCAAGAGACTACTAATTTAAACGTCTACTTTAACTGGCATGAAATCCTTTCTATATTGGAAGTTACTAGAAAATATTTTCCAAAGATGCCAGATGACTGCCATGTTGTAACTTTTTTTTTTTTAATCTCTACACTTCAGATATGAATCTGAAAAGCTTCAAGAGGAAAATTCTATTTTGAGAAATGAAATTACTTCTTTAAATGAGGAAGACAGCGTCTCTAGCCTGAGACTGGAGGAATTAAGCGGATCTCGGGAAGAACTGTGGTAAGACATAGTTTAGTCAATTTTACAAGGACCAGGGGCTGTTTAGCTTCAGGTTTAAAAGCCTCACTCCTGACTCATACCTGCATTGCTCCTTTAGGCAGAAAATAGAAACTATAGAAGAGGAAAAGGCTTCAATTCAGAAGACGGTTGAACAGTTAAAGAAACAGGTAAGAAACACTTAAAAATTCCCCTGTGATTCTTGAGTCAGAAATTTTCTTTTTTTTTTAATTTGAAATTTACAAATTGAATAATAAACAAATAATTTACTAGAATAATATATTGTACATGATGGTAAGGTTGTAAATTCTGAGGCTGACCATGGAAATCCACCTCACAGTGACTCTAAACTCTCTTAGGGTCTCTCTGTAGACCTTAAGTGTTTAATACAGGTTCTCTATCCAGTATAAGGGGGGAAGGCAATGCCTCTGAGCCTTACCTGTGAGCATCGGTTCTAGCCCTTGGTGATTTCCACTAATGTCAGCTCCTTCATTCTTTTGATTCAAAGCAGGACATTTCATACAGAATTCTCAGATACAGAATGCAGCAGATCTGCAGGACATTTCTCAGATACAGAATGCAGCAGATCTGCAGGACATTTCTCAGATACAGAATGCAGCAGATCTGCAGGACATTTCTCAGATACAGAATGCAGCAGATCTGCAGGACATTTCTCAGATACAGAATGCAGCAGATCTGCAGGACATTTCTCAGATACAGAATGCAGCAGATCTGCAGGACATTTCTTAGACGTGCAGCTCTGTCAGATGGCTTATGCCATTCACACTCACTTTGTATAAAGCTTACAACAGATACTCGAGTCTGGGAAGACTGTTTAAGACATATCTGGAATAGGCACAAGACAAGGACATACTTGGGAAGGAAACAGTCTTATATCTGAAATAGCCAAGGTAACATCCAAAATATATCTTGTACTATTTCAAATAAGTGGCGGAACCCAATTGGAAAATAGGCAACAGATAGGGAGGATCAAATCACAGACAGACCTGACAGAACATACCCACAGGCTAGCCATGCAGTGTTAGGGAGAGTTAAATAGGTCAGCGTTTCCCACCTTCTAAACAAAAGCTAAACATCGATATTATATAGTAAATACATATGTATAAATAAATAAGGTACACTGTTGAGAGTAAGCTGATAGCACCTAAAGGGAGAATTTTTGAGGCCTTCTGCCAAAGCATTAATATATATTATATATATTTAAGTATATATAAGTATATACTTATATACTTAGTATATAAGTATATATATATACATATATGTGTGTGTGTATATATATATATATATATATATATATACACACACACACACACATACTTCTTTTCTAACTCAGAAAGGCCATACCAAACAAAGGAGCAAACAGAAACAAATGAACCCAGAACCCAGAATTGCTACCAATTTGTTGCTTAATAATGAAACGATAAGACAAATGTATATCTCCATCTATGCAAGATTGGAAAACGACAATATGGGGATTTTTTTTTTTTACATAAAATTTCCTGCGTTCGTTAAAATATGTAACATATGGTGACATCTAGGCACACTAACTTGGAAAGATAACATCTATACGATATCAGAAATGGAAAAAGCAAGCTGTTAAAACATGCAATGATACTTTTTATCCTTCTCGTTTATTTTTCTGGCTAAAAGAAAGATGGTAGTGTACATGCGTAGAAAGTGATCTAGTGGTATGCAAATTCAACGATAAAGAACCAGGCACCCTGTGGCCTGAGACTAACCTGTCTCTAACTCTTTATGTATTTCTGAATTGGTAGAATTTGTAATGAGCATATGTTATTTTTGTTATGTGTGGGTATACAAAGAGTTATATGAGACTGTACAAAGGAAGATTAAATTTATTCCAAAAAGGATGTACAGTTGGCTCAGCCTCCACAGCAGTGGTTCTCAGCCTGTGGGTTGTGACCCCTTTGGGGTGAATGGGTGTTTTACACGGGTCCCCTAAGACCATCAGAAAACACCAATATTTACATTATCATAACAGCAGCAAAACTGCCGTTATGAAGTAGCAGTGAAAATAATCTTCTGGTTGGGGGTCAGCACCATCCGAGGAACTGTACTGAAGGGTCGCAGCGCTGGGAAGGCTGAGAGCCACTGCTCCGCAGACAGAGTGGCCAGGGCTGCAAGCAAACTGCCCTGTGGCAGGGCAGCCTCTTACAGAGATGTCTTAGGAGAAAAGACTCTAAATCTTGTTGTTGTTGTTGTTGTTGTTGTTGTTAGCAAAAGTAGGGCAGCAATATTCTTCAAAACTTCTTTCAATTTTAATTAGGTTTCAGATTTAAAAATCAAAAACCAACAGTTGGATTCAGAAAATATAAAACTCAGCCAAAAGAACTCCCAAAACAAGGAAGAACTGAAAACCCTTAATCAACGTCTGGCAGAAATGCTATGCCAGAAGGAGGAGCCAGGAACTTGCACCTCTGAGAAATGGGAACGAGAAAATGCAAGCCTCAGAGAAGAACTGGACCACTGCAAAGTGCAGGTCAGGGCTCCAGCCATGGTAGTTAAATGTATGTGTGAGTGCTCTGTCTGCATGTGCACCTGCGTGCCAGAAGAGGGCGCCAGATCCCATTACAGATGGTTGTGAGCTGCCTTGTGGTTGCTGGGAATTGAAGTCAGGCCTTCTAGAAGAGCAGCCAGTGCTCTTAACCTCTGGGCCCACTCTCCAGTCCCAGATTTTTCATTCTTAATCCAAAGAAATAAAGGAAATGTCTTATACATAAGACCTTAATGATTAAATCATTGTTGGCCTGGCGTGTAAATATATACTCCAGATATGTCTAGGGAATAAAGCGTTCTCCCACCACAGATGGGGAGTGAGTTCAGTGAAGCAGCTGTGAACCAATTCATCTTGGCTGTGGAAAAAAAATCTTTTAAAAAAAAAAAAAAGAAGAATTACACTTGTGCCAGACATGCACAGATGTCTTGTTTGTTTGGTTCTGCTGTTGGTATTTCCTAAAGAACACAGGTAACAAATATTTACTTAGCGTTTACATTGTACTGCTGGAGATGAGTTAAAGACTCTAAGTGAACATGTGTAGGCTCTGTGCAAACACAGAACCGATTTATAGAGGACCTTGAGCATAGGAGGGTTCGGATATCTTCTAGGGGGGGTGGGGAGGCCCTCCTGGAACTAATCCCTCCTAAGTGTCAAGAGTGTGTATCATCAGGGTGTTTTCTTACCCTGCTGGGGTCGAGATGGAATTTTTTTTTTTTTAAGCACCTGGACTAACTGGGGGTAGATATTTAGGAATAGATTTCATAAAGTGAGAGTTCGACACTCAGTATAATAAATAAAACAGTTCAGATACCAGAAAAACACATGGGGTGAGGTTTCATCAACCACAGAGAAAGAGCTCTGTCTCTCTCAGTTGAAAAAAAGAACCTGAAATGAAGGGGCGGGGCTGGAGCCAGGGCCAGAGGGTAGAGCACTCATGCGCACACCCAGAACACACACGACAACTCAAAGCTCCACGTCCAGGGTCTCTCGTGACTTCTGTGAGGGCTCCTGCACACACGTGGTACACATGTATGTACTCTGGCACATACATATGCACACAAGATCAACAAGTGTGAAAAAATTAAAAGGCAGAAGAAAATTTAGGGACATAAAATTCTGATAGCAGTGTGGGAAGAAACGGTAACAAAGAAGTTTTTAAGGAAAGATTAAAATGACCCTCAAAGCTCTGAACGGATGTTCCAAATCAATCATAATTAGAGAAATGTAAAATATGCAGTGCTGGCATGTGAATTCCTCACTTGAAAGATTGGTGTCTGTTCAGAAACACCCGGCAGCACGCTCTCCTGGCAAGGCTGTGCTGGCAGACGCCGTCCAACGCCTCGGCGTGCGCACTGACAGCGTCCTCTCGGAGGTATTTTGGCACCAGCTGCCATCGCCCCACGTGTGCTCACCTCTTGCCCAACAGCCTCACGTCTAGGAACTTAACTTTATCGTATCCCGGCAGTCGGGTGAAAAGCCACACACATGAGGAAATTCATGCCAGCTTTGTTCGTATCTGCAAAGTTGCTAGAACCACCGAAATGTTCATGTATGAAAGTATGATTAGACTTGTGGTAGAGCCATACGATACACAGTTTTATACAGCCATTAAAAAGGGGGCCACGTAAAGGTGCATGGGTAAAATAAGACCTTCCATCACAATTATGAGAAGAGATCAGGTATTTCAGCCAGATTCTCCTTTGTTGATGAAACTGTTACCGGACCAAGATATTCAAGAAAAATGTGATTTTAGTGAATAGTACTTATTAAGCACTTTCAGTTATAAAAGTATCATTTTCTTCCCATGATCTTTCAACATGCAGAATACATTCTTCCCATTGATCGTGTGCGGTGGGGCCCGGGGCTTAGTGAGATCCTCCGTCTGTCAGCAGCATGTAGCAGTGTCTACACATACTGCCCGGACATGCCGCCTGGCCTCAGAGAAGTCACTGCTCCACACAGGCAGGCATGTGGGCTCTGGAAGCAATTCTTTGTGTTGTTTTCTTTTTAAAAACTATAGTTGAAAATGTAATAATGCTCCAAGAGGGAGAACCCTTGCACACACTGCCGGCCTTTCAAAGACCACGAAGGAACATGGCGTGGGGTCGACAGATCACATCCGCAAGAAGGAGTGAGGTCACCCCAAGCTTCCAGTGGGGATTCGCTTCTACAGAGTGTAAAGACCTGAGTGTGTTCATATTCTTTTCAGAGGGGAAAAAAAAAAGCTTAGGAATAAATGTTAAGTCTTCCCAGGGGCAGGGTGGGAGTGGGGAGAATGATAACACGAAATGTGAAACGATTTCCAGGACATGATACTCATTTGCTGGAGCCACAAAGTGCATCTGCAGTGTGCTTCCATGCATGGTGAGAGACATTAGAGAAGGAACACGCGTGGCTGCCCGTTTACATTAAGGAACTGTGAGAGTGATAAGCCAGACATGAAAGAGGAGGCTGCAGAGAAGTGAGGAGGGAGAGGCACGGACGGACGGACGGACGGACGGACAGTGAAATTGCAATGTGCAGAAAGGCCGAGGCGGGGGCGGGGCTTTGTGGACATGGTCTTTGTACAACGTTCTGGCTCTTCTGGGTTCCATGTGGGTTTGGTTTGGTTTTTCTCCAGGTCTGGTAATCTAACCTGGAGCTTTCTATAGCTTTACCTCTGAGCTACATCCCAGCCCTGTTTCACACAAGCTTCCTAGACCTCAGACCATCAAAATCAATCCTGATGGGTGCAGGGATACAAAAAGAGCACTAAGAAATGATACCAGCACGGTGTGCAATATGACCACTAAGGACATCGAGGATGAGAAGTCCACAAATGCTTTCATAATCTAGTCAGAAATCGTGATTCTCAGAGGCATACAAGGTTGTTTTGCATCTGCTAGAAGAGAATAAGGAAGCACACGGCACAGACTGAGGAGGAGAGCTGTGCTTCTCGCTGTCGGAGAAGACACTTGCAGCGTCAGAGTGTGGAGGGCTAAGGTGAACCCTCTGATATTGTCAGGATCAGAGGCATCAAGAGACTCAAGAGAGCTAGGGAAAGAAACAGATGTTTTTGTATGGCGTAATCAGATCTTGATTTCTAACTATTATCCTCCTGTAAAAGCACCTTGGAAAATCTGATTCCAAGGTTAAAACAGAAAAGATAAAAGTCAAACCTGAACTGTCCCATGGTGCCAAACAGAAAAAGGTACTAAAAAAATAAATAGGTAAAAATTAAAAATGGAACAAATCCAAAGACCCAACTTAAGGAGCTCCTACTAGCTCAGCCTTAAGCAGTTCAATCAGTGAAATATAGTATAAAATGAAATAATCATAAGTGTAATAGCTATGTGGGTAAATATTCGCATCAATTGACTGAATAAACAATTGGGGAGAAGCAATTGCTCTTTCTTATCTAACAAAAGCAGAAATAAGGAAAGAAAACAGAAAATCATCTTCAGGAAAACCCCAAGTGATAGTTGCTGTAGCCAGAATGAACTGGTGGGCGTAGGAATGAGTAAGCAGAAATTCAAAGAAGGAATTTGCACAACCTTGGGGGACCTCTCCAGGCACTTTATAGAGAGAAACATCCAATGACGGGCCAGGCCTCAGACCAAGCTATACACATGGACAGTCGTTGGAGATAATCTGGTTGGTCCTTTGGCTGTAAAGATAAATGGTCTTGATGCAGTGCCACTGAACGGGTCTTCCTGTCCCTTGCGATTGTCTCCTGTGGACTTGGTGAAGCGTCCCCAGCCAATGACTGTGTCTGTTCCGTGTTGGATATCTTCCTTAGACTGCCACCTTGGTGTCTTCTCTGGAGGCAGAACTTTCTGAAGTTAAACTGCAGACTCACGTCGTGGAGCAGGAAAACCTCCTTCTCAAAGACGAGCTGGAGCGGCTGAAGCAGGTAAGTGTGCTGCTGGAGTGCAGCGAGGTGCAGCACCACCGGGAGATGCAGCCCGTCTCCACCGCCAAACGCCCTTCGCGCCGTGGTTGGGCCACCAGTTTATTGCTTCAAGTTGCCGACTTGAGTCACAAGCGTGTTGCTAATTCCCCGGTGAAGCAGCTTATGTGTATGGTAGCCTCGAAAATGCTGTCGCTACGAATCCTAACCATTTCAGCTTCAAATTTTCTTGTTCTACTTTGTTCGGGCGGGAAGGAAACGTAACAATAGTTTGTCTGATAAGAGGGTGCCTGTCTGGCTCATGAATTCCAGAACTATTCTCTGAATCCTGGAGGCCCCAGTGACGTTGGTCCCACCTGTATCTTTTCGCTGTGGCGGGCGGGAGGCTCCTCCCAGGAGAGTGTGCTGTCCAGCATCCTCAGATCACTCGCTCTCACATTTACAAGTTTAACTCGTGGAGCTCAGTATGGGTATCTTTTCCGCCACAAGCACGGACTCCATTTGTTCCATGTGGCATGCTGGGAGCTAAGGTGCACAGTCTCCCTGTGAGGTGACAGTATCTGGGAGCCATCGCTATGATTAATATAAATATAGCATTATTATAATGAACTCCATCTCCCCTGTAGCTGGGGAGGCATGGCTTGCTCACCCTATCAGTGATAGTGCCCAGTCCGTGTGCACACTGCGTGCCATGGCTCGCTCACCCTTTCAGTGATAGTGCCCTATCCGTGTGCACACTGCGTGGCTTTGCCCAGCACAGAGCACAAGCAAAGGAGCACAGTTGGAGGAGAGCCCTGAGTCCCTCTGTGCGCATGGGTAGCAAGTCGCTCTGTCATGAGGACTTTGGAGGAAGGTGCTGTTAGGTGCCAGCCCGTCCTTGTCCCGCAGCGCAGACCCAGAAAGCATGTCACTCGGTGTGATGTGATTGGGAGCTCTGGAAACACTTTATATATATTACATATCACACCAAAAAGAAGCATGAATGGCATCCCAGAAAGTTCCCTGATAGATACCCAAAGCATTACGGTGTTAGAGAGTTAGGCAGGCCAGGTCCTGGGGAAGGACATGGCCCCATATTACCCTGATGAGCAGATACTCCAAGGGCGTGTTCCTACATCCTTCTAACTTGTTCAGCCTTATGAGGAATGTTGGATTTGCTATCAGTTGAAAACAAGCTCCAACCTGTAAAATCTGTTTTGTCATAGCTAATCCCAGTGTTATGTGGGAGGCCGTCAGATAGGGAGACGGCTCTAACATAATGGTAACAGGGTCGATCGAACACGTGAGAGGCAAACAGGAATGGGCTTAGTAAAGCATGTGTAAAGTCCAGGACGGATTGAAGGGCCTGGGAAACACTTGGCTCCTCAGAGCAGTTTCCAACTCCGGTCGGAGTGAGCGCTGCTCCCCAGCACTGGGGCATTTTTGGGTTTCACAGGCTGGGGAGCTAGTATTACTGAGTGTGGCGGGTAAAGCCAGAGATGCTACGAAATGTCGTGTGATGTGCAGAGAGACCTCTGCAGCCGAGCGTCCAGTGTGACACTGGTACCATCGTGGACGCTGGACAGAACAGCCTGGTCTGTCTCTGCCATGAGCAGAGAGAAGGAAGCCCGCATGTCCGCTCCGACGGGGAGTCCGTTAGGTTTCTTCCCAGGGGAAGGGCACAGCCTTCACTCGCCCACATGTGTATATTTGAATATGAGAATACCAACCCCCTGGCTTGTTTTTGTTTTTGAAACAAGATCTTGATGTGTAGCCCAGGTTTGCCTCAAACTTACAGTCTTCCGGCCTCAGCCTACTGAGAGCTAAGATTATAGACGTGTACAACCATGACATGTACAGATGGTGTTATAAAGCCATGGTTTAACTAGAGTTAACCTAGTTAACTAGTTAACCTCGCCTCTGTAGTCCAGGCTGGCTGGCACTCTTGAGCTACTGATATTCTACATCAGCGGTTCTCACCCTTCCTAACGCTGGGACCCTTTAACAGAGTTGTGGTGACCTCCAACCATAAAAGTATTCTTGTTGCCACTTCATAGCTATAATTTGGCTACTGTTATGAATCATAATGCAAATATTTTCGGAGACAGAGGTCCGCCAAAGGAGGTACGACACACGGCGTGAGAACTGCTGCTTAAGTGCATCTCTACCTCGAGCACAAGGACTTCCGTGCTCAGCTAATTCGAAGGTCTTGACTGAAGTAGTTTGAAAAATACATTTTGGATACCTCTTTAGAAGCATGATTAAAAAAAAAAAAAAGTAACATGTGCCATGCAGACGTTAGACTGCAGACGGGAGCGCGGTGTGTCATGTGACTGGGACAGTACGATCAGAAGCTGGGACCGCCATTTAGCAGCCTCTGGCTGCGTCTTCAGGTTCAAGCAGACATCTCAGCGTCAGCCGGGGGACGGGGAGAAGCTAGTGGGAACAGTTAACCAGAGTTAACTACAGGCTTCTCGAGTCTATGTCCTTTGAAATATGTCCCGACAGGAAGACTTAAGGGGCCACGAAAGTGCCCTGTTTACAAATCCCTCCTTTTCAAGTCTACAGTGTACACATCGCTGGGGAAAGGGGGTGGCGGCTCATCTGTTTAATCTCTTACAGCCGCACAGATGTCCTGACCTCTCTGACTTCCAGCAGAAAATGTCTAGCATTCTAAGCTACAATGAAAAACTGCTGAAGGAAAAAGAAGTTCTGAGTGAAGAGCTGAAGAGCTGTGCGGACAAGGTATAAAGAATGGAGTTCCCCTTCATCGTAGAGTGTGTGCCCCTGCAGGCCTCTCCCGGCGGGCTGCGGCCCCTGGGCTTCCTGTGTTAGTCCAAAGTTACAGGTGGAGTTATGTGACCCTAGACCAGTGAAGCCGAGGTCATGACTTTGTCTCACTATATCGTGATGCTATTCGGAATATAATAATAAGTCTGTCACAGACAAACACTATTTTTCTATTATACGTTCACTAACAATACGAAGATGTCGCTTTCCTTGCGATACCTGCATTATGGGCCTTCTTTATTTTCATCTGAAAATATAGTCTTGAGATTTCCAATTGCCTTTCAGGCCACTTCCTGCCCTCAAAATAGGATATGCTGGGGGAAGGGGGGGGGGACAGAAAAAGGAAAACCCAGCAAAGAAGAGAGGCGTGACATTAGTAGGGCAGAGCCTGAAAAGCTTACCCCCACCCCCACTGGCTTCCTTCTTGATGGTACTGATGTCAACTCCCCCCGCCACACACACACACCCCTGCCTGGCCTTCCCCTCAGGGCAGATGGGGGTTCTCTGTGGAAGTGACGGAGACCATGGGCTGGGTCTAGACTTGCTTGCACAAACGCTCTCTCCCACCTTGTGTGTCCTCTCCGGAGCAGCTGGCAGAATCAAGCCTCTTAGAGCACAGAATCGCGACCATGAAGCAGGAGCAGGAGGCCTGGGAAGAGCAGAGCCAGGGCCTGAAGTCACAGCTGGCGGCGTCCCAGGAGAAGGTGCGGGCGGTTCTTGCTGCATCTCCACAATTAGTACTTCTAGTATTTTCACCTTCCAAAGAAAGGCCCAGTGGGGAGTGTTCAGATGATCCCGTGGGACATCAGTTGAGACATCTTTACAGTACTGCAAAACAATTTACAAAACACTGTCCGTTAACCCAGAGCCTGCTTCCCGGGAGCAGTGCTTCCTTATGAAGGACACTGCTTAAAGAGGCCTGTCCCTAACGTGGGACAGGACTTCCAAAGCAAGCCCATGCCCTCTGATGCGGAAGGACCAAGAGATCGACCTGCCTCGTCCAAACTTAAATTGCATTGAGCTACATTTGAGATACTGGTATAAAGTAGAACTCTGCAAATATAAACTAGTATTTTCAACCAAGAGGTCCCTCACAGACCAACACTTCAGACTCAAATGTAGTTTCTCAAGAAGACCGTGAGTGCGGCTGGCGAGGGCGGCAGGCCTTCCCCAGCGGGGCCCCCACTCCTGGCAGTCGGGCGGGTGCCCATGTCAGCAGTGCCTGGCCCCAGGCAGGTTTGTCTTTTTCCTAAATATAACTTAACTGTAAATACACGAAGCACCCTGAGTTCCCTCTGGGTTGCTGGAAAGAGAACTGATGCAGCGAACTGTCTCGGAAGGGGCCTTGGCCGCCCTGTTTACCCTTTCCTGGGCGTGCGAGCGGTGACGCCATGAATGTCTGTGTCACCATATCCGATTGTTCTCACCATGTAGGTTCAGAATTTAGAAGCTATCCTGCAGAGTGTAAACCTGCAAATGGCCCAGATTGAATCCGAGCTCCAAGTGACTCAACTAGAGAAGGAGGCTCTGAAGCAGGAAGTGACGTCATTGCACAGCCAGCTTCAGCATGCCGTCGGCAAGGTGGTTCTTTAGTTCCACTATAGATTATTTTAGTCTATTTAGATTGGTTTTGCCTCTCTCTCTCTCTCTCTCTCTCTCTCTCCCTCCCTCCCTCCCTCCCTCCCTCCCTCCCTCCCTTTCCCTCCCTCTCCCTTCCTCCCTCCATCTCTCTATATGTGTGTATGTGTGTGTGGTTTTATATATAGTTTTTTTATTTGTTTGTGTAGCCACTACTGAACCAAACACTAAAACCTTTCTGTCTGTATCCTTTGTCTCCTCCAGTTGACAGCCCCAGGGATCTGCTTTTGTTTTCTCTGCCACTGTAGGTCAGGGATATTTGCTTCTGAACCATATGTAAATGGAATTAAAATGGTACAAAAGTAATTTTTTTTAAGACCAAAGAAGTTAAAAGACTAAAACAAAAGCATTTCAGATTTTAAACAAGAGCATGCTTGGGAAATCAGCCAAGAAAAACATTTAGAGAAATTAAGTTAGGAACACCCATATACAGGGGGAAAGGAAAAAAAAAAAAGCAGTAAAAGTGCAGAAAAGGAAACCTCTAGCGTAAAACAATGGCGCTGACTTAGGAGTCACCATGCCAGCTGGCTGGCCTCTGCATGAACAGAAAGTCTAGGAAAAACTGCCTAAGAAGCAGCTGGCCGCCCTTCCGGCGCTGTTCAGGGCACATCTCATTTTAAATATCACAGTCTGCTTAAGGTTCGCACACATCCGCGGCTGCAGTCTGCATGTCGGTGGATGTTGAATTTTATTCTGTAATGATAACTAGCCCATGAGTCAGTTATTTTATCTCTCGGTGGATAATACTTAAGATAAAATATGGCAGGTTTTTCAATTTTAAAAATACCAAGGGTCTGACATTTTCCTCAGACTTTTTAAACTTACTTTTCTTTTTCAGGTTTGATTAAGAGGCGAAAGCTTATCTAGTCGTGCTGCCTTTTTTAATTTTCTAAAGTTATTTTTAGGATTTAAAAAAGTCACTTTGGTATCTTAAAGTATTTTCTTGAATTCAAGCCTCAATTACAAGGACAATAAGTACTTTGGAGTCTAAAAAGGAAGAAGCTTGCCTGTGTGAAAGCCAGATAGGGTTAGCCTGTGGAAACTTGCAGGGTTAGCCTGTGTGAAAGCCAGGTAGGTTAGCCTGTGGAAGCTTGCAGGGCTAGCCTGTGGAAGCATACAGGGCTAGCCTGTGGAAGCATGCAGCTTGCAGTACTTATGAGTTCTCTGTGTCTTCTGTTAATGGAGATTGTTACCTAGGTTCAGAGTGGGCTTCCCAAGAAGGAAGCAACTTTGAAACCACCAACCTCTTGACACTTGAGTCCTGGTAGACCATGTCAGATCCCGCCCATCAGACTTTCTATTGAAGTCGATTGGTATATTTTACCAATGATCATTTTGAACCTTTAAAAAAAAAATCAAAATCCAAGTGTATCATTTTTTTCCTATCTATAGACACATAAGTGTTCACTGAGGATTGTCATTAGGTAAGCGCGAAACCCGTCTCAGGACAGATGTGCTTTGTCAGTTTGTCAGTTTGCTAGTAAGTTTTTTTGTTTGTTTTTTGTTTTCTGAGACAGGGTTTCTCTGTATAGCCCTGGCTGTCCTGGAACTCACTCTGTAGACCAGGCTGGCCTCAAACTCAGAAATCCACCTGCCTCTGCCTCCCAAGTGCTGGGTTTACAGGTGTGTGTCACCACGCCCGGCGCTAGTAAGTTTTAATGCTCCAATTCTCTGTTCAGGACTGGGTCTCAGAAGCAGCTCCCCACCTCCCAGGGCTCCAGGGCCAGCAGAAAAGGCTGTCCTGGGACAAACTGGACCATCTGATGAATGAGGAACCACAGCTGCTTTGTCAGGAAAGCGAGAGACTCCAGACTGTGGTACAGAACACACAAGCAGACCTCACGCACTCCCGGGAGAAGGTAACGCCAAAGCAGCATGTTGTTGAAATGACTAATTAGATATGAAGATGACCTGTTTGATATGGTCCTTTTAAAAAAAAAAAAGATTGATTGATCGATTGATTGATTGATTGATTATATGTAAGTACACTGTAGCTGTCTTCAGACACACCAGAAGAGGCCATCAGATCTCATTACGGATGGTTGTGAACCACCATGTGGTTGCTGTGATTTGAACTCAGGACCTTCTGAAGAGCAGTCAGTGCTCTTAACTGTTGAGCCATCTCTCCAGCCCCTTGATATGGTCTTAAAATAGATTTGAGTACCTTGTGATGGCAGACTTATTTTTAGATGAATAAGTTTTCATTTACTTATATATAAATTTATATATTTAAACTTTTTATTTTATATAAGCAGTTGTATATTAAGATATGTCTGTGACTTTAACTAACCCCATATTAAAAGTACCAAGTGGTAGAAATTATGATATCCATATATTCCTCATTCAAACTGGTCAACTGCCCAGACCAAAAATAAGAAAATGTCAAAATCAGGCTCAGATTTTTAAGGATCAGGCTAACTCTTTGTAAGAGAAAACTTGGTGCCCCTTTGTGGAGACTTAGCATTCCAAGGCCAGAGTCATTTTAAAAGTTTCTGACAGTAGTTACCCAGCGGACGCGTGTTTACCTGTGCTGTGTTGACTGTCAACCACTTAACCTGTGCTTGGGCATTCCAAGCGTCATGAATTTTCCTTGAGAACACCTACTGTGTGCAGAAGAATCTGCTATTACTGGATCTATAGTGGGGATAGCACAGCCATGGTGCCCCTCCTCATGGGATTGGCAGAGGCAGATGCTTGGGCCCAGCAGCCGTCTCTGCTGGAGTCGACCTGGGCCACCTCTAAACGTTCTGCCTGCAACAGAGCCACAGATCCCAGGACTGCTGCCCCATCTGTCTGTCCTGCAGCTCCCTCCCACTCACCCTGGGCTCCTGGAGACTTAGCTGACTGAGAAATCTCCTCAACACGCCATTAATGTTGTTTGTAAGCTCGACCCAGGTTTATCTAGAAAGGATGTTTAGAAATAATTTAAAACAAAAATTAGGCTTCAGAATTCAGAGTCTAGGTCTTGCTAGACTCTTGCCCAGGTTGATTTGAACTTAGGGGCTCAAATGACCCCCTGCCTTAGTCTCCCTGGTAACTGAGATCTCAGCCCTCTCAACTCTGACCAGCTAAAAAAGTGCTTTTTAACACCATGAAACCCAAGTAGTAAATAAAACATTCCCTGTTTGCCATTTTTTTTTTGTCCTGGCTGGATGTTATATAGGTATTTCTTCCTTGTTCTTACTAGGTCCGTCAACTGGAATCCAACCTTCTTCCCACCAAGCACCAAAAACAACTCAACCCATCATGTACTGTAAAGTCCATAGAACAAGAAATTTTGACCTTAAAGAGAGAGTGTGAACAGAACAGTTCTCAGAAAGAACGGCATTCTACTGTTAGGCAGGTGGGTGTGCCGAGAACCTGCGTTCTGACCAGTGTGTCCCTCCCCACCCCACCCCCAAGTCTACTGTTAGGCAGGTGGGTGTGCCGAGAACCTGCATTCTGACCAGTGTGTCCCTCCCCGCACCCCCCCCAGTCTACTGTTAGGCAGGTGGGTGTGCCAAGAACCTGCATTCTGACCAGTGTGTCCCTCTTCCCCACACACACAGTCTACTGTTAGGCAGGTGGGTGTGCCGAGAACCTGCATTCTGACCAGTGTGTCCCCAGTCTCTGCTTCTTTCCAGGAGTGACAGCTTTGAGCCTTCATCATATCCTTCCATGCCTTCATAACCTTGTTAAAACAGTGTCATCGTTCTTATTATTGAATAAAGGTTTTTTTAAAAATAAGAACAATTTAAGCTTTTAGGAGGCAGACAGTTCACACACACACACACACACACACACACACACACCACCTTAAAAGAACTCATTTTAAATTGTATGTTTGTATGTGCACATGACTGCAGAGGCCAAAAGAGCGTGTCAGATCCTCTGGAGCTGGAGTTTCTGGCTGTTGTAAGCCACACAACATGGTTTTTAGGAACTCAGGATATTTATAAGATCAGTATGTGCTCCTAACCACTTAGCAATCTCTTTAGCCCCTAAAACCTAGGTTTTTAAAAGCAATACCAAAACCAAAACAAACAAAACAACAAAAAGACTTCTTGAAGTTTGGAGGTTTATTAGAATGAGTGGCAGAAGCGCCAGCGCCGCCCAGCGCAGCACAGCTGTCTAATGAGAGGAGAAAGCAGAGCGGGCCGTGCAGCCGGCCGAGCTAATACGACTTGCCAAGCCCCTCCGAGAGGCTTAAGAAAACTCCTTACCTCCCAGTTAATGTTTGATAAGTATTTGGAAAGAAATGTTCCTGTGAATAGAATTTACTTAGAAATCCATAAAGAAAGGCTTTTGATTTTTATCTCCATTCTTATTTATGAAATTAAATGTGTTAGAGCAAAGAGGAAGTTTCTGAAAAATGGAGATTATTAATAAAGCCCTAATGGGAGACAAGCACAGGAGAGAGAGACGGTGTGAGATTGTATGTGAAGTGGGGGGGAGGGGCGCATGCGCAGTGCTAATGCAGGCGGAGGGGCCGTGTTTTCTTAATAGTTTTTCCAACTAAGTGTGCACTTGGAACTGGTGTGCACACACGCACATGTGGGCGCAGCTACTTCACGTAGGGAGATGTGTATTTCTTACAGTGGGTGGCAGAGAAGTTTAAACCAGCTGCCTTAGAAAAATCTCATCTTTGTGAGACATGGTGGTTAAATCCAGATTGCTTAAATGCCAGCCACGCACCCATGTGCACTGAATTGTTGTTGGTTTTCTTTGCAGACTTATCTTGGCTTTCTTCAGAGATTAGAGGTCACTAATGCAAATTTATCAAAATAAAAGAGAGCAACTCGCTTTGTAAAAGTTTTATTTTAGTTTGCTTGTTTTTTCCAGGTCAGTCAGATGAGTTCCCTTGAGCGAGAATTAGAAACAATCCATTTGGAAAATGAAGGTTTGAAGAAGAAACAGGTGAGACTGGACGAGAAGCTAATGGAGGTTAGTATTTGATCTAAATTGTGGAGAATACCTCCGAGGCACTTACGGGAGAGACCAGACATGGCACCAAATTCCTCGTGGGAGAGTCTAATTGTCAGGCTTGATTCTTTGGTCTGTCTTCCCAAAATGAACAGACATGTTTGCTTAGTTACAGTTGTAGTGTCTGTGTTGCTTTGCAGAATGAAGAATAACTTTAACCCCAAATGTAAAGACACACATACATCAATAGCTATAGATGACAGGGATTCTGCCTGATATTGCCTGAGGGGCCCAGAGCTCTCTCGTCATTGGTATATATGTAACAGTTTCCTGACATCTCCTACCTGCACTGTCTTGTGATAGAATCACTCTCCCACCACCTGCCCAGATGTATGTAGGACGCTGAGAGCATCTGCATTTAGGTTTCTTTTCAGGAACGATCATCTTTTCTTTTTCTTTTTTAAAAAAGATTTATTCAGCCGGGCGGTGGTGGCGCACGCCTGTAATCCCAGCACTTGGGAGGCAGAGGCAGGCGGATTTCTGAGTTTGAGGCCAGCCTGGTCTACAGAGTGAGTTCCAGGACAACCAGGGCTATGCAGAGAAACCCTGTCTCGAAAAAAAAAAAGATTTATTCACTTAAGTGTGTACACTGTAGCTGTCTTCAGACACACCAGAGAGGGCATTGGATCTCATTACTGATGGTTGTGAGTTACCATGTGGCTGCTGGGACTTGAACTCAGGACCTCGGGAAGAGCAGTCAGGGCTCTAACCACTGAGAGCTGCAGCCCAGAACTGCCGTCTTACTCAGACAGAGCTCACTGGTAGAGAACTTCACTCGCATGTGTGAGGCCTTGGGTTGGCTTCCCGGTGCTCAGCAGCCATCAGCGTCCATGACTACGGCTGCATTTGGAACTCAGCTGTGCCTCGCAAAAGGTGCAACTGACAAAGGTTAAGCTGAATTGGAAAACTAACCAAAGGCATGTACACTGGGCCTCGGCAGCCAGGGTGCTTTTGTCCCATTGCAGGATATGAACAAATGCGGAGCCCTCAGTAAGTGAAGACTTCATGGAGATGTCTCGCTGTGGGTAGATGAAACAGTATTCTAACATGAAATGAACTGTAAAGTCTGTGTAAGGAAGTACACATAGAATGTGTCTTGCTACCTTGTTAAAATATTTTGTGCACACATTTTGTTTTGATTTTTTTTTAAGGCAGGATTATAGAAAGGAAGGTTTCAAAGTATTGTCTGTTTGTTTATTTAATTTTACTTTAGTTTTTCAAGGCAAGGTTTCTCTGTGTAGCCCTGGCTGTCCTGGAACTCACTCTGTAGACCAGGCTGGCCTAGAGCTCAGAGATCCGCCTGCCTCTGCCTCCCAAGTGCTGGGATCAAAGGCGTGCGCCACCACCACCTGGCAAAGTATTTTCCTTATAAAGCTGGATATATGGCAAGGTGGCTTTAGTGCTTAGCTTTAAAATAATGTGAAATTTGGGCAAAGGTATCACATTGGCATTTAAATGCCCCCTGAGGTTTGGTAATGTAATCTTATGTTCTTGGATTTATCCACTAATGGGAAGATGGGTGAGATTTCCATAAAGGCCCAAAACTGTGAGTTCAGCCTGTGCTTTGGTGTCGATATGAAATAGTCACGAGGTTCTAATGAGGGAGAAATCTGAACCGAGCTCTGGAAGGATCCTGAAGGGTGGCAGGGTGTATGCACTTACCCACCGCTGGACTCGGTCCACATGCTCTACCAGTAAGCCGGGGCTTGGCCTGTTTGCCCTAGCCTGGGAAGCCCCCTTCTCCAAGGCCCGTTTCTATTATTAACAGGCATCAGCCATTTCCTGCCATTCTTTTCCCCCTAGTAGTAAATATTTGCTGATAAGAAAAACAAATGTTCCTGGTACTGGAACTGAATACGGGAAAAGCATGGATTTAAACACGGAAAAGAACATTTTATATACTATTCTAATGAAACTCCCATTAGGAAGCAGGACTGAGTTATCGATTCCGCAGGTCTACAGACCTGATTTACTTTTCCTCCTTCACTTTTCTGAGCCGTGTAGCTCAGGCTATCCTTGAGCGTGCCATCCCTTGGCTTTTAGTCTCCTGGGTGCTTCTGGCACACATCACATCTCATTCCAGATTAGATTTTCTGACATGATTCACATCCTGTACAGTTCACATGTTTAGAATATACAGTTAAACCTTGGGGACATGTTTATAACAACTTTGTAACTTCACCCATTTTTAAGTTTGTAATCCAATGGCTTTAGCTTAGTCCATTGTTTCTGAAATCTCTCACACTCTCAACTCTAACCCTTAAGCAGAATCCACTCCTCCCGGCAGCCTGGTTGTGTTCGATTGCAGGACAGTTGAGGGGGGTGGTGGTGATGCAGATGCTTCGGTGTCTCTTATATATACCTGCGGGATCCACGCGCACGCACCCCTTCCTCTCTGGAGGGATCCACGCGCACGCGCCCCTTCCTCGCTGGAGGGATCCACGCGCACGCGCCCCTTCCTCGCTGGAGGGATCCACGCGCACGCGCCCCTTCCTCGCTGGAGGGATCCACGGGCACGCGCCCCTTCCTCGCTGGAGGGATCCACGGGCACGCGCCCCTTCCTCGCTGGAGGGATCCACGGGCACGCGCCCCTTCCTCGCTGGAGGGATCCATGCGCACGCGCCCCTTCCTCGCTGGAGGGATCCCCGCACATGCGCTCCTTCCTCTCTGGCATTTTTTCCCGCCCCGTGCAGTAGAAGTGTGAGGAGCAGACAAGGAAGTTCTCTTGTATCAGCGTCTTTGGGGTCGGTGACTTTGAGAAAAATCTTTCTAGATGATTCTTATCTGATACACATACTTCCTTGGGAGAAGTCTACCTCGTCTCTACAAACTAGTGTAAGGGGCACATGTGAACACACAGCTGCTCCGGTATAATTGAAGATTACAAATTAGGCTGAGAAATGGACTCTGGCTTGAAACTGACTCCCGTTCTTGGGCATTTTGAGCAAAGGAAGGTTCTCACACTGCCTTAGCTGTTGTTTGTCTGCGGCATCATTGGCAGCCCAGTTTAGAGGGTTGAACAAAAATGCTTTTCTTCTGTGTGCGCATTCAGCACCGGGTTCAACCCCAGGTTGAGTGCTTCCTGGATCTGGGCACGGGTTAGCCTCCCGGTTCAGCACCAAGCCGGCTGGCGCAGCCGAGGGTGCGCCGCACAGCTGCAGGCTGTGAGGTCCTTTAAAGAACATGCAGCAAAAGTGACCTGGCCGCGTGTGGACTCTGATTCACCTGCACAGTCCCGGGCTTCCTTATTGTAACTTGCACTTTTCTTACTCTTCCTGTAGCTCCTGTAATCTCCTTTTGTTTTTCTTTTGTCTGCGGCTAACCTCTCCCTAGAGCTCAGTGGTTGGAAGTAGCAGAGCGGGGCGCGGTTCTGTGCCCGAGCTAGTGTGTGAAGGTAGAGCACTCTTTCAGTGAACTTTCACAGCATGGGGACGTCTCGTCATCGTGTCGTGCAGTCATTCCTGTTCATTATGACAGTACATATGTGCGTTGACAAGAGCCACTATTCATTTTTTACTTTGCTTTAACGTAGAATATGTATTTACTTAAGGGTTTTCCTCAATATTTAAAACATTTTGGAGAAAACTACGTGCCACCGTTAGAAACCTGTGGGTTCATAATCTGTCATACTCTTTGTCATAAGTAATGTAATATTTTCACATCTTCTACTACTACTATTTCAAAATAGATAATGACCACCTCAGAGACTTAGAGTTAAAAACAAATGGATAATGGCTCTGAAACTTCCTACCATTTCATTACAGTTGCCTTGAGAGACCTTTTCCCTTCCCGTAGGCCGGGGTGCTTCCTCTCGAGTTCCGTCCTGCTCGTGTGTGTGTGTGTGTGTGTGTGTGTGTGTGTGTGTTGCATGCCTCCCATTGGGCCCCGTGTCTGCTGACCCTGTTGACAGATGAAAAGGAGCATGTCCCTTGGTTAAAAATGCACTCCTCTCCATTCCTTAAATCTCATCGGCATGTTGATACACTGTTTCCTTGCTGTTGTCAGCAATACTTTTCCTTCAGTTCTGGGTGGTCTGGGCTCTGACCTGATGTCCCACACTTGCCTGTCTTGTGGCTATTTAGGGATAAAACTCCTAATAGATGAACTAAGAGAGGTTGAAATAACTTTAGGTACAATAATCTTAAAGTGTTAATTTGGGGTCAGAAGATATATAGCCAATGAATTATGAATTTCATGGAGATCTCTTTGCAAATCTCCATGATGGTAAGGAAAATGGGAAACGCTTAAAGCCAAACCACTCTCGCCATCTTCCCGACTCCTGTCTCACTTTTAATGAAGGGGGAAAAGGCAGTTGAATGTTCTAGAATAAAAATGTAGATATAATTTCGATATGCTACATGTCATAGATCTCATGCCCTTATAGTCACTTTCACATCTTGAAATGTTTAAGAAAGCCTTAATGTAGCATCTCCAAGAGGCGGCAGAAGGCCTCTCCCACACACTTCCTCCAAGCTTTGTCCTGTTTAAGTGATGAGGGACTATGAGGCCGGGGGATGGGCCCTGGGCTCAGTTCCCCTGCTCGGCACCCTCCTTGGCAGAAGGCCCTCCACTGACCGGCTTCGCCCTGTCCCGCAGATGCAGCCCCTGAGGTCCACTGTGACGCGTAGCCCACCCTCTCCCTGGGATCTGCAGTTGCTCCAGCAGCAAGCCTGTCCGACAGTGCCCAGGGAGCAGTTTCTGCAGCTTCAGCAGCAGCTGCTGCAGGCAGAAAGGAGAAGCCAGCACCTGCAGGAGGAGCTTGACAACAGGGCCTCCGAGACCAACACGCCGCAGGTACAGAGCGCTCTTCTCTGTGGGGAAGCTCACATCATCCCGTCTGCTTTACCTTTGTTTGAAAAATAAGCCAGTGCAGAGGTGGTGAGGAAGAACTACGCTCCCCCTGTTCTGCCTCCCTGAGTACACACCCACAGAGCCGCACGCACGCGCTTGGGTTTTGCAGTTTCTTTCCGAGCTCTCTGCTTATGTCAGGCAGTCCCTGTGCTGGGCCTCCTTTGCACACTTGCACATGATGGAGGACAAGGGTCACGTGTGTATAGTACAGAGCTGGCCCACCAGCCTTGTCACACACTCACTCCTGGGGCAGGAGTCTCTGCTGACAGACAGCCTCAGTTCTCCTGTGTGGTGTGGCCTGCCGAGGTCTGAGAGGTCACAGGCGGGGATTCTCTAGAAGGATGATGTTGAATGAGCAGTCAGTTACTGCCACAGTCTTAGTTATCCGGCTCATTTCACTCAGATTCAAAAAATCAAATCTGAAAAACTACGTAAGCTCCAAATAGTTGTTTTCCCTTAGTACATAATCTTTATTTTTCCTAAATTTGTTTTTACCCATATAATTACTAGTGAGAAATAAAAATGTCTCCTTTGTTTATGGCTAAGTTTAGAAATACTTATGGCCCAGTTAATATTTGATAAGGAGTTTTCCAGTTTCTTAATCCCCTCAGAGGAGTTTTGCAAGTCACATTAGCTTAGCGCGCTGCACGGTCGCTCTGATTTCTCCTCTCATTGGTGGATTGCCGTACGTCCACTCATTCTCAACAAAACCTTAAAAGTCTCTTATGTGCTTTAAAACTCCATGTTTTTAGCAGCTTTCTATGTACCACTCTCCCCTCCCATTATTAGAGTCAGCTTTGAAAATGAAGACTGTTCACGTGGACTGCTGAAGCTATGCCCCAGCTCTCTGCAGACCCCAACTCCCCAGCATTAAGGCTTTTTTATTTTATCATAAAAACCGCTATGGTTCAGTATGAAAGGGAGCTTCGGTCCTTCATTGTGTAGTTGACATCCGAAGCCTTGGCTTCTGTCTCTGAAAGGCTCTTGGAGTGATGTGGCTGAGATGTGCCCATTGCTCCCCCAGCACACTGCTTCTAAAATAGGCTTTTCCTATTCTGCCCATCAATATTTGAGAATCAAAAAAAAAAAAAAAAACTGTGCCAATAGCTCCAGTATTAGACAGAGACTATCGAGAAAACCCTTCAGCCAGAGAGGAGCCTGTGTTGTGTGGTAGAACGGCTTCTTCTGGCGGCTGAGCTGACTCCAATCTTCAGAATACTGCACACTGTACAAATCTGCACGGTGGCTGTGAACAGTGAGGACTTTCCTCTGCCTTTGTTCCTTTGCTTGCACGTGTGGTGTGACTGTGTGCGCCTCTCGGGATTTATTGTCTTATGAGTGTGTGAACTTAGACTCCCCTAAAATAAGCCATGGCCTTGCCACCAGGGTGAAGTGTCCCACTTGCCTCCTTTCTCTAGGCCTTGCTACCGGAGCACCGAGCAGTGCATGCAGACTCCTGCAGAAGGATTGGGCGCCTCTGACAACCGGGCTGCTGTTGATGGCATTGTTACCATGACAGTCGCAAACGCACACATGCACACACGAACACTGCACAGACAGGAGCTAGGGCACGGTGGAATCAAGTGCTCTTTTAAATTATTTGACTGTTACCTTCACTGTTAAAGCCTTCGCAGTATTGTCTCTTATTTATGTGGACACGAAAGACTTTGTGAATCAGTCACAAACTTAAGCTTGCTACAAATCAGCTTATTTATATGGATTTAAGATTCTTGAAAGAGTGGATTTAAGATTCTTGAAAGGATATATTCTATATATTTTCTAATTCCATATGTTGTAATTATTTTTAAAAGAAGGTACTACTTTTATATATGGAATTTGAAGAAAATCAGGGTTATTTATACTGTTTTATATAAGATGTATCATACTTTTGACAGAAAAAAGGGAAATTTTGATGCAACAATAAAATAAAATTTAAATGCATGACTGTTGTCTTCGATTTTCTTCTGCCTTCTCCTTTGTAGCACTCAGTGTCTGTTGAGTTACCTGCTACTGTGGTTTTCTGTTTTGTTTTTTGAAGCAAGCATTATTCATTATGCATAAACATTAAAAAGTCATTAGATCTTTTAAAATATAGGCCTTTTTTAAAAGGCCAGACTTCCATGGCCCTATGAATTAAAGTTTACTTTGTATATTAAGCTTATACTAAATACAGATTTTTGTCTTCAAAACAGTCATATGGTTTCAGCTCACGTTTGAACATACTCCATTCTTTTCAAAATATGTCTTTTAAAAAAATGCTTAGCTGTTACCCAATTGTTAACACGTGAACCACAATGATAATAATTGAGAATGATCTTAAGGACTTGAAGTACCTCCTAAAATGTGAGACTCCTGGTGTGCGCATTTTTGTGAGCGAGGGTAGGAGCAGGCTGTCGCTCTGGGGATCACTTTGCTTCCTCCACTCCTGTCTCCTCACTCCCACCTTTGTTGTATGAGGAGGGGAGGAAAGGCCACACCTCTTCCTGTCCTGTGGTTTTCTGGGTTAGGTTCAATGTCTGTGAGGAGATGTTTTTACTCCTAGCCTGCTCTGATGATAAATGCATCCTCTAGTCCAGTGTTTGCCTCACACTGACAAGTCACTGGGAATCAGATGAGTAGGGACACTGGCAGGAAGACGTTCAGTCTGATGAAGAAAAAAACAACCCTTGGATGGTTACCAGTCATTTCAAAGGAAAACGAGAGGTATGGGTTGTAGCCGATTAGAAACATTAGGCAACCCCAAATAACCCAGTGTTTGCAATGTTCAGAGGCCACAGGATCGCAGACATAAATCACAGTGGAAGGTTGGTCCCCTGTTTTAATTTACTTTTCATAGCCACTATGTTAAAAGTTCACATGGGTTTCAGCTAGAGGTTTAAGAACTGACCTCAGGGAATGACAAGCCAAGGTAAGAGCCTTGTCTTTTCCTGAATTCCTCTGATAGTACTGCTTTTCTAAGGTATTGTCAATGCGTGCAGTGCCCAGAACTCCTATTACATTAGAAACCCATCCTCTGGTTATGAAGGAATGCTTCAGCTGTCCTTTCTCTGTGTCTTGTGGGAGAGTCATTACCGGTACCTCTAATATACTTTCTCCCTCTTCTCCTTAGGGAAGCCAGGAACACCTTGTAAATCTCATGGAAGAACGAATGATAGAAGTTGAACAAAAACTAAAGCTGGTGAAAAGGCTTCTTCAAGAAAAAGTGAATCAGCTCAAAGAACAAGTAAGCCTCTGCCCCTCCCATCTGTCCTGCCATTCCAGTTTGTGTGGGTGTTCAGGCTGTGTGTGTGTTGGTCCTTGGGAGCTATGCACTGTGTTTTGGAGGACCCGGGTCTCTCCCTCAGCACGGGGATTACTTCTGCGCACCAGTCACTGTGCCCAGCTTTTAGATGGGGACTGGTCTTCTCGTTCTACACGGGAATCACACTCAGGTCCCGTACTTGCAAGACACGCACTTCATTGGCTGAGCTCTCTCTCTAGCCCCAATGTTCCATCCAGTCTTAAGTCCAGATTTTGCATCTTTGTATTGCTGTTATGTTGTTAATATAAGTTAATTCTGCTGGAGATGTCTAGAAAACTTAGGAATCATTTTCATATAAGCCCCCAAATAAGAAATCTGTATTGCACAGTTTTGTTTTTTTTTCAAAACTCCATTGAGGCTATATAAAATTGTCCACAATTTTATAAATGTATATTTGCTAACAGTGGTTCTTATCCAAAGTGTTCCTAATGAAGTTAACAGAAACGATACATTTGTTTGTTTGTTTGAATTGGGTAATAAATGTTCCCAGTAGTTTGTGGCAGCCTCACAAAGCACCTTGTGCTGATGAAATGGCTTGGTAGAGAAAGGTATTATCCCCAAGCCCGACAACCGGAGTTCAATATCTGGAACCCATGTGGTACAATGAGAGAATCAGTTCCCATAAGTTGTCCTCTGACTTCCACACATGTACATACACATGCCCCCACACACATTAAATAAGCAAGCAAACATACATGTTTCAAGTGTCTTATTACTATCACCAGACTCCAAAGGATATGCTTTGAATGGGGTCTGAACTCCCAATTCTAGACTGTTAACTTGATCTTTTCACCTGCTAATTACAGACATGACCACTCTGTTTAAAAAACTACCTGTGTATGGAAAAAAATGTGGGCAAGAAGCTTGTCTTAGTCAGGGTTTCTATTCCTGCACAAACATCATGACCAAGAAGCAAGTTGGGGAGGAAAGGGTTTATTGAGCTTACACTTCCACACAGCTGTTCATCACCAAAGGAAGTCAGGACTGGAACTCAAGCAGGTCAGAAGCAGGAGCTGATGCAGAGGCCATGGAGGGATGTTCCTTACTGGCTTGCTTCCCATGGCTTGCTCAGCCTGCTCTCTTATAGAACCCAAGAATACCAGCCCAGAGATGGTACCACCCACAAGGGGCTCTCCCCCACTTGATCACTAATTGAGAAAATGCCCCACAGCTGGATCTCATGGAGGCACTTCCCCAACTGAAGCTCCTTTTCCTATGATAACTCCAGCCTGTGTCAAGTTGACACACAAAACTAGCCAGTACAAAGCTCCTCCTAGTCAAATGTGACAGAACACTGAGACTGAGACAAACCGCTTGGGTACAGAGCAGAATTTGCCAACCCTGATTTTCTATAAAATCTAAGAACACCAACCCCAGGAGAGAGGTCTGAATGCAGAAACCTTCCTTTGCTCTGTATCTTGAACAGAGGAGAAAGGCAGGAAAACCCTTGTGAGCAGTTGTCCAGGCAGTCCTTTGTGTGTTCCTATGGTCAGCACAAGTTGCTCCGTGTCACATCCTGTTCCGGGCACTAGAGACTCAGCTGTCAACAAAGTGAAGCTCCAGGGCATGTGGAATGTACATTCTAGCATGCCTACAAGAAGCCAAGAATTTCTCCAGACGGGAGCTTTAAAAATAAACAAGAGATAACTCTACTTTCAGTACGGGATCACACAAGATCTAGAGGCCTAAAGAGAGCTTCCTGGAGGCCTCTTAAAGCAAATCTAGAGAGCTGAGTAGAGAGATGTAGGGAGGCAGTCTAGATAGCTAGGTGGAAAGATGTAAGGACGCAGTCCAGACTACAGTAACGTCACAGAATGGGGAAAATGCACGGGGTTTGGGCATCTATAAAGGCAAGCTACTGCAGCTCACGCTATCCTAAGAGAAGAGACGAGAAAGGAGAGGTGAATCAGCCAAGGAGAAAGCATCTATTTCTATGCTTAGTAGTTTTTGAATCTTGTCCTCTAGGCAATGAAGGGTCATTGAAAGAGATGTGGGGGAAGGAAGGAATGGTGAGTTAAGACATTTCACAAGTAAGTTCTGAGGTGTACTATATCTGATGCTGCCTAAGTTATTGTGACCCTGGAAATGGTAATAAACCAACCATTCTGTGGTCACTCATTATTCAGGTTCCTGCTTGAGTCTGCTATATAATGATGAGTATAAGATGTGGGAAAGAAGATCCAATACAAGAACAGGGGCAAGAATTAAGGTAGCACGGTTGGCTAACAGATGCGCCCTTTCAATATAGACTGCAGAGTCTAACCATAACCTTCGGGGGAGGGGTTGGTAGAGAAGAGAGGAAAATAAGGTTAAGGGTAGCAATTGCCAAATGATTCCTGAGCTATCTGTTGAAATATCTTGTTGTGTTTATAAATATCACAGGTTGGCCAGGTGGTGGTGGCGCACGCCTTTAATCCCAGCACTTGGGAGGCAGAGGCAGGCGGATTTCTGAGTTCAAGGCCAGCCTGGTCTACAGAGTGAGTTCCAGGACAGCCAGGGCTACACAGAGAAACCCTGTCTCGAAAAACCAAAAAATAAATAAATAAATAAATAAATAAATAAATAAATATCACAGGTTGTAGTTTTGAATGGTGAAGCACATCTGTTAAGAGTGGATATTAACACAGTTGACATCTCAAATGCTATTATGGACAAACATTTTTTGGTATTTTTTAAAAATTCAGTTGGGAACCCTTAAAAAATAACCCACTTTTTGTTTTGTAATTGGCTTTAGCATCAGACTTGATATTTGGGAATGCAAATGAAATGAACCCACATTTCTGTTTGCATATACACTGGTAAAAGTTACTACCACAAAGTGCACAGCTAGCAGAACTCATTTGCCATGATTAAGTAACTTCCCCTATGTTTTAAATTGGGAGTAGTTAACACAAATGGAGTCAAGATGTTTCTGGTTCTGTCCTAGCTCTGCAAGAATACAGAAACAGATGCCATGGTGAAGGGTTTGTATGTTGAAAACGCCCAGTTGTTGAAAGCTCTGGAGATGACTGAACAGCGACAGAAGACAGCAGAGAAGAAAAACTTCCTCCTAGAGGAGAAGATCGCCAGCCTCAGCACCATTGTCAGGAACCTGGCACCAGCACCGCGGACTTCTATGCCTCCTCTGAGGTCATAGCCAGCCCAAAGGATGCATACCAAAGGATGCACTTGCGTTTGTGCACTTTACCGACACTATTGGAACGTGTTAATAGATCCTCCGAACCCTTGAACTAAAAATCTTTCCATGGCTTAAAATCAAGCCTCTCCGAAGTCTGCCAGCAACGGAACTAGAGGCTCCAAATGGGTGCTTACTGGAATTCCACAAATCACTATTTAAATTACTCATAAGCACTGAACTTTTAAAGTATGTTCTGGATAGCTACTAAGAATGAAATTAACTTAATCTTAAAATCCTAGTTTTTTAATGTCTTTCAACTGCTATTATCTGTGTATGCAATCCAGGTTCCTTTTATGTTTGTTTGATATCTAACTAGAGTGGTTATTACTATAATTTTTTTAAAACATCTAAGTAGTGAAATCATTCTGCTTACAATACTTTAGTCTCTGAATTAATCGCTGACTGCAGTTCTGTTCAGAGAAGGCTTGGCCAGTGGCTAGCCACCGAGGTCAGTGAAGTAAGTTCTGTAAACTCTGGTTTCTGGTGCCAGTTCTTGCTACTCTTGCTGAATAACAGATTCAGAACTTACTCAGCTGCACTCTTGGCTAAGGATGAAGTTTTACTTTCTTTAAACAGCCCTTTCTCCTCCTCCTAAGATTTTGTTTGGGATCTTGTCTTCTAAAACTTGTTAAAACTGTGCTCTTAACATTACTGAACCATAGGGAGACCACGGACAGACCAACCACTTTGGAGTAAGGCCACTCTTGGAGGAAGGTCACATGGAGTCTGGTGGATGTACCTTCATCTCTCCCCAGCCTTGGAGCTCATGGACACACCTTTGAGTTTGCATCAAAAGCTCAGGGAACGATGTTTAAACTGCCTTCCTGAACTACTTGCTGCCCAGCCTAAGAACAGTGTACTGAAATCATTCTGCTCACAATACTTTAGCCTCTTTGAATTAATTGACTGACTGCAGTTCTGTTCAGAGAAGGCTTGGCCAGAGATGTGTAAACCACACAACCTTTTTGTCTTATATATTAACAGCCATAGACTTTTTACTTCTATATTTTAGTGCACTTAATTATCTGAAAAGGCCTTGACTGTAGAGTTAAAAACTTTTCCTACTTATGAAGAGTTTTTACTGTTTGTTTAATACAGGTCAAGATTTCCATGCCTCTGACCTTTTGATACCTCATAGCTGAACTTATGAATTTCATACTGTGGAGAACATTGGCATGCTATCAGGGGTAAATGAGATAAATTAGAGAGTTTCACTTTATAAGAGGTACAAAAGAAAAGTAAATCATTGTGTTTGGGAAGGGACAAGTCAAATAGGCTGAGAAGTCACACAATGTGAGGAAATCTTGAGCCATTTCCATCATGATTCTTTGGGTTTCTTTAGGGCCCAACTATCCAGTCCCACCAGAACAGAGCTCCCTTTACCAAGTGTGACACAGCACACTATCTGTGCTCCAGTAGCTCACACTGGATTTGCACTACTATGCCTATCAGAAAGTTCTGATTTCCCACTGGGGAAAGAATTAATCCTTCCCTATAATTATACATCTAAATATATGACCTCTGGTATTATGCATCCTCTAAATCTTTCTACTCAGCTACTTGTATGGCATTAGCTTTAGCAGAAAAGTGTGGCTAGGCCTAGGCTAAGATCGGAGGTAAGCTAAGTCTGTCTAAGTACTCCTGTGAGATGCGTCAGGTTCTGAAGGCTAATGCCGCTGAAACTGAACAGTAAGCACATCTGGCCAACAGCTGGCTGGCGTGGGGCCATGTTTGTTGTGCTTCTTAATTTTATATTATGAAAAGTGTAGGTTAGTGTTTCTTATAAATTTGTATTTATGTGTACATACAGTGTTGTACATTGACTGTAAATATGATTTTTTGAAAAGTTTTAGAGTTCATTTAGAATTATTTCACCCAAAATCAAAATGCTACTTTAATAAAATGTTAATTTCTTGCTTTATCCCACTTACTAAGTAGGGGAGAAGATCAATATGAGAAGTGTCTAGAGATATCTTAAACGTATACATCCATGCAGCAGTTTATTTGTAGAGACCTTTCAGAGTGGGAGTTTAACTGCCTGTGTAGACTATACCTTGAAGCTTTAAAAGCATCAAATGTAAAATCCTAGCATTAGTGTTGATTTGACTCTCATACTTTCTTTCCAGTGGCTTTCTCCAAAATCACAGGTTATGTGTTTTATAACCATAGCTACTTTTCTTTTCTTTTCTTTTTTTTTAAGCACTGGTTTTAGACTCTTAAGACATTGCCGGGAAGACCTCCGTTGCCCTGTTTGCCGACTTCTGGTTGTTAAAAGCCTTACTCTTTTGTCTCCCCTATGGGGAGAAAGGATTTATTTTGTCTAAAGGTCTTTAAGTTTGTGAGCGGAGAGAGCTCTGCGGTTTAGGATGAAGCACAGCATTTTCATTTGTTTTTTGAAAACTCTAATTCCAGCTAAGCCATTTTAGATGTGAATCCCTCCTGGAAACTGCAATGTGCTATTTGTACATTTGACTATCAGCATGTTTTATATAGACAGATTGTGAAATCATAAACTTTACGGTATAGGAAGACATCTTACAGGTCTAGCGCTTCAGTGATAAATCAATATTCAGGGCAGATATTATTTTGAGAAACTTTTTTTTAAAGAAATAACTAAGGCTTCTTGGGAAACTTTTTAAGGTGTGGAAAATTAATTTGTGATTTCCCCTTTTACTTCACTGAGTAAAGAAAAAGAAAACAGTGCTGTTCTCAGCATCTTTTAAAGGTATTCCCCGTCACAGAAGTCTGAGTACAGTGTTGATGGGGTGGATTGCCCGCAGTTGGATAGCGTTCCAGGGAGTCATTAAGCAAAGCCAAAACCAGGTCAGCACCTAAGAACCAAAGCACTCGCTGGAAAGTCTGTCAGGAGGTCGTGGCCGCCCCCACTTGTACATCTTAACACTATGAAGACTCAGTTTCAGGCATCTGGACAGCTATTTAATAGCAAATTAAAGTTGTGCTTTTTCATTTTGTTTTTTGGATGATACAAGGTAAGTTTATTCTCATTGTGAGAACATTACCATAACAAGACTTAAAGGAATATTGGTTAAAAACAAAACAAACCAATTAAAACCCAAAAGTAAACCAAGATTAACTTGAGTTAATCTAGAGCCCACCCTAGAATTGTTTTCTGTTCAAGATTAATGTGAATATGTTTATATTGGTTTTGTAATTTCATTTTAGTCATTCTATCCCAGAAAGACTTTAATGTGAGCTTATAATGTAAATAAACAATTTTGCAAACATGCCTCTGGTTTTCTGGCTTGGTTTGATGAGTAGTTTTAGTGTGCTTATTCTTAGACTTTTAAGTTAAAGCATGAAAATGCTGCAGGAAACACATTCTACAAATGCAGAATCCAGGTCCCATGCTACATGCTAAGTCAGAATCATCATTTTAAGAAGACTGCGCCAGGGGACCTGGTTCCGTGGCTGCTTGCATAGGATGAGGACTCAGTCCCCAGCACCTACATCTGTGGCCCCATGCCAACACTCAGCCTATTGGTTTGGCCCTGTCCAAGTTTTTCCGCACCTGGACTCAATGAGGAGTCCTTTGGCTCTGAACCGTCCACTTTCCCTTCGAGAGCACTGGCATTGCACTTACAGATTTAGGGTTTATGGTTTCTTTTGATGAGTCTCCCTACATGACCTAATGTTATAATGATCTTGTCTTAAAAAAAAAAAGTCCTGTCCCTGCCATTTTGATGTATTTCCTTCTAACCCTCATATCTTGGTATCATATAAGTGCTTATTTTATTGTAAACTAATGGAATGAAACTATACCTATTTTGTAAAATTGCACTTTTTTAAATAAAAGTTTATTTCATCTCATTAAAAAAAAAATCCCTATCTCCTCTTGAGTTTTGTGAGACTTGCTTTCTATAGTCTTACTATCTACTCACGTGTGCCCATTTTCCCTTATCCGTTAGAACACCAGCTCCGGCCCGACCCCTAAGGACCCATCCCTGACTTGCCAACCATTGCCCCTTTTCTGGAATTGGACAGGCACAACCTATAACCCCGGAGTTTAGGAAGCTCAGACAAGAGGACTATTGATGCCAGCTACAAAACATGATTCTGTCTCAGAAAAAAAATTTAATATTTGAATGATTTGTCATCTAATATGAGCCAAGCATTATCAGTATCTTTACACTGGAGTTTTCAGAGACTATTGTGCAATAAACATATATAGTTGATATGAAAATGAAGAATCAAAAGATAAAATGTTATTTTATATAATTCATATTATATTAGTTTTCCATCTTGTATACAATATACTGCACTAGAAGCTAAAATACAAAAATGAAGTACAAATTCTTTGTTTCAGTGAGTTTTCAATACTACAGAAGTAAATAAACTAGCAAAAGAAAGCGGCACCTAAGCTAGTGTGCTGTCGGTTGTGGATAAGCGTGGAATGGTAGTTAATATTTGACCCCTCTGACTTTACTGCATTTGTAAAATTGGAATAATAACTCTTGATCCTATAGACTATGTAAAGTTAAATTTTAAAACAATGCATGACCCTGTAAATGTTAGTTGCATGCGGAGAGTTCAAGAAGGATAACCATGGAAACCAGGGGATGCCCAAGACCCATCTCAGCAGATCCTTGTGGCTTAGTCATCTCATAGAGGGCATTGGTTTTTTTCATTTAATTGATTTATAAAGTCAATAATGGATAAACATGATGATGTTTTAGTATAAATAAAACCGATGGCAGCTGGGCGTGGTGGCACACGCCTGTAATCCCAGTACTTGGGAGGCAGAGGCAGGTGGATTTCTGAGTTTGAGGCCAGCCTGGTCTACAGAGTGAGTTCCAGGACAGCCAGGGCTATACAGAGAAACCCTGTCTCGAAAAAACCAAAAAAAAAAAAAAATTGATGGCACCAAATTATACTAATAGTCATTTCATTTTCTCCATCATATTCTATTAGTATGTTGGTGGTGGAAAGACAACTTTGACTCAAGAATTTCCTTGATGAAGCAAAAGAAATTGTTAATTCTATATAATCTCAACCTTTCCGTACACATTTTAATATGCTATGATATAAAATGGGAAGTGCACATAAGGAATGAAGTACACATAAGTGTCTCAGTCAAGAGCACGTATGTAGTTCTTGAAGCCCAACTAGCTGCTTGTGCCTCATAGGACAGCGCGTTTACTTAGAGTGGGAGTCAAATGACAGTTGCTCACACCACACTATCTGGATAACATGGTCAGATGGATGTAGCGAGCCTGCAGTTTCAAACTGACTATATTTGTTTCAGTAAGATTCAAATTTAATAGTCTTAATCAGGTCTGCAAAGTCTGCTTTGTAATATAATATATTCACATGTCCTGGGGATTCAGGCATGGAAATCTTTGGGGATAATTAATCTGTCTATCTAGAGCACCATGACTTGGACATGATTAATAAGCTTGAACTGACATTTATGGAACATCCTACCAACAGCATCAGAAAATATGCTAAGTATATATGAACACTGATCAGGAGGGATCTTGCTTAATGCTCTACAATTCTCAATACACGTGAAAGGATTCAAATCATGATGTACATTCTATGACCACAAGACAGAAATCAGTAATACAAAGATAGCTAAAAATGTTACCAAATACTTGGAAAATAATTCATTTTAAAAGTATATTTGAGCCGGGTGGTGGTGGCACACGCCTGTAATCCCAGCACTCTGGGAGGCAGAGACAGGCGGATTTCTGAGTTCAAGGCCAGCCTGGTCTACAGAATGAGTTCCAGGACAGCCAGGGCTATACAGAGAAACCCTGTCTCGAAAAACCAAATCCCAAATCCCAAATCCCCAAAACAAAACAAAACAAAACAAATTTTTATGTGTATATGTGTGTGCTTGAGTCTTCATGCAACACATGTGTTCAGGATCATAAAAGGGCAACAGATCTCCTGGGACTGTAGTTACATGCAGTTGTGAATCATCATGTGAGTCCTGAGAATTGAACCTGGATTCTCTGTGAGAACAGTAAGCACTTAACTACTGATCACTCCAGTCCCCAAACTGGATATTTTAAAAAAACAAACAAACAAACAAAAAAAAAAAAAACCTTTCATAGATTAAAAGGGGAAATAAGTCTTGAACTGAGTGGTGATAAAAAAAATCTTAAAATTGGCATCTGGTTAAAGCAGTAATTATAGGTATATTTATATCTCTGGCACAGAGAGAGGGGAAGGGGAGGGAGAGTCAGAGATGGAAGAGACAGAGATGGAGATAGATAGAAACAGAGCGATAGAGAGACAGACAGAGACTGCAGAGCTAAATCTAGCTTAGGGCTTGAGAGATGGGTCACTTGCTGCTCTTTCAGAGGACCTGAGTTCAGTTCCCAGGACCCACACCAACCAGCCGCTCACAGTTATCTGTGATTCCAGCTCCAGGGACTCGAATGCCGTGTTCTAGACTTCGCAGGCTCCTACACACGGGTGGCACTCACATGTACACTAAAAATAAATCTTTTTTAAAAGTAAATGTAAGTCCACCTCCAACCTAAATATAAATAAATATATATTTATTTATGAGCAAACTAAATCAAATTAAGGAGAAAAAAATAGCTAAAGATCAGAGCCAGAACTATTAAAATGAAAGTAGAAAAAAAATAGGGAAAAGTTTCAGTGACACAAACTTTCCTCTCAAGATTGATAGTTCTGATAAACAAGACTGACTGTTCAGCAAAAGACAGCACACAAATGACCAATATTAGGGGCCTGGCAAGACCGCTCAGTGGGGAGGGAGGGTACTTGCCGTGCAATCACAGACACTGGACCTGAGACTCCCAGAGCCCTTGGAGATCCTGGGAGGGCCTGGTGCCTGCTTGCTATCCCAATGCTGGGCCAGTGCACGCAGGCGATTCTCGGAGCATGCCTGCCAGCTAGACTAACAGAATTGGTGAGCACCAGGTTAGCAAGAGTCTCTGCCTCAGTGTATAAGGTCAGAGTGATGGAGAAAGACACCGCTGTTAATCTTCACATGCACAATACTTACATGCACATGTGAACAGACACACACTTACGCATGTATGCCACATACACATGCAAGAAAAAACCCACCCACCCAAACCAAAACATATCAGGAATGAAGGATGTTAAAAGACAACAGATACTATATACACATATATTACACATACTACATATGCATATTTTATATATATATTATACCACATATACATACATATACAGACACAGAAACTACAGATACAGATACTTCATATATATACAAGGTAAGATAATATAATCTATACTTAAAGATATCCTTAAAAGAAAACTCTAGGTCAGATGACTTCTACAGTGAATCCACATTTAAGCGGAAAGAAATGGAGCTGGAGGGATAGCTTAGTGCTCAAAAGCACTTGCTGCGCTTCCAAAGGACCTGAGTCTGATTCCCAGCACGTAAGTCAGGTGGCTCAAAACTGCCTGTAACTCCAACCAGCTTTTGAGGACACCTTACATATATGACATACCCTTAGACAAACATATATATGTAAATCAAAATATAGTAAACCTTTAAGAAAAGAAATAAAGTCTCTTCCGTGTAGCAGACCACTTGCAGAAGTCTATCCTTCCTCTCTGCCTCCATTTCCTGAGGATGTATCAGGTCCTCTCAGGCCACCCAGCCTCCCTACTTCAGACCTTTTTGTCAGCTGCCAGTACCCAGAGGTACTCTCTACCTGGGATCTCACTGGTTATGCAGATTTGGGTATCAGATAGGCAAATGTCTTAGTAATGGTTTTATTGCTGTGAAGAGACACCATGACCAAGGCAAATCTTGTAAAAGCAAACATTTCACTGGGACCGGCTTATAGTTTCAGAGTTTCAGTCCATTATCATCATGGTGGGGCATGGCAGCCTGCAGGCAGACATGGTGCTGGGGGAGCCAAGAGTTCTACATCTTGATCCAAACCCAACTAAGAGGAGACTGGCTTCTGCGGGCAACCAGGAAGGAGCTCTTTTTCCTACACTGGGCAGACCTTGAGCACTAGGAGCCCTCCAAGTCCACCTACACAGTGACACACTTCCTCCAAGGCCACATTTAGTCCAAAAGGGCCACGCCTCCTAATAGTGCTACTTACCACGAGCCAAGCATATTCAAACCACCACTCTCCATCCTGTTCTCTATTTCCAATTCACCAGTCTCATCCCCAGCCCTCTTACAAGGGTCTGTCCTCCCTCTCTGACTCTTCTTCCTGGGGACTCCAGCATTAAGCTTTTGTAGACCCAGATTTCCTGCTTCCTGTGGACCTTTTCAGTCCTAACCCCACTTCTAGACCATCCTCATCCCTTTGGATCTGTCTCAGAGACCAAGATGCACACTCTACCCAGAACACTGGTGGCCACACAAAGCAGGGACTCAGAAGGACTCCCTACCAAGGAACCTACAGCCACCACAGATTCCTAAGATCCAAAGAGGGCAACAGAAACTAAGGCATGGAACACCCACCCAACACAGACAAGATAAGATATCAATATCTACAATTATAAAAAGACAGTCATTAACACCCAGGACAATATGCCAGGACCAGAGCATAGCAACTGTACTACAGTAAGATCCAAGAAATGCAATGTAGTTGAAGCAAAAGACAGGACTTCAAAACAGCTATTATGAATATGTTCATGATCTCAGAGAGGATACAATTTAATCTATTAATGAAGTCTGTGAAAACACAAACATTAGAATGAAATTATGTAAACAGTTCAAGACATGAAAGTAGAAAAAGAATCATTAAAGAAACCCCAAACTGAGGGAAAATGGAAATGAAAATTTTGGGAACTCAAACAGGAACCTTAGAGGCAAGCCTTACCAGGAGAATACAAGAGATGAAAAAGAGAGTTTTGGGTACTGAAGACAAGATCAAAGAATTAATACCTCAGTCAAAGAAAATGTTAAATCTAAAAAAATCCAGGCACAAAACATCCAGGAAATCTGGGAAGCCAAGAGAAGATGGGTGATGTGAGTGACAGGAAGAGAGGAAGGAGAAGAAACCAGGTCAGAGGCACAAAACATGTTTTCAACAAAATCATAAAAAAAAAAAAAATCCCCCAAATCTAAAGAAGGAAGTGTCTATCAAGATATAAGATGTATTCAGAACACCAAATGGCCTTGACCAGAAAAACAGTCACCATAACATATAATAACCAAGGCACTATTGATTTAGAGAACAAAGAAAGATTATTAGAGTTGTAAGAGAAAAAGACAAGTATCATATAAAGGCAGACCGATTAAAATAACA